>OX422142.1:142880908-145280908 GCA_949129095.1 Volucella bombylans
GTTTCCAAATGAGTTCAGATAAGAGAAAACCACCCCTGTACTCATCTATTTTGTGTACTCAGATGCTACTGCATCTCCATGTAGGAGGTTTTTGTAAGGAACATGAGTATGGAATAAACGCATCTGTGGTTTTGGATATTTAAGGGGATTCACACCACTATACGAAGAGCAATCGGACAGACCGAGAACTTATACTTAAGCGCCGAACTCACTCTCATTAGTTGCTGCAGACATAAGCTACGAGACATACGGAGAATGGGATGGATTCGTCGTTGAGCCTGCTTATTTTCCTTACAATTTGTTATAACTACTACCATCGAAGCGATAGCCGAACTTATTGAATACTGTGATTTCAGGAAGATGGGACTTAGCACATCTTATCATGCTTCCCCTAAGCTCAGGACAAAATAAAAGCTAGAGGAAACATTTCAGAACCTGAATGGTATCCTCACCAAGCGCTTTGAAATGGCTTCTCCAGCTAGAAAACAACCCTGGCGATCGCCTGTTCCTTGGTGGAATGCAGATCTTGCAGCATCTTCCGAATCTTTAAAGATCGAAGCAAAAGTAACATAAGAAGCGTCTTCGGTGTCGGTGAAACTAGTAGGCTGGTCAAAAGTCCTCAAAAGGGGGAGGTCAACCAGCCTGGAACCACACAGAAAAAGAATATAAGTCGGATTTCGAAGAGTTCCTCTTATAAACACTTTTGCGAAAAGATCGAAACTCAGTGGACCATTAGGAAGGTCTAAACCTCAAACGGAGAAGATCAACAAGGCAGAAACCAAAAATTTGGTATTGTCAGCGTAAAGGGAGACGGACGAATGTTTGATGATCATATCGAGATCATTTATGGTTAATATAAAAAGAAGGGGACCGAGATGGCTGCCTTGTGGAACTCCAGAGGTGGCCATAAATGGAGCGGAGTGGGCTGACCTAAAACGAACACTGTAAAAACGGATTTCGAGGTAAGAAGATATCCATTTTAACAGTATGTGTTTAAAGCCGAGGGCAGACAATTTGAAGATGATTAATCGATGAGAGATTTTATCGAAGGCTTTGCTAAAATCGGTTGTCGAGAGGTCAAAGGATACGAATTCAACGAGCTTTGTAGTGGTTGACCTACCCTTTAGGAAGCCATGTTGTCTAGGGGAAGTAAGTGATATGCATTGCAAGCTTAGAGCTTCATACAAAATACTTTCGAAGAGTTTGGGTATATGGGAGAGTTTAGCGATGGGACGATAGTTGGTTATTTCATTCTTTGATTCTTTCTTGTGGATCGGGGTTATGAAGGAGGATTTCCAAGCCTGAGGAAATTCTCCTTGTGAAAGGGATAGACGGAAGAAATTAGAAAGGGCAAAGGAAAGAGAGGAAGAACATTTTTTAAGAAATATGGAAGGGAGGCCATCTGGGCCGGGTGCGAATTCATCATTGAGTTGGTATAATTTATATTCGATATAAGACGGGTCCAAGATATGAGAGAGAAGTGGGCCATTGGAGAAGTTCAGTAAGTAACTAAAATAGGATGGATCTGGTACAAAGGAGTCGTTGGTGAAGGATTGTTTAAAAAAGGTGGTAAATAGGTTGGCAGTGGTGAGTGGATCGGTTGATGACCTGTTGTCGAAAGAGAGGGAATGAGGGTAACAATCGGACTTTCTTTTGTAGTTAACAAATTGGAAAAACAACTTAGGGTCGTTTATAAGGTTGACTTGGGCATTGTTAATGTAGCGGTGGTAAAGGGAATCGTAAAGTACGACTTATAACCAACTCCTATAAGCCGTAGCTGGTATATCCCTTTGGTTGTGGTGACGGATGAGGCAATTAAACATGCTGTTGCTTCCTTTGATGGCATCAAGTTTCCTGGTACCGATGGCATATACTCAGTTATGTTACAAAAAGGTATGGATCTGCTGCAGGTAACTCTGGAGAGAAACTGTACTGCTAACCTGAAACTGACATACATACTGAGGATAGCCTTTATACCGACAACCGGAAAAGAAGACTACACCCTCGCCAATAGCTTCTCATTTATAAATCTGACTTCCTTCATGCTGTAGAGCATGGAAAGAATGGTCGAGATACATGTGCGCAAAACTGCTTTGCGAATGCATCCTCTGTCTGCAATGTATCATGCTTACCAGCGCGGAAGATATTGCGAGAGTGCATTTCAAAACCTGGTAGCACTCGACAAGAAGGAATACGCGCTGGGCATTTTCATCGACATTGGGGTTGCTTTCGACAAAACAAGTTTTGACGGCATGTGTGACTCGGCTAGACAACACGGCGTAGAGTAATCAATAGTTTTGTGGATCATCACAATGCTGGTGAAAAGGACACTGATTGAGGATGACTGCACCCAATATGTGATGGCGGCAGTAAACAGGGGTTGCCCGCAAGTTGGAGTCCTCTCTCCACTGCTACGGTGTAGGTTGGTCAACTCACTGCTCACTCAACGTGCTCAATAGTTTTGACATCTATTTTCAAGTATATGCAAATGATGTAGACGTACTGACTTTTAGATCGTGTCTAGTGACTGTTTTTTCTAAAGCGCTTGTAGCCCTAGACGTGATCGAAAATTGGTGGGAGTTTTCAGGCAATCCTCGCAAAACTGAGGTTGTGTTCAGACATAGATTTCACTCCTCGTTAGAAGAACTTGCGTCTACCTTCCAAGCGGAGATATGCGCAATCCTGAACAAGGTATTTCGAGAATACAAAACATTGCTGTACGCAATCGGAAGGCAAAATTCATTGAGTCTTGTCTGGGTCCCAGGTCTCAAAGAGTTTTTTCTGAACTCAGACGGCTTTCGTTGACAGTCAGGGTTCATATGAACACAACTGCAGGCCGACCAAACTTCCCAATGTCTCTTGGGAGGCATTGCATTTATGCGCAGCACATTTAAGCGATGCAAAAATGATGACGACATTCACGACTGTGAATACAGGTACTCGGAGTTGACATGGTGGGTGCTGGTACTGTAGGCACTTTAGTACTGAAACGCTTAGTCGACAGCATAAGAAGAGTTAAGAGATTCGACGCAGACTAATACTAGGAAGTCTCTGCTGCCATACGTCGAGTTAGCAAAATAAATGGATTAAAGACTCCAATATCGAAACACAACGCTGGTGCTCTAAAAGAACCCTGATTCTGTCAAGTCAACAGAGTGATCCTGAACTTCTTCGCGAGAAAAATCATTCGAGTAGATCCTATGTGTGAGGAGTGTAAATGGAGATATGATACAACTGCGAGTTCTATGAGATTTGGTGTCCAAAAAGCAAAAACAAGACTACTCTGGCTGAGCCATATCGAGTTCATAACAATGCTTCAATGCAAAGAGTATCTTTGAATGCCAGACTTTAGGTTCGAGGCGGCAAAGAACAGAAAATCTCAGATGAGATCGTAGCCGGTTTTACAAGATTTGGTGTATTGGAAATACGGACTTAGAAGTCCCCAAAGTAACTAAGGTCAATCCCTCGATCAGTCCTCAGTCCGTAGTTTTGTAATCCATTAACTCGATGTTGCTGAACGAATAAAGTGAGTGATTGTATGCCTCCTACACAATATAAATAAATTTTGCACAATTTTTGTTGCTGTCTCTTCTATTTCGTTCGCTTTTCTCATGAGGAGGACCAAAATCCGACGAAGCAGTATCTGCTTAGCTATCTAACACTTTATGAGCTTCAATAGCAAACTTCTCCAACCATTTCTTATCAAATACTGCTGCCTCCACAAGACCTCGTCAGATTTGCTATACAAAATGTTGTAAGCCAACTGTTCTCCACTGTGCCACTACCTATAGATCCTTTACATCGAGGTAGCAGTTTTCTTTCGCCCTTGCTAAATTTCTTACGTTCGCCTGATACAGGAGAGTACTACATTAGTTCAACTCATTTGCTTACTTCCGAATAAAGAAATTTAGAAATTGTGACCTTCACTGCAATGTTTGTCGAGTTAGTGAACGTTTTGTTTTGTTTTCCATTGTCCAGATCATATTAAAAGACTGTCACCGTTGTCTATTGAACATTCTTTAACACCCTTAGCAACCTTACTTGGATATTTCCTTATCCCTGTAGACTTGTGTTCGTAACCTTGGCATGCTCTTTTTACGCCTCCATAAAGCTAAATTTTCAAGTAGCCCTACAGGCCATATTTTTCGTGCTTCCGAGTACATCACGGAAAGTCAATCCGGAAAGCCAATTACATAACTTTCCTTCCTTGCCTTTCAAATTACTGTAGTGACTTAGTGATTTATACAATTTTTCCTTTGACTATCGAATGTAGGATAAGCTAACCTGGACGATCAGCACCGTTTGACATTTCAGTTGAACTGGCAATCAAAAATTAATTTGTTTCTTTGAATTCGAATGACAAACCCTCCGAGAGATGATTGCAAAGAAAAGAGATATTTCTACGACCAAACCCAAAGTACAAAACAAATATGAGTGTCTCTCTGGCTGTGGTTGGCGTAGGCGTTTTGCACAACTGCAACAATGCACTCATGAAGCCAACTCCTCAGTCTCTTCCAACAGCGAAATGACTTAATGAAACATATCTCTACGGAGACATCTGTAACCCTGAAATCACTGCATGAGGTCATATCTCATGTTGGAGACGTCTTTCTAGTACTTTTAGCTGCACTGGTACTGGTACGGGTACGGGATAACCCTACCCTTCTGATTATTACTTGTATTCCTAACTGGAACGCACTAAGAACGCGCGCGCAGCTCAAGGAGAGAGTTTTCATGTTCCAGACGCGGACGCAGCTACATATACGAGTATAGTGCAGCCAAATTGAGATGCCATGTAGGTGTTAATGCGTTATAAGTTATGTAAGGATCCTCGACCGAAAAAGGAGCGGTTGTTGTCGCTCAGAGTCGTCGTAGTCGTTCAAGTCATAGTCATAGTCATCACCGTCATCGTTGTCATGGAACAGAGTAGGCCCATAATTTACACCAGACGAAAGCAGCGCTTGACAAAGACCACAATTTCAACCATTGAACGAAGTAATTGTTAAATAATGTTAACCAATGTGCAATTACACCTGAAGTATATCATTAACCACTGCCTCACCGGTGACTAATAACTGGAATGTGTCTCTTGTGAAGCACAGAATTGTTCTATGTTTCACGAGAGCGAGCTACAGAACCACATCGTATTCGTATGTGGAGGAATGTGAGTTTGTAACGCCCTGGCAAGCGAATGATTTCCATTTTAATTCTATGCTCCTGGCCACAAGCTTACTCGTACAACCGTTTGCTGTACAATTACAACGTTTAATTAACTCAACGAGACCTGCAACTTGCAATTATATCAATTAGATTGGCCGCACAATAAAAACCAAACAACTAACATGAACCGAAATTAGCAATTGCATTTGCAGGTCATTAAGCGAACGATCATTGGGTCGGTCCCCTTGGTACGGTTGGACTAGTAGCTGGCGCAAATGTGGCGCGCGACCTTTTTGCCACGATATAGTCGCAAAACATGCGTCTGGACATTATGTCTCTGTAACTAAAACAGTTTGTAGTCGACAAATTATTTCATGAAATGTAGATGGAAAAGGCAGCTCCTTTACCCTCACATGGGAATAGTTTTGAGGCTTGAATTTGTGGTAGTACAAGAACAAGTCGATAAAGCCAGTATGACAAGAGCTGACTCAAGTTGAAATCACTGTTGCGCATGTTGCAGTTTCACAGAAGACAAATGGAAATCAAGCTACCCATTGAGGTCAACAAATATACAGTCGGAGCACTACACTACAGGGTCTACACTACCTACTTAAATTTTTTTGCAATTAATGACCACATTTTTGGAAAGAGCAATCTTCCGGAGTCTTAGCAATTATCTCTTAGATTAGTCTGTAGAGGTGAAAATTCCTACCGTCCTTCAAGTTAAGACATTACTGAACAGTTGCTGACGGATCCATGGTGGCAGTTAAGTCTGATATTCACAGATTCCATTTAGGGAACAATGAACGGCAAGGTAAACCCATCATATGAATGATGTGCTACAATTAGTTCCCTTACTTGTTCTAAAAAATGACTAAATAGGGAAAAGTTATATTCAGGTCCTTCAACACCAAAGATGAGAATAAGAGGTCCACCCGAAGTCTGTACTTATGAACGGGTTCCTACGTCTGCAAACTATCGATGAGAGAGGAAAAGTACCACCTTGATCAAAATGTTCGCGGAATTTATTCAGAAAATTAAAAATACAAGTTTATTCGTCTAAATCTATATTGTCCCCTTCAAAGTAATCCCCATCGACTGCAACACACTTATGCCAGCGCTTGATCCAATCCTCGAAACATTTTTTATATTCGATTTTCGGCATCTCCATTTGTGCTTTCTGTGATTTTTCCATTACTTCCTCTCGGCTGCTGAAACGCGTTCCCCGCAGTGGCTTTTTAACTCGATTGAACTGAAAGAAGTATCGGAAAACCAAATCAGGCGAATTCGGTGGCTGTTGGATGGTATTTGTTGTATTTTTCGTCAAAAAATTAGGAATAATGATGGCACTGTGCGACGGTGCGTTATTATGGTGCAAAATCCACGAGTTTTCTGCCCACAATTCTGGTCTCTTTCGGCGAATTGCTTTACGCCAACGTCTCATAACTTTGTTTACTTTTTGTTTACTGTCTGGCCTTCTGGCAAAAATTCATGATGCACTACACCGTTGTAAACCATGAAAACCGTGAGCATTGCCTTTTTTTTTGATTGAAAACGACGTGTTTTTTTTTTTGGTCTCGGCTCATTTGGTGAACGCCATTCACTTGATTGATATCTGGATTGCGTGTCGTATTCATAAACCCACGTCTCGTCTCCAGTAATGATCCTTTTGATGAGTGTGGAATCGGATTCAGCCTCGCAAATCATCTCTTTTGCGACGTCAACACGGTCTTCTTTTTTGCATGAAATTGAGGTCTTTTGGCACCAATTTTGCTGCTACACGACAGAAACCCAAATCATTAACCACAATGTCTTCGACGAATCCATAGGCAATGTTCAAGTCCTCTGCTATTTCTCTGATGGTTAATTTGCGGGTATTGACTATCACGACCACTTTTGAACTGATCGTGCCACTGGTAAACGACCGTTTTCTTTAGAGAATCGTTGCCGAAACACTTTTCCAACATTTCCAACATTCGCGCACCATTAAATCCGTTTTTTACGCTAAATGTAATACAAGTTCGTTGTTGCAAAGATAAATCCATTTCTAAAATTGTAAAAAATCGCCAACACACACCGAGATAGATGTACTCTTGGCTACGTAACTCTTGCAAATGTCAAGCTATGATGATAAGATTTAGAGGGAATGTCAACAACAGATTTACTAACTTAAGACAAAAATAGAACTCAAATCGGAGTAATGGTAGCGCCACACGGTGGTTATTCCGGTGGTTATTTGATCAAGGTGGTCAAGATGGAACTTACAGTGGACTTAGCAAATATTCGCAGGCTTAAAAGTAATTACTTTTCATGTCTTTAAATACAGGCCAGCTGTTTAGGCACTTAGTGAAAAACAGAGATCACACACTGCTCAGATCACTCAGATCTGAAGCCACCTGGCTACGAATTAGAAGCATTATTCTCCTCTTACCGTGTTCTCGCCATTTACGTGCATAGTGATGTAGATTATTGGAATTCCCTGTTCAAATCTGGAATTCAATTTCATGCGGTTAAAAGTCCAACTCCGTAAGTAAATTATCCAATACTGCTTTATTTAGAGAAGCCCCTTCGGTGCGCTGTCTGACTCCATTCAAAGAATTGTACCCCTGTATCCTCATACGGAAATCGTTATTACGGGCGGTGGCTTTGACATTCTGGTTAGACAACTAACGATGGACAGAGTGTTGATTCATCTTGTAAACGCGTCCACGCGAATATCAGACGTAGATAGTCATACCGCCAACACCCAGGACTTGTTTTTAGCTGCTCACCCTAAGAAGTACGCCATTGATGTGCTCTCCCCTCTAGGCTCGTCGGACCATTGTGTCATATTAGCTAATTCTTCGTACGCCGACCACATACCACCTGCAAACCCATTGCACTTACGTCCCTTGGAAACTGGTCCACTGGTGATTTGATGGCATGTCTCACCAATAAGTGAGAAAGCAATATAGTTGCACCTGATATTTCTAAGGAATTTGACAGAGTTTGGCATCAGGCACTTTTGTCGAAAATGCGTGTATTTGGGGCCAATGAATCGCTTCTTCAATGGATTAGAAATTACCTGTCGGAACGTTCAATTCTAGTTGTCTTGGATAGTTTCAAGTCTGATTCTGTCTCTCACACTCTTTTTAATTTTCATTAATGATCTCTTGAGTGCTACTTCTAATTGAATATAGTCCTCTGCTGACGACAGTACTGTCTGCTATTCATATTTGTTCCCGGACTCACGTCCCTGCTCTTCGACTGTATGCTTAGCTCATTAGCTTCCGATATAAACATCATTACTAAATGGGGATTCACCATCAGAGCGAAATTTAATGCTTCCCAAACTCAATGCTGTCTGCTGCCATTAAAGTGAAGTTTAAACACCCAGCTATTATCGATGAATGGCACTTTGATGGTCGTAACTGGAAAACTTTCAATTCTTGGTAGGTGTACCAATGCCAACATACGTTGGAATCGCCACATATTGGATGTGGCAAAGGATGCTGCTGCATGTCTAGATTTCTTCAAGCGATGTAGAACATATTTCACGCCCGCTGATCTCGCCTCAATATATAATTCATTCATCCACCCAAAATTCGAGTACAATGCGCACATCTGGTCAGGTGCTCCGAAAACATCTCTGCAGCCGCTAGTTAGGATTCAAAATCCTGCTATAAAACTCATAGGCGATGCTATTATCACTCAGTCAATTGACGCCCTCACCTTGTTTTATCGCTATCTTCACCACCGGTCCTTCACCGAAATTTCCAGTAGAATTCCGGCCTTTCAAACTTTCAACTGTAACACCCGTCTGGTAAAGAATGCTCATCAGTATACCCTCAGCCCGCTTTCGGCCGTACTCTGTAATATCGTGATCCTTTCCTAAGCCGTACATCTCCCTTATGGAATACCCTGCCGAGCTCTCTATTTTCTAGTCGTTATAACTTGCAAACATTTAAGATTAATGTACAGCGGTACCTCTCTTTTCTTACTCTCTACATTTCCTTTGGCCGCGCTGTTTGCAAACATTTTAAGAGTACTAATAGCCCCCAGCGCACTAATTTTAAAAAAGAACGCCAGCACTCACTTTTTCTGCACAGCGGAAGTGTTATGTATGGAGTGAATAGAAATACTTTCAGAGCCTTAAGGAAAACCAAGAATTTCACTAATTTGGAAGAAGACTGACACAACTCAAATATTCAGGTCTTACTCAGTAAGGTATTGGAAACATCAGTAAGCTGTATTGAAACATTATTCAGCAAAAGTTTTTCCAAATTGATATTTTGCGAGTTGTATCAGTCTTCTTCCAAAGTAACGATTTGTCAAGGATCGTTCAAGAAACGAAGGGGTGAAATGTGCAATTTCGATGATCCTGCAAATATAATAGAACATTAGGAGGGTAAATGCTTTTCATTGGTAGAAATTTAAATGAACACTTCGGAGAGTCGAACCGCGAATACGAAAACTGCCTTGAAACATATTCAACTCATGCAAGTCACATGGCTTGTTCATCCTAAGTACGTTGTTCATTAAGCAAGTGTGGCCCCAAATTCCGGAATTCAACGGCGAAAAGGCGAGTAAAAGATTTTAAATTGATTTTGAGCAAAGCACTAGAGTGGCAGAACCATCTCTTACTGTCAAAGTATTTCTTGAAGAAACCAGAGAATAACCTACCGAAACAAGCATCTGCGGATAAATAAGATCAGGTGACACAACTTAAATAAGGGAAAACTGGGTACTAGAAGAAAATTTCCAGCACGGCAAGAAGGATTAGATATTTTAGAAGATGAAGTCAGCAAAGTCATTAAAAGGATGAATCGCGGACGGGCGGCCTGATCAAATGACATAAAATACCTTGGCTAGCGATTTTATTTTCAATAAACTCATGAAAGACGACCATAGAGGGATAGATTTTTGGGATAAACAAGAGATTGAAACAACCACCGACGATGAGCCTAATGTCGCATACGATGAAAATATTCGAAATAATTTTAGATAGTCGGCAACGAGAAGTCATTAAGCTCAACGGCAGTCAATGTAGGTTGACATACGACTCGATTCAAAGCGTACGGATGGAGAAAGATCTAATAAACGAGTACACATCGTTTTCATCAATCTTGAGAAAGTGTTCGAAAGTATTCCAAAATATCCAATACGAACAACAAAAACCGCTCAAAAAATACCAGAGACTTACATAAGAAGTCTTGAAACCCTCAGCTCGCTATTGATCTGATCCCAAAATAATGCGCTGAATGGTTTCAAGGTTTCCAAACTCAGCCAACTTCACAGTTCGCACAGCAAAATTACTGATAAGTGTGAGCAATACGTCGGATAAAAGCCGTGGCTCAAGTGGTAGTGGAAGTAATCGGAAGTTTTGGTGTTCGAATCCCAACTGTTCCCGAAAGACACTCATTATTTCATTTAACAAAAATCAAGTAAGATGAGTAGTTGACTAGAAATCAATCACAAGTCAACTTCCACTTAGAATTTAGTCTCCCCACTTGGATGCCACCCATAGAGGGAAATAACCACTCTCTATCTCATTTTTCAAAAAACTTAACACATACTGAGGCATTCATACCCACTTGAGTGTTAAGTTCTTTAAAAAAAAAAAAAAATATGACCAAAAAGAAATAAGGATGGCAATACCCAATACCCAAGCCCAATGACACGGTTATTTTCGAGAAACCATTGATAAGTCCAAGTAGCTGAAGTTGGCCTACAACAACCCTTGTTTTTCAAATCAGCGTGCACCTGATGAACGGAGTTCGTTTCCGATTACCGGAAAAAATGTTCTATAAACTGTCTCTTCTCAGGATTGGATACAAGGCCTCTATTTATCATTTTGTATGAACACTTAACTGGTGGTTCAAATACAAGTTCAGTCGTTCATACACCTCCGCGGAGATTAAACGTGTTCGGCTAGAAAGTGAGAAGTTGATTCCCTTAATTTAGACATTTAACAAATTGGATTTAGGCTCCAATTAGCTGAGTGATAGTGTGTTCGCTTGAGACAGCAAAGGTTGTGGGTTCGACTCCGCGTCGTGGAAAAACTTTTTTTTTTTTTTTTTTTCTCTTCTTTTTATTTGAAATTAGAAGATACATAACAAAAACAGTGAAAGTGTTACTAAGTGTTGTAGTAAACAGCACACGATGGATTGTGGAGAGCGGTCCGCTATGCCAATAGCGGGACCTGCTGAATTGTCAGGTGAGGCTTCAAGCAGTGCAAGCCAAACACCAACAGCTAAGCGAAGGAGGAAGCTAACGCCAACTTCCAACTTAGTCCAACGTCCCTCCCAACCAACTTACTCTGTAAAACTGCTTGGTGGAGCGAGGGAAGAGAATAGCTTCGCTTCATTGGCACCGAGCGAGTCAGAAGATGAAGAGGAAGAGATGATGGCCATAAGTAGCAGCATAAAAATGCTACAAGAAAGGGTACGGGCCATCAAAGAAAGGCAAATGCTTAGAAGGAAGAGGGATGAGGAAGAAAAATCCCAGCAACAACAGCAGACGCTGCTTGCTCCAAAGCAGAGCCAACAACAACACCAACAAAAACATAAAAAACACCAAGAACAACAAAAAGAGCACATGCCACAACAACGGCATCAGCAGAAACAACAGCAGCCACAAAAACAGCAGCAGCAGCGACAACAACAACAACAACAACAAAAACAACAAAAACAGCAGCAGCAGCAGCAGCAGCAGCAGCAGCAGACGAAGAAGAAGGAGAAGGTGCCTCCTATCAACACCTATAAATTGGAGGTAAATGCAACCAAGGACCTGTGTAAGTTGGTCATTGGAAGTAATTTTAATATTAAGCGATTGGGGAACGATCGCCATGCCATCCACTGTAATACAGTGGAGGGCTATGCGAAAGTGAAAGAGCTCCTAAAGGAAACGACGACGGAGCACTACTCATACACACCGAAGTGTGAAAAGCGGCAATCGATGCTGCTGAAGGGGTTGGAACCGTCTTCTGATCCTGAGGAGATCCTAGCACTGCTCAAAGAGAAGGAGTGCGAAGGACTCAAGTTTGTGGGGTTAAAGCCGTTTACCACAGCCAGAGCTAGGCGGGAGAAACGGAGTCTGCCGTTCTTCTTGGTGCAGCTAAGTCCCGAAAGCCGTCTGGATAGTCTAAGGAGTATCAATGTCCTAGACTACCAGGTGGTTCACTGGGAAAAATTAAAAAGGAGCGAAGGCGTTATACAATGCGTTCGCTGCCAGAGGTTCGGGCACGCCGCGTCGAACTGCCAAATGCAGCCTCGATGCGTGAAGTGCGCAAAGAACCACAGTTCCGAGGAGTGTGCTCTGGGTAGGGACGGAACATCCGATAGGACGCAGCTCTCGTGCGTGTTATGTGGGAACGTGGGACACACCGCAAACTATCGGGGTTGTCCTAAGTTCACCGACATTAAAAAAGCAAAATTGGCTCGGCAGCAGAAGGTGGAGGTCAAACGTTCACCTGTTAGGTTTCAAACACCAGCCGTAACGTCCCAAATTTCCTACGCCCAAATGGCGTCAGGTAGGGGGGCTACGGTACAGCAAGCGGCTGTTGCTTCTCCGGCGCCAATGCCGAGAACAACGGAAGCTGCACCTAACATGCTGGCCATCTTGCTCGCAATCCAAGGGCAGACGGCTCAGCTGCAAAAGCAGGTGCAAGAACAGGCCAAGCGGGTGGACCAGATCTACGCGCTGCTGCCGGGCCTAACGCAACACTTGTCGTAATGGGTACGCACATGGTGGAGCAAACTTTGAAGGTCCTTGCGGTGAATGTTAATTCACTGATTAGGATCGAACGAAGAGCCGCGATGTTTAAATTGCTACAAGACCAAACTCCTGATGTGCTTTTCGCTAGCGAAACCAAGCTAACCGATAAGCACAAACTGGAGTACAATAATTATATTGTTAGAAGAAGAAATCGGCCCAGATCCAAACGTGGAGGCGGTGTCGCGATCTTCATTAAAGAAGGTATAAAATTTCACAGAGTGTACAAGGGAGTGTTGCGCAGGTTCCGGGTGTTGGAGGCAGTCGTCGTTTACATCCCGCTCCGCAGTGGAAAGCGGCTGTACTTGGCCTCTGTTTATGCACCTGAGGCTTCACAATCCACCCTATTCATTACAGAGCTCGACACGCTTTTTCGACTTCTGAGGCTGGAATCGGGGGAGAATTATTTTATAATCGGCGGGGATTTCAACGCTAGACATAGAGATTGGGGAAATAATTTGCCAAATACTAGAGGGAACCTACTACTCGATTGGTGGGGTCAGCATGATGTCATGTACAGACTCGGTCTTAAAGCGACGGATAACCCGTCGTTTCCCAGAGGCGGGTCTTATTTGGATCTACTGCTGTATGACGAACGTATACGACTGACAGGTACGAATTTACAAACATTAAACTGTCTGCGCACATTCGTGTATGACAGCGACCATTGCGGTTTTAGCACCGAAATTACGGTTCCCAACGAAATTGCGGAATTGGAGGAGTTTGTCCAAAGATATTCTTACAACTACAGTAAGACTCGATGGACACGCTTCTCCGCAACCTTGACAAGAGCGCTCTCCTCGAACACGCTCCACCCACCGTCCAATAGGAATTTGTCAAACGAGGAGATCGACAATTACCTAAAACAAATGGACGAGACAATTAAACAAACTATGGACACTACAATACCGCGGTATCGACGTACGACTAACGAAGACCTGTTCCGCAATCCTACTATTGACGCACTGCACCGACAGAAAAGTAGACTTCTGACCAGACTTAAAAACTTGTACAGACAGTTAACTGACCGACGAGACCCGGAGATTAGGACACTGAAGTCGTCGATTAAAAATATTCAAACGCTGATAAAAGAAAATTACAGAATTTCTGTAAGTTTGTATTGGAACAACAAGGTTCGGGCTGTAAACACCAGCAACCCGAATATGTTTCCGCAAATAAATAAACTATTTCGGAGAAAAAATCAAAACGACCTTCAGTGTCTTAAAATAGCCCGGACAACAGACAACGAACGGTTACTGACAATAGCAGGCATTGATCCAAGTGAGGCCGCTGATGATGACGACTTTTTTGTGATCGAGGATCCACAGGAGAAGGTTGAGGCCATAGGGGCGACTTTCCAGGAAGTATACAAGGCCATTGACAACATTGGCCCTAATTATGACCTGGAAGGTCGCGTCTTGGTGCACGACTTCTGCATTCGAAATGAAATGGGGAACTGGCGATCCGAGGGCTCTGGTTTCACACGGTTTAGCGACGAAAATATGGCCAATAATGTCATTGCCAGAGAGGGTGACCTACCCCCATTCATTTCGAAGGAAGAACTCCATGAGATCTTCGACACAATCAGGGCTAAGAAATCAGTGGGGACCGATGGTATTCCGAACATCGTGCTTCGACATCTTCCTCTAGAAGCGGTGGACATTTACACCACCCTGTTTAATAATGCAATGATTAATGCACATTATCCAGCGCATTGGAAAACGGCGGTGGTTCAACCCATCCCCAAAAAGGGAAAGGATATATCCAATCCGGCGAATCTCCGGTCGATAAGTCTCCTTCCGAATATCAGTAAGGTTTTTGAAAGGGTAATCAATAGAGCTCTGTCTAGGTGGGTTGAGGACAAACATATAGTTCCGGATAATCAATTCGGTTTTAAGGCGGGACATGATATCTCACATGCCGCGTCTAAACTGGTGTCCGATATCCAATGGAATAAAGGCAAAAAACAATGCACTGGTGCCTGCCTTGTTGACTTGGAGAAGGCCTTCGACACCGTATGGTTAGAGGGTCTTTTCTATAAACTAACTAGGCTGGGGATCAGTAAACCACTCTTGTACATTCTTTATAATATGCTAACCAACAGACAGTTCATCGTGAAGAATGGTGATGTGACTTCTGTTTGAATATTACAGATTAAAAATGGTCTTCAGCAAGGCGCGGTGAATTCGCCGATCCTATTTAACATTTATACAAGCGACTTGATAGGTTCACTTCCACATACTATTGCGTACGCAGACGATTTGGTAGCGTACAGAACAGGTCCAAAAATCGAGGTTATTAATACTCTTTTACAGCATGACTTCGATAAGATAAGACGATTTTGCGATGACTGGAAGTTGAAAATCAACTTTCAGAAGTCGGAAACCATTCTCTTTAGGACGCCATTGTCTGGAGCCTCTAGGGATACCAGAAAAAATTGGCGAAAGTTCTCGATCATTGGACAACGCGGACAGCCTCTTGCCTGTCGAAATGTAGTCAGATACTTTGGGAACTGGCTAGATCAGTTTCCGTATTTTAACAAAAATGTAGATGCTGCTCTGGCCAGAGCTAAAAGTGCTTTTGCCTTACAAAGAGACTGTTTTATAACAGCCAACTCGATGCGGGGGTAGAGGTAATCTGCTACATGGCCCTTATTAGGCCCATGCTGGTATTTGGTTGTCCCGTGTGGTTCAATGTACGAGCAAGCTTAATGGAAAAGATTCGGGTGTTTGAGAGGGCTTGCCTTAGGGCTTGCCTTCGCTTGTACAGAACACCAGAGTCGGAGTACAAAAATTTTTATCCTAATGAGGTCCTTTACAACAGGGCGAACCTAATACGAGTGGACAATTTCGTAGTTAAGCTGACTCGAAGGCACATTGCAAGAGCAATGACCTCGATGAATAACCTAATATCTGGGGCTTACTACCCCAATTACCTTTACCACGAGAGTGTGCGCTCTGACGGCTTCGTTCCACCGGAAGCATTCCTCTACCTTGATCAGATAGGGTTGATCCAGGATAGATCAGCGGTCCCGTTAATCTTCCATGTCGCTCGGACAGCTGGGGACAGGCGACTCAACTACAACAGAGACGTCGCACACGGCAGTGTGGATCGTCTCAGGTTCAGTAGGGCGGTGGGGAATCGCGATAAGAGGGATGTCGTTCGGCAGCACCAGCATTTCTGGTGGTTGAATGATGGAGAAGATGTTTCGTCGTCGTTTCCGTCAATTACGGACCAGCCTCACTAATGAGGCAGAGCTGACCAATATATTTGCTTTGTTAATAGCGATGGCCAGCTTACATAGGTTTAGGTTAGCATTTAAGAAATATATACATGTGTTGGTATATATAAAGGTATATACTAATATATGTATATAATTGTGTATAATGTCTATGTGTTTGTATGTGAGTATTGTATATGTAGGTTAAGTAGGCTAAGGTTTATTTTAAGTTAGATATTAAGTTTTTATATAAAAATAAAAAAAAAATCCATATGCTAAGTTTTTTGTAAACAAATTTTTTTTCTTAGCCTTAATTACAGAAAATAAATATAGTAAAGCAAATGTAAATAAAGTCGAAAGACATAGTTATAAGAATTTAGAGTAGCTTAGAGTGCCTGTGTGGGGCCAGTAAGTTAGTATAAGATTGTTAAGTAATTTTAAGCTAGCATTTAAGCATTTTTTGTTAGTAAGTAAGAGTTAATGATTAAGAAAATAAAATGCTTTAAAACTAAACTAACTAACTAACTCAAATACAAGTTTCTTTTTGAGTCATGTTATTTTGACACTGATAACTCTTTTCCGCTCGAAATCTTAACTGTCAGTCAGTACTTTTCCTCCGCAAAATGAAATCAACCGCTGGACGCTTGAACAATATTGGATAATATTGCAAATGAAACATCCATCGCGACTGCTGTAGGCAAGTTTGTGGAAAAATTTCGTGAGACTAGCTTGCTGGAGAACAACACTCATGGTCCCCATGGTAGTACGGTAAGTAGTATGTGGCTGCTGTGGTCGAGAGTGTTTGACTGAATCCAGAAACATCGACTATCTTGCCATCGATCTTAACACTTCAACGTTTCTACCAGCAGCCTGATGAAAATTTTGCACAAAGTACAATTGAAAGTAAACGGCCATCCGGTTCGTTACTGATTCTCAGTTTGTTCCTTAGGTTAGGTTAGGTTAGGTAAGAGTGGCTGTTGGAGATACCAACCCACTTAGGCCTATTGGCCCATTGTGATGCCACGTGGATCTATGATCTTCTTACTACTGGAACCAGTTTGAGCTTATAATAAAGCGTAGGAGACTGTTAACGTCTATTTTTTCTAGATCATTTAAGTCGTTGTAGAAGAAAGCTCCTAGATGAAGCTTCCTTCTCTGAGAGAGAGCTGGGCATGTGCAGAGTAGGTGGGGGATTGTCTCCTCCTCTTCCTCGTCCATGCAGCTTCTACAGAAATCGTTAGTAAAAGCGCCAAGCCTTCTTGCGTGCTTGCCTATGAGGCAGTGTCCGGTAATGACATCTATTATGGCGCTGAGATGTTTCCTATCTAAAAGGATCAGACGCTTAGATCGACTCAGATCCAGCCTTGACCAGATCTGTTTGGTCGCTAGACATGTTTGTCCAGCAGTCCATCTAAGGTCTGTTCTTTTATTGGCATCTAGCTTTAGTGTTAGTTTGCACGTAGCGATTGGTATACCTATACTACAGCGATCTGTCCAGCAGGTTAATCTGTTGAGATTTACTTGGAGGAGTTCTTTAATGGTATTTAGATGTTTTCCTGAGACGGCTATGGCAACGTCATCCGCATAGGCAATCACTCTGCTACCACCCGCTTCCAGGTATATCAGTAGTTCGTTAACTACTAAGTTCCAGAGAAGGTGGGAGAGGATACCGCCTTGCGGCGTACCTCTACTGACATATCTTTTAGCAGAAGTCTCACCCAGTTTGGAGTTGATTATCTTGCTTTTCAGCATTAGAGTGATCAGCTCCCCAAGTGAGCCGTCTACCTACAGAGTTCACAGCGCAGTCGTGATTGCGGATGTGTTGACGTTCTTAAAGGCGCCCTCTATGTCTAGGAAAGCAACCATTGTGTACTCCTTATATTGTAGGTATCGTTTGATGTGGCTAGTCAGGGAGTGCAGAGCCGTTTCCACCGACTTTCCTTTACAGTAGGCATGTTGAGCCTTAGACAGAAGTCTTGGATCAACTTTAGCTCGAATATGGATATCAATCAGTCGTTCTAAAGTTTTCAGAAGGAATGATGATAGACTTATAGGTCTGAGGTGCTTTGGGACTACATGAGAACATTTTCCAGCTTTGGGAATGAATACTACATTGACTTCTCTCCATAACAGTGGAATGTGGATAAATTCTACACAGCTCCTCATAATATTTTCCAACACTGGTAGAATAATATCTGAGGATCTCTGTAGCTCGGCAGGTATAATACCGTCCGGACCAGCAGACTTGTATGGTTTGAAGCTATGCAGCGCCCAGAGCAGTTTATTTCTCGTAATCAGACCATGAATTTTGGTCACGGTTGCAGTAGGCTTGTTTGGGCTGCTACTGGCCGTGAGTTGGGAGCTACCTGGAAAGTGGGTGTCCAGAAGCTGGTTGAGTGATTCATCACTTGAGGTTGTCCAAGAGCCATCGGTTTTTTTCAAACAGCTGGGCATCATAGGATTTGTGGAGAGGATTTTTCTTAGCCGCGATGCCTCAGAGGTTTCTGAATGTCGCAGAATGACCTCCAAGATTGTCGCTTTGCCTTCCTCAGTTCTTTTTTGTATAATTTGAGGAATTCTTTATATGAGTCCCAGTCGGTCACTTTTCTTGTGCTTTTTGCTGCGTTGAAAAGTTTTCTGCAGGCCTTTCTGAGCAGTCCCAGTGCCGATGTCCACCAATGGGTGGGCCTTACAATAGATCGAATTGAAATTCGAATTTGGTTGAAAAATAATTGAAAAATTTTCATCTCAAACTTATTGCATCTGGGGATCGAAAAACTCGGGTGATTATTGAGAAGACCACATATCTGCAGAGAATGACAGTTTGATACGAATTTTGGAGTGGTGGCATCATTTTATTTCGAAAATGGTGCGCCATTTCGGTCAACGGTGAGCGCTACAGAGCCATGACTACCGAATTTTTGTGAGCTGAAATTGAAGACATGAACTTGGCCAATGTTTGGTCTTAGCACGGTGGTGCACAGACTACTAAACAATCGATCCTTTGCGCGCTAAGTTCGGCAGTCGTCGTAGTCGCCTTGGCGATATCAATTGGTCGCTTCGGAGTGCGATTTGAACCCGTTACACTTATTTTCGTCTTTTGTGGGGTGTCGCGCTACTGCGAAGCCAGCCAAGGCAGCCATATGAATGAAGTCGTACTGCATAACTAATGGGAATATTGGCTCTTTCTAATAAAGTTACAACATAACGGAAATGATTGATTTTTTTTCATTTTATTTTATTTTTAAAAAGAAACTTCTGTTTGGACGACTCTACTTGTGTTGAAAATCTGATTGACGTTTATGAGTAAATTTTTGCAGTCCACATACCTACTCTGAAAAAAAGAAACTGTTTGCCTAATTGCCCATTGCGACTGTGCACATTGGCAAGTGATCAGTATCACTATTAACTAAAGATCGGTAGTGACCCATATATTCAGAAAAAGTTTAGGCAAGACACACTGTCTTGTGTTTGAAAGAAATCGGGGAGAAGATTGTGCCAATATCACCTCTGGTGTCTGTTGAAAATGAGGTTTCGTATGTCACTCTTTTAGATCATTATTGTCATGCAGTAAACATCTTACCGCATACAAATGGATTATATCATAGATATCCTCGCATAACCGAACATCTAAAGTAAGATCAAGACCTGGAAAGACAACTCTTCACGATTTGCGAGTGTGCCCTTGAAGTGTTGTTAAACGATACGCTGCAGAATCTACTTAAAAACTCTCACAGCACCTGTCCAACATACAATACATGTAAGTTACTGCATTCTATAGGACAGGAGCGAGTTTTCTTATGAAAAACCATCCGATATTTGATAGTGTCAAAGAAAACTGCACACCTTCGGATGCGAATTTATGGTAGGAAATAGGCTCAGATCGAAGGTGATAGATCACTGACTGATAGGGAAGGGCTTTTACGATTTACACACTGAGGCTGCAGAGTTTGTCGAAGAACTCGGGACCTTAATGTGCCAAAATCAAGATGAAAGATGTAATTCCGGACTAGTTGCACTAGAACCTTTGAAAAACGAAAACCGCTAACAGCTTTCGGCTGAATGAATTTATAGCAAAATAACAGATTATTAAAATATGGTTTCCAATACGAGAATTCACCCTAAAATTGGGATACCTTCAGATGGTTCAACTGGCTCCTGATGTATGAGCTGACAAATGAATGCCATTCCTCGAATATACTCGCGTCTACAGGTGCAGAACATTTTCTAGTGGTCCCCTAACGTAAAGCCTGTGTCTTGTAATAATCGAGCAATGAATTAAATTTGCTTGAAAGGACCAGCACTTGCTGAGCGGAGGGAAGGAATACGATGGATAGATAGCCAATGTACAATAAATGAAAATGCTACGAGTACTTATCTTTCCGCTGTTCGATATCCAAGTGGGCGAGACAATTTTATTTCAGATTTTTCATAGTAAAGTGTTATACAATTTAATGATATGAATGATATTAAGTATAACAGTTGAACAAATTAAAGTGAGTCGTGATAAATGAGTGTAAAGCATAAATGTGCAAATTAGAATAGTGTACGTTAACCGGGTTTCAAATTTCAAATAGTCATATAATAAACGAAAATTGCATTACTTTACAGATTGTTACTACATTAGTCAAGACAATGATAGACTAGCAAATAGATGAAATAAAGTTAGGAGCAATTAACAATTTAAGAAAGTTAAAATCATGTAAATTCACAAGTATTCCCAAACATTCCCCCGCCCCTGGAACATAGTTTCAGCACGTTGGGAGTAAAGCCAGCTTGTGTATTGGGCGAAGTAGCTCTCCAGCTGCAGTCTTAAGTTTCACAACGCGAACATGTCCATCTTTACCCGGATATAGAAATATAATACGGCCCATGGCCCACTTTCCAGGTGGTAGGTTACTGTCTTTGATGACCACCAAGTCATTTAACTGAAGATTAATCTGAGGATGAGCCCAACGTGGCCTGTGCTGGAGTGAGGTTAAATATTCCATGCTCCATCGCTTCCAGTAACCTTGGATCTTATTTTGAAGTGCTTGCCAATTGGAGAGTCGATTGATTGGTACTTCAAGCGATGGTTCTGGGACAGCTGAATAGGACTCACCTAAAATGAAATGAGCTGGAGTTAGTGGATCGAGATCATTATCGGAAATTTGACAAAGGGGGCGAGAATTTAATATGGCTTCTATTTGGGTCAATAGGGTATATAAATGTTCGAAATTTAGCAAGTCCGAACCTATCACACGACGAAGATGTTGCTTAACTGACTTCACCCCTGCTTCCCACAAGCCGCCGAAGTGTGGTGCGGAAGGGGGAATGAAGTGCCAAGTAATAGAATCTCTAGCAAGGGACTCAGCGACGATGGTGTTATGTTGCTCACATAAGATTAACTTATGCATTTCTGATAATACCTTTGCAGACCCACGGAAGTTTGTTCCATTATCCGAGTACATGTGAGAGGGCTTACCACGACGGGCGATAAAGCGACGTAAAGCTGCAAGAAATGTTTCAGTTGTCAGGTCGCTGACAAGTTCCAAATGAATGGCTTTCGTAGCAAGGCACACAAATAAAGAGATATAACCCTTTGTGGTTTGAACTTTCCGACCTAATTTGATTTTAATAGGGATGGGACCAGCGTAGTCACACCCACAATGAGTAAAAGGCCTGGTTGCCTGGATTCTCTGTGCTGGGAGATTGCCCATGATTTGGAACGTCGTTGATTTTCTCTGCCGAAAACATTTAATGCAATCATGGGTGATCTTGCGCAGCAGGTTGCGGCTTCCAATAATCCAGAACTCCTGTCGAATTAGAGAGAACAGTGTCGATACACCAGGATGAAGAAATCGTTCGTGTGCGTCTTTGGCGATGAGTTTCGTAATGGTGTGTCCTCTAGGAATGATTATTGGGTGTTTCACGTTGAATGAAACGTCGGCTTCTTGAATTCTTCCTCCCACCCGCAGAACCTGATTATTATCGAAAAATGGATTCAAGTTAGCGATCGTGCAATTCTTACCGAAATGGCCATATTTGGCGTAATATGTTATATGTTCTCCAAAGTAAAGATTTTGTAACCATTTAATAATAGCTCGTTTTGCATCATAAATCTCATGGGGCAGAAGTTGATGACCTTGGGTTCGTGATCCTTTGCGACACCTTAAAACAAACCGATATAAATAGGCGACACTGCGAACGAGACGGTTCCAAGCAGAAACTCGAGATGACAGGAACTCAAATGGGTGCTCCGATCCAACGGCAACGCAAGTTTGTTGAAAGTTCTTCCTCTCCTCCTGTTTACAAGTTGGATGCTCTTCGACAAACTGAGCAATAGGCCAAGCGTCCTTATTTTCCTTCAACCAGTGTGGACCGGTCCACCATAGAGAATGTTCTATCAAGGCAGAAGGGGCTATTCCGCGTGACGCACAGTCTGCAGGATTTTGATCCGTCCTGATGTGAAACCATCTGTTTCTTGGAATGGTGTTCAAAATTTCAGAGGTTCGATTTCCGACAAATATGTCCCACCGACGTGAAGGACACGAGAGCCAAGAAAGAACAACTTGGGAGTCACACCATGCATAAACGTTTGAGAATGTTGTATCCAAAGACTTTTGAACTGCAGCAAGCAACCGAGCGAGTAGTAAAGCTCCGCACAATTCCAAACGTGGGATAGTGAGCTGCTTAATCGGAGCGACACGAGTCTTCGCTGCAACGATGTTGGTTTGGATTTCCCCGTTTGAAAGAGTATATCGCGAATAAATGACGGCAGAATAAGCAGAAGCAGAGGCATCGGAAAAGCCATGTAATTGAAAGGCAGGATCTATAGTACCGATGTGACGGGATACGTTGATAGATGTAAGTACAGGTAGATCCTTTCGAAGTTTACTCCATTTCGCGGCGATGCAATCAGGCAGTTGATCATCCCAATCAAGTTTTCGAAGCCACAATTCTTGTAATAGAATCTTAAGCTGCACAACCGAAGGAGCAAGAAACCCGAGGGGATCGAAAATGCGTGCAACGTCTTTTAAAATCTGGCGTTTTGTAAAAGTTTCATCTGGCGTCAGGTGTATACGAAACGAAAAGCAATCTTGTTTTGAGTTCCAGTACATACCGAGTACTTTCACCCATGCATTAAGTTCACTATCTAGAAAAACTGTTTCACATTGTCCACGATCTCCTTCCGGAAGAAGTTCTGGGCTATTGCTTTGCCACTTGCTTAGCTCCAAGCCAGCGTTGGCAAGAAGTTCGATTAATTGGCTCTGTTTGAAACGCGCATCACTGATTGATGTTCCGCCCGAAACAATATCGTCCACGTATGTATCCTTAAGGAGTATATCGGCAGCAACCGGATACTGATCGCGATAATCCAGTGCGATTTGCTGCAAAACACGTACCGCTTCATAGGGAGCGCACGACGTACCGTATGTAACTGTGGTCAAGCAATAATGTTCAATCGGTTCAGACGGCGATTTTCGCCACACTATTCTTTGAAAGTCACAATCTTCATCGGCAACTCGTATCTGGCGAAACATTTTTACAACGTCGGCCGTAAAAACGATTTGGTGACGGCGAAACCGAATGTGCACAGAAAAGATATCTCTTTGAATAGGTGGGCCTATCATTAAGAATTGATTTAAGGAATTTCCATTACTATCTGCGAACGAACCGTTAAAGACGACACGAAGCTTCGTTGAAACACTATCGGGTTTGAAAACCGCGTGGTGGGGCAAATAAAATACATTAGGCTTAAGCACCAAAGAAGGAGGAATTTTACGCATGTGCCCTAAAGCCAAATAATCATCCATAAATTTTGAATAGTTTTTATGCAGTAACCCATTCTTACTAAATCGTCTTTCCAAAGACTTCAAACACGAAACTGCACCAGTGAGGGTGTCAGCGAAATTAGGTTTTGTCTTGAAGGGAAGGCGGACGACATACCTTCCGTCTTTATCTCTCTTGTGAGTTTCAAGAAAGTGTTTGTCGATTTCCTGATCTTCCTTAGTCACCACCGATTTTGGATCGATTTCTTCGATATTCCAAAAGGATTGTAAGATTGAGTCTATATCACAAACCACGTGGTTTGCCTGTGCTATGTCACTCTGTCCCGACGATAATTGTCCAGCCAGCACCCAACCAAAGATGGTTTTGTGGGCAACTGGATAACCATTAGGATTGCGAATTATTTCTCCCTGTAGAATATCCCAAGCTACATCTGCTCCGAGCAAAATATCAACCGCGCCTGATACGTTGAATAGTGGATCTGCTAAATTAAGATTAAGTTTTGAGACGTGGTCCCAATCTCTGCAGTTGAACGAAGTAGTTGGTAATTTTGACGTAACTGTCGATAGAATGTAGGCGTTAACTGAAATGCTAGCTGCATCAAACCGAGACGAAATCAACATTGATATTAGGCCCCTGGATTTTCCCGCGCACATTGTACCAATTCCACTGAATTGAATGCGAGCATTCCTCCGTTTAAGGCCAAGTTTTTGGGCGCAAGATTCCGTGATGAAGGAAACCTGCGAGCCCGAATCAATTAACATACGAACGTGATGATAATGTCCACTGCTGCCTAATACCTTTCCAACAGCTGTAGGCAATAATGTCTGTGGTAGGAAGTGATTGGAATTTAACGAGTGATTTGTGACGTATTGAGAAGGGTTTATCGATGTTCTAGTGATTTCCGAATAAGAATTTTGAGGTGTTGTATGCGATGTGATCTCAGGAGAATTATTAACAGGTGTAGTGGTCGAACTAAGATGAACCAATGTATGGTGACGCGAGTTACAGTTCTTGCACCGAAATTTAGACTGACAACGAGCCGCATTATGTCCACTACGTAAGCAATTGAAGCAGAGCTTCTTAGATTTTACTAACTCTCTCTTATTCTCAAGACACATTGCAAGAAATTCTGTACACTGCGTTAGCGTGTGAGCTGCATTACACTTGGGGCAGTTGTTCGATGACGACACATGCATACTTTTCAAAGTCGGAGGCTTTGACCTGTTACTTTCCCGAATAAATCCGCGACATGACTCGAGAGCCTCACAACGGCGTTCTAAGAATTTCAGAAATTGATCTATCGTAGGTTTTTCGAATTCGACACTTTCAGTTGACCAAGCTTGTCGCGTTTCTGGATCCACTTTGTTCGAAAGGACGTAAATCATCCACGGATCGCGTTCTAATGAATTTAGCGAAGTGAGACCTCTCACAACTTCATCAGCTACATCTGAAATCTTGCGCAACATTTTTGCACTGAAACTGTTAATTGATGGGAGCTGCATGAATGTCTCCAGAAGGCTGTTTATAATAAAACGTGGTCTGTTATATCTTTTGGTTAACCTATCCCACGCTTGCTGATAGGTTGCATCCGACACCGGAATGTGATTGAGAAGATTTAAGGCATCATCCCGAAGACAAGAGCGAAGGAAATGAAACTTCTGAGATGGTGATAAATTTGATTTAAGATGGACCATGCTTTCAAACATATCGTGAAAGGCAGGCCAATCCCGATAACTGCCATGAAATGGTTCAATATGGATTTTTGGAAGATAGTCATGACCGTACTGAATTGAGCTGGTAGGCTTCTGACCGGCAAGAGATTGTGTGCTATAAGTCTGACTTGATTCTAAAGTCCCTATGTCGGGGCTTTGTCGCTGTCGAATAGCTGAAAGCAAAGCTGACTTTATCATGAGATATTTCGTCTCGAAATATTCGAACTCTTGCTCAGGATCGGTGTAATTTTCGTCATCCGCGTGATCATACATTTGCCCTTGAGATGTACTAAATTTTTCCCAGATCTCTTCTAGTTTTTCTAACCGCACTTGAATTGTTTCTACACCCAAGACTTCTACAATCTTGTCCACGAAATAAGCTAATCTCGTTAGCGAACCTTTAAGATTACCGCGATAGGCACGCAAGGCTGCCAGGCTACCGGAAGTGGTCATTTTAATGAAAGTGAATATTAATCTAAGAATTTCGCGCACGAGGGCTATGATTATCTTGATATCAAAGGTATTAATGGCCACGTGTTACCACAAATTGTCTTTAAAACCGCGTGCCGTTTGGGTTTAATAATGTTCTCACAGAATACACGATTTTTGCAATAGAAGTCTATTTTCCAAGTAATTTATTTTTTATTGAATGTATTTTGATTTTTTATTAGAAATGTGCATGCATTTTATATGTGTAAGTATATGTGAAGAGTTAAATTTCTTACCGCGTGCAAAGCATTGCACGTGAAAAACCAAACGCATCAAGTGATTAATCAAAAACTGTTCCACGTATAAATTTTTGTAGAGCTGTTCCCCGATGAAAATGAAACTGTTGAATTATCCACTCCAGAGTAATTGATCAACGCAATCTCCGTTAATCCAAATTTCTGTCAACTAATTTTTGATTTTCACGATGATGAATGATGACCAGCGACAATGTAGGAATATGTAAAATAAGCGAAAATCCAGAATCCGGCTCGATACGGACCAAATTTATGTCTTGTAATAATCGAGCAATGAATTAAATTTGCTTGAAAGGACCAGCACTTGCTGAGCGGAGGGAAGGAATACGATGGATAGATAGCCAATGTACAATAAATGAAAATGCTACGAGTACTTATCTTTCCGCTGTTCGATATCCAAGTGGGCGAGACAATTTTATTTCAGATTTTTCATAGTAAAGTGTTATACAATTTAATGATATGAATGATATTAAGTATAACAGTTGAACAAATTAAAGTGAGTCGTGATAAATGAGTGTAAAGCATAAATGTGCAAATTAGAATAGTGTACGTTAACCGGGTTTCAAATTTCAAATAGTCATATAATAAACGAAAATTGCATTACTTTACAGATTGTTACTACATTAGTCAAGACAATGATAGACTAGCAAATAGATGAAATAAAGTTAGGAGCAATTAACAATTTAAGAAAGTTAAAATCATGTAAATTCACAAGTATTCCCAAACAGCCTGAAAGTAACATAATTTTAGCACGAGTAAAATAGCCAGTGCCATACAATATTCTATAAGGCACCGGAGACCGCGTTGGACTACACCCTGAATAAAAGGCACACGGACAAAGGAAGAGTTACACAAGGAGGACCTCCAACGAAAACTACAGCAGCGAGGTAGGGATAAATAAAGGAAAACATTTTAAATGAGCATACGCAGCTTCACAGTTCACCAAATCGAAGTGTCCTGCAATTGGAAAAACATCAAGAGTTTATATAGGAATAGCTGGCACTAAGTCTGGTCTCGACGCACCCATTTTGTTATTCTAATACGAATCTGTCAATCGACATTTCAAATAGGTGTTTAATAGACGTAAGGAAAGTGGTAGAAGAGACATCAGATCTTAACCAAATGAAGGAGTTTGTTTTCATATTTAGTTGAGCCAAAAGAACTGCAACATGCAACATGCTACACCTAAGGATAATAAAAGCAAATCTACGACATAGGGAATTGAATACCACTACTGTAAAGGGCTGTTCTCAGGGGGGACTACTGTCACCTCTTTCATTTTCAGGACTGCTAGACACCACACGCAAACTCCAAAGGATATGGAACTATAGGATATGTAGATGATACCTCTGTTATCATTAGAGGCAACCACGCGGCTACTATCAGGGATCTCATGCAGACTCCCAGACAACTACCTGGAAGAGGGGGCTCTCAATTGATCCCATCAAAACAACAATTATTCCATTCACAAGGAAAAGGGAGATAAACTTTTCCGGCCTGCATAATTGAAACCTTAGATAAAAACAAACTTGAGGACTCCATCTCAACTAAATAACAAACAAAACTGCAAAATACGTATGGACCGCAAAAGAGCTGTTGCGCAAATTATGGGGCCTAGATCTCGAAAAGACAATCAAATTGTGAGGCAAGACCAAACAAAAATCGACAATAATAAAACTGACGTGAAACGGTTCGCATGTCTGTGCATTACCTAGACTATTAAAACGAACAATCCTAACTGCGGGCAACGAGGCGTTATTAGACCTAGCTCCGCTTCAAGTAGCAATTCAAGAAGAAGTAGCTCTGCAAGCACTCAAGCTTTTTCGCAGAAACCACTTAAAACAACTTAACTTTGTTGGTCACTTAGAAATACTTAAGAATACAGAATGCACCTTTGCCAAACATCAAACTCTGGATAAATTGGACCCCACCCTTCCCTTGTTCACAAGGGAACAATTAAACGCAAATTTTAAATGACTGAACTGTGATTCACAAAAGTGGTAGGACCTCGATTCCACTATATTTTAGTACTAATTAACTGCATTAGAATTACTAATTTATTTATAACTAATTTACTATAATTATTATTAATTTTAATAACAAAAGTGCCGAATAAGACATTTTCCTTGATTGATTAACGGGTCGCTTTCCTAGTAATAAACATCTTTTCAGATTCGGAACAAAATCTCCACTAACAAATGTAGATTTTGCTGTGAAACTGAGAAGTCTCAGGAGGCTTGATCACCAAGTGTCCGGCATCGGCACATGGACGACTAACATTTCTAAACAAATATAATCCCTATGAAGCGATCTCGCAGAAAGGTGTGATCCAAATCATGGAAAAAACAAGCGCAGTACTCTCGTGTTAACATACCATACCATACTACCAGCTGCAAAATTTATAGCTCGAAAGACCAAGACGATGCTCGATAAAACACTGATTCTGTGAAGGCACTATGGCGCCGAATATTGATTGATATGTGGAAAGGGAGAGCTCATATTGGAGACTACGACCTCTAAGAGCTGTACCAAGATCTGAATGCAATCCAAAAAGTTAAGATACGAGGACTACATTCGACTCGTCCATATCACCATGAATACGGGGCAAGGCTTTATCTAAAACTTAAAATCGCAGTTGGACAAGAAATAGAAAATGTATCGAAGTGTGTCGACAACTTAAACAGTTGTGGTATGCAGACTTGGCTGCTGTAGTCCTAAAGTATAACACAAGTGGAGAGTGACGAAAGTTCTTCACAGCGTCAGCCTAGTATACTTCCTCTATGATGCAATACCCGTGCTATCACAAAATGAAGTGAACGCACTCATTGAATACTGTCTTGGACCTTTCTTGGGTCTTTCCATCCTGACTCTTAAAATATTTTCTGGGGGATAAGCAAATGCAAATTGAAAAGTAATCATCTCCTGGATTAAGTACTATTGTCTGCCTTGGTTACCAACAAAGATTGCTAACAGACAACATTTGCTTTGAAGTAAATCTGTCAGTAGGAGTGCTTAGAAGTAGTTTATCAGCTGGAAAGCATTATCAAAAGTTTCCATGTAGGACCAAAAGCGCCAATATGAACTGCAATAACTCAAAGCAAGGGACGCTGCTCGGAACCTAAGTGTTCTCCTCACCAGGTTATTAACTAACCGGTTTTAACAGATAGCCATTTCATAGTAAAACGAAGAAACGACTCCTTAATGAAAAGGTAAAACATCCAAATAGCCACTCAAAACTATTGTGCGGGCATACCCTCAGTTGCTTAAAGCTCAAGATTTCCTGCCTAAGACTTCTGAAAGATGCAGATTCAAATAGGCATTCTGACACCTACTGTAGAAGGCTCAAAGCTTTTCCATCGTCGTTTTGACCGGCCTATCCCAAACGCATTTTTTGGATGGCAGAGATATATGCTTTGTAGTGGTTTAGGGTCTCTGCTTCGGTTGAATGTGGACTGTTAATGGTCCAAAGATCCAACGTGAATAACCGAAGCCGTTGTTAAATTTTTGCTGTGTTTGAATGCGGCCGTTGATTCGCTTGAAACTCCTCCGTCACCAACTCTAATTCGGCGAAGCTGGCTAGAAGCCAAAGAAGATCACCATATATGTCGAAGTGATACAAATGAAGTCGTCGCTGTCCGTCATCAAAATGTCCGTAATGTACTTTGCCTGAAACACATTTGTATGGACTGAAATCAACCTAGCCTAGCGCCGCCTGTCCGATTTTTTAGTTACATATGCGTAGTTATACGCAGAATACTGCAGAATGTTGGTGGTGATTATCCTCAGCGACTTTCCTTCATCTTTCTCAATCTGATCTTCTGGACTTACTGGTCTAGGTTAGGTTAGGTAAGAGTGGCTGTTGGAAATACCAACCCACTCAGGCCTATTGGCCCATTGTGATGCCACGTGGATCTATGATCTTCTTACTACTGGAACCAGTTTGAGCTTATAATAAAGCGTAGGAGACTGTTAACGTCTATTTTTTCTAGATCGTTTAAGTCGTTGTAGAAGAAAGCTCCTAGATGAAGCCTCCTTCTCTGGGAGAGAGCTGGGTATGTGCAGAGTAGGTGGAGGATTGTCTCCTCCTCTTCCTCGTCGAGTTTTGGCGAGTTCATCAGCTCTGCAGTCCCCTGGAATGTCTCTGTGGCCCGGCACCCAACAAAGGTGAATGTTGAACTGCTCTGCCATCTCCATGAGAGATGATCGGCATTCAAGGGCGGTTTTAGAATATAATGAGACCGGGTCCAGGGACTTGATGGCGGCCTGACTATCCGAAAATATGCGGATATTCTTCGCAGATATCACGTTTTTCTTCGGCCAGGACAGAGCTTCTTTAATCGCCAAAATTTCCGCCTGGAACACGTTACAGTGATTTGGAAGGCGGAAAGAGAGGCTTAGATTTAGCTTATCTGAGAAAACACAGCCACCAACTCCGCTATCGGTTTTAGATCCATCTGTGTAGAGATGGATTGACTTGTCCTCCATGAAAGCATCCTCCTCCCAGAATGATCTAGAGGGGAAGCTTACATGGAAGTTTTTGTCTAACCAAAGTTCAGGTATGGTGTAATCGATGTTCTCTGTGAGGATTCCTAATGTATTTAGAATATTGGCGTGGCCAAATGAATTATTTGTCCACTGTTTAGTCGCTTTAAGGCGAATAGCTGCAGTCGCAGCTACTGTTGAGATTTACTTGGAGGAGTTCTTTAATGGTATTAAGATGTTTTCCTGAGACGGCTATGGCAACGTCGTCCGCATATGCAATCACTCTGCTACCACCCGCTTCCAGGTATATCAGTAGTTCGTTAACTACTAAGTTCCAGAGAAGGGGAGAGAGGACACCGCCTTGCGGCGTACCCCTACTGACATATCTTTTAGCAGAAGTCTCACCCAGTTTGGAGTTGATTATCTTGCTTTTCAGCATTAGACTGATCCAAGTGAGCCGTCTACCTGTAGTGTTGACAGCGCAGTCGTGATTGCGGATGTGTTGACGTTGTTAAAGGCGCCCTCTATGTCTAGGAAAGCAACCATTGTGTACTCCTTATATTGTAGGGATCGTTGGATGTGGCTAGTCAGAGAGTGCAAAGCCGTTTCCACCGACTTTCCTTTACAGAAGGCATGTTGAGCCGTAGACAGAAGTCTTGGATCAACTTTAGCTCGAATGTGGATATCAATCAGTCGTTCTAAAGTTTTCAGAAGGAATGATGATAGACTTATAGGTCTGAGGTCCTTTGGGACAACATGAGAACATTTTCCAGCTTTGGGAATGAATACTACACTGACTTCTCTCCATAACAGTGGAATGTGGATAAGTTCTACACAGCTCCTCATAATATTTTCCATCACTGGTAGAATAATATCTGTGGACCTCTGTAGCTCGGCAGGTATAATACCGTCCGGACCAGCAGATTTGTATGGTTTGAAGCCATGCAGCGACCTGAGCAGTTTGTCTCTCGTAATCAGACCATGAATTTTGGTCACGGTTGCAGTAGGCCTGTTTGGGCTGCTGGACTGGTCTATAATAGCACCAATTCTTTTCTACAAGTCAGCTGCTTGAAGCTCTTATGTATAAACGTCACTGAAGCTGTTATTAGACATTGTTCTCGTTGTTCTTACATATATAGATGCAAGAGTTTCCAAAACTGCCAATGAAGTTTCAATAACTGGTCTTTTGAAGATGACATCTGGCGAAATTACTCTTAAATCAAAACTTTTATTTCTTCGAAAATACGAGGGCTACCAGCTTTAAATTCATCACAGGCTTCGGCCAGAATCTGAATGTCTTCGCTCTGAGAAGTAAATGAAAACAATGAACACGTGTAGGGGCCAAGTTTTTATGTCTGTAGCGGCTACAGAGTGGCGCAAAAGGCGTTGCTCAACCCTCCCACTACTTCTAATCTAGATCAAGAATGCAATATTTAGGGAGGGCTGAACTCATTTTGAGACTTGCATGGATCTCAGATAGCAATGGGATCGCTGGAGAGATGAAATCACCTATGAACTTCCTGAGCAAGACTCAAATGAGGACTTATTGTCATCTCTACGATTAAATTTAGTCAGATTCATATACATATGTTCCCGCCACTTGACACTTAATTGGTCTACATCATTAACGCGTGCACCATCACCGGCCGTCTTTTATCTCTTAAAACGAGGTAACAAAACTGAATGGTAAGAAATTCAGAGATATATATTTTTTGTTTTTTTTTTAAAGCGAAGACTTTTGCCTACAGTTGACTAATTAAAAATGATAAACATGTGGCACCGCAGAGACACTAAACCTATAATTTGCCGCCCCAAATTAAACCTACAACAACAAGACTAAATTTAAGAAAGAGCCAAGTAAAAGAGGAGAAATACAAAAAAGAAAAAAATGAATCGAATTCAAAGATAGATAAACCTTTCACAGACCATAAAAGCACGAGTATTAGGCTAATCACAGACGACGCAGAATCGTTAAGGAATCATAGATCAGCGGCAAGAGGAGGACGTCACAATAAAAAGAAAAACAACTGGAGTCTCCGCACATAAATATGTCAGAAGCCGTGGGGTGCCTCCAAAGTTATATTTGTATGTATTGTTAACTCTAGTCATAAATTGGAAATTTTTACCAAATTTTCTTCAATTTCCAGTTCCCAGTTTTCACCAATAAATATGCTACGGGGTTAAGTTTTCTTTTCTCCGAATTCAAGTTCTCCAAGTTTTCTGTAATGTCTCGTAGTAACAGGTGGAATCCAGTTTAAGCCCTCTACTCTTCACTTGATCAATAAAAAATAAGAGCAAAAGCAAAATCGTAACCCAAGACTGGTATCTATCAGATAAGCTTTTAAGTTATGGACGTAATTCCATTTAATTAAGGGTTCTGCTGGGGATCTTGGAAATAACTGAAATGGATACAGTCGACATACAGCGCATTCGATGATAAGATATTGACAAAGTCTCAACCTATCTAATGAGTGATTAGAACATGAATGATGGACAAGTAGCAAACCAAATGGACAAAAGGCAACGTTGATGCCACACAATATGTATTATAGGTTTCCACACCAAAGTTACACCACTAGTACTCGGCCGATAAAATATTTTCTAAAGTGACCGTAGACAACTATTGTTCAAACCCAATAGCACCAATCAAATCTGAGTCTAAGATTTAGGTTAGATAAGAAGCGTCGTACCGTATGTCGTATTAAAGCAGAAAAGAATCAAGTCTGACTATAGATTGACCAAAAAATCTATTGACCGCTATTTGTACCCTTATAGATCAATTCTAAGGGAACCAAGAGCAGTGCTGAAGTGTGGTATTTCCAGCAAGATCAAACTCCGTTAAACTGTCTGAAGATCAGTATCACACTTTCAACTCAGACTTGATTTCCAAAACATGCCTCACAAAATTTGTGATTTATTCAGATTCATTCTTCAAACTGACTCTTGGCTTTTTGTTTTCCTGATAGTTGTGGATGTGCAGGAACTCAGGATGAATAAATCTAAATTATGCCGAATTTATTCCCCCACTCCGACTGCATGCTCAAAAAATGTTGGTGTCAAAAGTGCTTCTTTTTGGAGTTATTTCTCTAAAATAATATTGTAATAGATGAAAACTTTAAGTCAATCCTTTATGCAGTGTTCATCCTCCTCTTTGACCAATGAGAGGAGGATGAGACCCATGAGGGGGCTCTTTTTTGAACTAATCAATCCGGTGGCAATGAATTTTCTCCTCCGAGTATTATCACTATCCTATCACAATCTGGAAAGTCACGAAAGCAACCATAAATACGAAGTGGGCTTAATGTTGTCGAAAAATCAGCTTAAGACCTTTGGAAATTTTTTAGTGAATTTTTTTTTATAATTTTAACACAACCTTAAACCTACTTAAACTCTGTAAGATGGTCATGACATAGAAATAAGCGCACCAATGCAATGGCGCTATTTAGAATTGGAAGCAAAAGACGAGAGAGGTTTTGCTCCTTCCGTAAACCACCAACATTCATGGTGCTGCCGAGCAACAGCACTAATATCGCTACGACTCTCTACCACTTTACTGAACCGGAGACGCTCCGCACTGCCATATGTGACGTATCTGTCGTAGTTGAGCGCTGCCTGTCTGTAGCACCGCTAGTCTTTCCTGGATCACCCCTTTTCTTATTCAGATATGCGTACGCTTCTGGGGGAAGAAATCCGTTAAAGTACAAAAACTCGATGTGCGAATACATATGATTAGAGGGTAATAAGCCCCGAGGATTAGGCTGTTTGTCGAGTCTGCTTAATAACGAAATTGCTCACTCGCTCTATACTCCAACTATGGTGTTCTGTACAAGAGAAGACAAGTTCTATGACAAGCCTTCTCAAATACCCGAATCTTTTCCATTAAACTTGCTCCCACATTGAACAAAACGGGACATCCAAATAGGAGCATAGGCCGGATAGGTGTCATTTAGCAGATTAAGGGAAAAAGCATCTAGACTAGAGCAATAGGTACAAGTTTATTAAAATACAGATATTGATCTAGGGAGATTCCAAGGCACTCGTTTTGTCCCACAATCGAAAACGTTCACCAGTTACAGTTAGATTACATTCGTTTAGAGGGCAAATGAGGTATCTAGAGCCGAGTCCACTCTATACCTCATCACACCTAGGTCTGTGTACAACTGTTGTGATACCCGGGTGGATTCTGGTTTCCGCTTTCCATCCCGCGTTGGTTGTCGTTTTGACCCTAAGGGGGTCTAAGTCATCTTATTACATCCGCGAGATGTAAGGGAAGTAGCAGATAGTTCTGAGAGTCTAGAACAATGGCACAGAAAGTGGAGGATATCCTCCCGTGAGCCTATGTCCCTACAGCATTCGCAGAGGTCTTCCTTGGTTAGCGCCAACTTTATTGCATGCATTCCCGGAAGATTATGGCTTCTGAGCAATGCAACAAGCTCTGCTTTTTAAGAGACTCTGGATGCGCTGAGTATCGGCCATAATTGTCTTGAGGTCTCGCAGGTTGAAACAATTTTCCACTTTTCATTGGCTTTTATTTGTCTCGTTCGCTCCACTTGCATTCTCAGAGTGCAGAGTGGAGATTTGATACTTTGACCTACAAGTTCCCTTTCTAGGGATATCTCAGCCGATATCTCAGTCTGGAAGACACTGGCGTAGTCCGGTCGGCGTAGTGAGTCTCGTAAGTTCAATTGATCAGAGAAGATCCCGGCGACGGTTTCTGTCTCCATCTTTGATCTATCCATCTAGTCTAGTACGATTTGGTTCCCGTCCCATTGCTCTCTGCTTGGGAAAGTGAAGACGAAAGGTGTTTCGAAGTCGTGATGTGGTATTATGTAGTCCGTATTGGAGCATAAATCCGATCGAGGAGTGGCTTTTCTAGGTTCGCTTTGCATCCATTAAGCCGACGCAACCTTACAACTCTTTTCGATGCTCTTGCATGGAGGAGGAGACCAAGTATTATTTCCAGTCCGGCCGTTGGAGTCGTTCTCATGGCATGAGTTGTGCCTATACATGCAATCCTCTGTACTTTTGTCATTAATTTAAGATTGCTAGTTTTATTTGTGGATTGCCGACATACTATGCTGCAGTAGGTTAAGATGAGTCTGATGTACATCCATAGGATAGATTTGGGGTTGGGTCCCAGTTTTCTCCCAAATATACGGCTTCAAGCGTAGAACGCGTTCGTTGCTTTCTTTACACGTTCTTCGACATTGAGCTTCCAACTCAGCTGACTATCTGTACGATACCTAGGTATTTAGCACTGTTGGATTGTCGGAGGGTTGTCCCATACATGGGAGGAAGGTCAAATTTTATCATTATACTTTTATATATGAATAAGTAGAACAAGCTCCGAGATTGGCCCAGTCTCCAAGGATTCTAAGGGCATAGCTTAGGACTTCACTGCATACAGGTTATCAAGTTCGTTATAGCGAGAATGTTGATATTTTTGACGGCTCCTTCAATTTCAGTGAAAACCGCTAGTGTGTGCAGATTACTTCGAATTTGAGTATCAACCAGCTTTTGAAATGTATGATGTTAGACTTATGGGCCTGAGGTGTTTTAAATGGGTATGGCTGGGCTTACCTGACTTTTGTTAAATAGCCTTTTTAGGAACGGTATCATAGCCTGCTTTGCTTTCTGAACCAGGATTGATATGATTCCGTTCAGTCCAGGAGATTATTTTTTTTTTCTTTTCTTCTAGTATCCCCTCTGGGATTTCATATTGGCTAGGGAAGAATGAGCCTGTATTTGCTACTGGTGTTGAAGTAGGAGTGCACCCAGAGAAATGGATTTCTAACAGGAGTCCCAAAGCTTCAGTGCTAGATTTCATATAACTACCATCTGGTAGTTTTGGATCATCAACTACCACAGATTCCTTAGATATGACTTTCCTCAGCCTCTCACAATCTTTTACGAGTATACTTTCTATTGTAAAGGGTTATCCAATAGGGACTTGACAACTTTGAATTTAATTTGTGAACGCACTCTTTTACTACTCATCAAACTGTCACTGTCAATTTATTCAGTAAACTCAACATTTTCATTATGGTAAAGTACACTCACGAGCAACGTCTGCAAATTATAAAAATGTTTTACCGAAATTCGGAGTCGGTAACTGCAACTTTTAGAGCGTTAACTCCAATTTTGGGTCGTAATTCTCGCCCTAGTAGACAGGCAATAACAAGTTTAGTGCAAAAATTTGAGTCTACATATTCGTTGTGTGATGTTGCCGTGTCAGTGAGACAACGGGTTGGTCGAAGTGTCGAAAATATCGCTGCCGTTCAGGCGTCCGTAGCAAACGATCCAAATTCAATTCAGTCAATTCCACGGCGTTCTTAAGAATTGGGCATCGCTCAGACCACATTATGGCGTATTTTGCATAAGGATCTTGGTTTACACCTATACAAGATCAAGCTGACTCAAGAATTGAAGCCGATGGACCATTTGAAGCGACGTTCTGGGTTCTGGAGAAGATGCGCCGAGATGATGAATTTCATCGCAAAATCATCTTCAGTGACGAAGATCATTTTTGGCTCAATGGGTTCGTCAAAATCCACACGTGCTTCATGAATCACCACTTCATCCACAAAAAATAACAGTTTGGTGCGGTTTGCATGCCGGCGGCGTTATTGGGCCATATTTTTTCGTCGGCATGTGGTTTCAACAGGATGATGCCACAAGCTACACAGCACACGCTACAATCGATTTATTGACGAGTAAGTATAGTGAGCATGTTATCTCAAGAAATGGACCAGTCGATTGGCCGCCTCGTTCGTGCGATTTAACGCCGATTGACTATTTTCTGTGGGGCTACGTTAAGTCATTGATTTATGCTAACACGCCGACGACGTTGAAAGGACTCAGAGCCAACATTGAACGCGAAATAGCGGCCGTTTCGGCCGAAATGTGAACGGCCATATGAACGAAGTCGAGTTCCATTCATAAATGTTTTGATTGTACTTGAAGCCGATAATAAAGTTTTTGAAATATCTCAAATGGTTTGCGTTTTATTAAAAAAAAGTTATCAAGTCCTTATTGGAAAACCCTATATGTTGGGGCAAAACTTTCTCCACGATTTTCTTTTAGCCCTGCAGATTGCGCTCTGTATTTCTTCAGACTGTCCTTATACCATATTTGTCCCAGTCTTAGCACTAGTTTGAGCTTTTGGCTGCATCGAAAAGTTTTCTTGCGTCTTTCCTTAAGCATTGTACTTCTTTATCCCACTAATGTGGGGAGTTCTTGGGTTTCTTGATCTTCGTAGGGCATGCTTGGTTTCTTTAGGCGGGGGTTTCCATTTTGAGTCCGTTGAGGACATAACATTTTTGAACTATCGCTGCTGTAAACTTTTCCCAGTTGGTATTTTTGTACAGTAGAGGGGGTAGTCTTTGGCATTGAACTTGATCATTCAATGATCAGAGAACGATATGTCCGAAGATACCTTCCGTTAATTATGTATTGGAATAGGGACTCACCTCGAGAATTTGTGTCCGTGCTACCCCATTGTATATGATGGGAGTTAGCGTCACATCCATTGTTCACATCGGACCTTTCCTGCTCTACTTTTGTTGATAAGTACGCTAAGTATTACTGGTGGGGGTCCGTCAATCGATTCATAAAGGCCAGCTTGGGCAGCGTCCGAGTACTCACAGCTAACTACTGACTGCTCCTCATTCCTTAGGAGCCTGGATATAGATGATTCGAAATTAGACTTTGTAACTATACAGGCCCTGATTTTACTTTCATTAGAAATCATTTGCCAATACTTGTTGGTATCCGTAGATGCCGCAGACAAAGGCGTCCTAAAAAGATTGGTTTGCGACTTCTTAAAACAGATCTTCAACTTCCATATTCATTCAGTGATCTCGATCTTTGGACCAGACGATCAAGTCGTCTGAATACGTTTTGGCATGGTGAAGGGAGTTCACATGATTGTTTCTGTAGATGTTGAATAGGGTGTTGCAGACCAGCAGAAATCACATCGCCATTTTTCACTATGAGCTGTCTACTGGTGAGCATATTAAAAACAACGTACGGCTGTGGTGTACTCGTATGTATGTTCAGACTGCTCAGCTGAAAGAATAGTTCCTCTAACCATATGGAGGTGAAGACCTTCTCCAAGTCAATCACCTATGTTTTGTTTCTGGCGTTTGGTCCCTCGGGAACATGAAGGGGCTTGCCATCTGCAGTTATATTCACAATAAACCCAACTGCCAATGCAGGCAAGCAATCCCAATATGAGTGCGGGTTCTGAAAAACGCATTTATGACCCTTGCTTGGCAAGTTCATCGGCGATATCATTCCCCGCGAACCCATTGTGACTTGAGACTCAAACAAGATTCAGTGAATGAAATAGCTTAGAAGTGGTGAGTAAGCTTTTGGAGCTACCCGTGAAGATTCAACTACATCCCTATCATGGTTCATATTCAGGCCGAAGCCTTTTTTGAGAACAGTGAAAGTCGATATTGTACTTTGGCAGGAGATGAGCAGATTCGAAAGACATTTGACGCAAAAATTCATAAAGGCTCCAATGCGCGTTATTTCAACGAACATTTCTTTTTAAAATGAAGATGGGTCTGAATGAAATCCATGATAGGAATGAATGGGAGGAAGATTCATCAGTGTACAAATAACCTCTGTTTGAAGTCTTGCCGAAAGCCCCTTTACGCAGCCAAAAGTCTACAGCACAATACAAGGTGAGCCATAATGTATGATCCTGTCGGAAAGAGCCATAGATTTTACAAATGGAGCCGAATGTTATGTGGATACGTGAACAAATAAAATTTATGATTCTGGGCCACTGAAAATCCTGAAGAGCCATTAGAGAAGTCATTGGACCTAAGAAAATAGGGTCATACATTATGGCCCACCTTGTACTAAGCTTCGTTAGAAGCCTTTAAGCACAAAATAAGTTAGTCCAGCTTCCTCCTTCTCGTAAACAGATCAACCTTAGTTTTGAGAGCCCATTTCTAGTACACCAGGTAGCATTCGCAACCTCCATTCTGTTTAATAGGAACGAAAATAATGTTATCATGTTGGGTAACGTGAGTGATGTGGGTGCTTAACTAGGCATTAGCAAACAAAGGCTCAGATTTTTATTGTTAAGGTCGCCGACAACAGAGTAACAATATTGCCTTTAAAGAAACTTCCCAAGACCGAAATATAGGCAGAAGAGACTTGGATTCCCTTCTGCTGCTACTCATACTTAAATTTTGCCCTGCATTACTCTTAAGTATCTGTTCCACCATTAGGACGTCCAGGTTCAACAGCAGTCGACTCCATAAGATCTTAGTGTGCCTACAGTTAAGGTAACATAAGAAGTAGGTAAAATCTTCCAAAAACATTTGAATGTCATGAAGAATACATATTTGCACCAGCAATTGATATTGATTGATAGTGGATCCAGTCCTAATCTCTCCACGCTGTATGTATGGCCCACGATTTGATCTCTGGGCTTTTGAAATAGTGGACAACTAAGTTAATCACTGGGTCACGTCACAACCTGTCTCAATGTCTCTGTAAATTGATGATACCATGATACCAAGCCAACTTGTTGCGTTTGGGTAGGTTTTGGCGCGCAATCAGGGATGCATTTATTTTTTTATATGACAAACAGGATCCAACTATTCAATGGAAACCCCGAATGGAAGCAGTGCTACGCAAAGCACGACTAACTGTCTATGTGATTGAAACGATTGCGAGACTAGCGAATCTGGATATAAACCAGCAGACTTGGGATGAAAAAGATATGAATGCGAGAGTCGAAATGATTCTATCAATGGAGCCTAGTATCCTATACCTAGTAAATAATAAAAAATAGTCTAAAGACATTTGGAGATTCTTAGGAGAGACATGTGAGAGGAGGTAAAAAGCGGAGGAGTTCAGAAGCTTCATAGGTACCAGGAAGCGATCAGCTCAAAATATGCATGAATGAACCAGGGATTTCAAAACTACAGTCAGCAGATTACACAAACTTGGGACCAAGGACTTGTTGTAATTCTTCTGGATGGGTTATCGGAAACTTACAAAGTTGTCCAAGCCTCATTGTATGTACAAAGTAACTGTCCAAACTTTGACGTTCTTTGCACCAGACTCCGCGAGGGCAGCGATCGGAAGAATGAAACCCAACAGCAACTGACAACCCAGTTTGGCAATGTATTCCAAGAGGAAAGGCAGAGTAAACAAATTTGCGTAAAAAAAAGGGAAAAAGGGCCAAAGCAGTACGGTCCAATGATGACAACGAGACTGACTATGGTCTTATAGTAGCGGAAGAATGCACATTCAAAATCTCAAATGACGAGACAGTCTGGTGTCTAGATTCAGGCAGGAGCCACTTCATATATATGCACAATGCAGCTTTTGTTCAAGGATTCGGAGAAGTAATCCTATGGAGAATTATGTGACATTGGCAAACGGGAAATAGGTCGCCATAGCAGACATTGAGCTACATCGGGCAAGAAATCAAAATTCATAAAACAGCAATAGCTCGTCAAACCGAAGGCATATTGGCAGTGTAACTAGTTGTAACTGATTCCTAGTGCTTGATGTTAATAGCATAGGGGTTGACAACAGTATCTGCTTAAAAGTAAATATTGACAATGGTTATTCTAGCAAAAGTCAATGAGTCTCTATTTGTTTTCGGACAATCAATACTGATTCGATGTTGCAAGGCATTTGTCTCTTGCACAATAATTCCCGTCAGCATTGACCTACTCTCACTGATCCGACAGATTCGATTGAATTTTCCGGCCAAAAGCCATACTACCTCGGCCCTGTGAAACGTTAACCTTAAGAAAAGCCTACCCAGACTTGGTTAATCAAAATTCTATCTTCGGGCACTGCTTAGGTTAGTTTCATAGTTGAAGCAACAATAGATCGAAGTATCTTTTGATTTCATTTTCTGTTTTTTTTTTTTTTTTAATGTTTAAATGTTTAAAGTGTTCCTGGACCAGTTCTACTACTGCTGTTGGTACCATGCTGCCATGCTGACACTATGACTACGCGCTGTATCCCAGCGCTAATGACAGTAATTTATGTGGGGTATGTGTGTGTGTGTGTATGTGTGTGTCACCTGTAACAAAATCCCAATCGATTATGTTATGTAGGCAGCGAAGATGCGCATTTCGAAAGCTTTGGACTTGAAGTGTTGTACCTAGACTGGACAGCACATCAGCAGCCGCAGGTAACACACAGGTCAGAGCACAGTCGACGAACGACTCTTTAACTAATCAAGATCGGCGGGCTAGCCATGAAGTGGTGTCATAAAACGCTTAGGATCGCATGTGGGCTGAGATCAAATTTATTGGGGCTTCATTAGGTTTTTTTTTTGTCGATTTTGTCGTTTTTTTTTTTTTTTTCTTTGGTTTCTCTTGTTTGTGAATTGGTTTTTGTCTTTTTGGTGCTTTGCGGTGTCTTCGCCGTGGCATCTTTTTTGAGGCATCAGCAGCAGTAGAATATGAAGAAGAAGTAGAAGAGGAGTTAATGGTGTTGTCTTGCAGTCCCAATCAATTTGAGAATTTCGAATTTCGAAGAGAAACCACTTTTTCTTGTGTCGATTTTTGTTTTTGGAATTTCTCGTTAGGAGATTTTAGATTTCCATTTTCATTTCCATTTCCACCTGATCGTGGCAACGACGACGACGACGACGAAGACGAAGACGAAAATGAATATGACGATCATGATCGAGAATCGAGATGTTGATGATGGGTTTCGCATCGTTCGATGGCTTTTGGGGACAGACGCACCTTGTTTTGGGTTTTTTTTTGTTTTTTTGGTTTTTAGTTTTCAAGGGGCGGTGAGGGGAGGAAAGAAAAAAAACGCAACTTTATGGCTTGTCGATTGGGTAAAAAACAGTTATTTGAAAGTGACAACGGGACTTGGTAGGTTACTCTGGTTGAGGCATCTCTTGTGGTCTTGTGATTGTGTTTCTTTTGTCAGGCAAATTAAGTTGCAGGTCGAACGGTGGATAGGTTTCACTCTGCCTAATAGCTGCCATGTGTCCATACTGCGGTTAGATTGGGCAAATTTTATTTATATGACGCGTTTTGTGTGTTTCGTTTTTTATTTACTGGGTATTTACGCTAGAGCTAGTTTCATCGAAATACGAAATACTAATGGTGTTTGGGGTTGCGCAATGAAGCAGTTGTCATCATCACTAGCTGGCAGCTATTTGTGGGAAGGTTTCTCTAATAACTGTACATCCAGTAGAAGTTGTGTAAAATCTCGTACACCAAAGTGGTTTTCTAACTTGACATGAGCTTACCCCACATACATATCATGTGTGGGCACGTAGTTTTCGATAATATTTTGAAAATCTATTGTCTCTGCTGCAGATTTTCTGGCGAAACAACAACAACTCATACTTTCTCAATTTTGACAGCTGTATCACCTAGAATGGGGTCGTACAGAGGTACTTATGTGCGAGGACGTCCAATGAGGAGTACAAAATAAACTGATTCACCTTCGGTCTCAAAATCAACTTTTAAACCCGCACCAAATAATTCTAAGATTTTCCCAATGTGTCGCTTTGTTGTCCAAAAAAATTAACTAGACTGTAGCACCAGAATTTCGACCTACATTTACCTCATTGTTCGCTGCAAATTTATACGAAAATCACCACCAACCGCAACGCCATTACCCAACTCAGTCCCAAATTTAAAAATTGTTTGCCAACAAGAAGGGGGCCGTCAGCTTACGAGTAAATGAGAGGACCATTACAAAATCACAATTCGAATGCAATCATCATTTCAGTCTCTCAAGTAATAATCTAGACCCTTTGCCAGATTCCGAGAAACATGACAAAGTCCTCACAAAATAGCAGGATCATAATTGTGCGCCTTCATTAGAGTAGAAAGGCTAAAGGCAAAGTAAGTAAGACCCACTTCATCATCATCGAATTTCTGCTCAGTCTTCTCTCTCTCTTCGCGTAGGCATCCTTCGAATTGGATCTGGGAGAACCACCCAAATTCGTACCCTCAATAGATCTGTCGTCAACCAAATTCTTAGATCTGTAAACGTTCTCTCTTCGACAATTTGTTGGTTCCACGGAACTTCTCTATGAACGTGCTATGACGTGTTTGCGAGTATATGTCCAAATGTCGAAATGCAAGAAACTAAGCTTTTCATTTTGTGTTTAAACCGATTCGCAAGCGGTGATCGAATGAAATTTGATGAAGGATGAATAGTCCTTCTCAAAATCAGTTGCATCACGACTTTTGCAGTCTACTTCTACCATTGAGAAAAAGAAGCAAAACGGCTTTATAGAAGAAGGTATAAAAGTTCACCAACAAAGAGGTATACCGAGACAAGAATTCAAAGTCAAGTAGCCCGAGGATGGTTGGAGATCACTACATCGACATCATTGGCCAAGTAGGGAGCATACGAAAATGTAATCCTCCCCTGTATCTAATTCGGGAAAAGATAAAAAAAAGCGGCTAAAAGGGCAGAGGAGAATGGTCTTATTGCGGACAATATCGGAAACGTCAACCCATCCAGCGATCAACTGGAACATTTACAAAAACTTTACTTATCTCCCTTGGAATATCATCAAATACAATGATGAGGACTATAAAGGCCAAACCAATAATCCCAGGAACACCAAGTGCGGCAAATGGCACTCTGTCCTCAGTTTTTCAACTCTCAAAAGTACAAACGAATTTGTGTATGGAAGAAAATCGTCAAGAAGCCATCTCAAGATCTTGCATTCCAGCCAACTACCGTCTAGTATTATCGCATCTTCAAATTATTTTGCTGTTCACATGTGATGTATCCACGAATTTCTAAGATTTACACCATCACCGGCACTATGAAAAGTAGGTGATCCAGAAACCATTGCAGCTCTCTTTGCCATTCATCAAATTAGGTCGAGGAACTGACTTAAGTAACGCACAAAAGCTTCGGTCAGCTGTGAGCTGATACATGACAGATGTCTCTACTCAGCATGATCCTTAGATAGATACCTTAAGTTACACACACCTTTCTAGCTGCACCACTTTAGGTACGGCCTTTCTATTTATATGGACAACGCACTGGAGTGGGTTCAAAGATTTTTCGTATTGGCGCGCTCTACAAGACCTAGTGATCGTAATCACTCTACAATGAGGAGTGCCTTATGACCAGATCCACGTCGCTGTACTTCCGGTTTAGGTCGTTGCCGTAGCTTCTTCTCCACACTTCGTCAATGCAGACGGGATCGCAAGATCTCATGGAGAATCTTTCGCTCAAATCACCTAAGAGATCTTTCATCGGCTCTTGAGAGTTTACATGCCTCTGCGCCTTATAATATAACGGAGATGACCGCGATTTGGTTAGTGTCCCATTCCTTTCCCGAGACAAAGTTTAACTGATCTATTGCCCTCTTAGCCAATTGAAACAACGTTTGGCAAGAGCTAATCTTCGCTTGATCTTCGTGTTTATGCCATTACTGCACATCACTGCAGACCTTACAAACTTTTGGTGCTTCTGCTTCAATGCCCATAAATACCCCCCTGACATCCCGCTGATTTTTTCCAATTATATCAATGTCATCTACGTATGCGGGATGTTGGATATATTATGAAATATTGTGCCGGTTGGTTGAGAGTTACGCACAATTCATTCAAGCACAATGTTAAAGAAGTTGCACTGTCTAAGACTCATTTAAACATTAAAGGGTGATTCAAAAGGTGATCTTTCATAGCTTAGCAGGAGTTCTCCATCGATATCCCACACAACCAAGGAATAGGGCAGGGATGCTACGACCAGACATGGTTCTGTATAGCTCGTCTCCATATAGACACATCAAGAACAAACTTAAAATCTAAGAAGAGGTGTTGACTGGTGGTGGGGTAGCCGCTAAGCGGCTAGGCAGTGTGCTTCTGCGAACTTGTTCGGATTGGATATTGCTCACGTCGCCCACTTCGTTTTTGTCGGGTTGATTTATGTTTTAGCCCGCTGAGTGGTGGGTCCTATCTAAGAGTGATATTTCCATCGTCTTTGTCATTAAAAGAAATGATTCTACCATATTCTCAGCACAGACTACGTCTCAACTACGAGTACAATGTTCCCATGTTCGTCTTCCATTCAGGTTTAGTTACAGCGTGTTCCAGAAAAACGTGCGTTAAATCTTTTCTTTTACTTTTCTCACACACGTCTGTAGCCAAATTATTTTCTGCATTTAAATGCCTATCGCACATCGTTACAAAATGCGTGCGGCTTTTGACGAGCATTTCGAAAGCATTTTCTTAGTAACTCACGCAAAAGGGCCGCCAATAAGTTTTAAGTCGGCAGCAAAATATATAAAATCATCAGAGCAATTTGCGAAAAAGTGGATAAAGAGGTTAAGGAATGAGGTAAGGTCGATGGTGGGTCAAGTAGAGGGACCAAAGAGGAAAATTAGCCGTCCCAAAGTCCTGATGCGAATCCAACACAAAATGTGTGATCTTTAATGATAGCACCTTACGATCTCACGATCTCTGCCACCTCGGATATTTCAAATTCCCTCTTCATTCTTCGTGGAAGCGTGTGTTGGGTCAACAAATGTATTGTATCTCAACTTAACCCTGGTCCTCGTGTACAGTGTTGGACGATGAATCTTCTCTTTGGCGGAGAGCACCTATTGGTATTTATTGTCAAACCATGGGCTTTTTGTTTGTTGTCGCCGTGTGAAATATAGAGCAGCAGAAACATCAATTTCGATGGCTTCCTTGCAGCATTTTCACTAATCCTCCGCGATTGATACTAGTGCTGTGAGATTATAGGAAAAGTTAAAGTAGACGCGTTCGACAAAGGCTCTGGCGACATCTTGCGATTGTAGACGTCACATGACAAATCTTCTCACAGTATTTTGCCAGTCCTGTACTGGATTTGATTTTCGCGCTCGTACCTTGGGAAACTACGAGGCATTAGTCCGATTCAATATTGGCACCTAGGAATATGCGCAAGTCTGAGGCGAGATATGCCCTTGTGGACTCATAAATGAGAGACAAACCTTGCAGGGTGACCCAGAAGCGTATATTTAAATGTGAAAGAAGACCTTTGCAAGTCTTGAATAATTTAGCTTTAGGCATCTGAGCGAACGAGTCATTTCAATCCACATTACATCGGAAACATCGTCGCTAGGTTAGGAAAAGAGGGTATCCTTGTGCGGCATAGTTGGAAAGCATAATTTTCCCAACGTCAGCTCTGAAAACGGATTGACTTCGTAGCGGGGTGAAAGGTCATTATAGCTAGCTGACGTCAGCCACAGTCTAATGCACCGAACAGTTCTCTGATCAAAAACCATAAACAAATTTAGTACGTTAAGATCGACGCAGACATTGTCATGATTCCAGATGCACGAACGATTCAAGCTAAAGTGCGAATGTGGATATCCCGTATTGCAAAGCACAGAAGAAATACTTCCAAAACTTCTCAACAAGTCTTACAAGTGCAGAGGAACAGTGATAAGGAGAGACGCTGCATCGGATGGTTACTTAACCATTATAACGAAATCGCTGATTTGATAAATAGCATCAGCCATCACAAGGGTCGTACAAGGCGGCTTTGCAAGCAAGGAGGGGTAAGAGCTGGTCGCGATATCTCTATAATCAGAGAGAAGGGGATGAACCAGGAAAATAAGGTAAAAACAGAGAAGCTAGTTATTGCGTTTGGAATTTCTGCCAGAAGGTGAAAGTAGCATGTTAAGGACACAACACCTAAACAGAAGTATGTAGAGATAAGGATGGAAACGAACTATATAGTCTGAAAGCATTACTTCGTCTAATTTTCTGACGGTGACGGCGACAAATAATCAGCTGTAAGTAAAATTTACCATTTAACATGGACGCTGACCGACAGCAAGCCTATCCAACCGAGTAAAAAGAGGTCTCGATATCAAAGGCCGATAGTGGAGTTGAACTGGATGGACTCTCTACCAAATTATTCAATAAATGGTTGAATTTATGAGGAGTATATTTGCGTCTCTCTGTCAGCTAAACATGGTCGGACGAAGGAATCCCCCTTAAACCTCAATAAAGTTCTTGTCTTTAAACTGTGCCAAATACAGAACGACAAGTGTACTCATCATTGCTCACAAGATCTTGTGTATTGCACTATGATGTGCGAGCATTTAAAGTTTTCTGTCTAACCCGCTTGATCCATATCAGTGTGGCCGCATTTGACAGCATTTATAGAGACAAGGTATACAAGGTAGCATTCCCAACAAATTCGTCATATTAATCAGGACGATAATAGAAGACACTCGCTCCGAGAAGGTTGGTAACTCCACCACAGAGATATTTGATGTCGAAATAACAACGATGGTAAAATATAGCAATACTCGTACATATATACAAGTGTGATGTCGACGAAAACGGATACTCAACGTCAACTGCATTGAAAACTCGACAAAACAGGAAACTACAGCTTTGAAGTATTGAAAGACTTTGTTACATGAGCTCCGTTCTAAATTCAGTCAACGACACCACTCTAGAGGTCAAGCGATGAACCACCATTTCCAGTCACTGTTTTTTTTGAACTGAAAAGGCAACTAAGAAATAAGTCACTCTTATGAACAGGACCCTTATAGTTCCAGTTTTACTCTGTGATATGGTTTCTTCCAAATTTTAGTTATAAGAGTGACACAACAGGCAAATGTTCTCGTATATTTTACACACTGACATTGACCATCAGAATATCCAGAATCAGAATTCTTTCAGCTTAGGTGGCTAGGACATATTAAATGCACGTATACCACCGGATTACGCGCCGCAGAGTATTCTGATCCATCCTGGGAGCACAGCACGGCAAAATAAGACATCAGGTGCTCAAATGGTAACGAATCTCAACCAACTCAGCGAGCGCAAGTGAACGGAATAAGAGTAAAATCGCGGTAAATGGGAAGAGCTGTTTGTTGATATTCAGGTTCTAGCGCCACTTAAATAAAGTACTTAAATGACTGGAGACATAAATAGTAAGCCCAATGGATAAACTTTGTAGCACCTTATAAAATGTATGACAAGGACCATATTTTATTTATTTATATATTTCAAAGAATCTTTTACATTGGGCTTAAAAGCCTATAATTAACAGTAAAAGTTGTAAAAAGTATAGTTATAATCAATTTTAATTATTATTTATACATTCAGATATTATTGATTTAAAATGACAAACTAAATTAATATTCATAATGACAAAACAAAATTCTTTATTACACTAAATATTAAATTTAATTATTTACTAAGTATCTGAATAAAACCGTCTCAAATTGTGTGGTACCGCGAAGTCTTTTAATGAAAGAGGGTAAGCTATTCCACTGCTTTATGGCATAAACGAAAAACTGACGCTCCGAGTTTCTGCAAGTGAACCTTGGTTGCAGTATCATAGAAGAACGAGATGAGTTAGTAAACTGTATTTTTTGAATTAGATATGAAGGTTCCTTGTTTAAAATGATTTTGTTCAATGTTTTAAGGGAAAAATACTTGAAATACATGTAAAGATTACAGCCTAGTATGTTACTTGTGTAGTTTGAAATATGATCATATCGTCGGAGATTGTATACATATCGAGTTATATTATTGAACGCCACAGTTAGATTTCTTTTCGTTTCTGAGTTATGGCTAGTAAACAATTGGCACCCATATGTTTTCATAGGAAGGATCAAAGTTTTTGCCAACCTAAGTCGAACGTGTTGAGGAGTAAATTACTTCGAAAGTGAAAGACTCCGTAAGGATCCATATATTTTTCCAACAACAGTTTGAATATGGTCATCCCAGGTAAGGATAGAATTATATAGAATGCCTAAGTTCATAGCTTTATCGACATATTCAATTTGTTCGTTTCCGAGATAAACTGCAGGAAAGTAGCTGTTATCAAGTTTATTTTTATAAATTATTAAGCATTTGGACTTTTGTGGATTGAGGTGAAGACTATTTGTATTGGACCAGCAAAGTATTCTTTTTAAATCAGAGTTCAATTTCACAACACCATCTTCAATCATGCCTAACTTGCAGCTTATACGAACTTGAGCATCGTCAGCATACAAATCGATTGAAGAGTATTCAGATTGGAGTGGAAGATCATTAATAAAGATCGTAAATAAGAGTGGACCAAGTATGGATCCCTGAGGAACCCCACAGAAAAGACGTTTTATTACCAATAACAACAGCTTGGCTTCTTCCACTAATGTATGATAAAATCAGTTTTGCAGCTGTGTATGAAAACCGAAACTGTTGTATTAGTTTTTTAATAAGTCTTTTATGATTGATTTTGTCGAATGCCTTCGAGAAATCTAAGAGAACTAAAAATGAAACCAAGTCATTATCCATAGCATTTCTAATATCATCTGAAATCTTAAGAGTAGCGGATATACAACTGTGGTTTGGTCTAAAACCGGATTGGTTTTCACTTAAGAGTTTGAATGTCTTTAAAAAGGTTGAAATTTGATTGTGTAAAATTTTTTCCAGAATCTTTGACAGAAATGATAAAATTGAGATTGGTCTAAACTCTTCTTGAGATAAGCGAATGGCTGGTTTTTTTAAGACTGGTATAACTTTAGCCACTTTCCAAAGAGATGGAAAAGAAGACGTTGTTATTACAGTATTAAAAATATGTGTTAGCACTGGAAGAATGTGAGGTAGGATCATTTTGATGAAACGTGGATGTATTTCATCAAAGCCAGTAGCTGATGATTTTATTTTAAGTACAGCACTTAACACATCCGCATCATCCACCCTTTGAAATTGAAAGGAATGTCCACTACCGGGGTCCACAATCCGGTAGGTTTCATTTGCTTCATAAGTGCTTTGTACAGAGTCAACAACCCTATACTGACAAAAATTTTAGCTTACTCTAGTGAAGAAAAGCAGTCACGTTCGCAATGAATTCAAAGTTCAACTTACAACTAAAATGTTTCCACTACTTACATATCTCTTTGAATAGCAGTAAAGAACAGAGAACGTTAATAACTAAGAGGACAAAGGTTCATCTCTCCCACTCGCTTGGTTTCAATTTCAAAGCAGACCACTGCAGGCTTAGTTATTCATAACTTCTCAGACTTTCGAAAAGTATGTGTCCGAATAAATAAAAAAGAGCTCATCAGCTACCTATAGTTTGCAACGACCTCCTGCTCAAGAAAATAAATTACAACACAAATTCTAATTATTTCCCTTCCGTCTTAAGTCAGAGTATCTTTTGCTCGCATCCAAAACTAATTCACTCACAGACCTGTCAGGTAACCGTATTACTGTATCACCGTATCACCGTCAAATCTTTTAAGCTTGCATACCATAACGAGAACATCGATCGATGAATGAACTTGCGTACGCTAGCCGGCTGGAGCCTCATCCATCTCCATAATTGCCCAAAATTAATCACTGCTGCTCGAACCGATCCCATTCACCCACATTAAATGTCGAATAATAAATCTCGTCAAGATTTTTGCATATTCTACCTGCCCAAGTATCTGTATCTGCTTAATGAATTCATTCACAGAAAAGAAGAAAACCAAAAAAAAAAAAAAACAATTAACAAAAAGGAATAGGAACATCGATCCGAAGGCGTTTTCGAGCAGAGCCCATCTTCCATATCCAGGCTGACATACCTTTAGAATGCGCTTGCTGTATACCGGAAATGATCATATCCGTAGCACTACCAGCACCCACCGGAACTAAATTCCATTGCAGATATTGTACTCGTACATGTATCACCAACAGATTCTCTTCTTCTGATCGCGGATTCGTGACATTTTTCAAGTGCCAGAGTTGAGACACATTTTTGAATATTTGATGAGGCCAGATGTCGGCGTGTGGCTGAAGCTATTGTAGAAAAATGGTCAAATCTGACAATAGAAGGCTTACTGTCCAATTTGCATACGTAAACCTGACTTTCAGATCGTACGGATATTTCGAACGCATTAGATCACGGATTAAGCGCGTTGCCACAACGACAAGTGATGAAGATCAGTGATCTTCTATTTTCGAGTTGGTCTTGATCTACTCCTCCCTCTTAGAAAACACACAAAAAAAACAAAAATAAATAAATAAATGAAACTAAAATGAAATCCCAGAACAACCTGTTCGTTGGAGTGAATAGAGGAATTCTCAGCTCAACTCGATCCGTGTGTCGTTATTTACTACAATGTATCTGTCCAATTAATTACGAGTGGTAGATGAATATATTATTATCGAGAGGCTCAATTCGATCGTTCAGACGGACGGACGGTTAGATTTTATTATTTTATTTTTTCTGTCGTTTATTGAGGAACTAATCAAAATATCCATGCGGCATGATAGCTTCATGGCCTTGCGGTGTGGTGTGGATTTTGCGAATTACAATACATATATCTGGCGAATTAGATTTTTATGAAATTTGGCACGTGTTTAGTTGCTAGTTGACACTTTGTTTTTTGTTTTTTTTTTTAAATGTTCATAACAGTAAATTTTACAGTTACAAGCTCGGTTGACAGCTACATAATCGATGGGCTGGTGATCATCAGTTGTAGCATCATCATTCGAGCTTAAGCTTAAGTGGTAGATCGTAAGCGAACGACAGAAAGTCGTCAAGCGATGGGCGGAATTTTTTTTTAACTGGCGTTCATAATAACAATGGCCGTTATCGGAGAAAGTGGTAGTAAATTGCTATAACGGACATCTGGATAGGTCCGTACCAAAGATGATAATCAAAATTAAACCGCCAACTAATATACGATCGTATAAGAAATAATCTTTTCATCAGTAAGGGGATTGTATTGTGGTTCCGAAAGGCAGTAAAGCTTATAAACGAATGGATAGACGGTTGATTCTGTTGGACTATTGGTTAGGTTAGTTATGTTAATTTATCTTTAGATACGGTTCAACATTTTTATACATACTCGTATATTTGTCGTCTAGAAATATACTTTCTAATTTTCAGAGAAATCTGTCAGCCAAAAATGTGCGAAAGGATTACATTAAGGCCACGTAAACTTCAAAAGGGACTTTCGGATTGTTACATTAGCAGCAGAGAAAGAAGTGAATAAACCGGCATTAGCTATCTTTATATACTCGTATATCTGAATTATCACCTTTATTGGACCTTTACAATTGTGTCTGTTAAGTGGAAAATATGATATCCGCCAAGTGGCTGCCCATTTTATCGCATTTTCCATGACTTTCCGCAAGATTGCCGGTGATAACGGTTCGCATTCCTGTCGAATATTCTCCTTAAGGACTGCGAATGTCTGAGGCTTGTTTGCATAAACCCGCGACTTCAAGTAGCCCCAAAGAAAGAAGTCTGGGATGGTTAAATCGGGCGATCTTGCTGGCCATGCTAAATTGAAAAAACAAGAGATTACGCGACCAGGAAACGCTTCCTTCACAATATCCATTATGGCTTGTGGTGTGTGAGTGGTTGTACCGTCTTGTTGAAACCACATGTTCACCAAGCCCCTGTAGCTTCGCCAGTTACAGTGACCGCATTGCCTATGGCGTTTTCAAAAAAATAGCCCAAACACTCCTTCCGCTTGCACGCCGCACCACACAGTGACTTTGAGTGGATGTAACGGCTCTGCATCACACCCGGCCCACACGTACCCGAGAAACGAAGATTTTGCTTATTGACGTAACCGCTTAAGTTGAAATGCGCCTTGTCGCTCATGAAGATTTTCGACAGAGATTGAGGATGGCTTTACAGTAATTCACACACGACTGACGGTCACTGTGTAAGTCTTTCACTAAAATTCGCTGTAGTGTCTTGTGATGCCCAATTGCGTGGCCCGTCGTCTGGTTGATGTTTTTTATTTTTTTTTATAATGAGCGCGCGCTCAAGGGGTTTGAGTACCCTTAAGGTGATTGTACACAGTGCGGGCAAAGGAAATTTAGGGAGGAAGAAAAGAGAGGTACCGATGTGCATTGTTTTTAAATGTTTGCAAGTTATAACGACCAGGAAATACAGAGATCGGCAGGGCATTCCATAAGCGAGTTGTACGGCTTGGGAACGAATCACGATATTTTAGAGTACGTCCAAAAATGGGCTTGAGGCTATACTGATGAGCGAGACGGGTGTTACGGTTGAAAGTTTGAATGAGCGGAATGCTACTGGCGATTTCAGTGGAGCACTGGTGGTGGAAATAGCGATAAAACAAAGTGAGACAGGAGATATTACGTCGGTGTTCGAGCGTGTCAATTCAATTGACTGGTATTAGTATCATCAACAAGTTTTATCGCACGGTTTTGAATACTATCTAGCAGGTGCAGAGATGTTTTAGCAGCACCTGGCCAGATGTGGGAGTTGTACTCCAATTTAGGGCGGATGAATGCCTTATATATTGAGGCCTGATCAGAGGGGGTAAAATATTTCTTACATCGCTTGAGGAAACCTAGACATTTCGCAGCATTTTTGGCGATATCAAATATGTGGTCATTCCAACGTAAGTTATCGTGGACACACATACCGAGAATGGAAAATTTTTCGGTTTCGACGATGCAAGTGCCATTCATGGATAATGGCTGGGTGTTTAAATTTCGCTTTAATGACAGCAGACAGCATTGTGTTTTGGAAGCATTAAATTCCACTCTGTTGATAGTTCCCCAATTAGTTATGCTGTTGATATCGGAATTTAATGAGCTTAGCATAGGCTGTCGTTCTCGTTCTATAGCCGAAGAACATGGACGTGAGTCCGGGAATGAATATGTTGACTATCGTCAACAAAGGAATATATTAGATTAGAAGTAGCAGACAAGAGATTGTTAATGAAAATTAAAAAGAGTGTCGGTGACAGAGCAGAGCCCTGGGGCGCACTAGCATTTATTTTGTGAATATCAGACTTGAAACCGTCCAAGACAACTTGAATTGAACGTTCCGAAAGGTAATTTCTAATCCATTGAAGAAGAGAGTCATCGATCCCAAATACACGCATTTTCGACAAAAGAGCCTGATGCCAAACTCTGTCAATTGCCTTAGAAATACCAAGTGCAACTATCTTGCTTTCGCCAGATTGATGTACACTTTGGTTCCACTTTTCGGTGAGACATGCCATCAAATCACCAGTGGACCTGTTGCTACGAAAACCATATTGCCGGTCATTGAAAAGTTTTCGTGTTTCGAGATATTTCATGAGCAGACGATGTATCAGCGTTTCCATCACCTTGGAAAGAAGGGACGTAAGTGCAGTGGGTCTGTAGGAGTAGAGAAAAGATGATTCGCCTTTTTTAGGGACGGGCTGGACAAATGCTGTTTTCCATCTGCTCGGGAAGAGTCCTAAAGAGTAGGATTGATAAAAAAGCTTACGCAGTGGTTTTGCTAGCGAGGAACAACACCTCTTAAGAAGAAGGGGAGATATATCATCTGGACCAGCGGATTTATGTATGTTGAGATCTTTAAATACTCTTGCTACGAGTGCGAAAGTAGATTCGTCCCATTGAAGATTCGACGCACTCAAGTGTAGGCGGAGACAAAGCTCAATCTGGGAGTGTTGAGCTGGCCGCAAAGTGTGCAGCAAGCAGATTGGCCTTATCCAAAAAGCTGACAGCTGGAATGTCATTGCAAATGAGCGTTGGCGGATGGAGGATGAGGCGGAATTTCTAATGTTTTTGACGAACGACCAAAAAATTTGACTGCCTTTGGGACATTGCAGTATTTTTTGCCTCAGTTTTTGGTCGTATTGAAATTTCACATGCTTAAGAAAGGCGTTGCAGTCATTTCTGGCTCGTTTGAACCTCTTTCAGTTTTCCTCTGTCGGGTTGGTCTTGAAGGACCGAAAAAACATTACTCTAACCCTGACGGCCTCTTTACAGCTAGAGTCGTACCATGCCTTGGTTTGATACTCTTCATCCGATGAGGAATAAAGGATCTCATTCCAAAGAGAATGGTGTCTGTAATCATATCAGCAGCGGCATCCACGTCGTTATCGAGGAAGCATAACGACCAGTTAAAATTCCTAAAGAAGCTGTTAAGAGCGCTCCAGTTGGCTTTCTCGTATTGCCATACGCTTCTTTTAGGACTTTTTTCTCTAACTCTGTGGTCGGTGTACGAGAAATTAGCTGATATGACACAATGGTCCGACGAGCCTAGAGGGGAGAGCACATCAATGGTGTACTTATCAGGGTGAGAAGTGAAAAACAATTCATGGGTGTTGGCGGTATGACCATCAACTACTGGTATTCGCGTGGGCTCATTAACAAGCTGCGTTAGGTTGTGTTCCGCAGCGAAGATCTCAACACACCGTCCTTCGGGTGTTGTCTATACAGAATGTCGAAGCCACCCAGAATTGTGTATATTGAAATCGCCCGTAATAACGTTTTCAGTATGAGGATACAGGGGTACAATTCTTTGAATGGAGTCTGACAGCGCATCAAACTCGTTAAAAGTTGAATTGCTGTCCAGTTTGGGGCTTCTATAAATAAAGCAGTAGTGGATAATTTGCTTACGGAGATGGAATCTTAACCACATGAAGTTGAATTCCGGATTGGAACATGGATCACATTGTGGTGGAGTTTGGTAAGCTACATCACTACGCACATAAATGGCGAGACCGCGGTGAGAGAAGAATAATGGCACTAGTTCGTAGCCAGGTAGCTTCAGATCAGAATGATTTGAGAGGTTCGTTCTCAATCATTCAACACTCTTGCGTGTCAACAGTTGAAGTTTTCGTTAAGTGTATTCAAAGGCACTCCAGACTAGACTTTTCGCGGGCCATCAATTAGAATATAATTTGCCAATTTGATAAATTGGTCAATTGACGGCCACCCTTGCCACAGGTCTCCCGACACGGGCTTTACTTTTTCTTGGTTTACCTCTTTGCTCAATAGCAGTCCAGCCTATTGACAAATTTAGCCTGACTGTCGAGTATTTGTAAAGAATTTTGAAAGGACAATCTTCTTGTGTCAGTGCACGAACCACACTTGAAAACTCGAGAGATTCCGTTTAATACGAAGTGAATCGTTGAAATAATGCAGAGATTGATTAGTAGTTTTATTTACGAAGCATTGAAATAATAAATACGGCTAAAGGGACATATTTATTATTGTACATCCATCTGCATTGCAACTGCGCTGTTTGTGGGTTTGGTTAGATCTCCAGGCTCTAGTGCTATTATACAGGCTATTCTATTTTCAGTTACCCCGAAAGGGAGGCGAATTTTGTTGGTGTTATGGCATTTGATTGATCTAATAATTTGAGCCTTCATTGCTGTATGGACCAGATTTTCCGCAGACGGTCACTAAACATGTCAGAACCACCTGATTTGATGTGTCTAAAAACTGTCCACTATCATACTCGATGACATCGATCGCGATTTGTGCTGGATTCGTGATGGCGTTTCCGGGTTTGAATTTCTTCTCATGATAAATGGAACAATAATGGCTCTAACACTTCTTTTTGAAGCCTTAGGTATAGAATGCTCTCTCTGGGTCATTTTTACAGAGATCGAGTACGGTCCAAACTTAACAGTGATTACTCTGTTACATCAGGCATATTAATCTAGTAGAAAGGCATAACCATGCTGAAGAGAAGAGATAGTGCGAGGCTACTACCGTCGACTTACCTTGTTGGGATGCAGATTGATCTATTTAATCATATATGGCACAAACTGATGACTGCTCAATATTTTGGCTCCCAGACATTGTTCATTGAATCAGTCAAGGTAAGTTTTTTACCAGTATTACAAATACAAAAAACTCTAACTATCTATCTTATATTTCTAGCTACAGTGAAGATAATTCGGATTATGGAAAAGTAGGTTTCCACAGATTGTCAATTTGACAGTTGAAAGTTGATTTGCGGTTAGTACGTTTTGCTATTTCACGATGAATAGATTACCGCCATGTTCGGTCCGAAAAACTTATTGTGGCTACGTCCATCTGAGCAAGTTATTCGGAACACGATGAATCGTTTTCGCACCACGTACATTCTAGTGGATGATACGAAGACGACAACACAACAGAGAGAAGTTCTTGCCGTTGTGGAGCGCAGTGTTGAGGAGAATCCAAATGAGTCTATTCGCCATCGTGCATAGCAATTGCAGCAATGCCTATCCATTTTGTGGAAGACTTTACGGAAAGATCTTGACTTAGAAACTTATAAGATCCAGCTTGTGCAAGAGTTGAAACCGCGTGACCATTATACGCGTGATTCAACTTGATTCTCATTTTCAACGCAAAATTTTGTTCTCCGACGAGTCCCATTTTTCGTTAAATGGCCATGTAAACAAGCAAAATTGCCGAATTTGGAGTGAAGGCAAACCAGAACCCTTTGTCGAGACATCCTTACAACCATTAAAACTCACTGTTTGAAACATTGACATGACAGATCTTTGGTTTCAAAAAGATGGCGCAACATACCACACGGCGTGCGACTCCATTAATTGATTGCGGGAATCATTTGCTGATTTCATAGTTTCGCATAATATACCTGTGAACTGGCCTCCACGATCCGGTGATCTCACACCTTTAGATTACTTTCTTTGGGGCTATGTGAAGTCACTAGTCTATGCCGATAAACCATAGACGTTGAACGATTTGGAAGTCAATATTCGACGTGTTATTGCTGACATTGGCTTATACAACAGCATATTATATCATGGGATAGTGCCCCAACGGTTTTAAAAAGGCGATACATCGGATCCTGCTAACTATCGGGGAATATCGTTTTTAAATGCGTCCTAAAAAAGCTTTGAAGCAATATTCCAGAGGCGCCTAGACACATGGATAGAGGCCAATAATCTGCTAAAAGAATTCCAGGCGGGTTTTAGGTCTGGCTACTCAACTGTCGACCACATTTTCGTATTGAAAAGCTTAGCACATACATTTATTCTTTGTGGACTTCGAAGCGGCTTTCGATTCCGAACGCCTTATTTTATAAGTTATATAGTATGAGAATGTCATCAAAATTTATGAAGATACCAAGACAGCTGTTTGGAATGGCGAGACGCTTTCGGAATGGTTTCAGACGGAGTCAAGAGTAAAACAGGGATGTTCGCTGAACCCTAATCTATTCGCCCTCTTTATAGATGATATAGTGGACTTTCTTCCAGGAGGGATAAAAATTGCAGGAATTCTCATTAAAGCCCTCCTGTTCGCAGACGACATTGTACTGTTGGCAAGCTCACCGGAATCCTTGCATTTGATGATTAATAAATTGTATTATAATGAGTACTGCAGCCTATAGAGCCTGGTGGAGAGGTGGTAGACTTGCTTACGACGAAAAATGCCACTTTAACGGAGAAAGTATAGAAGTTGAAAATGAATACAGGTATCTTGGAATCCTCTTAACAAGTAGCCTTAGTATAAAAAGACATCTAAAGGAGCAACTCACGAAATCTAAAACCGTCATCAACCACAGATTACGCACAGCAGTAAATTCAAAGTATTTGAAGCTGCATCGGAGTCAGTAACGCTCTATAGCGCATTACGCAAGTCTGGGGTTATAAGCCTTATGAGGAAGTTCAAAAACTACAACTAAACTACACACTAAAGGTTATAAACATGTCAGATAACCGACTTCCAAAGATAGTGGCCTTACACGGGATTCAGAACAAAATAGCATGGTTCGAAGAATGGCTAGAGTTAGCTCGCGGGTGTGGTGTAGAGCTGAATGCGGAAACCATGAACTGGGAGAACTCACTATACCAGAGAGTTGATGAACAGGCCAGAATGAAGTTTGTAGAAGAAGCAGCGGGATCACTACATCGTAGTACGTATAGCCGACTAAATCACAATCTTGAAGATAAAAACTACTACAAAGACATCCATACCATTCCCGAAATATCAACAATGCTTAAAGTTCGCGGAGAACACCTAAAACTCAATTATGTCCCCCATAGAGAAGATCTTCCTATATACTGTAGTATGTGCAATTAGGAAGAAAGAGCATGCATTTTCTAGGCAAGTGCCCAATTCTAAGGGAAACAAGGAGACGTTTCTTTGGAAAAGACTTCTTATCGGAACAAGAAATGATATCCCTTCTCAACGAAGTAAACGTTACTAAACTATGTGGATACTGCAAAATTGATTTAAAATATAGAGAGAATACATTAGCAGGGATCTTCAAAAATGTTTGTAAATGTATCTAAGTAAATATAAATAAATGCAAAACCTATTAATAGTTCTATTGTCGATCTGGCAGACGGCAATCTCATGCCAACTGATTTGATTTTATAATTTTTATTTTATTTTTAATTAAATCAAACTATCTATCTATCTATTGCTGATATAAGTTGTCGAAGTTGTCGAAAATTGGACTTCACGATTGCGCTTCATTCGAGCTATTCGTGGAGCGCATATGCCCGATGTGATATTTAAACACTAATAGCATAAAATTATCTATTAACTAAAGCTAATGTCATATTGCATCTTTATACCTCTAAAAAAACACCCTTTACAAATGATGAATTGCTGGAAGATCTCCTTTCTAGGTGAAAATGCCTTGGAAATTGAGTGTCCCCTGAGGGAACACCAAACGATTTTTTCAAGTACTTTTTTGATGATGAAATTGTATTAAATATTGCAGAACAGACGAATTCGTACGCACGAACTAAAGCTATTGGGGACACATTTTCTGTTACAAAATATAATATATTAAAATTTCTCGGGGTTCTAATAATTTCATCAGTTGCAAAATACATATCCGAATTTATTGGCATAGATATATCGGCCTTGACATAGTGACGATTTTGATGACTCTAAATTGTTTGAGAAAGTTCGATCTGTGCTACACTTCAATGATAATTCCAAAATAGTGATTGACAAAGCTTCATCCGAACTGGACAAACTTTTCAAAATTCGTCCCCAATTATTATTGAAGCATTCAAACGAAAGTGCTTAGCAATTCTTATTGAAGAGCACCTTTCCGTCGATGAACAAATTTTTGCAACAAAAGCAAAACGTAATTTATCTTTTATGCCGTGTATCTGCATACAATTTTGAGGTTAATGCTGGACTCAGAAATAAATCACAAAGAGCTAGACCTGGAATAAAGTGTCAATATAGTTGTGTGCTTATTTCGAAAGGTAGCATGCAACCTCAAGATTTACTTTGACCATTTTTTTACGTCCATTCAACTGCAATACTGTTTGGTAAAACTATTAATGCTTTCTCTTGGAACAGTGAGGCCGAATAGGATTCCAAATTGAAACCTGCCAAACGATTATGAAACGAAGAAGGTGCTAAGGGGAATCTAGGAGCAGCCCCGTAGCCAGGATTTTGTTGCGTCGTCTTTTAATATTGTTTTTTTTACAGCAATAAACGCCTTGTCTTTTTTTAGACATAATATCGATCACTTCATTTGGATCCACATGAGTACCTGAGTGAGCAGACATCATTGTAAGTGCACTGGGTCTTGGATGGCCCACGACGCGTAGAGATACTGTTCATCGTTAAAAAGTTTCTTTAACGCTAGCTGTTGTAACAGGTAGTGTGGCCAAAATTGTAAGCAAGAAGCTTATACTCCTGAAGTAGGTCTTATCACATAGTATATCTAGCAGTTTCAGCACATCGGTAGAGGGATCAATCGATGAAATTTTTTCGCACCAGAGTATGTTCTCTGCTTTAACAGCTGACAAGGACATTGCGTTATCGAAGTAAAAAGTTGGCTTATCCATTTCATTTTCTCGATTAACTGCAGCAAAACCCGGAAGCAGAGCTTCAAATTATGGTAGAACATCCTCGTTGACCATAAATCTGCCAGTAAGATTTTGTATAAGAGAAAGAATCTAGACAGGGAATAAGTATAGAAACTCTAAAATAATCTTCAAGACATGATGTTTCTGGATTGGAGTGTGTTTTTTGTTTCAAAGAAATCCTCGGCAAGTTGTATTGCGGATTGAAAAGCGTCTCTGAAAGAATCTCCGTCATTTTCTCTTATGTTTTTAAGAGATATTAAGACTTGTTTTGTGTGATTTATTGCAAAGATTCATTTTGTAGGAAAGTTGATAAGAGTAGCGTTAAACTAAAAAGTTTTTCGCTTACAATGAGGCTTACCAGGAAATCACTTCTTTGATGCTTTTAAAGACGTCGCCAATGTCTTGGTGGATATTCCTTCAAGATTAATCGCAATACATTTTAAGAGCTCTACAAATGAGATAATGCTATCATGCCTTTCAATATACCTTGTTTCACAAAGGCACAGAAGTCGTTTTTTTTCGGCTTTCTGGTGCGTGTTTTTGTAACGCGTTTTGGAAAGTCTTATTTGCATTTGAATGGTTTCGGAAGAAATTGGCTATTTCGATTACTACACCAAGACAATTGCAAATCGAGGGTGTTGACATGGCATTAGACAGAGCCAGGTTCAAACGATGATTTGCACAGTGAGCACATCTGGCGTTTGCATACTGTTGCCGTAAAAATAATTAATAACCTGAACTTAATTCAAATATTTTCTTTTAAATCATTGAGCCGCCCCTAACCCACCCACCCCCCCCTCCACCCCTCCCAGGCTACGTGACTGTCTAGGAGCTCCTATTTCCAATTTGATATGGAAGGAAAACAAATGTGTCAACAAGCTATCAGCTCTTATGGGAACTGAGCCTGAAGGAGTTATAAAAAGGTTCAATAGAAAAACAATATCTAACGTAATAATAAAATTTCCGGCTATGATAAAAGAATATAATCGACATATGGGAGGTGTAGATCTAACGGATAGTTTTGTCGGATGATCTACAATAAAATTTCAAAAAAGTCCAAAAAGTAATATATGGGCTTTGTCCATCACTTTGTCGATTCAGGTGTTATCAATTCATGGCTCCTCTATAAGCGAACTTCGGTTTGCAAAGAGCCACATCTTTGGTAAAACATGGAAGACTCTGCAAAAAAAAAAAACGAAGGGGACCAGCCTTCAACAGATGTGAGACAGGATGGACTCAACCATATGCCTGTTTTGGAGAACTAACCACCAGAGGCGTAAGTTTCTGCTTTGTGAATTGAGATCTTTCACAACTTACCGAAAATGTGGAGTGCAACTACGAGTATGTTTGAACAGTTCAAACAAATGTTTTAAAAAAATTTATGAAAATTAGATTTCGAATTGGAATGGATGATGTGCCAAATATGGAGCAAACTACAATGCATTACACAATTTGACATAATTAAGAATTATTGATGAGAAGGTGTTTTATGAGTGAATACTAGGTTAGGTTATATTAAAAAGGGGCCCATCGCGATCCCTGTGGAACCAGTTGAATTTGTCTTCAAATGGCGAAACACCCAACTTTCCTGCAAAATCCAAGAAGGCCTTAAAAGCTCATGCCATCTACATATTTCCTCTAGGTTTTCGGAAAAGTATTCCTCTAAAAATTTTCTTCGACCACACAGTACGAGTACGTGTGTATGCTTAGTATCGTCGGTGTTTGTGTTTTCTGTGTTTGTCTGTGATTATGACTAGGGAATTCAGGGTAGACGTAGCCAATATACGCGGGCTAAAAAGTAATCACTTTTCTGCGTACGTCCACGTCTGTAAGTACAGACCAGCTGTTTTGGCACTTAGTGAAACACAGGTAGATCCCAAACTCCACCACAATGTGATCCATGTTCCAATCCGGAATTCAACTTCATGTGGTTAAAATTCCATCTCCGTAAGCAAATTATACACTACTGCTTTATTTATAGAAGCCCCAAACTGGACAGCAATTCAACCTTTAACGAGTTTGATGCGCTGTCTGACTCCATTCAAAGAATTGTATCCCTGTATCCTCATACTGAAATCGTTATTACGGGCGACTTCAATATACACAATTCTGGGTGGCTTCGACATTCTGGACAGACAACACCCGAAGGACGGTGTGTTGAGATCTTCGCTGCGGAAAACAACCTAACGCAGCTTGTAAATGAGCCCACGCGAATACCAGACGTTGATAGTCATACCGCCAACACCCTGGACTTGTTTTTAACTTCTCACCCTGATAAGTACACCATCGATGTGCTCTCCCCTCTAGGCTCGTCGGACCATTGTGTCATATCAGCTAATTTCTCGTACACCGACCACACAGTTAGAGAAAAAATTCCTAAAAGAACCGTATGGCAATACGAGAAAGCCAACTGGAGCGGTCTTAACAGCTTCTTTAGGAATTCTAACTGGTCGTTATGCTTCCTCGATAACTACGTGGATGCCGCTGCTGATATGATTACAGACACCATTCTCTTTGGAATGAGATCCTTTATTCCTCATCGGATGAAGAGTATCAAACCAAGGCATGGTACGACTCTAGCTGTAAAGAGGCCGTCAGGGTTAGAGTAATGTTTTTTCGGTCCTTCAAGACCAACCCGACAGAGGAAAACTGAAAGAGGTTCAAACGAGCCAGAAATGACTGCAACGCCTTTCTTAAGCATGTGAAATTTCAATACGACCAAAAACTGAGGCAAAAAATACTGCAATGTCCCAAAGGCAGTCAAAATTTTTGGTCGTTCGTCAAAAACATTAGAAATTCCGCCTCATCCTCCATCCCAACGCTCATTTACAATGACATTCCAGCTGTCAGCTCTTTGGATAAGGCCAATCTGCTTGCTGCACACTTTGCGGCCAGCTCAAAACTCCCAGATTGTGCTTTGCCTCCGCTGGCAAAACCACTGCGTAAGCTTTTCCATCTTTAGGACTCTTCCCGAGCAGATGGAAAACAGCATTTGTCCAGCCCGTCCCGAAAAAAGGCGAATCATCTTCTCTCTCCTCCTACAGACCCATTGCACTTACGCCCCTTCTTTCCAAGGTCATGGAAACGCTGATAAATCGTCAGCTCATGAAATATCTCGAAACACGAAAACTTTTCAATGACCGGCAATATGGTTTTCGTAGCAACAGGTCCACTGGTGATTTGATGGTATGTCTCACCGAAAAGTGGAGCCACAGCGTACATCAATCTGGCGAAAGCAAGATAGTTGCACTTGATATTTCTAAGGCAATTGACAGAGTTTGGCATCAGGCTCTTTTGTCGAAAATGCGTGCATTTGGGATCGACGACTCTCTTCTTCAATGGATTAGAAGTTACCTTTCGGAACGTTCAATTCGAATTGTGTTGGATGGTTTCAAGTCTGAAATTCACAAAATAAATGCTGGTGTGCCCCAGGGCTCTGTCCTGTCTCCGAAACTCTTTTTAACTTTCATTAATGATCTCTTGTCTGCTACTTCTAATCCAATATATTCCTTTGCTGATGACAGTACTCTCTGCTTTTCATATTCGTTTCCGGACTCACGGCCCTACTCTTCGGCTGTAGAACGAGAACGGCAACGTGTGCTAAGCTAATTAAATTCCGATATCAACAGCATAACCAATTGGGGAACTATCAACAGAGTGGAATTTAATGCTTCCAAAATACAATGCTGTCTGCTGTCTTTAAAGCGAAATTTAAACACCCAGCCATTATCCATGAATGGCAATTGCATCTTCGAAACCGAAAAACTTTCCATTCTCGGTATGTGTGTCAATGACAACTTACGTTGGAATGACCACATATTTGATGTCGCCTAAAATGCTGCGAAATGTCTAGGTTGCCTCAAGCGATGTAAGAAATATTTTACCCCTTCTGATCTGGCCTGAATATATAAGGCATTCATCCGCCCAAAATTGGAGTACAACTCCCACATCTGGTCAGGTGCTCCTAAAACGTCTCTGCACCTGCTGGATAGTATTCAAAATCGTGCGATAAAGCTCATTGATGATACTAATGTCAGTCAATCAATGGACACTCTCGAACACCGATGAAATGTCTCCTGTCTCACTTTGTTTTATCACTATTTCCACCACCAGTGCTCCACTGAAATCGCCAGTAGCTTTCCGCCCATTCAAACTTTCAACCGTAACACCCGTCTCGCTATGAATGCTCATCAGTATACCCTCAGCCCATTTTCGGACGTACTCTAAAATATCGAGATTCGTTCCTAAGCCGTACAACTCGCTTATGGAATGCCCTGCCGATCTCTGTATTTCCTGGTCGTTATAACTTGCAAACATTTAAAAACAATGTACATCGGTACCTCTCTTTTCTTCCTCCCTAAATTTCCTTTGCCCGCGCTGTGTACAATCACCTTACGGGTACTCAAACCCCTTGAGCGCGCGCTCATTATAAAAACAAAAAAAAAAATGTTCTCAACAGTTTGGAGATCACAGCAGAATCTGCAGATATCCGTATCTGACAATTTGAGTCTCTTTGCGTGTTGCCGCAGGAGACAGTGTGCTGTCAGGATTGCTATTACTATCGTAAGCTTATTCCTGTTTAATTTTATTAACTTCCTAGATCTTTTGCCATCAAAAAGTGGCCAAACAGCCTTGGATACCCTGTGTCCTAGACTTGACCGCCTTAGGTTGGCAGTCTTTTTGATTTTTTCGTCGATAGTGCCCCGCACTATGCAAAGGGGTGGTTTGATGTTAGCAACCTCACTATTGTCGAGTAGCTCGTCCGCTAGTTCATTTCCCTTAATGCCGCACTATCCTGGTACCCAGCACCATCTTACCAGGTGTTGACTGCATATTGCCTTAAGCACTGTGCGACAGCCCCTGACTGTATCAGATTTGACGTTGGTTGAATCCATTTCCTTGAGTGCGGCCTGGCTATCGATGGAGACAGCGATATCTTTTTAGGGTACCTATCTCATCTGCCTTAGCTCAGCCGCCTTGAGGACAGCCCGAGCCTCTGATTGGAAGACACTGCTTACGTCCGGTAGTCTTATAGACACTCTTAGTTCTAGGTTTTCTGAGAAGATACTAGAACCTGTTCCTTCCTCTGTTTTTGAGCCATCCTCGAAAATTTCAATTTCATTTCACCTGATTATTGCATTTTTTTCCCAGTTCCCCCTCTCCGGATAAATTATATCGTACGGAATGTCGAAGTCTACCACGGTTACGACCGTGCCATGTCCCAAACTACTGCTGTTGAAGTAATCCAGATTAGTGAGTCGTATCGAACTGTTGCCAGCAAGTTTTTTGATCTGTAAATCAAGTGGTGTTAGGTGCAAAAAGGTGTCCAATACTGCCGTAGGTACGTAGGTACGGAGCGCACCTGTAATGGCTAGGGAAGAACGGCTGAACCGCCGATAATTTTATGTAAACCGTTTTCTTGTTTGTTACTTTCCATCATACTAGTGCGCCGAATGTAAGTATGGGTCTTACAACCACCGTGTACATCCAGTACACCATAGCAGGTTATAAGCCCCAAATTGTTCTTCCGCTAAGTTAAGATTCCAATTCAATTTTTTAGTCCAGAATCACACTCAGATACTTCGCGCTGTTCAAAAGGGACAGTTCCACTCCGTTTAGTTTTGGAAGTTTTCCCTGCACTATTATGATCACGTCATCTGCGTATGCCATGGCACTTATATGACTCCCCCTTGAGGGGTTTTCTTGGTTACGGACATTCTGACCCAATGGAAGAATTTATTTTCCTACTTGCAAGCATATTGCAAACCCAGTTTGTAGTGTCATGTTCAATGTTAGCGTCTGCAGGCTCCTTCAATATCGAGGAAGGCCGCTATCGCCGAAGTGTAGACTCTTCTCTATTTTCCCCACCACCTTTCTATAGATTTTCCTTCCACATATGCATGCTGTGACTAATTTACATCTATTCCTAATGTGAATCTAAAATAATCGCTGCAGGCTTTTAAGCATGAATGATGACAGATTTATTGGTCTGAAATCCTTTGCTGTTTTATGCCCCTGTTTGACAGTTTTAAGTATAAAAACCAACTTAACGTTCCCTCCAAGTTATTGGCATGTACCCTATTTTTGGACTGTGTTTAAGAATTTCCATAATTTTTCGGATAGCTACCTCCGGTGCTTTCTGTAGCATAATCGGTAGAATACCTGCAGATTTGTACGGCTTAAAGGACTAAATTGCCCACCGTAATTTTTTCCTATTATTAAGAACACCTATATCCTCTTCAGAGAGAGGGAGAGAGATTAATGTTCTCAGTGTGCTGTAGCACGCCAGAATCGTCTGACACTGTGGATCCTGGAAAGTGGGTTCCCAACAGTGTTGCCAGAACCTCTTGGCTACTTTCAGCCCAGGTTCCTCTCACTTTTCCTGAGGTAGCTAGGAACGCTCCCTTCTTTTGAAAGCACTTTGCGTAACCTCGGAACTTTGTCTGTTACTGTGATAGATTCGCAGTACTTCTGCCATGAAGCCCTTTTTGACTTTCTAACTAGGTACTTGAATTGTTTCTTACATTCGTAGTACTCATTCCATTAGTGAAGAATAATTTTTATTTCCAGTTTTAAAAAATCATGCATACGAGTATTAACGCAGAATTTCGAAAATGTATTGTACGAGGGTTGTCTGAAAAGTTTCCGACCGCAGCGTAAAGATAGCGGCACTCGTCAATAAAAGCTAGTGAAGCTAATTGTGCATCTTTTGACAGTTACTTATCGAAGTTTCAGTCAATGTGTGTGTTTTTTTGTGAATATGGAAAAAATTGAGTATGGAGCTGTTATTAAATTCTTGTTTTTGAAAGGCAATACGCCTACGCAAATCAAAAATGAGTTGGACTCTGTGCATGGGGACTCTGCACCATCATTTACCACAGCGAAATTTTGGGCAGCTGAATTTAAACGTGGCCGTAAGAGCTTGGGAGACGATGAACGTTTGGGACGTCCAAAAACTGCAACCACTGGCGATAACATTGCTAAAGTTCACCAAATGGTGTTAGAGAATACCGAAATAAAGTAAGAGAGCTGATGTAAATGTCCGAAGAACGTGTTTGTTACATATTAGATTAAGTTTTAATCATGAGAAAGCTGTCCGCGCGTTTGCTTACGTTAGACCAAAAACGTGTTCGAATGAACATTTAGTTCATTCAGCAGTTTAGGCGCAATATATCCAAGTTTTGGCACCGATTAATTACTGTACATGATACTTGGATACACCATTATATGCCAGAAACAAAAATTCAGTCAAAACAGTGGACTGCAAAGGGCGAGCGGGCTCCAAAAAAGCAAAAAACTCTTTTTTCGGCTGGGTAAGTGATGGCGACTGTTTTTTGCGATAGTAAAGGAGTTATCTTAATCGGTTATCTTCAAAAAGGAAAAAACCATTACAGGAGCATACTACGCATCATTACTTGCTAAGCTGAAGGCAGAAATTGCGGAAAAACGGCCACATTTGCAGAAATAAAAAATTCTGTTTCACCAAGACAATCTAACCGTCTAACATCTCAGCGGTTGCAATGGCGAAAATCCATGAATTACGGTTTGAACTGCTTGACCATCCCCCTTATTCACCAGATCTAGCTCCAACCGACTTCTTTTTGTCTGTCATCTAAAACTGCGCTCGGAGAACAGAGATTTTTGTCAAATGAAGAGGCGATCACCTTCATGAACAATTTTTTTGCAGAGAAAAACGCCAAGTACTATTTGGACGGGATAGAGAGATGGGAGCATCGCTGGGAGAAGTGTATAGAGTTACAAGGAGACTATGTAGAAAAATAAAAAAAAAATTTGAGAAAAATTTTTATAATTGTTCGGAAACTTTTCAGACAACCCTCATAGATCATAAAATTTAAACATCACCTTAAAGAACACAGCTAATACCGACTGTTCTGGAATTGTTTGGGTAGATCTGCAATCAATTTTAGTTTCTGAGCCGTGTCGGAATAAAAATAAGCCCAGAACAATATCTGAAGATAGGCACTAGGAATTGAATGAGAATATAGATGTCATTTTGTAGGAGGGTAACTCTAACATCATGGTTTTTCGAGGGACCATTTTGAGTCCTTATTGCCACCGGAAGATCATGGGAAACTATGTATTTCCATCGAGCCTATATAAGAGTAACTTCCTATAGCTCTAATTATAAGTTGTAAAATGTATGAGCTCTTATAATTGTTCCTTGAGTTGGAGTGTTTTTCTGTGTCAAATAACTTTCACGTCCAAAGTTTTGCTCTCCTTTGTTCTTGAAGATGATAGCTCTGCTTTCGACTTACGAGTGTTTTTAGAGAGCTTAGCTTAGCACTATTCATCTTACGTATTTTTGACTGTTGCAGATATCTCGAAGATCTATAAGTTGTGTTAGAGTTTTGTCTCGTTTCGAGGTATGTTTTCCTTTGGTTCTTTGTGGTTAGCGTTTTAAGAAGAATTTTAAGTCTTTGCCTGATTTGCGAACACTTTCGTGCTATGCATCAAGGAGGGAATTTACTGATTATTTCTGTCATGTCACTATGATTTTTTGCAGGTCAAAGGTCTTCGATTTGGGAAAAATTATTATTTAAACACCATCTATATATTGTCCGAGAATTGATATGATGCATATCTAAAAATCGTTATCCTGTTTTCCTTTGCCAGACAGAGGAATAGAATGGGAGCTAAGCTGACAACTGAACCTTTTTTTGTTTTTAAAAATATTTAAAACCCAAACCCTGTTAAAGACAGATGCTACATGAACATTTGTGAGTGAAATATGTTGTTTGCTTTCAATAATTAAGAGCTCATTATCTTTTCAATGCCCTATTTCAGTATTGTATAATGTTACGCCCACAATAGTTTCAGCGGTCTTGAGGTAAAGTGCTAGATTCAATACTCGCATCAGCGTATTGAAATTGCTTTCAGCTTCTAGGTTTAGACATTTTTGTGCTTCGAGTACAGTTTCTATAGCGATTAGAAGGATGAACTTGACACCTCATGGCGTCAATGTCCAAAACAGTGTTTTAAACAGCAGCCAAAATTTCATATCCTTCTCTGGACAACATTTATTATTATTATTTTTTCCTTCCCTATATGAATTCCCAATTCATCTCACTCTCAGAACGTACAGGTACGAGTATGTATTTATATATTTTGTTCTTGTAAGAATGTAGAAGAAGAATGTAGAAGAAGAGGCAAATCGAAGAACCAGGATTTTCTAAAGCTAACAGCTAGCTTCTTGGAAGTAGTATCGGTCTCTAGCTAAAAACAAGTTGACACAGCAATAAGAGGTGAAGGTGATACTTCGGTTTGTAGAACGAATTTCAACTCGAATATTTCCTATCTTTTTGTCGATAAGAGCTATACAAGACAATGGCCGATTTCGGGATCCCGTAAAGACGCTTAAAAGTATACGGTGTGCTATGCAGTTTAGCAACACCTACTTCGAGCTTTTCCAGATATGAGATTTCTACATGGAGGTGAGCTATCGTGCGACTTCCCCAATTTAATTCCTAGAGCAAGTGTCAACACGAAAGACTCAGTTTCCAGTAAGCACATCTAGCTGTTGGGCTCTGCTCAGAATATCGACATCATCTGTCATACTCAATGGACTGTTTTAGAAAGGGTTATGGCAATAGGCGTACAGACGAAAAGAGCATGTCTGAAGAAGTGAGAAAAAAATGTTCAGGAAAAAATATTGATTTTGTCGGCAAAACTGGTACTGCTCTATGGAGACGATTGTTGGATGATTAGAAGATATAAAAATATCTCTTCATATGCATATTAAGTATTGCGAGTGAGAAGAAGTGTACCAAGATTAGGATGAAGACTTGAAAGCTAAGGTGCGAGTGCAACATTGACTCGGGCACTTGCGACACCGTGGCTACCTAATGTCTTCAAAGTCCCGGATCAACCCACAGCCTTCATTAGCGACTTTAAGTAACAGCCACCATAACATGTGAAGGTATGAGAACAATGACGGTAATTGTGACAAGGAATATACAGTCACCATAAATCGGTCTCAAGACCGACACCCCACAGTTCTTGGGCAGTTTTACACCCGAAGAGGTTAGCACCGCTCCTTTAGGTGTAAGAACACGAAAGGCGGCTGGTTTGGATGGCATCCACCTAGAGTTTCTTGCACATAGTGGAAAAAATGCGAAAATTCAAGTGGATATCTAGCCAAATTCTACGGCAATATACTTGAATTCGGTATAATCCCAACGGCGTTCAGACGAAAGGAAGTTATAGCCATTCTCAAGCCGGTAAAGGTAGCCACACTCCAGATAGTTACCGTCCTATAGCACTCTTAAATACTTGCTACAAACTACACGAACACCATATCAACACCATCATATCGATCAAGCCGGACTTCATGCGAGTAGAAATTGTACGGACCAAGTGCTATAATTGTGGTCACTCACTGAGGCAGGTTTTGAGGGCAGGCTTAAACTATCCGTTGCTTTTGTTGACTTAATCGCAGCGTATGATATCGTCTAGAAGGAAGCAATCTCTTGCCAGAGGACATCGTGTCTTATCAGTAACCTACTTTCAAACCGTCTATTCCAAGTCTTCTTCAATGCTAACTACAGCAAAGTGAGGAAGGTTAACGACAGTTTACCCCAGGGTTCCGTTCTCGCTCCTTTGCTCTTTGATCATTATATCAGCGATATGCCTGCGACCACATTGAGGAAATTTGAATTTGCATATGACTCAGAATAAGAGCATAACGAACACAGAAAGAACCCTAACCCTAGACATTGAGCAATACAATGTATATTTTAGACAATAGAGACTGTGCCCAATCATGTCCAAAACACAAGTCTGTGGCTTCCACTTTACCAATCAATTAGCGAATTATTATTGAACACCCGAACGAAACCCAAAATAGCTAGGCGTTGCCTTAGACAGATCAATTACAATGAACACCTAACAAATGTCGCTGTAAAACACAAAACCTGCTACAACATAATCCAAAAACTCGCTGAATCAACCTGGTGTTCAACTGCATCAATGATTCGTAGTGCCACACTTGCACGTGTACTCCACCGCGAAATACTGCGCTCCAGTGTGGCTGAGTAGTGCCCATATGCGTAAGGTGAACGAACAACTCAACAACACCATGAGACTAGTTTCCGGCATCTTACGATCAATGCCAACATGATGGCTTCCTGTGCTCTGCAACATTGCCCCACTTCATCTGCCCTATTGAGGGAACGTACTAAAGCGTTGGAAAATACTGAACTGCCAATCTACGACCATAAAGCTCACAGAAGAGCTCACCAAGTACTATTTGGTCAGCAGAATGGACAACATCACTGCAAGCTGATAATATCACCATCCTGGATCCATCATGCCGGCTCTTCGGCATGCTTAACACCTGCCGCGCAACTCCTGGCCGAAACAAGAACCACGAAAAATGCGCAGATTCATTGTTCCTCTGGGAAAGGCCTAATTCTACCGCTTGAGATTGTGGAGCCCAACGGCAGACTATCCGTCACATTGTTGCAGAGCGCGGCAAATGACTCTGCACCCAAGTCTTTGCGGACACTAATAATAACCTTAGTAACCTACCTGTGAGAGACTGGCTAGAAAGCCTAAATGTTGTGATTTAGTTTTATTTATCTTAGATCTCCAATGAAGAGGAACATATGTACACATTGAATGTAAGCCTCAATCTTAATACAAACCAAAAGCATGGTCATGGGCATCTATAAGGAATGCGGATCCCCGCCTTTCTTTTGAGAGAACTGACCACTGGCGTATCATAGGTGCTCTTAAATGCTTCTGTAAAGATTATGGTTACGTGTCGCAGCATCTCTGGTGGAGTGAAAAAAACAGACGCCACCTCAGTTCTTTCTGGAAAGCTACACAGACGCCAGAAAGTATGAATGTTCAATCATGTGTTTTGCCGTCGGTTTAACATCGAAGCTATACACTTGGTCCAGAATTGCCATCAGCTCCAGGAATGCTAACACTTTCTATAGACGTCTATAGACACACATGACATGAAAGATCCTTTAAGCGCCTTCAATTCGTTGAACCTAAAATTACCCAACAGATTTAAGAACCTACACCCCCTTACAGCTCCTCGCTCCTTCCAGCTCCTAGGACTGATTTTTGTTTCATAATTTCACGGATAGACACTTGGCGACTTTTATTAGTTTCTCATTGTTTGACTTCCTGATCTCTCAACCCCCGCTTGGGCCGACTGACGACCATCAGCTAAAGGAAAAACAGTAACCCAAGAGCTTTTCCTTTATTAGTTGAGATACAATGAAGACAGAAAAAAGGAAAAAAAATAACAAAAACACGAAGCCAACGAAAAGGATAGCGCGGTTTCCTGTCGTCCAGAGCAGATTTATGCCAATGGCCTACTAAAACCCAACGACTTGGCGCAGCAGTTACCCCGGGTTAGCTCTAAAAATTGATAGTGTACAACCATTTGTAAACACAATTGTGTCCCGAAAATTAGATACACGAAACTTTGAATGCCATCTAGAGGAAATACAAAAAAAAAAAACAGAAAAAAACTGAAAAGGACTCTCACAAAACAGGCGGTGTACGCTGGTGTACAATGTGGAACGATTGAATGAGAAGAGAAGCAAGAGAAGGAAACCAAGCTGACTGGCATTCCTGTGTCCCAAATGCAGACTGCACGAATTATTAAATCTTCCCCCAGACGGATTAACCTTGACTTTCACTTTCCGCCGGAATTGAGAACGATTTTCCTTTGCTTTGGTATTTTTTTGTTTTTTTTTTTTTTTTGCCTTTGTCCTCTCTACTGTGGAGCTGGTTTTGTCTGTTCTGCTCTGCCATGTTCTGGATATTTTCGCCCAGCTCCTGGAAAATTTTGAATAATTCATACCGAGAAGCAGGACATTCAAAACACGCGATGCACTGTGAATACCAACTAAGGAGACCGCACTACTACTCATATAAAAGATATGCGCGCGGCAAAATGCTGCGATGACATACGAATAGTGTCGTGTAAGTGTTTGTGTGGGGATGTGCTGGTTGGAATGGTCAGGTGTGTGCGCATTGCAGCCACTCATACAGCCTCAATAATGGACGACCTTATTCTGTTGGAATTACGAATATCCTGCTGAAACATATCCTGCGCCATGGACGTTTCTGTTAAAGTCGATGCCGTATACGGTATACGGCATCGTCGTCGTCGCTGCTTCACGTATTCACGTATGTGTCGTCCTCGCCTCATCACAATTTAGATTCTGAGTATGTGGGTGTATTGATTGGGGGTTCGTTGTTATTTACAAAGTATGAGAACCCAGTAACCATCATGGATGATGGAAAGGATGCACAGCACATATATTTATGTAGTATGACGGTGGAATGTCATTTGAAGGAAGGTAGCAATAACAACAATAGGAAAAGTTCACTGACTCTGCTCATAGTATAGGATCTGTGCTGTGAGGTGCATCCCAATTCAAGCCGGTTGATGGTTAAGCAGTGGCAGAGTAGAACCAGAGTACAAGTTGCACCTGCTTTTGTGTATCTTTTTGGTATGTGTACACTGTACAGAGTGCAGCAAACAAAAACACTGTACTAGGGAGCCGGGATTGCGATAGGATCTTGGACATTAAATCGATGTGAAGGTGTCTTCTGTTTTGTTGGAACATAATCCTTTTTCTAAATGGATGAAGGGGTAAATGGGATAGGAACTCTTGAGTTTTGCTTTGGTGATGTTTATGCAACTAAGTGTCATTTGAGATCTCTTAAAGATGTGAGTTGAGTGATGTGTACCGTTATTTGTTGTACGATTGCAATTGTGATTTTTTGTCGATTAAAAGGAGTGAGAATGTGAGTTCTTTCTTTTTTGTGTTTTTGTGTGACATGGAAATTGGAAGGTGTTACTCTTTTAGACAAAACCATTAACAGTTAGGATTTGCAAAGTGTCTCGTGGGAAAATTAAGTGGATTCGCTCACTTGATGCAATAATGTGATGTGTTGAGAAGTTTTAGGGTGATGATTCCCACAGGTCTATGAAACCAATTAACCACAACAACTCAGGTTAACTGGAAAACTAAATTCGGAAATATCTTTTCTGACCTGTAAACGTGTTCGGTTTAAGAGATATTCAGGCGTTAATAGAGCGAGTTTAAGAAGATTCTGGGCAATCTGATCTGAATGCAGTTTTGTATATATTTTTACAAGTCTTCAACGACAATCAATGGATCTTTGTGTTAATTGCATCTATTTCTACGGATCTTAGCACTTGATTACGTAACGTTTGGAACACACATCAGATCTAAGGAATTTGAGGAGAGACTCTCAAAGCTTCTTGGTTAAATGCTGGTGAATTTCTTGTTGAAATAAAAGCACGTATCAGCTCTAAATTTCTCTAAAAGGTAACATTTCAGTCCTAGCTATGTTTAAACAGGAAAGTTGTTATAGTAGTCTGTCTTTTGTGTGTATCGAACAGAGATATGTATATATGTGCAAGGACAAAACCGCTTTGAAATTGCATCCCTTGTCTGTCATGGTAAAATATTCACTGACGCGGAAAATCTTATGAAGCTACGCGTTTAAATCAAGAAGGCAACGAATGTGAACATGCATCCGACTAAAAGGAGTCCGCTTTTGTCATTTGCAACGATATTGAGTAATGCTACAGAACCGAACCTTGGTCGTGGATGCTGACTGCTGTAAGTATGTAAGAATTGAGCAGTCAATCCTCTCGTAAAATTTTTCATTTCACGAATTCTGACTGATCTGAGACCTAGTGCTGTTTCTCTAACAAAGCAACTCCTAAGTACTTGGGTGCCGTCATTGATAGTAAACTTCGGCGTACTAAAAACATTGTCTCAAACCCTCTTAAGGGTTATCGCCTTTCTGACAAAGAAATGAGGCATATCACAGAGAGACTATTATGAGACCACTTCTACTTCTACGTTTTGTAGCAATAGCCAAACTACACTTAAAGCCTTTCTGAACTCATTCACTAGTTCCAGGAGGTAAAGCTCTTTTTAACGCTTTCGGAGAGCTATAACACTTGGTCATGTCTGAGTCCTAGGTAAGACGATAGCAGGAAGGGACATCTCTGATAAATTTGATATGCAAGGATCGGTTAAATCTCTCAGGACCGGACTCTCTGTGGGGGGAGGTCTTTCATGGTAGTCTAAATCACCGTAGTAGTCTAAATGACCAGGTTCCAGAAACAACAAAAACAAAACAACACCATCGCGGAGCACTTCCTCTGGGAAATACAGGATTTTAGCAACAACAGCATATATTACGGAGTATATGCAACGGATGGAATGGAAAAAGACATGGAACGGAAGAGCATATACTGGTGAAACAAATGCATTGCTAAGCTGATATCAGAGTGACTACTCAAAATCCGAAGACGGCAGCAACGTACGCAGCACTACGAAGAAACAGAAAATCACGAAGTATCTAATATTTGAAGAATTCCTAAGAAAAGAGAAGAGAGCGTCGAAGGCCTATAAAGAAACGAAACCTTCCAAGGCTTACAACTAAACCCGTGGGAATGTGCTTACAAAACTGTAGCGAACAAGCTTAAAATTGTTACAGCAGCGGCATCGGTCCATAACTCAGCGGTCTGCTCACTAAAAGTCAATGAAAATCTTATTCGAATGACAATAGGAGATGCGGAAATACTACCAGCTGTCACAAAGGCAGTCCTAACAAAATCAGGGATGTTCGAGAACCTTTATACAACTTGCCTTGCAGAAAGAACATTCCCACAACAATGGATTAGACAGAGGCTCATACTGACTCCAAGAGGTTTAACCATACACCATGTATCTATGCATACAGCATGTAGTAGGAAAAGTGATTGAAAAAATCACAGAAAGACTGGACCAATAAACTGAAGGAGAAAATGCCCACTCTCACCAACAGTATGACTTCTGTAAATAATAAAGCACCTTGCCATACAAGCAGTATGTGATATTGCTCGCGAAGTAATCTTGAACCAGATGAAGAGGAAGCTTTTAACTCGGTCAGGTTCCACCTCACCATAAACATCATGACAGCATTTTGCAAATAAATGCGAGCATTTTAAAGACAGAACATTAAAAAATAACAGGAGGGGTCCCACAAGGGTCAGTTCTAAGTCCAGTCTTGTGGTATAACATATACGATTGAGTAGGTACTGGGAATGTACAGGCCATTAAGAGTGAAAATCATTGGATTACATTGCAGTAGTAGTCGTTGCCAAAAGCATGACTTCGCTCATCAAGTCCGGAATTGGTAGATTACGACACAGAGGCCATTTTGATAAATACCCGCAATAAAGTTGAGCTAGACAAAGGCCCGCATTAAGTGCTTAGGGGTGCTGGTGGACCTGGGGCTAAGTTCGAGAAATACGCAAGCGATCAATCTAGAATTAATCTCAGTGTTTAGGATAATGCCAGACATTGGACGACTCAGTAAGCTACATTAATCTGCTTCGACACCAAAGCAAATCAAACCTAAAATAAGCAGCCTTTGTACACGACAATGATAAACTCTTCACTCAGATAATGCTGCGTATACAGAACGGTCTCCGAGAATGCAATTAACGTTTCGAACGTAAGTTGGCTTAAAGACCAAACCATCTGTACCAACAAAGAATGACGAAAACTGGCTAAAAGACTTCCTTCGCCCAAGACTTCCTTGGGCATACAAACAGATGCCGATCATAAAAGAAGAACCAGCAGATTATACTAAGAGGTGAACTCCTACCTTCTTCATCTTCAAACAAAACGTGGAAGCTGTCGAGGATACCTTCACAAATATATCAAATGATCAACTCTGCCCCCTCTTGTCAAGACAAACACTAAATCGGTAACATTTGGAACGTAGTCGTGAGGAGGAAAAGGCAATTTGTCAAAGCCATAGGATAAACTAAACTTACTCTAGCTTGTGCCAAGTTAGTTATGCCTCCAACTATATGGGTAGACAATTAGACCTCATTTTCGCCACTGACCCATAAACGACCATAGATAACTTTCACCCAGCATTTTTTCTTTCTCTTTTCCACCACTCTCCTATCCAGCACACCCCATCTGCAGCTGCCTCTTCTTACGACTTTCATAAAGCGAATTTCCGTAAAATTAACGCACTTCTTAGTAAATGTTCTTTTAATTTCACCAATATGTCCCTCAGTGACGCTCTCTCTATCTTCTACAAAAAATTATTCAATTCTATTTCTTTCTATATCCCCTTTTCGCACAATAAAACCCCTTCCACGAGCCCCCCGTTGTATAATCATGGACTCCGCTCTTTACATAACAAGAGAAACAAATTATGGGCAGTTTTCCTTCGATCCAATTCTTTTGCTGACTATTCCAACTATCTCGGGTCATAACCTTAATTCGACCAGCTTTATAATGTTCTCTATCCGCAATACCTTGATAGTGCACAATCAAGGCTTATAAACGATCCTAAGTCATTCTTAGCCAATTCGCTAACCATCCCTCTCATAAGAAAACATATCATCAACCGATCATGGTATACGGCGCCAACGTTTTTGCTACTTCTTTAAGCAATTTTTTGCCGACCATTCCCTTTGAATGAGATCCTTTATTCCTCATCGGATAAAAAGTATCAAACCAAAAGTAAAGACATGGTACGTTAGGCGGGTTAGAGAAATATTTTTTCTGACCTTCAAGACCAACCTGACAGAGGAAAACCGAAAAAAGTTCAAACGAGCCAGAAATGACTGCAACGCCTTTCTTAAGCGTGTGAAATTTCAATACGACCAAAAAACTGAGGCAAAAAATACTGCAATGTCCCAGAGGCAATAAAAATTGTTGGTCGTTCGTCAAAAACATTAGAAATTCAGCCTCATCCTCCATCTCAACGCTCATTTACAATGACATTCCAGCTGTCAGCTCTTTGGATAAGGCCAATCTACTTGCTGCACACTTTGCGGCCAGCTCAAAACTCCCAGATTGTGCTTTGTCTCCGCTTACACTTGAGTGAGTCGAATCTTCAATGGGACCAATCTACTTTCACACTCGTGTAGTAGCAAGAGTACCTAAAGATTTCAACATATATAAACCCGCTGGTCCAGATGGTATATCTCCCATTCTTCTGAAGAGGTCTTCTTCCTCGCTGGCAAAACCACTGCGTAAGCTTTTTCATCAATCCTACTCTTTTGGACCCTTCCCGAGCAGATGGAAAACAGCATTTCTCCAGCCAAAAAAGGCGAATCATCATATTTCTCCTCCTACAGACCCATTGCACTTACGTCCCTTCTTTCCAAGGTCATGGAAACACTGATAAATCGTCAGCTCATGAAATATCTCGAAACACGAAAACTTCTCAATGACCGACAGTACGGTTTTCGTAACAACAGGTCCACTGGTGATCTGATGGCATGTCTCACCGAAAAGTGGAATCAAACCGTACATCAATCTGGCGAAAGCAAGATAGTTGCACTTGATATTTCTAAGGCATTTGACAGAGTTTGGCATCAGGCTCTTTTGTCGAAAATGCGTGCATTTGGGATCGACGACTCTCTTCTTCAATGGATTAGAAATTACCTTTCGGAACGTTCAATTCGAATTGTGTTGCATGGTTTCAAGTCTGATATTCACAAAATAAATGCTGGCGTGCCCCAGGGCTCTGTTCTGTCTCCGACACTCTTTTTAATTTTCATTAACGATCTCTTGTCTGCTACTTCTAATCCAATATATTCCTTTGCTGATGACAGTACTCTCTGCTTTTCATATTCGTTTCCGGACTAACGGCCCTTCTCTTCGGCTGTAGAACGAGAACTGCACTGTATGGTAAGATCATTAAATTCCGATATCAACAGCATAACCAATTGGGGAACTATCAATAGAGTGGAATTTAATGCTTCGAAAACACAATGCTGTCTGCTGTCTTTAAAGCGAAATTTAAACACCCAGCCATTATCTATGAATGGCACTTGCATCGTCGAAACCGAAAAACTTTCCATTCTCGGTATGTGTGTCAATGACAACTTACGTTGGAATGACCACATATTTGATGTCGCCAAAAATGCTGCGAAATGTCTAGGTTTCCTCAAGCGATGTAAGAAATATTTTACCCCCTCTGATCTGGCCTCAATATATAAGGCACTCATCCGCCCAAAATTGGAGTACAATGCCCACATCTGGTCAGGTGCTCCTAAAACATCCCTGCACCTGATAAATAGGATTCAAAATCGTGCTATAAAGCTCATTGATGATACTAGTATCAGTCAGTTAATTGATACCCTCGAACACCGACGAAATGTCTCGTGTCTCACTTTGTTTTAACGTTATTTCCACCACCAGTGCTCCATTAAAATCGCCAGTAGCATTCCGTTCATTCAAACTTTCAACCGTAACACCCGTCTCGCTATGAATGCTCATCAGTATACCCTCAAGCCCATTTTCGGACGTACTCTAAAATATCGTGATTCGTTCCTAAGCCGTACAACTCGCTTATGGAATGCGCTGCCGATCTCTGTATTTCCTGGTCATTATAACTTGCAAACATTTAAAAACAATGTACATCGGTACCTCTCTTTTCTTCCTCCCTAAATTTTCTTTGCACGCGCTGTGTACAATCACCTTAAGGGTACTCAAACCCCTTGAGCGCGCGCTGATTGTAAAAAAAATAAAAAAAATAAAAATGTTTCTTAAAAAGTGTTCCTCAACACTTTCCCGGTTATCGATCTCTCAAGGTGAATTTCCACAGATATGGAAGTCTTCTTTCATGACACCGATACAGAAAAAGGAATTAAATAGCAAAGTCACTAATTACCGCCCCATAGCTAAACTCCTGGAAAGCATTTTATACGAAGCCTTAAGCTTCCAGTGGAAATCTTTTATTTCCCCTAATTAACAGGGCTTTGTGAAAGGTAGATCAACTACCACTAACCTCGTCGAATTCGTGTCCTCTGTTCTCTCAGCCTTAGAAAGTGCTAAAGAAGTTGACGTTATAACAACTGATTTCAGTAAGGCTTTTGACAAGATATCTCATAAACTAATTCTGTTTAAACAGTCCATCCTGGGCTTTGAAGGACGGTTTTGCTAAAATGGGTATGTTCTTACCTGGATAATGGTTTTTTTTTAGTGTTCGTTGCAGGTCTGTCCTATTGTCTCCTTTCTTGGCCACTTCAGATGCTCCTCAAGGTAGTCACCTAGGTTCACTTCTCTTCATCCTAAACATTGTCGATCTTGAAAGGGTCGTTCAATACTCAGCATAGATAGAAATATGCCGACAATACCAAATGTTTTAAACCCATTTCCTAACAACATGACCCCAGCCGCCTTCAAATAGATCTAAATAGTTTTTCCACCTGGTGCATAAAGAACCGCTTAGAACTCAATGTCACCTTTCTCAGGAAAGGGCGACAAGTCTCCTCCCAGAATTTACCTTCTGCACGACCAACCTATATATCTTGTTAAGTCTTGTTAATTTCCGTTAGCATATTGATGAGGTAATTACTAAAGCAAACTTATCACTTGGTCCAAAGAATTCTGCAACCCGTACGTGACCAAATCACTATACGAGTACATCACTTACGTTCGCCCCCTTCTCGAGTACGCTATCCCAGTGTGGTGTCCCTTTCAACGAGTTCATGTATCCCGAATTGTGAGCATCCAGTGGTATTTACTTCGATTTGCTCTTCGAGGTCTACCTTGGAACGATCCTCTAATCTATCGAGACCATCTCAAACTCATTAACCTGAATACCCTTGAGGAACGAAGGGACACCGCAGACATTCTTTTCATTCACCGACTCCGTCGATTGCAAGTCTCTTTACAACTCTATTTTCTTTTACTCTAACCCCCGAAATCTACGTTTCCCCCGTCTCTTTTATCTACTAATCCACCGCACCACATATGGCTCTAACGAACCAATCTACCAAAAGCTGCGTAAGATAAACTCCAACCTTTCCGTTTTTGATCTTAATCGCAGCACTCTCTCCCTCATATTCGATCTCCTTCACCACATCCCTAGCTTTAGGTCCTAGTGATAAGTCCTCGATTTTCCTAAATCTTAATTTTTATTTGTTTTTGAGTCCTAGTTTTTAAGCTTTTATTAAGCCATATCAATAAGCAGGACTGGAGGTACATATATCGATATAGTTCTGGTTATATAAAATCAAATAGGACGGGAGCTATTTTACAATTGGCGTTTCTGTTTAACAGCACTGCGATCTTTAAGATAATTTGATCCATAAGTCGATTAAACTAGGAACTTCTTAACTATACTGATGAGTTTAAGGAGCTCATGAGTCTAGGTTTTGGCAACGGCCTTATGGGTCGCAGTACTTTTAAGAAAGCTACGCCTTCTGAAGTGGCGAAAATACGCTCACTTACAAAGCTTATGGAAATTTGTTTCGTCATTCTCTTAGCGGAATTGGAGAGAGGAAGTTGGTAAGCCTTCTGTTATTATTGTTTATACTCTATTATTGTAAGGATTCTTTTGTTTACAGGTTCCCTAAGCTCAATAGAATATTACTCAGGTATGTTAGGTGTCGCTTATTTTACCACCTGTTAATTCGGCTGATGAACTTAAAGTTAGGGAAGACGCAGAAGTGTACCTTCGCATATTTCGGTAGACCTCTTTATTGCGCTCTCCTCAACCGCATTTAAAGTTGAACAGCAGAATCTTAGTATCCCAATCTGCAACAGATTTTGAAGAATAGCAAAAAGATCTGATTTCGACTCTCCGCGAAATGAGCCTTGCCGCAATGCGTAGTGCTACTTTTTTTTTCTCAAATGTGCAGTGTCCGAATAAAGGCTCTGAGACTGGCTTGTGTAGAATTGCATGGCTCCTATGATGCTACGACATGCCAATCTTTCAAGACCTTCTAGCCTTTTATTTACTTCTTTCCACCGTTGTATAGGTCTAAGTCAATATTCAAAACACGATTTTTGTTTGCCGAAGGCTTTGTCGTGTGTGCATTGGCATATCCTTAGGGCATTGATTGTCCATCTCATATTTTATATAGAAATTGCTTGCATACAAGGCTATTGAGTGTGTTGATTAATTTCTCTATGACCACACACGATGCCAAAAAGGATATCTCCTTGTGAATATTACTTTGATCCTACGCTTCCAAGTAATGGTCGAAGTTACCGGTTGGATCTTCGACCTTGTGGCAATAGAGCCTTGTCACAAGACTCAAACTATAAATTATTCTGTATTAAGAAATTTTCGGGCGATAATTTACACTTCAAAGGGAAACTATGTATTCAAATATAATTGTGGTGTGAGTCCTCATATATGTATACTCCTAGTTATTATCGCATAAGATCTTGAGAGGCCGCACTTCAAGATCTCATTATTTTAATGGCGATGCGTTACGATGTGTTGTATAGATGCAGGGGAGGAAATACCATATGAATATTTGTGTTCAAGGCCTTGCTCAGTGGCCACACGAGTATCTGAAATTCGCTTCGATAACGTTGCTCATTCTGCTACTTACTCTATGCTAAGCTATTTTTCCCCCCCACTGTTCACCAAATTGCTCTTCAGACTTTCACCAAAATCAATGATCCTTTCAATATAAAGATTCTGAGTACAGTTTTTGTATCCACAAACCGATACAAAAATGCTGGCCTTTTAAGTTAATTGGGTGCTTACGGGTCTATCATTCTGAGAGTAGTTCCAATCTTACTTGATTTGATTTAGCAAAACTAGAAATCTACTCTTCTACGAGTATTCAGTAACTGACTCCAGTCGTGGCAATTTTTTTTTAGTAAGTTTCTTGGTCCTTCGAGCCGGATAATCTCAAGTGCAGCAGTTATTATCATGAGAACTTATCCGTTGACATAAACGGCCAAGATAATCACCATAGTTACATCCGCACAGATATCGTTGGCAACTTTCTTCACGCATAAAGCCATTATAACGCAAGAACCCACCTTATTTAGACGTCGTTGATCGTTCGAAGACAGCAAAACACATTCATCTTCGATGGTTTTTCACCTTTCCACTGGAGTCGAGACTTACAGTCGCGCACAGTTGTAACACACTTCTTTCAATTTACGGCAATTATTTATTTTAATTGTTTTTCGCCGCAAAATTTATGAACTGCGCCGCGCCATTCATTGCAAGGGCGAGTCGTGAATAGTGAGTGCGCGCGCGCGCGCGCCCTAGTTGCCAGTCGTCAGTTTACCAGTTAGCTCGGTAGGGAAGTGCATTTTCTCTGACTGTTTGTGGAAAGAAAAAGTCAAACAAGACGCACCAATTCAAAGTCAGTGAGTTGGAGAGCCCGATACAACTATAAGGACACACAGCAAAATTGTACGGTGCCGAGCGGATGATTGTTTATGCACTGGATGCCATTTTAAATTTATGACCGATGTTCAAATAAATGTTTGATAGCACTTATAATAAGTTCGCGTAGCAAATACCCGTACACACACGCATCGGGGCGGAGAGATGGATGTGGCTGTGGTACGTACTCGTACACTGCCGACGAAGCAAGTCGACAGCAATTCCACTCTTGCAATGGAGCATTTGAACAGGAATAAAGTGCGCAGAGACAGAGCTGTCCTTTCTCTCCTGGTCGCCTCCTGGCACAGAGTACATATTTGGCAAAAATAATGGATGTGAATGTCCCTTGAGGCGCCTGGTTTGGCTGCGATTCAACTATTCCTCAATTCATGAGCTACATGAAATGTGTGCGTCGCGTTTGTCCTCGCCCTCGTATCCCCATTCACATCCCCAACCACATCGTCATACTCATCCCCATCCACATACTAATCATCGTCTTCACCTTCGTCCTCGTGCTTGTAGTTAGTGGTGGATGTTGTTGTTTGCATCCTGGGCCGGGCTCTGAATGGGTCCACTGAAGAGGAGCAGTACCTTCATTGTGGCGTATGGATTGAACGGTTTTTGTGTGCGCGTTCAATGGTTTTGTTCGGCTGTTCGTTGGTTCGTGGGCTACATTTGGCCATGACGATGGGTAATGGTGACTACAACGGCGACTACGACCACGACCACGACCACGACTACGGCGACGACGATGAGGATGATCATTGTCGGTGATTCTACTCTACTGGAGCTAGTGGTGGTGTAATTTTTGGATTTTTGATTTAACCCCCTCCCCCTTCTTTTCCTAATAGTGTCGCCGCGTATTCGTACATATGAAGTGCGTGTATCCGTACATTGCAAAAGGGTAGTTGTTATGCCATTGTGGGTTGCCAGAGAAACTCATTCCGTCATTCCGCACCCTGTATGTAGGTGAGACATTAATAACAATATTCCGGGCTTACAATGGGCCTTGTGCTTTGTGCCTTGTGCTTTGTGCCTTGTGCCTGTGCTGCTGCTATTGCTGTTGCTGTTGTTGTGGTTAATAATGTTGATGTACGCGATGATGTTTTTTGGCGCTGCCGTTGTAGTACTTTTGTTAGTCGTGATTTATAACTGAACGCGGAGCTCGTAACGACGACGACCATGACGATGGAGTGCCAGAGAATTGGTACGATTGAAACTAATTTTTATTATGTTGCAGATTGTTTTCTCATGTGAGATGGATTGATAGATGGCACCCGTACCCATACCCATACCCATACTCATACCTATACCCATACTCGTGCTGTTGTGGCTGATTCAGATTCGCAGACGACTGGAGTGTGCAGCGTGGGAGACATATGGATTGCAATTTGTTGATTCAATGCAGAAATGCAGCCTACCTACTGTTTTGTGCAAAATCTGTTACCTGGTTTAAGACTCATACCATCAATCTTTCTATCTGACAAGTTTAGTTTTCGACTGCGACAAGAACAAGATGTGGCCTACTTAAAGCGAACAACAGCTTTTGCATACCCGGGGTCACAAAGTTGTGAGGTGTGAAGTGAATGACGTTGTCATATTTGACAATCGAAATGACATTGAGTTTTCAGACTCTATTATTCTCTTTGGCTAAGATTGATGAAAAATTTCCTCCCTAGCGGCTGAGGGCTGAGACAAAGCGCCAGTCCTCGTTGATCTTCATCAATTTCCATCAATACTTGTCGATCCTCGTCGACTCTTGCCAATCCTTGGATTTCCTAGACAAGAAGTAGTGGACCAAAGTGCCAGCTTTGTGGGAGCCCAGATTTGGGTGAACTTTAGCAAAAACTTGCAGCTACTGAAGATCTCATTACAATTGAAATCAGCCAGCAATGTTCTTTTCTTTTACTGATCTGCATGAGATTAGTAAGTGATCTACAACCCATAATGGACTTCGTTCTTCTTAGGTAGTAAACCCTGGATTTGATTTTAATGACTTCACAATAAATCATCTTCTTGTTTCCAATAATCATCTACGCCATAGCAAGCTATGAAAGCGATTGTCTTAAATAATAACCAAACGCACAAGATAGATCAATCACATGAAATGCGCTCTTGACTCGCGGTGGCGGCGGCGATCGAGGAAAATCACTACGCCGATCTTGTCAAGTGGCAGAAATGCCTTTCTATTAATCACGCGACGACCTTGTCTAATTGGCTCACGAAGAGATAAACAAATAACAACAAACCAGACCATCCACTTGCCTTTGTCTTAACTCGCTCTCTTTCAGCTGACCACGATCACTTTAGTACAACTTGTTGAACGAGTGCAATACCAATAGCAGCAATCAGTGCGCCTCTTGAAGGTTATCGAGAATTGAATTAAGCTCTACCGCATACGTAAGGAGATTCATTGAACTGCTAATAGACCCGTCGTTTCCCCGTCGATGGGTACGATCACTTTATAAATCAATCCAGAAGCTTCAGCAATATTTCACAAGTATCCGTAACTGAGAGATTCAGTCAAGACGGGGCGCCCCTCTTGCACGTACTACACAAAGATTCAAAGATGTCACCTCGTCGCATCTACATCTACGTATGATCGTGCGTAAGTACATTTGTGGGCTACACTACGGATAGTTGTAGTGACACTTCACACATAGCTTGTCAGATTGTAGAAGGTATCCGGGGGATACATGTTGGCTGGACCAAGCAATCGACCGATCGACGACAACACGATGTATAAATCTTCGTTTTAATTTGTGACAAGATCAACGAGTTCAAAGATGCCACGATCAATTGACCTCTGCCAGGGGCTATTGTGCAGCTATGAGAGTGCCAGGCTGCCTAACTGCCTGAGTGCCTGAGTGCTGCTAGACAAGCGTCTCGCTGTGTTCGTGTGGTGCTTTCTGGTGGAATGTGGAATTCGAAAGGTGGGCGCTTTCGGGGTTTCATCTTTTATCTCTTCATGTATTTGGGTCAGAAATGCGTTTGTTGCACGGTAAACTGTCAAAAGCCACTTTTCAAATTCAAAGACATACCAAGACCAACCAACAAGTTTACCAGAGTCGTTCATTGGTACTTTCATCTTAAAGTTGAGTATGCGGTTGCGGCTTCGACTTCGACTACAACTTTGGTTACGGTTGCGGATGCATGCGTGTGCATTCGCGTTTTCGCTTTAATTTACAGTTGAAGACGCAAGAGAGGCTGCAAAGTGCTACTTAAACCGAGATAATCTGCTGTAAATTGTGCAATCATCGCGATCATCTCTTGAGCGTGGTTGTGTAGTGTGCCAGTGGACATACGAGTATACTCGTACTTTACGGGGGTAGACAACAGTGATGACAATGACGACAACGACAACGACAACTACAAAGTCGACAACGACAACTATTGCTGGCGACTACAACGACAAGATGGAGACACAAATCCGTAAGTACGCCAACTGAATGGCAGAAATGACGGTGAACAAATGTGGTCGTACGAGGGAAGCTGGAGATCGTAGTCGTGCGTCGTCGTTTGTACATCAATCAAATTATTAACCCAATTTCCCAGAGATCAATTTTCTGCCCTTTTGCAATTTTTGTGTGAATGAGAGAGAATCGGTGGCACTGGAACAGCCACTGGCCAACTCTAGAGAGTACACAGCTGATTTTCTGTTGATACGAGGTCGAAGGGGATAGTAAAGATAATCCACGGGTCGTGGAGAAATGGGATTTGTAGGGCATTAAGCGCGTTTCGGCTCGTACGAATTGTAGTTTAGATAAAGAAAACGCCAACTCTCGCACTTGTAGTAATTGATAATGTGAGTGCGAATGGTTTCGGGGGGTTGGAAGCGCTATTTGTAATTACTTGTCAAGGCACGATGAAAGATTATATCACACACAGAGAGATACCAATACGTATCGATAAACGTATCTACAGGCTGGGTATTTAAGGGCATTTCGTTGGTCTGAGAGTTGGTCTCATTTCAAATTGAACAGTAATAGTGACGTGATGATCGTGACCTTTGGGTAGATCGCTGCGTATTTCGTATAAACTTTTTCGAAATGTTTGTTTTAGATGCGAATAATTGGGGAAATCCAAGTTAAAGCGTGATAATTCCATTAAATGTGATCAGCTTTAGTGAGTGATGAGTCAATTATATCGGCTCGTGCGGTTAATAGGTAGGAATATGCGTGCGTGATGGATGCAAAATCGCATTTAATGGCGATTCGACTTTGTTGTATCTGATGCGAAATTTCTTCTTCTTTTTTTTTTGGTTTTTCATACAAACGGTGTTGACTGAAAATAGGCTGCCGGTTTAACTATCTTGAGTTAAAAAAAAACTCCGTTCTAGTTAGTCTTTGACGCCATGGTTGATTCGTAGAGTGAAAATGTTTTACAGTTGCCAAATCATTTCTTAAATAGAGTCGTAAGGGAAACTTCTTCAGAATGGTTTTTATTTTATTTAGATTCGTCGCCCATAATTTCCTCCAGCAAGGGTATGCGAATTCCCCATGGAAGTGCCTCTTCGATATCCTCAGCATCGGCCTCGATACTATTTCTTAATTCCTCATTCTGTTCCTGCAGACTTTTGTTCGGGTTTTGTAAGGTAAACATGTTCTCTGTATCTCTTTACGCGTTTTCCGATTCTATTCATTCTCTGTCTTCTCGAGCGCCGCCTGTATAATGTTACTGGAAATTTTTGGTGGTGATAGATAGAACAAGGTAAGGCAGGAGACAGTACTACCGACGTATTCAAGAGTGTCAGTTGACAATATTAGCATCACTTGTGAGTTTTGTCGTACCTTTCAAATGCAGAGAGGCTTTAGGAGCACCTGCACGTTCATTTCAGGCGGATAAATGCCTTACATATTGATATCAGATCAGAGGAGCTAAAGTATTTCTTCCATCTTTTGAAGGAACCCAGACATTCTGCAATATTTTTGATTACATCGAATATCAGGCTTGAAACCATCCAAAACACCTTAAATTGAAAGCTAATTTCTAATCCATTGAAGAAGAGGTTGTTCGAAAAGAAATGCCTGCATTTTCGACTAAAGATCCTGACGCCAAACTCTGTCGGATGTCTTTGAAACGTCAAGCCATCAAATCACCAGTGGATTTGGTGCAATTCTAAGTGCAATGGGTCTGTAGGAGGAGAACATCTTAGGAACGGTCTGGACAAATGCTATTTCTATCTACGGAGAAAGAGCCCTTAAGAGTAGGATTGACGTAAAAGCTTACGCAGTGGTTGTGCCAGCGTGGAAGAATGCCTCTTAAGAAGGGGATTTATACTATATAAGAAATCTTGCAACTAGACGAGTGTAAAAGTGGATTTATCCGATTGAAGATTCTTGGCGAAGACGTGACATAAACTTGAAGCGTGCAGCAAGCAGATTTGCCATTTCGAAGAAGCTGCCATTATAAATGGAGGATGAGACAGAGTTTCTAATGTTTTTGACGAAAGGTCAAAAGTTTTTACTATTTTTTGGGACACTGTAGTATTTTCTGCCCGAGTGCTAGCAGCGAGAATATTTCTACTAGCTTTAAAACTTACACATTCTGATTATATTGAAAAACATCGCTGTCTTTAATCTCCAAGCCTTGATTAAAAATTGGCCAAAGGGGATATTAATATGGTGCTTATAGAATATTTCCTAAAAGCTGGTCTGCTGCTAATGACACATTGTATTATGTGTTAAAGGACCTTTCATTGTATGTGCTGTTCAGAAGATCTGTATGTTAAGTACATTTGCTCGGTTCGACAGCGTTTTCGCATTTTTATCCTTATCCATTGGTTTTTTCACAACTCAAACGTTTTGCTTTTACATTTTGAGCATCAGCCAAGGCTACAAAAACTTCGATCAGGGTGCTCAAGCATTCTTTTTTGACTCTTTAGACCTGAATGTAATCGGGTGTCATCCTGGATAAGCCATTTTCCGTCTTTTGTAAAACTCGCGCTGGACCTCCCTTAACCTCACGTGACAAACGTCTTCTAATTCTGGCCTTCTGAATTTACCGTCCGACACCAAAGCACCTATGGCGACTTTCCAGGAAGTATACAAGGCCATTGATATCATTGGCCCTAGTTATGACCTGGACAGTCGCGTCTTGGGGCACGACTTCTGCATTCGAAATCAAATAGGGAACTGGCGATCCGAGGGCTCTGGTTTCACCCGGTTCAGCGACGAAAATATGGCAAATAATGTCATTACCAGAGAGGGTGACCTATCCCCGTTCATTTCGAAGGAAGAACTCCCTGAGATCTTCGACACAATCAGGGCTAAGAAATCAGTGGGGACCGATGGTATTCCGAACATAGTGCTTCGACATCATCCTCTAGAAGCGGCGGACATCTACACCACCCTGTTTAATAATGCAATGAATAATGCACATTATTCAGCGCATTGGAAAACGGCGGTGGTTCAACCTATCCCCAAAAAGGGAAAGGATATATCCAATCCGGCGAATCTCCGGTCGATAAGTCTCCTTCCGAATATCAGTAAGATTTTTGAAAAAGTAATCAATAGAGCTCTGTCTAGGTGGGTTGAGGACAAACATATAGTTCCGGATAATCAATTCGGTTTTAAGGCAGGACATGATATCTCACATGCCTAAACTGGTGTTCGATATCCAATGGAATAATGGCAAAAAACAATGTACTGGTGCCTGCCTTGTTGACTTGGAGAAGGCCTTCGACACCGTATGGTTAGAGGGTCTTTTCTATAAGCTGACTAGGCTGGGGATTAGTAAACCACTCTTGTACATTCTTTATAATATGCTAACCAACAGACAGTTCATCGTGAAGAATGGTGATGTGACTTCTGTTGGACTATTTCAAATTAAAAATGGTCTTCAGCAAGGCGCGGTCAATTCGCCAATCCTATTCAACATTTTTACAAGCGGCTTGATAGGTTCACTTCCCCATACTATTGCGTACGCAGACGATTTGATAGCGTACAGAACAGGTAAAAAAATCGAGGTCATTAATACTCTCTTGCAGCGTGACTTCGATAAGATAAGACGATTTTGCGATGACTGGAAGTTGAAAATCAACTTTCAGAAGTCGGAAACCATTCTCTTTAGGACGCCATTGTCTGGAGCCTCTAGGGATACCAGAACAAATTGGCGAAAGTTCTCTATCATTGGACAACGCGGACAACCTCTTGCCTGTCGAAATGTAGTCAGATACCTTGGAATCTGGCTAGATCAGTTTCTGTATTTTGGCAAAAATGTAGATGCTGCTCTGGCCAGAGCTAAAGGTGCTTTTGCCCTTACAAAGAGAATGTTTTATAGCAGCCAACTCGATGCGAGGGTAAAGGTAATCTGCTACATGGCCCTTATTAGGCCCATGCTGGTATTTGGTTGTCCCGTGTGGTTCAATGTATGAGCAAGCTTAATGGAAAAGATTCGGGTGTTTGAGAGGGCTTGCCTTAGGGCTTGTCTTCGCTTGTACAGAACACCAGAGTCGGAGTACAAGAAATTTTATCCTAATGAGGTCCTTTTACAACAGGGCGAACCTAATACGAGTGGACAACTTCGTAATTAAGCTGACTCGAAGGCACATTGCAAGAGCAATGACTTTTCGAATGACGGATTCGTTCCACCGGAAGCATTCCTCTACCTAGATCAGATAGGGTTGATCCAGGATAGATCAGCGGTGCCGTTTATCTTCCATGTCGCTCGGACAGCTGGGGACAGGCGACTCAACTACAACGGAGACGTCGCACACGGCAGTGTGGATCGCCGCAGGTTCAGTAGGGCTGTGGGGAATCGCGATAAGAGGGATGTCGTTCGGCAGCACCAGCATTTCTGGTGGTTGAATGATGGGGAAGATGTTTCGTCGTCGTTTCCGTCAATTACGGACCAGCCTCACTAATGAGGTAGAGCTGACCAATTTATTTGCTCTGTGAATTACGGTGGCCAGCTTACATAGGTTTAGGTTAGCATTTAAGAAACATATACATATATCAGTGTATACAAAGGTGTATACTGATATATGTATTTGATTGTGTATAATGTCTATGTGTGTTTATGTGTGTATTGTGCATTTAGGTTAGGTAGGCTAAGGTTTATTTTAAGTTAGATACTAAGCTTTTATAAAAAATAAAAAAATGTCCTTATGCTAAGTTTTTGTTAACAATATTTTTTCTTAGCTTTAAGTATAGTAAATAAATATCCATAAAGAAAATGTTAATAAAGTCGAGAGACATTGTATAAGAATTTAGAGTAGCTTAGAGTGCCTGTGTGGGGTCAGTAAGCTAGTATAAGGTTGTTAAGTAATTGTAAGCTAGCATTTAAGCATTTTTTGTTAGAATGTAAGAGTTAGTGTTAAGAAAATAAAATGCATTTAAAACTGAAACCAAAGCACCTATACTTTATTTGCCGCGGGAATACGAAGTAGACATTGGCTTTGACCAGAGTCTGAGCCAAAAGAGAAATCGAATCGAATCTTCACGAATGGTTACTAATCTGTCCTTGTGGATGACGACAATTTGTTAGATAAACTTGCCACTATTGTCATAACAGAGATGACAATAAAACATTGTACCACCTTCATCAAAAAGTTTAGAATTTATTCAGAAAATTAAAAATACAAGTTTATTCATCTAAATCTATATTGTCCCCTTCAAAGTAACCCCCATCGACTGCAACACACTTATGCCACCGCTTGATCCAATCCTCGAAACATTTTTTATATTCGGTTTTCGGTATGTCCATCACCATCAGTGCTTCCTCTCGGCTGCTGAAACGCGTTCCTCGTAGTGGTTTTTTAACTCGATTGAACAGAGAGAAGTCACAGCGAGCCAAATCAGGTGAATTCGGTGGCTGTTGGATGGTATTTGTTGCATTTTTCGTCAAAAAATTACGAATAATGATGGCACTGTGCGACGGTGAGTTATCATGGTGCAAAATCCACGAGTTTTCTGCCCACAATTCTGGTCTCTTTCGGCGAATTGCTTCTCGCAAACGTCTCATAACGCCCAAATAATACTCTTTGCTTACTGTCTGGCCTTCTGGCAAAAATTCATGATACACTACACCGTTGTAAACCATGAAAACCGTGAGCATTGCCTTCTTTTTTGATTGAAAACGACGTGGTTTTTTGGTCTCTGCTCATTTGGTGAACGCCATTCACTTGCCTGATGTCTGGATTGCGTGTCGTACTCATAAACCCACGTCTCGTCTACAGTAATGATCCTTTTGATGAATGCGGGATCGGATTCAGCCTAGCAAATCATCTCTTTTTTGCAAGAAATTGAGGTCTTTTGGCACCAACTTTTCTGCTACACGACGAAAACCCAAAATATTAACCAAAATGTCTCGGACGGATCCATAGGCAATGTTCAAGTCCTCTGCTATCTCTTTGATGGTTAGTTTGCGGGTATTGACTAACATTTCTTTTAATCCATCAATGTTTTCGTCGGTTTTCGATGTCGATGGTCTGCCATTGCGTTCATCATCTTCGATTGACTCACGACCACTTTTGAACCACTCGTGCCACTGGTAAACGACCGTTTTCTTTAGAGAATCGTTGCTGAAACACTTTTCCAATATTTCCAACGTTCGCGCGCCATTAAATCCGTTTCTTACGCGAAATTTAATACAAGTTCGTTGTTGCAAATTTAAATCCATTTCTAAAATTGTAAAAAATCGCCAACACACACCGAGATAGATGTACTCTTGGCTACGTAACTTTTGCAAATATCAAGCTATGACGCTAAGATTTAGAGAGAATGTCAACAACAGATTTACCAACTTAACAAAAAAAAAACAGAACTCAAATCGGAATAATGAGAGCGCCACACGGTGGTCATTCCGGGATTTTTGACCAAGGTGGTATATTGTGAAGATTGCTGTTGAAGTGCTGACAATAACCCGTCCAGTGATAGAAATATACATTATCCGTGAAGTTTTGACTCAATTTGATTTTCATCATCATCATGGTTGACATTTGGTTGTATCCGCGAACATTAAAAGAGACGCAAATGAAACACCAGTCATGGAAGATGTAGCTTCCTAAAATGCTTTGTCTCAAATTACTGAGAAAGTGGAGAGTTTTCTGCAATGAGTTCTTGGCCATAGAATCTTTGCAAAGGTCGTCGTCGGTAAGAGGCAGCTTTGTTGCGTGCGCCCCCAGAAGATTCAAATCTGTGAGTAACCCAACAAGCGTACATAGTTCAGTTCTGCCTTTCAAAAGAATGTTATTTGATGGATTTGCTGAGCTTCGGCCATAATTATCTTGATACTTCACAGGTTTGAAGGTCTTTCCACTTTGTTTTGTATTTTTTACTACACTTGCATTCTTGGAGTGCTTGATAGTTTTATCCGCCAGTTCTTTTTTTCTTATCAAAGGACGACCGCCTTCGAGCTAAATCGTCTGCGTGTTCTTTCGGCAGAACTTAACCATATGCTGAATGCAAAGAATTTTACACTCTGCGTGGCAATGCATTTGATCTCGACTCCAGCGATGGCCTTAATGGCAGCCTGGCTGTTAAAAGTAAGATCGCAAATTTGGCTGCTTCTGCTTCATCCAATATCTTATCTTAGCCTAGAAGGTACTGCTGTAATCTGGCATACATCTTAAGTTCAATTAATCGAAGAAGATCCTAGAGTATGGTGCCTTCGGATTTGACTTCCAACTATTGGCGGACTCAATCTTAAAGCAATTTTCGGAGGGGGCCAAGCACAGTTTATAGAGTTGTGCAAAAACACATTACCACTCTAGTTTTGTCGTAAACTAAAGGTAGCCAACTTAAGGTAGTTTAACATAGGTTAAGGTGGATATGACGATAGCCTTGAATATCTATAGCATAGTCTCACAAACACACGACTGCAGGTGTAGAAAGCGTTCATTGTTTTCTTTGCAGGTCCTTCAACATTGAGCTCCCGTTTATTATCTAATGCGACACCTAGGTATCTATTGGATAGTCGAAGGGCTGTTCCATCTATGGAGGAAAATTCAAATTGTGGAATTAGCCTTTCATGTGTGAGGAGGTCAAGCTCCGAGGATTCTACCAGCTTAATTTAGAATTTCATTAATGGTGGGAAGTAAGTTGCCCGCGGCTATAAGAACCGCATCATCCGCGTATGATATGACTTTTACTCCATCCTGGGTTAGGTTCAGAAGTATTCCACTGACAACTAGGGTTCACAGAAGAGGCGATATCATTTCTTGACCGGTGACTTTTGGGTAGTGACAATCAGCACGGTGATTCCTAGTGTTGCATTGATGTTTCTATTGCTGAGCGTATTGGTTGGCAAATTTATTGGCACCGGATCAACTCCGATATTTTCTAGGTTTCTACGTATAGCGGTAACATTAATATTGTTAAAGGCTCCTTCAATATCAAGGAAGACTGCTAAATTATATTCCTTATCGTAGAAACTTTTTTCAATTGTGCCAACACAATCGTCGCGATGTTACATACAAATGAACATTACTGCTCTGGCAATATAGCTTAGATTCGACGAGGATATGTGATTATTTGAACCTATTGCGTCAAAAAGTGGCTAAGATAATGTAGGCCATGTCTCTCCCAAAGGCAGAGACTTTCAATTGTTTCCACGGGGCACTTGTAAGTCTAAGCAATTTCAATGCTTTAATGCTTTGCTCCGGTAATGTACATTGAGGCTTTTGAGGCTGATTTGTTGTTCCGTGACTTTGTAATGCGGATCACGAATGTGCATAATTTTAGGTTCAGATGCGTTCAGTATGATACGATTTTCATTTAACGGCTTTGTGGAACGTTAATTACAACGTAATCTCAAGGTATAATGGCATTTTTACCAGTATCGTCTGCGATATTAAATGGAAGGTTCTTTGTGACGGCACGAAATAATATGTCAGTAGGAAGAAGTCGGGCTAAAATCCTTATGGCATACCGACTAGTTTAGCTCTCTTACTTCTGATGCTGCCTTGAAAACAATTAGTTTTGCGTGATTTCGGATGTCGGACGCCTTACTGAAGTCCATATGTTTATAATACCAGCATATGGTGACTCTTCTTTACGCTTTAACATAATGTACTCTATGGAACTCTTATTTTTCTGGCAGGCATATAAGATAGCTTTCTATCAATTATTAAATGCTGTTCACCTAAGGTTTGGCCACAATTATCCAAACACTTTTCAATAAACAGTCTTGGATCCACAACCGTTTGGCTGCACCTTCTCATAAATGGGTCGAATCACCGACTTAGTTAGCGCTTGGCATCTCGACGTAATTTAGGCTAAGTTTGATATTATCCTTGGAAGAAGTGGTACCTAAACATAGGCACGAGTCGTATGTCTTTTATTTCTGGAGATAGGCTTTGGGTCATGGTCGTTGTAACACGAAATTTTGCTTCCAACGAAGTGTCATTTCCTTGGCAGCTCTGCACTCCGGAATAAAGACACAATCAGAAGTATTCGACTTAAAGCGTTCGCGAGTTTGTTTAATAAAATAACAATAGGATCGGGAAACTGCTGACTGTCCTATAACTTGGATTGGGCCAGTAGCGTAACAATCATATTTAAAGTGAAGTGCTTGCCTTACGGTAACTGCATAAGTAAACCCTTACTCTCCAGGCTAAATTGGCAAGACCATGTGACGAACCAACTAATAAAAATTAACCCACTGTTGACGACCCTTACAACCTATTAAAGGGTAACGAGCTTCGGATCTTCAAGTGGAATGTTCGCACCTTTAACATGACATGTACAGCCCAAAAATTAGGATAGGCTGTACGCAGATATCACCGCCATTCAGAAAGTGCAATGGGATCGGCCGGACATAAGGAAAGGGAAACTGAAAAGATAGCCTATTCAGATGAGGATTTGCCATATTCCGACACATGAGCGAGCGCGCTATGACAATCCGCATCAATGCTAAATTCGCTAATACAAACGGAGGACAAGGTCGACCCCACCAAAGAATGTTTTCACAAGCCCCTCGACAAGATAAATGAGCAATGTCGGAAGTATGACTCGTACTAGACGATTTTAATGCCATAAGGTGAAAGGGGGACGTCTTTGGTAGGACAGTCGGTAAGCATTGCCTACACTAGACCACGTCTGACTCCGGATTTAGAATTATTGACTTTGGGGCGGGATGAAATATAACTATAGCAAGCATATGGCTTCCTCATCTCAATATACACAAGATTACATGGCGGTCTCCGGATCATCAAATGCTAAATCAAATGGATAGCATTGCGATGGATGTAAGATGTCTTCAGTTTTAAAAACAGGTAAAAAGAACGTTTCAGTGCAAGAAAACCCGTACAGAAACCTGTAGAGATGAAGAAGGAGACCTTGTGGCGGAGTCAAAGTCGGTGCTGAGAATATGGAAAACCTATTCTGCATATCAATATTACGCCGTCACTCGGCGAGAATAGATCATTCAACATAGATGATGACAGCCAAAACTTCCGTCCACCTGACCTAAACGAAGTATGGATAGCAATATCTAAGCCAAAATCAAAAAAATCAGCTGGACCTGCTAGAAACGACTTTGTGGAGAGCATACACCAACTCATTTCTCAGATCTGGTCAGAAGGGTGTATGCCTGATGAATGGAATCTCAGCACCGTATGCCCGATTCACAAAAAAGGAGAGCCCGTCAACTGCACCAACTATAGAGACAAGATACATACAACATCGGATATTGTGTGAACGTCTGAAACCATTCGCCAACAACCTGATTGGTCCCTATCAGTGCTGTTTCAGAGCCATGCCTAGTTTGGTATCCCTGCTAAACTCGTCCGTCTGTGCAAAATGACGATTGAGAACGCTCGCTGCTCCGTCAAAGTCGTTAACGATTTAACCGAAAGCTTTGCTGTCAACAAAGGTTGACATGTGACTTGTTTAACATTATACTTGAAACAATTGTGCGGAACTCACAAGCGAACACTAGAGGCACAATCTTTCAAAAGTCTGCGCAACTACTAGCGTACGCCGATGATATCGACATAATGGGGAGAACTCAGCGGGCTGTCACCGGTGCTAGTCTTGAAACACTAGGAACACATGACATCGACGAATTGGGCAGAACGTTGTGACGTTACGACAGCTATAATTTCGAGGTGATAAGAGACTTTGTCTACTTTGGCTCTGCTATAAATCTTGCCAACAACAGCAGAAATAAAACGAAGAAGCTCTCTTGCATATCGCTGTTAGCCCTATAATACCTTAATCTTCCTAGTCCTACTGTATGGCGCTGAAGCATGGACTCTATAAGCAGATGAATGTATCATCAGTTATATCGAGAGAAAAATCTTGAGGAAAATATACGGTCCCGTTTGGGTTGACGAGCTTTGGAGAAGAACATTCAACAACGAACTATACGAACTGTAGGTGGCAGTAGTGACCTGAGATGGTTAGGACATATAGTCTTCGAATCTAACCCTTAAGGACAACACAGTAGAGGTAGACCTCACCTTAGGTGGCGCGAACAAGGACAAGAGACACAAGTACCGGGTTGGGGTGCGCAAGTGGAGACAGTAAGCTAAAGGGCGGGCTAACCCAAAAGGTTTGTTAGGTCCAGGTTCACCCCAAACTGTAGCGCCACTTAAGTAAGTAAGTATATTAGATGCTTTCTTGCCCAATGCATAAAGGCTAGAGTAAAGCCAATGGTGTATCCCATGAAAATATGTAAATGAGAGAATCCAGACAAGCCAACAGCGCGTTATATTTTAACTCAATGGAGGTAACTCGACACATGACGCGATTCAAAGCTTACGAATGTTGAAGAAACATCGCGATGTTTTGAAAGAATTGCTTATCGCCCTTTTCGATTGAAAAAGCATTCTATAGAGCCCCCAGAGATCGTATATGGACGGTGTTAAGGTCTCAAAATGCAACCGAGACATATGGGAAAGGCACACTTTATGTACGCTGTTTTCAAAACGAGAGTTAAAGTTGCGGTGCGTCAAGGCAACGTACAAAGCCTGTTGTTTAAATAACGTATCTTCTAAGTACTTCTTCGGCTGGGGATAAGTGGTTTCGTGTTTGTTGTTAATTTGACAGTAGCACTATGGATCACTTCATCTGTCAATATCCCGTGCTCCAGACTATAAGTACTAGACACTGACATGACGGGTGGTTGTTTTATTTGATTTGTATTACTGAACCGTTTACTCATCTTTTAAGATTGTACAACAAATTGAAAACATGAAGGCGAAAATGGAGTACAGTTCATGTGTGCTCTGTTCCAACAAATGATTCCTCAGCAGCAAAAGATTTACAAGTCTGGGTCAACATTTCATTCAAACCAAATGGCATTTTGTCAAAAACCCTAAGAAGACTTTATAAATATAAGACAATCATTATCCAAGTTCGGCTCTTTGGTCCCGTTTGCGTTGGCTTTGGAGGAGAAGATGTTTCAGCGAATAATACGAGCATAATGGCATCAACCTGGTCGAAAATTGCGCATCAGTAGTCAGAGATGACCAGACGTATGTAGAGTAATTTAATACAAACGCTCCATCTCGGAGAGTTTTCGATTCCTATCAGGAAGGATGAAGCAGGAAAGAAAACCTTGTTGAGGTTGAGACTCAGGTCCACCTCGGACTGTTGCCCCCACATAAGGAAATAACTAAATAAGACAGCTGTTTGTGGTAAAGCGTAGACTGGTTTTACATTTTTTATCAGATTTGCAACCCGTCTTGCCGACAACCTGGACAGAGCCTTTACTTTCGGGGCTGCCCAAAACTGAAAACGACAATCTTATAGGCTGGCTTTAGGACGAAGAATAGCTCCATGAAAGTTGTTTTGGGTAACAGCAATTGCAACAGATTTGGCCAAAAATGAGCTATTTATGGTACAGATGCCTCCTGTGTTTAATGCTCGCATATGGAGCTTAATATCGTGTTAATCAGCTCTCTAATGGTGGCTCTTCACAGTCCCGCACTGATGGCTTTTATATTTAAAAAGTGCATCTGCTCAATGGCGTGGATCACAAGAAGCTTTTAGCTCTGAGCTTCGTTGCATAAGACAAATAAAAGCTTTGGATAAACAAATTGCTGGTCTAATCGAGTTAGACTCCGGGAGATCCAGGAATGAAGAAACTCCCTTACGTCACCTGGATAAAGTGTTAAGTGACATCAAAGCCATTTGTTCTACGCAAGTTATATCCAACCAAAAAACTTGCGAGTAGATAAGCTCTCTGCGTAACGACATTGACATTCATTTCCAGTCCTCGTCACGCAAACAACCATCTCCTAAAGAATCCGATCCTATGCTCGAAGTTATCTTCGACAAAGTGAACGATGTCAGTGATGAACTTACTGCGACTCGATCCCTCGTATGCGATATTGAACATCACATCGCAACAATAAACAGCAAAATCGTTGACCCACCAAACTTCCCGCAGCCTTACCGGACTGTTCCCTATAATGCATCGCTAATGGCTGAATTAATGGAATCTGAACCACATACAAGTCATCTGCGGATGGTTCAACCTACTGATTCTTGCGAAGTTTCTTCCAACTTGATAATAAAGACCACATCTATGTCAACACCTCCAATCGCTGCCCCACGGAGGCTTATCAATCACTTCAACTCAACTTGGACACCTTCCGAATGGCAGCGTAGACTTGATAAGCTTGCTTCGAAGAATCAATTTTTCACTACGCTTCTTATCAAAGGCGCCCCACCAAACGCTGATGCTGATTGAATCTCGAATTTTTTCGTAAAGAAATATGGCATCACCATTAGCCACTGCAATTTACTTCCAACATCTCACCACAGAAGTAAGCGCAGCTTAAAGCTCAATATGCCGGCCAAAAACGAATGGCTCTTCCATAATCCAACCAGCAACAATTTCAACCTTGGAAAGATGCGTGTCTGCAAATGGTTGGAAAATACGACCAAGAAACAGGATAAAATCAAGCAGTCCGTCTTACCTAAACCATCTATCAAGTTAGCAAGTAAATCCAATTTGCCAAGACCCACCTCCTCTGCTCAAAACAGACCCAGCTCCAATTGGAGCTTTAAAACTAAAATTTTTCCTAATTTTAAGCCTCCCACCCATACTCCAACTCCCTCTATTCCACCCCAAACCAAGCCCCGACGTCAACGTGTCTCTTTTAACTTAACATCTACAACTCAAACTCCCAGCAATCAACCCCTAACACACACGCCTTTCCCTAATAATACCGACACTGCTCAACCACCCACACCCCCTCCGACGGATAATTTTCCCAATTTCGACCTTACAACAGGAGCCAAATACCCAAACTTTGTCAGCTTTGTTAGGCCTCTTCTTGCATATGCCAGCCAAGTTTGGTCACCCTACTACAGAACTCACATCCTCCGGATAGAAGCTGTTCAACGCAGGTTTTTACGGTTTGCTTTATGTGGTCTTCCCTGGGATGATAACCAAAACTTACCATCTTACACTGACCGGCTGAAACTTATAAATTTACAACCCCTTTCTATACGCCGAAAGGTTGCCGACATTCTCTTTATTCATCAAATTTTAGTAGGTAATATCGATTGTCCTTCCTTACTTCAAATTATTTCTTTTAACACCAATCCCCGCAATCTTAGGTCTGTGTCACTTTTCCGGTTAAATCTTCACAGACCGAATTACGGACACCTGGAGCCAATGTCTAGGATGCTTCGCGAAGCTAACGATATTCTGCCTCTCTTCGACTACCATCTCAGCAAACTCTCCCTCAAGAACATACTTATTTCTACCTATGCCTCACGTCCTAACTTTCTTTAACCGCTGCTACCCTTTAGTTTTTAAGTAAAAATGTTAGTTTTAAGTAACATATGTATTTGCTTGCAATAAGCTTAATAAATCTGTCTGGGGTTGACCCGGGCCGCAAATATAAAATATAAATAATACTAGTCCACCCTGGTATAATCGCAAGCTTCGTTCCTAACGAAATCAGAGAAATAAGTTATGGGCTGTTTTCCTGCGTACCAGATCCTTTACCGACTATTCCAACTATCTTGGTGCTTATCTTCATTTCACCGAACTTTACGATTTCCTTTGCCAGCGCTATCTTAACAATGCGCAAGTCAACCTTATAAACTACCATAAGTTGTTTTTCCAATTTGTTAACTACATAAGAAAGTCCAATGGTTACCCTCCTTCCCTCTCTTTCAACAACAGGTCATCAACCATTGCCAACCTATTTGCCACCTTTTTTAAACAATCCTTCACTAACGACTCCTTTGTACCAGATCCATTCTATTTTAGTTACCTACTGAACTTCTCCAATGGCCCACTTCTCTCTCATATTTTTGACCCGTCTTATATCGAATATAAATTACACCAACTCAATGACGAATTCACACCCGGCCCAGATGGCCTCCCTGCCATATTTCTTAAAAAATGTTCTACTTCTCTTTCCCTTGCTCTTTCTAATCTCTTCCGTCTATCATTCCTTGCTTGGAAATCCTCCTTCATAACCCCGATCCACAAGAAAGGATCAAAGAATGAAATAACCAACTATCGTCCCATCGCTAAACTCTCTCATATACCCAAACTCTTCGAAAGTATTTTGTATGAAGCTCTAAGCTTCCAATGCAAATCACTTATTTCTCCTAGACAACATGGCTTCCTAAAGGGGAGGTCAACCACCACAAATCTCGTTGAATTCGTATCCTTTGCCCTCTCGACAACCGATTTTAGCAAAGCCTTCAACAAAATCTCTCATCTGTTAATCATCTTTAAATTGTCTGCCCTCGGCTTTGAACCCATACTGTTGAAATGGATATCCTTTTACCTCGAAAACCATGTTTGCAGTGTTCGTTTTAGGTCAGCCCACTCCGCTCCATTTTTGGCCACCTCTGGAGTTCCACAAGGCAGCCATCTCGGTCCCCTTCTTTTTATATTAACCATAAATGATCTCGGTATGATCATCAAACACTCGTCTGTCTCCCTTTACGCCGACGATACCAAATTTTTCAAAACCATTTCCTCTCCCCATAACTCTTTCCTCCTTCAACAAGATCTTGATAGTTTTTCGATCTGGTCCCTCAAAAATTCTTTGGAACTTAACATCGCCAAATGCCAATCCATCACCTTCTCACATAAGCGGAACCAATCTCCTCCCCGACTCTATCTATAACCAACCTATCTCCTCCGTACAATCTCTTCGTGACCTCGGCATTTTGTGTGATAGCGAGCCCAACTTCGGTTTACATATGGATGAGATAATCCTCAAGGCCAACTCTGCACTAGGTTTTGTAGAACGGTGGTCCAAAAAATTCACCAACCCATACGTGACCAAGTCCCTCTATATTACCTTTCTTCGCCCCCTCCTCGAGTACGCCAGTCAAGTATGGTCCCCATATCATCGTGTTCATATCTCGAGAATTGAAGGCATTCAGCGCCGTTTCCTTCGATTTGCTCTCCGATATGCCCTGGGACGATCCTTTTAATCTGCCTCTCTATCAAAACCGTCTCAACCTTATCAACTTAAACACCCTTGAAGATCGCAGAGATTCAGCAGACGTTCTCTTCATTCATCGACTCCTTTCAGGTCACATTGAATGCGCGTCCCTTCACAACTCCATTTTCCTCAACACTAACCATCGTAATCTACGTACCCCACGACTCTTCTATCTACCAACCCACCACACCTCCTATGGCGCGAACAAACCAATCTCCCGTATGCTACGTCAAATCAACTCAAACCCTACCGTCTTTGACTTCCACCGCACCACTCCCTACCTCAAATCCGTTCTCCTTCACCACTCCAACCAACCTTAGTTTTAAGTTTTAGTTTAAGTTTAATTTGTAAGTTATAGCTTGTATTAAGCCGAATAAATGGGGGCGTTCGCCCCCACCAAAATTAAATTAAATTATATTGGTAATTGCGTATGACATGCCTGAAATGTCAGGATTTTCTTTCTATAAGCCTACTTAGGGAAGAATCCTCGCGAAGTAACAATCCCACTACTGTCATACATGAGGGAGTAATAGGGGCGAAGGATGACTGGGAGATGTGCAGTCGGATCGGACCGCACACTGCATAGGAAATCTAAGATTTAGATGAGCTGCCTAACCAGTAAACATGTAGGCAACTAGAACCCGAGGAACTGTAATGATTATTGCTTGTCATGTCACGATGATACTACGGCTTTGAGATACGTTCTCCGAAATACAATTTGAAAGACAGAAATGTTCGTTAACAACGAATTCCTCAAGTGATAGGGCTCCAAGTGTTGGCTTACTAGGTTGTTGATTTCGTAAACTTCATCAAAATCGCCACTAAGACAAAAGATTTATTCTTCAGTAACCCATTCGTCAACCTTTTAACCTCTCCTTTGGTGGATAGCAACACTATTTGCATATGCCTTTTAACTTGGACGGTGTTCAGCCTTCATGAAGTATCTTTGTCAAATGCGGGCGCCAAGACCTAGACCCCCTGTATACACATAAATAGAATTGTATCATGCATTTCGGTTCTCTACAACTCAATCCCTAAGAATTCGACCTAGGATGATTAAAGACTAGGTTCCCCAAAGGTCATATGTACTCGATTTGATATAGCATTTAACTTTCTTTGGGCCTTAGCACGTGGCAGATCCATTTTTAATTACTTTATAACAGTTAAGCCCTATAATTCAAGACCTAATTAAGAAACTTCTTAGAAATTTTACATTGGAAGGTACCGAGTGCTATATTGCAGTGACAAGACACTGTTATAACGTGTTATGCTTATTTTACGTTTCCTCTGCTATTTTCTACACAAAACTCCTGGCCTTAGGTGAGTGTTTTAAAGAGTTTTCCATTTCCCGACTCTTATAAATCGCCGGCCGAAATTGAAGAGATTTTTTCAAACGACTCATCATTTGAGTTTCCTTTCTATCTCAATGTTCATGCTAAATACAAGACAAAGTTCACAGGCCTACGAGTACTAATTCAATCATATTCAACCCTCAACAAGATTGAAATACAATTGAAGTAGACTTGCATGAGATGATGAAAAGATTTCACCTCCAGATACCAGCACCCGAATCTGTTTTTCTTCATTTTGTTGGGCCTTTTCAACTTTTCAGTTGCTGTTTTCAAGTTGAAAAGGATGCATTTGTATCGAAAGGGAGGGAGGAAAAAACAAGACCGTGACGTGAACAATGACATTCGAACTCAGTTTAGCACATTCTAACCGTTCCAGCACAACCTACACAGTAATCCCTGCAACACATCTACTCGATGGTGCTGCTGGTGTACCATATATCCACAGCTTGTTCATCCTTTGTAGACTTTGTGTGATTCGAATTCGACGCCGAGTGTTTTGTATCTGAGTATCTGAATAATTTTTTTTTTTGTATCCATTTTTCCCCCTTGTTCTGCTCCAAACAAAGAAAGTTTTGGTCTTTGCTGTCACAGATTTCTTTGCTGATGACCCCTGGATATGCCATAAGCTAACAACAACTACAGCGACAACGGCTGCTGAGTATGTCTCGTACAAACTGCAAATGTATCTTTTGGGATTTGTTTTGAACACACACTCTCTTCACAATGTCAGTACACAGGCACTACCAACGCCAACCGCTTGAAAACTAAACATAGTAGCGCACAGATACGTAAATGAGATTGATCTCCGAATGTGAATCTCTGACAGCCAGCAATTTTTTTTCTCATCGTTTTTAGTGAAAAGAAAACTCCCTCTGGGTTTTTTGTGTGAGATTTTCCAAAAAGGAACTCAAAAGATTCAGATATGAGATAGATAGGAATACGTATGGTTGGAGCCGGGGTCATCTCAAAGATGAACTGTCGGGGTGTATTCGTATGTTACTCGGGTTAATATTCGTAAATTGAGGGTTCCACCCAGGAAGCTTTATCTACATCTCAGCGCAACAAAAAAACGGACAAAAGGAAGTATGCACAGGGCACATACTTGTACTATTTATTGTATCCGTATGGGCATTCCAATCGGTCACAGTGCAGATGACGATGACGATGACTATAGCGATGGCTGTTACAACGATCATAATGACGATGATGATGATGATGATCGAGGTGTCAAGCCATTCACTCACTCATGTGGTAATTGTCCGGCTGCTGCTGTTGATGATGCTGCTGCTGCTGCTGCTGCTGCAGTTGTTGCTGCTTTCATTCACTTAGCCGTACTTCGTCGTTGGTGAACGCAAAGAATTTGTCGCTGGGAGATTTGGTTTTGAAAGTTTTATGCTGGATCACGTCGTCGTGGAATCCGCAAGGGATCCACTGCGACACGGATGACACGGATCCACACGACGCGACCGATGCCAGTTTCTTTCATCGTATACAATACAAGATTCGTAGTGGTCATAAATACGGATACGGCGACTTTGGTGACAGACCCCTCTACAAATACTACAACAGCAAAACGACAACTGAAACCAAACGACGAGCTGAGCGGCGAAAATCATTTTTACTCTACGCGATCATTTTTATGTCCGCTGTAGACCATCTTCGGACTTTAGGCTAAAAGTGACCGTAAAAATACCGCTTTATACCGAGCACGGTCCATTTGCCGACGGCAAAAGAATTCCACCGTACCAAAGCCGACCATAAGACCAAACAACAGAAACGAAAAGAAAAAAAGTGAAACCATTTACCGGTACAAAGAAGGTAGGCTGAGTAGTAGGTTCGTGGAAGTCTCGTGTTCAGCACACGCGCGAACTGATCTTTTCCTTCGACTATTGTTCAAAATTGCATTTTTGACGGCATTCTTTGAGCACGAAATTTCATTAGAAACGTATCGGAACCGAACACACGCAAACACAGGCAAAAAAACATCCAACCGACCATACAAAAGATACACAAAGTGTACACCACAAGAGATCTGCTGCGCAGAATTGTTGCCAATTTTTTATCGTTTTTTTTAGTTTTGGCCGACAGATTGGTATTTTTGGACCGATGTCGTACGATTAATGTGCTCATTGTCAAGGACGCAATACGGTTTTCGATCTGAAACAGTGTTCTAAAGACCTAACTGTACCTCGTTGCAAAAACATAGCTCATACATATGACGTCTTGGCTTGACCAAAACAATACAAAGGAACAAAAAAAAAAGGAACAAACAAATAATTGGTCCTACATGACTAAGCTACTGAATCACGCTGTTACCAAGCACGAGTGGGTGCCAGATCAGGCGGCAGTGAGAAAGTACCTTTTGGTAGCATTTTGTCCAGTCCAATAGATGCGGAATTGTATGCCATGAGATGGAAATTACTCGTAGGTAGCAAGAGGAAAACATCATAAATGCCAGTTGCAAGCCGTCTTAAGCTAAGCGCATCGTGGCGCATTATTTAGCCGCTCATCATAGTACTATCTAAATACATATATCTACGAAGTGTCGAGGAAGGGATATAAATGCGAGTACAATCCACAATAACAGTGCCGGTGATGTACGAGTAGATTCGCATTCGCATTCGTATTTCTTTTCGTCGTCGTCGTCGTCGTCGTCGTCGTCGTCATCGTCTTCGACTAAATGGGTAAACAATCGATCGGGCAATGCGGCGATCGTGTCGATTCTGTGTGCCTCGAACACAAAAATCATGACTTCCAAGTTTTGTGTTACCTCAACATGAATAGCCCCCCTTTGCCTGACCTGGCTGTGATGTCCTCGTGTACTATGTATCTGCGCAACAAAGGTACGACGAGTACGTAATAAGAAATTATTCAATAAGTTGTTAGCTGTACAAACGATGCGCAAAGGTTGGCTTAGTCGTCGGCGGATAGCAGTTGGACGGTTGCACTTTAAAAAGTCCCTAACAGTAGCCGCATGCAATCATAACGTGGCCGTGGCAAGATCGTGATAAAAGTGATCGCGATATAATTTTTGCTTTACGACCCCCAAATTACACAGACCTAGGGCTTAGGACTGTTTGGTTTACTGAAAAGTTGATTTGCAGTTAGTATGGTGCCCTGCAATTACTTAAGATGAAGAGGAGGCGTGCGCGCATCTTCAAAACGGCAATCAGACATCATTGACACACAGAGATAGAGAGATAGAGAGTTAGAGCAATCGTTTGCCAGCCATGATGGGCATTCACTTATTGTTGTCAATTTGCTAGGCCTGAGCTTGACTTGGTCGACAAATAATGACAAGATAGTGCAGCTCAGCACAGTTCAGCACATGAACAGGCACATCACAAAGCCTGAACACATGTATAGCGGATGAGCTTAATAGCATTAAGCAATGTGATGACCAGAAGTGAATAATTCTCGACTTTGGAACGAAGTCATCGTCGTCGTCGTTGTCGTCGACGTTGCTACCGTCACTGTAGTCATTGCCGAAAGGTTATACGTTTACTTTGGCACACTTATGCATATATCAATGGAGGAGGCAGCAGCATTGAAGGAAGCCAAATGGCAAATGAGTTTGATTAAAAGACGTCGGATGGCTACTGGCCTGACTGACCGAGTCGACCTGACACGAACCGGTAGTGGCTAGCGATTGCTCTGCTGCATAATCTGGCGTATTGCATCTGACAGATGTATGCAAGTTTTTCTCTTCTTTTTTTTTTTTTTTTTGATTTCCAGTGATCGTTGTTCTCTGACTACAATGAGGTCTTGACGAGTGAAGAAATCAATTTTTGCTCTGCCGACAGATGACTACTTTAGTGCTCTGCCTTTGTGAAGACAGGAAAAACGAGGGCGGAATGGCGTAACCAGAACAATGTACTCATACCGAAGGAGATTTCGTTGATTTCCTCGTGGAAATTTGGATTTCTACTGGCAAAAACGTACGCAGTTTGATTGGTGGAATGTAGGTGTAGGACATAGAATGAGGTGACCATTAGGTAGCTTCCGGCAGGAAAGGGCTTTTTCACAAAGGCGGATGATTTTTAGCTCTAGTAATGAGACTAAGCTTAGAAGGAAACATCAAATGACAATAGAAACGAAAATGATTCATTTTAAGAGTCAAGCCAATTGCAGTTGTATAACATTTAGGGGGTACAACGTTCTTCACAATTACTTTTTGCTTAAGACCATGAATTCGGCGAAGGATAATAAGAAATATTCTGTTCCGGTTACTTACAGATTTTCGGAATGGCGATTACTTTCGCGCACTACCAACAAAGTGACGTGTCTGGAGGAAGTTTAAAAACACTCAGGCTTTCTGGTTTCAGAACGACCACGGTAGAACTCTACTAGGCAGCAATGTATGTTTCCGGTGTGACTGAATCACAATGCCATTGTCGCAACTTCTATGTTAAATAAGATACTAGGGCTGAGATTTGTTAGCGACATCAATGTTTTCCATCGACCATCAGGCATAAAATCTGAGACGAGTGCTTCTCCAGCAGATGTGATCAGTATTGAAAAGATTGTGTCACAGTTAAACTGTTAAACATACGAATTAAGGACTTTTGAAACTTGGAAGGATAGGATTAGTGTGCATACAAAAATTAGCGATGCTGGCTTATCCAAGATCTCTCGATATTTACACAAAAGCCGTAGGAGGATTAGTAGAGGTCAGGCTAGGTGCAAAGCTTGAGATTGTGGCTAAGGAGGATATCCCGCGCCTGTTGAACGCTCCTCCCCAGAAGAAATTCTGGATATCATCAGACTCAGTAAACCGAACCTTTCAACTTATGGAGGAACTAAGTGACAGCACTGGGCCGCTTAGAAACGCTTGCAGAAAACTTTTCAACCAAGCAAAAAGCATAAAAAAAGTGACTGAATGGGGCTAATACAAGGAATCCCAGGATCCCTGAGGAAGGCAAAGCGACAATCCTGGTGGTCATTCTGTGACAAAATAACACAAACCTCTACAAATCCTACGATGCCCAGCTGTTTCAAATAAACCGATGGCTCTTGCACGACCAAAAGTGATGAATCATTCAACCTGCTATTTCCAGCTAGCTCAATATTCATGATCAGTGACAACCCTAGAAGGACTACTGTTTCCGTGCCACGGTCTGATTACATAGCTACATAGCTTCAAACTATACAAATCTGCTGGGCAGTATAATACTTGCCGACCTACAAATGTCCTCAGATATCGTCCTGCTAATGCTGGTGCATATCATGAGGAGTTGCATAGAAATGATCCCAAATCCCTTTTCATGGGGAAAGTTTATTCTCAAAGGTTCTCATGTTGTCCCAAAGGACCTCACACCTACAAGTCTATCAACTTTCCTTCTGAAAAATCTCGGTCAATGGATACCAAATATGCGATCTAGAATAGATCCACTTTGTCTATGGCTCAACATGCCTACTGTAAAGAAAAGTCGGTGGAAACGTCTCTATATTCACTGAGTAGACACATCAAACGATCCCTACATTATAGAGAGTACACAATTGTCGCGTTCCTGGACATTGAAAGTACCTTTAACAATGTCAACACATCCGCAATCTCGACTGCGCTGCCAACTCTGCAGGTAGACGACTCACTTGGGGTGTTGATCAGTCTCATACTAAAAAGCAGGATAATCAACTCCAAACTCAAGGTACGCCACAAGTCGGTGTCCATTCACTCCTCCTCTTGCACTTAGTGGTGATATACATGGAATCAAGTGGTATCAGGGTGATTACCTATGCGGATCACGTTGATATAGCTGTCTCAAGAAAACGTATCAATACCATTGAATAGCTCTTCCACATAATCTCGTTGCTGTTAGATCCCGTTTGGCAGATCGCTGTAGATTTTGAGTAAGCCCCATAGAACTGATCTTGTCCTCTTTTCCAGGAAATATAAAATTGCAGTCACAAACCCTCCCTCAAGTATCTGGGTCTCATTTTTGACAGGAAACTAAGCTCGAAACTTAATATTAAAGAAATAATAAAGAAAGCTACAGGAGCTCCATTCTGTTGCAAAAAGGCCATTGGGAACAAAAGTGGTTTTCAACTTCGCATTACCTACTGGCTATACATCTCGGTTATAAGATCGATACTCACCTACCATGGACGGCCTTAGACAATGCAGTCAACTACAACAAACTAAGCAAAGTCTAAATGACAGCATATCGGTGGATAAGCGGAGCCTTACGTACTACTCCCTCCACGGCACTGGATATTCTGTTTCAATTGACACCCCTCGATATTTTCAGCAGGAAATTGGATTCGCTTTAAAACAACTACACACACTGGACTGATAAACTATTTGGCCAGGCTAATATTCTTCCAGAGAACATCGACTACGAGGAGATAATTCTCCACCTTCTCTGTACATGCCCAGCTCTCCCATAGAATTACTCCACTTAATAGCCTTCTTCTACAATGATCTAAGCGATCTACACAATATAGACCTTAACAGTCCCCTACGTTAGAAGCTCACATAGGCTAGTTTTTCCATCAGCTACTTTTACCTAACCTAACCTAACACCAAGTCATGGAGTGTATCTATATATTCCTGGAGTTATCGTAAGCAGGACCTATTACGGAAGTACTGTGCATAACTAGAGAGCATATGGGATCCAAGTTATTGAAGAAACTGAAAATTTTACCTGAATAGGGTCCCCATGACAACCTCGCCATCGATGCTAAGATTTTTTATTGAAGAGCATTCTAATTCCTCGAAACGCTAAATGATTCTTGCAACTGAGCTGCTATTCCAAGCTGACATCAAGGTGTTGTTTATGATCCTGAGTTTATTTATCGGCGTTTTGGAAATAGGTTCATATTGTTCGGTCTTAACTACCTATAAGACAACATCTAACGGTGAATTCTGAGATTCTGACCATCGACCAACAGCTCTTTCCTTTAAGAGCGACTTTCCGCTAACCGTTTCCTTGTGCGGAAACTGGCTTTTAACTGGCTTAACCTATTCTAGCCATCTAAGCCGATGAATCCGGGTCTTTTCGATCAGAAGAAAGTATACCTAGCCGTACAATTCAAAGGCGAATCTTCTCCTAATTTCGTTTATGCAAGCGGGATTAACTGGGTTAATACTTATGAACTTTATAACAATACTGAAGCGATGAGGGTTTCATAGAATGCTTTATTATTTATTTGTGAGAGTGGCATTCTCAGTCTAGGGAAAAACGATTAGTAAATGATTCTACGAAATGCTTGGCATTTATCGTCGATGACATAAAAGTTATTTACCTTCGATTACTGTTGTTTACCATGTATCGCTGCCATTTATTCTTCTGTAGCCATAAACGTTATAACTATGGCTATAGTCCGGGGTGGACCTCAGCCTCAACTATTGGGCCTCTCCATTTAGAGCGCACTTGCTCCAGTTGTCTCTAGTTACCTCACCTAAGGCAAGGCCTATGTCTGCTGCATTCTCCCTCCGAGTTGGAATCGAAGACTCTTCGGGCTGGAAAATTGATGTTCAGTCGCTCTACTTGCTTTGGTCAATTTAAGCGACATATGTGCACTGCTGAAAAAATCAATGTCACTGTACAGCTCGTAGAGTTCGAAGTTAATCTCCCTGCTTCAAACCCTCTGAAAGCAAAGAATTTTGCTTTCAAAATGACCAAGAATATCTTCATCTAACTTCGCTAACGTCCACGATTATTCTCCATAGAGCTGGAGTGTGATTATGAGGATCTTATAAAGAGTTTGAGTTCCTTTTTACTCATTCTAAGGCTAGAGCGATTGGCAAGAGTAACACTTCGTTTGTTTTCTGATCAGATGTTATAATAACAAATGTGTCATGGTGACATTTTGTTCGATTCGCCCCCGCTATGTGTCCCTTCTTGTTGACAGATGTCACTAGGTAGTGTTTAACGTAGGTACCTGCCGTGAAGGCTCAAGCCCACGCTGCATCTTTGCACGAGATATCAAACCAATGCGATGATAAGCGCCCTTCGGGTAGTACAAGTACTACCACCAGTACCAGATTCGAAGTCATGTGTAAGGCATGAACTTCCCATCTAGTGAAGGGCGGAGGCCTATCTAACACCTCCGCCATTCTGTGGGTCATGGCACCCGGTTTCAATGCAACTCCACATCGAGCAGACCAATTGGTTCCATAGCAATCAAATTATTGAGCACAGGTCGTAGTACACTACAACATGAGAGGTTCAAGCTTCATTCTTCTCTAAAATGTTGGGTATAAACCAACAGCCAAGACGGTACTCTCACAAGGGGGCCTACTCCTAGTTCAGGCTGGAACAACAATTTCAGGCGACCCGAACCTCCCGTGGTACCAGAAAATAGCTTCCAGACGAGCTTCGCGACCTTGCGGTCACTTTCAGTTAGGCATCTTACAGCCCAGGACTGGCAACCTTTAAACAAAATTCGGCTATTTTAAAATTCCACCTGCTAACTGCCTACTGCGTCTTCTATTAAATAGTTCTTTTGCAAAACTACGGGCTTTTCCGAAGCGTATGGTGTCAGTGATATCTACACTGACATCGTAGGTCTCACCATCAAAGATGATGCAAATGGCCTGCAAGTCCCTAACGCCTGAGTAATTGGGGCACTCATATAGGACATGAAACTAGTCCTCGTAGGTAACTCCACATGAGCAGCTCGCAACAACGCTAAACCCTCTCTTATGCAAAAATGCATTAAGAGAGACATGCCCGGTCAACAAATAGCCTGGCTGAGGTTAAAGCTCCGTTCTGGAAATACTCTCATAGTCAGCACATCCCTTAGGAAGCCATAAGTAACTCCTTAGAGGGAGACCTTTTCTGATTTTGAAGGCAATACCACGACATATCACTTCCATATCAAGAGGTGGCACTCCCAATAACACCTGTATTGCCTCTGTGGAGATCCAAGCAAGGCGACTCTTTGGCAAGCCAAAATCCGACGACGGCCATCCACAGTCATAGCCCTGTCGTTCCATATCGATGCTCCATATGTTGCACAAGCAACAAAAAGGCCATCATACGAGTATATGATTATATCTTGTTGACAGATGTCTCATGTTTTTAACGTAAGTACCTGCCGTGTGGACTTAAACTTACGGGATGCCCATACATCCATGGGAGCAAGGATACGCCTTGCCATCGCTCTTCAATGATTTTCACTATTTTAGATACCAATTTGGAACTGTGTTGCCGGCACAAGTTCCACCCTTGGTATGAGTCGAGGCCGACCTAAAACCTCTTACTGCTCTTAGGGTCGCAGCACCCAGCACTTATTGCAACTCCACATTGAGTCAACCAAGGAAAACCAAGGAAAACCAAAGGAAAACCAAGGAAAACCATAGGAAGACTCTTACCCGTGATTTTGGGTTTAAACCACAGCCACCATGACGCTCCCACAAGGGGGCCTACCTCTAACAAGTCAGGCCCGGACCGAGATCCGGGGGGCTCCTGACTCCCATGGTACCGTGATTTAAGTCCTGGTAGGGACTACCGGTGGTCCAGCCGACAACAAGACCTATGACCGGCAGCTTGTGACTGATCAAATCGTAGCAAACTTCGGTAGCGTCATCTGCAGATGTTTACGATAAGACGAGTACTTTACTCTGCCCCCGTTCATTATTAGACAACGTCATTAAAGGGCGAAGCCTTGATAATTGGGCGGGGGCCTAATATATCTTGTTGACAGCATGTACTTATTTTCAACCTCATTCACGACTAAAGCTATTTTTGCTGCTTTTGTTCTAATACTTGCGAACGTTCGCTGAGTTGCGCCAAAGACCTCAAGTATGATAGTTGCATAGACTTTTGGAAAATTGTGCAAGTATGACATTATATTAAAAATGTTGGAATGCAGCATATCACCTAAACTAAATCCTTTTTTTGACATTAAAGGTCTTGGAGAGTTTGTTTTCGACCTTTACAGAGTATCTAGCCATCTTCATTCTGCACAATCTGACGAGTTTGGCAGCGACAACCTGACTCTGTATAGCTTATCTCTATAGACCCCGTCATATGTGGTCATAAAATCGATAAGGGAGTAGTGCGCATCGATTTGGATTTTTTGGTTTTCTTTTTTCCATGACCTACCGTTGTGTGAATATTTCGACTGCGGACTTACCGGATCCAAAACTCGCATTGATGGAGCTGATAAGATCGTAGATAAAATGCTTCAAGCGTTCGCATAAGATGGCAGATAAAATCTTATATGCGATGTTAAGGTTTCATTCTTCTGGCATACCTCTGGCCAGGCATCTTTCTGCCAGATTTCCATACTTCAAAATAGTTTGTATACTCGTATGCTCTCTAACAAGTCACCTCCTGCTACTTTAAGTAACTAGACAGGTAAATCAGCAATGTAGAAGACTTAACTTGGCGTACAATTTTTAAACTCGCGCACTAAATCTACACTAAAGTGTAGTGAAACGCATTTACAATGCAGAAGTATAGACAATCCCATCCTTGTTGTCCATTCTTCTAAGGGATGCGGGCTCGTTGGTGGGGGAAATAGAAAAGCTAAATCACAGTTAGACGAGAGGCGTCTCCATTCTTGGATCACATCTTCAATTTATTTTCCAGTAATCGGAAAGTACGCTTTACGAAGTAGTGTAGGAACTCATCCACTTCTCCAAATAAACAGTATCACCACACTGGAGCACTGTACAAAAGTATCGAGGCGGCGGTTGAGTGGCTTCGAGCTGTGAGCTATGTATTTGCTGTTAAAATTCCGGTCCCACATCGCTGAAATTGTACGTTTAGTTTCAGCTAGCTTACCCTCCAGATGTTTCTTATATTTAGGTTGACCGATATCAGGACCTTTCATTGCGGGAGTATCTGGCACGGCTCCTTGAAACACCATCATTTTTGATTTCGCCAGGTTAATAGTTAAATTCCATCAGTTGCAGTATGCATCGAGTCTGTTCATCATTAGATGCATACCATCTATTGACCCGGAGAAGAAGGCAGGAATTTTTGTTCTCCTTCTCCTACAAAATCCGTAATATCGTTAATGAGCAATATATATGTACAGCAACGTACTCGAGATCACTGCTGTCGATGTTGGAAATTCCTCAAATATAGCCACTTTTAATGTGCCGATAATTTTTCTCTAAATACCGTTCTTATACAGTTTATAGAATATTGCATCCCACTCAACAAACTCGATGACTGCTCAGAAGTCCACAAAGAAGGGATATAATTTGCTGACATCTGACCCGCTTTGTAGGTCTCTTGAAGATCAGCGCCGAGAATAATGTTGTCGGAGCATTTAGAAAAGACATTCCTCTATATGGATTGTTGTAGTCTCCCGTTTTGTGCAGGGGAAAAATGATTGCCTTTTTAAGCTTTCGAAGCAGCAGCAGTTTCGAAAAATCTCTTGAACTTCATGGTTAGCGCGTGGACAAATTCGAAAGGAGTTCGATTAACCTCGAGGGCTTTACCTCCCAGGGTTTAAATCCAAAGACTCGTCTAGAAATTATTTACAAGATTGTGAAAATGATATTTGAGTAATGGCGCTGTGAACGATGGGCCGGTTACATTTTTATGTCCGTTTATATTCTTCACGGAACACTGCCGAAGAGCTTGAGTTGCTAATCATCCCAATAATTTGATGCTCATAAGCAGTCTTTTTTGCATAGCAAAGATGCTTCTAATGTTTATTTGCTGCTCCATAAAGGGATATTGAAAGACTTTAGTGTTGTGCTTTCTCAATAGCCTTAGGAATGCGAATGATTGTTCTCTTGCTCTTAAGCACTCACGGTAGAATCCCTTTCGTTTGCAAAACTGGTTCGTGGAGTTGCCTTTTTGATTAATCCGGTGAGGTATTCGCCAGTTGGTGAGGAGTTCGCTGCATATAATATGATGAGCTCCATATTTAAGTTACTACGGTATGACTCTCGACCTTTATCTTTCCATATTAACTTGGGGAATTTATAGGCTTAGTTCCGACGTACTACTTAAGATTGCTGTAGGCGTTGATACGTGACATACGTAGCACCTGTAGTAAGAAATCATACACAGGCATGCCATGTCCATTTGTAGCATTACGTGCGAAATAAGAAGTCCGACGATACTCAAGATATCGGTGAGCGAACAACGGACCTCAGCGAAAACTAAAAGCCTCAGTTAGGACAATATGGAACTTCTGTCCAGGCAATCTAAAATGAAAATGCTCTGCGATGAACTTAAGAAAGATGTGGAAAGACTAAAAGCCATAGACAAAAGTAATAAGGGTTTAATCCAAACTCGGAAAATGTATGTAGTCACATATAACTCGTCGGCCAAAACAACCTTTGAAGCGAACGAATAGGACTTAAGTCATGAAGCGGAAATAATCAGGCAAGACATTTCCTCACCCAAAATCATCATTCAACAAGAAGCGAAGGGAATTGTTACGATCTGATTATAGCTTCACATCGCGTAACAACAACGTGTGGAAGGTCAACGTCATGGACGCTCGAGAGTTAAGTACCGAGAACATTGAATGGCACACTTACGAGTACGAAAACAAATCGGAAAGACCAATAGCTACAGGGCTCCATCAATCGTGCAAAAAAGAAGACATCCACAGTAGTCTGAAACCTAGAATCTCTGCTTAAGAACATAAAACTAATCCTGTCAAGGGTTCAATCACACGCAAACGAATTGCCAGAAAGAGCCACGTTGTGTGAAATGAGCACGAAATCACCTCTCCAAAGACTGTGAAGAAAGGACGCAAATAAGCAGCTAATTATCGAGGCGAAGTAGCCAGAGAGTTGCAAAAAAGGCGAGATAAATTGCAAAAGTCGATAAATTAAAAATAGCTAAAAAAAGAGCCATCGGATTCCGGACATAAGAATATAAAAGAAAATGAAACAAACCATTAAGCCTTAGAAGGCTGTTACCGGGCAAACTAACTCGGCGGACCCTACTTCTCTATTATACTTGAGAAACTTGCGGAGCAACGTAAAATAAATGAACATATTTCCGAAAGTTAATTAAGATCGAAAATAACTGCCACAATAAGCGAACTAAATAGAGAATATGAATATTTACCGCGTGCTCAAAATACTATACTTTCCTGGAATGCTTACGGACTTTTATAAAAACTTAAAAAGAGGCTTTAGGGACTATCACTCTTATCATCCATCTGAAAAGGTAACAGGTGGATCCTCCTCGTACGTTAAAGTTTCTATCAAATATACTGGAGATCGTAAAGTAGAGCTCGAATCTGTGCAAGTTATCACGTTACGTGTAAGAAAAAGACAAAATTTCCCTACCATTTCAGCCATTTACTGCCCACCGAGATCCGTGCTCGAAAAGAGTGTCCTCAAAAATATATTTAAATCACAAATGACAACGAAGTCATAAAACACGTTTAAGTAAACTTTGTAACCTGCTCAGAGAGGCCATTAAACACTTCAAAAATCGTGCAGTAGACACGTTTCTTGAAACCTTGACAGCAAAAAAGGACCTAAAACCTCTGTGCCACAATTTAGAACAAATAACTACGAATAGACGAAGGGAGGTGGAGGAGAAAGCAGAAATATTCTGGAATAGATCTTCGACGTTCAAGCACTCGTCCACAATATCGGTGAATCGGAAAAAGCCTCAGACAATAACACGGTGACAAATGCAACGCTAACGGAACTTAGCACTGAAATAAGGGAATTAAAAGTAAAGAAAGATCCCGTAAAACACTACCTAGAAAACCATAAACTATGCTGCTTTATGTTATCACCGCCAGTGGAAAGTTGCTGAAGTCGTAATGGTCCTATAACCAGGAAAACCTCTGAATTACAGATCGATTTCAATTCTCCCAATTTTATCGAAAATCTTTGTGAGGATAATTCTGAGACGTATACTCACAATAATTGACGGAAAATGTCTTGTACCTAATCACCAATTTGGATTCAGCAATAAGCATTCATCAATTACTCAGATGCTTAGAATCACCGGCGTAATTGAGAAAGCTTTGGAAGAAACATAGATTTGCTCAAGCGTATAAAGGAGACTGAATAAGGTATGGGATGAAGACTTAAAGTTCAAATTATGGGAGGTCTTGCCACTCAACTTTTATAATAGTATCTCGACAAAGTATCTCGAGAACAGAATTTTGCATACCAGATTCGGAAACGGATATCGCAATTCAAAGTGATTTCAGCAGGCGTACAGCAGGGAAGGGTTCTCGGTCCACTTCTTTATAACCGAGGCATACCTCAAGAAGAGGTGACCGTTCTATTCTAGCTACACTGCTATACCAGCAGTAGGTAAAACGATTGAAGAAATAACTGTGAACAAAAATAGCCCCCACCGTGTGCAAATCTGTTCACGTAAACGATTCCGTTGCTTATCCTTATACGCTCGGACTGTATTCCATTTTGCACAAGGGGATAAATACCTTAGAATGACACTCGACGTAAACTTAAAATGGATGTCGCACGTTAAAGAAAACCGCCAAGAACTCGAATAAAAGTAGAAAGTAATGTATTGGTTACTTGGTAAGCATTCCAAGCTTAGTATCGACAATAAGCTGCTGTCATATAAATAAGTGCTAAAGCCAGTTTGGACCAATGGTATACAACTATGGGGTCGTACCAAGAAAACGAATGTCAAGATTTTACGAACGTTTGAAAGTAAAGTGCTGGTGGTACATAAACATCGCCAGAAAACACAAAATTCGGATACATGTATTAACAATGCAGTCCTAGAAATGTTGGACGAGAGAAACTCATTGGGCCGTCTCCAAAGGAATAAACCTAAAACGATCAAATTAAATCGCGTTAAAGAGCGCAACATGTAGGAAAGTCACCTGCCAAATGAGTCTATATTTTGGTAAAAAAAATCTGCTTTGTAAGTCGAAACTTAGTAGCGGTAACTTAAATATTAATATCGCAGGGAGGTGTTTTTAGTAAGTTAGAATCTCACACTACTATGAGCACGCGCTTGCGGTCCTCATAGTGTCTAATGGAATATTTTTACCTGCCCTCGCCGGAAACAAAAACTTGTGGCAGAATGATGATGTAAAATGCTCGCTCTTCCGTTAAGGTTAAACCAGTTTGATGTCAAAAAACTTTTCCAACAAGGCGATCCATCGTCATGCGATTTCTATAACACCAGAGGCACAACTTTTCAGAAGTCTCTCTGAACTACTTAGACACAATCGGCAGAAATCGGCTGTTTGTGAAGCATTTGCAAGTATTGAATCAGGAGCAGCGAAGATGGGTCTGGCGGTATGCGAGACAAAATCGAAGTAACTGCTGTCATTGAGAAAGAATACACAATATCGATAACTCAGAACTAACTAACTTTGTGCGCCTAGGCTTCCCAGTTGATATAAACAACGACACCACCTTACAGATGATTCGAAGAATAGCTCTGGAGTAGCAGCGTCCTCCCTCGCACAAACAAAACAACGTTCTCTGAAGCAAACACCTTAGACTAAATCAAAAGGGATGAGGAAGCGCTTCATCAGTAGATGAAGACCCCAGTTCAGATCGGGACGATGAGAGCGACTTCAACCAACTTGGCATGCGAAAAAGGAAACAGCTTGCAAACAACAGGATTGGTAGAAGAGGTATGTTGATGCACAGGTCCATCCAGGTACGAGTATGTAGCACTACCGAAGTAAGTAAGTAGAACGCGTAAGCAAGTAAGGACGAAGTGACCGCGAATATAATAGTCTTTCCAACTTGAAGGAAAATTCTTGGATGGAAGCCACCATCCTGCACGACCGTCCTTTCTAATTAGTGGTAAGACAATATAATCTATTTTGGACTGCGGAATCAATAGCGTCGTCTTCTTCCTTCAATCGCTTTGGTTCACCTTTTTCATCGAGGATAGTTAACAGAGTTGTGCGAATTCGGGCAAAAGTTCACAAAAGTTACCTCTTTCGACGGTTATTTGAATTCATTAGTCGTAATCACCCTGAAAGGACTACAAAATTCCATTTCTAGTGAGCTGGAAGCTGCGAATTATGTACGTCTAACTATTCTTTAATTATCTATCGTTGTGAACTGTCTTTCTTTCGCTAGACTTCGGGATATAGCGGGTTTTTCAACAGGTACTCTACAAAACTAGAGCGACAGGGACAGCAAACGAAGCCATATTTCTTGCCGTTCTTTTGACATTTCTCTTCAGTAAGGTTTGCCATTTCATGATGGAAGAATATACGAGCCAACAACGAGTCGAAATTATTAAAATTTACTACCGAAATTCGGAGTCAGTGGCCTCAACGTGAAGAGCGCTACGTCCAATTTATGGTCGTCATAATCGTCCTAGCAGATCAACAATTGAGCGTCCAGTGGAAAAATTTGAATCCACAAGCACAGTACAAAATGTTCCCGTGCCAGTGAGACAAAGAAGTGCCCGTAGTGTCGAGAATATTGCTGCCGCTGAGGCTTCAGTTGCAGAAAGCCCAAATGTGTCTCTCACACGTCGTTCTCAAGCGTTGGGCATCTCTGTGACGTCGTTGTGGCGAATTTTGCGAAAAGATCTTGGCCTACATCCTTACAAGATTAAATTGACGCAAGAACTGAAGCCGCTTGACCACCAGAAGCGTCGTATGTTAGTGAATTGGGCTGAGCAACAACTTGAAAATGATTCGGATTTTCATCGAAAAATCATCTTCAGCGATTAGGCTCATTTCTGGCTGAATGGCTTCGTCAATAAACAAAATATGCGTCATATTGGTCAGGCAGCAATCCACACGTACTCCATGAGTCATCATTGCATCCCGAAAAAATTACGGTTTGGTGTGGTTTATGGGCCGGCGGCGTCATTGGGCCGTACTTCTTCCGTGATGATCAAGACCGGCACGTTACTGTGAATGGGGATCGCTACCGTTCAATGATAACCGAATATTTTTCGCCCCAATTGGATGATATGGACTTGGAGGACATGTGGTTCCAACAGGATGGCGGCACAAGCCACACAGTGAATGTCACAATCAATTTATTGGAAACCAAGTTTGGAGAACGTGTTATCTCATGAAATGGTCCAGTCGTTTGGCCGCCTCGGTCGTGCGATTTGACGCCGTTAGACTATTTCTTGTGAGGCTACGTCAAGTCTATGGTCTATGCCAACAAGCCAGCGACGATTGATGAAATTCGTACGAATATCGAAAGTGAAATTGCAGCAGTATCGGCCGATTTATGCTTGAAAACCGTCGAAAATTGGGTTCAGCGTCTGGACTTCTGCAAGCGTGCCCGTGGTGGCCATGCAAAAGAAATCGAGTTCCATACATAATGGCATCGAACGTACTTTCACAGGAATAAAGAATTTCATTGATATCCAGAACCGTTTTTGTTTTATTTAAAAAAACTTTTGTAGCGCTCTTATTGGAAAACCCTTTATATGAGATTCGATCAACGAGTGCCTTGGTATTTTCTCCAAAAAATAATATGAAGTTTTGTTTCTAGCTCTTTTATTTTTGATTTCGTCTTCCCGTTGTACCAGCGGAATAAAATTAATTCCTCCACCACCTCAAAATATGTTCGCGAACATTAAGAATTTTTCGAATCATTCCATGTCTGATGCATAAAACGTGGCAAAGAAGTTAATAAAAAGAAAAAAAAAATGCAGAAGAACAAGGCGAACGATACCAAATTTTTTGGCGCCAACCACGAAAAAGCGATCTAATTAATTTCGTGAAACATCCAAAGCAAGAGCACCCAAGTCGGCTTGCAACAAGAACGGCTGTCGTTAGTCCTGTTCCTTTTATATTTTCTCTTTCTCATGTTCTGCCTTCATGCCGCTAAGAGTCTTGTTTTGGTTGAATGTGGGCTGATTCACTGAGGCAACACAATCCCGATATTGTAGGTGTCCATGCGAACAAAATTCAGAACATCCAAACACTCACCTTGATCCTCGTTCCCTTTTCAATTAACCACAAAAGGAGTTTGGAAAAAAAGAAAAGAACAAATCCAAATGTAAAGGAACAACTCAACGCATCGCAACAATTTAGTCGTAGTCGCTAGGAGATAATCAGAATCGGAGTCAGAATCAGAATCAGAGTCAGAGTCAGAGTCCTTCCCTTGTCAATGGATAGGAATCCGTGGTGAAGTTGGCAAAACGGCGGAAGTCTATGTCCTGTAGATGGACTTCTTGTGTTACACTTGATCATGGCACGCATCGACATCGCCAATAACATCCGAGACCAGGCCGAATCCAAATGGGAAGACATTTTAATTTAATTTGATGCTGGGATGCGGTGGTCACTCCTTTAGATGTGGTCACTCTCCTTTGGCCCTTTTATTACTTCTCGCCTTGAAATTTCCAGTGGCGGTAGTAACTACCAAAGTGTGTGTGCCAGTGTCACTGTCAGGCGAATGAGTTGCTCTCCTCTTCGTCGCAAAGAGGAAAGACGAGCAAAAGAAGATGTTCTCATTAGCATAAGTTCGAAAGACCTGGTACAGGTTCAGGTCCAGCAGGTCCAGCCTGTAATGTAGGAACGGTTCGATGTTTTATTTGGCTACTGTATGAGCAGCCTGTGAGGTGGTGCCGAATCCCAAAGAATTGGGACACTTTATTGCCTTCATATGCTCATTTTGTAATCGTTTCTTCGTTTTTTTTTTGTTTTTTTTTTCGTATTTGATTCCTATACGAGTGTACGAGTATCTCGTCGGATGGTGTACACATCCGAGTGAAGGAGTTAATTAAGATACGCGTCGAGGTCGGTCTCTGTATTCTCACATTTTAGCAGACTTGATGTGTGGTGCTGTTCTTTCAAGTCTTCTGTGGACCTTTTGTGACATTCGTTTTGGGATAAATTACATTCCTGGTACGGATGTGGCGTGCATTCTTTTAACAAGTCATCCCTGTCAATGAACAAATGCGATTGCAGTAACAGCGACGACTACCACGAGCAGGGATGATGCATTGTTTAGAAGCATACGAGTAGTAGACTCCATCATTATCCGCATATGACAGAGGAATCTTGACCCTCGGAGGGAGAAGCGTAATTTCGAATCTGAACCAGGAGGGTTGGCGATTAAGTGCAAATATTTTGGTGATTTTGGTTATATCAAGTGTAAAGAGGACATATGCCGTTTTGTGGACTCATCTGGCACTGTGCTACGATGGTGACAAAAATGGAATGAGATTGACGTTTGACAGGCAATCAATTTATCAGCGCTTAGAAGGAGGGAGCGCGTTTTTTCTTTTCGCTTCCATGGAAAGTGTTAAACAGATGTTTTGATGCTTAGTAATTGTGAGGTATAGAGTGTAGAGCACTAAGTTGATATTTGTACAGATTGTAGCTGGTTTTGGCAATCTTAATATCAACCGCATCAGTGGAATGATGTGTCAAAGTGTAGGTCATATGTATATAATTAGAAAGGAGCAGATAGTCATGAAGTAAAATACTCATTATTTGTTTTTGTTTTAGAAACATTTATAGAGAGGAGGCACATCTTTGTCATTCTATTCTGTTCTGTCTCTCCAGCACAATCAGTGCCAAGCCTAGGATCAAAGTGTCCGATGAAACAGTTGACAAATATAGCATACATGGTTCCAGGTTTGCAAATGGAGTAATCAACTTCGCGACGGGCCAACATTTCACCAAAGAGAGCATAAATTGTGCACACCATAGCATTGACAAAAGGACTTGACAGTTACTGATCGAAAAACGATCAACCGGACTAAACACAAATCGCAAATCCGCAACAACGGACGCTCAGGACGCTACCTTGCTGTAGCCAACATGCGATATCCCAGACGACAGAACACCAAAGAAGTATTACATATATACAATTTTGACGTTGAAAGTTGAACTGACTACAACTGTAAGCGATTGTTAGAGCCTTTTCTGATCAAGTCTGTCAAAACTTTTCAAGGGTATCAATGCTAGAAGGCTAGTGACCACATTTCACGACAATTTCACCCGGCCATAACAACGAATAACAGTATAGGCAAGTGTATGCAGCAAAACAAAATGCATAGAAAGCGTCATTACAAAGCAGGACGAGAGCTGTTAATAAACTTTCTGAGCACAGAAGACTGTAGGAACATCAGCTTCTCGGAAATAAATAGAAATAAGCAGAAAAGGAAGTTCTACAAAAAAATTAAAGAGAACTTGCCAAGGGCCCTAACAGAATCAAAGTTGGCGCTGAAAATTGGACAGGATTATTTCTGCAGATTATTTAACAGCAAAGATGTACGACATTCCGCTGTTAGACAGAATAAGCCATTCAAACTTCATAATGATCTCCAGCATTGCCTTCTACCCGTTTGAAAAGCGATACCCAAACTGAATACCAATAAGACTGCAGAACGGACGGACTTCATACTGAATTATTTAAGGCAGAAGGGATTGGGTTGGTTAAGAGCATACAACAACTCATCTGTAAAATATGGTTCTGCGAAAATATGTCCTGTGAAAGGAAGGCCGATCTTCAAGAAGAGTAATCCTCTAAGCTGGGCTAACTATATAGTTATCAGTCTCCTTAATTTTGTATGCTTTCATCTACCATACCATTTGATACCTTATACCAAAAATGTGATAGGTTCTTTTAGGCCTTGTAAGACCACCATCGACCAACTGTGGACTACCGAGGTATGTTGGCAAAAAGCAGAAAACCCACACCACGTGACTATTAGCAGTCAACAGATTGCAGAAATATCAGCTCATTGATCTCAATGAAAGTTCAAATTCTAACAGCGTCAGCGGTAGAGAGATCTGAATTTGAAATCCCGTATTATGTGAAATGAAACGAAGTATCAATCCCTTAGCCATCCTGGTTACAAGAAAAGTAAAGCGGTGCGATAGTATGATATCTTATACCACTACCCAGGAGTTTATCGGAGGACCCAGCTGGAAACGACATTTTGTGAATATTCCAGACGATTTCATGGTGCTCTCAGTCAATACATAGATTGAAACCGCGATTAACGCTCTCAAGAAACGCTCGCAAAAATTTGTCCGTGTCGCGAGAGGTACATACATTGGTAAAGGCCCACCGATTGCCCACCAAAGAGAATAAACGTTTTCCGGAGAAATGATGCGATGAAATGATCGTTAAGCTGCCGAAAACGGTATTCTGATTCGGAAACCGGCGAGGTTTTAACCAAAGCATTAGGTTAGATAAGAGTGGTTGTTGGAAAAACCAACCCACTTAGGCCATTGGTCGATTATGGTACTATGTGGATCTATGACTCTCTTACCCTTGGAACTAATTTGAGCCTCTGAGAAAGCGTAGAAGACTGTTAACGATCATATGGTTTAGATCTCTTAAACCATTGTAGAAGAAAGCTCCTAAATGGAGTGTCTTCTTTGGGAGAAAGCTGGGCATGTACAGAGTAGGTGGAGGGTTCTTTCCTCGTTGACGCAGCTTATGCAGAAGTCGTTTGTAACAACGCCAAGACTTGGCGTTATGATAACACTGAGATGTTTCCTAAGGATGTTGACCAAAGGTTTGTTATTAGCATTCAGCCTTAGTATTAGTTTGCACGTATACCAATCGCTGGTATTCTAATGATACTATTCAGGTAGGATAGGTAGAGTGGTTCCAATTTCCTGGAATATCTCTGTGGACCGGAACCCAATGTAGGTGAATGTTGAACTGCTCTGCCATCTCCCTGAGAGATGATCGGCAATAAAGGGCGGTCTGAGAAGTTTGTGAGAATGAATCTGGGGGCTGACTATCTGATTTCTAGTACAAGACTTCTTTAATCGTAAACATTTTCACTTGGAACACGCTACCGTGATTTGGAAGGCTTTAGTCGCTTTAAGGCGAATAGCTGCGTTAGCAGCCACTTGCCTGCTGAAAATATCGAGGATAACACATAATATCTAGTGCCGCGGTGGGAGTAGTACGTAATGCACGGACATGCTGTCCTTTGAACTTTGCATAGTTTGTTGCAGTTGACTACATTGTCTAAGGCCGTCCACCAGACAACCCCCACCCCGTAGGGCAGTATCGATTTTATAAGCGAGATGTATAGCCAGTAGGTAATGCGAGGTTAAAGACCCTCTGTACTCTCTATAATGAAGGGATAGTTTGATGTGACTACTCAGTGAATGTAAAGCTGTTTCCACGACAAAGATTGTGGAACTATGGATATCAAACCGTCATTCTAGAGTTTTTAGAAGGAAAAATGATAGACTTACACATCTGAGGTCCTATAGGATAACATAAGAATATTTTCTGGCTTTGGGAATGAAATATACATTAACATCTCTCCATGAAAAGGGAATGTGAATCATTTTTATGTAGATCTTCATGATATTCTCTAGTGTTGGTAGGATAATATCTGAGGACTTTTGTAGCTCGACAGGTATTATACCATCCTTCGCAGCAGATTTGTGTAGTTTGAATCTATTCAGCGCCCAGAGCAGCTTGTCTATGGTAATCAGAGCGTTAATTTTAGTCTCAGCTGGAGTTGTTCTGCTAAGGTTATCATTGGCCATGAGTAAGGAGTACCTGGGTGACCAATAGTCGTCCAAGACCCATCGATTTTTATTCCAAACAGCTGGGCATCGTAGGATTTGTAGAGAGGATTTTTCTTAGCAGCGAACTTTTTGAAGGATTCCTTATTTGAGTCCCAGTGTGTTACTTGGTTGAAAAGGTTCCTGCAAATGTTTCTAAGCGGCTGTAAAAGTTTCTAAGCGGAATTGATGTCCACCAGAAGTTTTGTTTTGCTTCTGGGTTAAATAAGAGAGCAGGAAACAGCCGTTGCCTGATTCAGAGGTAGGGCGAAATCCTTGACTTTCATATCAAGCTCGTTGGTGTAGCAGTGGTAGTGGTGTAGAGTTCCTCTGTATTTTCTTCAACCAATTTTCTGATAATTTTGGAATGCTAGTTGGTGGGGAGTAGCATCATTCAGACTGAATTGGATGTATCTGTGATCTGAAAAAGAGCGTTTAGACGATACCATTTCAGTGATGTTGTCGGAGACAAGAGTGTATCTAGGACTTCTTGTCGGTTGACTCACCTCTATCGTTAATGTCGGTACTGCCCCATACCGTGTGATGTGCGTTAGCAGCTTCCAAGACCACCCTTTTTCGGTTGTAACCAGGGAGAAGGCCCACATAGTTGAGACCAACTTATGTCGATGACAATCAGTAATTACCGGAAGTCTCAAGTCTAGCAACGGTTATATCGGGATCGCTGAGATTAGGAAGTAGGAGTACATTAAGGCTAGGTTTCACTAATATAAAATTTCTGTCTTCTGTATAGAGAGGAACGTATTCAGGTATCCCCGGTCCACGGGCGGGTTAACGACGAACTCTTTGAGAGGAGCCGTAGGGCGAATCAAAAAAGGGTAAGTTGGTGGAACCGCTGTCTGACAGAAAAGCGAAGGGTTGTCAGAAACCTAAGGAAGCGATTCCAAAGGGCTAGGGTGGCGGAGATCTCCTGGAGCTGATGGAATGACCGGAGAGATGGTGAGAGCCATCTGGAAGGCCGTCCCAGAATACCTGCTTGGTCTTTACAGCAAATGTGTTGCTTGCAGCTACTTCCCCAAGGATTGGAAGGTGGCAAGGGTGGTTGTGCTCCTGAAAGCCACCGATAAGAATAGGTCTGACCCTAAATCTAATCGGGGCATCAGCCTGCTTCCGGTACTAGGAAAAGTGCTGGAAAGGGTTTCGGAGAGCATGGCGGAAACAATGTCCCCCTTCCAATTCAGCTTCACAAGAGGCAAGTGTGTCGAGGATGCATGGTCTTTCCTAAAAGACAGAATCCTCAGACGCAGGGCCAGAGTGGTTATAGGCATCTTTATTGATTTTAAAGGTGCCTTTGATAACCTGAACTAGCAGAAAATAGTAACCAGGTTGCAGGAATTGGGCTGTCGGGAAATTGGACTTTGGGGAAGCTACTTTTCCGACAGAAAAGCGAGTGTGGTAAGTACGCACGACAGCGTCTCAATTAATGTTGACAGAGGTTGCCCCCAGGGGTCCATCTGTGGTCCTTTTATTTGGAACCTGATGATGGATCCACTCTTGCGGAGACTAAACGAGCTCTGTGGGTGCTGCGCCTACGCAGATGACCTGCTCCTCATCCTTGAAGGCCAGTCTAGGGCCGAAATCGAGGCATTAGGAGAAAGAGCTCTAGCAATCGTTGCTGAATGGGGAGAGAGCGTGGGGGTAAGTGTATCGCAGGATAAGACCGTTTTAATGAAGCTCAAGGGCAAATTGAATGTAAGACGTCGGGCTCCTGCCATACGTTTGAACGGCGTTGGCATTAGATGTGTGACTGAGGTCACATATCTGGGCATAACGATGGGTGAGTGTATGAACTTCATGCCTCACCTAGTTCGAACCAGACTACGCATGCTGAGTGCTGTAGGCCAGGTAAGGCGCATTTTGCGATCTGACTGGGGACTCAACAGGCGTTCTATTCGTATCATATACGATGGCCTTTTTGTTGCCAGTGCAACATATGGAACATCGGTATGGTACGACAGGGTTATGACTGTTGATGGTCGAAGGCGGATCCTGACTTGTCAAAGAGTCGCCTTGCTTGGCTGTTTACCGGTGTGCCACACTGTCTCCACAGAGGCAATGCAGGTGTTACTTGGAGTGCCACCTCTTAATCTGGAAGTGATGCGTCGTGCTATTGCTTTCAAGATCAGAAAAGGTCTCCCTCTAAATGAGCGCGATTGGGTTTCTCCAGAAGAAGTGGATGGCCTATCCCTGAAGCAGCGTAAAACCTTGCAACACGCATGTGTTCTATCTATGTAGATGGCAATCTAGGTGGGATGCTAGCGAAAATGGCAGGGTTACTTACGGCTTCTTAAGGGATGTGCTAACCATGCGAATCTTTCCTGAACGGAATTTTAACCTCAGCCTGGGATTTTTGTTGACCGGGCATGGCTCTCTTAATGCATTCTTGCATAAGAGGGGGCTTAGCGAGATTGCGAGCTGCTCATGTGGAGCTACTTATGAGGACTGGCTACATGTCCTATGTGAGTGTCCCAATTACGCTGACATAAGGAACTTGCAGGCTATGGGCATCACCTTTAATGGTGAGACCTACGATGTCAGTGGAATTATCACTGACACCGTACGGTTCGAAAGAACCCGTAGTTTTGCAAAAGAAGTATTCAATAGAAGGCGCAGTAGGCAGCTAGCGGGAAGTTTGTAGGAATATCTTGTTGCAAGGCCGCCAGTCCTGGGCAGTGAGGTGCCCAACTGGAAGTAACCTGAAGGTTGCGAAGCTTGACCGGGAGCTATATTCCGGTACCACGGGAGGTCAGGAGCCCCCGGAACTATGGTTCCGGCCTGGCCTAGGAGTCGGCCCCCTTGTGGGAGAATCGTGGTGGCTGTAGGTTTATACCCAAAATCGCGGTGAGTGTAGACCGAATGGAGCTTGGACCTCTCATGGCTTAGCATATGTTGTAGTTTACTACGACCTGTGCTGGACCATGGGATTGCTATGGAACCAACTGGTCTATTCGATGTGGAGTTGCATTGCAACCGGGTGCCATGACCCACAGAATGGCGGAGGTATTAAGGGGAAGTTCGTGCCTTACACACGACTTCAAATCTGGTACTGGTGGTAGTACTTGTACTACCCGAAGGGCGCTTATCAACGCGTTGTTTTGATATTTTGTGCGAAGTCGCACCGTAGGCTTAAGCCCTCACCGCAGGTACCTACGTTAAACACAAGAGACATCTGTCCACGGTCCATGAACCGAACTGTGTTTAATGGAGGAAAATACTTAGCAGCATCCAGCTCATCGTTTTCGTAAATCATAAGACTCGAATCCGAACTAAATTATGCCTTTAGTCTGTAGCAGAGGGTTAAGGGATTCGCGCATCTATAAGGGCCCCTTAGTTCCTCCGGTTTCACTTCTTTCCAGTCATGTGACTAATAATCTCCTGAAGGACCTTTGAAGGAAAGAGTGTTCAGCTGGGATCCAGGTCTTCTCCTTAGATGGCCCATATCACCTCATCCACCTACCGCTTTTGTATAAAGATCGAGAGATATACGTTTGACACAAACGATTTAGCTGGAAGTGGCCTTGGTACCAGCATTGCTTGTGATGGCTGGTGGTGCGATATTCTCCCGCACGATGGCAAATAAACTGCCCGAAAGCTTTAACTTCAGTAGCTGCCGTTCACCGTTTCACCATTCAGGTGAAATTGATCCGTCGGCGTCGTTTTCATCGATTACCGCGATCGTTATTGCGTCTTTTAGGACTTCGCTAAAAGACCTCAGAGATGTATCTATGTAAGTTTCTGGCAGGTTTGGGCCTTTTGGGAACCGGTCTCTGGTTCATGGACATCTGGCGCTTGGATTAGTCTTCTAACGTTTTGGGAACAGTGGCTAATCCGTCTTCAAGGATGTTGTTGGCCAACTTTATTTTGTTCCTCTATACCTCCAGAATGGATCCGAGGGTTTTGATAAAAAGTGCGGCATTTCGACATCTTATATAGAACACTTTGGATGGGGCTTACCGATGCGAATAGAAAGCAGTGAGTCCAAATACTATTTTCTAGGTCTGCCATGAGTTGTAGCAATGAATTTTCAGAAATGTCAAGCATTTGACGTATCCCACAAATATTTTTCGAAATAAATTAAAAGCCAATTGACAAATAAGCTGCCATTAAACTTCTTACATATGCCTGTGCTACCAATGTCTTAAGATGAACTCAACGACAATGAATATGATGAACTTTCTTTTCTAAGCCTTCGTTTCGTTCCAAGCAATACTGTAACAATGACCTTCTTTTCACGAGTTATATCCCCAACAGATCTGTGTCAAAGATAATTCTATGTCCATTTTGAGAGGCACTACACTGTTAGTATCTGCCTCGGACTATTCTATTGTACTACTTCAAAGTTGGCCAATATTTTATTTCACCTTATCTAGGTGTATTTAGTCAGCATCATGTGATTTGTAGGATGCATCAGCGTATTTAATAGGATCATACCTTACTACAATCGAAGACAGATTCCAGCTATGGTAGATTGCTGATCGAGCTCAGATACAAATCCCATCAAAATTGAATTCTAAAAAGAGCTACTTAATAGGGAATGCGGTCACTTTAACCACTAACACGAGTCTAAGGAGGATTAAAATCTCATCAGACTACCGAAAATCTGGCTGATTGATCGGAAGAAGAAATACGACGTTGGATATCGTGCCAAAAAGCTGAAATTATAAAGAGATGCAATTGGGGAAATAGAAATATATAGAAGACAAACAGGGACACTTTCTAGCGGGGAACAATGAAATTTACAATAGATAGAAGGAGTACTTTACTCCCTTACTAAACGAAGAATTTCCTCGCAGCCGTCGAAAAGAAAACGGCAGAATTTACGAAACCCAAAGTTTGCGGAGTAGGAAAAAGGGTAAGCCCGAGGTCCGGTGTCCGGTCGAATCACAGTCCAAAGTATGGGCGACAATCGAAAGTTTTGTTAAATAAAATGATAAAACTTGGTCGCATGCGTAACCAGTGGAGAGCAAGGTTTCTTTTTCCACTGAATAAAGGCAGAAGCAACACGAGAAATTGCAACAACTGCAGATCGATGAATCTAACTATGACAAATATACGAGAGAGTTGTAGACAACCGACAACGCTATATTATGACAGTCAATTTGGATTTGTGGAAACCATGTCTATGACGCTATTCGGATAGTTGTGGAGAAACATGTGTAAATTGTCGTTATCGATTTAGAAAAAACCTTCGTTAGAATTCAAAAAGGTTTTATATGGACGGAACTAAGATTTCAATATGTACTGGCGACCTATACGCAGGTTACGTGATATGAAGGACATTGGAGTACAATGAGGCCGTTCTTTAATGACGATTTTGTATTAAAGCAACACATGGACGAGTCCGGAATGCCTTTCCTTCTTTCACTAAGGAAAGCGCTATCATAAGCAACGATGTGATAGCCCTTTAGGTTCCTCTACGTATCAGTCGTACTACATAAGGAGGTAAAAGGAGCAGAAGGAGCCATCCTACTGGGGCCTTCAGTACGATGTCATAAATACCCTTTGATGACGATGTCGCACATAAAGCTAGCTCGGGAAGGATTAAATGGGGTGAAAACTTCGCAATATTTTGTGATAGAAGTTCCCACATTAAGAAACCTATAGTAGACAAGCTCCTGGCTGAACTAATCAGTTTGTGCTGCAATATTTGTTGCAGGTCGTCGGGAATCAGGACTAGAATGGAGGAGAAGATCAAGTCCCTGTCAGTGTGAAAAAAGAGCTGAGAAAAAAAATCCTACAGTCACTAACGAGTTGATCCAAAATAGAGTGACATGTATCATGTGATAGAATAGTTCCAACGTCCGCAAATTTAGCCATGTAGCACTAGACGTAGTTATTCGCGTTACATATTTTCACGGTAATGAAAGGAAAAAGAAGAATATTTATGGAGTTATTGCTGTCTGCTTGCTATCTATTTTTCGTCTACTTTTCATCTACCCATTCGTCAAATTTTCCATCTGATCCCTCAGATAATTCAGAAACATAACCTTATGTTGGAATTTATGAGAAGGTTCTCCTTAAACAGTAGCTTCCTTAACTAAACTTACTTCCGCATTAGCTAATATCGCAATTATGTGATTTAAGGGTTCTATCCTGTAGTTCAATGTGTTGAGGGCTTGGATTATTACTTTCCCAACGGGTTATTAGTTATGATTTTCAAGATTTGTACACTTTATTTCAATCCTTCCACAATAGATGCGGAAATATTTCCACTTATTTTGCCAAGTCCAAATCTATATTCCACACCCCTAAGAAACCAAATATGAACATTACCATTCTAATCCCTGATGTTTCCTTAACTCAATCGATGCACCAAATCCAGCTAATCCTCACCCTAGGTGACAACATTGCGAAAGGATTTCCATTCAAATATCCAAGAAAAAAATATCTTTTTTTTTTTTAAAACAATTCACTGAACCGTGAAAGTTTACGAGTAGTTCCTCGCCCCAGAAAATTGAAAAAAAAAATCGAAAATAGAAAATCTCATAAATCGCCAGAGCACTCTGGGATGTCATTTGTGTCTCAGCCTCTCTCACCGCCTCTAAATAAGGAAAAATATTAAAAAAAAAAGGAGAAAACGACAACCTCAACCTGAACTCATTAAGGTCATTCGAACACAAAAAGATGAAAGGAAATCCAACGGAGAAACCCATCCAAAAGAACAAAAGAAAATGTCACCCGAATCTCGTATGAATCTCATCGCACCACACAGATATTTTGAGGGCCTCTAGTCACTGTAGACTCTGTAGGGAACTAAGGGCACTCCAGGCACCAAAGTCAGTTTCGTATCAATTTAAATTATTGCTCGAGAAATTGAGAAGAACAACAACAAATACAAAAAACAAAAATAAAAAAATAAAATGCCAATGATAGTCCAAATCAAATCAAACCGCCGACATAGGAGGCGCATAATGGTCAACTCAAGAGTCGTGGTTAGTTTTATTTTATCTACAGCGAATATCTCTTTCCTGTATGCCAACGTATCCCGAGAGTAGAGAGTCCGTCCGTCGAGTTCAAAGCCCTGACAGGTTTCCCAAAATTTTGTATAAATTTCCCAGAATAAATGTTTCTCACAGATTTCTTCGGTTCAGTGTTTTTTTTGTATTCTATTTGTATATTTGTATCTACAACACGGCAATGTGGAATGAGATCCACCACCTTAAAGCAACAAGTATTGCCTAACTGCGATTTGAACCAGTTTCCATCGCCTAGCACAAACTATCCATCGTATGGGAAGATTAGAAGAGGTTTTAGGTTGTCCCAAAAGTTTCTTTCTTTTTTTTTCTGTTTTTTTTGAAAATTTATCTGTCGCATAGTATCTATCGAAGAGTTGAAGAAAAAAAAAACAACCAAAAAAGGTAAGAAAATACCGCTCACTTATGGCTCGTATTAGATACGCCACTGAGATAGGCTCTCCCGAAACCTAGTCAATCGTCTATCATGGTCAAGTGAATAGAAGAAAAAAAAAAAAAAGACCGAACGACAGGCCGACGCTGAAGGAGGTGAAACGCGGCGACATTGGTAAAATTTATGGAACTACATGAAGATACAAAACGCGTTTTAACCAATTTCCCTCTTCGATTCGAAATTAATAAATTTCATCGGAATGGGTGTAGTATTCGTATAATGTGTGATGTGGCCGTTGCATCTGAGACCCTTTGGGGTTTTCCCTAATTCTCTAAGGCGGCCAACACTAAACAGACATAGATACGAATTACGAAGACCTATAGTATTGTTTGGGATTTGTTTCTTTTTTTTTTCAATTTTTTCTAAATTTTTGGAACCTGTATGCGTATACTCGTAGAGGTTTTCATCTTGAACAAGTCTAACGCGCGTTATTATTTGTTCGTTGCCGGTATCGTCGTCGTCGTCGTCGTCGTCGTCGTCATCATCGTCGTAGTCGTAGTCGCGCAGGTACCCTACAGCTTTAATGGCTATCAAAAGATCCAATAATAATCGCACGCGGTATTTCTTCTGGAGACAGACACACACAAAATAGAAAGTCCCCCTAAAGAAAGATATACTCATACTAACCGGGGAGAGGAAAACAAAAACGATCATCTAAGTATGGACCACAGAGTCGGACTCTCGGATTCAAACTCAAATTCGGATTCGAACTCAGCTAGAGGGACATTGAATAGAAGAATAACCGGCCATCCACCGGTAGCTGTCAAATTGAAAATTTCTTCTTCTTCTTGGATTATAAACATCGAAAATTTATTGCTTTTGCGTCGATCTTTTTGTATTTTCCCCCTGCCATATAAAAATCTCTGAAAGATACTCATTCACTGACTGACTATGGATTGTCTTGGTGTCTTGGGTTACATGGTTCGGCTTTATTATGTTCTTCTTACTTAAATCCACACTGTCATTCAGTCGAGTGTCAATGAGTACTCTTATACTCGTATGTTGGTACATAATTGATTTGGTAAATTGTACCTACCACACGTGCTAAATGCCGCAGATACGAGGCTATAAAAAAAAGAGCAGTTCATCATCGTCTCACTCAATTATAGTATGTTGGAAATTTCTTCATTTTGAAAACATTAAACCTCCGAATCGGAATCGGAATCGGAATCCGAATTGGAATTGGAATTGGACTTGGAATTCGAATTGGAATCGGAATCGAAATCGATTTGATTGACAGCTTCTGAGGACCTGAACCTGATATCCCGGATAGGTGAGGACTGCCCAAAACAGTCAACCAACCAGTGGAATGGTTATACAGCTTGTCAGTGTTAACTTCATTAGGTTGGTTGGTTAGTTGAAAGACTGACTGACATATACAGATATACATACGTTTGTATGACTAGATGGATTATGCCTGTAACAGGAGGAGTAATTCCTTTTCAGCCCAATTACGTTGGTTGCGCTTAAATCGATTTCAAGATTCGAAACGAAGAGAAATCAACTCTAATGGGGCACTTCGAGTAAATGACAGCACCAGGACATACAGTAGCATACACAGTGCCAGCACCTCAACATATCAACACTTTGGATGGCTAAATTGAATGAGATTGAGTAATGGAAGTAAACGAACGAGAATACGAATGAAAACGAAATCCATCACTTGTACTGGACGAAGCTACGAGTATGTAGGGGGAGACAAGACAAAACGGGGATTGGGATTGGGATTGGGATAATAAAATCATTAAGACGAGATATTTTTCTTTGGCATCCACTTGATGTGTCAGATGTACGAGTTGTATCCCCAATAAACATATGAGGCACGAGCCAATCCGGATTCTGTTTCCGAGAAGGATAAGATGTGTTATTGTGATAATTGTTGAGATGAGTGGATCATTGCCGAGACAACCGGGATGGACGCAATGCAGAAGGCATTAAACATTCAAGAGAGCTGTTAACTTAGAAAACTGCAGAGATACGAGTACATACATATGTAGATACATATGTGTATAAACCCAAGTTGTAAAAACGGTTAGTAATTAAGTTTGTTGGATTGTAGATGGTTGGAGAGGTGCGACGACACTGATAACACAAACGTGTCCAAAGTTTGAAAATTTTGTAACTAAAAAAAGCCAGGCCTACTGGGCCCAAGAAGAAAGAGCGAAACAGCGGTTCTTGCTAAAGATGTCGAGCAAAGTAAGCGTCTTTAATGATCGTATTTGTTTAGTTAAAGTTCTTCGACCAGAAGGATCGAAATTGATCTTAGTATATCAGTTTTACAATGAGAGCGTTACTAAAACCAAATGCGAGCGTTTGTGCTGATCATTCGATAGATGGAAAGGGAGAGTTAACATTCGACATAGTCAGAGTCTTCTGGCTCCCAGGTGCATTAAATACACGGTCAGAGACCACCTTAAACCATGTAAGACGCTTGTAAGGCTGGTCAAAATAAAAGTTGATATCAATACAAAATGATCCTTTGTTGGCTCTGATTCTGACCCAAGCCAGTGCAATGCAAATTACTGGGAAAGTTGACTTCATATGCCCGCAGCAACTGTGCATCAAGGCATCTGGAGCAGAGTCAGTAGTGCTGGGAAGAGATGATAAGCAAACGAAATAAGCCATCTTTGGAGTCTGGTATTCCACCAAACAACTGACGCAATGGATAGTATAAATCCATATAGATCCGGAGGACAAGCTTCATGCCTTGCACTGCCAAGACATGTTTTCTCCAAGTAGTTTCCTATATAGGATGACACACAGATTCCAAGTATCATTGGAAAAATCGCTCTTGGCAGTAGATGACTTACTGACTCAGTCACCTTACCTCTTCTCGTGAGGAAAACAACAATTTTGAGCAGATTCTGGTTCGAGTTCAACCAAAATGAGTCGACAACCCAATATCATCGATTACTCTCTCTCCGTTTAAGTGGAATCATGTAGTCTGCTCTAGACCAGGTAAACACCTGAGTCGCTGTGGCCTTGGTATCAACCCGAGCAAAACTGAACTGTGAAGCAAAACAACTGAAAGCAAAGCATTGAACACAGAATAAGGAAGGCATGTGTCGCCTTCCATGCTTGCAGCAAAACATTTGAAAATAAATGCGGACTTCAACCAAAGATGACCTTGTACGTGTACATAGCCGTGATGCGACTAATTCTCACCTATGTCGCTAGTATGGTAGCCCGCATTAAACGAAGGCTACTACCTCATGAAATTAAAAAGGCTCCAAAGAACAACTAGTATAGGCACCACGGACGCATTAAGTTCCGCCCCAACAGATGATTTACTGTATCGTATCAAGGACCTACGATAAGAGTAGAACAAAAGTCCTACTAAACAGAACCCGCCCAGATATCGCCAGAATTACGGCGATAATCACGGGGCATTAGCCAATTGTAAACCACGCGGCCAAACTAGGTATCTCACACAACCCCCCTCCCGCAGTTGCGGGAAGAATAAACCATTTCCTCTGCAAATGTCCGACACTAGCAAGAGCCAGACTGCGTGCACTGAACCAATCATTCTTCGACGGAATCTAACTTGTTCTTAACTTAAAGGACTGGACTTTAACAACATATCACCAACCAGGTTACACGAGTCGTGGTCACAAAAAGCACACTGTAGTGCTCTACGAACTTTAACACTAGCAAAGTTGTATCAGATTGCTAAGTAAGATTTTTGGGCGTTTACACATTACGACACATTTTATCCTTGTATTTGGCGCAGCTCAAAGTATCTGCATCTTTCCTCTCATTGGGTATATTTTCACCACGCTATATTTTGAGATTTGAGGCAATTGGGTAGAACATATAGAGCTCCTCCATAAAACTGACAGCGCCTGCAAACGTTAGACAGGGACTTATGGATGCACAGTCCGAATGTGCAGATCGAGTGCCTCCGTCTAACTGGTCTATGTTTCCGGTAAATATAGGTTTGACTTCATTGATCTCTAGGAAATACGATGGACAAGACAGGGATTCTCTAAAAATGGAACCACTGACATCTGTGTACTACAACTGCCACACGACGATGTAGAATTTGAGGTAAGATATGCGGTTAGAGAGAGGTTGTTTCCAGGTTCACCCGCATAGGCTTACTGTTTCCATACAACCATTACCGTTGAAGTTATTTAACATTAAGCCTGATAGGAGGTCAAAAAATCACTGTTCTACAATGGTTTCAAAACAGGACCATTTCTATAAACTGCTGAACTCTGAAATATGACAGACTGAAATATGGTACCGAAAAGCCAGTTGATTATGTTACAATTACCGCCCCACGTGTAGATTATCACGAGGAATACCATATACAGTGATTGCTGCTCGTATTTGTTGGCATGCGTCAACTGCTCTTACAAAACTGCAGACCCAGCCACAGAAATCCAAGCGCATTCTAACCAATTCATATTGAGGCTGCTCGTTCAAGCTGAGCAAAGTACGAGCACGGGGTCGGCCAATATTGCAATCGGTGTGGACACAATCATTGTGATTGCGGGTCTCTTGTTTAGTTCTAATGGTGAGAAAGAATGTTGGGCTGTTTAGGTAAACCGTGCTGGCACTTGCTGCTGGAAAATGCCGGTGACATTGACATTATCAGCCATAATACTCGTGCAGTATATTCTGCATTTTCTAGCTTAGAAAAGAAAGCAACACGAGTGATTCTTACGGCTTGGACAATGCGTCACTCCTTTGAATTTCGTATGCAATTGCAAAGTAGAGTCCTCTCTCTATAAATGGAGCTGGTGCTATGCAAGTTCCTTATTACACCTGTTCCAATGTATGGCACTATACGCATTCTGGAAAAAGTCCTTTTAAATATCTGTAGCCCGTTTCTCGTAGCCGACAAATATCGAAGAGCTGTAAGGTAATACTAATATAGCTCAGCGCTGCCTGGAACATTTTCGGAACACTCCGCTTCACACTACAAGGCTTCTTTTAAGGCTTCATTGTGTGTTCAAATTCTAACAGTGCGAATCATTAAAAATAATCAGAATATTCAGAGTCGATATTGCTTCGTCTGACCAGTATTCCAACAGCGCGGATTATCTTTGATTTTGGAAACGATTTTTAGCCAAAGCCTAATGTCTTCTTCCCCACATTCATCCTGATCCATCCAAGAGTAGTAGAATACAGGAGGCATAACCTCATATCTTAAATCAACATCTCCCAAGGCCGTCGAGTCTTGCTGTGAAACTTCACCATTCAACAAAAGTTCGGTCTCTCTAAGCCACTTAAAATCGAGTTCCATTCAAGTTTGAACTCTAACATCATATTGCGAACTAACATCTCTCACTTAGTAACCTTTTTAATCAGCATCATCGGTCATAGTCATCACTTTCCACGATACCGAACGGAACGGACAGCACTTTGCCATGCATCGCGTGTGTTGTCGTTGTTGTGTTTTTTTTTTTTTTTTTCCTTCTACCATCGGCTAATATTCGTATTCATAGTGATCGATCTCACTGTCGATTTGGCCCACTCTTTTGATCATTGCTTTGATGGAACTCATGAAATCGTTTACAACACCATAAATTTGTTAACCTTGACCGAAGACCGAAAGCTGTAGCCCAAGTAGATGTCCAACAAGATGAGCTATGACCGAAGATAGACCAAACACAAAACCACCAGATCATCAGACCACCATCACACGCGTCAAGAGGGCGCTTAAGGTGATTTTGTAATAAAGTTGGCGTGCGCGTTTTCTGTGCGCTTCACGGCATACCACAATCCATCTGTATCTACAATATACATAGGTGTGTCAGCCTGAAGAACCATCATCATCATCATCATGATGCTCGAATCATTCGTTCCAAGTGCGCTCATACCTATACCGATGAGGTGAGCACAAGGCAACTAGCTGACCAACTACCCAAATAGAAACCTTAAGTGCCTCTGACCCAAATATTGGCAGCGAACGGTGTAATGTGCCGTGTTTACCTGGCCACGTTTGACATCAGATGAGCGTATTTGATTAATGGCCATGCGGTCTGTCTGTGATTAATCTCAGCGCAACCGGTACTTCCAATCGAATCGACCGTGTAATACGATATATCTGTACAACTGCGGATATGTACTTACCAGTGTGCCTCTTCACCTCAAAGGTCGCTGCCGCACTTACGCATTACCTACCATCCGAGTTCAGATAGCTCTCGTGTGGTTTCTCCCCCTCTGGGTGGCTAGGATGGAAGAAAATAATCAAAAATAGAATTTTTAAAAAAAAGTGGGGAATTAAAATTCAATTGAAGCCAACAACGACATTGGTGATCATGACCTAGGCTATACCAAACATTGAAATTCATCCAGAGTGCTGGGCCAGTCCATTAGTATTGCCTGGCTCGAATCGACTTATACAAAGATGGATGTACAATCACAGCCATCAACAGAACCACTACCACCATCAACACCACCCCGGTGACGGTGAATTTTGAGTGGAAAGTGTGTTAAACTGATGCGAAAAGGCCTTTTTGCATAATTCTCCAATTTCAAGGTCGTAAAAAATGCATACATTATCATAAATACCCGACCGAGGAGACTGAAGACTAACAACGACGACAGCAACGATGGGGAGGAGGTAAAACACTGACAGGCAGTCGAAGAATTAGTGGTGTGCGTGTGCGTCAGACCGGGCAAGAGAAGGCGGTTGAGGCGATAATGGAGTTATTTCAACCCTTATAGGGCTTGAGCCGGAATAGAAACGGGAACGCAGAACATTCTTGTCGCTCACTAATTTACGGGCTATTGGCAGCAAAGCGTATGTATCTAAACCTCATTTTCCACCCCCCAAGTTGCCCTCTATCACTAATTCTCTCTCTCTCTCTCTCTCCCTCTTTATGCCATGCATACGTAATCGCAATAAAATGTAAATAATAAGATTTGTGGGCAACTAACCTATGGTGGTACTCGTAGTTGATTGTGGAGTTGGCACTGCCACTGACTCTGACTCTGACTCTGGGTCTTAACTCTGGCTCTGGCTCTGGCTCAAGCTCTGACTCTGACACTACAATACGGAATCTGAGATAAATGTTAGCTTTGCTTTGAAGAGTTACGAATAGGAGTTAATTTGTAGTAGCGCTCCTATGTGTCGTGCTGGATTTACTTACGAATTGCTGGTGGGGTTTCAACAAGGCGACATGCAATGAAAATGATGTTGGAATGTGGAATCGACACTATGCCGATTGCCTTATATTATGTGGCCTTGACAATGTACGGAACGGGGAAACCACATACAAGTAACAACTGGAAGCCATTACCATTAACATTACCACTACCAATACCACTGTCATCAGTGGTAACGGGTGGTGATGATGATGAACGCCTACCAACAAGTTGTTGTGGTTTTCACATATGAGCCACCAAACGGGTCAATGGGAGCTGAAAATCTTGTATACAAGCAGTGAGGCGTCTCAGTGACGGAATGCGATAATTTATACTAGAGCAGGTGCTTAAGAATGTGAAAATCGTTAAAACCGCTCCAAGAGAATGCTCTGAATTAAAAGTTTTGAAAATTGCATAATTCACTTATGTTTCCGAAGGTCTTCTCAACGGAGGGGCTCTCAAAGTTTTATAGAAGGAATGCATTAGTGTAAAGCTATTGTACATACAATTCGAATGGCAGATAGTCAAATGGAGTAACAAGATGGCAATGTTGTGATGATGATGCCTTCATAAGTCAGCAAAAGAATTTCTTCAAAAGTATCCACCACGATGTTGAAACTCCCTGTAGCCAACACTTTATAGAACAACTTCGTCAAATTTTCAAGATTTTGTTAAGACCGCGAAATTGGGATATGCGAGTGGCCGTGCCTCAAGTGGTAGTCTTTCTTTCTCTCTCTGCCAGAAACCTGCAAAGCCATGCCATCCGCAGTTATACTTATATGAAACCCAACTGCCAATGGAAGCCATAGCCGGTGATGAAGTAGTAAGTAGTTCTTCTTTGAAGCGATTTCATTTCCCGTGATATGAGTATCAATGGGTTGCAAATTCATCGATGCGTATAGAGCTAAGCCGAGAGTGTTGGAGACATGGCTGCTACTTATGTACCTGTACACTTACTCTGTATCGTAAAAAGAGCAACCTTACTTTTAAGAGGATCGACGAGAGCCCATTTCAAGTATACCAAACCTCGATCACGTCTACAGATGCAAGAGTTGGACGCCTGAGTGTGGACGTCAGAAATACTGAGAGTCGACAGCAATATAGACAGGACGTTGCCTTCCTGACAACCCCTGTTCACTCTGGCCATCACATACGTGTATATGTTGGCCGCAGTCAGCATCCGTAATAAGGTATCTATTTTCCAGCATTGCTCTTATTCACTAAACTAGTTGTTCGTCTACGCCGTGTTGGATGGCCGAGTAACAGGTACTGGCAACATTTGCGTCACTTTCGATGAAAATGTCCTGCGCATACTCCTCCTTGTCGACACCGCTTTCAAATATGGTAACTATATTTTGAAGCACGATCTAGCAGGATCTTCCGCTTTGTATGTTCTATCTTGGAATGAGGATGTATTGGCAAAGCAATTTTATGCACATGAAGTTCAATGATTGTTTCCATGCTTTTCAAAATAAAGGAAGTCAGACTAATAGGTCTGAATATCATGGAGAGCTTGAAATCAAATTTTCCGATTTTCGGTGCAAAGCCAGTTCCAGGCTTGGAGAAATTATAGTTGTTAGAGATGTCAGCTGATGGATATATGCCACCGGTGACCGGCTAAAACCATCAAAGAAAGCAATAGCGTGTTTGATGGCCTCATCCGGCGCTTCGATCGACGACAGATACCACTAAAATGTTGTGTTTCTCAAATCAATTTCAACTTTGGTGATAAGAGCTGTTTGTGAGCCGCTTTTGATCAAGTTACCTGACATGACTCACTCTCATGCGAGAGACAGACTCTCAGTCTTCGACTCATGTAGATGTCCTCAGATCCTCTGAGTGTTTTCAGTCTGGCTGATTTCAACCTTTTGAAGACTGGTTTCATCAAGGTTTCCTTTCGCAAAGCCTTTATGGAATCCCAGGTAGTTTCCTATATTATTTTTGTTTCGATCTATAAAAGTTCCAGTCTTCTTGCACATTAGTCTTAAGTGGCTGCGTTTCACCGTGGGTGATCGTCGTACATCACATTGCCACCTCAACTCAAAATACTTTGTGAGGACACCGTTTAGGTTTTCACAAGCTTTCTCCATATTTTGTTATATTCAGACTTTAGTGAGAGCATTGGTAGGCATGCTACACTCCACGTTAAGACGTGTCTAGTTGGTTTTCCGCGAATTCTTGATATTCAACTAGGCCGAGACCTCGCGTCTAATTCCAGGACTATTTTTACGTACACAACACACTCCATGACCCCTCCTTTGAATCTAGAAAGCATGCTCTAGTAGGACAGTGCTGATGTAGGTGTGATCCAGGAAATGCAGTGAATAGGAACCGAAATGTTCAGAGAAAAGCATGCGAGATTTTCTACAGATACGAATTTGTCTTAGTAAGTCGACCAAGATCTCTGATCATGGATTGGTAAGAAATCACCAAGCTGTAGACCGCATTAAAGACAAATTCGTTACCTAAGAAAATATCTGTACGCAAGACGCAACCGTAGAAGCTGAAGACTTCACCAAGCATGATTTTAATGGTTTCTTAGACGGAGCCTCACAAGAGTATGATGCCAATGTGATAACTTTAACTCCTAGTCAATAAGAAAAATATATTTACAGTTTTGACAAGAAGACAAAAAAATAACTCTCTTCAGCTAGAAGCGTGCACAACGTCCTCCTGCAAGAGCAACCAAACAGCAATCTTTCTAACTGCTGATGGACGACCTGTCCGAGCAGGTTATTTAACGGAAAACATGCCTTCAACAAGCTAGATGTACACGCTTTCAGAGGTGTGAATGTCGAGTCAGATCTTTTCTAATTTTCAAGGAAATACTAGAACACTGACAAGAAAAACTTGCTTTTGATGAACCAGCATTTTTGGAATGATTACAGGCAATGTATGTTACTCTGTCTTGTTGGATAGGCGCAATCATCAAGCCGGGTATTATAAGAGGCACACATAAGACGGTATATCGAAAATTAGAGCAGCTATCAAGGGAGGACTACGAAACTCGGAGAAGGAAAAAAAAAGAAAACGAAACAGTAAAACGGTTCACACAGTATCCTGACTCAGCGAGATCGACTATGTAGTCGCGGGGTAGGATTGACATCTGGGGGTTGAATATACTCGTAAGAGCTAGGAAATTATCAACTTAAAGGTGATTTTTTCCGCAATCCATAGGAAGCATTTAAACAGCAGACATGAACCAGAGAAACTGATAGAGACGGAGCCAATCAATATTGAAGCAGTCCCTCCGCTTATCCCGGAAAAAGGCAACAGATTTTGAGAAGCGCTACCGTGTGTCTTCTTCAATTAGTTGCTAGACCAGACACGGAAAGACCTACCTTCAACAAGTCCGTGCAGATTTTGGAGTTTTGCTTTCGTTTTCATATTCCGTGCCAAAACCTATAGAAGTTTGTTTCGATTGATCCTTACATCGATTCTTGGTGTACATAGGACAATGGAATTCTTCCTTTTAAGGATATGTTCCATTGTTGTTACCAGGCTGCTATACTACGGATTCTTTCGTATTTTCTTTCTTCAACGCTTACATGGCCGTTTTGGACCCGCTCGCTTTTAAGTCTTAGCCACTAACATATGTCGACAGAGAGCATACGACGAGTAAAGCATCGTGTGAAACAGTTCGTAACGCACTGTTAACTCTCAATGCGATAAGGCTGTGGACAGATTTTGTTCCCTTCATGTACGATCTAATCTTTGCGGCATTTGACCATATTTCCATATAGAACTCGCAGCTCCAGCAAAAATTTGGTTTTTATTCTGCTTTGAGCCTCCGATAAAGCTCATCAGCCCTGTATGTGATGCTCTAGGTGATGTTTAAAACATAGACGACTGCCAATCACTACTCCGAAGCACTTGAGAAATGGTTGAGAAGCAATTGCATGCTCTATAACACTAATCGTTATCGTTTCGCGAATTGTCCTACTATTAATAATCACAGCATCAGTTTTGTCATTGGTGAGTTGCAAACCGGTGTTAGTTAACCACAGCTAGACGTCTTCTAGCGTTTTTGCCACGACCGCCACGGCAATGTCATCTGCGAAACCGATCATCGACGCTTCGCTTAGAATCTGTAGCCGCAAGGTTTCATCGTACATAGCATTCCATAGTACGGGTCCTAAGCCCGAACCGTGTGGCACACCGCCATTAACTTTGTACGCTTTAACTTCATCGTCGGAGTCATAGAGGAGGATTTTATTCGAGAAATAGCTCGTTATCATTGTACGGAGATAGTTTGGTATTTCAATCCGATAAAGACAGTGCATAATACGTTCCCAATTCGCCGCGTTAAGCGCATTCTTCGCGTTCAGGGTTATGATGCCACAATGCCCCGTATTACGTTTCGAGCTCTAGTTATTTTCTACTGTTGACCGTGAATTACGAAAACCATATTTGTGTTCCGATGCTGTTTTAATTGCTGCCAAGAGTCTATTGTAAATGATCCGTTCAAAGATTTTTCCGACTGTGTCAAGCAAACAAATAGGGCGAGAGAACGATAGACCACTGGGATTCCCTTTCCCCTTTATCAAAAGGAGTAGTCGTTCGCGATTCCAAGGGTCAGCAAAAAACACTCTTGAAGATACGCTCATGATTTAATAACAGTGTTTAAGGCTTTATTTGGAACACCACTGTGATTTTTTGTGGAGCAATCATAGCTACTCCCGTGATGAATTTGACCAAGCACCTCACTTTCTTTGCAATGGAATAGGATCGCAACTATTTTTCACAACATTACAGGGCACGTTGGCCTTTCAGCCTCATATACCAAATTACGAGTAGCTTTACCCCATATACCATGATTATACCGATCTCTAAAGCAAAGGCGCTAGCTAGACTTAATCGCTTGTTTTAATCGGTTTCTCGCTGCTTGATAAGAGCGGCATCCCGAGTCAGGGAACGCTAGTACTGGTACGTTCTTCTCGATGGCATACTGATTTCAGTTCCGCGATTTTCAGAGTCTACCAGTATTCGGTGTTTTCCTCTTCTCACCCTAGACATTGACGCATTACGTGTATAAATTATTAACCGCGATACCTGGGTTCCGAAATGCCCTGCGGCTCTAGCTTCAATTATCGCCGGTTACTGCGGATTGCTGAACCGGTGCCGGCGGTAATCACTATACATATAGTGATCACTCACGCGGCAGGTCATTGCCCCCAAAAGTGATATACATACATGCATGAAGCACTTAATGTTGCTGTGCTAAACGTATTTGTAGTTCCAATATTAGCTAAAACAATATCCCGACAGGAAAGTGCATCAAGAAGAGCCGAACTGTCCCATTCTCAGGTCCATGCATTGAAATAGCCTTCCGATTATGATAGGACTCTTGCCAATATCATCGGCGACAAGATCATTTCGAAGCGAGTATTCCATGAATGGAGGCGTTTCCGCAAAGCCAAATCACTGACGTATTTGTTGGGTCGGTGAGCTAGTTATTTCCAGTTAAGTTTCTGTATTGCTCGTAGAGAATCGCTATGTCAATTTTGAATTGACGAACCGTTCGCTCTAGGAGGTCTTCAGCCGCCAGTCACAGCTGGAGGGTATTCATATTTTTGTTTCGAGCGCGTTTTTATATTCTGGGCATCTTCTGCTCCCGAACAACATAGAGAGTAAACAATTTGATCTATCTTTGCTGTTGTGACCATTGTCAATTTGACGATGGCTTAATCGCTTTGCTTGTACATTTCGTCCATTAGCTCGCGCGAACGGTTTTTATCTCTTGTGACTACGTGCACCGATTGGTAGAAGTTGTTGTAACTGACATTATCATCTTCAAACCCTTTTCAGATAGAAAGTTATCCGCACTATCTATGTTTTTTTAAGGCACTTCGAAATGCCACATTAGTTGCCTGTTTTCTTGTAACCGCGAGTTGCTTTCGGAGTGGCCTATTGAGAACTCTTTTCGATCTCTGTGGTGTCTGAATATTTTTCCGATTGCAAAATATCGTAAATAACCATTTTAACAAAGCCTTAAGACACAGTCGAAATGAGACTACCAGGCATGTTATGTAACGGAGTGCTTCCTGAAATCTCTATATTTACTCGTATATGGTGCAAACGTTATTGACGACATATGACGAGTCCACATTTCTAGATATTCGACGATAAAATCCCTTCCAAGATGTGATTTAACAAATCCTCTAAACCTGCTACTGTACATCGGTGCATCATTTTGTCCACAAATCATCCCTCTGTTGAGTCTTGTTTTTTTATTAATAGGAATGATGGTTCCGAAAGAAGAACGACGCAATTTTGCGTACCATACAATGTGACAGTATAAAACTGGACTTGTCACTTGGTCAGTTTTGTTGACTGCGAAGATAATTTAAATGACAACCAACCACCAAACTGGGACATTTTTCAGATCCTTTTAAGAATGTACAACTATTTGCCGAACTTCGCTGAGGAACAGTGTCTTTTGTTTGGTGAGCACGAAGGAGATACGAGTAAATTCGCAACTGCAATGAGTATTACGCCCAAGATCTCTGTTGCAGGGGTTTATAGTGACAAACGCACGCACACTGTCACTATGCTCGTATAGCTGACGACAATACGACGCACGTTTATAAAGACTTTTGAAATTGAAAAGACGAAAAGAAATCCAAAGAGAGCAGCAGTAGATATCCGTAGCCGTAACCGTAGCCGCATTCGCTTGACACTCGCACAAGGCAAAAAAAAAAAAAACACTAAAAGGCAGGGAGGAGGAATACATCACAAAAAAAAAAAAAAAAAAAGAGAAACAAACGTAGAACGTAAAACGTTTTTGATGGTTTTGATGTTCGTAATGTCAGTTTTTTGCCTCAAAGTCATCGCTCCTTCTGTTGAATCACGTACCATCTTTCCTCCAACCTATTCGGTAGATCACGTTTGGGGGCTTCCGGTAGAGAGAATTCAACTCGATTCATGTCGCTTTGCTGATGGTGACGTCTTTGTGATTGTCGTCAACTTGGTTCGCTGCCACTAGCCTGCCACTGTGCCAGAGTGCCTAAGTGTCATAGTGCCGGCCGCACTGCTATACTTGTTTGTTGTTGCTGCGGCTGACAGATACTTTCCTACCTCTAGGCTTGTACAATCAGTTTAATTTTTTTTTTTTTTTTATAAATTTCTAGATCTATGTTCATTGAGAAATGAAAATCCGTCCTAAAGTAGCTGCAACGTTCAGAATCGAAAACCAAAACTACAACAACAACAACAACTAGTATAAAAAACTAAAAAAAAAATGGTTCGCTCAGTCGGCTGGTTGGTCGGTCTTCGAAGTAACACAGTACGCTTGAGTTATGTTGCGTCTTATCTCCATTTTAGGGGTTCCTTTCCTTTTTATGGATTTGCTGCGCGCTCCTTTTTTGTGTTTTGTATGTGACGCTGCTGCTGACGACAACCTCGCAGAGTCGGTGTGGTTGGCGTTGGACTTGGACTCAACTCATTTTACAAAAACAACCAAAACCTAAACCAAAATTCAGAAAAAAATAAAGAATTGGAAGCCAAGGAAAGGCAACAAAAAAAAAAAATAAAAAAATAAAATGACCCAACGGACAGTTGGACAGATGAAATCGTGAGTGTACACCACTCCACGTCATGGAACAAGGTGGTGAGAGGTGCCCCTTCAGCTCGCTCTCAGGTAGAGTTGGCATTTTTCGAATCCTTTATTTTTCGGGAGTAATTTATGGCATTTCTCGCATTGTGTGCGCAACTTCTATTTACTAGGTTCGGTCTGGGTGTTTACGGATGACAACACACCAACACACAGAAATACGAAAATACGAATACGAATACTATGTTGCTGGTTGTAGAAATGCTCAGAACAGCAGCAGCGCGTAGCACCTGATTTCCGTGGCCGATAGCGATTTATATTTCTTTTGGTTTTTTTTTTTCTTCAATAAAAAAAAAGATACAACCCGGCTATATGAGGAAACGAGATGATTATCTGGACTTGATGCATTGTCATTTGCGACGGAAGTGCTAGGAATGATGTTACGTACGTACGAGGTGCTACGTATGCGCACAGATACGAGTACAAACATATTTTGTGGAAATCTCAGAGATGCTTATTCTGATGATGTTTAGATAAAATTGGGGGAGATGTTAGCAGGTGTCACATACGGGTACAACCTGCTGGAGTTCATTTCTTGAATATTTGCTAGACAAACTACACATGTAGATTTGAAGAAAACATAGTACGCTGACACGGCAAATGTCATGGCTTTCGTCGATTAATTTTTGGCGATTTTATGTTTTCTCTGATTGGGGGGGGTCTCTACCTGAGTAGTGCATTATCATGCTCCTACTATAACAACGGGTCAAATACCTTTGCGTTTACTCTCCAGAGTTTTGGATTTCTCTCAACTGTTCCACTCTACGCTGTCTAAGTAGTCCCGCTCTAGCACGAAATCGGGAAAGCGGGTGCAACAAATTTTTATGAAAGACAAATGCTAAGGTGTTGCATCCATATAGCAGCCTTTCTAGATATTAAACAGTATAGCGAGAAAAAAGGGGGGAAAAACCACTGAATACAAGATCACTTCTTCGTGAGTCGAACTATACAAGTATCCTCTGGGTGGAATTCAGAGAATAGGATCATGGCTGATACTTTACAGATGAATTCCCACGTAGGTGGTAAAGCCATCGGTAACCTTATTTGTCAGACTTGAGCTCATTTAAGGATTTAGGGTATCTTCATACGAATATGTACTTGTTGATCACTGAGACCTTAAGAATTAGAAGGCGATTACACTAAGAATACATAAATTTTCCTTACGAGTTGAAGGAGGCCACTAACCGATTTGTCTCTTTAATACATCTGCGATACGATGTATATGTAACTCGAAAGCATCTTCATATCGAACAGACAAACTAACCATCATCTACCACAATCGGACGTCGACCTCGGAGATATGTACATAATAGAACCGTTCATTCCAAGCTGGCCGAATGTGGAAGTAAAATTCACAAATGTCTTGCATTCTTAAATCTTGTTTGGCTTTCGATACAATTCACAGTGCCTGAACTTAGCCAGGTAGAAAATATGCCATTCTTCCTCCTAAAGAGCCTCGAAAGAATTTTCGAAATTCACATTTACCGCACACTTAATCACAGAAGGTTATCACACCGGCCAAAAAGGTAAATCGGTTGAAAACTCTCTCCTGTGGCACGTTGAAAAACTACTCTCTCTCTCTCTCTGAAGTAACATGCAAATAATGGCATCCATCGATATCGAGGAAATTTTCGACAACGTTGTCACTTCTGCGGTCATGACTCCTTTCCAAGAACTGAATTTAAGTGACTCCACAATATTCTCACACATTTCATCGCCCATCTTTTACAGAACTTAGCCATCGACGAGCTAGTAAGAAAAGGTAGCGGAAGAGGACACGGTAGCTTATGCAGTAGACGTCATTCTCATTCGACATGGTATCTCTTTTGATACGCAACTATGTCCCTAGCGTCAATCCGGCAAAAAACCTTCCCTCTTCACAAGAGGAATTAGAGTATATTTTACTATTGGTATACTATTGGTATTCGCACACAAGCTAAACGGCATCTTTCTACGGTAGACTCGAGCTCTTCGCTCTCTGGAGTTACCTCTGCGAATAAAGACAAAACGGCAGGACTTATGAAAGCCTGGCAGTAAAAAGAATGAACTGGACCGACACTCCGAAGTTTGGCCGACAATCATTGATTGGAATGGGCGATCAGGTGCTTAACAAGTGCAACAAAAGCCGGACGGTTAAGTTAATGTCGATTTGGAAGTAGATAAGAAAGTAAGGTATTGTAAAATACTTGGAATTTCCGAGAAGATACAGCTTCAGACACACGACAAACAATTGAACTGGAAACTGAGGTAACCTTCCATTTTTAAAGATTAACTTGTGTAAGCACGTGGATCTAATACAGAGCAAAATGCTGAGGCAGGAGAGTGTAAGGAGCGACTACTGAAACTTGCCCCAGTGGAAGCATAGATAGCCAGTACCACCTCCGTATTTGAACCCGATATACATGCAAAAGAGCTCTGGTGTTTGTTACAAACGAGCAAATTTACATGCTCTCTGACAGTAAGGCATCACTGCTTGCTATCAACGCATCTGGAAGAATCTCAAAAACGTCAGTAATCAGACCAGACTGCTTGCGATACAGTTTAATTAATTATAGGACATAGTTTCAATAATGAAAGAGAAGACAAACTAGTCAAACTATAGAACTTACCTCAATATGAATGATGTCAAGACTGCGAAAGACGATCCCTTACTAAATAGCATCCAAAGGTATCAAACAGTTTAACTGCTTTTTAGCAAGCCCTTTCTTCAAAAGAACCAAGCATCTTCTACAACTAACTGGGAGGGAAATACACACAGAAACCAGTTACCATAAAGTCAAAAAACATCTCATGACTATGGGAATAGATGAAGAAAATACATCTCGAATGACCAACAAAGACGAAATGGCGTAAGCCATTGTTACTGCCAGTTGTCTCAAGAACTAGCTCCGGCATCGTGAATGAAATCCAACTGGAGAATATCATAATAGGTCCAATCTGGCCCAGTGATTGGAGACTTAGTGCCTACCCAAGTCCCTAAAGTTAACTACTTTTATACCTAGCTAGGATCCCAAATACAGTCAGCAGAAAGAAGGCATGCGACATGCGGGATGCTAGGATAAACATAATGCTGCAACCCTGTATAAGACCTGTAACTAGTGCTGCAATGACCAAAAGCTTCGTCACATTGCCACCAATGTTGATTACGTCGTGTAAATCTTCTACGAGAAGCGTCTGAGTATTAAGCAAATAATCCCTTGTCAACGAAAGAGAAATCCATCATCATCTCCTCCTTTTGTACGAGTATACACAACTAAGAACTACGTGCACTGCACAACAAGACAAATAAGTTATGGCACGTCTGCATTGAATTTCGTTCTAAATTTGGCTACCGAAATTATTTATTCTTTTATATCAGCAACAAATTTAAATTTGCAATCAATAAGGATAAGACCAATAGCGGCTAAGACTGCCGGCTCTATAGCACAAACATTTAACAAAAAAACAAAAAATTACAATTTTATTTTAAGTCAACATTTTTGCTATACACTGGAATCCATCAGGAGAGCTTGGATTTTGGTTACACAATAAGAAGCACTGTCCTCTATTGTGTTGTTATGACTTCATCACATTTTGTGCAATTCGGAGGTGTTTTCTTTTTGAGGAGGTGTTGCAACAACAAGACTCGCAAGCGAACGGATCTACTGTTAGCAACCCCTTCAAACGAAACAAGAACAACGAATTTCGGATGTTCAGTTGGATTGTTAGCGCACTCCCCACAGAGGAGAAAGATGACGATGATAGCTTGGACGAGGCATATAAGCAGTGCCCCAGCTATCAATAATGTAAAACTGCATAGCCTGAACGACACCACCTCCGATAACGGTTTCAGGCTAATCGACTTTGCGGCAGGGCGGAACATTGTCCTAGCTAGCACGCGGTTCCTCCGCATATTTGATATCCATAAGGAGACTTGAAGAACTCCTGATGAACTGTCAACCAAATTGACCACGATGCGATCGACGCAACATCGACTCGCATTGTTACCTTGTTGTAGCCGAGGTACGGTTGCGGATATCCCGAACATCGAAAAGGCAAGCTAGACTGTGAGGAAGTTTGACGTCGGATGGTTATAATTGCAAGGGGTTGCCAAATGCTTTTTCTATCGAGTCTCCCTTAATCTCATAAGAGGTCATATACTGCCAGCATCAAGTATCGAAGACCGATGGCAACGTTGTTAAAAAGCCATCACAGAAGCCGCCTCTGATGTGCTGAATTTCACTCAGCCACCACAATGCAACCCGTGGTTTGATTACGAGTGTTGGCATGCATATGCAGCTAAGCAAGAAGTACACAAAGCGGCGTTGCATAGAAAAACTAGAGCTGCTCACGAGCTCTACGAGCAGAAGAGGAGAGACGAGCACCGGGTTCTCAGGTGGAAAAATAAGGATCATGGGAAGAGCATGGTTAAGGAGAGAGATGCTACTCCAGGAATGAGATTCGGAAGTTTTACAGAAAGGTAAAATAATAAAATGCTGCCGCCACAAACCCGGAACCAAATCCTGTAGAGGCGAACGAGGGAACATACATAGCAGTAGAGTCACAGTCGATGCTGACATGAAGAAAAAATTCCGTCCACCCGACTCGGATAAAGTGGAGATAGCCATATCTAAGCTCAAGTACAACAAAGCTGCTGGAGTGGACGGCCTGTCGTCCGAGCTCTTCTAGGCACCAGGCGATGACTTGGTAAAGAGCATACGCCAACTAATCTGTAAAATGTTGGCGGGCGAAAGTAGGCCCGATGAATGGAGCCTCAGTATTTTTTTTTCGATCTTCAAAAAATGGGACGTCAAGTACAGACGCATCAGCTTCTTAACATCGCCTACGAGATACTATCTAACGTATTATGAGATCGCCTGAAAAGGTTCATCAGCAACCTACCAATGTGGCCTTAGGCCAGGGAAGTTCACTATCGAACATACACACTCTATGGCAGATATAGGAAAAAATCTATGAACCCGCGTATGGCAGCGTCACAGAGGCTAGCTATACAGAGCCATGTCTAGTTATGGCAGCACAGCCAAACTCGCCCGTTTGTGCAGGACGACGATTGAGAAAATTTGATGTCAAAAAAGGATTCAGACAAGGCGACGCGTTGTCATGTGACGTATTTAACATCATTCTTGAAAGAATAGTGCGAGACTCATGCACCAACACAAGAGGCACAAACTTTGAAAAATCCTTCCAATTACTAGCATACCCATCCATAAGATGGGTATATGCTGTCAACAAAAATGGACATCCAACACCGATATCTCCGACAGAACGTCACCTTCGATAGATTTAACTTTGCATGCCTAGGCTGCACTATGAGTTCAGATAACGACACCAGCGCTGAGATTAAACGAAGAATAACTCTTGCCAATCATTGATTTTTTGGATTAAGAAGGCAATCGACTAGCCCTCTCTCGAAGAACAAAAGTAACCCTACATAAGACCTTAATAATCCCAGTCCTCCTCTATGGCGCAGAGGCATCGACTTTAACAAAAATTGATGAGGCCCCTTCTGGCTGCTTTGAGAGGAAAATTCTGCTGGTTGTTTTTGGTTCTGTCTGCATAGACGGTGTGTGGAAGATGATATACAACGACGAACTGTACGGTCTTCAACCACAAGAGTGAAGGTCCAACGACTGAGGTAGTTGGGTCGTGTAGAGCGGATGCACACCAATGCTTCGATCCGAAACGTCTTCGAATCCACCCCCGAGGGACAACGCAGCCAGCTTAGAACGCGAAACTGGAAGCAGCTTGGTTAATTATTTGAGTCGAAGCCAGTGCTTTTTTTTTCAATTATACTTATTACTAACTAACAATCCACGAATACTTAAGTTCATACAGTTTCTATTTCTGGGTTGTTCATTGTTAAGTTTAAACCTACGATTATTTCAATGCCACAGACACGAAGGATATTACATTTATTTAAGGCAAGACTCAACCCGGAGCTAGTAGACTCCACGATATCAATGAGCAAAGCTTTGTAAAATTCGATGACAGAGTCCTCAGCGGAATTCAAACTACCCTCATTTCTGACCGCAAGTAATTCTTTCGACATACATCTCTAAGGTCTATCGAAATAACACCAGCACAGCTACAAGACAAGATAAACAAACTTAAAGATGATTTTTCTCCTTGTTCCGGTGGTTTGCCTGCCATTGTTCTGAAAATATGAGCAAATAATCTTATTTCACCCCTCGCAAGTAAAGCGAAAAGCGGTTTCATAATCCACAGGACACATGATATTACTAACTACCGACCCATTGCTAGGTTATTCTGCATTCCCAAGATCTGTAAGAGCACCATTTATGATGTAATTTTCTTTTATAGCAGATCTATCCTCGCACCGAACCAACACGGATTTCTTAAAGCCAGATTAGCAACTATCAACCTTATTGAATTCGCTTCTAGTGTGCCCTAGACAAGTCGGTGTGATTGCTACCGATCTTTGACAAAATAGCACTGAAATCAAACTCGATGCCCTAGGTCTTAAAATTGCTTGGATCAAAAGTACTTGCAAGGACGCTATTACCCAGTGCATTATCGTTATCGTTTGTCTGAACAAATTAAAGCCACATCTGGTGTTCCACAAGGCAGTCAACTTGGTCCATTAATTTTCATTTTAACTATTAATAAATTTGTCAATATTATAAAGAACGCACATGTATTTGTCTATGCCGATAATACGACAATCTAAGACAAAGACCTCAACAAGATGATCTTCGTAGGTCTTCAATATGGTGCCACAAAAACTTCATTGAGCTCAACATAAAAAAAATGCTAAGTCATCTCATGATCACGTTTAGTAGAATATTTCCTGACTGAACCTACTATACTAGTAACCTATTTGACCGCCAGAATGCGCTGCTACTGCAAAAATGGTTATGGTGTCTCAAAGTCCGTTCACATTTAGGCAGACATGCCAAATTTCAGTGCGATACTGTCTTTAGTTTTGTTTTGACAGCTGATTGTTGTTGACGTGTTTGGCATCATGTTGAGTATGGACAAAAACGATTTTCGTTCTCTCATAAAACATTATTTTTTGAGAGGCAAAACGGCGAAGGAAACAAAAGAAAAATAAATATTATGGGGCTAATGCTCCGTCAGATTACACCGTCAAATATTGGTTTCGAGAGTTTCGTTGTGGCCGCAACTCCAGGCCGCCGCCCAATTATCAAGGCTTCGCCCTTTAATGACGTTGTCTAATAATGAACGGGGCAGAGCAAAGTACTGGTCTTATCGTAAACATCTTCAGATGACGCTACCGAAGGTTGCTACGATTTGATCAGTCACAAGCTGCCGGTCATAGGTCTTGTTGGCGGCTGGACCACCGGTAGTCCCTACCAGGACTTAAATCACGGTACCATGGGAGTCAGGAGCCCCCGGATCTCGGTCCGGGCCTGACTTGTTAGAGGTAGGCCCCCTTGTGGGAGCGTCATGGTGGCTGTGGTTTAAACCCAAAATCGCGGGAAAGAGTCTTCCTATGGTTTTCCTTGGTTTTCCTTTTGGTTTTCCTTGGTTTTCCTTTGGTTGACTCAATGTGGAGTTGCAATAAGTGCTGGGTGCTGTGACCCTAAGAACAGTAAGAGGTTTTAGGTCGGCCTCGACTTATACCAAGGGTGGAACTTGTGCCGGCAACACAGTTCCGAATTGGTATCTAAAATAGTGAAAATCTTTGAAGAGCGATGGCAAGGCGTATCCTTGCTCCCATGGATGTATGGGCATCCCGTAAGTTTAAGCCCACATGGCAGGTACTTACGTTAAAAACATGAGACATCTGGCCGCAACTCCACTACCGATCAAGTCCTCAGCGGCAGGCCCTCCGATGCGGTTACAGAGGACAATGTCTAAAAAATACATGAAATGGTGTTGGCTGACCGGAAAGTGAGTGCGCGAGCTAGCAGATACCTAGCAGATACCACAAAGATTAGTACTGAGCGCACACGCCATATTTTGGCCAATTTTCTGCATATGAAAAAGTTATCCTGCCGCTGGGTGCCGCGCATGCTCACTCCTGACCAAAAACACGAACGCGAGAGCTCTTCGAAAGAGTGCTTGGACTTGCTGATGAGAAATCGGGTGGACTTTTGGCGTCGATTGGTAACTGTTGATGAAACTTGGATTCACTATTATACACCAGAGAACAGAGTGAGTGCCCGGCAATGGACTGAAGCCGGCACGAGTGCTCCGAAGCGGTCGAGGGAGGCTCGATGGGTCGGAAAGGTTATGGCGTCGGTTTTCTGGAATTGTCATGGCATACTCTTCGTGAACTACCTCGAAAAAGGAAAAATCATCAACAGTGAGTATTACTGTGCATTATTGAACCAATTGAAGGCCGAAATCGCTGCAAAATGGCCTCACATTAAGTGAAAAAAAATTTTGTTTTTGCAAGACAATGCGCCGACGCACAAGAGCATCGCAACCACGGCAAAAATCAATGACTTACGGCTCCAATTGCTGTCACATCCACCGTATTCTCCCGATTTGGCTCCCTCGGACTATTATCTCTTCCCAAACCTTAAGAGATGGGTCATCACTAGAAAATTCAGGTCACACGAAGAAATCATCGACGCCACGGAGGAGTATTTTGCAGACCTTCCGGCAAATTACTTTTCGGACGGGATCAAGAAATTGGAAAATCGCTGGAATAAGTATATCAAGCTAAAAGGGGACTATATTGAATAAAATAAAAAACCACATTTAAAAAAAAAATTTGTAGTATGGGGATGTTCTCCGATACTTCCAGGCTCGTAGGTTCCTCAATCGATCGTGTTGTGAGCGAAGGACACGACTTTGGAAAGCGCTGCTTTGCTACCCTCTCTGCCGCGTTTTGTGCTGTCCGAAGACCGCAGCACACGCTGAACAGGCAGTTAAGCAAATGGTAGGTGTATTTAATAGAAAAGCCTTGGACAATTAAATGGAAGAATTTTTATTAAAAAAGAAAGAAAAAAAAAGAAGAACAATTCCATTCAAAATAATAATTACAATAATTCAAAAAATGTAAAAGAAAAGGTAATATAAAAAAAATTAAAAAAAAAATATAAAAAAGTAAAAGAAAATTAAAAAAAGGTCTTTGAGTGTGCGTGCTTACAGCAGTGGAAATGACCCGACAGTTGGAGCACTCATACTCAAAATTGCAGTTTTATAATCACCGCAGGATTTTCTCACACAAGTGTGGCACCTTTCAAGACTAGTGGACAAACCCGACCTGTCGTTTGTGAGATGCCAAACCTGAGTGGAGGCTGCAGCGTCATCCATTTCGGTTTTATGTTTATCCCACGCAATACTTGGGTGTGAATTATAAACTAAGTAAAAGCTTTTAGTTGCAATATGAGCTTTTGTTAGTATGAGCTTTCGTATGCAAGTATGATCTTGAACTTTCTTTTATAGTGTTGCCAAATTCCCTTTTCAATTACTACAAAGTTATTTATTATTATTTTCTACAAAGTCATTTATTTATTTTTGTTAGAATAAACGAATTTCTACAGTCTCCCCCTCTGGCGCTGAGATCGTCTCGATGATGCGACAGGATCAGGTGATGTTTTCTTTGGGCGTCCTCTTCGTCATAAGCGTTGGATTGGAGTGATATTTCTTGGTGTCAGGGACGAGTGATATTTCGTAATGGAAGAAACGCGGTATGTCCCCAATGGGATGCTGAGATCGTCCTTCTCTTTCTCCCCCTGGACTAACATTGCCCCGAGAGCGTAATTGCTGGCATCTGTTTTTAATATAAAAGGCTGCTCTTCCTCTACCTGTTGTAAGATTGGCGCTGTTGTTAACATGGTTTTAAGACTTTCGAATGCAGTTTTCTCTTCGTCTTCCCATTTCCACACAGAAGTTTTCTTGTGTTCTGCATATGGAGGTGGTTCCATTGGTATGCCGAACACTGCTTCGTTTTCTATCAGCAATTGGTTCAACTTGTCCCTCTCGTACACATTTAATTCGACTGCCTCATCTTCACGTAGTGCGATGTCGAACGCTAAAATTTCTGTGAAGAATGGTTCGAGACCCACTTCCTCTTCTGACCGCACCATTGCAGGGAACAGCTTTTGTCGCTTCTGTTTTCGGTCTGGTGTATGCTCATTGCTGAGGCTGTCGCTGAAAATTCTTTGGATCGAGTGTGGCGACTAGTCGTTGTCTCTCGTTGATGTTACAACTGACCTACGTAGTGGTGTTTGGATATTTAACTCGTACTGTGGCTTGGGTGTTGAAGCTAGCGGAGAGATTGGGTCTATTGTTTTGAACCAATTGAGGAAAATATTGGTCTCTTGGGTAGGGGTGTTTTCAGGCTGGAGCTTTTGCAAACTCGGAAGTGCATCTATTTGAACACTTTTGTGTTTTAATTGTGTATGTGAGGTGTCATAGAAATCAAATTTCTTTTCGGGTTGGTCGGCGAAATACCATAATCGTTGACCTATGTCAAGGACTATCCCGTTTTCTTCTAGGAAGTCTATGCCAATGAGTGTACGATTATCTGTTGCTTTCGGTAAAGCGATAAATTGGATGGGTCTCAGGATATTAGCTTCTCCTATAAGGATTTCATGTCCGTTGGTTTCGCCGTCGGCAAGTGTGACGTCAGCTATGACCTTCGAGAATTTGATTCCATTCTTCAATAACTGAATAAAAAGTTGTCTTCCCGCAACGCTGGTACGTGCTGCTGTGTCTAAATATGCAATGCCTGACTCACCATGAACTCCGATTGGGATGGTTGGCAAATCGGCTCCAAGTGATGTTCTTATGCAATTAAAGGATACGGTAGACGGTCCTTTTGGAAGTTGCTTGCAGTTAGGGCATGTGGAACGTACTACTCCAGGGAGTTTGCATGAATAGCAGAAAATCTTGGTTTCCACAGGTTGCGTGGACGTATTATTCGTGTTGTATCTTTCTTTTTTTCTACATTTATCTGTTGTATGACCCGGATGTTTACAGATTTCTACAAATTTGCATTCCCAATGAGGTTACTTTTCACCCCACCTAGTATATCAACCCAAGCTGTCGCCTCAATGCAGGACTTTGGCGTTATCTGTGATACTGAACTTAATTTCCGCATGCATAGGTACCTAGGGTGATGGCACCAGTAGTCGGCCACTTAACTCTTTTTTTGTGTTTGATTAACTCTTAAAAATCAATAGTTGAAAAATTTTTATTGGGTAATTCTAAAAGTATTAAGTAAATTTACTAACTTAAACAAATTATTTATGATTATTAAGACAAAAGTGTGATTGTTATGTAGTCGGCCCCTTCAGTTCCAGAAGTCGGCCACGTGAGTATCCAGTAGTCGGCCTCAATTTAAAAATTCACTCTATTTGCAAAAGTTACAAGTGCTTCGGTATCATTTTAACGTTTTATAGTAAGTAAAGAACAATTTCATATAAATAGGAACATGTATTTCAGTCAAATGTATTTAAACATTGCTTCATAAGATATGTTTTTGAGTCTAATAAGTAAATAAATAAATAAATATAAATACACACATAATTAGGTAAATATACTATGATTACCTATTTACTAGCGAATATTAATGAAAAAATAACAGTTGGTAGTTTGAAGGCTAGGTAATCAAAGTAGGTGTCACTTGTATCAGGTTTTACCAAGGGTTGTTCAAAGAGCTCGTTCTGCTGTCTTCGGCAGGTTCTTCTTCCTCGTCTATATTTTCGCATTAAAATGATGGTAATGGTAATGGTGACCCTAGTATGGACTCCGAGCAGTTAAAAGCTATTTTTTGCAGCTAACCCGTTCCGTCTACAACATATATGCCGGTTACTGTATCGTCTAGGTCGGGTTGAACGAGATGTGTTTGTTCGAGTTTTTCTATTATTTTCATAATTTCATCGAAATTAATGTTTTTGCTTTCTAGTTCTTCCTTCGCCAAAGCCAATACTTTTCTGCAGGTTATATCTGCAATTTCTGGTTCTGTTGTTCTCTGTTTCTCCAACTCATTCTGCACACATTTTGTGTAGTCTATTGCGTTAGGATTAAAAGGCAACAAACCACACTTTCGGAAGGCGTTTCTTATATTTTCTGTCCTATCTGAACTATCTAAAACCAAGCACTTCACAAAAGTTGGTTTTTTTTACTGTTTTGCCTCTGTTTTCCGGAATGCTTAGCCATTTATGTATGGTATTTTTGTAGTTTGTTTTCAAGTCCTTAAATGCACCCACCCTGGCTTTGTTATATGGGTGGTGTTTGGCAAGAGTGCATATAAAATAATGCGATTATTGCGACAAAAGTCACTAAGGCCCAATGTCAGATGTGATTTATGCCCATCGACCAGCAATAAAATTGGCCGTTTAATATCATTTTCGGCTACCCAGTCATTGAAACTGTTGGCCACGTATTCATAAAACGTTTCCGATCGCATCCAGCTAAGGAGTGCCATCGAAATAATTTACCCACTCAAATTTCGAAATTACTTCCAAAAATTACAGAAAAATCAGTCAAATGCTTCTTTTTTGTAATACTAGGAATGATTCCATTATTTTAAAATTTTATGTCATTTCTGTTTGGTAGTTAAAATAATCAACATGGAGTCTGAATTGGATGTAAGAAAAAATATTATTAAGTGTCACCTAGCACACCCAGAGTGGACGTATATAAAAATTGCAAAGGCACTAAAAGTTAATAGGAAAACTATTGCTACTGCTATTAAGAATTATAAAGATAACCTGTCAGTTGACACAAAAAAGGGGTCTGGTCGCAAAACCGGTTTTATGAACCCAAAAAAGGTCACTAAGATTTTGAGCCTTCTTGAAAAAAATCCAAACATTTCTGAACGTAAATTGGCGAAAAAAGCTGAATGTTCAAATTTTTTAGTTCATAAAGTGAAGAGAACTGTGGGCTTGAAAACATATAAAGTCCAAAAGGTTCCAGATCGGAACGCAAAAAAAATTTGGATGCGAAAAAACGGGCAAAACTTTTGCAATCAAATATTTTGACCAGATTTTCATGCATTATAATGGACGATGAATCTTATGTTTTTGCTGACTTCAACCATCTTCCGGGGCAGTCATTCTATACCGCCAAAGGTAGGGGAAATGTTGAAGCAAAGTTTCGAACCCAACCTAAAGCGAAATTTCCAAAAAGGTTCCTTGTTTGGCAAGCAATTTGTTCTTCCGGGCTCAGAAGCCAAATTTTCATCATGACTGGCTCAATAAATGGCGAAATTTATGTGAATGAGTGCCTGCAGAAGCGCTTAAGGCCTTTTTACGACAATCATCGAGAACTCCCCTTATTTTGGACTGATCTTGCGTCATGTCACTATGGAAAGAGAGCGATGGATTGGTATGAGCTAAACAACGTTACGGTGGTGCCCAGTGAGGCCGAATTCGCCAGAACTTAGGCCAATTGAAAGATATTGGGCCCTGGTTAAAAAAGAGTTAACGGCCACCAAAAAAGCTGTTAACACCCTGGAAGAATTCAAAAAATGTTGGAAAAATAGCTCTAAAAAGGTGACAGATGAGACCATTAAAACAATGATGGAAGGTGTTCCTGAAAAAAATAAAAAATTTGTTAAAAATAAAGATTAATTTTTTTTTGTTATTTTTCACAGAATTTGAGACATGAAATAAATACTTTTAATTTTTTAAATTTTTTTAGTTCTATTTTATACTATATTTTTTTGTCAATTTTCTGTGGGTAAATTTTTTCGACGGCACTCCTTACTTTCGGACGTACCTAAACCCACTTATCGGGCATACTTCTAACTACAGCCTGAGGAGGGCGCACATAAGGAAAGACGACAAATGGTGGTAAAGTTTTTCCATCAGCACTAAAAACAAACAAAACTGTAAGTGTCTCTTTATCGCTTCCTGAAGAAACTTTGTATAAATTTTTCGAGCCCTTAGGAGCCAAAACAATCCCAGATTTCGGAAAAAGACAGAAAGATGTTTCATCACCATTAAAAATTCTAAAAGCATTTTACAAAATGTCTAAGGTATCAATTTCTTCTGGGTAATCTTTGAGCTCCCGGAACCACTTTTTTATGTACTTCTCAGATAGAAACGCCCGTCCTTTCGACAGTACCTCTGCTCTTCTGAGGGACAATTCTGGGTGACGTTTCAGAAATCCATAGTACCAGGTTTTCCCTGGTAGCCCATCTTTAAATGGGCTCTTCCTATTGTCTTCCAAAATTATTTTTTGGACTGTATTCAGCAAGTCTGTTGGCTTTCGTGGGAATCTGAATTTGACAAGGTTTATGAGCCAGTTTACTGTTCTGTTCTTCGGCCGCAGTAAGAACAGTGGCAGGACCCATTTTTCTTAAATAAATCGGAATTTTTGTTACCTACTCCTACATATGTAGGTATGAACATTATTTTTGTGCAAAACATAAGTGGCCGACATAAGAACTTTTGTCTTCTATAGTCGGCCACCCATTCTATCTTTACGTTTACGACCGAGTACGGAAGCTACGCAGGAACAGACTTAGTACAATGAATTTGAGGAGGATTTGCTGTAGATAATGCTACATTAACACGATTCTTTACATTTCACTTTATCCTACCATTTATTGTATTAGCAATAGTAACAATAATTCTTTTTATTGTGGCCAAAAAAAACATAAAATAAAATTTCAACTGAATTAGCGTACTCGGTTGACAAAAAAGTTAAGAAGAATTGAATTGAATTGTCTTCTACATTCGGCCCCCCTTATATACAATTATCAAGTAATACAATTTAAGTTTTTTTTTGTCAAAAACATCAAAATAAAGCTATAAACTTAAAGCTTAAAAATAACCACACAGTACGGCAACTTCACTAGTTTAATCCTTGCTTTAAAATTCACTTCCACTATTTTTTTTTGTCCGAAAAAACGCAAACCCGACACCAACGAAAACTTGGAGCAAACTGGCATTTTTTACAAAAAAAACAACAGGTGCAATGGAATGAAATTTTACATCCAGACAGTTGGAACACATGTCTTGCATTGAATTTAAACGAAGATTTTTACTATTACACTGTACTTTACAACATAGTGGCCGACTACTAGAGAAGGCCTACCTTACACGAAACCACCCATTGCAAAATACTATGGGTGCAATTGAATAAAATAAAATAAAAACATTTTAAAAAAAAATTTGCATTCCCAAGGAGGTTACTTCACACCCCACCTAGTATATCAACTCAAGGTTATACCTCAATGCAGGACTTTGGCGTTATCTGTGATACTGAACTTAATTTCCGCATACATAGGTACCTACATTGATTTCATAATTAGCAAAGCTATTATAACTTTGTGATTGGCTTTGTTCAATGATGATCCAAAGAGTTCTTTGACCCTTACGTCACAAAATCTTATTTTGTTATGCCAGTTCTTGAATATGTTGGCCAAGCATGGTTCACTTACTATTTTTTTTTTTTTTTTTTTCCGGCGAGGGCAGGTGAAAATCTTCCATCAGACACTATGAGGATCAGAAGCGCGTGCTCATAGTAGTGTGAGATTCTTACTCACTAAAAACACCTCCCTTCGTTGTTAATTTTAATACCGCAACTAAGTAGAACTTATCAAGCAGTTTTTATTTCATAAGTTAATCACGATTGGTAGGACACTTTCCAATGGAAGACCCTACATATTCCGCTTTCTTAATGCGGTTTCAATTTATCGCGCAAGGTCCAACGGTTTAGTTCGTTGAAGACGGCGTAGTATGTTTCGTTCGTCCAAGATTTCTAGGACTGTATTGTTGATATGGCCGCTTAACCGGACTTTATGTTTTCGTGCGCAGTTCCTGACTTCATCTTCCACGAAAGGAACTCCGAGATCTCGATGCAGGTCATTATTTCTTATAAACCATGGGGCACGCACAAATTGTCGTAGCACTTTATTTTCAAAAGTTTGTATTATATTTATATTTGATTTCTTAGTACAACCCCAGAGTTGTATACCATAGGTCCACACCGGCTTTAGCACTTGCTTATAAAGAAGCAGCTTGTTTTCTAAGCTTAGCTTGGAATATTTACCAAGTAGCCAGTACATTTCTTTGTATTTGGCCTCTAGTTCTTTTCGTTTCTTTTTAACATGCGTTTTCCATTTAAGCTTCGCGTCAAGTGTCATTCCCAAATACTTAGCTTCGTTTGCAAAGGGGATACACACCGAGTTTATAGAAATGGGCAAGTGATTTATCTTTCTGTAGGTGAAGTCAACATGTACAGATTTTGTCTCATTAAGGGTAATTCGCCAGATCTTTGTCCACTCGTAGACTTTATTTAAAGCAGTCTGAAGTTTCGCCGTTGAGTCTTCTATTGATTCTCCAACCGCTAAGATAGCGGTATCGTCAGCAAAAGTAGCGAGAACAGTATCCTCGACGTGTGGTATATCTCTTGTATATAAAAGGTACAAAAGTGGGCCCAGTACTCTTCCCTGCGGTACTCCGGCTAGGATATCTTTAAATTTCGAAACATCATTTCCGTATCGAACGCGAAAAATTCTATTTTCAAAATAGCTTGTCAATATATTATAAAGCTTTAATGGCAAAATTCGTCGCAGTTTGAACTTCAAACCTTCATGCCATACTTTGTCAAAAGCTTGTGAGACGTCAAGAAATACGCTCGAACAAATCTTTTTTGCTTCCAGGGATTTTTCAATTACATCAGTAATTCTATGCACCTGATCAATTGTTGAATGCTTAGTCCGAAATCCAAATTGATGGTTGGGAATAAGATTTTGGTTTTCGATAATTGGGAGAAGACGTTTTAGCAAAATCCTCTCAAAGATTTTCGACAGGATCGGTAGAAGAGAATTGGGTCTGTATGATTTTTTATCGTTTGGAGGTTTTCCTGGTGTTAGTACCATAATGACTTCAGCAACTTTCCACTGACTTGGCACGTATTCAAGCCTCAGAGCCGCGTTAATAATGTGTAAGAGCTTTATAAGTGCTTTTTGAGGTAGCATTTTCAGAACTTCTCCGGTAATAAGGTTCACTTACTATGACAAGCAGATTCTACGTATCGTCATCACAATATGATGAACGACTCAAATTCTAGGGTCTATTTTTTCTGGAAAAAAGTCCCGAAACCACCGACATTCTCTGTATACACCGGCTCTTAGCTATCCCTCACTCCAGTAACAATTTTTTTTTTTTTTTAAATACTAACGCTCGCAATTTAAGGTCTGTTCCACTTTTTCGACCAAAGAATCACTTCTCTCGACCCTGATCTTCCCCGTCCTTTAGTTTTACATAGTTCTAGTTTAAGACCAGTTATTACAAACTGAATAAAGTCGTCCAGGGTTGTCCCAGGCCTATTGTGTAAAAGTGATTTTTTCTTTAACAACAGACCAAGACAGAAATCTGAACGAAGGATGCAGAAATTGGTAAAATCAAATGTGGAGCTATCCGAGGAGGTACGTAATATACATAAGTACGCACACAAGCGTGGGTTCAAGTTCTAGGTGACAGTACTTATAGAGTGAAGTGGTCTTCATAGCAAACCCTCGAATGGGCTGGCAAGTTTGTGCTAAAAATGTCTCCAACGGGTTTAAATGTTAAAATTACTTCAAGCCATTCGCTTTGGTCTTTTGAAGGCATCACTCTCTGAAATTAGATGAAATCGAGAAAGTATAAAAGGTAAATGCACAAAAGCTCCCTTTTAGCACTTATTAGCATGACTCAAATAAAAACTCCTTTCCCCAAAAAAGACTTTAATCAAAAACAAATGTTACAAGCTCGTCGTCGGCTGCCTGCGAACGACTTTCACCGATTAACGTTAACCCCTTCACCAAGACAACCTACCAAGCATTACCTAAAACAATACACGAAATGTGACACCTTCATAAATTATAAAACATTTAGCCCACTTGCCGCTTATTAACAAACCTGTCCACCCCTTTTCATAATACAAACGAAAAACGAACCAAAAAAAAAAACAGGAACAAAAATTGGGAACACTAATTCTGGCAAATTTAATTAAAAAGCCCCGAATACGCTCCTGACAAAAGTGCGATCTATGTATTTACGTACCCGTCTAGGCGGGGAGTGCGTTTAATGAGCTACCTAAGAGCATCACGTCGACTACTCCAACGACAGCAAAATAAAGAAATGATGGTAAGGCAAAAAAAGAGCGTAACATACGTACAAAAATAAAAACAAAAACAAACGAAATTATTACCAACAACAAATACGTGATTTGACAAACAAAGAAAAGAAAGGATAAAAACAGAGACAGGAGAAACAAAAAAAAACAACAAAAAACCCAAAAACAAAAACAAGCAAACAGAAAATATGTAATAACGAGGAACGCGAATAAATTATCCTTGGCATCGTATCCTCGTTGGTCGGTCGATGTCGGTCTATTATGCCACAGTAGTAGAACGAAACCCTTCTATTCCATGATTATTCCGTGCGCCACCGATGATGCTACGAAATGTAAATTACTCGCGTGCCAACAATCAATTTCTGACCTACATAATTATTAAGTTGTTTCCCGAATCCTTAAACGAAATTGGATTCCCCAGTCACACCAGATCCGAAGATACTATCAAAACCATCATTCACACACACACTCTGGGTCACAGCGAGAGCCAAAGAAATTCCCAGATTAGATGGATTTCGGTTTGGAATCGGTTCAAGATTCGGTGCTGCGCATTAGGAATGCACCATCTCAAACGTACTGTTCAGAGGGAGAGGAAAAAAAAGAAAAAGAAAACTGTAACCATCAGTTAGACGCCCCTAGGTCTCATCTTGTGTCCCGCCGCCGCCGCCACCACCAGCGCCTTTTCCAATTTGCATAATTTGCCTCAACAGACCCCGATTGGACTTGTGTTATGGCATGGCGATCATTGATGATGACGGTGATGATGGTGGCAGTTACGATTTTTAAACAAAAAACGATCGTGAGTTACGGATACTGGAATCCCAATTTCAATACATCTGCTGTGCAATTTGTCTGCACGAGATACAAATATCTATGATATCATGCATTTGAGATTGAGAGTTTGTTTTGTTTTTTGCGAAACAAGAAAATCTTTTCGTTTAGTTGTGTCATTTTGGATCATAAAAATTGTTGAAATATTTTTTAAATATACTTTAATTGGATAGTACTGTTGAGCTTTGTTTTTATGTTACAGAACACCGTACATATAGACAATCCGTCGTAGGTAGCTCGTGGAGAAGTAACATAGATTGCATGGGTATTACTTACGAATCGAATGGAGATACAACTGTGAGTTTCTGAATTTCGGCAGCAAACACCGCTTTAAGAGGTAACAGTGCAAACGACATTAAGCTCTAAGATGTGCTGCACGGTGTCATCATCAATCTCACAACACGCATCGCAGCATTGACAGCATATTATGACACCTATGGTTGTATTGCTACAAGTCCCAAATATCAATGGATTTTCTAGCGTAGGTTTAGGGCCCAGCATAGCAAGTTTGTCGTAGTTATGAGAGAATTCAACTACTATTTTAACAAACACGTCATATTTTTGAACGAGAAGATCCAGCGTAGCTAGGCTGTTGGAGATATGTATGTCACTCCATCCGACTATTCCCCGCAACAGAGTTCAGTGCCATTAGGATTCGCTTAAGGATATCCACAAGTTTGCCTAACGAGTAGTTAATGAAGTCTTAGGTTGTCGTTACATACATACATTCTCCGTTTTGGAAGGATTTGTGATTGTCCGACAACATCATTTTCCTGGCCCACATTGTGATAGCAGGAAGTTTTCAGTACAGGGAAGGTGTAGCCCACAATGTGAATATCAAGAGGAGAGCTATTCATTAGAGCGACTGAAGCAGAGTTAAGTATACTGAAAAAAGAACCCAAGCTTGTACAACAAAGCGTTTTCTGAGTCTGATGAAAGCAAACGTGACGTATAAGGTTTTCCAATAAGGACTTGACAACTTTTTTTTTTAAATAAAACGCAAACCATTTGAGATATTTCAAAAACTTTATCGGCTTGAAGTAAAATCAAAACATTTATGAATGGAACTCGACTTCGTTCATATGGCCACCGCGGGCACGTTTGCAGCGGTCGATTCGTTGGACCATATTTTCAACGACTCGCCACACATTTCGGCCGAAACGGACGCTATTTCGTGTTCAATGGTGGCTCTGAGCTCTTCCAACGTCGTCGGCGTGTCAAGCGGCGTTAAATCGCACGAACGAGGCAGCCAATCGACTGGCCCATTTTTGAGATAACACGCTCACCATACTTACTCTTCAATAAATCGATTGTAGCGTGTGCTGTGTGGCTTGTTACATCATCCTGGTGAAACCACATGTCGTCCAAGTCCATATCTTCCAATTCGGGCCAAAAATAATCGGTGATCATAGCGCGATAACGCTGACCATTCACAGTAACGTGACGATCGTTATCGTCGACGAAAAAATATGGCCCAATAACGCCGCCGGCATGCAAACCGCACCAAACAGCTATTTTTTGTGGATGAAGTGGTAATTCATGAAGCACATGTGGATTTTCACCCGACCAATAACGCATATTTTGTTTATTGACGAACCCATTGAACCAAAAATGAGCTTCGTCACTGAAGATGATTTTGCGATGAAATTCATCATCTTGGCGCATCTTCTCCAGAACCCAATCGGAGAACGTACGTCGCTTCAAATGGTCCATCGGCTTCAATTCTTGAGTCAGCTTGATCTTGTATGGGTGTAAACTAATATCCTTACGCAAAATACGCCATAATGTGGTCTGAGCGAAGCCTAATTCTTCAGAACGCCGTGGAATTGACTGATTTGGATCGTTAGCTACGGACGCCTGAACGGCAGCGATATTTTCGACACTTCGACCAACCCGTTGTCTCACTGACACGACAACATCACACAACGAATATGTAGACTGCTAGGGCGAGAATTACAACCGAAAATTGGAGTTAACGCTCTTAAAGTTGCCGTCACCGACTCCGAATTTCAGTAGAAAATTTTTATAATTTGCAGACATTGCTCGTTCGTGTACTTTACCATGATGAAAATGTTGAGTTTACTGAATAAATTTACAGTGACAGTTTGATGAGTAGTGAAAGAGTGCGTTCGCAAATTAAATTCAAAGTTGTCAAGTCCCTATTGGAAAACTCTTTATTTGCTGGAAAACATATTCGATCAAACAACTGATGCATTAGATAGCATTGGGCTTATTAAAGCCGTGTAGATGCCAAGGGCCCTACTCGAAGGCAAACCCTATGGCTTGCCAAAAGCTTTTTAATACCGCTGACCTTGTTATCCAGGACAACAACCAGATGTTTAGCTTCGTTGGAGAAGCGGATGGTAAAGCTTTTAAGCACTAGATGAGTTAACACCCAGTCGGCTTCTTCCTTTTTGTGAGTTCTCTCGCGTTCATCGATCACCACAGGCGATGTCAGATACCAGAGACACCCATGTAGTACGTTGGTTTTGAATGTGAGCAGAAAGTAAAGGGCTCGGCAGGATATTCTATAAGCAAGTTGTGGTGCTTAGGAATGTATCATGATATTTAAAATCACGTCCGACAGCGCCCTGTTACGATTGAAGTTTAGAAGGGGTGGAATGCTACCAGCAATTTTAGTGGAGTATTGATAATGGGGGTAATGATAAAGCAAAACGGGCATTACACCCCAATTTAAGGCAAACCCATTATAGGCGAAACGATCCATACGCGTGTGTCTATACGTAAATATGCGAATACAAGCGATTTGTATTCTGCACCCATAATGTCGAATTGCTCAGTTTCATGTACGAGTAATTTGCGTTAACTTTTGCTTTCGTAGCGTAAATTCCAAGCGGGATTGTATTCCGCACGGAAATTTGACAGCTAACCAAGTGATTGCTATTTCCAATTACAAAAAACAGTGGAGATGCGGCCATGAAGATGGTAGGAAAGTAATTAAAGTTTTATTTGGAGAAACACTGGCAAGTTTAACAAATCCGACGATCGGTTTAACAAACAAAAAGAAGAATCTGCACTAAATGTCAGTGTCACATGAAATTGACAGCATACGTTAAAAGACAAGTAAAGGTGTAACCGCAAGGAAGGACTCAGCAGGATGTTGACAGGGAAACTCTAATCTAATATAAAGCGTCAGCGAATTTAACGATTTTAAGTTATAATATTATATATCAGGCTTTAAAAACAAAAATTTATTCTTGGGCTTTTTAATTTTATGTGAAAATAGATATAAAAGCATTTTTAAGGACTAAAATTTATAAATGCGGAGAAAATTAATTTGTTTGGAAGGGCTGGTGGAGGCAGCTTGATGGTGTGGGGATTTCACTTAAGTGGATAGAAGAGGCGTATGTACTGGAAATTAAGAAAGAAAATATCACAATCCACTTATACAAGGTGTCGCAAAATTAATAACCCTATCGGAAGATGGTATAATTTTTGCAAATGGGGTCGTAATTCAATTATATTTGACATTTGTGAACTAGACAGCTGCAGTATACAAACAGACAAGCAATGGAGCGCTATACTCTGCAAGAGCGTGGAATAATTATGTCGATGTTTTTGACCAGCGTCAATTTCAACGTACATTTCCTAATCGTATCGCGCAAACTAGGCAAACATTCCGGCGCTTAGCTACTCGATTCGAACAGAATAGAACCACAGGAGATCATGCAGGGCGTGTCCGCCACCGGACTGTCGCTGAGAACGAAGATACATCAACCAACATCAAGCAATTCGGCATCACCAGACGGAACCTACAGCGAATTTTAGTGAAAGACTTACACATGTTCCCGTACAAAATGAAAACAGTGCATCAGTTAATGCCTCCTGGCCGTCAGTTGCGTGTGAATTACTGTAAACCCATCCTCAATCTCAACAACGAAGAGGACGATTCGGTGTCAAAAATCATCATGAGCGACGAGGTGCATTTCCACTTAAGCGGTTACGTCAATAACCAAAATCTTTGTTTCTGGAGCACTGAAAATCTGCGTGTGATGCACGAAGAGCCATTACATCCACTCGAAGTCACTGTGTGGTGCGGCGTTCACGCGGCAGGAGTGATTCGGCAGTATTATTTTGAGGACGCCATCGACAATAAGGTCACTGTTACTGGCGATCGCTACAGGGCCGTGATAAACGACTTCTTACTGCCGGAATTGAATGAGCGGGGCTTGGTGAACATGTGGTTTCAACAAGATGGTGCAACCGCACACACAGCACAAGGAAGCGTTTCCTGGTCGCTTAATCCCCCGTTTTGGCGATTTGGCATGGCCAGCAAGATCGCCCGATTTTACCATCCCAGACTTCTTTCTTTGGGGCTACTTGAAGTAGCCAACAAGCCTCAGTCATGGAAAATGCTATAAAACGGGCGCAAATGTATACCAACACTGGCGGCAGCCACTTGGCGGATATCATCTTTTCACTTAAAGGACACAATTGTAAAGGTCCAAATAAAGATCTCCAACACTCAAAATCATATTTTTTTATTTAGTAAGAAAGTAATTCAAAAACAAAATTGGATGATTAATTTTGCGTCACCTTTTAGGTGGAGGTTTATTAATAAACTTAAATTCTACCAAACTTATGCTAATTGGGGATTTTAATAGAAGAATTTTTTCAGCACAAAACTATTATTTTAACGAATCCATCACCCATCTATTCAAATCGCAATTCTAAGGACAGATTCCGTGATACAATAGGAAATGAAATACTTGAATTAGCAGATGCAGGTCCTATGTGGTAAAGCTTTCTCGTCGGAAGTTGCTGCTGCTGCTCCACACTGATGACATTATTTGAACGAAAAGCTACTGCCGCTGTGACATACATACTTACTGCTTATTCTTTGCATAAGTACTCTGTTTATTTAATTTATGAACAATTTGTATTTAACTTTTAAATTAATTTATTTATTTCTATTATTATCTTTAACACTATGTTTTACTATATTCCTTGCTTCCTTCCTCTATTTCTAACTCTATCGTTCTTCTTCTTTGTACTTATGTCCCCTGGATATGCATTTGAAACAGGTTTATGGCATTATTTCTTTGTTTTAATTATGGTCGAATTGTCTGAATAGTGTGACTAAAAACTGCATTTCTGATTTGATACATGTCTTATCCAAACATCGGGAGGGATATTTAGGTACGAAGCCTAAACATCTTCAAATTACACTATCTGTATTAATATTTTTAAAGTTCAATGTTGATGTGTCAGTGAAACTTGGTTTAGACCAGATATCCCAGACATTTCTTACTCCTTGCCCAATTAATTAATGACAGCATAACGGACACGATAGGAGGAGGAGTAGCAATATATGTTAATTCTACACTAAAATGTGACGTTCTTAGTGCATCTGATTCTACAGGTATTGAATATCTGATGGTAAAGGTTCACGGTGGCTCCTCTAAATGTTTAATATCCTGCGCTTATAAGCCCAACAAAAGCTGCTCATCTCAGCTTTTGTTTTGGTGCTCTTTCAGCATGTTGTTATAAGTGGCGACTTCAATGTCTGATTTATTCAAAAATGACTCTCGTGCCTTCCAAATCAAAGATATGGTATCTTCTTTTGGACTCCAAATTGTTAATGACTGCAAGCCTACGTGATTTTCTGACAGCTCTACTCCCATCCATCATTTCTAATACTTTTTGACCAACTTCTTATAAACTATATTTCTGACCATGATCTCATTTTCTGCAGCTACAATATTGACCTTTCTCATTCCTCTTTACCTCTGTCTTTTACATTCAAAGATTTTAACGCTATCGATATGCCAGGTTTACTAACAGCAACCCGTTCAGCTCCTTGGTATGGCTGCAGGCTAAATGTTAATCCTAACGAGAAGCTGAATTACTTTCAATACCTTGTTTGTAAACTTTATGACGCATGTGTACTCACTAAATCTGTAATTGTTCGTAATAACAGTAGTCCTTGGTTTACGAGTGAAGTTGTTGCCCAAATTAAAAATCGGAACACACTATATTGCAAATGGAAGCACCACACCTTCCATTCTAGATTGGCTTAGCTTAGTCGCACTGCCAAGCGAAACTATTATGCTTCTAAGTTGAGCACATCACTTCCATCTAAACAACTCTGGACTAACTTGCATCGAATTTGTGTCCCTAGTAGTATGAACAGCGCTACCAGATGTACCTAGGTCCTGATGTCCTTAATGAATTCTTCCTGAAAAGTAACCCCAACACGCCTGGTTCTCATCTAAATGAAATTTCTGGTTCCCTTGTCCATATGTCGGGTGATTTTAAAGTGGTTACCGAAGGCGGAGTTGTTGACTGTGTTATGGCTAACTGGGTATACCGTCTAACTCAACAGGCATTAAGCTTTTATTGCCCCAAATTCTAACCCACCTCACTCAAATTCTTAACCACTGCATAATGACATCCACATTTCCACAGTCCTTTAAAATTGCAAAGGTTATACCGATTGCCAAAAAATCGAGTGCAACCTCCGTCAGTGACTTTAGGCCCATGAGCATTTTACCGAGTCTGTGAAAGGTTTTTGAGAAACTTATATCGAAGCAGATGATAAGCCATCTTTCTTCTAATATTCTCCTTAACTGTTTCCAATCTGGGTTCAGAAGTAATCTTAGCTGTTCCTCGGCTTTAGAACACTTCTTTGCTTATTTGAATTCTCAAAAGCCTTTGATAAGGTAAATCGTAAAATTTTATGCTGGAAATTTCATAACTTGTTTGGCTTTAGTGAAGAAGCTGTTCAGCTTCTTAGAAGTTATCTTTCCAATAGATCGCAAAAAGTTGTCATTGGTGGCAGATCCTTACACCAATTCTGTATGACCAATGTATACGTAATCTCAGAGAACGAGAAGATTTCAAAATTTCGAAAAAATTTCTAAGAATGTGCTGGCAATTTGAAACAATCCATATTCTAAATGGTGGTCGAGGTTGGGACATACTACATGGCTACACATTAAATGCACTATGCAACAGCAGCTGAATACTAGAAGAAAGGCTTTAAGAAACAATCACCAATCGGAAACAAATTCTATCTTTCCGGAGTGCCGTAGACAGAATGGAGCCCTGGCGAACATCTGGATCTATTCAGTGGATATCAAATTTGAAACCGCTGAAAAATGCTGTTTTCCGTCTCTTCGGAAGGATTAAGACTGATTAAAAAGCCTACACAGTGGTTTTGCTTGTGTGGAGTAGGGTGACCACAAGGAATAGATTTTCGAAAATGAGTCGGGGGAACACCATAAATGATTTTTAGATAGCCAAAATTTGAGCACGCTTTGATAACGGTAAATGGTGCCGACTTTCGCTCAAAGTTTCAAAAATCGCAGTTTTTTCTGTGTTTTGCGAAGAAAAAAGCTCGAACTACTGACCCTTCAATAACGAGATACCAGTATGCCATTTGAACCAGGAGGTGAATTTTAAGAACTTTAACTACTCTTGCTACGTATGAGTTCAAAAGTAGATTTATCCCATTGAGAGTTTGACACCGTCTGGAAGTGTTGAACTAGCTGAAAAATGTAGAACAAGCAAATTAGAGCTGTATAATGAGTTTACGCAGAATTTCAAGTGCTTTCAACGAACGAACAACAGTTTTCACTATCTTTGGAACAAAATATGCTCACACTTTTGGTTAAATTGGAAATGTACACTTTTAAGAAAAACACTGCGGTCATTCCTGGCTCGCTTGAACTTTTTTCGGACCTGTAAGACTGAAAAAATCAAAACCCTGACAGGCTTTTCTTAGCCTAAGTCGTACCAAGCATATTTTTGGCTTGCTACTCCGTACCTAGCACTAGCAAATATTTTTAAAACTTTTCTTTTATATTTATGGGGAACTCAATGGCTACAAATTGTAAAACAACTTATTCTAAACGGCCCCCAGCATCGACCAAGTCTGTCTGGCCACTCATCGATTGCAGTACGCACCTCATGAATTGGGAAATATTCCACTGTTCGGACAAGAGGCCTCAGCCCAATTATTAAGGCCTCTTCCATCAATGACGTTGTCTAATAAAAAGCGGGACCAGATCAAATTACTGGTCTTATCGTAACGGATTTCTGAACTTAACGCCATTGAAAGTTGCTACGATTTGATCAGTTACAATCTGCGGGTCATAGCTCCTGTTGGCGGCAGCCCCCCGGACTTTGGTCCGGGACTGACTTGTTGAGGTAGGCCCCCTTGTGGTAGTGTCATGGTGACTGTATAAACCAAAAATCGCTGGAAGAGTTTTCCAGTCGGTTTCGACCCGATGTAGAGTTGCAATAAGTACTGGATGCTCTGACTCTAAGATCGGCAAGAGGTTTTAGATTGGCCTCGACTCATCTCAAGGGTGGAACTTGCACCTCCAATACAGCTTCAATTTGGTACTCAGGAAGGCAGCAGGCGATGGCAAGCCGTATCCTTGCTCCCATGTATGTATATGATCATCCCGTGAAATTAAGTCTTCAAAGACAGGAGTTCACATAAAACACTAGAGACATCTGTTCAGACAAGGGTGCATTTCGAAGACTCAATACTTGGTTGCCGATTAGTGCAAGCAATAGTCTCCAGAACACACCATAGTCTTGTAGTCTAATAGAGCTTTGGGCTACCAAATGATGATTTTACTCGTGGAAATGAAGTTCGGAACGTGGTTTTTGAGCCATATTTGAGTGGTTTTTGCCTTATGAGCTGGAGCGGAGTCTTGCTGAAAGGCCCACGGTTTGTTTATGAATAGTGTTCTGTTGACTGGCTCCATAACTTTATCTAAAACTACCATTGGATATACTTTCGCAGAGGTTTGAATGTAATGACCAGTTAAAGTATCAAAGGAAGTTATTAAGTCTCCAATTTACTTTCCCGTATTGCCATTCGTTTTAGGAATCATTTCTCCGTGGTCGGTGTACAAGAAATTAACAGATACGAGTATGACACAGGTGAGCCTAGAGGGGAGTGCACATCTACGGTGTACTTACTTATTTGAGTGAGAAGTCCAGGGCGTTGACGGTATGCCTATTACTGCAGGGATTCGGATTGGTTCATTTACAAGCTTTCGACACACTATCCTTGTGACACAAGGCCTTGTCTTTGCAGAATGTTTATATCCTTTTTCACGATTTCTGTTTTGGAATAGAGCGATACAATTATTTCCATGGAGTCAGGTCACGTGAAAGGTCGAATTGCTTTCTAGTTTGGGGTTTCGGTAAATAAAGCAGTAGTGGATAATTTGCTTATGGAGATGAAATTCTGGATCGGAACCATAATGCCGTAAGTGTTGGTTAACTTCCCGGTTCAATCTAGACCCTACCAGACAGTTGCTTCAAAGTCATGTACTGATCAATTACTCGCTTCAAAATTTACCATTCTCCTTGAAGTAATATATTTGATAGTTGTCTTGTGGAACGGTCCTTTTTTACGTGCGTCGATCTGGAAATTATCCTAGATTACAAACAGTAAATTGAAAGAGCTCAGAAAAATCACTAGAGTTGTGGCAACTCCCACTAAAAAGACTTTTGGGCTGTTACAGGACATGAATGATGTAGAACCAGTCATTGAGTGACTTTACGAATCATGAATAAGAAAGGTGAACAATGCGAGATGAAAATCTTCATGTAAGTCATACACGCGTCCCTGAGGTCGTTTATTTTCGAAAACAAATTCTAATTGCTATGTAGTGAGAGCACTACTTTTATGTCTTCGAAGTAAACCGGATCTTCCTTGTGTTCAGCTTTAAAGTGTATAAATCCTAAATTACCTTCGCCTAAATAAAATAAGCAGACATTCTGTGAACTTGCAGAGATGCGGCTGCAATTCAAGTATGCTAACATTACCAGTATCTATTGCTGGGAATCTCTGACCCAATGACGGAAGTGAACTGGAACGCAAAATACTCGCAGTTGTCTTCAGACGATGTCGATTAGAATGCAGAATGATTTGTAGTGCTGCTGTTGTAGAAATTTTCAGTGGATCTAATGCTAAGATATTTCAATCATAAAGGCTTCCAACTAGTTTAAGGTTGAAATTCCACTTTAGAGTCAGCCATTTCTTCACCCTGCGTTTACTACAGAATCCTATGTCCAGCGCGTTATATTGTTTTGAAGTTCTCAGCAATGACTTTCTTGAAATATTCGTTAGAATTTTATTTTCAATGTTGGTTCCGGTCCATTTTTAATTTTAAATAGATAGCGCTCTTCCACGGAAAGGAACAGGCCAGATGTCTGCTGCAGCGGGCTTCTGTAGAGGTAGTAACCGCATCCTTGAGAACAACAACATTGCATCCAGTGTACCCCATTTGCTAACACCAAGCATTGCGTACTCTGGATAAGTCAGCTCTATAAATCAGATATATTCAACTAAGTTTATCTTACGTAGGCGACTGATTATTTGAATGATTTGTCAATGTCAATTGGCTGGGTGATATTATCATCACCTATGGGTCTTATAGCATGGTTTTGAATCCTATCTAGTAGGTGCAGAGAGGTTTTAGGATTACCTGACCAGATATGGGCATTGTAGTCCAATTTTTGCGGACGAATGCCTTATATATTGAGACCAGATCAGATGGGGAGAAATGTTTCTTACATCGTTCGAGGAAACCTAGACATTTCGCAGCATTTATGGCGACATAGAATATGTTGTGGTTCCAATGTAGGTTTTCATTGACACACATACTATAACGAGAATGGAAAGTTTTTCGGTTTCAACGATGCAAGTGCCATTCACGGATAAAGGCTGGGTGTTTGGATTTCGTTTTAACGACAGCATTGTATTTTAGAAGCATTAAATTCCACTCTGTTGATTGTTAGCCGATTGGTGATGCTGTTTATATCGGAATTTAATGAGCTTATCATAGGCTGCCGTTCCCGTTCAACAGTCGAAAAACATGGACTTGAGTCCGGGAACGAATATGTTGACCGTCGTCAACAAAGGAATATATAGGATTAGAAGTAGCAGACAAGTGATCGTTGATGAAAATTAAAAAGAGTGTCGGAGACAGAACGGAACCTTGGGGTATACCAGCATTTATTTTGTGAATATCAGATTTGAAACTTGAATTGAACGTTCCGAAAGGTAATTTCTGATCCATTAAAGAAGAGGGTAATCGACCCCAAAAGCACGCATTTTCAACAAAATAGCCTGATGCCAAACTCTGTCAAATGCCTTAGAACTATCAAGTACAACTTTCTTCCTTTCGCCAGATTGATGTACGCTTTGATTCTACTTTTCGGTGAGACCTGCCATCCAATCACCAGTGGACATGTTGCTATAAAATCCGTACTGTCGGTCATTGAGAAATTTTCGTGTTTCGAAATAGTTCATGAGCTGACAGTTTATAGGCATTTACATGACATTGGAATGAAGGGACGTAAGCGCAATAGGTCTGTGGGAGGAGAGAGAAGAAGATTCGCCTTTTCTGGGGACGGGCTGGACAAATGATGCTTTCCATTTTCTCGGAAAGAGTCCTAAAGAGTGGGATCGATGGAAAGGCTTACACTGTGGTTTTGGCAGCGTGCAAGAACACCTCTTTACGTACTCTTGCTACTATACGAGTGCAAAAGTGGATTTGTCCCATTGAATATTCGACGCACTCAAGTGTAGGTGGATACAAAGCACAATCTGTAAGTGTAGAGCTGGCCGCAAAGTGTGATTTAAGTAGATTGAACTTGTCCAAAGAGCTGACAGCTGGAATGTCATTGTAAATGAGCGTTGGGATGGAGGATGAGGCAGAACTTCTGCTGTTTTTGACGAACGACCAACAGCTTTTACTACCTTTGGGACATTGAAGTGTTTTTTGCCCCAGGTTTTTGTCAGATTGAAATTTCGCACGTTTAAGAAAGACGTTGCCTCTTATTTTGGTCTGATACTCTTAATCCGAAGAGGAATAAAGAATCTCATCACAAAGAGAATAGAGTCAGTGATCATATCAGCAGCGGCATCCAAGTCGTTCTCCAGGAAACATAACGACGGGCTAAAATTAATAAAGAAGCTTTTGAGTCCGCTCCAATTGGCATTCTCGTATTGGCGTACAGTTCTCTTAGTAACCTTTTCTCTAACTGTGTGGTCGGCGTATGGGAAATTAGCTGATATGACACAATGGTAGGACGAGCCTAGAGGGAAGAGCACATCAACGGTGTACTTATCAAGGTGAGAAGTCAAAAACAAGTTCTGGGTGTTGGCGGTATGACTATCTACATTTACTAGCTGGGTCAGGTGAAGATCTCAACACGCCGTCCTTCGTGTGTTGTCTCGGAATAACGATTTCAGTATTAGGATACAGGAATACATTTCTTTGAATGGAGTCAGACAGCGCATCAAACTCGTTAGAGGTCGAATTGCTGTCCAATTTGGGGCATTCGATCTTCGTACGCGTGTCTGCTGCCTGCTTAAATTTCAAGGCACTGATAAGGTCAGAAGAGAACAGTGAACGTACAGTGAATTTAGAAAACTCTGTGATGCTTCTTGGACTAGAAATAGGAATACGTGATTCCTTATCGGTGGGTTGGTAGTCTGTATTTCGAAAGAGACTTTACATTGTAAGCCTCATTCTAATCGATTGGAAGGATTCAGTCAGTGCTAAATCAAGGGTACAGCTAAGATCATTGCTTTAAACTAGTTTTTCCATTGGTTTGTTCGGTGCAAAGTAGACTTACCCGGGTAGGTAGTATTGCAATAGTTGCAGAACACCGATTTTTCCAAAATGAATGTCAAACAAGTTAGCAGTTATTTAGGTTTGTGTTGATAAAAAAAAAAAATAATTTTTATTTTTTACTCCGAGGAACCGGACTTTATTGTGATTTACATAAACTCTGAATAAACTTAATCTAATTTATTTATACAATCTGTTGACCCTTGGATGATTTCTGCTAGAAGCCTAGTCAGCAGTTTGTGTTCAGCGCATGTGTGTTGGTTGATATCGACGCGTGAATTTCGTTACACAAAATCAGATTGTGGAAACCATGCAACGTGGGAAAAAGGTGAATGAATTTTTATGGTGTCAGCAAATACATACATTCATATGTATATCGTAGGCATGGCAATGATAACCTAGTCAGTACCACCAAATATGAGATTTCAGGGTATAAATCTGATCTGCGTCACCGTCACCGGCAGATATGTGAAAATATTTTCTAGGTCCTAGGATGTTATACACCTGAATTGACTATTTCAGTCTCAACAGTGCGCTTTGAAATTCGAAGCTATCCGAAAGCCTGCCTTCAAAGGCATGACGTCTGCCTATTTCAATTATTTCCAAGATACTCAGAGAAATGTCCAAAAGTTTAAGAATCCATCGTACTACGCTGAGAAAGAACCACACAATTTGCAGGTGAATCGATTTAAATTGTGACGAACTCGTGTCTCATGAGCAGAATCAGAGTCAAGCATTGTGTAGGGTGATGGGGGAATTTCACTGCAATAACTACGAGTCTTCCACATATTGATAAAGGTAAGAGGTATAGAGGATCAGCAAATCTTCGCTTAAATTTGTCGCAGACCTTTAATTCTGCAGACATTCTATGCAGTGGCAATACTGTCAAAGAACCCATAAGATATTGTAACCGAAGTTCTTGGCAATATATTTCGACTCCTTCCTAGCTGCTTCGATGGTGGTTATGCGAAGCTTCTTCTCTAGTCCATGCCATAAGAAGTTTCCGCGGATTATGTCCTTTAGTGATGCGCGTTAGTAGAAAGGAACCATATCAAATCTAACCGACAGCTTAAATGCATAAATTCCTTTCTAAGTCCGTGTGTTGGAGGTTTTTCTAAGAAGTCCATCCATCATTTTCAATCAACTTTTTCTGTACGAAGCCAAAGTCGCATCGCAGAAATGAAACTCCGTATCCCTCTAATTTATTGCGATAATCATCGCTTTTATTTGAAGCAATTAAAATTAATAATTCGAGTGTTACCCCCTTGGGGTGAGTTCCGTTCACAACGATCCTGAAAACACCGTTCAGATACGAATACTGCAACGATTCATAAGAATTTTAATTTTTCTGCCAAATGGAAATTAATTTTTCCCCAAATAACATTCGAAGGCAGTGCCAAGGGGTGACCCCTTTTTATGAGGATTCAATGGATGAGGTTAGACGTTTTGTCACCCCAAAGGATACACCACTCCATAGAAGGGTTGGATGGGTGAATCTAGATAGTGTGTGTAATGTGCGTTTTATATCCATAAAGTTTCCACCATCGTAAAGATAATAACTGTCTGTGACTTTGAAAGTAGGTTGGGTGGCTTGTGGTGATTCGCCCGCCTGAAGCAATTCGATCTGAGGTTGGAGGTTGAAATTGTGATACGGTCACAAAAGGGCTACAAGCACACACATGACTAGGTGGTGGAGTGTGTCCTTGCTTATCTTTTGGGAGATACTTTTCGTTGGAGGAAGAGTTTTTGAGTTGTTCAGTCATTTAACAATAGTCCCAGTCAGTTACGGTCTTGTACACGGCCTGAGGAGGGCAACTGAGCGTACGCTCTAAATTCCTTTTACAAGGTGCAAAAAAGGGTTAACTCTGATTTTGAAAGTAATAAAACTTTTCAGGCTTGAGACCATGGAAACCGCAATTCCTTTCTCGGTCGTCTTGTCCCATAGTGTCGTGTGATTATGTGTGTGTGGAAAATGTTGGGGCTCCAAAGGGGCTGTAAATTGGTAGATTTTATTGCGTTTATGGCCTGCTTGAGGAATTATTTTTGCGAATCGGTGTAATTACACGCGCAGACCATAGATACATACCACACAAGGCATCGGCTTGAAAATTGAGAAGTAAACAGTTGAAGGCAAGCGAGAATAGTTAGAAGAAGGCACTAAGTAGTTGACAGGGTTGAAAATACCTATGTACAGCTGCTGTATAGGGTGTCAGGAAGTTGCTTTCGTGGATACTTAAGCGGCATTAATCATGGCGCATAATTCCTGCCTGTCATTGGCTCGGTATCAACGTTAATACTTTAAGTCTTCCTTTGGTAATAGGTACATAGGTACCCGTACTCGCACTAAGAACTGCAGCGACGTTTATTCCTAGCTTCTGTTTGAAGGGGGTTAAAGTCAGAGGTTTCTCCCTTATGATTTTAAATGGCGGTAATTTCAAACGCAGACGAAAACAACTCAAGATAAATTTCGTTCGTTATTATTGAGTGCTCCCCGGGGATCTGGCTGGAATTAAAAGCATTACAAGAATTGTTTCGGTATTTACTGCTGGCTCGAAGTCACTTTATTGCCATTTCTCAGAGAATTGCTGGATTTTTGCCAAATTTGGAATGTCAAAGGTGTGAAAAAGTGTAATGACTTGAGACGAAAGTACTTTAAAGCACATTGTGCGAGTGCAAAAAGACAACATGTTAGTGAAAGCAAACGAATCTCTAAGTCACTCATCACCTTTTATATTTTATATTGTAGATATATGGCTTAACGTCTTTCCAGGTTTTTCATCGTGAAGTCGAGAAGGAGAAGTTTTTCGCTCATCAACTTTCTATTTCATTTGGTACAGCCGAGCACCTTCCAGCTTTTTTTTGGTAAACCTACTCTCATCTGTATGTAGTTTCGTTTTAATTAGGACTGCCGTAGAGTGATTGTTTCTCGAGGACTAGGGACAATCCTAGAATTTTAAGACATTTCCTAATAAAATCCATACGAAGTGAACCAAAAAGTTATATTTTTGCGACTCTAGCGATAGTTAAAACTAGAAATGTTGGAGTTAAGTGAAACAATAAAGAAACATACCGAGTTCCCTCGAATCAACTCGGAAAAATCATCAGAATCACGTAGACTTCATGTTAGTACCAACAGAATAAAGAAATTCTAAACCATGGACATTGTGTGGTAATCAGATATTGACGGTTTGACGGTCGATTCCAGAGTCGTTTGGGGGAAGCCGAACTCAACTGAGTAAAAAAATCAGAGTTAAGCTTCGATTACAACAGAGTCGTTCCTATTGGCAGTCAGATGACATAAAAATGGCCAAATTCTCTTGAATATTCGGGTGCTGAAACTGCATGCTAGAATATTCCGTCCCGTAGCAAGTCTATACTCGTAAACCTAAGTGCATAACAAGTCGTACTACTGGTAGATTTAATTTTTCAATTTCTCATCAGAGCCTTATTTTTCGCTTCACCACGTGTGTAACATGGACGACTATCCAGCACAAGCACGCTTTACACCAGCGTCTAGTTCTCACGCAAGCGTAAACCGTACATTCACTAACGAGGTGGTCCATAGTGTGGTAAAGCAATTTTGGACCCAGACAAGACTCAGTGAATTCAGCCTTCCGACAGCATTCAGAGAAATCTTGCTTTTTCCAACTAGTTCGGATGCGGTGAGAGGGTTCGGTAAAGCCTTTAAGCGAAGTTCTGCTCTTGATAAAAACATAGACACTTCGCTCTTTCCACCTGTTCTCATTTCCATCAAGATTGGGTAGGTTAGATCAAAGATCAACTTTGGAGCTATCAGTGAAGATCTAGATTTAGTTCTTTCATTTCATTCAAAAGTTAGTCCTGACTATAGACAGAGTCGCCGTCGTATTCTCTCAACAACCAAATGTTCGATGTTATTGCTTCCGGAAGCATTTCGAGAAGATCAGAGTCAAAAAACACTCATTCAGTCGTTCAAACTCCGATGTATTGTAGGTACAGATCCTTCTTTAGAGTACGGTTATATCAGATATGTTTAAGAAGTTTGCTATTCAGGGTGACACCCAAACAATTACCACAAGATGAGTCGCACCACTCAGCTTCCTTCTCGTGAAGAGAGTAACTTCACTTTTGAAAAGGTTGACTGAAAGCCCATTTCTATGGCACCAAGTACCAATTATACCTAAGGCTTTCTGTGATTTAAAGAAAAGAGTCAATAGTCATGATCGCAGACTGTATAGCTACATAATTTCTATATGCCAGAGCTTAAATGTTAGAGCTGTTAAGAGCGATAAACAGAGAACATACCAATATGCACCTTAGAAGTGGAGGTGTCCTACGCGTAACCACTTTTAGCCCCTGGCATCACATATTTGGCGAAATAACGGTTCTGTCCTCTATTACTGTTTTAGTCCACACAACTAGTGATTCATTTATGCCGCGTTTTCTGGCCGAGTGTCACATGCCATGGAAAGTTGCATCGATGAAAATGTACACTCATTTCTGGTACACATTGAATCCTAGCATCGCAACACACGATATATCGAATCTTCCATGGAATCACAGTATGTAATAAGTTAAGCTACTACCTTTGGTAGTGGCGATAGTACCGAATTATAGGCAAATAAGCTGACGAAACGACAAACTTGCGGCATTCTCCGTTCATCTCGTAGTTCTTAATAACTGCAATGCGGATAATCTGTCTTAGGGCGACTGATTGGTAACCCGTTATCTTTTAGCCTGTTAATCTAAAAATTAAGAGTTTCCTGAAGGACTTCCTTCAAATCAAGTCGTCAATAGAAAATCTTGCAGCATATTTGAAAGTAATGGACTTTTGACACTGCCTTGGTGTACTCTAACTTAAACTTCGATTATATCTGCTTGCATTTTATTGCACATATTGCGTGAATTTTTTTTATATAGGTACATACAATATAATCCAATACCTTAGCTCATTCGATATTAGATCTCTGGAAACTCCATAAAACTCTTTTTCCAAATCGGTGAATAGGATATCCAGAACTTTCGAATCATCGCGGCATTCCTAAATTGTTATCCATAAACTTTGAATTGCATTGACTGCCATGGAGCTTAACAACACTCCGTTGTCGACTGTCTAGAGCACTCTCGTATATTTTCGTAGTATGCGAAATTTACTTCATCGATCGGTAGTTGATGTAATTTGTGTGGCCGCACTTGCCCCTACTGGTTCGCCTCTGATAACCTTTTATCGGTTGAATCTTTCCAAGTTTTTCTTTGTTCTCCAGGAAGCTTGGATACATATGCACACGGCCGTGCTTAAACGTTGCACGTATTCTTTTACATGTCGCCTCCTTATAGCTTGTGACAATATGCATATCTTCTGGTAGTCTCTACTTGCATTGAACGCACTGAAGCTTGGAACGCACTTCCTTGGTCTTCGTTGCAACGTTCCTAGTCTAGCTCAAGACGCATTTGTCGGTTTCACTATATTCATTTGATTTAGCGCACGCTTCAGCAAGGATTCTCTATTTATGTATGGGAAGCCTTTTCAAACGCCGGACAGAGTCCTTGGAACACTGTTATATTTTTCATCGAATTTCTTCCCCATGCCTTGGGCCCCTAGTTCCCCCTGATGGTTTGCTGCGTTTTGGAGCAATTATTGCAAATTTAGCCCCCAAATCTGGTCTCTTTCTTTATTTAAGGTGCGGTAGTTTATTTTCTCGGCTGATGCCGGTGCTTGTTGGCTTCACTTTAGTTGCCTGATCAAGAACTCTGTTGGCAAATGTCGGCGCGGACTTACTGCTCAACATCACTTTAGACCCTTTCACTTGCCGTTTAGCATAGTAGATGATTTATCTGGGATTGGTGTAGTATGCCATCTAATGTTTACAATAATATGACCATTTGATTTGCGCTGAGTTTCTTATTCGAAAACTGCCCATGTTAATCTTCGAATTTGCAGATCAATTCCCGAAGTATACGTTTAAATCTGCAGCGATCAAAGGCATTTCCTTTGTTCAAGCTCATCAAAGTCGCAGCAAAATATTGTTCAATCACACGCCTAAGATCTTAACCTGGAGCTCACCTGTCAATATGATAGCAACTCCGTTCTTCGTTTGTTCTGATCCGTAATAATAGGTATGTATGTACATTTTATACGCTTTTGCTTGCAAGTTCAAATAACAGGCCCTACTTCCGACGTACGCCACTTGGTTTCTTGAAAGTATATTTCCCGTTGCCATAACACGTTTTCCTGTTCTAAATTTTGGCTCATCATTGTACCGAAGTGCCGGCTTACTTAATTCTAAGGTGGCGCTGCAGTTTGGGATGATATTTGGCCTCATCTAGTAAGCTTCTTTAGTTAACTGCCTCCAGGTGCGCACTCCAGGTGAGTTGTAAACCCCACCTACTTGTGCGTTAAGATGAGGTTTAGATGAGGGTTACATTTGTAAACTCTACAGCTGGGTATATTTATGACCATTAGCGCTACATGCTCTAGCCATTTCCGGCGACTGCCACTCATTTTTCTGACTAGATTGGTGTCACTCTATAGCTCATATATTGTAGTGTAGTTCGACGGGGACTGAATACTCGTTTCTTGAGAATAATAAGAACTTGCCCTCGAAACGACCGATGATATCTTCGTTCGGTCCTGATGTCCATGCGTCAGCGCCATAAAGTAGAACTGAGATGATCAAGGTCTTATATAGAGTCCACTTAGTTGTTCGGGATAGGGTCTTACTACTCAATCGCCTTCTTAGCTAAAAGAAACAGCGATTGGCCAGAGTGATTCTTCGTTTTATTTCTACTGAGTGCTGTTGACAGAATTGAAAATAGAGCCAAGGTAGACAAAGTCCCTTACTACCTCAAATTTTTAGCGGTCGACTGTGACTTCCTGTCCAATTCGTCGATGTTGTACGAGGGGCGTTAAACATATTCTCGGTATCGGGGTGAAGCTGTGGTTGTATATATAAATTGACTTATTTATCAAGTAATACTATTATTTTAGTGCATTCATGTAAAATTTCATATAAATGTGATTATTAATTCGCGTTTTATCTCTAGTTAAACAGAATCATAATGGCAACTGAGACAATGATGGTGGAAATTGAGCATCGCGCTGTAATTAAATTTCTCACTAAGCAAGGAAAAAGTCAAAAAACTATTCATGAAGAGATGGGGGCTGTTTACCAGGGTTCCGCACCTTCATTATCAACTGTGCAAAAGTGGTCAAGTGAGTTCAAGAGAGGCAGAGAGAGCATTGAAGATGACCCCCGCTCCGGCGCCCCGGCTACTGCTTGTACGGGAGAAAGCATCAAAGAAGTCGAAAAACTTGTTCTTGAGGATGGTGAAAATGATGGCAGAGATCACCAAGCTTTCAATTGGTACCATTCACACCATTCTTCATGACCATCTTAACCTTTCAAAGGTCAGTGCAAGGTGGGTGCCACGAATGCTCACAGCACCTCAGAAAAAAGTGAGAATCGCATGCTGTAGAGAGCTTTTGGAGATGTGTAGTGAGAACGCGGACGGTGTTATGGATCGAATTGTTACTGGGGACGAAACATGGGTCCACCACTATGACCCTGAAAGCAAACAAGAGTCCATGCAGTGGCATAAAAAAGGAACAGACCCCACGAAGAAGTTCAAAGTCACTCCGTCTGCCGGGAAGTTCATGGCCACAGTTTTTTGGGACTCAAAGGGAATCTTGCTCATTGAGTACAAAAAAAAAGGTGAAACCATCAACGCCACATCCTACTCTTCCACTTTGCATAACTTGCGGGAGGAAATTAAAAAGAAAAGACGGGGTAAACTCGCAGCGGGTGTGTTGCTTCTTCATGACAACGCTCCTGTTTACACGGCGCGAGTTTCCAAGGCTGCTGCGCGAGATTGTGGTTTCGAAGAAATCCAACACCCACCCTATAGTCCAGACCTTGCCCCTAGTGATTATTTCCTGTTTCCGGATTTGAAAAAATGTCTTCGTGGAAAAAGATTTTCGGATGATGAAGAACTCAAGTCGGCAATAAATGGGTATTTTGCAGAGAAAGAGGAAATTTATTTTTTTGAGGGTTTAAAAAAGCTTATCTCAAGATGTAACAAATGCATTGATGTTAGGGGAGATTATATTGAAAAATAAAAACAATTTAAATTGAATTCGCATTTTCCTTCATATCGATACCGAGAATATATTGAACGCCCCTCGTATGCCCCTTCTTATTGACAGCATATATAGTGCACGGTTTTGCCTTGTTTTACACCTAAACCCCATTTTGGCAGCTTCCGTTTCAATACTATCGAACGCACTGGTGACATCCCGCTGAGATCTCCCGATTATGTCGATATCATCGGCGTACGCTGGTAGTCGCACAAATCTTTCAAGTGTGATACTTGTATGATGTTAAAAAAGTCACTTGAGAGCGCGTCACCTTGTCTAAAACCTTTTTTGGCATTAAAGGTGTAGGTCAAGTCTTTACCGAACTTGACCGAGCAGCAAGCTTTCTCCATTGCCATTCCTCCCAGACGGACGGACGGAGTTGGGCAATGATTCGAAAACTAGACACGGCTCTATGTAGTTCGTCTCTATAAATGCTGTCTGGTGCGGCCCTAAAATCGATGAAAATTTGGTGTGTATTTGAACTTCTTGAGTTTTTTCTAGGATCTGCCGGAGTGTGAAAATTTGGTCGATATTGGACTTTCCTGGCCTGAAACCACACTGATAGAGGCCAATAGGATTTCTGACGAAGGATTTTAGATGTCCACACAATACGGCAGATGTCATTTTGTATGCAATGTTGGGGAGGCCTGTACCGCTATAGTTGGCGTAGTTGAGGGGGTCTCCTTTTTGGTGTATAATCTAAACAAAATCACTTCGAATACCTCTGCCATAAGCCTAGATATTGTTTTCCTCAAGCTTGGCTATCGCCGTCTTATTTTGAATGGTATATTCTGCCTGACGGCGGGTTATTGGGCATCATCTCCGTTATATAGTCTGCAGAAGAAGTTTTTCATATTGTCAGCACCGACTGTGACACTTCTATAAGGTTTCCTTCTATATCTTTACAAGTTTTTTTTATGAGTCCTTGACACGTTCTTTTTTCTTTTGGTTAAACATCAGCACCTTATTCCTAGAGTACAAACCTTCAATATCTGGAGAAGCCCATGTTCTTCCCGTCTCTTTGGCTCGTAGAGCTCATGAGCGAGTATCGTACTTCGTTGTAAAGCCGCTTTGTACGCTTCTTGTTTAGCTGCATCTACTTGCCGGCATTCTTCATTAAACCAGGGACTTCATGGTGATTGTCGGTCACCGCACATCAGTTGCGGCACATTGGTACCGTTACCACTGGTCTTCAGTACTTGATGCTGGCGGCAGATGAGTTGTTGAGAGATTTCGGGATATGGGTTCGTCGAGGATTTTGGCGGTCACAGCAGTTCTTCTTTGTAGTTGTGCTTGGGAAATCCACATTCGTAACTTGGCTACAACAAGTTAATGATCCGAGTCAAACGTAATTTATTTGTTGAAAGTTTCATATTGGTTGTCCTCGGAAAGCGTCGAGCTCTGTCACGAACTAGGAGATAATTCTAGAACTTGATCAAGAGCATAAAAACTACGTACTGGTTCAGTCCATGATTGATGCACTGACACAACAGATTTTCAATATAAAATAAATTGTGATCACAATCATAGCTCTTTAGAGAAACATGGGGGTAGGCACAAATGGAGTACAAACATCAAAATCAAGTTGGTAGTTGTTAGCACTTTTTCTTAGTGGAATTGTGATTTGCTTGGGGCACCATTGGAAATTAATTTAAATAGATTAAATAGGTCTGTGTAGGTCGCCTATATCGATGAGATCAAAGAATCTAAAACAGACGATACTACTTGACTGAAGACACTACTTGAGCTGTGGACAGTATTGACAATATTCAAGGATTTCTAGTCGGTTCGGAACACCAGTGTTCCACTCCTATCACTTTATAATGAAACGTTTGTAGGAACTGTCCACTCTGTCCTTAAACTTACCTGACCAGGGCTAGTGTCTTCAGGACACTGCTGAATTTGTTTCCACAATGCACTCTAAGGAAGTGAACTATTATGACGTGGATTCAGTCGGGTAATTCGTCATTATTTTGTCCAACCCTTGACTTGCAATAAGTACTCGTATCTAAGCCATATTATTTTTATTGCGAAAATATGTGATCTTTCTCATGTGCACAGGAGTATGGTAATCAGAATGCAACTGAGATTTCGAGATGAGTAGAAGTACGAAAGGCACTTTAGATAGTTCTCCAAATAAGCATGAAAGTAAAGTATAGTGTTTTGCGTAATTAGATTAGTGAAAGTGCCTCTAGATTAATTCGGCAGAAGACACTTGGCACTTTCAAAACAAGATGTCAGATGTACTCGTAAAACCCATTTTACCGGTACAACACTTTCAAATTTCATTCTGTTTTGTTAGATTTTTGTTATCCACGCTTTCCTACCAATGCCTTATTCCTATGCTATTATAATACATGCTCGTAGATTATAAGGAGTTATTTTTTCTTATAAAGCAAAAAAAAAAATAATAATAACACCAGCGTGTACATACTCGTAGTTAGAAGACCGAGTTGGTGTTGCAACTGATTGCCATTTACTTGGTCGCATGACGAACGTAAAGGGGCAAACGTATAAAAAAAAATATGAAAATAAAAAGAAAAACAAAAAAAATATTGCGCGAATAAAAAAAAACCGTAATTAAATATGCAAATAGCGTTTGCACAAAGCAAAGTGTGTGTAATAGCTCTTTGGGCCTAAATGCAACTGGCATGAGGAAGTAATATGGCTGCCATTAGTCAAAGGGCATTTTGATAGCGCGCTCCAATGTGTGCCTTGGTTGTCGTATGTTCGTCCGTCCGATTATTTGTCGTTCTATAGCGCAATGTCGTTGTCCGCTTGACGTGTCATCGTAATCATAGTCATAGTCGTAGTCATAGTCTTTAGCGTCGTTGTCGAGAATTACCCACTATGCTCGTATTCGTTTAGTATAAAAATGCGGTCGCGCAAAAAGGTGTTGTTTTCCTCGAATCAAAAACTCCACATAGTTCATGGTGCAGGTGCCATTGAACCTGCTTTCTGAAAACCCTACATCTACCCATTCTTTACTCTCAAAAACCTCTATCCATTTTTGTTTTGGACGTTTCGTTTCGTTTTTTTTTTCCGTCCAAAATCCAACTTAATTTGCTTACGGAAAGGATATGAGAAATTTTGTTGGTTCTATTCGTATACCTGTATCGGTATGGTTATCTCCACCAATAGATACTTTTGTACGAAAAGGAAGAAGTCTCGGTCGGATCGGATGGATGCACTTGGGGCAATAAAAATGATTTATTCGTTTTATAAGGAAAATTTTTAGAGCACATTAAAGCCCGAGAGATAGGTCAACCCCATAATTATTGGTTCAATTTCACGATCAACGTTGAACATTTTTAAAAAAGCCGCGCAGATACTCTTCAAAAAAAAAAATAAATAAAAAAAGAGAACAACAACAGAACAGGAGATGAAATTTGTTTATATCTTTTTTGGTTGTTTGATTTTTTGTTTTGTTAAGACGGCATTTCACATATACTGGCACTTGGCAGTTATGTCATAAGCAAAGCAAAAGATACTCCACATGTGTAGATGCGTTAAAAACATCTGAAGCGAGATTGTTTTAAACGCTTGGGCACCGAATCATTCGCCGATAATTATAGGTTTTAAGCCACAAGATACGAGTATACCTCTCCTTCATTTGAGTATAGTAAAAATGTATCTGACGGTTGTTTTGTTTCGATGCTGCTTTTGGTCATACCTGATAGAGGTTACACTCAAGGGCGGCAGACAGTTATGTTTGAAGATTTTTCCGAATATCCCGCTTTCCGCCTAGATTGACTAATAGAGATAGAAGTTTAGTGTTAATTGGGTTCAATTAGGGGAAGGGAAATCATCGGATCGAAAACTTTCTCTAAAACTGAACAAGTCCAGCAAATGGTGAAGATTTATTGGCTTTTAGAAGACTCTCATGTTCGGATGGAAAGCAGATATATTCACTTTTCGCAATAAAGCCAGAGAGTTTAAGGTTTCTTTTAATCTTTTCACATGAAACATTTTTCAACATTTAAGCCAGCTTTAAAGTATATTGAGTCCAATAGATCCAAATGATCTCTAAAGCGAATGTTTGCACGAATATTAGATGCATAGTGCCAGAAATAGACGCAATATCTATGTATTTCTACTTAAGCACTGAAGAAAACAGTAAAATTTTCACAACAGATGTGGGTGGATTATGAATAGACCCCAGAGAAGCAGTTCAACGAGATGTGGATACTTTAAAAATGCCTATTCGCATTTGTTGGCAGATTTGGACTTCGGTAAGGAGTCTTGAGCATAAGAAGGGTGAGCAAACAGCCGATAATAGTCCGCATCAGGTCTGATTTAATCATAAGCTAACGAGGACGTCTTTTTTAAGGTTTCTTGCTCTGCTAAATATTTAGATAGATATCGTCTGAATGAACCCAAGCTTTGAAAATTTAGTCAGTAAGTGTTGTACTTAGATGAAAGACCGCATGTGAACTCGTACCATTCACGTGTTCGGAACGAGTACAATGGACTAGTTTCGTATCTGACTGCTCCCGTTCCGAAAAATTATTGCGAGTTTATGTTATGAAAGGAAAAAAACCGGTGTGTTGTGCAACTAAGTACAAGAATCGATAGACTAGGTTACGATCATGACACATCTATAGCATTCTGGGTGATCGGAAATTGCAAGGAGCCAGCACTGAGTCAGACTGAGGTGATCCGATTACCCTGTACGTCATAAACTTAAAGAGGACAAATTAATGGCACGAATGTTGCTCCTGCAGATATGTACAATAGTTTTACCAGGAGTTACGAAGAGAATATCAAGGTAACAAGCCTTCAAAGAAAAGTATTAATATTGGGACTGGGTTCGCTTCGTGTTGAATTGATTTGAATTGAATTTGACTTAAAGTGTAAGTTAACTTAATTAGTTCCAACCAAATATGCTCCCTTGGTGAAGAAATTCTGCGATTTCTGGTTGAAAAACTGAACCAAATGGTTTTCAGAGGCTTATCTTGCAGGCTTCTTAATTCCACTGAGAGAATTCTTCAGAGATCGGAACAAGTAATAGTCAAAGGTCTGGACTGTATGGTGCGTGCAGCAGAATTTCCCAACCAAGTTATGGCAATTGCTGACGGATCATCAAAGAAATGTGTTGTCGGGCGTTGTCGTAATGGAATACAACGCTTATTGAGCGTAATCTTTCAAGTTGTTCACAGTAGAGTTGAGTCCCTCTCAGTCCACTCACATACATCACATTATACGTGACCTATACTTCATTACTGGTTATAACTCATTTGAGTAATGGATCGAGTTCATTGCGTGTCAAGAATGCATCGCAGATGTTAACTCTGTCGTCCATATATTTTCCGCAATTTATTAGGAGTTTTATGACCAATGACTAGCTCCACACCTATATCAATAGTGCAGATATGGTTGTCATTCTCGGCTTTTTCAAGAACTTCATCAGCTTTTTGTGTTATTAGGCCACCAGAGCGCCTATCTTTAAAGTTTCCGCACTAAGGATTCTAATAAGGTTCCTTCTCCGTAAACAGCACAAATTTTTATACAAGCCCGCGCCTTGTTCACTCTGTCATATTAGTATTCCAAAATGTAGCAAAATTTCTCATTATTTTTCTCCCAAGAGCCCCGAGGCTGATACATAGAGGGCGACTCTAATAACACGTCCATACGATTTTTAGTTAGCACCAACTTCAAACGATACATGTCAAAATTTTACGACATTTCGGCCCTTAGTCATCCAAACATTGACGCACCTTCTGACATTTTCAAAACCATGAACAAAAACGAGTTTCGTAAGTTGATAAAACATTGTTATTTGATGCGCAAAAATAATTAAAATTCAAGAATGACTTGGAAAGTGTCACAGGGAATCTGCTCCGTCGAAAGCAACCATTAATCGCTGTTTGCTGAATTCAAACGTAGTCGTAAAGGCACGAATTAGGCTAAAAAAAATCCACAAAATCGTTTTGACTAACAGTAAAGGGAAAGTGCGTAAGATAGCTGGCAGCGTGGCAATATCAATAGACCGTGTATTGTACATCTTATTTTGCACGAGTATTTGGGTATGCGAAAGTTCTTGTCGAAGTGGCTACCATGTTTGCTCACAGTTGACCAAAAACCACAACGTGTTGATGATTCAAAGCGTTGTTTTAAGCTGTTTAGGCGAAATAAAAATAATTTTTTTACGCGGCATGTGACAATAGATGAAATATGGATCCACTCCAACACGCCGGAGTAGAATTGGCAGTCAGTCGAGTGGACAATTAAGAATAAAAGCCAGCCAATGCGACCAAAATCTCAAAGCCAATTGGCAGGGTTATGGCGCACCGGTATTTTGGAGTATCGAATACCTTGAAAAGGGAAAAACTACTAATACTGAATATAATATGGCGTTACTGATGCGTTTGAAGAAAGACATCGCTAAAAAACGGCCTCAAATGAAGAGCAAGAAAGTGCTCTTTCACTGTGTCACAGTCCGTCGCAACGATGGCAAGACTTCGAATTGCTTTCGTGTTCGCATCAGACGACAGAAAGAGATATAGCCGTAATGAAGGGGTGATCTCCGAAACTCTGAAAAGGCGTAGAAATGTTAAGAGGCGATAGAATGGTTGAACCACTCTATTGTAGAAGGAGATTATGTTGATGAATAAAGTCGAATTTTGACAAAAAATGTGCTTTTATCTAACATATATGTACGTCCTCAACGGGCTTCCACAATTTTCAACGCTGTCAGGTGTTCCTGAGTTATTTGGATTTTGTCATCTATGGCCAAAGCGTGCAACTTAGTTTTTGCGTTAAAGTGGAATTACCTTGACGATGATGATCATTCCGCTTTTACGCTGATTGAACAACTCAACGAAGACTACGATAGACAGCAGTTACAGTGGTCCCGAAAAGCAGATGAAACTAAAAAAAATCATCAGGTTTGTGCAATGTATAGAATACCAGCATCATCTGCAGAGTTTTATAGAAGGATGGCCCTCGGAAGTGCACTCACTATAGAAGAATTGGTCATCTGGAAACTACGTGCAATATCCTATCCACCGTACTCTGAAAAAGACCAAAACCGTTTATCGCAGGTCTGGCAAGCTCTTCATCGACTGAGTATCTACCCCACAGCATTGGAGAACACCTAGGATTTTCAAGTCGTAACCGTGCAACTGCTACGATGTGTAATCCTGGCATACTTGTAAAACTTTTAAGGAAAACAATTTAGTACTTTCGCTGCCTTATAAAAGTCTGTAATCACACAACCTATACTTTGGATGTTATTTCGACAATGCGAAATGCTATAATTTCTGGTGGAGTTCTCAACTATTCAGAGTGTTCGAATGTCACAAGCTAACATCAGAGAAATAATATCTTAAGAGTCTGTATTACAACTTTGAGCGAATATCAACTTCCACACCTTTTACAGATTTCTGATGTGACCTATTATCCGATTGTGTGGCATAAGTCACATGGCAGTGCATCTACTTGTTCAACATTTTTTCTGACACCAAAAATCTTGTTTTGGTTGTTCTCGATGTTTATGAAGCAGCTAGCGTTCTCTACCGACAGTCTGGCCAAACCTAGACATGGTTTTGTGTAGCTCGTCTGTATAACCGCTGTCATATGCGGTCTTGAATTCGATAAAAGCGCGGTATGCAACAATTTTGACTTAATCGCTTTTCTCTAAGATCTACCAAACTGTGTATGGTCAATTGCCAAGTTATCGGACTTTAAAACACTCTTGTAGGGACTAATTAGAACGTTGATAATTAGTTTAAGGTGTTCAAAGAATTGCCTCTCAAGCTATGGCATTTATATTCCGCATTGTTTAACAAAACATCATAAATAGGCTAACACCAGAACAATACTTCCATGTCATTTAAACTACAGTCACCATGAACGGACATAGCGTTCAACAACACGTGCAAATGATTAAATTAAAATGGGGTTTCTGTTCGGGCAATGTTCCGCGCGCTTTGCCCAATTTTACGGTCGCCATAATCGTCCTACCGAGAGGACTATTCACAGTGTGGTGGATAAATTTGAGTTCACTGGTTCAGTAAACGATAAACCAACACCCGTACGTCGACGAAACGCAAGATCTGCCGAAAAGATCGCCGCTGCCCGTGAGAGTGTGCAGTAGAGTCCAAAGCAGTCGATTTCGCGTCGCTCACGAGAACTCGGCCCTTCGCAGACCACAACTTAGTGAATTTTGCATCGTAACTTGGGCCTACACTGGAGCTGAAGATAAACAGCCATAGACAACGACGTGTGTTCACTGAATGGGCTCTGAAGCAGTTGGAAACTGACCATAATTTTCATCGAAAAATCATCTTCAGGGATGGGGCCCATTTTTGGATAAATGGGTACGTCAACAAACAAAATTGTCGAATTTGGGACGATACTAATCCACATTAGATCCAAGAACGTCCAATGCATCCCGAAAAAGTCACTGTTTGGCGTGGAGTTTGGGCTGGCGGCGCCATTGGTCCATATTTCTTGAGAATGACGTTGGCCAGGCCATCACCGTTAACGGCGGTGAATAAGATCATATGAAAACCAACGACATGTGGTTTCAGCAAGACGTGCCACACAGCTCGCGCCACATTGGAAATTCTGTACGAGCGATTCGAGGGCATGGTCATCTCACGTGGAAGTAATGTGAACTGGCCACCGGGATCGTGTGATTTGACCCCATTAGACTTTTTCTTCTGAGGTTTTCTGAAGTCGCAGGTGTATGCGAATAAACCACAAATCACAGCGTTTGAGGCCATCGGTCAAATTCAGCCTGATTTATGCGCTAGAGTCGTGGAAAATTAGTCATTTCGGATGCACGCCACCCAGCGGCGGATATTTGAACGATGTTGTATTCCGTACATAATGCCATCGATAGGCCTTTCAAATGAATAAAAAATGATACCTCACACACACTTTGTTTTATTTAAATTTAAAAATGGGAAGCGCTTAATGACAGACCCTTAACGAGTAATTTTCAATTCACCAATCATATATTATATTGTAGAACACACGTGGTTTCTTTAAGTCTTCATAAGGATCAACTAAGTTCGCTATTTTCCGTTTTGTGGATAAATTTCGTCAAAGAAACGTTCGGACAGAAGAAACTGTAGTCGCTGTGAATGAAAAATGTGGCGTCGATCGCAACAGTTTGCCTTTCGTGCCTTTTGTAGAAACATCTCCGCCTGCACCCTATAAAAACAATTAAGGTCCTGAGCACCTTTCTTATTTTTGACGAAAGATCGTTTTAGTAGGCAAAATGGCCATTTCCATTTGCACAACAGTGCACTGTTTGGTATGGTCTTTGTTCTGACGGCACCATATGTTCTTATTTCTTAGGGAAAAGTTCACGCTACAGTCAATGATTAAATCGAAATTCGAAATCATGGACGACTTTGATCCGGACGATATGTGGTTCCCAGATAATGGCGCTATGTGTCCACGAAATCATTGATTTACTGAGGACTTAATTCGATGAAAACATGGAACAATGAATTGACCACCAAGATTCTGCGACTTGACGCCGCTCGCTTACTTTTTGTTGGACCTACTGCATGCGGTTCTTCAAAAACAGCCGAGGAAGCCATATGCCTAAATGCGTTTTCCAAACATTATGTCACAAGCCATTGTTCATGAATAAAATTTTGTTAAATTCGTCGCAAATTCGAATGGAAATAAGGTAGGAAAATGTTCGTTGATTTTGAATGTTTCCAGGTTACAACGGGAGGTAAATAAAGAGCTTGGCAGGGCATTGCATATGTAGTTTATGCGGCTCGGGAAAGAATCATTATATTTCAGAGTACGAGTATGTCCGAAGGTGGACTTTTATAGTAAGACAGGTATAACGGCTGACGGTTTAAAATAGGGCATTCTACCGTCTAGTTCATTGAAGCACTGGTGATGGAAAAGGCCTCATGCGATAGGCCAGACATAATCGCTGCAATGAAAAATGTGAAACGAACGGCTTGGATTGAGTGATTGAGTGAAGTATATCGAGTTATCGATTCCAAATACAAGAATTTTCGAGAAAAGGACCAGATGTCAAACTCTATCAAATACCTTTGAAATATCAAGGGCAACTATCTTGCTTTCGCTTTTGGTGATGCATGCATGAAAGGCCTTCTGTTGGTCATTGTGAAATGTTCATGTCTCGAGCTACTTCATGAGCCGGCGGTCTGTCAGAATGGATTTTAGTCCAATGTGTCTTTAAAAGAAGGAAGAAGAAGAAACGTTTTTTAAGGACAAGCTGAATAGTTTAGCAAAGTGCGCAGCAAGTGAATTGGCCTTGCCTGACAGAGCTGAAAGCTGAAATGTAATTGTAAATAAAACTTGTGGTAGAAGATGAGCCGGAATTTGTTATGGTTTTAACGACCGACAAACAACTAATACTAGCTTTGAGATGCTGCAGTATTTTCTGTCATAGCAAACTTTAAGAAGGACTTTATAGTCATTTCTTGCTCGTTTGCCATATTTTCAGGGTTAGTCTTGCAATCCTCTTCATCACCCTGTTTGCAGTCAGTGTCGTAACGCGTCTCTTCTTTTGGTTGATACACTTAATTTAAGATAAGGATTTGCGTTTCAAAGAGAATAGCATTCGTATAGCAATATCCAGAATTGAGGAAGTATAATATTACGTCCGCTGTAATTGGCTTTTTTCCATGCCCATACGCACATTATGAGATATTAGCTGATTCACACAGTGGTCCGACGAGTGTGGAGGGGAAAACAATCCGACAAGCACTTAAAAGGGTGAGAAGTTAACAACAAGTCGAGAATGTTGGTGACATGACTCATTCACGTAAACTAATTTTAGAGTGGTCGTGATTGAGATGCACTTAGACCACATTTAAGACAATTGTGATGGCCCACCTTCTCCTGGAGCCAAATAGAAAATCTCACATCAAAATCATAAGATCTGACGCTTTTAATGGTACACGTGCTCAGATCATTTCGTCATACGAGTGCTATTTGCGTTTTTTTACAGCGGCTTAAAAAATTCATCTTTGCCAAAAAAATGGAATTAAATCGTAAACATTTTCGTGCGATGATTTTTTATGACTTTCGACGTTTATGATCTCAGCAACAGTGTGCCGATTAACTGGCCTTCGACTTTTGGTGATGAAGCACCAATCCCGGGCTACCGTGTTTCGCTGTATTCCCGAATTCAATCGTGGTCGTCGTTTGCTCCAGAATGAATTTCGTGGAGGTCGTCCAAAATCACGTCACAAATTTGTGAAAGAAAATATGGATTTTGTGTGGGAATTGATAATGCAAGATTGGCATGTGGCCTATCGTGAGATTAAGGTATGTCTGGATATTAGTTCCACTCGCATATATTTAATATTGAATGGATTGGATACCACATAGCTTAACAATCGCTCTAAAGAGGCTCCTGTTGACTGGTCCAAAGAAGTTTTGAAAAAAAAATTGATCTCTGTGCTTCAAAAGACCTTTATAAGGTCGTAATAGGCACTAACTCATGGATTTATGCATATGAGCCCGAAACAAAAAAGCAGTCGACTGTAAGTTTCTTTCAAGACGAGCCAAATCCAACAAATGTTGTTCGCGCACGAGGCACTTCGAAGCAAATGGTCGCCTGTTTCTTCGGAAATACCAGCAACGTTTGTCACCATTTGTTTGTCAGAAATCTTTGGAGAAATAAGGAAAAGCAACCGCCGAACACGAACCATTATTCATCACCACAATGCGAGCTGTAACAGGTCGGCTCCAACATGGCGCTCAAAAGAAAACATTGATGGGTTATCCGCCGCACATCCCTGACTTGGAACCCTGCTCATCAAGAATAAATTGCGAGGTCAACGTTCTTCGTCGCCTGAAGAAGCTGTTGATACGTTTAAAGCACATGTTTTGGAGTTACCTCGTTTAGACTGGAAAAAGTGCTTCGAAATTGGTTCAAACGCATGCAAAGGTGCACTAATCTTCTTGGAGAGTCTTTTGAAAAACAATAAAAACCATTTTCCATGAAAAGAGAATATTAAGACATTTTAAGTTATAACTGCCAAAGGATTGCATTCCGATACGTACAAAACACAGGGAAATTGCAAAGTTAAGGCGCAAGATTTCCTACTTCTGTTCATATTTTCAGCCCCTAGAGAAATGGTTGTGAGGAAGACTCACCCATGATTATGTTTTGAGTTTCAAGACATGTATCTCTTCTCTTGAACCTTATCAGCTCTCATTCTTTTAAACATCTTTTTACAATGAAAGAATTCGCAGAGTGTTGAATCGCACGATTAAGTCGCGGGTCAAATTTGATCACCATTTTGAGGAATGACTCGGAGAGAAAACTTTGCGTTTGCTCCTATCAATAACGCACTGGATAGAAAGGCTAGTCTACAGTCATTCTTGGATTTTCTATGCTTTTCTGCTTATTAACGAAGCCTGGCAGATGTAATCAATTTCATGAGTTTCCAGCACTCAATTGTCAAAGACATGACACTATTGATGATCTGCAGGCCAATAATTGTTTGTCAATTAAAACTTTTCGGCCTTATAACCAAGTCTTTATGAAACATCGGTGGTGTGTTTTCGACCACACTTCAAGGTACAGAAACAATATTTTAGCTCATAGCATATTTTTGATCAATTTTACCAGCTTCGCGTCGACCGAAAAAATCTTTAACTTTTCGATCTGTTTCAGCAAAACTTTTATGGACAGCAAAACGGCGAAATATGTTATTCAAACTGAAACGTTTATTGGAAGAATTCTGTGTGTATGGTCACTTGTTACAACTCTAATCTTTCAAAGAATGAAACATGGAATTAGTGCTCATCTTACTGACCTCTTATGGGGATCATACAAAAGTGCAATAGAGCTACTTAAAGCTGATCTTGTACAGTAAGGAATATGGAAACATCGTACATATAAGCCGCTTATGGGTAGATTTAGATTTAGATTGTAGTGGGCCGTAGTATAAATAATCCAAGATCACAGCGGCCACAAATGGGCCTATTGAGGTGTCCTCCATTCAAAACTCATCCATAATGCCACAATTTGTTAGGGAGGCGGCTACGCCTTCAGGTGAGCTGGCAGCTATGTCCGCCGCTTCAAGTTTGAATTTACGTAGGTAACGTTGACGTGTTTTGGTTAAACCATTAAACCATTGGTTAAACCACACAGTCTGCATGTATTGTCATGTGCTAAGCGCATGGCCATCAGGTGTTTTTTTCACACGGCAGTGTCCTGTTGGAAAACCTGTGGTTACTCGAATCTGACTTGTACTTAGTTGTAGTAGTTGTTTTGTTTTCTTGTGGCATAAAGTTTTTGGCTTGTCTGTTTCCTTCGGTTTCTCTCCAGAAATGAAGCTTCTTTTCCACTAGCCAGGTTTTAATACTTCCTTTGACTGTATTGATAGCCTACAGAAAGATTTCTTGGCTAGTTCGTCTGCTTTTTCGTTTCCTTCACATCCGCTGCGACATGGTACCCAAATCAGGTGAACTTTATTTATGGTGGCCAGTATGACCCTATTGCATGGATTTCAGCTGAAATACGAAGCTTCTTGCATCCATACTGGCATATATGGATGCCTTAGTGCGAGGACAGTATGGAGTATACTCCAACTCCCTCATTTGTTTTATACCCGTTGGGGTACCATACATTTGAGTCCCTGGCAAATGCTGGTTTTTCCTGTTCCTAGTTAGGGCGATCTGGAAAGTTAACCTTAATGTTGTGCCGAAAGTTTTATCGTGATAGCCATTTGTCTATTAAGTGTATTCCAAGTCGTTCGTTTGTTTTTGATTTCATGAAGGATTGCATTAGTTTGGGATTGGATTCATCTTCTGGGATGAGAATGTAGACATTTACCATTGCTTCTGTCATGTGTTCCAGATGAAGTGGTGGGTTTTTATTGCACCAGTTGCACAGACACAGGCTAGTCTCTGTTGTTTGTTGAGTTTGGCCTGCGTTGCTTTATGCCACCAAACGGCGGTGGCTGCATACTTGATAATACGTCTCGTTATTGCCGTGTTCATCCACAGTGTCATTTTGGGATTAAGTCTCCAAACTGTTGCTGATCCATAGCGACTAAACGAGCTCTGTGGGTGCTGCGCTTATGCAGATGACCTGCTCCTAATCCTTGAAGGCCAGTCTAGGGCTGAAGTCGAGGCAGTAGGAGAAAGAGCTATAGCAGTCGTTGCTGAATGGGGAGAAAGCATAGGGGTAAGTGTGTCGCAGGATAAGACCGTCTTAATGAAGCTCAAGGGCAAGTTGAACGTAAGACGTCGGGCTCCTAAGATATATTTGAACGGCGTTGGCATTAGATGTGTGACTGAGGTCACATATCTGGGCATAACGATGGGTGAGTGTATGAACTTCATGCCTCACCTGGTTCGTACTAGACTACGTATGCTGAGTGCCGTAGGCCAGGTAAGGCGCATTTTGCGATCTGACTGGGGACTCACCAGGCGTTCTGTTCGTATCATATACGATGGCCTATTTGTTGCCTGTGAAACATATGGAGCATCGGTATGGTACGACAGAGTTATGACTGTTGATGGCCAAAGGCGGATCCTGACTTGTCAAAGAGTCGCCTTGCTTGGCTGTTTACCGGTGTGCCACACTGTCTCCACAGAGGCAATGCAGGTGTTGCTTGAAGTTCCACCTCTGGATCTGGAAGTAATGCGACGTGCTATTGCTTTCAAGCTCAGAAAAGGTCTCCCTCTAAATGAGCGCGATTGGGTTTCCCCGGAAGAAGTGGATGGCCTATCCCTGAAGCAGCGTAAAACCTTGCTACACGCATGCGTTCTATCTAGATGGGATACTAGCGAAAATGGCAGGGTTACTTACGGCTTCCTAAGGGATGTGCTAACCATGCGAATTTTTCCTGAACGGAATTTGAACCTCAGCCTGGGCTTTCTGTTGATCGGGCCTGGCTCCCTTAATGCATTCTTGCATAAGAGGGGGCTTAGCGAGGTTGCGAGCTGCTCATGTGGAGCTACCTATGAGCACTGGCTTATTGTCCTATGTGAGTGTCCCAATTACGCTGACATAAGGAACTTGCAGGCTATGGGCATCACTTTTAATGGTGAGACCTACGATGTCAGTGGAATTATCACTGATACCGTACGGTTTGAAAGAACCCGTAGTTTTGCAAAAGAAGTATTCAATAGAAGACGCAGTAGGCAGCTAGCGGGTAGTTTGTAGATATTCAAATTGTTGTAAGGCCGCCAGTCCTGGGCAGTGAGGTGCCCAACTGGAAGTAACCTCAAGGTTGCGAAGCTCGACCGGAAGCTATATTCTGGTACCACGGGAGGTGGGGAGCCCCCGGAACTATGGTTCCGGCCTGACCTAGGAGTTGGCCCCCTTGTGGGAGTATCGTGGTGGCTGTAGGTTTATACCCAAAAAGCGGGGAGAATGGACCGAATGGATCTTGGACATCTCATGGCTTAGCATATGTTGTAGTGTACTACGACCTGTGCTGGGCCATGGGATTGCTATGGAACCAACTGGTTTATTCGATGTGGAGTTGCATTGCAACCGGGTGCCATGACCCACAGAATGGCGGAGGTATTAGATAGGCCTCGACCCTTCACCAAAGGGGAAGTTCGTGCCTTACACACGACTTCGAATCTGGTACGGGTGGTAGTACTTGTACTACCCGATGGGCGCTTATCAACGCATTGCTTTGATATCTTGTGCGAAGATGCACCGTAGGCTTAAGCCTTCACGGCAGGTACCTACGTTAAACACAAGAGACATCTGATCCATAGTGAGGGCCCACGCCCAATTATCAAGGCTTCACCCATCAATGACGTCGTCTAATAATAAACGGGGCAGAACAAAGTACTGGTCCTATCGTAAACATCTTCAGATGACGCTACTGAAGGTTGCTACGATTTGATCAGTCACAAGTTGCCGGTCATAGGTCTTGTTGGCCGCTGGACCACCGGTAGTCCCTACCAGGACTTAAATCACGGTACCATGGGAGTCAGGAGCCCCTCGGATTTCGGTCCGCCCAGACTTGAAAAGGTGGCCCCCTGGTAGGAGCGTCATGGTGGCTGTGCTTTAAACCCAAAGTCGCGGAAAAGGTTTTCCTGTTGGTTTGACCCAGTAGCGTTGCAATAAGCAACCTTAAGAGCAGTAAGAGATTTTTGGTCGTCCTCGACTCATACCAAGTGTGGAACTTGTGCCATCTCAGAAAGGCGGCAGAGCGATGGGAAGGCGTATCCTTGCCCCCATGGATGTATGGGCATCCCGTAAATATAAGTTTCCATGACAGGTGGTTTACGTTAAAAATCAGACACTATGATCCATAGTGAGGTCTGGACCTTGTCAATAGTCTTAGAAAGATGAATCTTCCACGTAAGTTTTTAGATATTTGACTTCCGTTGAGAACTCTGATTAGGATAGCAATGTCGTCTGCTTACCCATGGGCATAGAAGCCATCATTGCTGAGTATAATCAATAGTTCACTAACTGCAATGGGTAATAGTACTCCCCCCTGAGGACAAGGTATCACACAAGATGATATGGTTTAGGTCCGATATGAGCAATCGTAGTTAGTCAGGAAGATTGCACTAATATATTGGTTCACTAGTCTCTAATCTGGTCAATTTTATAACTCCCAAGTGACGAGGAGGACAAAATGAACAGAAGACATGACTTGTATTCTGTCCTGGCGCAGAGTTTGACTTAGAAAAAAATGATTTCAAATACCATTTCCTGAATGACCTGAGATAATGATTTTATGTGTTCTAAAATTGTTCAGCATTTTATGGGTTTTCTATAGACTTTCTACAAGTTATTGTATATACAGTATAGTATATCTCGTTATGCCTAAATCTTTAGCATCTTATCATGTTTGTTTTCCTGATTTACCTTGCCGGTGGTGACTATATTAGATCACCGGCACATGCGATCGCCATATCACCTGAAATGCACTCATAAAAACATCAAACACCCATAAAAAAACCCGAAAGTACAGAGAATCAAAACAAAAGCTTACTAATGATTGTCCATCCGATCGATGATAACTACAATCTTGAACCGGTTATTCGACTTGCTAAGCCAAAGGATTGCTTCCGGATTGTAAATAATTCCTCTGACTTGCAGCTCAACAAGTTTTCAACTTCAAATTAGCTTAACTCCCCGAAAAAAGTTCAAAAAACAAAATCAACACTCAAAACAATAACACCAGCAGCAACAACAACAACAACCACACCAACGAGAAAACGACAAAAAATGTCATAAAGTTGTGGCTGAGTTCGGTTTTTGTTTTTTGGTTTTCTTTTCTTTTTATGACCCAAACATTATTTTTGCCGCCTCGTCTCGCGCATTCTTCACATCTCCTTCAGTCTAAATTAGATCCGGGTTTGGTATTTTAGGGAGAAAATATAAATGTATCTTCTAAAAGTTGACAGATACAAATAAATGAAGAAAAAACCACCACACCCGGGGGAGGGTCTCATGTAGTAAATAGTCAGTCATCATGACCGGTACCGGTGTACTGAAAAAGGATTATTCATTCACGAGATTGCGAAAAATAAAAATTGCCCATAGCACTTGTGGCCTTAACTTGAGTCGGTCCGCTTAAAGGCCTTAAAGAGGGATGCATACTTGTACACGTACTCCCTTTTAACTTGGCGGCAAACTCATGCGTCAACCCCAAGCGACAACCGCTGATCGTATTTCTGAAGCAGGATTCACGTCGGGAACTGTCTTCGGGCTGTCAACACGTATCGGCAGAAGCATAGTGTTCACGTACCAGCGATCAGGCTTGAAGATGTTTTACGTATGAGTTATGGCCGGCGGTTGTATTTTATTTTCACGTTTCCAACTAAATTACACCGCTTGCTCAGGCGGCGACTTTTTCGTAAAGTTCTTCTTCATCAGTGAATATCGCCGTGTATTTGTTGAGGGTTTACTTGGATCTGTTGATAGTCAGAGTACGGATATTTTGTGGTGAACGATGTCATAGACGTTGATGACCCTGCAGCGACTGTATGTGACATTTGCTAACTGAAGGCTCATAAGCCCCATAAGGAAGCCATGTAACCGTCAACACAGAAGATAAACATGTGATCATAGTATGAAATGAAAAAAAAAATGGTTCTGAAGTGTGAAGTTAACCTTGCAGATAGTATGCGGTCATAAAAACTCCTTATTAGATCTAAGAATGACGTTCAAAATGGAGATTGTGATTCTCGTGCTCTTAAAGGAGTTCGCACTTTTCAATGTCCTGCACTAGAAATTCACAGACGCCATCAATTTAATTAATTATTAAATTTGTGCAGAGTTGTTCTGTGATATATTTTTATTGTAGCTAAAATATTACATTATTCATAAAACTACATTACACATTACAGAGATGTGCTACCATACTCTTGAAAAATAAATAAACTCGTAATTTGCTAGGAAGATATCACTATTGATTTTGAATAAAGTTTGCAGAAAAGCTACAGGGAAAAACCTTCATTACTGTATAAAATATATTTATAATTCTAGATTTGAGAGAAGGCGAGGCGATGACCACATTTCTATATTCCTACTTGAATTCCATTGACAATTTATAAGATAAATAAATATAGAAAACTTGTGAACGAAATACAACAAATAAATAAATATATAGAGGCAAAAAAGAACAATGAAAAGTAATAAATAATAAACAGTCAACAGTGAACAAAAAATAATAAATAACAGGTAATATGAAAAACAAATAGTGATTAATTAATATTAAATAATAAATAAGCAATAAATATTTTTTTCAATTTCAATTTCAATTGCAAAGATTCATTTATTGAAATTTTTCGATACATTTACAATAGTTTTTATGAATTATAAAGCATTGACTTAGCTCGACCGGTAACTTCAGAGTATTTGATATAATTGAACTAGTAAATAGTTGATTGTAATAGTAATTGTTGATCATTGACTGTCCCACAATACTCTCCCAAATCCCATTCAATATCAACCCGTGTCATTTAAGATCTGTCTACCTTTTCCGTCCGAATAATCACAGGACAACTTATGGTCTCAACGAGCCACTGTGTCATACGTCAAGTGTTCGATTTCCACTGCAGCAGCCCAGCACTTCGAAATTCCCTAAATAACCATTTTTCCCGTCTATAGACCTTAGCTTAAGTAGAAATAGTAGTTATAAGTCATAGTTTTAAGTTTAGTTTGTTAAGTTATATGTTTGTATTAAACATTTCCAATAAACTGTCCGGGGTTGACCCGGGCCTCAAATCAAATCAATTATAAATAGTAAAATAAATGATTTTGTATATATAAGTTATAAGCTATGAAAATTCGGACTTTAGAAGCATTCTGTATTGGTAGTTAACCCTTTTTTTTTATAATGAGCGCGCGCTCAAGGGGTTTGTGTACATTTAAGGTGATTGTTTACAGCGCAAGCAAAGGAAATTTAAATTGTTTTTAAATGTTTGCAAGTTATAACGGCCAGGAAATACAGACATCGGCAGGGCATTCCATAAGCGAGTTGTACGGCTTAGGAACGAATCACGATATTTTAGAGTACGTCCGAAAATGGGCTTGAGAGTATACTGATGAACATTCATAGAATGTTACTGGCAATTTCAGTGGAACACTGGTGGTGCAAATAGCAATAAAACAAAGTGAGACAGGAGACTTTACGTCGGTGTTCGAGCATGTCAATAGATTGACTGGTATTAGTATCGTCAATAAGTTTTATCGCACGGTTTTGAATCCTATCTAGCAGGTGCATCCTGAACTTTGGTTTGACAAAAACTTCCATGTAAGCTTCCCCTCTAGATCATTCTGGGAGGAGGATGCTTTCATGGAGAACAAGTCAATCCATCTCTACACAGATGGATCTAAAACCGACAGCGGAGTTGGTGGCGGTGTTTTCTCAGATAAGCTAAATTTAAGACTCTCTTTCCGCCTTCCAAATCACTGTAGCGTGTTCCAGGCGGAAATTTTGGCGATTAAAGAAGCTCTGTCCTGGCTGAAGAAAAACGTGATATCTGCAAAGGATATCCGCATATTTTCGGATAGTCAGGCCGCCATCAAGTCCCTGGACTCGGTCTCATTGTGTTCTAAAACTGCCCTTGAATGCCGATCATCTCTCATGGAGATGGCAGAGCAGTTCAACATTCACCTCTTTTGGGTGCCGGGCCACAGAGACATTCCAGGGAACTGCAGAGCCGATGAACTCGCCAAAATTGGAACCACTCTACCTATCCTACCGGACAAAGGTAGTATAGGTATACCAATCGCTACGTGCAAACTAACACTAAAGCTAGATGCCAATAAAAGAACGGATCTTAGGTGGACTGCTGGACAAACATGTCTAGCGACCAAACAGATCTGGCCATGGCTGGATCTGAGTCGATCTAAGTGTCTGATCCTTTTAGATAGGAAACATCTCAGCGCCATAATAGGTGTCATTACTGGACACTGCCTCATAGGCAAGCACGCAAGAAGGCTTGGCGCTTTTACTAATGATTTCTGTAGAAGCTGCATGGACGAGGAAGAGGAGGAGACAATCCCCCACCTTCTCTGCACATGCCCAGCTCTCTCTCAGAGAAGGAAGCTTCATCTAGGAGCTTTCTTCTACAACGATTAGAAATAGACGTTAACAGTCTCCTACGCTTTATTATAAGCTCAAACTGGTTCAAGTAGTAAGAAGATCATAGATCCACGTGGCATAACAATGGGCCAATAGGCCTAAGTGGGTTGGTATTTCCAACAGCCACTCTTACCTAACCTAACCTAACCTAGCAGGTGCAGAGATGTTTTAGGAGCACCTGACCAGATGTGGGCGTTGTACTCCAATTTTGGGCGGATGAATGCCTTATATATTGAGGCCAGATCAGAGGGGGTAAAATATTTCTTACATCGCTTGAGGAAACCTAGACATTTCGCAGCATTTTTGGCGATATCAAATATGTGGTCATTCCAACGTAAGTTTTCATTGACACAAATACCGAGAATGGAAAGTTTTTCGGTTTCGACGATGCAAGTGCCATTCATGGATAATGGCTGGGTGTTTAAATTTCGCTTTAACGACAGCAGACAGCATTGTGTTTTGGAAGCATTAAATTCCATTCTGTTGATAGTTCCCCAATTGGTTAGGCTGTTGATATCGGAATTTAATGAGCTTAGCACACGCTGCCGTTCTCGTTCTACAGCCTAAGAGCAGGGCCGTGAGTCCGGGAACGAATATGAAAAGCAGAGAGTACTGTCATCAGCAAAGGAATATATTGGATTAGAAGTAGCAGACAAGAGATCATTAATGAAAGTTAAAAAGAGTGTCGGAGACAGAACAGAGCCCTGGGGCACACCAGCATTTATTTTGTGAATATCAGACTTGAAACCGTCCAAAACAATTTGAATTGAACGTTCCGAAAGGTAATTTCTAATCCATTGAAGAAGAGAGTCGTTGATCCCAAATGCACGCATTTTCGACAAAAGAGCTTGATGCCAAACTCTGTCAAATGCCTTAGAAATAGATTGAAGTATGCTTTGATTCCACTTTTCGGTGAGACATGCCATCAGATCACCAGTGCACCTGTTGCTACCAAAACCGTACTGCCGGTCATTGAGAATTTTCGTGTTTCGAGATATTTCATGAGCTGACGATTTATCAGTGTTTCCATGACCTTGGAAAGAAGGGACGTAAGTGCAATGGGTCTGTAAGAGGAGAGAGAAGATGATTCGCCTTTTCTGGGGACGGGCTGGACAAATGCTGTTTTCCATCTGTTCGGGAAGAGTCCTAAAGAGTAGGATTGATGAAAAAGCTTACGCTCACTGGCAGAGAGGAAGAACACCTCTTCAGAAGAAGGGGAGATATACCATCTGGGCCAGCGGATTTATGTATGTTGAGATCTTTAAGTACTCTTGCTACTACACGAGTGCGAAAGTAGATTCGTTCAGTTGAAGATTCGACGCACTCAAGTGCAGGCGGAGACAAACCACAATCTGGTTTGGCTGGCCGCAAGCAGATTGGCCTTATCCAAAGAGCTGATAGCTGGAATGTCATTGTAAATGAGCGTTGAGATGGAGGATGAGGCGGAATTTCTAATGTTTTTGACGAACGACCAACAATTTTTACTGCCTTTGGGACATTGTAGTATTTTTTGCCTCAGTTTTTGATCGTATTGAAATTTCACATGCTTAAGAAAGGCGTTCTGTCGTTTGAACCTTTTTCGGTTTTCCTCTGTCGGGTTGGTCTTGAAGGACGGAAAAAACATTTCTCTAACCCTGACGGCCTCTTTACAGCTAGAGTCGTACCATGCCTTGGTTTGATACTCTTCATCCGATGAGGAATAAAGGATCTCATTCCAAAGAGAATGGTGTCTGTAATCATATCAGCTGCGTCATTCTCGTCGTTATCGAGGAGGCATAACGACCAGTTAAAATTCCTAAAGAAGCTGTTAAGACCGCTCCAGTTGGCTTTCTCTTATTGCCATACGGTTCTTTTAGGAATTTTTTCTCTAACTGTTTGGTCGGTGTACGAGAAATTAGCGGATATGACACAATGGTCCGATGAGCCTAGAGGGGGAGCATATCTACGGTGTACCTTCCAGGGTGAGGAGTTAAAAACAAGTCCAGGGTGTTGGGGGTATGACCATCAACGTCTGGTATTCGCGTGGTCTCATTTACAAGCTGCGTTAAGTTGTTTTTCGCAGCGAAGATCTCAACATACGGTCCATCGTAATAACGATTTCAGTGTGAAGATACAGGGATACAATTCTTTGGATTGAGTCAAACAGCGCATCAAACTTGTTAAAAGTTGAATTGCTGTCCAGTTTGGGGCTTCTGTATATAAAGCAGTAGTGGATAATTTGCTTACGGAAATGGAATTTTAACCACAAGAAGTTGAATTCCGGATTGGAACATGGATCACATTGTGGTGGAGTTTGGTAACTTAAACGTTTCGTCCAATCAGATCCATTTAAAATTGCAATCGTTTCCGGTATTGAAAGGGTTGGTTTACCAAAGTATACTCTTCTTTGCTGCTTAAAAATTGGACATACCATTAAAAAATGAAAACAAACTTCCTTAGCTCTCAAGTAACACAAATTACAAAACTGGTCAAAGTTCCCATTATATGGGCTCCCGTTTAGATGGAGGAGCTCGCATCTTGATTTAAGGGTTAGTGAGATATCTTTATAGCCGAGGGAATGTTGGAAGTAGCTCTTGTCACCCAAGTTATAATCAAGCTGGCTATAAAGTATTCTGCTTTCAGATTGGCAGGCCTTTTCCATCATCTGATCGTTAGAGAAAATCTTCTTCCAGGTAAGATTAATCAGACTTTGTGAAGTTTTAGCTTTTTCTGCAAAGTGTTTGCTAAAATCCAGGGTTGGATTGAGCAAAAATTCCAAATATTCGTATTCTTTCGATACTTCTAATCGTCATCCACTAATCATCCAGTTATGCCTAACTTTACTCCGAGTGGAACACGAGAAATCCATGACTTTCGATTTTTCAGTGTTGACGATTAAACCCCAATCATTTCAGTCCATAAGACGATTTATCATCAGCTGTAGGGTTTCTGATGGTTCAGATAATAAGAGAAGGTCATCTGAATAAAGTAACACATTAATTATGATACCTGTAATTCGGATACCGCCTGGAATGTGCGTAGCTATATCATTTATAAAGAGAGCAAATAGAACAGCACTGAAAAGACATCTCTGTTTTACTGCAGAAAATTATTTAAATGGTTTTGAGCAGGTTTTGCCATCCCAAACTGCTGATTATTTGAGTGAATTTTGTTGACACTAGAAGTTGGTAAATTATAATCAATAAAATAACAAACAATATATAAGTAGTAGATATTTTAGAAGTAATAATAAACGTTGTCGGACGAACTACAAGATATGTTGTAGCGGTCGAATAGTTTTAAGATCTTTATTTTCCCTCTTTCAACATTCCAATAAATGTAACTCATCGGTACGGAAACAGAAATGCCACGAGAGTTCAAAGATCATTTTCAAAAGTTTATTTTGGCTTATTTGCAACTTTCAAATATGGATCCCAAATAGGGGATCCATTAAACATGATTGCCTGGAAAATGACATTGCAAATGATCAATTTGTTTTCAGTACTCAGTTGTGACCTATGATCTATAAATGGATAAATAATATTAACATTAATATCATTTAGCGTTTGCTGATATTTAAGCCAAAGGTTAAGGTTTTGTAGACCTGAACATACTTTGCACTGTCCTCCCACTCAGTCTGAATTCCATCAATATGAAGTCTGTTGTTTGGTAAGAAATATTTATTTTTCTAGTAAAAAAGATCGCCTGAACCTTTAAAGCATTTATTTTAATTGTCCAGTCATTTAAATATTTTATGACAGTATTCAAAGCAGATTACAAACCGGTTGCATTATTGGCGTGGTTCAAGTGGTAGTGGACTGGCTTCCAAATCGGAAGGTTCGGTGTTCGAATTCCAGCCTCGCCCGAAAGACATATTCATTTTTTCAGTTAAGCGAAAGTCAATTATGATGAGTAGTTAACTAAAAATCAACAACAAGCCAACTTCCACTAAGAATTTAGTGCGAAATCACCACTGAGCCCAAACATCTTTCTTTCTTTCTCTATCCCATTTTCCAAAACACTTAACACGTGCTCAAGCACTTAAAGTGTATTCATATCCACTTGAGTGTAAAGTTCTTACAAAAAAAAAAGAAGATAGGACCAAGCATGAAACCATGAGGAACACCTGCTTCGATCGATTAATCGCTTGCAAAGCAGCTATTAACGGACAGATGTCTCATGTTTTTAACGTAAGTACCTGCCATGTGGGCTTAAACTTACGGGATGCCCATACATCCATGGGAGCAAGGATACGCCTTGCCATCGCTCACAATGATGTTTGATACCAATTCGGAACTGTGTTGCCGGCACAAGTTCCACCCTTGGTATGAGTCGAGGCCGACCCAAAACCTCTTACTGCTCTTAGGGTCGCAGCACCCAGCACTTATTGCAACTCCACATTGAGTCAACCAAAGGAAAACCAAGGAAAACCAAAAGGAAAACCAAGGAAAACCAAAGGAAGGCTCTTTCCCGCGATTTTGGGTTTAAACCACAGCCACCATGACGCTCCCACAAGGGGGCCTACCTCTAACAAGTCAGGCCCGGACCGTGATCCGGGGGGCTCCTGACTCCCATGGTACCGTGATTTAAGTCCTGGTAGGGACTACCGGTGGTCCAGCCGCCAACAAGACCTATGACCGGCAGCTTGTGACTGATCAAATCGTAGCAAACTTCGGTAGCGTCATCTGAAGATGTTTACGATAAGATCAGTACTTTGCTCTGCCCCCGTTCATTATTAGACAACGTCATTAAAGGGCGAAGCCTTAATAATTGGGCGGGGGCCCGCTATTAACGGACACATTGGAATTTCGTTCGGATTCAAATGACTTAATAATTTTGATCAGGTAAATCGGAAAGTTAAAGGATGTAAGCTGATGTAACAAGCCATAATGCCACACTGTATCAAATGGCTTTTCGACGTCGAGAAGTACCATACCTGTACTTTGAACAAAGTTACTTTTTATATGATTATAGATGCGGTGCACCTGATGAACTGTGTCGAGAGCTCGAATATGGCAAATAATGTCATCACCAACGAAATGGTACTACTACCGTTCATTTCGAAGGAACAGCTCCAAACGATCTTCGAATCACTTAGAAGTAAGAAATCAGTGGGAACCGATGAAATACCGAACATTGTGCTTCGACATCTCCCACTAGAGGCGGTGAACATTTATACCACCCTGTTTAATAATGCAATGAATAATGCACATTATCCAGCGCATTGGAAAACTGCGGTGGTACAACCCATCCCCAAAAGGGATAAAGACACTTCCAATCCGGCGAATCTCCGCTCGATCAGTCTTCTTCCAAACATCAGTAAAGTGATCAATAGAGTGAACCAATAGAGTCCTGACTAAGTGGGTTGAGGACAAACATATAGTTCCGGATAATCAATTCGGTTTCAAGGCGAGGCATGATACTCGTATCATTCATGCTGCGTCTAAACTGGTTTCTGATATCCAATGGAACAAAGGCAAGAACCAGTGCACTGGTGCCTGCCTGATTGACTTGGAGAAAGCCTTCGATACCGTATGGTTAGAAGGACTCTTTTTCAAGCTGGACAGGTTGGGCATTAGTAAACCACTGCTGTATATTCTTTTTGATATGCTCTCCAGTAGACAGTTCATCGTGAAGAATGGCGATGTGACTTCTGCTGGAACATTTAACATTAAAAACGGTCTTCAGCAAGGCGCGGTCAATTCGCCGATCCTATTCAACATTTACACAAGTGGTCTGATAGGTTCACTTCACCATGCCATAGCATACGAAGACGACTTTTTATTTGTATTCATTTATTTATTTAATAAATATGTACACAGTAAGATTAAATCTTATAGTTAGTGTAGGCCTTACAAAAATAGTAGGTTCGAAAGCAAATTTAACAATATAAATAGCTGACTACATATAATTTTTATTTATGTATCACTGGCCAGGTGTTGAAAAAGATAGGTTTTAAATATACTTGTGTTTGTGGTTCTCCTTAGTGTAATGGGTAATAAGTTCCATAGGAGAGTGGCATGGACGAAGAATGAGCGCTTAGACTGCAAGCAATGGGATCGGGGCTGAATAAGGATGGCTGTTCTTTGTGAACTCGCAGAATTTAATCTGTTATACAAATACTCAGGCTGTTGGGTCTGTATAATACCATGCAAGAGGATCAGCGTTCTAAACTTAATGAGGTTGTCGAAGCTGAGGCCCATTATTTGTAGAGAGTAACTCGATATGTGGTCGAAGTATCGTTTAATAAAAACATATCTTGCTAGGTTGTTGTAGATGATATTCAGTTTACGTCTAGTATTATAGTCAACAAGGCAGAAAACTTCGCCACTATATAGCAATATAGGTAATAAAAGGGACTTAACAAGTAACATCTTAGTTTTGATCGGCAAAGAATTTTGCGTTGCCCATAGCAGTCGGAGACCACTGTATACCTTTCCGATTGTAGTTGCAGCATGATCTGTCCAGGTAAGAGTATCGTTGAAAAGAATACCCAGATTTCGAGACTTCGTAACGTATTCTGTGGATGACTGCCCTAATTTTATTGGTGGAAATGTGGTAGTATCTAGTGACTGCTTATAAATACAGAGTGTTTTGGACTTCGCTGGATTCAGTGATAAATTATGTTTGAGGGCCCACTGCTGTATGATCTCGAGATCTTCGTTCACCATTTCAATGGCAATACTGAGCATATTCAGCGGGCAGCACAAGTGTAATTGGACGTCGTCAGCGAACATGTGGGCAGTACAATGTTTAATAATTGTAGCAGGAGTTTTAAAAATTCGGGATTAATTTCATCCAAACCTATCACATCAGATTTGACCGATAGCATGGCTTCAACTACATCTTCATCCGTAAAGTTAATAAATTTGAAATCTGCTATATTGTCATAGTCTCTAGACTGATTCGTAAACTGTGCGGAGTCTTGATATTGAATTGGCGGCTCAGAGACCGACACAAACTGCGAATTGAGAGCATTACAGTCTAAATCATCAGTTGCACCTGAACGCTGCCTCCCATTGCCTAGTTTGCGCAGTTTTTTCCATAGAACTTTCCCAGGCTGGGTTTCAGGGTTGAGGAAATGTTCATAGTGACGCCGCTTGGCAGTCCTTATACGAAGAACAACTATGTTGCGAAGGGACCGATAAGTGTCGTAGAGCACGGGGAGTTTGTATCGTTTCCAACGAGCGTATGCAGTATTGCGATTATGGATCAGATCTAGTAAATCTCTATTGAGCCAAGGGGGGGATCTGGTAACAGGGGCCCTATGTCGTAACAGGATCAAAGAGTGTTTTGATATTTTGCTCCAGAAATGATATTTGCTGATTAACTGATGCCATCAAATAAATATAGTCCCACCGATGTTTTGAAAATCTCTATAAGCAATGACATGATTAGCTGCGTTAAATTGGACATCATATGTAAAGAATAACAGATCATGTTTGGAGAAGCCAGGCGCTGTGAGTAGACTATAGAGCAGGACTTTTCTACTATCGTTGACAAAGATCACATCCAGAAGGGTAGCAGGGTCGTATGCAATATGTGTAGCAGTCGATCTATTAACAGGTGTCAAGTCGATGGTTTTAAATCTTTCAATTAACTGAGCGGAAGCACGAACATTTAGTAAGTTACAATTTAGATCGCCGGTAATAATAATATTAGGATAGGAGCAAAAAATCCCATCCAGTACACTAAAAATATGCGAGATGTCTATGTATTTATTTGGTCTGTAAATTACTCCAACTAACACACACTCAACACCACATACAACATTAACAAACAAGTAATCGGATGAGCAATTAGCAGTTGATTTGCAGACAACATTGGCTCGTAATCCATTGCGCACATAAACAGCCACACCCCCACCCAATCGCCCAATTCGATCACCTCTAAGAAGCTTATAACCACCCACTTAATCGCGTACACATCAGATCCAACTATTGAGATAATTAATATACTTTTGCAACGTAACTTAAATAAAATTAAATGATATTGCGATGACTGGAAGTTGAAAATCAACCATTCTGTTTAGGACGCCTTTGTTTGGGGCCTCTAGGGATACCAGAAAGAATTGGCGAAAGTTCTCGATCGTGTGCCAGCACGGACAGCAACTTGCTTGTCGAAATGTAACCAGTTACCTTGGGATCTGGCTAGATTAATATCTGTATTTTAACAAACATATAGATGTTGCTCTGGCCAGAGACAAAGGTGATTTTGCCCTTACAAAGAGACTGTTTTATAACAGCCAACTCTATGCGAGGGTGAAGGTGATCTGCTACATGGCCCTTATCAGGCCTATGCTTGTATTTCCCGTGTGTCCCATGTGGCAACGTGAGAGCAAGTTTATTCGAAAAGATTCGGGTGTTTGAGAGGGCTTGTCTTAGGACTTGTCGTCGCTTATACAGAACACCAGAGTCTGAGTACATAAAATTCTATTCTAATGAGGTCTTGTACAATAGGGCGAACCTAATAAGAGTGGACAATTTCGTCATTAAGTTGACTCGAAGGCACATTGCAAGAGCAATGTCTCATCATGATCTCCGGGGATTACTACCCTAATTATATACGAGTATATCATGAGAGAGTTCGCTTTGACGGCTTTATTCCTCCAGAAGCTTTCCTCTACTTAGGTACTAAAGGTCTGATAAGGGCAGATTGGCTGTTGTTCGAGCAGCTGCGGATAGACGGCTCAACTAAGACAGAGACTTCGCACGTGACAGTGCGGAGCGTCTCTGGCTTAGTAGGTCTGTTGGCTTGTTGAATGGGATGATGTTTCGTCGTCGAACTCCTTCTGTAATAGGTAGCTTCATATGAAGGAAAGTGGGTCAGTCTAATTTTTTTTAGATATGACCGACTTACATAACTTTATATAGGATTAAGTTAGATCTAAGAAAAAAAAATTAAAAAAAATATATATAGGGTTTTCCCATAAGGACTTGACAACTTTTTTTTAAATAAAACGCAAACCATTTGAGATATTTCAAAAACTTTATTATCGGCTTGAAGTACAATCAAAACATTTATGAATGGAGCTCGACTTCGTTCATATGGCCACCGCGGGCACATTTGCAGCGGTCGATTCGTTGGACCCAATTTTTAACGACTCGGCCACGCATTTCGGCCGAAACGGCTGTTATTTCGCGTTCAATGTTAGCTCTGAGCTCTTCCAACGTCGTCGGCGTGTTGGCATAAACCAATGACTTAACATAGCCCCACAGAAAATAGTCAAGCGGGGTTAAATCGCACGAATGAGACAGCCAATCGACTGGCCCATTTCAATAAATCGATTGTAGCATGTGCTGTGTGGCTTGTCACATCATCCTGGTGAAACCACATGTCGTCCAAGTCCATATCTTCCAATTCGGGCCAAAAATAATCGGTGATCATAGCGTGATAACGCTGACCATTCACAGTAACGTGACGATCGTTATCGTCGCCGAAAAAATATGGCCCAATAACGCCGCCGGCATGCAAACCGCACCAAACAGCTATTTTTTGTGGATGAAGTGGTAATTCATGAAGCACATGTGGATTTTCACCCGACCAATAACGCATATTTTGTTTATTGACGAACCCATTGAACCAAAAATGAGCTTCGTCACTGAAGATGATTTTGCGATGAAATTCATCATCTTGGCGCATCTTCTCCAGAACCCAATCGGAGAACGTACGTCGCTTCAAATGGTCCATCGGCTTCAATTCTTGAGTCAGCTTGATCTTGTATGGGTGTAAACCAATATCCTTACGCAAAATACGCCATAATGTGGTCTGAGCGAAGCCTAATTCTTCAGAACGCCGTGGAATTGACTGATTTGGATCGTTTGCTACGGACGCCTGAACGGCAGCGATATTTTCGACACTTCGACCAACCCGTTGTCTCACTGACACGGCAACATCATACAACGAATATGTAGACTCAAATGTTTGCACTAAACTTGTTATTGCCTGTCTACTAGGGCGAGAATTACGACCCAAAATTGGAGTTAACGCTCTTAAAGTTGCAGTCACCGACTCCGAATTTCGGTAGAAAATTTTTATAATTTGCAGACGTTACTCGTGAGTGTACTTTACCATAATGAAAATGTTGAGTTTACTGAATAAATTGACAGTGACAGTTTGATGATTAGTGAAAGAGTGCGTTCACAAATTAAATGCAAAGTTGTCAAGTCCCTATTTTAAAACCCTTATATACGAGTATGTATACATATATTTGTATATTTCGTATATATATATATGTATATGTATGTGTAAGTAGATTAAGATCTATTTTTAGGTAGTCAAAATGTTTTCTTAGTTTTAATTATAATGAATAAAAATAGTTATAAGTAGTCTAAGATACGTCGAAAGACATAATTTAAGTGTTAGGTTAAACGGCCGGGTGCATTTGAGATCGATTGTAAGTATTAGTAACATAATTCAAAACATCAATTGAAGTTAAAGACTAGATTATCACTTTGGACAGGAGTTAGAAGAACGTTGCACATGTAAATCGATCACGTTAAAAAGCGGAAGTTCAACTATTTCAGATCCTACAGCCGTATCTAATGTATTTACTTCTTATTTTGCCACAGTTGGTCAGTCATCTTCTCCGTGTTACTTGTCCTCTTCTTGTTCCTCCTGCACAGAGTCCAATGATCTGGATAATTTCGTCAGAAATAGCTTCTTTTTTGAGGCAATATCGGGCTGTGAACTTCTCAAAATAATAAACTCCTTATGGAATTCGGGTTCCTGTGGCAGCGATGAAATATCCAATTTAGTGCTAAAAAGAATTGCGTTAAATATTGTAGATATTTTAGCTCATCTATTTGACTTAAGTACCATTTCTGGGATATTCCCTGATCAATTAAAATGTGCAATAGTGATACCTCTATTCAAAAAAGGCGATAGGAGTGACAAAGCGAATTATAGGCCCATATCATTATTATCTTCTATCTCTAAAGTTCTTTGAGAAAACAATTAAGGTACGTATTTTGTCATACCTTAACAGAATTAAATTCTTTAGGCCAATGCAGTATGGATTTAGAGCAGGTCATTCTACTGAGGAGGCATTGTTAAATTACTGTTCGGTAATTCTCGATGGACTGGATCAGAAAAAGAGTTGTGCTGGGATTTTTGTTGATATTAAAAAAGCTTTCAACATGGTAAATCATAACATCCTCCTAGACAAACTTTTTAAAGTGGGTTTTCGCAGTTTTATGTTTAAATGGTTTGAGTCCCATCTAAAGGATAATTGGAAACTGTGTAAGCAATTCCAGGGTAACTAATCTGGATGTGCCTCAAGGATCTGTGCTTGGCCCAATACTGTTTTTAGTTTATGTTAATTTTTTATTTGCGGAACCATTTGAGGGTAAAATCACATCATTTGCAGATGACCTTGGAATTGCTTACACTTCGGCCAGCCCATTAAATTGAATTGCAAACATAAACAATAATGTCCACTTATTGAGGTATTGGCTTACTACACATAAATTAGTGATTAGCAATAAAACTAGGTTAATGTACTTTAGTATATGTACGCAAGTACCGCCTGACCTGAATGTCATATTTCATCCACCTGATTGCGCTAGGTTTTCGTTAATTAATGATACGAGGGGCGTTCAATATATTCTCGGTATCGATATGAAGGAAAATGCGAATTCAATTTAAATTGTTTTTATTTTTCAATATAATCTCCCCTAACATCAATGCATTTGTTACATCTTGAGATAAGCTTTTTTAAACCCTCAAAAAAATAAATTTCCTCTTTCTCTGCAAAATACCCATTTATTGCCGACTTGGGTTCTTCATCATCCGAAAATCTTTTTCCACGAAGACATTTTTTCAAATCCGGAAACAGGAAATAATCACTAGGGGCAAGGTCTGGACTTCGAAACCAAAATCTCGCGCAGCAGCCTTGGAAACTCGCGCCGTGTGAACAGGAGCGTTGTCGTGAAGAAGCAACACACCCGCTGCGAGTTTACCCCGTCTTTTCTTTTTAATTTCCTCCCGCAAATTATGCAAAGTGGAAGCGTAGGTGTGGCGTTGATGGTTTCACCTTTTTTTTTGTACTCAATGAGCAAGATTCCCTTTGAGTCCCAAAAAACTGTTGCCATGAGCTTCCCGGCAGACGGAGTGACTTTGAACTTCTTCGGGGGGTCTGTTCCTTTTTTATGCCACTGCATGGACTCTTGTTTGCTTTCAGGGTCATAGTGGTGGACCCATGTTTCGTCCCCAGTAACAATTCGATCCATAACACCGTCCGCGTTCTCACTACACATCTCCAAAAGCTCTCCACAGCATGCGATTCTCACTTTTTTCTGAGGCGCTGTGAGCATTCGTGGCACCCACCTTGCACTGACCTTTGAAAGGTTGAGATGGTCATGAAGAATGGTGTGAATGGTACCAATTGAAAGCTTGGTGATCTCTGTCATCATTTTCACCTTTATTCGGGCATCCTCAAGAACAAGTTTTTCGACTTCTTTGATGCTTTCTCCCGTACAAGCAGTAGCCGGGGCGCCGGAGCGGGGGTCGTCTTCAATGCTCTCTCTGCCTCACTTGAACTCACTTGACCACTTTTGCACAGTTGATAATGAAGGTGCGGAACCCTGGTAAACAGCCACCATCTCTTCATGAATAGTTTTTTGACTTTTTCCTTGCTTAGTGAGAAATTTAATTACAGCGCGATGCTCAATTTTCACCATCATCGTCTCAGTTGCCATTATGATTCTGTTTAACTAGATATAAAACGCAAATTAATAATCACATTTATATGAAATTTTACATGAATGCACTAAAATAATAGTATTACTTGATAAATAAGTCAATTTATATATACAACCACAGCTTCACCCCGATTCCGAGAATATGTTGAACGCCCCTCGTACGTTGTCTGAGCAAAGGTTTACACACTACAAGTCCGAAGTTGGCTGTAGTGGAGATTGTTTTAAAATTGAGAGTGTTGTGGACTATAAATACCTAGGGGTTATTATTGACCAAAATATGAGTTGGTCCAAACACATTACCAATTTAAGACAGTGCCTTCTATCATCTATTCGTTGTTTGTATCATCTCAAAAATTTCTTTTCTATCAATATATCGAAAATGGTTTACTACGGTCTATTTCACTCGAAATTGCAGTATGGAATTGGCTGCTGGGGAGGGGCCTATCGCACCAAACTTCAGCAGCTAGTTGTCCACCAAAAATGTGCTGTAAGAAACATGTGCAAAGTTAATCGATTAACACATTCTATGGAATTGTTTAAGACCATGAAAATACTGCCAGTGAAGCAATTATATGGCATCCCGAGCTCCTGTGTCTATAATCCAGATATCCTCCTATAAAAAAATTTCATTTACCAATCTGCGCAGATTATTTTTTAACTCATATCGCTTTCTTGCTGATACTGAACCATTCGGGAAATATTTTGGTTGAACGCCGATTAGCGAAAAGTGTTTCTAATCCAATGTTGTTTTTTGTACAAATAACAGGAAGCACTTAACTTCCACTGTAACACCCCCTCCCCTTCTCTCATTTAAGTCTAAGCGATAACCTTTATAGTTTTTATTAGGTACAGTAACTCACAGGTTTGACCTTTAAAACAGTCCCTATGCGCTGAGGTACTTCTTGCAATTGTCTTGGAAAATCTTTTGCCATTCTACTTCCACTCAGCAGTACAATTCCCTTAGATTTTTGAGGGGGGGGGGTTCGATAGCTTCCAAGCTTTTGGTTGAGGTGTTGCCATAAGTGCTCTATGAAATTGAGGTTAGGTGTAGAGGTCCTTATTACACGGGTACACGTATGCACGTGTTATACGTGTAATTATCTTCACGTTAATTTGGTATAGGACGTGTATATGTATGTAATTACATTTTTAATTTTTATGAAATTCTTTGATACCAATTTTGATTATTAAGTAATAAAATACAAAGTTCATTTTATTTGATAGTTTGTGACAAATTATTTTATTTTATAAATCAAACAAAACATGAAATTCATTCTTAAGTAAAGTATGTGTATGGTCTTATTTTAGAAACACTTTTTATTTTGATAAAGAAATACCAACAAATCTACATTATCAGGGAGCAATGAAGATCTTTCAGATGTGACAATATTTCCAGCCGTGAAAAAATAGCGTTCTGAGCTAACAGATGTAGCTGGTATAGACAAATATTTTCTCGCTAAAATTGCGATAGCCGGACATTTATCATGTCTATTTTTCTACCATTCATATGGATCTAGGTCAAACTTCAATTGAGGTTCAGCTAAATAAGTGTCCAGTTGATGTTGGATAGTCTTTCCCTTGGTTCCATGTGTATTATAAAGAAACTCTAAGTCACTTGTAAAATTCATAGTGGACCCAGTTTCTGTTTCCGAATTATTCTCGGAAGATATATATGCTGTCATGAGCTGCTTGACTTTATTTCTTATAGACATTTTTTCAACACTCTCATGCTCTAGGTTTTTATATCGTGGGTCAAGAAAAGATGCTAATTGCCTTGCAGAAACATCAGTTGTGTTACTCTGATTTAAATCAAATCTATTTCGTATATCATTACGTAAACTGATTTTGAACGATGTAATCATGTTTGAGTCGCTTGCGGAAAAATTCATATGTTGCTCCAGCATTTTTAGCATAAGAGGTCGCACCATGGATGTAGACGAGTTTTCATTGCTGAGAATCTTTGTAAGCGCTTGAATAGGTCGCAACATTTTTCCAAATTCTTCCATCAATGCCCATTCTTGTTCTAAAATTTCCAATTTTGTAGCGATAGCTGAGGAAGTGACTGTACGATCTGTCAATACATTTATCACTGGACTCCGGTTTTGTGTTAGACGCTGAAGCATAAAAAAGATTGAGTTCCACCGAGTGTTGCATGATTGTAAAAGGGATTGTGCTGGTTGACCCAATTGTTTCTGCTTTTCTTGCAAAGCATATTTCGCAACGTTTGAATGTTTAAAATGGCAAACTAGTTTACTGGCTTTCTCAACTATTTTTTTTATATTTTCAGAAGACATGGATGTCCTTACTGCCAACTGAAGACTGTGTACTGCGCATGTCAAACCGACATTCTGCTCTACTTGCCTCATAGATTCCACAGCTTTAACCACATTTGCAGCGTTGTCTGTGACTGCTGCTGTGACTTTTTCATTAAGTCCCCAATCGAGAAAAATGCCTTCCATCTTCCTCATGAGATTTTCTGCATCAATTTCACTTGACTCAAGTGTAAAAGACAGAGGTACCCAATCGTCATCTATGAAATGTGCCTTCATTGTCATATACGAGGGGCGTTCAGCATATTCTCGGTATCGGGGTGAAGCTGTGGTTGTATATATTAATTGACTTATTTATCAAGTAATACTATTATTTTAGTGCATTCATGTAAAATTTCATATAAATGTGATTATTGATTCGCGTTTTATATGTAGTTAAACAGAATCATAATGGCAACTGAGACGATGATGGTGAAAATTTAGCATCGCGCTGTAATTAAATTTCTCACTAAGCAAGGAAAAAGTCAAAAAACTATTCATGAAGAGATGGTGGCTATTTACCAGGGTTCCGCACCTTCATTATCAACTGTGCAAAAGTGGTCAAGTGAGTTCAAGAGAGGCAGAGAGAGCATTGAAGACGACCCCCGCTCCGGCGCCCCGGCTACTGCTTGTACGGGAGAAAGCATCAAAGAAGTCGAAAAACTTGTTCTTCAGGATGTTCGAATAAAGGTGAAAATGATGGCAGAGATCACCAAGCTTTCAATTGGTACCATTCACACCATTCTTCATGACCATCTTAACCTTTCAAAGGTCAGTGCAAGGTGGGTGCCACGAATGCTCACAGCACCTCAGAAAAAAGTGAGAATCGCATGCTGTAGAGAGCTTTTGGAGATGTGTAGTGAGAACGCGGACGGTGTTATGGATCGAATTGTTACTGGGGACGAGACATGGGTCCACCACTATGACCCTGAAAGCAAACAAGAGTCCATGCAGTGGCATAAAAAAGGAACAGACCCCACGAAGAAGTTCAAAGTCACTCCGTCTGCCGGGAAGCTCATGGCCACAGTTTTTTGGGACTCAAAGGGAATCTTGCTCATTGAGTACAAAAAGAAAGGTGAAACCATCAACGCCACATCCTACGCTTCCACTTTGCATAATTTGCGGGAGGAAATTAAAAAGAAAAGACGGGGTAAACTCGCAGCGGGTGTGTTGCTTCTTCATGACAACGCTTGTGTTCACACGGCGCGAGTTTCCAAGGCTGCTGCGCGAGATTGTGGTTTCGAAGAAATCCAACACCCACCCTATAGTCCAGACCTTGCCCCTAGTGATTATTTCCTGTTTCCGGATTTGAAAAAATGTCTTCGTGGAAAAAGATTTTCGGATGATGAAGAACTCAAGTCGGCAATAAATGGGTATTTTGCAGAGAAAGAGGAAATTTATTTTTTTGAGGGTTTAAAAAAGCTTATCTCAAGATGCAACAAATGCATTGATGTTAGGGGAGATTATATTGAAAAATAAAAACAATTTAAATTGAATTCGCATTTTCCTTCATATCGATACCGAGAATATATTGAACGCCCCTCGTAAGATTCTTGCGCGGCAGACGTCCAACATAATCAGTAGTGCAAGAAACTCCATTAACGCTACCGATTTTGTTCTTTATTACTGTTTCAACTTCCTGTTTAAGTGATTGCAGTCGTTTTTTTATTGTCTCTTCTCTCAGCGGTTTATAGTTCGGTTCAACAACAGTCATGAATTGGAGAAAACCCGTTCTTGAACAGAAAGAAATTGGAATTTGGTTTAACGCAATCATTTTAGCTAGGGCCTGGTGGATCTCTTCCATCCTATCCGGCGAACATGGTCGGTCATTGATAACTTCTTGGGCTTTCCTTTTGTGTATTCATAGTTGGTTTCAGTTCTTGACGAATCTATATCAATCATGCTGTAATTTGAATCACGAAAAGTATTTTTTTACATTAAAGCGTTAATCTATTTTTATTCACTTGATTTGAGTAGAAACCGGATTTTCTCTATTTATGTTTGTTTGAATTGCATGAATTCCTTGCAAATGCCGTCCTAATGACCCTGTCGTACCAACACGACAGGAGAAAGAATTGTTCCTGTCCTCACTGCACAAATCACAGAAGGCTATATCACCTTCTCGATGTGCATATGTCCATACCCAACTCTTTGGTTTCATTTTATCACTTTAACAATTTGAATCAGCAAAAGATATACTTATCAGCCATTCGAAATCAACACTCAACTAAAACTGATAAGAAGCTCTTCGTCATCAATTCGTAAACCGCTTTAATGATTAAACTTTAATCTCAATAAAACATAGAAAAATAAACTATGGCTTGAACAGAAATAGCTGTTTCGGCAAGTACTCGTAACATCCAATAATCGAAAAAACGTCGTGTTGTAATTACATGTGTTATTTTATTTACACGCATATTAAAAAAGAATACGTGTATTTAAATGTTCACGTGTAAAAGTTTCTTACTAACCGTGTACACGTGACACGAATACACGTGTAATTGCATGCACGCTTTAAATCGAGAGCCCTAGTTAGGAGATTGTGGTGGCCATTCCAAAACCGCAATCCCATGACTTTCAAACCACAAGCATGTTATTCTGGCCGTATGTTTCGGATTATTGCCATATTGGAAGACGATGTCCGAAGAATTTGCTGCCCATTTCCGAAGACTCCCATTTAAACTATTGTCTAAAATACTAATGCAGTCTGGTGCCGTCATTCTTGTAACAACCCTCTGACAAAGTAAAACTCCTTGTGTGGTCCTACTGCCCCAAAGCATCAGGCTTCCTCCGCCAAATTTCAGTGTCTCTCACCATATGGCTTCTGAAATGCTCGCCTGGTCTTTTCCTAGGCCATTCTCTACCGGCTGAGCCAAAACGATTGATTTTTTGTTTCATCTGAGAATTTGTTTGTAATTTGTTCCTAGTCTTTATCGGTGAGTGCCTTGTATTTGTTGGTGAAAATTTGGCAAAGTTTCCCGTGGCGCGCTGTTAGCGCGCATAGTTTTTAAGCCAGCTTCGTACAATTTCTGCGCTAACTGACACGTTATCGTCTTGCAAGAGAGACTTTTACATGAAAATAGCATTTTTTTCCTGTCCTGTGGTTATTGCTCGAACGATTTTTATTTTAGAAATAATTGAAAGCAATGGCTTTGGCCCAGACTTCACCTCTTTTACGCTACTTACTTGGAATTCATTTTTGTAATTGATTTCTATTCCAACTGAAATTCCCAGTTTAGCTGATAGTTGGCGATGGAACTGCCCTTGCAACAACAAATTTTTGATATCGGCCAAAACACTCCTGCAAATTGGCTTCATAGCGAATGGTGGTGTTTTCTTAATGCCAAGTAAAAACTACAGCTAAATTGTGAAAAAAAAAAAATAGTATATGTAGATTTTGGCCGGTTTCACATTTGATTACAAATCAACAGTTTTCATATTAAATTTGAAAAAATTCATAATTACCGCGCTTTTTAAAATTGAAATGCCGAACCCACTAAACCAATTTTCTACCAATTTTCACCACTGCACTGATAGAAAATTACTTACTGATCATCACCTTGAATGCGTAATACAAAATGTGAGCAAGTGTTCTCCAAAATGATGTATATTCCTTAAGATAACTGTTCAATGAAGCCGAAAAAAGCAGCAAGTTTGCTTTCTTGCAAACATTTGATCCAATATGTGAGTTACTGTAAGTAACGTCTTTCCAAAAACGCAGAAGACATAATTCTAATCCAGGAACCATGGATTGCAGAAGGCGTGGTTCGTGGACTTAGGACACCCACATACGCTCCGCTCTATACAAGAGACAAAGGTAAGATTAGAACTTGTATATTAGTGAAACGTAGCCTTAATGTATTTCTACTTCCTAACCTCAGTGACCCCGACCTAACCGTTGCCAGATTAGAGACTGCCAAAGGTTCTTACTGGCTGGCATCGGCTTACCTTGGCCACGACCAAGTGGGCCGTCTCCCTGGTGATAACCTAGAAAGAGTGGTACTGGAAGCGGGAAGGCAAAAAACTGGCCTCATAATCGGATGCGACGCTAACGCACATCATACGGTATGGGACATCAATGATAGAGGTGAGTCACTTTTAGACTATATTTTAAGTACTAACCTCTTAATTTGCAATATTGGCAATGAGCCCACTTTTATAACAAAAAACCGACAAGAAGTATTAGATATTACTCTTGTCTCCGACAGCATCACCCAAAGGCTAACAAACTGGATGGTATCGTCTGAACACTCCTTTTCAGACCATAGATACATCCAATTCAGTCTGAGTGATGCTCCCCCCCGCCAACCAGCTTTTCGGAACTACCGGAAAACTGATTGGACAAAATACAGAGGAATACTGTCGGAAACGATATCCTCTAAACTATCAAGTCCCCCGCGTGACACCAATGAGCTCGACATGAAAGTCAGGGAATTTACTCTGACTCTCAATAAGTCTATGGCCGCTTCCTGCCCTCTTATTCAACCAAGAGGCAAGAAAAAGCCACATTGGTGGACATCGGCACTGGGACTGCTCAGAAACGCCTGCAGAAAACTTTTCAGCACAGCAAAAAGCACAAGAAAAGTCACCCTCATAAAGAATCCCTCAAATTATGCAAAAAAGAACTGATGAAGGCAAAGCGACAATACTGGAGTTCATTCTGCGACAAAATTACAGAAACCTCTGAGGCATCGCGGCTAAGAAAAATCCTCTCCACAAATCCTATGATGCCCAGCTGTTTGAAAAAAACCGATGGCTCTTGGACAACCTCAAGTGATGAATCACACAACCTGCTTTTGGACACCCACTTTCCAGGTAGCTCCCAACTCGCGGCCAGTAGTAGCCCAAACAGGCCTACTGCAACCGTGACCAAAATTCATGGTCTGATTACGAGAGACAAACTGCTCTGGGCGCTGCATGGCTTCAAACCATACAAGTCTGCTGGTCCAGACGGTATTATACCTGCCGAGCTACAGAGGTCCTCAGATATTATTCTACCAGTGTTGGAAAATATTATGAGGAGCTTTGTAGAACTTATCCACATTCCACTGTTATGGAGAGAAGTCAATGTAGTATTCATTCCAAAAACCGGAAAATTTTCTCATGTTGTCCCAAAGGACCTCAGACCTATAAGTCTACGTATCATCATTACTTCTGAAAACTTTAGAACGACTGATTGATATCCATATTCGAGCTAAAGTTGATCCAAGACTTCTATCTACGGCTCAACATGCCTACTGTAAAGGAAAGACGGTGGAAACGGCTTTGCACTGTCTGACTAGCCACATCGAACGATCCCTACAATATAAGGAGTACACAATGGTTGCTTTCCTAGACATAGAGGGCGCCTTTAACAACGTCGACACATCCGCAATCACGACTGCGCTGTCAACTCTGCAGGTAGACGGCTCACTTGGGGAGTTGATCAGTCTAACGCTAACAAGCAGGATAATCAACTCCAAACTGGGTGAGACTTCTGCTAAAAGATATGTCAGTAGGGGTACGCCGCAAGGCGATGTCCTCTCTCCCCTTCTCAGGAACTTAGTAGTTAACGAACTACTGATATACCTGGAAGCGGGTGGTAGCAGAGTGATTGCCTATGCGGATGACGTTGCCATAGCCATCTCAGGAAAACATCTAAATACCATTAAAGAACTCCTCCAAGTAAATCTTAACAGATTAACCCGCTGGGCAGATCGCTGTGGATTGGGAATAAACCCCCATAAAACTGATCTTGTCCTCTTTTCTAGGAAATATAAAATTCCAATCAGAGACCCTCCTTCAATAAACGGTACCAGTTTAGCTTTCTCCGATACAGCAAAATATCTGGGTCTCATTTTTGACAGGAAACTAAACTGGAAACCTAACATTCAAGAAAGAGTCAATAAAGCTACAATAGCTTTATTCTCTTGCAAGAAAGCCATTGGGAACAAATGGGGCCTTCAACCTCGCATAACCCACTGGCAATACATCTCGGTCATAAGACCGATACTTACTTACGGGGTGGTTGTCTGGTGGACGGCCTTGGAGAATGCAGTCAACCGCATTAAACTAAGCAGAGTCCAAAGAACAGCATGTATATGCACAAGCGGAGCCTTGCGGTCTACCCCCTCTGCGGCATTAGATATTCTGCTTCACTTGACACCCCTCGACATTTTTAGCAAGCAAGTAGCTGCGACTGCAGCTATTCGCCTTAAAGCGACTAAACAGTGGACAAATAATTCATTTGGCCACGCCAATATTCTTAATACATTAGGAACCTCCACAGAGAACATCGATTACACCATACCTACCTGGACTTAGGTTTGACAAAGACTTCCATGTTAGCTTCCCCTCTAGATCATTCTGGGAGGAGGATGCTTTCATGTAGGACAAGTCAATCCATCTCTACACAGATGGATCTAAAACCGACAGCGGGTTTGGAGGCGGTGTTTTCTCAGATAAGCTAAATCTAAGCCTCTCTTTCCGCCTTTCAAATCACTGTAGCGTGTTCCAGGCGGAAATTTTGGCGATTAAAAAAGCTCTGTCCTGGCTGAAGGATATCCGCATATTTTCGGATAGTCAGGCCGCCATCAAGTCCCTGGACTCGATCTCATTGTGTTCTAAAACTGCCCTTGAATGCCGATCATCTCTCATGGAGATGGCAGAGCAGTTCAACATTCACCTTTGTTGGGTGCCGTCCCACAGAGACATTCCAGGGAACTGGAATGGACGAGGAAGAGGAGGAGACAATCCCCCACCTACTCTGCACATGCCCAGCTCTCTCTCAGAGAAGGAAGCTTCATCTAGGAGCTTTCTTCGACAACGACCTAAACGATCTAGAAAAAATAGACGTTAACAGTCTCCTACGCTTTATTATAAGCTCAAACTGGTTCCAGTAGTAAGAAGATCATAGATCCACGTGGCATCACAATGGGCCAATAGGCCTAAGTGGGTTGGTATTTCCAACAGCCACTCTTACCTAACCTAACCTAACCCTACTGTAAGTTTACATTTGCATTTAACCAAGTCTCTGTGGCTAAACTAACATCCGCGTTAGATTTGCTTAAAAGAGCGAAAAATTCACAAATCGTACCTCGAATGCTTCTAGCATTCCAACAAGGACTCTTCTGTGAAATTATTAAAAAAATTTTAGTTATTTTTGACATTTCTTGCTTGGAATTGTGACAGTGATTCTTCGTATTAACTGCCAAGAAAGAAAAACCTACGAGCATGATATCCGTGTAGTGTTTTTAAGCGAATCCATCCTTTGCATTACAATGCTTCAGGCAACGCTTGCACCGACATCTAGTAGGACATAATCTCATGGTTTCTACTTCGTTTCGGTGAGTGTATTACCACTAAGAAATGAAGAAGTTATAGTAATGTCCTATTCGGCTTCACAGGGATGATTTGCTGGATGAGCGGAAGTTTGTCGCTATGAACTATTGTAATAATTTTAGCTGTGGACATTATTCTCGAAATAGAAACAAAACGTAGAGCGCAGCAAGAACTGAAACCAAGTGTTATATGATCATTTACAGCACACTTTTGACACGTTTTTGGCCACATAATCACCTGCTTCTTGTTGACTTTACTTTACTTTACACCATGTGACGGTGATGATCACCGAAAATCAGCTGTCAGGCAGCATGAACTATTCAATCGGGAATCTTTATTGCGTTTCCATGCCACGCATTAGGTCATTTGAACCATTAGTCTCTGAGAAATCTTGTTTGCCGATTCAGAAAAGTTTCAGATTCTGAGAAATACGCGTTTGTTGTTTTTTTCGTGAAAAAACCTAATTTTGTTTTGTAAGTTCATTCTTTAGATTTACTTTTTGTTAGACATCAAAACCAGGGACAAATATTTTATCAAATGCCTCTCCCTGTTACTCACAAACTTTTTTTTGACCACCCGACCTTTTTTGGTTGTTTTTTAATTTTTTTTTCTTCGCTAAACGTAACCGTTTCTCGTCGCGCCTCATAGTGTAGGCGTATGTATGGTTGTTAGTTTCAATTTTTAGTATCTACCTCCATAATTTTCAATAAGGTGAGAGGACCTTTATTTAAAATGCAAGCGGCGATCTAGCATGCAATTTCAAAAATATTTTTGGAACAGAAAGCGTGCGTGGGTTCGAGAGACGAAATGAGCTTGCTTAAACTCTCAGTGTTGTTTTAGGTATTTCTTCCAAGGCATCTTTCTAGCAACTAGTCCTCCGGTAAACTTTCAAAAATGGATATCAGGAGATCTTGTACTTTCTGCGAAATGGGCTGGTTTTTTTAGCGTAAGTTTTTGTGGGTCTATTTTGATAGGGAATATTCTCCCCATGCACTGCCCTGCTTTCACAAAGCGCAGACCCTTGTTTAGGTACCACACTTAGCCCAAAGAAATTACTGGGGCTGACATCTTACCTCTGAGCCTTTACGGTATGAAAACATTTATAAACCCGACTTACATAGATGGGTATCTATCAGGTTGTAACATAAGTATTGCGCGATTTTTGAATGTCTGCTTAATGTTAATTCATTGCCACCAAATGCAACAATTTATTCCTCAATGTAATTTCCTTCATCAGACAATGCTTCTGCCGATGGGCAAAAGGAAACTTCTTAACTCCGAGGTGTACAATTTTTTCATTTGGAAATCAGAAGGTGCTAAGTCTGAAGAAGAAGCCGAATGCACCATCTTTTCCCAAACGAACTACTGTAACTGTATGTAGGTAGTCCTAGAACACTCCTTCGATTAATCAGACCTGGCCGTTGATAGTAGACTTTTGCTGTGATAGTCTGGTTACGAGTCTGGGATGCTGTTCTGGTCTTTCTTCTGGATTAAGCCATTGGTGGCAACACTTAATGTTATTGTCAAGAACCCAATTTTTATCTCCGATGATGATCCGGTTTAATCGGCTCGCGACTCTCCCTTACCGACGGTGGACCCCTGGAGTTCATCCTCCTCTTCTGGTAACGCCGACATTTGTACTCGATAAGAACACCCCTCTCCATGCACATTTTGTATTTCCCTAGTGGCTTCACTTTCATTTACGTTTTTCCGGAACAAAAGCAATAAAATACGCCGAATACACTCCATTTCAAAACTCTGTAAAAATTGCTTGCAATGATGTTAACACAATGAAAATTTGCAGATTGAATGAGCAATGTATGCTTGATACTAATTTTAATAAGAGTTTCAGCATTAAATTGGTTTTCTGTATTTCCTGGCCAATTGGAAAATAACCTCATAATTCCGATATCTCTGCAATTTCGTCAGATTGTGTAGGATAACAATGAGGAATGTTCGCTATTCTAAGGCTCGTTATTCGAAACAAAGGATTTAGACAAGGCAATCCAGTAACGTATAAAAAATTTTAAAAAATTGGGCGAAACTGATACCATAGATAAACCCGCGACTTCAAATAGCTCCAAAGAAGGAAGTCTGTGATGGTTAAATCGGACGATCTTGCTGGCTATGCCAAATCGCCAAAATGGGAGATTACGCGACCTGGAAATGGTTTCTTACATTGTGACACGTGCTGTGTGTGCGGTTGCCCCGTCTTGTTGAAACCACATGTTCACCAAGCCCTGCTCATCCAATTTCTGCAGTAAGTCGTTTATTATGGCCCTGTAACGTTCGCCAATAACAGTGACCGTATTGCCGATGGCGTCCTCAAAAAAATGCGCCCCAATCATTCTTTGAGTGGATATAATGGCTCTTCGTGCATCACACACGGATTTTCAGTGCCCCAGAAATGAAGATTTTGCTTATTGACGTAACCGCTTAAGTGGAAATGTGCCTCGCCGCTCATGATGATTTTCGACACAAAATCGTCCTCTTCGTTGTTGAGATTGAGGATGGCGTTACAGTAATTCACACTCGACTGACGGGCAGGAGGCATTAACTGATGCACTGTTTGCACTTTTTACGGAAACATGTAAGTCTTTCACTAAAATTCGCTCTAAAGTCCGTCTGGTGAGGCCCAATTGCGTGGCCCGTCATCTGGTTGATGTTTCTTTCGTTCTCAGCGACATCGGCAGCCACAGCCTCGATATTCTCAGCCGAACAACTAGTCTGGTGGCGGCCATGCCCTGCATGGTCTCCTGTGGTACCACTCTGTTCGAGTCGAGTAGCTAAGCGCCGGAATGTTTGGCCGGTTATTAATTTTGCGCCACCTTGTATTTTCTATTGTACAAAAGAGTTCAACGTCACTTCAAACAGATAGAACTTTGTGGTATGTAGTAACTTTGATTACTTATCCGCCGCCAATTGCTGTTACTTTCGGCTACGAAAGCAAATGTCTACAACGATCAACTAAAAGGACTTTATATTAGACCCTAATCATCTCATCCATATAGCGCAAAAGCATATACCTTCTCAAGTAAGGACGAGGTCCCTGGTCCCTCTATGATGTTTCTCCAAATAATCTCCTTTCACATCCACACAGAGTGTAAATGAAAGAGAATATACGTACAAGAATGGACTGTACACCATCCAACAAGGCAGAAGGATCCGAAAGGAAGATTACGCTCACGAGCTCAGCTCACGAAATCTACAAATCTAGCCCAGAAGGATCAGCAAGTACAAGAAGACTTCGACTCAAGAGGCCTGCGCAAGTAGAATGGAACCCTAGCCACATCGAGGGCATTACTAGATGCAGCTATTACTAGATTGAGCAAGATGGAGGAGCTTCTTGGTTGAGGCCGGGATTTATCCTGATCCGTTGCTCAGTACGTAACGATCTAATCAATACCTTATTTTGTAGGGTGAACCGTTTAGCCCCATCTTCGGCATGTGCAGTCCAAAAATTGATGTGATTACCTTTGCCGTGACCAATGATAGATGGAGTTCCTTTTGCTTCATATGGAACTGGACAGCCGAACGCATTACAAAGGCGTACTTGAGTTACCATGTCGGTTTCGTTGCTGTTTGGGACATCGAAAACAGAGATAATCCATTCGTGGTCTACTTTATTCGGTTTTCGCTGCTTATCAGATGGACACTCATAGTACAAGTACAGTGTTCAAGGAGTGTTCTTTCGATACCTGGAAGTTTGGATTTCTAGAAATCGACAAAGTGTTTCTACGACATAATGCTATTGCTAACATTAGGCCAATACTAAGCTGCCTTTACAGCTTCAAGAGATTCATGAAATCTCTCTCAAGCAAAACATTCTTTGTTGTTCTGACGACTTTCTTTTGTGAGTTGACCCTTCAAGCTCAAGAACCCATTCGTTGAGACCGTTTTCGATAACCAATGGTCATCAACAGAATACGAGTATCAATCTGAAGCGTTTGTTGATTTTCATTCGTTGGGTCACATCCAATTGACACACACACACTCTTTTTCGACGCAGATGGTTCGGCATGCAACCACGTTCTAACCTCCAAAGGAATTCCCAAAATGTTTATAAATTAGCCGCAATCAGAGGCCCTCGCTGCTTTATGATCACCTAGATGGAGGTCTAATCGAAATTTTATTGAAAACCATAACAATTAATAAAACAATAGAGAATCCGATGAATCGATTATGCTTCAGGCCATGGACCAACACCAAGCTGTTTAATTATCAATCAAATCGTATGCATGCTGAGTGAAGCTAGACACGGATCCAACATCCTGGTGATATATATTTATGATAAATGTTCAAAGTATCTTCTAGCAGCTAAATTAAAAACCAAGCTGTTTGATGAAAGCAGGCCGCGAACTGCTCAAAAAAAGAAATTCCATGTTGAACACTTTATCAGAAATGGTGTAGTCAAAACCCAGAGTGAGCTGCCAAGCAATTTCCTTTGTACTTGTACGTTGATTTCACCTGACATAAATAATATTTGGAACTATAGACTACAAGCACCGCTCGCTGTGGAATAATCAGTGCAGGTTTTGTACATCTCATGCACTGTAAACCAAATCTTGAACAGCAAGTGAACAGTTTTAAAATGAACGAAAGGAAAACAATTAAGTGGAACTACTGATTTTGAGGTGTCAAAATATTGCCGCAGCCGGCAACTGTATTTTAGCCTGAAGCCATTAGTAAAGGAAACCTGCGGTGATAAGGTTACTGGTTGCTCTCAAGTTTCAACTCAAGCAGCGCTTCTTACAGCTGCTACATAAAGAATGAAATGAAGGACGCAGCTAATCACTGGTTGAAATTGGTTGATTCTTGATAGTTAAGCTCTCAATAAATGGTATGGTGCGTGCGCCAAATCATTGACTAATTATTGGTTGATTTAACAATGGCAATGACTTAGAGACCGAGAGCTTTGGAAAAGATTTTGTTTCAGCTCCTGAGGCACATCTCTGCTGAATATCGAATACAAGATTCTATAGGTATATAACGGGTGATACATTTACTGCCCTTACCATCCGCAAATTAGAGTCTCAGTGCACGTTATTCAGTAATACGCGACCGAATAGACGACATCCAGCCAATAGTGAGGAGAAAATTGCGGCTGTGGCGGCGAGTGTGGCTGAAGACCGTGTGCAATCGATTCGACGCCGATCTCAACACTTGGCAATTTTTAAAAGAGGATCTTGGTTTAAAGGCTTACAAAATTCAACTCGTTCAAGAATTGAAGCCGCCAGACTTGAATTTACGCTTAAATTTCAGTCAATGGGCTCTGCAAGAGGTCAATGAAGATCCGCAGTTTTCGCATCGAATTTTGTTCAGTGATGATGCCCTGGTTATGTAAATAAACAAAGTTGGCGCATTTGGGCAGACAAACAACCTGAAGAGTATGTCGAACTACCGCTACATCCACAAAAATGCACTGTTTGGTGTGATTTATGGGCTGGTGGAATCATCGTTCCGTATTTCTTTACAAATTAGGCCGGACAGAACATAACCGTCAATGGCGAGCGCTACCGCACCATGCTAATGGGCTTTTTGCAACATTTAGTTCCAAAAAAACGGGGGTACGACACACATAGTACGGCACATGAGAAACAAGCTTGGTGGACAGCTAATTTCGCGTTTCGGACCTGTAAACTGGCCACCTAGATCGTGTTATATCAGAAGTTTAGATTTTTCTCTTTGAGGTTATGTAAAGACAAAAGTTTTCGCCGATAAGCCAGCTACTATCCAGAATTTGGAAGCCAACATTACTCGCGTAATTCAGCAAATACCCGTCGCAACGCTGGAAGCAGTGATCCAAAATTGGTCCTCCATCCAAATTCATTTTATGTGTTTTATTTAAAATTAGAAAAATGAATCACCCGTTACTACTGAGCCTTCCATCTAAGAAAGTCGATAATGGACCAGATCTTCCAAAGCAAGTTGTTTTCGTTAACTCTAAAGTCACATATGATAGCATTCACCGTAAGGAAATCTCGAAAGTCTGGTCGAACTCATTATCCAATAGAAATAAATCGACGAATAAGAGCAGGTATTGCGTAAAGCAGGTGAGAGTATTCCACAAACCGTAGAAGGAGCTAAAAATTACTGAAATCGCTTTGCTCATCTCCAATAGTACGCTGAGTGAGGTAAGGATATACCCTTTAATTGGTTGACACTTTCATGTCTACTTGAAAAGAAACCTTAACAACTCATCTTGTTGTTCATTTCTTGGGTGCCAATCTAGTAAGCAATGCACCTTGTGTTGTAAGTTTAAAGAATATTGCTTCTGGCAATAGCAACTTTACCACAAAACATCCTACCAGTTCTGCCATATGGCGCTGAGTACTAGACAATAAATACCACATTGTTCAGAATGTTCCCGGAATAACCACCAAGAGTACATCTATTTCTGTGTGTGTTGGCGATTTTTTACAATTTTACAAATGGATTTAAGTTTGTAACAACGAACTTGTATAAAATTCGCTTAAAAAAACGGATTTAATGGTGCGCGAACGATGGAAATGTTGGAAAGGTGTTTCGGCAACGATTCTCTAAAGAAAAACGGTCGTTTACCAGTGGCACGAGCGGTTCAAAAGTGTTCGTGAGTCAATCGAAGATGATGAACGCAGTGGCAGACCATCGTCATCGAAAACCGAGGAAAACATTGATGGAGCAAAAGAAATGCTGGTCAATAACGGCAAATTAACCATTGCCTATGGATCCGTCCGAGACATTTTGGTTAATGATTTTGGTTTCCGTCGTGTAGCAGCAAAGTTGGTGCCAAAAGACCACAATTTCATGCAAAAAAAGACCGTGTTGACGTCGCAAAAGAGATGATTTGCGAGGCTGAATCCGATCCCACATTCATCAAAAGGATCATTACTGGAGACGAGACGTGGGTTTATGAGTATGACACGCAATCCAGACATTAGGCAAGTGAATGGCGACAAATTAGCCGAGACCAAAAAAACACGTCGTTTTCAGTCAAAAAAGAAGGCATTGCTCACGGTTCTCATGGATTACAACGGTGTAGTGTATCATGAATTTTTGCCAGAAGGCCAGATAGTATACAAAGAGTATTATTTGGGCGAGAACAGAATTGTGGGCCGAAAACTCGTGGATTTTGCATCATGATAACGCACCGTCGCACACTACCATCATTATTCGTATTTTTTTGACAAAAAATGCAACAAATACCATCCAACAGCCACCGAATTCACCTGATTTGGCTCCCTGTGACTTCTTTCTGTTCAATCGAGTTAAAAAATCACTACGGGGAATGCGTTTCAGCAGCCGAGAGGAAGTAATGGAAAAATCGCAGGAAGCACTGATGGACATACCGAAAACCGAATATAAAAAATGTTTCGAGGATTGGATCAAGCGCTGGCATAAGTGTGTTGCAGTCGATGGTGACTACTTTGAAGGGGACAATATAGATTTAGATGAATAAACTTGTATTTTAATTTTTTAATTTTTGATCAAGGTGGTATATAAAAGATAAAAGCTCGTCGTCACTTGAAAGATGACTGGATCGTCGACTGGACTACATCTAGTAAGTTAATAGTAGTGATCCACCTAAGAGGGTTATCGAATGCCAAAAATATTTGCCTTAAGAACACAAAACAACTGAAGACTCTAATGTCTTAGGGACAGTCTCATCATGGGAGAGACGCCCGCAGCTTAGTTAGGTTAAGCAGTCAGGTGTTATGGCACCAGAAGTTATCAACAGGGGATCATTGCTCGACCACAATTTGAATTCTGTTTTCTTGTGGCATCGAGGTAATCTCGATGTTTGGTTGACTGAATTTAAGAAAGGACAAACAAAATAGGAAGAAACTACCCAAAGTTGTGATCAACCTTGCGATCATGACAGCTAATGAAATTTAATAAACCCAGAGTTGAGCTCACAAAATATTCACTACAAATAGAAGTTCCTCTAACGATGTCCTCTTGAAGGATCTTATGAAACCTAAGACAGACATTTCCCATAAACCTATCAAAGTCAGATATCCAAGTGAAAAGTTGCCAAATGATCATCACAAGTGTTGTGCCACAGTTCTTATGCAAAAGCCATTAGAACTAATATCTCTATTGAGATGTCCCACTACCTTATAAAGCTGATGCTGATGGTTATCACATTCCTTTACAAGCAGAAACCTACAACTTTACAACGCGATAAGCAATAAAATTTTAATTTGCTTTACGTCGACACTAATGAAGTCCGCCATTCATTATTCCGTAAGATCGGTTATCACATCTTTTCTGTTTATTTATTTATATGTTTTTATTTTTTTAATTTTTTATTTGCTGTATTGCTTACAAACGCCTTTACGAAAATAAATGCAACTTGCCAGCTGTGCTAACCGGTTCCGTGGCTCATTACCATACTCATTAAACTTGCTCGGTGTAAACGACTAGTGATTATAATTTATAGCGTTAAATAAATAAGCATGTATCTTTGTACTACATACCGTTAGTTACAGGAAAATCTCATGATCTTAGAGGCAGTTTGTTTTTTTTTCGTTGAACGAAAACGAAAAGGACACCTTTAGGAGGTAAAGTGGTATGTACCTGTTGGCAAGCTTGTTGCTTAAGACCAAATAAACATGACGTCCTTGAGGAGATTACATAAAGCCCAACCAGTAAGCCTGACACTGGATATGTTTACCTCTGTTGTATGTGTGTGTGTGTGTGTTCATAAATTGACCAATAAAAGCAATAAAATCGACTTTCAAATGTCATCTCGGACTGAAATGACATCTCTCAGATGAAGTGGGGCCGTGCCATGGTAGTTTCTTTTCGTATTGTCCATAGGTTTGTGTGGTGGAATAATGGTAGATTGAAAAAAAAAAACAAAACTAAAACCAAAATCGAAGCAAAAACATGTATCGTAACCGAATCGGACCCCAAAAAACCAATGGGGCACCCAATATACTCGTACATACTTACCCTCATACTCTCATATCTAACTTTTACGTTCGCTTAAGGTATCAGTCCGGCATACCTATGTACATATGTGTATATCGACAAAAAGCAGAGAAAAAAAAAATCACCTCGGTATGTGGAGACGTTTATAGAAAACACCTGTCGCATTACAATATTTATGTCCACCGGTAGACCTTTGGTTTCATTTCAAGTTCTCAACCTAAAGACAAAAAGATACAACAACACAGATACATAAAGCAGACCGCTATTACTGGCGAACCAACAACGTATCAACGAATTAAACGAATCAAACGAATTAAAAAAATCAAACGAGAATAAACGAACGAACGAACGAACGAACGAAATACGCGCGTTTTGGAAAAATGACGCAAGTTTTTGAATAATGCGAACTATACGATCAGTTGGCCAATCCACAAGGAGCTCGCTTTCAACCTGTTCATCATGATCATCATAATGATCGTGGTCATGATCATCATCAATATCGTCGCTATGGAATGGAATTCAATCGTTCGAATTCGTTCGGATTCGATTGTTGAGACATAAACGAATATACGATCGAGGGTTTTTGGAGACGATCATGACACGCAAAACAACTTTGACGATCGACCATAACCGGGTTTAGATTTGGGCAATCAAATCAAAGTGACAATAAACCAGAAATCCTAAATAAATCATACATTGCTAATCACAGATTGGCCGATCGACAAACGATAAACGATAAACAAAAACGATCACCGATCACTGATCACTGATTACCGATCATCAAACGACGACAATGACAATTTATCGATCGTGCTAAATACAATCTTTGATAGAATGAGTACGAAAATGAGAATCGAGTTTATCAGCTTGCACGATGGGTTCTTGATAAACAGTGATTTGATATGGCAACAACATTTCTCAGATAACCTGCCATGTGCTATTCTTTGGATATTAAGTGATCAAGTCAGATATTATTTTCTTTGGTGAATTAACACAACTACATATAACTTTGTATTTGCATTTAAGTTGTCAGAGCGTGATATAATCCCATTAGAATTGTGGGTGGGTACTAGCTGCGATTTTTAGCTTCGACATGTAACACACCAGGTTGCGCGTTTCGTCACATTAGGTGGCTTACATCAGCATCCTCTAATGCGACCTGTGTAGGTTTGTAATGATCTGCCTCCTGGGTACCTAAGGAATGATGCCAGCAAGCGCAAACAATTTTGATGTTTGCTGTCAGAGTCATTCTGACTCACAGAGACTCTGACTCTCAACGGTCGTAGTAGTGTGAGCATTGAGAGAGAGTGGATAGGAGTAACAAGGTTATCCTTTGCACAACTGACAGACCTGCTGATTACTTAATTAAACCATGGCTTGGCGCTAAAATTGTTTGGGCCATCAATTAGTGTGTTTTTGGACGATCGATGGTTGATCGTTGATGTTTAGTTGAAATTTTAGCATTGTTGGATCGATAGATCGATAAAAATCTAGAATCCGACTGACTAAGAGTGTAAATAATGCTCGTGGAATGCCTTGGTTCGTCCCACACTACACGATCACAATGTCGATCGTCGTGATCACTTTTTTTTTCCAATCTCGGATTTAGAGTCTTACCTGGGAGCTTATAGTAGAAAGCTGCTAGCGTCAAGCTGTTAGAGGGGCGTGTGCGGGTATATAAAATAATTGACGCAAGAAATTTTCTATCGGAGATCGAGATTTTGTAATCGGTCGGGGCTTTAGCTGAGGGTTTGTGTTTTTTGTGTTTTTTTCATGTTAAAGTCGACGTCTAAGTAACATTTGTCACCACATAAAGTTGGCTGACTGTTTGGCGTTATTTCTGTTGTTTTGTTTTTTTCAAGTTGGACTACGAAGGAACACCCTTGTAACACGTTTTTCTGGTTTCGAATAAATTATTAGTTTTTTTTTTCGTATCAGTTGCTGTATGAGTGTTTCGCTGAATGTGTTTGTTTGAATCTTTAACCGAAGGAATGTTTTATTATCTTCTATGTGTCATCGAAGTTGTTCATATGACCGTCACTTGATGTAGGGGTGTTTGTATAGTGATGGGCAAGTAGCAAATGTAAGCTTAGAGTTACATTGTAAGGTGCGGGTATTTCGCCGATAAATGTCCCCATGCGAACAACTTGTCATAAAAGGTGTCTAACTGAAATGTCAAGTGTTATAGCGATCAAGGCCAGGGTTGAGATTGGCATATGTGAAAGGGTTAAGAAGTTCCAAGAAGAGCTCTAGTGATTCAGCAATTGTGACTGTTACTGACTTTTACATATATGATTGACGTTGATTTATGGCATCAGAAGAGATACATTGTGATACAGCGTGATGCAAATATGTATGATCTACAATCGCTTTAGTTTGCCAATCGCTGAATTCCCTTATCACAATTTCGTTGGTACATTATAGTCGCTCCTCCACTACTTAAGATATCTGCAATCTGGCATATAGAAGATCGAAAGATATGAACTGAAAGGCAAACGATTGGAATAGAAAGAAAGGGGAAGATGGCATGAATCCAATTTCAATTTCAATTTTGGTGGGGGCGAACGCCCCCATTTATTCGGCTTAATACAAGCTATAACTTACAAATTAAACTTAAACTAAAACTTAAAACTAAGGTTGGTTGGAGTGGTGAAGGAGAACGGATTTGAGGTAGGTAGTGGTGCGGTGGAAGTCAAAGGCGGTAGGGTTTGAGTTGATTTGACGTAGCATACGGGAGATTGGTTCGTTCGCGCCATAGGAGGTGTGGCGGGTTGGTAGATAGAAGAGTCGAGGGGTACGTAGATTACGAGGGTTAGAGTTGAGGAAAATGGAGTTGTGAAGGGACGCGCATTCAACGTGACCTGAAAGGAGTCGATGAATGAAGAGAAAGTCTGCTGCATCTCTGCGATCTTCAGGGGTGTTTAAGTTGATAAGGTTGAGACGGTTTTGATAGGGGGCAGATTAAAAGGACCGTCCCAGGGCAAACGTCGAAGAGCAAATTGAAGAAAACGGCGCTGGATGCCTTCAATTCTCGAGATATGAACACGATGATATGGGGACCATACTTGACTGGCGTACTCGAGGAGGGGGCGAACAAAGGTAATATAGAAGGACCTGGTCACGTATGGGTTGGTGAATTCTTTGGACCACCGTTCTACAAAACCTAGTGCAGAGTTGGCTTTGAGGATTATCTCATCCATATGTAAACCGAATTTGAGCTCGCTATCACACAAAATGCCGAGGTCACGAAGGGATTGTACGGAGGAGATAGCTTGGTTATAGATAGAGTCGGGGCTTATGGGAGAAGGTGATGGATTGGCATTTAGCGATGTTAAGTTCCAAAGAATTTTTGAGGCACCAGATCGAAAAACTATCAAGATCTTCTTGAATTAGGAAAGTGTCATGGGGAGAGGAAATGGTTTTGAAACATTTAGTATCGTCGGCGTAAAGGGAGACAGACGAGTGTTTGATAATCATAACGAGATCATTTATGGTTAATATAAAAAGAAGGGGACCGAGATGGCTGCCTTGTGGAACTCCAGAGGTGACCTAGGGCTGATCTAAAACGAACACTGTAAAAACGGTTTTCGAGGTAAGAGGATAACCATTTCAACAGTATGGGTTTAAAGCCGAGGGCAGACAATTTAAAGATGATTAACCGATGAGCGATTTTGTCGAAGGCTTTGCTAAAATCGGTTGTCGAGAGGGCAAAGGATACGAATTCAACGAGATTTGTGGTGGTTGACCTACCCTTTAAGAAGCCATGTTGTCTAGGGGAAATAAGTGATTTGCATTGGAAGCTTAAAGCTTCATACAAAATACTTTCGAAGAGTTTGGGTATATGGGAGAGTTTAGCGATGGGACGATAGTTGGTTATTTCATTCTTTGATCTTTTCTTGTGGATCGGGGTTATGAAGGAGGATTTCCAAGCCTGAGGAAATTCTCCTTGTGAAAGGGATAGACGGAAGTGATTAGAAAGGGCAAGGGAAAGAGAGGAAGATTTTTTAAGAAATATGGCAGGGAGGCCATCTGGGCCGGGTATGAATTCGTCATTGAGTTGGTGTAATTTAAATTCGATATAAGACGGGTCAAAAATATGAGAGAGAAGTGGGCCATTGGAGAAGTTCAGTAGGTAACTAAAATAGGATGGATCTGGTACAAAGGAGTCGTTGGTGAAGTATTGTTTAAAAAAGGTGGCAAATAGGTTGGCAATGGTGACTGGATCGGTTGATGACCTGTTGTTGAAAGAGAGGGAAGATAGTTGGAATAGTCGGTAAAGGATCTGGTACGCAGGAAAACAGTCCATAACTTATTTCTCTGATTTCGTAAGGAACGAAGCTTGCGATTATACCAGGGAGGACTAGTAGATGATGTTTTAAGGCGGGAAAACGTAACGTAAAGGGAAAAAGAATTAAATATTTCTTTATAAAAAATGGATAAGGCATCATTTATACTTAGGTTGTGAAAGTTAAAGAGGGATCTGCTGAGATATTCACTGATTTTGTGAAAGTTTGCTTTATGAAAGTCGTGGGATGAGAGAGTTGTGGGGGGAGTGGACTGGAATGAAGAGTTATGAAAAAATGAAAGCAGAAGGGGCGGATGGTAGTTATCGATTGTTGAGAGAGATAGGGGACAAAGTGAGACTGAGGAGTTAATTGGATCTGTTGTGAAAATAACGTCTAATTGCCTGCCCATATAATTGGATATACCACTGACTTGGCATAGACTTGAGTCTGTTAAGCGATCTAAGAAGAGACATTCCTTAGCTGAGTTGGCATTTGAAGCGATGAAAAACGATTGATCATCTGATGGAGTCCACTGTAGCTGAGGAAGATTAAAGTCGCCGAAAATAAGGATATCATCAATAGGGTCTGACAGGTCAATTAAATGATCGATCGCATCAATAACAAATTGGTAAGGTTCGATAGGTTGAGCTGGTAGGATATAGCAACATATAACGTAAAGGGACTTGAGAGGCAGTGATATTTTTATTGCGACAAAGTCGGCTTTAGATGACGAAGACATTGTAATGGGGGAAGAGTTAAGGCTGTTGTCCATCGCCAGTAGGACGCCTCGACAGGGGGAATCTTTATTTGTGCGTGTAGGATCGTCGCCGCGGAAAACATTAAAAGTAGGAGGGAACAATTCCTAGTTCTTTATGTCGGGAATCAAATTGGTTTCGGTAAAGGCGTAGATATCAAAGGGAAGAGCATGCGATTGACGTAGGACAGCATTGGTTTTAGAGCGAAGACCTCTTACATTCTGGTAGTAAAATGTAAGAGGGATGTTGTGGGGTGGAGGTGTGAGGCAGGATGGTATAAGCGCTGGCAAGGGAGGCACGTTATGGACGAAAAAATTTGTCGTGGTCGGCTCGGCTTCGCTGTAGGTGTGATACTCGTTTAGAGTGAACATAGTTGCCGAATGAAGCGGGGTCGTCTGCTTCTTTCTGAGGGGACATGTTAAAAATCTCGTGGTACCTGACATAAAGGTTCCTGAGACTGATAGGGTCGGTAGGGAGGTCTTCCTGCTGGATGGAAACCATTTCCCTTCGTAGCAGACCGAGTCCGATTTGTCATGTAGATAGGCAAGAAAGAGACGAATGTTTTCATATATCTTTCTTTCTCTGAGCCTAGAGAGAGCATATTGGCTTTCTTTAGTGCCATTGGTTTGCTGTGTTAGTTTAACAGTGGGGGAAAAAGGGGATCAAGAAAACGAGCATTGGAGGAGGGAGATAGAGATAAATGATTGGATATGGAGTTGGACGAGGGATGAGATGTGGGGTTTAGGGTATGGGAGCTAATGAAATTAGGGTACTTAGCTCCAGTTTTAAGGTCGAAGTTGGGAATTGAGTTGCTAGCTGGGTTTGGTGGCGTATCAAAAATAGGGACTGGGGCCCGTGAAACCGAGGGAGAAGGCCAGCTAGAAGCGTGTCAATGGAGACACGTTGACGTCGAGGTTTGAGTAACTGACTATCAGAAGTAGAACATATGGGAGTATATGTTATGCCAAGCTGATGAGAAAGTGACAGTGTCATCTAAAAAGTATAGGATGGTGAGCTTAGGGTAGGCTAATTCAGATTGAAGTACCTGTCGGCAGAAAAGTCTATACACTTGGACCCAAAATACAGAGGGCTTATTGTAGGATAAGATCTCTTCTTACTTCATGAACCAATTGAAGCTTCATATGTACGAAGCCTAGTAGTCAGTCTACTTATGTTTTTATTAGTCCAGTCATTAAGATTTGTATGTTAGAAAGCTCAAAGACGAAGTTTTCTGTTTTGGGAAGAGAGCAGAGAATATGTGTATAATTCTTCTTTCATGCAGATTCTACAAAAATTGTTTGACTGTGAGCCAAGTCTTGTGGCTTGCTTGCCGAGGGATCAAACCCTTAGAGTGTTTTGTATACAGCATTGGCTTAATGTATTAAGTCGCTAGCCATGTCCTTCTAAAATAGGCTCTTTCAAGAGAGTCTAGTTTTAACATAGCATATATTTGACAAGCTGACTGACATCACAATTGCATAGAATGCCTTTATGCCCCATCACCCAACAAGGAGTGTATTGAACTTCTCCATCATCACTAAAAGGGATGGATGGCTGATTCGAAGGATTTCGCTACAGTTTGGTCATCGCTACGTTACAGGGATCAGGAAGGCGAGTAAACGGACACCTACTTCATTGGTTTGTGATGGTGTAAAAGTGGGCTAATCTGTTCGTTAAGAATGCATCTTCCGCCCAGAATGAACTGGAGGAAATTGTGCTGTGATAGTTTTTATCGAATTGTAACTGAGTTATGATGCTTCCTGGGAGAATCCTGTATGTACTACAGATAGCGGTAGTTGCTTACTACTCACTATGAGGTTGTTTGAAGTCAAACTATTTTATTAGCAGCTGTGTGTCCACCTAAAATGTCGAGTTGTGTCAAATGAAATAAAATATCGAAGGCTGTAGAGACAGTAAATCAAATTGTACGTCTAATACACAATCGCTGACTTAGCTCAGCCTATGAAGGCTTATCACTCTTTCCGAGGCAGTCCACCAGACAACCAACAACTTATTTCCAATTGCTTTCGTTACCGACTCTTCCTTTATGTAAGGACTCCAGCTCAGCTTTTGTCTACACAAAGACTGCAATATGTTAGGCTTGTACCATTACTGGAGGGAGGATCAATATGTAGAATTTCGTATTTTCTAAAGAAGAGGACAAGTTCGGTTTTGTGAGGGTGTACATTCGAATCACATCCAGCGTCACGTTTGCTACTCGTATTTCAGCAGTTCATTACCATCCAAAACCTGAGAAAGTGTTATCTAAGTTTGGGCCACAAACTTTAGTTGATTTTTCGGCTAATAAACAGAGGATTAATCAACTCATCGAGTGAGCAATCAGAGACAGACATTTGCGATCGCAGATGTGTCGAGGTCTTCGAAAGCACATTATCTGTCTCACAATGCTATCATTGTGGTGAAGAAAATGATATGTAGTAGTGTCCACTGATCTGCCCTGACAATAAGCATATTAAGCCGCAGTATATCTGTCGATCTACAGTTTCATAAAGAAGGAATGGTAATGGTCTACTAAGTCCGCGATCTTTCGAACTTACAAGCAATAATGAACTTTAACTTCTCGTTATAGGGATGTTTTTCGTGCTGATAGATACCTGCACACTAAATAGACTTACGTCAGAAGAACGTTTATGTATCAACACTTGTGTTGAATCCACGAATCGTATAGAAGATTACGTACGTTTTACCGCCTTCATAATCGACCAACAGAGCTTTCTATTCGTTGTGTTGTCGGTATATTTCGTACATGACGCAACAGCAACAACATCAACATAATGTGCCTATAGAAGAAATTGTGGCCGGTGTGGGTGAAAGTGTAGTGGAAGATCCGGAATTGTCAATTCAACGTTGATCGGAACAGGTTGGAGTCTGTCCGTCTGGTAGAAAATTTTGCGAACAGCCACAAGACCCTGGTTTGCGACGGGAGTTCGCAGATTGTGTCTTGAACAGCTTGAAATCGACTCTTAATTTTTAAATTCGTGTTTATTGACGTGGCTCGCTCCAGGGTCTCGTGGTTTGTGAACAAGCAAAATTGCCATTTCTGAAATGACGAAAGTCCCAATGAAATTCGTGACACATGAGACTAAGGTACACTGTATGCTGTACTACAACTTTTTCGAAAGTAGGGCCAGAGCTCGCGTTGTAACCAATGGCCATGATCATTGATTATTTATTCGAAATGTGTCATACTGTCTATCATGAAATGAATCGGGAAATTTTTCATTGAGATCGTCCCCTTCGACGACTATGTAAAATGTGACGCCGGAGTAACTGCCAGGCCATAAAGTTAATTTAAGCAACAACACGCCTCGCATACTGACGGATCTACTGTTTTAAATCCCTGCAAACGAAACAATACCCACGAACTTCGGATCTGAACGTGGAATGTTAAGTCCATTGATAGGCCACGTGCACCCGAACAACTAGCGGACGAACTCGACTGCTCCAAAGGAGATGTTACCGCCGCGCCGTCCAAGAAATGCGATGGAATGGACCATACAAAAAGAGGATGAAAAACAACTTCTATTAGTTGCTATTGTCAGACTTTTCGGCATGCGAACGAGCGCCTCGTAACAACCTGTATGAAATCTAAAATTGGCAACATAAGCCTTATATGCCCCCCACAGAGGAGAAAAATGACGACACCAAAGAACGCACTTGGACGAGACCTACGAGCAGTGCCCTAGCTATGAAGAGAGGGCATCGTTGGTAGTACTGTCGAAAGATATACCCTGCACAACACCACCTCCAATGACGGATTCAGGCTAATCGAATTTGCGGTGGGGCGAAACATTGTCGTAGCTAGTACGCGGTTCCCACGTCTCAGTATTCATAAGGGGACCGTCAACCAGACTGATTAAAATATGATCGACGCAAGGCACTCTCCAGAATACTGGATGTGCGAATGTCCCGAGGGGTTAACATCGGCTAGGACCATTACCTTGTTGTAGCCAAGGTACGGTTGGGAACATCGCAAAGGCAAGCTAATACAGTTAGGGAGTTTGACGTTGGACGTCAAACGTTGGAGGTGCTATGCCATCAAATATCGAAGACCAGAAGACATTGCCAAAAAGCCATCAGAAACGAATCCATTGGTTTGACAAAGGGTGTCGGCAAGCACATGCAGCTAAGCAAGATGCATACAAAGTGTCGCTGTATAGAAAGACTAAAGCTGCTCACAATCTCTACGAGCACAGGAGGGGACACGAGCATCGGCTTCAGAGAGAAATTCTACTCCAGCCGCGGCCACAAGCCCGGAACCGAATCCTGTAGAGGCGCACGAGGGAACGTACATAGTTGTTGAGCCACAGTCGATGCTGAAGATTAAGGAAGAGCATTTATGTAAACTGTATAACAGTCGATGATGAGCCAAACACCGCTGTCAGGTAGAATAAACAATTCAACCTGGACAATATAGACCAACAATTCCATCTACTCGACCTGGATGAAGTGAAGATAGCCATATGTAAGCTTAAGTCCAACAAAGCTGCTGGCGCTGACGGCCTGACTGCCGATTTATTCAAAGCGACAAGCGATGACTTGGTAAAGAGCACACACCAACACATTTGTAACATACGAGTATGTAACGATGAATGGAACCTCAGCATTGTTTGTCCGATCCTCAAAACTGCGCCAACTAGTGAGCAATCAGCCTTGTTAACATCGCCTACAAGATCCTATCTGCCATATTGTGTAAATGCATGGAGACGTTAACAATCTGATTGGTCCATATTAGTGTAGCTTTAGTCCAGGAAAGTTCATTATCGACCAAATATTTACACTACGACAGATATTGAAAAAAGCCCATGATCTCCAAATCGATACATACCACCTATTCGTGGATTTTAAGGCCGCATATGATAGCATCAATAGAGCAATGTCTGGCTTTGGCATCCCTGACAAACTTGCCCAGGGAATGTACGCTACTCCATTAAGGTCGGTAAAGAACTCACCAAGGCCTTTGATATCAAAAAAGGATTTAAGCAAGGCGATGTGCGGCCAGGCGATTTCTTTCTGGAAGGAGTAGTGCAAAACGCTTCAACACAAAAGGCGCAATCTTCTAAAAGTCAGTCCAATTACTCGCATACGCCGCGGATGATATTGACATAATCGCAAGAAACCAGCATGGTATTAGTGGCGCTTTCAAAAGTACTGAGACAGAAGCGTCGTAGATGGGTATATGCTGTTAACAAAACTGGATACCCAACACCGACATTTCAGACAGAACGTCACCTCGACGGATATAGGTAACTTTGCGGTAGTTAAGTACTTTGCCTACCTAGGCCTCCGCTAACAATTCAGACAACGACACCAGCGCTGAGATCAAGAGTGAACGTCCAACGAATGAGGTAGCTGGATCATACAAAGTGGATGGACATAAATGCTCGAAATATTCGAAATCGACGGTGACTCAGGTGGCGAACGAAAGTGCAAGGGGACTGTAGATTGCGAAACTGGAGGCAGCTAGCTAAAGATCGAACTGGCTGGTTGTTGGTTGAGGCCGATGTCCACCTTGAACTGTAGCGCCATCTTACTTAACAAACGCAAACTATTCAGTAACTGGAAGACAATATTCAATTCGTAATTATTACAGTACACCAATTACTGCAGTAAGATTATTTAAAGCTGCTGTGAAATTATTTTACTTCGCCTTATAACCAGTTAAAAGGTGAACAACGACTTTAGAGTATAAATCAACGCACACTGTGTAAATGTTACGAATCAAATCACAAACCATTCTAGGATGCTTGGGCCATTTTTGCACAGTCCTGTGTCCACAGTTTCGGTCTTATACTCCAGTAGCTATTCAAAACGTAGAAACACTACTCTTAAAAGTACACCACTGACGCGACATTTACTATAGCTTGTTAGGATGTAAAATAAACGAAATGGGGTTAAGGCAAAATAGCGATCACCGATAAGTGGAATATCAGCTTCATATATTCCATTTCCAAAGAGCGGCACCACTGTATCATGAACGAATAACTGAGCCAAGTCCCTGTTCAATTTAAGATCCTTTTCACGGTACTATGTGAACATCTAAAATATCGTTTGTCCCATACTCTTCGGCAAATAACATTCTGTTGTCCGGAGCTTTTCTGGAAACCAAATTCGTATTTGATCCACTTATTTCGTGTAGCTCTGGAAACAATGTGATATGCTGTCACAATTAGAATCTTCCTCTTGGAACAACTCTAAACATGCAACTTATTTTTACAATGAGATGCGTCTTCATGGAGGTCGGGGGAAGATTGGGCCATTGCAAAAAGGTCCTTCTTTGAGTTTGTGAGATTAATGCATTCGAAGCTTCTTGCACCACAAAACCTTGGTCCTACCGGTTTTACTCTATGTTCTCGAGCTCTGAGCAATGAGCAGAAAGAAGGAGACCTTATAAGGTTACTTTACGGAATTCTGAAAAGGACGACAACTGAAAGCCAGCGCAATGGTACAAGACATTGAGAAAATTCAAGCGATCTCGAAAGTCATGAGGCTTTTTGTGGCAAGCTGAAAGTTGGCTAGAAGTCGACAATGTCTCAGTTATCTATTTTTGTTTTTTGGCATTCTCTTTCCTCCTAATGGTTCGATGACTTTTTACTAAGTCGATGTAAATTAATAGGCCAATCATTGTCCAATAATTGTTTGCACGTAACTTGCTGTCAGAATTATGTCAACGATGTGAACGAACAAAGTCCGTTCAAAAGTCACACACGACACACATCGTGCAGGTAGATCAACCCGATGATCTTCCTCAATTCAGTACTGTCACCAGTCACTAGTCACCAGATATTCTATAAATAATCTTAACATCATAACCTCAAACAACATGCACAAATAACCATGACAAAAGGTCAACAATATATCGGTCCCACCGTGCTGTGTTGTATCTATCACTGGTGCCACACGGTGGTGGTAGCCGTACATCACAGACATGATCATGATCATCATTGACAGCTCTCCAGAGTCCGGATCGGTAAGGTACAGTATAAATAAAGACCCGCGTGAATGGTACGAATACATTTCAAACAGAAATATGTAGTGTACTCACAATCTGGACACACTGTTCAAACACCATCCGTTTGGTACTTAAAACTCATCCGAAGAGGAAGCCCCAGACTTGGGCAAAATTACGGAGAAAAAGTGAAACAAACCAAACACAGAGCCAAACAAACGAAATGAAGAATAAGTTGAGAGAGAGGAAGGGTAAAGGAGAGAGAAAAAAAAATAAGAAAAACACAGAGAAGAAATGTCAACCGTAACCAAGTAAATATCAATAAATCAATTAACCCGCGCCTTGACAAAGTTCCTATTCCTATTCCATGAAATTGCCCATTACAATGGAACAAAAGCCTATACAGCTCCAGGGGTACTCCTATAGTTGGTCATTGCTTGGACCCCAAGTGCTAATTACTCCCAGGTCCAGCTGTAGATCCCAACCACTGTCAGAAGACTAAAAATACGAATACTCTCCTTTTCTTCGATAGTAAGGTGTGAGATTCTTCTGAGACACTGTCCATTGCAGTGGCATGATGAGAAGATGAGAAAAATTGACTTTGAACACTCCATGTAAGTCGCTGTTGCTTATTTAGCCCACGCGACTTCGCAAACGTTCTAAGCACGAGTCGAAGACTGCGATTCGTGGAATCGATCGTAAATGTCGGGTGGGGGCATTTCCCGGAAAATAACACGACAATAAAAGTCATATTTAGACAACCAGGCTAGAAGTGATGGTAGTAATGCAGTGATGCTGCCTGTGATGCATCTTCCCCCGGTCCCAGGTAACTGCCGAACTTGGTTCGTATATGAGAGTGCGCGCCAAATCGTAAATGGAAGTAACTAGCATCAAGATGGTACGTGATGTGCGCGTTCTGCATCTGTGCGCCTCTTAGAAATCCATTTAGTGCCATGAAAATTGTGTTTGGAGAGATGGAATCGTTAACTTCTGTTTAGGGGTTCTGCAGCACAGAGTAAAACTGGAGACGGCGGCGGCGGCTGCGGCGGCTGCGGCGCTGTGGCTTGGGTACAACCTTACATGGACAACAGTACTACCACCACAACTTGGCCAGAATCTATGGCTAAATCTTTGAATTTGGTGGATTTTGTTTGGTTTGAACAGAGAGCTTGGCTAAGTTGGGGCCAGACTAAGCCAAGTCAGAGCTCTAGTCCGCCACGTAATCAGATTAAAATATTACAACAGAGTATTCGTGTAATTGCTGCCCTCGGTGCTGGTATTCCATTTGACTTGGCTGGTTGTTTGGTTATTTCGTTGTATGGGCACACACATATGGTAGTCAGGGTGTTGACAAGGTTGTTTAGAAATTAGAGAGATCTTTGGAGCTTAGATAGTGCTATGTGTGAGGATAGGAATTAGGCGTGCGTTGTTCACGGAGACAAATAGAGATTAATGGTAGAGGTGGTGGTTGTATAACTATTCGTACTTGGCCTATCGATTATGAATCATTGATTTACCAAAGCGGTTCATATGTTCATATAACATACATGTAGGTGTGACTTACCCGATTCGGGTGACTACATCGATTTATCAATGAACTGGCTGGCTGGTTGTATCATATACCATATTAATGTTATTCCTTCTCATTTATTTTATATGCATTTTTATTAACTGACTCTTATACAAAAAAGTGCTTAAATTAGCTTATACAACTTAAATTATCTAATTTTATAGTACTGGCCCCATGCGGGCGGTCTAAGTTGCACCTGAACTGTGTCTTTGGACGTTTCTTACAGTAAATATTTATTTTTATTTTTACATTTGTTAAATTTTACGAAGTGAAAACCTTAGTAAATGGGATTTTTTTTAAATTATATTTTAAAACCTAAAACTAAAACTTACTACGTAAAAATAAATCTTAACCTACTATTGAATAATATAAAAGGATTTTTGTTAGATAAAAAAAAAATATTTTAACGCCATTTTGTTGAGGTAAAGTAGGTCTCTTCAAAAAAAAAACAAGTAGGTGGCTGGCCCCCTGATTACTCCTTTTGTAATCATCTGAAACCAAAATTCCATTTTCCATATTATTCAGTAGGGTTGTCATTCTGTTCATTTGATTCGGTTTAAGGGTAGTGATGCGATTATATGAGAGCACAAGCGTTCTCACTTTAGCCTCTCACTACCAACTCCTACTCTCACCTCCACGTTGGTGACTGGTGGGTGCCTAGTACCTCGACTGGAGATTGGGTAACCAACCCCTTTGGAAGGTAGTTGTGGGCAGGGGATAGAGAGCGGAGGGAGGAGTGGCCTCTCACTATGGCACTTCCTCTTGTTCCAGGCGGCAGCGGAGGGATTACCTATATGGAATCAACAGTGGCGCCTACAGTTCCAGTCAGGCTGAACTATTAAGTGTAATCCCTATATGAGCTACTTCGACGTATTCGGATACCAGGTTTATAGGGATCTCCAATACTGAGCCAGGGTGTTGGAAAAGAGTTGGTGGCGGATGAAACCTTAATGGGTCAACGGCAGTGCTCATATCCCGAAGTGGGTTACTAGCACCGGAATATCCGGCCTGCTGTCCTAAGGTCAAATCTAGGTCCTGGCCCTTCAAGTTGGGGATTGTGCCGTCAGCGTAACTTCCCGACCATGGAAAAAAATAATAGTTATGAGAGAGACACAACCAGCCTCGGGTAATGGAACTCCTCAAATGGCAAATAGACCCGGAACGTCAATGGACTACGATATGAGAGTATGTACCTGGAATTTGCGAACGCTGTACACCCCAGGTGCTACTTAAAAGCTTGAGTCTGTCCTCGAGCGGTATAAGGCAGATATTACCGAAATCCAGGAGATACGATGGATGGATTAGTTATAATGAAAATAAAAAATTACGATTGCACGTGTTAGGATGCGGATTCGTAGTGTCAAACCGGTTCAGGTCAAATGTGATTGACTTCAAACCGATAAGTGATCGCCTGTCTGTGATACGCATCAAAGCTACCTTCCAAAAAACATAAGCCGAATATGTGCATTCGCCCCTACCGACGAAGCTGAAGAACCCATCAAGGAGGAGTTCTATGAGTATGATGTCAAAGTTGTACTCGGGGACTTCAATGCTAAAGTCGGAAAGGAAAACATCTTTGGCGAGTTGGTTGGCAAGCACAGAATCCATGAAACGACAACAGACAACGGCTACCGACTAATCGATTTTGCAGCAGCTCGTAATACGGTGATAAGTAGCACTAGGTTTCCAAGGTTAAGGATCCACACAGCAACCTGCCTCTCTCCAGGCGGTCGCACCGCCAACCAAATCGACCATGTGATAATTGATGCGAGACATGAATCCAACATCCTCGACGTATGCACATTCCGAGGGGCAAATGTTGACTCTGACCACTTTCTTTATGCCGCTAAATTCAGAGCTCGACTGTCGAACGAGAAGAAGCTGCGAATCGTCCAGAAAAAGAAATTCAACGTTGGATGCCTTAGCACACCTGGAGCAGCCAGAGACTACAGAGAGCGTCTGAGTGCGAAACTCTCCACTGTGCACTCACCTAACACAGACACCAACCATTAGTGGTGCCAGTATCGCGGCATTATTAAGGAGGTAGCCGAAACCATCTTAGGGTACCAACCACCCCAGAGAAAGAGCCCGTGGTATGAGATGCGTTTACAGGAAAAAGGTGACAGAAGATGCACACAAGAAAATGCTGCAGCGCAAAACAAGGGCAGCAAAGGAAAGAGTATCGAGCCAGGAGGAGGGAAGTGAAGAAGATCCTGCGTAGAAAAAAGAGGGCCTACGCAGCATCCCAGCTCAGGGAGATCGAAGAGTCTCGTGATCGAAACAACCTCCGGAGGTTTTATAAGAAAGCCAAGCAACTGGCTGCTGGCTTCAAATCTGGTACACAAGCTCTTCGAAACACCGAAGGAAACCTAGTCACCGAAGCACAGGGAATAGTAGATGTGTTTAAGCAGTATTTCCAGCAGCTGCAAGAAGAGAACCCACGTCCAGTCAATGAAGAACCAGTTCCACCACCCAGTATAGAAGAAGTTGGCTTAGCTATAAAAAAGCTTAATAACAACAAGGCTGCAGGCTCTGATGGCTTACCAGCCGATCACTTCAAATACGGTTGCGATGTTTTGGTAGGGTGCATGCACCAAATCACCATCCAAGTATGGGTGGAAGAAAGCATGCCCGACGACTGGACTATCGGCTCCATATACCCCATCTACAAAAAAGGCGATCCTATGTCTTGGAAGAACTATCGATGCATATCCTTGCTTAATGTCGCATATAAGATCCTATCCAACGTACTGTGTGAATGTCTCAAACCGTTATGCAACACGGAGCGGCAGATCGACTATAGACCAAATTTTCCCACTGAGTTTGGAAATAGCTCCTCCGAAGTATTTCAAATATGCACCGGATGTTGGTGATGCGCTATCATGTGATTTCTTCAATCTCGCCCTAGAGCAGATAGTGTGCAGGGCAGGTGTCAACACGGAATGCACTATCTTCAACAAGTCCGTCCAGCTCCTGGGATAGAGGCTTTCACGGCGATTGAAGAACAGGCGAAATTCGTTGGCCTGGAAGTAAACGAGTACAAGACCAAGTACATGCTATCAACAAACAAAGAATCATCTGTCCACCGCCTAGGACAAAACGTCACTAGTCACTGATAGCAACAATTTCGAGGTAGTTAATGTGAGTAAATATGAACTCCACGAATGACACCCTAGTGGAGATCCGACGAAGAATTACCATAGGAAACCGCTTCTGCTCCGATTTGGCAAAGCAATTGGGTTCAAAATTCCTAACTCGAAGGACGAAATGTATGCTTTACAAAACCCTTATCCTGCCAGTTCTACTGTATGGAGCCGAGTGCTGGACGATAAGCAGGAAGGGAGAGCTAATACTGGGCTCCTTCGAAAGAAAAATTCTTGGACGGATTTTTCGTCCTGTGTGCGAGGAGGGCGAATGGAGGAGAAGATACAACCGGATTGGACGTGTCTTTATCCCTTTCGCAATGGGATGCACAATGCGTTGGATAATGGGCATTATCTACGGATGGACTATCCTTCCCTTTTAGACCGATTCGGCACATAACATTGGTAGGTTCCCTCTAGTGTTTGGAGAGTTATTTTCCTAATCTCGTGTGTTTATCGCTCAAATCTCTGCCGATTATGAAATAATTCTCATCCGATTCCAATCTAAGATAAATAAGGTGGATTGAGTAGCGTCATGCGCATAAATAGAGACTATGTACGAATTCACCCGATTTTCACTACGGAGAGGGATGTACACGATACATGCTTCCAGCACCTGGAACCTAAGCAATAAACGATCATTATCAGTGGATCTACATTCAACGCAATGACCTTTAGGGTTCGCTTTGCCATATTCGTACCAATTACGACTTGAGGTCCGTTAGGCTCGGGCAGCGACGCATAGATGTGATCCACGCAGTAATCTGCCCTTGGATAGAGAGCAAGATAGCCAGTATAGATAGGTAATTTGGGGAGTTACGCTGTTTGACTGAGCTCTGGTCGTCGTTTAACCTCTGGTTTTTGTAGACAAGCCAGATTGTCTATTAATGCCATTCCAGGGTGATGGAATTTCTCTTACTGTTGCTGAGTAATTTTTGCTTTTATTAGGCAAGGCTTACTTGTGATGAGAAAACGTGAGATCAAGACAAAAACATGTGTTGCGATCTACTGGCGAATGTTCTTAACAGTCAGATGACAGAAAGGTCCTACGGGTACAGTACTAATTGTTATCCTCCTTGCTATACATGGTTTCCTAATTGTATTAAAACTTGGCGAACATTTCAAATAAGGCCAATCAGTTCCAATTCATAGCAACAGGTTACCAGTTGACTGAAGTTGACAGAACTATCGGCACAAATTCTCTCATGAGGTCTATTAGTGTCTGATCGACTCGCTATCGCTTTGAAATTCATTGATTCTTCTTTGATCCAGTTTTGACCATTTTACTTAGCTTTGCAGTTTTGTGTTGACCAATGTGGTTCCACCTCCCAACGTTTGCCTTCGTTACCGCACATCAACTAGGATGAGTCGCTTAACAAAAGACAATAACGCTTCGATGATGACTACGTTTTTGCTGTTTGTACCAACATGTCTATGCCTATCCACATAGAAGATACTTCAGTGCATTGAGTGTAACAGTACTAGATGTGAGGGATTTGATAACTTACTGGCTGCAGATGTATGCATGTAATGAAGTCAGCGTATTGTTGGACTTTGACCTGTAAAACGAAAGACGAGAAGTTTGAACAGCTGAAAAAGAGGAAGTATTCCGGCAAATGCGGACACCAATTTGTTTCTTGAATTAAAGATCTTCCGTTGATATTGACGAACAGCGGCTGTTTTATAAGAGATCACGTTGCATCTTATCTGGCTGTATCCACTGTGTTAAATTAACATTGAAATCTATTCCTCTTCCCATTGTTTCCCAGTCGTAGTGCTGAGTTGGTAGCCAGTTGTTAGATGTTATCGATTGATTAAGTGAATATCAGAGGCGCCTGAGACCTGTTACTACGTTACTGATTAGCCTAAAGTTTCAACTGAAAACACACGAAATAATCTGGATTTCTTTTACGTTTCAAGACAAGTTTGGGCATATGACTATCTTGACTACGTTTTACAAAGTTGGTCCAATCTGTGAGCACTCCTTTGAGTAAATCGGACTGTACATCGCGAGCAATAGTAGTAATATTGGCTTCCAGGTCATCATGTGTCTCTAAAGAAATTAGTCGAGAAGGGTTAAATCGTATGACCTCAGAAGCCAATCTATAGACCCATTTTGCAAAATCTCCTCCTCGTCAATAAATCGGTGGTTTGAATTACTGCATGGCCTGTAGAAACCATGTTTCACTATTGATGACCCTGATAAACGTTTAAGGACAACGACTTTTGGATCTGCAAGTGGAATGTTCGGTCGCTTGACAGGCTACGTGCAGCCGACCAATTAGCAGAGGCCCTTGATTGCTATCACACAGATTTTAACGTCACCCAGAAAGTGCGATGGTATGGGAGGATGAAAAAGTGTGATATATACATACTATGGCGATTGCTTTAGGAAAAAGAAACAGCACTTATTCGGATGCGGATTTGCCATATGAGGTAGACTTAGGCAAGAGGTCTTGAGCGTACGACACGTGAGTGAGCATCTTACCACAATCCGTATCAAGCCTAAATTCGCTAACATCAGCATAAAATGTACCCATACCCCGATGGAAGACCAGGACAATGCCGCCACCAACGAATATTTGTACTAATCGGCAAGACATATGGGCAATGTCTGAAGTATGAAGTATATCGCCTAGTACGATTTTAACGCCAGGATAGGAAAGGAGGACATGTTTGGTAGGAGAGTTGGTAAGCACAGCCTAGATGACACCACGTCGGGCAACGGACTAAGGCTTATTGACTTGGTGTCGGACGAAATATCACTATAGTAAGCACATGGTTTACGTAAGGTATGCCTCCAGTATTCTGGACGTCCGAACCTTCCGGGCAACCAACATTGACTAGGATCATTACTTTGTTGCTGCTGTAGAAAAGCTGCAATCGCAAGACGCCGCCAGAATTTTCACCGAACGCGTATCCCGATATTTCTCAACAACTCCCGAAAACCGAAGACCAGTGGCAGCGCTGCCAACGTCACAGTTCAGTTTTCAGTTGTAATGCATTTTATTTTCTTAACACTAACTCTTACATTCTAACAAAAATGCTTAAATGCTAGCTTACAATTACTTAACAATCTTATACTAACTTACTGGCCCCACACAGGCACTCTAAGCTACTCTGAATACTTATATCTATGTCTTTCGACTGCATTTACATTTTATTTATAAATACTTATTTTCTATACTTAAGGCTAAGAAAAAATTTGTTTACAAAAACTTAGCATATGGACATTTATTTTTTATAAAAACTTAGTATCTAACTTAAAATAAACCTTAGCCTACCTAACCTAAACGCACAATACACACATAAACACACATAGTCATTATACACGATCATATACATATATCAGTATACACCTTTGTATACACTGATATATGCTTGGCCTGTTCTTGAACCTGCTTTTGCAGCTGAGCCATCTGCCCTTGGATTGCGAGCAAGATGGTTAGCATGCAGCTTCCGTTGTTCTCGGCATCGGCGCCGGAGAAGCAACAGTCGCTTGCTGTACCGTAGCCCCCCTACCTGACGCCATTTGGGCGTAGGAAATTTGGGGCGTGACGGCTGGTGTTTGAAACCTCACAGGTGAACGTTTGACCTCCACCTTCTGCTGCCGAGCCAATTTTGCTTTTTTAATTTCGGTGAACTTAGGACAACCCCGATAGTTTGCGGTGTGTCCCACGTTCCCACATAATACGCACGAGAGCTGCGACCTATCGGATGCTCCGTCAACACCCAGAGCACACTCCTCGGAACTGTGGTTCTTTGCGCACTTCACGCATCGAGGCAGCATTTGGCAGTTCGACGCGGCGTTCCCGAACCTCTGGCAGCGAACGCATTGTATAACGCCGTCGCTCCCTTTTAATTTTTCCCAGTGAACCACCTGGTAGTCTAGGACATTGATACTCCTTAGACTATCCAGACGGCTTTCGGGACTGAGCTGCACCAGGAAGAACGGCAGACTCCGTTTCTCCCGCCTGGCTCTAGCTGTGGTAAATGGCTTTACCCCCACAAACTTGAGTCCTTCGCACTCCTTCTCTTTGAGCAGTGCCAGGATCTCCTCAGGATCAGAAGACGGTTCCAACCCCTTCAGCAGCATCGATTGCCGCTTTTCACACTTCGGTGTGTATGAGTAGTGCTCCGTCGTCGTTTCCTTTAGGAGCTCTTTCACTTTCGCGTAGCCCTCCACTGTATTACAGTGGATGGCATGGCGATCGTTCCCCAATCTCTTTATATTAAAATTATTACCAATGACCAACTTACACAGGTCCTTGGTTGCATTTACCTCCAGTTTGTAGGTGTTGATCGGAGGCACCTTCTCCTTCTTCTTCTTCTTCTGCTGCTGCTGTTGTTGTTGCTGCTGTTGCTTTTGTTGTTGCTGCTGCTGCGGTTGTTGTTGTTGTTGTTGTTGTTGCTGCTGCTGTTTTTTCAGCTGCAGTGGTTTCAGCTGTTGTTGTTTTTGCAGCTGTTGCTGTTTCTGCTGCTGTTGCAGTTGTTGTTTCTGCTGCTGCTGGTTTTGTTGTTTCTGTTTCTGGGAGCTTTCTACTTCCAGTTGCTCCCTCTGCCTGCGTGCAGTTTGTCTTTGCTTAATAGCAAGCACTTCCTCATTCAGTTTTTGTATGCTGCTCCTGAGGTCTTTTAATTCTTCATCCTCATCTTCAGACTCGGATGCTGCTAGAGAGGCAAAGTTGTTGTTGCCTCCCTTATAATACTCATCAGAAATGTACATCGACGATTGTTTTTTCATTTGTTGTCTGGTTTGTACTGTGTCTGCTGCTAAAGCAGCACCCATTTTCATCTTGGTAGGAGTGGTTTTTAAAATCTTCCGCCTTTTAATGGCTTTCGCCACGGCACCGGCAACACTATTGTTGTCTTTGGCAACTACCGTTATGGGAAGAGCGGAGCGCTCTCCACCATCCATCACGCGATTTCCTTATCACTTTTTGATTGTTTATCCAATTTAAGAAAAAAAGAAAAGAAAAAAAAAACAAAGTCCCAATCTGGGATCGAACTCGTATCCCAGATTTGCTTATCGACGCCGCTAACTGCTTGGCTATCGAGTCAGATAACAGAATAGTAACCAATTGGCTTTAACTATATCACTATTTTTTATTATTTTGTATTTGTATTTTTTTTTTTCACTCTAGGAAAAGCCGAACACGTTTACACTCTGCGGAGATCTGCGAACGACTACTGCCAACGTCACTTTGTGGAGAGCATGCACCAATTCATTTCCCAGATCTGGTTAGAAAAGTGTATGCCTGATGGAATCTCAGCATTGTATGCCCGATCCACAAAAAAGGAGATATCCTCAACTGCGCCAAATATGGGGTATAAGTCTCCTCAACATGGAATAAAACATCTTATCATATTGTGTGAGTGTCCCAGTCCTACTTTACGGCACAGGAGCATGGACCCTATCGAAATCGGACAAAGATATCCTCAGTTGTTTCGAGAGAAAGATACTTCGTAAAATATTCTGTCCCGTTTTCGTTGACGGGCTTTGGAGGACAGGATTCAACGACTAACTATACGAGCTGTACAGCGACATCAAGCTAGTCAGAAAACTGTGCATCAGTCGCCTTAGATGGCTAGGCCATGTATAGTGAATAACCATCGATGCTCAAACCGTAGAAGAAGATCTCAACCGACTTGGAGTGCGCGTCTGGAGGCAGTTAGCTAGACACCGGACTGACTAGAGAGCCTTGTTAGTTGAGGCCCAGGTTCATCCCAGGTTTACTGTAGCGGAACCTAAGTTAATAAATTTTCTTTTGAGAGTGGCTTCGAGTCTATCTCAAACAGCCATAAGAGAGCTCAATTGAAGTCATTGAGATTAGATCTCCTTAATGTGGATAGAGGGAAGCACTGACTCTTTTATTTATATTTTCAAACCGTACTCCAAAACCAGGGTTGTTTACTATAAATTTTTGTAATGTATATATATTGCAGAAAATGTGGATACTTGCCTGATAATAGATCTAGACTCAAAGTTTAAAATTGCCGTTTTAAGTCTCAAGATCCTAATTCAAGGTCTTTCACCATCCTGCTGTTCTGAGCTGTACCTAACTATTCGTTCCACTTTTGCTTGACAGTGTCGATGGAGATAGTCAAAACTGAGCAATAAAATCAGAGCCCAAAGGCAAAAAAATATGAGATAGCTTTTCAACAGATCGACAGTATTTGCCTGGTAGATTCACAATCCTAAGCAATCGAAAATAAGGGACAAATAGAGGGGACAACAATGGAAAATGAGTTAACAGGGACAGTTCGTCACATTTGGTTCTTTCTATGAGATTTTTTGCAAAAGATCTCTGTTCTTCGTAATTAAATTAAAGCTGCTACGAGTACAATTTCCTAGAAGTGACAATGAACTGCTGCAGTATTATGGACCGACATTCTGTCAAGTTTGATTAAATCGGTTCGATGTACTACTAGCTGGGTGGGATTCATTGACCTTTATCAAATGGAAAATATGGAATACTTGCATAGTATGTCACGCTGCTGCTTTAGCGTATCAATAAGCCCTTACGCCGTTTTCTTTTCCAAGTAGAGCGCATCCCTTTTTTTTCTTCAAACTTATTGCCTAGTTGGTGGTCATGGTACAACTCGGAAAGTTTTGGTCTTAGTCAGCTTTGGGAAGAAGCACAGCTTCTTGTTGAATTCGTGTATTTCTTTTTCTTTTTTCAAAATTTTTGCCAAACGAACCACAAGGGAGTGTCACCGATGGTAGAGCCAGACATGTATGCGAAAAATTCGAGAAACCAACCGAAACGGGCATCTGTTTAAAATTGAATAAAAGGTCGGTTCTATCCCACTGTATAAAGGCAAAGGCGAAATGGTAACAACTACTTACCGGGCAGACTGATCTAGGAATCAAAAGCGAGGTTACAGCTGAGGTCCAACAGCCCATTATAATTTGCTCTTCTACGAGTATATCATGCAAGATTCCATGGTAGATTGTAAATTGTTTGGTTGAGTCGGTTAAGTTAGTTAAGACCACAGACAAGCCTATTAGGATATCCTCAATCTTAACCGGATTAAGGAAGAAATGCGGATGGTTTTAAAAGAGCTCACATGAAACTGGCAGAGGCTTTTCCTCATGGTAGGGGCGTCCTGATCATTCTACTACTTCCTGCACTGTTTATATGTCCTGTCAGATCAGAATATTTTGAGTTTTACTTATTTCTATAAATTGTTTAGTTCTCACGTGTGAATTACTCGCCATGTTGGCCTGTGTGTTGTTTTTTCTTAAGCCAGTTGGTGACACTGCTTTCCACAAGGGCGACGGATTAGCATAGAATGGTATTACAGTTGCATATTTCAATGCAAGTGATTTCTTGCTAAGACGTCTTGTATTGTATTCCGATGGCATCGCAGCAGTGATGTTGTTGTAACCTAGCAGCAAATAACTTCGTTTGCAAAGCCTAGTTTTAGCAGCAGTTTCATGCAGTCACAAGCTGTTTGAATTTTGCTACGTGTACCTTGATTGCAAGAAGTTAAAATTCTTGTTATACCCTCCTCCTTGATAAAAGTTATGTTGCATGCTATCCAACCTTAAATACGGAGCTGCTTTTGTCGGTTTACAATGGATTACATCAAGCAAAGTTTACAAATTGTGGAAAATGTCCTACTCGTACAACAATTTTACGGTCAACATAATCAATCAAGTGAATTGGCTATTCGCTGCACAACCAAAATTCGTACCACATTTACTCTTTTGGACTCCCAGACTCTGATAAGTATGCACAGAATGCACACAGATGAAAATATCGGCCCGTTTGAGGCAGGCGTTGAGAAAGATCTGCAAAAATTTTGGCTTACATGCTTAAAAGATTCAATTGCTGCATCATGACATCTTTGATTGAGCGCTTGAGCAGTTGGAAGTCGATTCATTTTTTTACCGTCAAATTTTTTTCAGTAAAGAAAACCTAAAGGTTTTTTTTAGTTACCTATGCATCCCGAAATATGCACTGCTAAGAGCGGTTTATGAGCTGGCAGCATTATCAGGCGGTAGTTTTTCAAATATGGTGAAAATCGAAATGTCACAATCAATGGCGCCCGGAACAGACCTATGATCAACGATTTTCTGTATCCGAAAGTGAGTGAACATGGTCTTCAGGACATTTGGTTTCAACAAGATGGTGGCAATCATGGGAAACCATCGAATTATTGAAGGAAGTGTTCGATAACACCACTGGACTATTATCTGTGGGGGTGTTTGAAGTCGTTGGTCCAAGCTTCAGCCTTGAAAGCCAATGTCAAGTGCGTCATTAGTGTGATAGGTACGACCTGAAATGATCGTGTGGTTGAAAATTGGAGCTACAGCATGCAGATCTTGCCATAATCCCGTCTTCTTCATTTTATCATTTAGTTATCATTGGCTCGTTTGCTCAACTTGTGGAGGGTCCGCCATCTAACGTTTTTTTTTTCAACTAGTGCTTATTTCGTGAATGGTAACACTTAGCTCATGTCCGATTTGACAGATAATTAGTTTTATCCTTCCGCTGAATATGGTTGTGTATACGCTTGAACAACGCTGGGAACGTGGGAACGATCGACTTAGAGAAGATGCCGATTTTGCCAAAAATCATCTTTTCAGATGAAGCTCATTTTGATCTTGGCGGGTATGTAAACAAGCAAAATTGTCGCATTTGGGGCACAGAAAACCCGCACGCATACATTGAAAATCCGATACACCCAAAACGAGTCGCTGTTTGGTGCGGATTTTGGTCCTGAGGCATAATTGGGCCATTTTTCTTCGAAAATGAGCAAGGAGTGGCCGTTACACTCAATGGCGGTCGTTATCGGGCCATGTTGAACGAATTTTTGTTCACAAAAATTGAAGAGGAGGATATTGGCAACATTTCGTTTCAACAGGACGGCGCTACGTGCCACACACCCGAAGCTACACTCGATGTTTTGCGTCCTGTTTTTGAAGATCGCATTATCAGCCGCAGAGCTGATGTCGTTTGGCCACCTCGGAGCTGCGATTTGACACCGTTGGACTATTATTTGTGGGGTGCCGTAAAAGATAAGTACTGCGCCAACACGCCAGAGACAATTGACGCTTTAAAGGACAATATTCGTAAAGCCATTGGTGAAATACAGCTGCACACAATCGAAAATGTGCTTAAAAATTGGACCGATCGTGTAGGCTACTGCATGGCCAGCCGAGGGAGCCATTTGAATGAAATTATTTTCTATTATTAACCGAAAGGATAAAACTAATTACTTGTCAAATCAGACATGAGCTAAGTATTACCATTCACGAAATAAGCACTAGTTGAAAAAAAAACGTTAGATGGCGGACCCTTTATGTGTTTTATTTCAGTTCCAGATTTTAAAGTCGGGTTTTTGAGACTCAAATTTCCCTATGATCAGTATGTCTATTCTTATAGAGTGAAACATTGAAATCATCATCATCACGTGTTGTCAGCATATGATGGACCACGTTTGACAACGGACTCGATATATTGTAAATAAATCAGCCAACTATTGCCGCATTGTTTATACAATAATTGATTAATCTAACCTTGAGGTCGGCTTTGAAGAGCATAGATATGTGGTTAACCTTCCTGCGGGACTTCCTATCTCTGATTATCCTGCAATTACATGGACCGAAATAATTCTTTTGAATGAGAAGTAGTTGCAGAGCCTAGGAAGTATATAATGGCTGCAAGCAACAACTCTCTAGCCTACTGTCTTAAGTGTCAAGTTTGCCTTCATCGTAAAACTGATTTAATTAATAGAGAATTCCGTGATTATTGTTCGATTGACTGACGTAAGCTATTCTGCTTAAAGTTAATGCTCCCCTAAACTCCGAATAAACAAAAGTTACAGGACTCTGTTCAGAACCTGAACGGTGCCCTCACCAGCTATTTTGTGTTGAAATGTCTACATTGGAATCAACGTGTTTCATGGTGGAACTCAGATACGTAAGAAAGCTGATCACTTAAAAATAATTAAGCGCAAAACTGGAATCTATTTGGCTAACAGTGAGAGTAGCATTAGTCTGAATTAGTTTGTGTTGAAAAGCATGGAGAGAGTATCGAGGTTCATGTGCACAAAACTTCGTTACGAATGCATCCTCTATCTAAGATGCAACATGCCTACCAACGCGGAAGATCTTTGCGAAAATGCACTTCTAGCCGCAGTCGACAACAAGGAATACGCGCTGAGCATTTTGATTGACGTTGAGAGTGATTCCGAAAGCGCAACTTTTGATGGCATATGCAACTCGGCCAGATTGCTGCAAAGCGTAGGAAGCGCTAAACAAGATCGACGATTGGTGCACTAGAAATGAGTTTTCAGTGAATCCTCTCAAAACTGAGGTTGTTCTCTTCACGAGAAGGAGGAAACTCATCTAGTGTTTGGAGGTATCACTATCCAACGAAGCTATGTATTTGGGTGTAATTCTGCATTAATTAAGTCACGTCGAAAACCCCAAAGGCGTTGTCAACCTCCTGCGTTCGTATGGGAACTTTCGGCAAAATATGGAGCTTTTCACAGAAGAGAACCGTCTGAAATAACACGACTACTCGTATGATAAGGCGTTCGTTATCTAGTAGAACAAGCCATCACGAAGTACATCACTGCTGCCTTTATCGGAATCCAAAGAACTGATTAAATCTGCTGGATTGTGGCTTTTCCTAGCACATTTGGCTCTGCTCTAGAAGCACCGATTAATTTCCATCGTCAAATGCCTTTTGACTCCGGTCTTATGGACGTGCCGTCTTATTATACCAGAACTCCTGCTGAAAAATACGAAATCTACTTTTCCTGTGCCAAGGAATAGTTTCGGTCAGAATAATTTGAGGTAAGAAAGGAATTTATTGGGGTCTTCACGGATGGGTCGAAAACTGGTTTAGGATGCAGCGTTGATGTCCTTCTAGAAGACGACAACGCTAGATTTCAGTTCTCGTTAGATAAACGTGTGTCTGCCTTCCAAGCGGTCCTGATGGCAACGAACTATAATGTGAAGAATCGTAGTGAATCTGTAGCAACAGCCGGGCTGTTCCCAAAGCCTTGGTGGACCCCTTCACGAGAACGCAAGACTTCACGGAACTTGGTCGAAGGGCTGAATTCACTGAATCTTGTTTATGTCCCATGAACTTGCTCGGTGAAGCTCAGATGAGAGCTTTTCAGGACCCGCATTTTTTTAGGATTACCTTCATCCTCGGTTAGGGCTTCCATTGATAGTCGGGTTTCATATGAGCATAACTGTAGATGGCGTGACTCTCCAGATTGCCGTCAAACCAAACGAATGCTTTGCGACGTCTCTAAGAGGTCAGTGCCCTTCCTGCTGTGCCTCAGTAGGAAAGATTGCAGGTTGCTTAGTAGCATCTTGACAGGGCACTAAGCTTTTTCTAAGCACCTGCCTAAGTGTGCTAGGCATAAGTGAGACAACATCCTGCAATGCATGCTATGAAAGAGATGACGACAGTGCTAGGCAAATTCAGTCAATTGAACTGTTCGATGAACATACATTACACCGAACCTCTGAACGAACCAAGAAACAACATCAAAATGGCTTTCCTTATTCAAGTCGCATGTCGCCATGTTCCCGCCGCACAAAATCAACCTTTTTTCTTTTAATTATCTGGTTGACAAATGAGTCTATGCCCTGACGATTACCCAAAGAACATTCCTGTTGACACGAGATACCTAACAAATTAGTCCCTGTGACCATTTATAATCCCCCACCTCCGTACATTGACACAATTCACCAAAACATGCTCAAAACCGCTCATTAAAACCACAAAAAAAAAAATTAAAAATAAAAGAGAACGCCCTGCAGTCATTGTACGAGTATCGACCGCCATTTCCAAATTCATAGCCACTTTAACCATACCATTGTGCGTCTCCATCAAGCACTAAGCCACACCACAAGCAACATTTAACTAACTTTGTATAGACTCAACAAGCGCAACCCCAAAAACACCAAAACCAACCCAAAAGACTCGGTTGGTCTTGGTCTCCCCAACATCCCTCGTTCGGGAACCATGCGTCCCCTGGATAACACTCTAATAATATCCCGCAATTATTAACCACATCCAACCTGCTATTGTTTCTCGTTCCTGCTAGGTATGTGCTTATTCGAAACGATTTCCAAAAAGGGGTTCATTACTCACACGCAATCCCCCGGTAACAATCGAACATGCGAGAAGTTAAAATTACACAACACGGTACAGTAGAGTACAGCACAACAGTCAAAGTAATAGCAACAGCCAAAGTACGAGTAACAGCAACAGCGACAGCAGTACAATTCACTAGAACAACCCTCGCGCGGAAGTACTCGTACACCTATGTACAGACTGAGCTGAACACGATGACATCCATATTCGGTCCACCCACACCATTCCTTAACAAAACTTCAGTTTACGACTTTACCCTGTTTTTTTTCCCTCATTCGCATTGTTCTTGTTGTTGTGTGTACCGTTGAAGTGGAAACTTTTCCTAGCACACCCTTACCGCAATCAGAGTGTGTGCACACCGACAATAAAATCCAACATGTTACCCAGAAACAGAACAGAATCGAAAACCGAATAGAGAACCGCACCCCCCAACCTCCTACTGTGGTTATTCGATCAAAATTATGACAAGTCGCGCAACTGTCAAAAACCAAAACATTCCTCCAACTTATTGCCTCACATTAGCAGTCGAACGCACCCCAAGTTCTAAAATGACAGCCACATTGGCAACGGTAATACACGATTCGGCAGCGGTTGGTGGTGGTGGTGGTAGTAGTATTGGTGAATTGGGTGGTTTTCCAATTCACCACGGCCGTCAAAATTGTTACTTGATGGACCCTCTTAAATGATGTTAGCCTCGTTCCGGGATTTGAGTGACACGTCGTCCTTTTCCTCGCCGACTTTCTAGTCGGGCATTTCTTTTCTAGTTTCTCATTACTCGTTTTAGAGTTGCTGTGAGAGATGTTGAGTGGTAGCGACAGCTTGTCTGTCACCAACAAAGTGCCAAACACAGTTGTTTCATCCATAGAAGAGGGTAGGTATCCATTTTTCCTAAGTGCCAAGTGGTGTTCTATTTGAAATTGTAATCCGATACCTTGTATCTGGACACAATTGGCCGAAAGCCGAAGTCGCCCTGATGCCAATAGACTCATCATCCGAGAATTGGCCGATATTAATTTGCCAAGATGATACGTTTGGGACAAATGAGATTAATTTCATTGTCGCCTATTGTTTTCAAGAGGACATGGACACGGATCTTCTGGTGGTGGATTGGCGCGAACTGATATCTTCTTCAGCTTCGGTTCCTATTTGTTTGGTTGTACTGCACGGTGCCAACCCAGCAATTTTGACCATGCCAAGAGAGATCGTTATCGCGCATTGCACCACCAGTCCACTACCAGTTCACCACCATGGTTTAAATGCGCGCCCGGGATAAAACCAATGTAGGTAGGTATGCCCTGGATTGGAAACTGAAACACCTTGCCCTACAGTTGTATAAGATACGGTGGTGGTGCCGTGTGGATGTAGTGGATGGAACCTTTATTCCCGTCGTTGTCGAAGTAGACGTTTTCGCCGTCGTCGGCATCGTCGTCAGTTGCCTCAAGCGGAACACAATAACTCTTCGAACTCTGAAGGCAGTTTGTTCTTCTGACTAACGACGACTACGACAATTGGTAGTTGCCGTTGCAGTTGCCGTTGTGTTATGCTGGTGGTAGTTCCACTGTGTGAAGGATGAGGATCCGCTGGCGGACAGACCGGGAGAAAAATTCTGGTTATTCTTCCTGAAAGCGGAAAATGAGGCCGTTAAATTATCCAGCGATACGATGGGTAGGTAATTAGTCGATCAAGAGGGAGAGAATGGACTGCATGCTGCTTACCCCTGACTAGCGTTCCATTTGTACTCGCATGTAGCTGAATAAAGCTGAGCAATTTCAATTCAAACTCTGGCCACTGCTCCACACTGGCCATCTCTAGTGAGTGGTAATTATTTGTGAATGCCATTTATGATGGAGATGTGCTGCAACAGGGGTACGTACGAGTATCTAGACGCAAGGTGCTATCTATATAAAAACGAAAACGAAGAACAAGCGAGATGTTGAAACCGATAAAGTGGCGGGTTAATGTCACTGGAAAGATCGATGGCCGATAACAGGGTCATAAAAGGGACACTGAGAGGGGATAGCAAGAAAAATTAACTTTTGAGAGCACGTTTCTGAATGTTGGATTGTATCGTTATGAATCGAGTGGTGTTGCACGCATTATTTTTTAAATAGGGTGCAACTACAGAAAAGTACAATAGTTAGGAGGAGTTTAGGAGAAGTTAAAATTGCATCATCACTCAACAATAGCAACGCTAATGAGTCAATTTAGTGAGGTATTTGTGGTTGACATATGGGTTTTGTGAAGCTACTGCAAGGAGGTTTCGTTCAGGGAAGTTACAGAGGCATTGAATTCTATCACGTGTATGCTGTAGTCCTCATATTCAGCAGCTACTGGCTTCAATGCATATTTCTAAACCAGTTTCGGTCTATTTCGTTGATGGTGCATTGATGTGGTTCGTGAGAGGAACCAGCGGTAGTCAGGTCTCTTCAAAAGGAGAGGAAACACGCGGATGCCCCGAAACATGTTTTTTTTTTTGTAGATTTTTTGAGAGTCTTGCCATCAGCGTTGCAATAGGAGATCTTGAGACAGACACACTTAAAGCAGGTTGACAAGTTCTCCTCCAAACCTCGGAGTTCGTCGAATAACCCATTTCCCAGGATTCCAGTGTTCCGAAATACCTAGCACAGGCCTAGTAGTTGTCGACTAGTTACTAAACGGTTAAGTTTACTAAGCTGTGCTAAAAATGGACCTGCTGCTTCACTTTCTTTATAGAATAATTCATGGTGGGTATGTGTAAGAATTATATATGTTTCCCACCTCCGCTGAGCCAGAGGAACAGCCACGTAAATGGAGTCCTGATGTCATGTCATGTCCCGTAATACGGGAGTGGTAAGAGATTAAAAATTCGGTGGAGGTGGTACCGGTGGCTGTCTTAAGCCAGAAGAATGCTTAGACTGCGCCAACCAAAGTATAAATATCAAGATGACAGTGTCCTCTCTTGGGAATATGTAATCGTCCTTTGGACAGAAGATCTAATACCAGTGCGACAATCATCGATCAACAAACAGACGCATGTTCAGACATCGATTATTCTGAACCACTACCTGGTATGTGAAGATAAATACTGGTCTTGACTGTCTTCAAAACTGCCAGGAGTGACCTTATGTTTTGTTGCAAAAAAACTAGATGTATTCCATCGATGGTACGCAACTTGAAGGAGGATGATATGACTGAATGCATATTAACTCGATTGTTTGTTGCCATCCCGGAATTGTCTCCCAGGCGGTATTATTGATGCGATTCTGAGATCCAGCCTTCTCTTACAACAACTTAGTTTTGAATGGAGAAATTGCCTGCTCTATGAATCCGGAATTGTAACGACACAGTACCCAGAAAACTTTGAAATAGATGACTTAAGATCTTTAGTCATCCTAGGATCAACAAGTGAATATAGAGTTCTTCTGATCAAATACAATTAGTCAGATTGATCATATCGCGGTAGACGGAAGACACGCATCCCGTATTCTAGACGTTCGCACATTTCGATGTGAGAACATTGATTTCGACCGCTACCTAGTAGAAACCAAAGTATTACTACGGATATGAAAGGCACTACAGCGGCAGGAAAATACATACTCAACGTCAGGCAGATACAATCACAAGAGATCGCCAGAACCTTGGCTGTTCGCGTCTCCCCCAACCTCTCTCATAATGACGCTTCAATCAGGTGTGGAAGGCAAGTGGCAATAGTGCAAGGAAAAATGCCCCCTCTGATGTTCTAGGTTTCAGAAGGTGACCACAAATAAGAAGCGATGAATGCCGACGTGCAGTTTCAGCTAAACAGGAGGCGTACATTGCACGGAAGAACAAGAACCGAATTGAGAGCTGCTGTCGACACATACCGACGAAGGAGAACTCAAACTTCTTCGAAGGAAAAACAAGGAGAGAAATCGAGAGATGCTACCGTAGGTATAAGTACGAGTATAAGGTTGAGAAATTTCACTAAAAAATTAAAAGGACGTGACAGGAGAACAAAACCAGAACAAGGCCCGGAAATACGACCAAGGAAAGATCGCAGTTGAGACGCATTCCATGTTAAAAAATTGGAAAAACAACTTCTACAAACTGTTACATGGAGAAGGCGACGGGAATACTGCTATAATGAAAGATACACCATTCAATCCGGACAAAGACCTTGAAAACTACAGTGGTATAAATCTGTTAAACGTCGCAAACAAGATCCTTTCTGCCGTATTATTTAATTTTCTTAGATTGAGAGAATACAAAATCAATACTCACCACCTCTTCATCGATGCTCAAAAACAAAATATGTATCAAAAAAGGACAATCAACACTGACGTCTTAGGCAAAATTGTTACTATCCACAACTACATTTTTGAGTTGATAAAGGAATTTATCTACTTAGGATATGCGGTGAGCTCAATGGCATAAGTTGAGAAATTAAACGCAATATCGCTCTCACTAACCGCTATTTTTATGGGCTAAGAAGGCAATTGAGCAGCAAAGCCCTATCTCGAGCAACGAAGATGACGCAATACGAGTACAAGATCCTCATCATCCCTGTCTTGTTGTATGGCCCAGGGACATGGGCACTCTCAAGAGCGGGTGAAAGCTCTCTTCGTTATTTTAAGAGAAAAATTCTCTCCCCATCTGTGTTGACTGGAGGCAGATAACTAGCGATCTAGCTGGCTTGAGAGTCATGTTGATTGAGGCTTAAGACCACCCTGATCTGCAAGATGTCATCAAAGGCAAAAGCAAAGTAAGCTTACTACACCATGTGGAACTACTAAACTCTTCAACGATCTTAAAAGTGTCGTGTCAGTCATACTGAAAACTCTCAGAAATATGATGGCATCTTTACCGATTCAAAGGTAGAGACACTCTGAGTCTTATAATTAAAAATCAATTGCCACACAATCTGATTAAAACCAGCTTACAAGCACTAATGGCTGGATATGCAACTGACCTAAGTTATACGATTTCATTCGCTGTAGCTGGTACGTATCTATCATAAGTTGTGGTGCTCTTTGACATATTCAATCACCTGTCACCGATGACACCAACATTTTGCTGCTAAAAACAAAATAGACTAGATGTAGTCTAAGCATTAAGAATTTCGTCGAACTCCAAATGTGCAAAACTGGTCCGCGAATGCTTCTCTCTCTATGATGTAACATGCATATCAAGGTAGAAGATCCTTTGAGAATCCGCTTCACAATCTTTTAACCAAATTTGGATACACTTCCGCCAGTAGAAGGTGTACGGGGTTGGTGTTTCCACAATCACCTATTCTGGAGCTTAAAATAGAGTAAGTGAAAGGTACCTTGGGATATGGACGCTCACTACGACTACAGTCAACATGTCATTGTGGCGGTGAACAGTGATTGCTTAAAAGTCGGCGTTCTATCTCCATCTTAATAGTTCTTATGCCTATCTTCACGCATATGCAGATAATGCAGTTGTACTCTCTTTTCGCAACATGCCTAGCGACTGTTTGCTATAAAACTCTGGCAAACATAGCTGCAATCGGCAATTAGTGTACCAGAAATGAGCTTTCACTTCAAATTTGGGTTGTTCTCTATACTACAAACAGTTGACTGGTCCGTCTCACCTTGTACTAAGGTATATCGAGGAAGCATTTTGGAAGTAGTTTGGTGTCATCCTGTATACAAAACTTTCGTAGTTTGACAGAGCTCTGTCAGTTTAGCATATACGGGTGTGTTACAGGCTTGTGTTCTACGAATTTACGTGGCTGTGATAAGACTTCTATCTCAAGTTATTGGGTGAAACTAGCTTGTTCTGGTGGTCTCATAGGATTTTAGACACCTGTTTGTCTGTGTCGCATACAAAACTACAAAAATATGAATCTGAGCTAGGAAAGTAATTTACCCAAATACTCACGGACAGTTCTTAAACCAACTAAGTATATAGCACCACCGTTTTGTACCCCTTGCTGCTTCCCATGGTCAATAGCCTTAGATTATATTTTTTATGCGAAAGCATGCGCCTCTATTTTAGGGTGTAGGTTCGAGCCGACAGACAGCGACAGCCAAGCTGTGGTTTACGCTTTCCAGGACTTTTTAACTGCTCCTAGACTAGTCTGAGTTTTGTTCCGGTCTAATGGATTAGCTATGCACAGAGTGTGACTTCTCGTGACACAAACTTACGTTAGGGCTGGTAAAGGCCAGCCTCAGACAAAAGAAATTATGATTGTTTATTGTTATCAAAGTTCTTGGCATACCACATTGTTTGTAGGCTGGGTTGGGCTCGCTTCGAGTTATACTCGTAAATGGGGACAGCTGGGTTATAAACTTATCCAGTACTTCTGTGTGAGGCTGAGAACAGGAATAGGTCTGTGCATTGCCTTAAGAACTTTTTGAACCCTACATCGCATTGCAGGCTTTTCCCAGAAAACCAACAATCAGAGTAAACGACAAGCTCGTTGGTCTTCAAATTAATGTAAAAGCCTACAATATGCCTTGACACCACCAGTCTTCACAACCCTAATCGGCTTTCGTTCTATTATTGTCTTCAAGATTTGTTGATGGAGGCAGGTTGTTCTCATTTTATTCCTTCAAGATATACTCGTGAATACCTGCTTGCTGCAGCATGGATTTTGGACCAGCAATGTTGATTCTGCAGCTTCTTGGACAATACGTAGTAGGTAATGGCATACTTTAACATTCTGGTTGAATCTTCGTTTAGTTGACTGACCCGGTTTTCTTCCGTATGGTGTAACTTTTTTTGACTTCTTGTAACATCGCAAGCTTCGCTGATGACTGGAGTGTCGGTCTCAGTTCGTATCAACCATTTACCTAAGACGCTCTTAACATCTCACTGAATGTGAGCATATTCCGGATATTTTATTTCATTTGATGTTGCACCCCACCATATTCACTCTCCATACAGCTTAGTCAACTCAAAACAAATTCATTACCAATGCGCATTCCATCCTAAGCCAACCAGTCCCAGTAAGCAGTCGCCAACAATTCACCAAAATGTTTTGCGATTATCTGTCCGTAAAAGGAAGTGGCGTCGGCGGCAGCGGCAGCTTTAAACCAACATTCACTATCATCGTCTCATCAAAGGCCTTCACCGGTCCCGTCCGAGATACGGATGTCGTATGCCCACCACAAAACGTGCGAAAAAAAAAATACTTTTTGTTTTTCTAATGGCTTAAGAAAAATTATAAGAACGTAAATAAAGGCCGCGAAAATTATTTTAACTGCTTCGACGTGACCGTGTGCGGACTGATTGACTGTGCGTTTCAGGCCTCTTTCCGTCTTTCTGGCGTCAGTACAGACTCTCAGAGAGTGATCTCTTGATAAACAAAAGTGTTCCTGTTAGTTTGGCCGTTTATGTAAAGAGAGGTTCTAAGATACCCGTACCGGTAACCAGTTGGTCGGATAACTTACATCAAATTAATCATTTGTTCCACTTCAGTGTTCGGTGATGTCCTAAAACGTCCTAAATGCCGTAAATGTCGCGCATAATCAGCCAACCGCAAACTACCCGATAAAACTCTATCACTTAACACTACGACGGAGAGCAGTGGAATTGGTTGCTCTAGGAAATGCACCCTCCATCTAAGTGAATAGACCACAAGGTGGTTGCAAACCAACAGACAAAAACAAAAAACAAAAAACACTGCACCATTTATTACCCTGGAACCGTGAAGATAGCTGCAAATGACACTCAACCAGGCCAACGATGTTACCTGAGTTTGGAGTGTGAGTATGCGTTAGCAAGGTGCTGTCAGTCAGTCGACTGCTTCTTCCTATTGAAACCGCCATTTCACTACACCACCGGTGCACACACATGTGGTTTCCGCCAATTAATTAATCGTAAATTACACGGGTAATGACTCTTGAATGGGAAGCCGCAATAGCTACTAAAATGACGGTGAGTGCATACGAGTATCTGCGGGACTTGTCCTTTACAGGTCGTCGTTGTTGTAGTCGTCACTTGAAATGTATCTGTAACCACAAAAAAGGTTAAAGCAACCGGCCAACCCGCGTTTTTTATTTATTTATTTTTTTTTTTTAAGAATATGTCACGACGATGGAACGATAATAATGTTGGTACACGTACTCGTCATAACAATGAAGAAAGGGGTACGTACCTACACCTAAACCCAAACCTAAACCCAAACCCAAAAGCCAGACTCAAAGCCAAAGCCAAAGTTAAAGTCAAACTGAGGAATTACTTTAATTGACACATTTTTGGGATCGGAACTGGTACACACCTCAAAAAGTATCGCAATCTTTTCAAACTACAGGCGCACGAGTACGGATAGTGAATATTTTGCTGTATGCTGTGTGATGTGTGTATGGAGTACAATGGCTCCATTCAGGCCCAAGGGTTTTGTGAATGAAATCGCGTTTCGTCTCTCGAGCAATGAGAGATTTCATTCATAATGTGCCAAGAGAGGACCCAATTTTTCTACACTCCTGCCACCGCCATCGCACCAGCAGATTGGCTCGATCAGTGCCTCGATCAGCGCTTCGATCAGGGAAGCCCACAGATTTATAACTCATGCCAAGAAGACAAAGTCAAGATGGCCCGGTTAGGGCGACCAGATCTCGGCACGAGCAATCATTAAGCAATTTCATTTAATCTGCGGGGATTTCCCCTTTTTGCTCGATTTGTCAGTTCGTTTTGTTATTGTTCTTTTTTCGTTTCCTTTTTTCTTTAGTTGATTCCGCGTTTTAATGTTTTTATTATGGCCATCATCGTTTAATGTACGAGACGGCAAGTAATGCGATCCACATCAAATTGTGGAGGATGAGCGCGTTCATTGCGGACTTGGACTTGGACTTAACTTGCAGTTGAAGTTGGAGTTGGGTTGGGACGAGAGTATCTGATCGTCTGAGAGATACTCATACACACACGTACATATACATATTCATATGAATACAGAATACAGAGAGCTGCGATGCGATTTATTAATTATGATTATCCCTGTTTTGTTGTGGAGGTTGGAGTTTTTGTTGTTACTGATCTTGACGGTGATGATGTTGCCGTCTGGAGCTGGCTCACTTGAATCACACCTCGTCGTTGATTTGTATCGGATATGATGTGAGATGGAGGAGTTTCGGATGGCTCAGATGGTTTATTTGTTTGTACGAATTGTTTATTCACTTATCGGAGAGCTCAAATTAAATTGTGTGGTTTCGGTTTTATGATAGAATGATGCGTGACGGGGCTTATTACGTACTAAAGGTTTTTAATTGAAGCGGTAGAGCATGATTCTGGGCGGACGGTGTATCTGGCGAGGATCAGTTCTGGTTCTGGTATTAGAAATTGTAGGTAGCTGGCGCCAAATTGGCTATGAGTTGAGTCTTAATGAGTTGGGATGGATGCGAGAGGTGTGATGAATGTAAAGAGGTTTTACTGGAGCAGTTTTATGATTGGATGGTTTTTGGTTAGTTGATTGTTTTTTGGCCGGGCAGAACTCTGGAATTGTACAAACAGTTTTTTATTGTTTTAATTACAGTGGTTGTTTCAGTTGAATTTCCTTAATTGAAACGGTAATTGAAATTAACTGGATCTTGAGCACATTTGGGCTGGAAGAAGAGCGTAGACCTTTTTCATAAATTTACATCATTTAGTTAGTAAGTAGCGAGGAACCCTCAAGTGCGTAAGTCACCTATTCGGACATGCCGTGCGAAAATTTCTACCAAAAGAGTATGTACATGAGTAGAGGTTAGAAGCGAATACACTTTGGTTCGAACCTGTGCTTTTCATCCATTTAACCTGGCCCAATTATCTTCTTAATTTTCTTTTATCTCAGCTATTTGAGACGTTGGATCCGTAGATGCCTGACTAGGCCACATTGATGGCTTACTGTGTTCGTCCAATCACATCAATTTTTTGGCCAGTGAGCATTGCACGATGCTCTCTAGAATTATGTTAAAAAAGTCACATCACAGCACGTAGCCTTGTCTAAAACCGTTACATTGAAGGTCTCGGTTAATTCATTACCGACCTTGATGGAGCAGTAAGAATTCTCAATGCTCGCTAACATATCCGGCTCTGAAGTTGACAAATAAATAGTGAGTTCAGAACTGAAATTCCCGGACCTTTTCCACGATCAGACGAAGTGTGAATTTTGGATCGATGGTGGACTTTTCTGGCCTGAAACCGAACTGATATGAGCGTACCAGATTGTTTATGAATGGTTCAAGACGCCCACACAACACTGCAGAAAAGATCTTATAGGCGACGACGCTAAGGAGGCTTATTCCTATATAGTTTGCGCAGTCAAAAGGGTGTTCTTTTTTGTGGATCAGCCAATGATGCTGATATTCCATGGTTCGGGCATGCGTTCCTCTGACCATACCTTACGGATGAGCTGGTGGATGCTCTCAACGAGGGCATCCTCATGAGTTTTAAGTAACCGTATATGCAGTCCGTTTGCGCTAGCTTTCCACATTCTCAGCGCTGACTGCGATGCTACTACTTAATAGTTGTTCATGTTCATCTTTGCAGGCTTCTTAGGTCTGGCGTTCTTTCGTTTTCTTTCTTTCTTTATGCTCATAAAGCTACAGAGCTGCTTTATATGCTTCTTGTTTCGCTGCAAATACCCGCTAATAGCGGTTTCTTCGTGGCTGTGCTTTCAAACATCAGTGATGATGGCTCATTTACAATTGGTGTTCTATAGTTCGTGTATGGGGGCTAGGATTTTAAAGGAGCTTGAGGGAAACACGATCGGTAATAGAAAAGTAAGCAACAGTGAATATTCACTTGATTTCTACGCAGGTGTCGTTGTTCGAGTTTGCTGCATAGCCCAAGAATGAAGACTTCTGTGGCGATAATGTTGGTATTGGGGGTTCGATTTTTGTCCACATTTTTCTTTTCATTGCAAACTCCATTTTGTCGCTTCTGGCTCAGTAGTACAGTCTTTTGAAATGCGGATTGGGTTGGATTGGGTGTTTCGCACAATCCTTTTAAGTCTGATGCTGAGGAAGTTACCTTGTTGAGATCTATTTTGACACCAAACATTTCGCTCTCGGTTATGGAGCAGTACGCTTTCTCCACGTCATGCTGCTCTTTGCCATATCCTTGCTCGCTACATTAAATAATTTGAAAGCCGCTCCAAAAGCCTTATCGTCTTAGAACTGCTGTTACAGTAGGCGGTTTTTTTAGAAAACAAAATATTGCAGGCAAAATACTGTAGGCGATGCTATCTCTTTGGTTAATATAACTTTGAGAATTGTTGGGTTGCTGTACACTTTTGCAATCAACAAAGTTGCAGAAGTTTTCCTTCCGAACTATACGTATGGACTGCGAGTTTATCATAGGTTTTCATCTCTGTTTTGATAGGCTCCTATTTCTATTTTTGTTATAGAGAACCCAGTGATCTTCCCATTTCTCGGCTTTCAATCACGGCACCCGATTTTGTTACCTTGTGCAAGGCCACTATCAACGGATCACCATTAAACCAGAGGCTACGTTATGGAAGCCTACTAATTAAGTGCAGCACGCCATAGACAGCGTTTGTGATCGACTGCTCTCCTTCGTTATCTATATGTCATATTAGCGGTATTGAACACCTTAAGAGGTTTATATTTTTATGGCATCTTGCAACTGTAGCAGACGCGAAGTCGGATTTCTTTATAGTATATGGGAACGGCTATTGACTTTAACAGTCAGATGATCTTAGCATAGATGAAAAAGTAAGTTTTTCAGAAGGATGATCATTAGAAATAGAAGTTACATGTGATATCAGTCTTTAACTACAAATTCTAATCATTTCTAAGCCCTTGCTGTGAACAATTTTGTATGAAGAAGATGAGAACCTAGCGACTTTAAGAGAGAGGTCAGACCTTGCAGAAGACATTGCCGTTGTTGTTGTGTTAAAAATACTAGAAGTTGGTCTCCACAGTAATGAGAGAACTGCAACGACACGTCATCGGCTATTGTTGTTTGACGAGATATTCTGAGAATTTTTTCTCAAACGCAACCACTACGATTATCGAAAACTTTGCGTAATGTGAAACTGTTTCGAAAAACATGGAATAGTTTAGAGAGTAGTTCCATTCTACTCGAAATAAGGTCGTTAGTTCTATGCTACAGTATGATGAAACTATACATTACTCTTGTTCCGGAAACGGGAACGTCTTGTTGAACAGAGCACAGGAGCAGTGGTAAGATCATACTTCCTATCAGTGAGGAGCGTACATTCATACATTGCTATGAGGCGTTGGCTTACATTTGACAATAAATTCGAGTCCCTTTGGTCTCTAATGCCGTCTTCTGTACAAATCACCGCAATTGACGTCATAGCTTTCGTGAATGTTTTGGGCGGCGTACCCCAGCAGACTTCTTAAATGGTAGCGAAACTTTAGCCGAAAAGATACTCTGATAGTTGTTCGGCCCTTTGTGTCCTGTTCAGCTTCTTATCATTCCACGTGCACATTCGAATTTCTGTTTTTGTTCGCCAGATCGTAAATAGTGAAATTTTTTTTGGAAGCCCTAACCGCGGACACAAGCAGACGTAGCGTAAGTTCAGGTCCTGAAAATCTAACCTATAAGCCTTGCGTCGCAAGTTCATCGGCAATTTCAGTTCCTGTGAACTGAAGACCCAGTGAATTTAGTAAAGTCTTGCATTCTCGAACTAGCTAGGAAGCCGTAATGGTTCAGCAGTACACTAAGCTCAACTTGGCGGCCGTGAGGACCCGGCTACATTCTTTTCCTGGCTCAGATGCGGGCCGAAACCAGTATTGGGCACAGGAGAAGGCGATTTCGTATTTTTTTGCGCAACAGGAGTTCTGGTCTCATTGCATCAGATGGCATGTCCATAAAACAGTCGCGAGCAAGGTCATCAAAGCCCCATTGCGTGTTGTACCAAAGCTCACTTCTTTTTAAATCGAAGATCGCTTTGGAAGTGCAGCCTATGGTATGAATATCAAAGGAAGCAAGATTCATCATTGCGCCTAGAGCATTTGGAGTTTGGTAAAAGCAGCAATAACGTTCCACCAGATAACCGACGCATAGGATATAACTGGCCTTATCATATGTAGTCGTGTATATCCAAAGGATCCTTCTCTGTGGCAGGTCCCATACCTTGCTGATAGTTCCTTACAGGCTTTTGACGTAACATGTTTAGCCCATAGAAACTTTCTATCCAGGATGACACTCAAACACTTAGCTTCTTTGGAGAATTGGATGGTGATACCTTTAAGCACTAGATGAGTTTGCTCCTTCTCGTGGAGAGAAGAACCTCAGTTTTGAGAGGATAGACCGAAGGCCGATTTCTAGTGCAGCAATCGTCGGTTACGCGCTAGACGTGCTAGATTTATAACAAACAGTCGCAAGACTCGATCCTACAGACAGTACAGCTACATTATCCATATGCGGTTGTGCATAGACGTCAGAACTATTGAGCGCGTTGAGCAGTGAGTCGACTAATACTCGTCATCCCAGTGGAAATAGAACTCCTGTTTACCCCCGCCATCAGCATCCGCAATCAGTGTTCTATTCACCAGTATTGATTTGATCCAGAAAAAATAGTGATTCGTCTACACCAGTTACATCCGATGCTGGTTGTTGCTTCATCACATGATGTTTCTCATTCGTCTGTTCGGTGGTATGGTATGGTAATAAGAGAGTAGGTCACAGGCCCTTCTGCACTTCGGAAATTGTGCAGTGATTAGTTCGTCGTGGAATTCACCAAAGGTCTGGGGTAAGTTTCAGACGTTAATCCGAAAAACAGAAAAAAATATTTCTGTCGCAAGCATTCTTTCGGTAGGGGGTGCAAGTCTCTCTCCCCCTGTCTCTGCACAAAATGATAAGTTGAACAACACTGTAAGGGGAGAGACTATGCCATAGTCCAAACCGAACTTTCGTGCCACAATTAAGATAGTTTTTAGGGCTTTAAAGGTCTAATGAACCACAAGAGAAAATGAGGCTTTTGTATTTGGGATTTGTTGTTGTTGAAAAACACTTAAACGTCATAAAGCAACTTAAAAGATTCCTCTGGGACACACATGCATATGGCAATCCTTTTTGAAGAACTTGTTTCCTTCACTATGGACATCTCAACTGCCACTCTGCACACTGCAACCTATTTTGCATAGATGTCCCGTCGTTCACCAGAAACGGATGTCCTTTCTAAATAGACTTGTCCAAAATGGTTTTCCCTAGTACCTGGTCACAGGTAGATACGAATGGTTCCTGTTTTGCCAAAACTTCCTCAAACTCAACCTTGTCAACCACAAAATTGTGCATAATATCCGCACGTGGAGACCCAAGTATTCGTATAAACAAAAAATATATTAAAAAAAAAAAATAGCACCAAAGGAACATAACGCGCCAGCAACAAGTACGAGTATCTGTATCTGTCCTCCACTCTACGCGACATGTACTCGTACTCTTACCCGTACTTCATACTCATTCTCGTATCCGTACTCGCACTCGCACTCGTAGATATGGAAGTAAACACACAAAACAATTACATATTCTAATCGTATGATAATTTATGCTGTTGATGAGATGATTACCACAAATAGGCATTTTTTTGTTTATCTCTATCCACGAAAAAAAAATGAAAAAAAAAATCCAGCATTGACGACGACTTACTGACTGGCTGATTTGGTAGCTGGTGGCTCCGACTCTGGCTCTGGCTTACTGCTCGCCATCTCTACCTAGGGTTTAGCCGAGTTGCAGTGGTTATTGTGTGGTGTGGCAGTCCACCTTTTTCGAGGCTGTTGCTCCTCGCTTTGACTCAGTACTCTCATATGAGTAGCTACTTGTTCATTGCCTGGCGGGTACGACGGGTACACCGTAATATTCAGCTTCTGTCTGTGTGCGATTCGGATTAATTATTATGCGTACACCAGTTCAATTATGAGATGCGAGTAAACTTGATTTTTGACCTAATAAACCACTGCCAGTAATAATGGATCATAAAATACGCAGATGCGGATACGAGTAGTATGCGTTTGAAGATTTTTTTTGTGGCTTGTGATACCTCATAAATAATTCATCGGGAACTTCCTGATGTTCTGCGATTGTTGTTGGTTTTTAAGGAAGAAGAAGTGCAAGTGCAGTTTATTTTTTGTTGTCACATTTGTTAGTGGCTTTTCGGTTTTTACCTTTGTTGAGTTTGAGGTAAGATTGAGTTGGATTTTTGGTTGAATTAGAATTCGGTAACTTGTGACATTTAAGTTTGAAAAGTTATGCTAATCAGTAACAGTGACAGGTGGGAAATTATGTTTTTTTGTGCCTTTTTCTTTCGCGTGGAAGACATAAGGAAGTGATTGGCAGCAAAGTTGTTGGCTTCAATGTTTACTAGAGAATACGCGCGTTCAAAAATGAAGGTAGGAAGGCGGAAGGTATTGAAATATAATCCTTTCTGGTCGTGAAATTGTAAACGTACTTACGAATAATTAACGTCTCACATTCACGAGTTTTTAGTTTGTTCGATTCATTGCATAAACCCTTCAGCAAAACACACTTTCTAGCAATCCACAGCGCGGATACCTGAGCTTTATCGTTAAAGCCGTCGCATATCTCTGATTGCTTACAAATCTTTCAAATTTGGTATAGCCCTACAGGCTAAACGTTCCCAGGAATAAAGATAGTTACCAAAAATAGGTTAACTCTTTATCCCCCAAAATCGAAGTAAGCGGAAATTTAGAATAATGATTTTGGTTCTAGGATAATTTTGGGCATGAAAAACTCGAATATTGAGTTTGTAAAAAAACTTGTGTCTAAGGGCGTGAGATAGAAAAGTTGAATGCCCGTCTGTAGACGGTCCCAGTAGTTAAGTTTTTATTGAAAGTTAATGCTCAATTATTCTTGTAAAGGGTTTCCCAATAGGGACTTGACAACTTTGAATTTAATTTGTGAACGCACCCTTTGACTAATCATCAAACTGTTGCTGTCAATTTATTCAGTAAACTCAACATTTTCATCACTAACGAGAAACGTCTGCAAATTATAAAAATTTTCAACTGAAATTCGGACTCGGTGACTCGTTAACTCCAATTTTCGGTCGTAATTCTCGCCCTAGTAGACAGGCAATAACAAGTGTAGTGCAAAAATTTGAGTCTACGTATTCGTTGTGTGACATTGCCGTGTCAGTGAGACAACGGGTTGGTCGAAGTGTCGAAAATATCGCTGCCGTTCAGGCGTCCGTAGCAAACGATTCAAATCAGCCAATTCCACGGCTTTTTCAAGAATTGGTCATCGCTCAGACCACATTATGGCGTATTTTGCGTAAGGATCTTGGTTTACACCCATACAAGATCCAGCTGACTCAAGAATTGAAGCCGATTGACCATTTAAAGGGACGTACGTTCTCCGATTGGGTTCTGGAGGAGATGCGCCAAGATGATGAATTTCATCGCAAAATCATCTTCAGTGACGAAGCTCATTTTTGGCTCAATGGGTTCGTCAATAAGCAAAATATGCGTTATTGGTCGGGTGAAAATCCACATGTGCTTCATGAATCACCACTTCATCCACAAAAATTAACTGTTCGGTGCGGTTTGCATGCCGGCGGCGTTATTGGGCCATATTTTTTCGTCGCCGATAACGATCGTCACGTTACTGTGAATGGTCAGCGTTATCGCGCCATGATCACCGATTATTTTTGGCCCGAATTCGAAGATATGGACTGCAACATGATGGTGCCACAAGCCAGACAGCACACGCTACAATCGATTTATTGAAGAGTAAGTATGGTGAGCGTGTTATCTCAAAACATGGGCTAGTCGATTGGCCGCCTCGTTCGTGCGATTTAACGCTGCTTGACTACGTTGCCGTCGACGTTGAAAGAGCTCAGAGCCAACCTTGAATGCGAAATAGCGGCCGTTTCGGCCGAAATGTGCGGCCGAGTCGTTTAAAATTGGGTCCAATGAATCGACCGCTGCAAACGTGCCCGCGGTGGCCATATAAATGAAGTCGAGTTCCATTCATAAATGTTTGCTTTTGCGTTTACTAAATGTTTACTAAAATTTGATGAATAAAGAGCATGTCGGCAACTTTTCGGCGTATAGAAAGGGGTTGTAAAGTTATATGTTTCAGCCGGTCAGTGTAAGGTGGTAAGTTTTGGCTATCATCCCAGGGAAGAACACGTAAAGCAAAGCGTAAAAACCTGCGTTGAACAGCTTCTATCCGGAGGATGTGAGTTCTGTAGTAGGGTGACCAAACTTGGCTGGCATATTCCAGACAAAGGTTATGTAAAGAGATTTGGTAACATAAGGATTGGAAAACTCCTTAGACCAGCGCTTGATAAAACCAAGAGCAGAGTTTGCTTTTTTTACTATACTATCAATGTGAGAACGGAAATTGACACTTATTGACGTTAAGTTCAAGAAAATTCTTCTGACACCAAGTACAAAACCTGTCTAGATCTTGCTGCAGAAGTAGGCTGTCAGAGGAAGACGATATATATCTAAATATTTTCATATCATCTGCGTAAACTGATATGTATGAATTTTTAATGATACAAGCAACATCATTAATGGTCAGAATAAATAATAAGGGGCCAAGGTGGCTGCCTTGGGGGACACCAGAGGAGGCTTTAATTGGGTCAGAAACCATGGACCTAAATAGAGCATAGTAAAGTCGTTCATTTAAATAGGATTGAACCCAAGTTATAAAGTTTATCTGGAAACCAAGAGCCTTTAATTTTAGAAGGATTATATCATGAGAAATTCAATTAAAGGCTTTGCTGAAATCGGTGGCAATCACATCAACTTCAGTTCCAGATTCCAGTGCACATAAAGTGCTTGATACGAATTCCGTTAAGTTGGTGGTCGTAGATCTGCCTTTGAAAAATCCGTGCTGGTTTGGGGAAACAATAGATTTACAATGGAAAAGCATTATGTCATAGACAATGCTCTCAAAAAGCTTAGGTATGCAGGACAACTTAGCAATTGGTCGATAGTTGGAAATATCGTCTTTTCTACCTTTTTTATGTAGGGGAATAATAAACGACCTTTTCCAGGTTGATGGAAATAATCCCTGGGTGATAGAAAGCTGAAAGAGAGCTGTAAGAGGTTGGGCTAGATGCATTTGACATTTCTTTAAAAATATAGGGGGAAGATCATCAGGGCCAGCAGAATAATCATCTTTGAGTTTTATTATTTTATCTCTAACTTGCTCTAAAGTTATAGACACCGATTCCAAAGTTGTTTGTGGGCAGCTGTTTAAGTAGGAAAAGTAAGAATGGTCTGGCTTTTGGGAATGGATGGCGAACGCTTGGCCAAAAAAGATTGCGAAGAGATTTGCAATAATTTGGGGATCGCCCGAGGACCTATCAAGAAAATTTAGGGAAGATGGATAGTTATCCGATTTGCTTTTAGTTTTGATGAACTGAAAGAATCTTTTGGGGTCGGAAATGAGTGTGTGGTCCATTCGGTTTAAATAGTTGTTATAGAGAGTTTGGCAAAGTACAGAGAAATTAATTTGGGCAGACAGATAGTAGAAGAGTGTCGGAACGCGATTTTAAGTAAGAATACCAGAGCTTATTTCTCTTGTTACGAAGAGCTCTTTATTTTATCAGAGTGGTGACGATGAGGGATTCCTTTTGGGTAAAAAAGGCACAGATTGGGAGAGACATTTTAAAATTTCGGTATAAAAGGATGCAAGAGCATCGTTAACCGTAAGGTTAGGGTTATTGTAGAGAAAGTTAAAATTGACCATACTGAGGAGGTTGTTCAGGTTGGCGTAGTTAGCCCTATGAAAATTAAAACTGTAAGAATATTCATAGGAAACGGGATTAAGACCATTGTCATATGTCAGCGTAAGATAAAGGGGAAAATGTTTTGATTGTACTTCAAGCCGATAATAAAGTTTTTAAAATATCTCAGATGGTTTGCGTTTTATTTAAAAAAGAAAAAGTTGTCAAGTCCTTATTGGAAAACCCTATACCTGATACTGTTTTAAGGAGTTCTTTGCTTTGGAGAAACACAAATGAATATTGCATTTTGTATAAAATGCGTGTGTCTCAGATTTTTTGCACAATTTACACGATTTTTTCGATCCCCATTCAGGAAAATGTCCTAATTGGTCAAATCTCACACTTGCCACCGTCATATCTTTTGCTGTTTGATCATCAGCATTTCGATTGTTTTCCATGTTGAGTCTCCGATACAGCATAAATGCATTCGTTATTGCCATGTCAAGAAGATGGTAAAAAATTCTTGCAGCCATATCTTTGTCTTAATTTAAAGCCTATTGCGACCCATATAAGAGTCCATAAGATCAACTCCACCCATGTGGGCATTATACTCACGGATAATTTGTGGACAGTCAATATCTATTCGGAATTTTAGATAGCTGAAAATTTTGATTCGCCTTCAAGAATGGCTTAATGCCAACAAATGTTGAGCAAAACTTCACATTTTTTGTGTCTTTCCACAATACGGCTGTAATATCGACACCGTAAGCGGTTCCAACAAATTCTGTTGAATACCCTCTTTCGGGTTTTTTTATTTCTTCGCTTTTTTCTGATGGTAACTTGCTATTTGAAATGCGATTTGCTCAGACAGTGCCAAGACTAAAAGTGCCACGAGCTCTAATATAAACTAAAAGCGGTAAACTTGTATAAAAATTGTCAAAGTCCAACACATGATTCATAAAATTTGGTACTGTTTGCGCCAACCTGATTTGTAAAAATAGAAAATGCAAGAATGTAAGAAAAATAATTTTTTATTTTCTAACTTCTTACTACATATCCTGTTGATCCAATATTTGGTGTACCAGGCAAAACTATGTCATCATATCATAACATGTTGATGTTGATGTTTCTTGTTGCAATTCCGTCATATTTTCCGTCGCAGATACCGGTTGAATGTCATGTGATGAAGTCAAACTTAAACTGCTTACATTCCTCGACAAATTAATTACATTCATGAGCGATGAAGAATCAAGTAAATTCAGACAATCGGAAATCATTGCATCATCTTAAGGTTGGAGCTCATCACAAACATAATCTGGACCTTCAACACTGTCATCGAAGTCTTCATCGGATGATGCGACTGAATTGAATAAATCTTCAATTTGCTCATCACTCATAAAAGAAAGATTCAATTTTCGCAGCCTATCGCAGCCCTTATTTGGTGCGTTTCGTCGTGACCGTCTTCAGATGATCTTAACTAAAACTAATATTTTGCGGAAAAAAATGTGTTTTTACAAATCAAACTAGCAGAAATTATCAAAAATAATATCCAACAACTTAGCTACTATATAAAGTAATTATATTTATAGTTTTTTTTTTGCACTCCGAACGGGATAATTTTCGCGTCTGCTTTCACTACAACTTTCGACAGAAATGGCTTTAACTGTCAAACCGCTCAAAGGAGTGTGTTCGAATCGATACCTCGATACATCTTCAGGACGTACCTAGGGATCAAGGCGATGTTTTTTTTCAATTTTGAACATATTTGAATTTTAGCGATGACCGACGGTGCTAGAGGATAAAGGGTTAATTCCCTCCGTCAAGGTTTATTGTATCTACGGCTGTCTAAAGTCCCTTCCATTTGCTTTAATTTCAGAAGATTTCCAAGGGGCTATGTGGGCAAATCTAAAGCATACCAGAACTCGTAGTGTGTATTGGCGAGTTTTGATTCTCAAGAGAGAGACAGCCAGCAATTGAAAGAGCTAAATGTGTGACGTGTCAGTTCATATACATACGTGGCATGGTGGTCTTCCTCTAATAAACTGGTCTTAGACTTACTGAATTTGAGAAATTCGAGAAAACAACGAATGGAGATAAAACAAGTTCATTCACAATAAGTCCATCTCCATTATTATAAATAGTTCTAAAACAGCCAAAGGCGTGGACACAGGGTAGTTCTCTGGGGGCATTGGGTATTTGCATTTGCCCACACCGTCTTCCAAGTCGAAGTCTATTCTATCAGACCTTAGTTCAGATTGAGTGTAATACATGCATCGGATATTGCAATATGCAATCAAAACCGTCAAGCAGTAGTCAGATCCCTTATGTCAAACACTTTCAATTCGAAAGTGATTATAGACTGCGCCGGCTCGCTCAATGATCTTGCATAGCCGCACAAGATAATACTCTGTTGGGTTCGTAGACACCCGGACATCCCGGTTAACTGGGCTGATGAACAAACAGTAGACAGCTTGCAATGTTAATCTAGCAATGACTTATGCCAAATAAATCACACATTTTCAAGCGCTCTCTAAGGCCAGTTAAAGATGGACTCGTAGAGGGAACTGTAAGATATCAATATGGCAGAAGAAGATCGGATCAATCTCAAGAGAAAAGGCATCTACCGACTTATAAACATAATCACGTGGTACTATGCCATTGGAAGACACGCGCAGCGATTAAATATTCCTCACAACAATTTTGAGCCGCAGGGACGGATGCAAATAGGAATCTGTGGCGCACGCAATAGAATGTAATCCCTAAGGTGTCACCACTTCCGTGAAGTAGGTAAATGATGTCTGCTTTATGAAGGTCAACGATCTTAAAAAATTTGTCAAAATATGTCTATAGTTCCAGGATTAACTGGGGCAATGCTTTTGCATGCTTCCATGGGCATACTGATACAATTGGTCTAAGTGCCCGCTAACAAGAACCACTCAAACCTAACGTATCCTAACCCAGGATCTGTGCAACACAATGTGACTTCTTAAATTTAAGGGTTTATTAAAAACGATAGTCGTTCGTCCGGTATTAATTACACATCGCAGCTTTTGACGATGTGCGAGAAGCTTAAGGCAAAAATAACAGCGACGAAAGTACTACGAAACGCGGTTTTGTAAGAATATCGAATTCACCGATCGATGGTGAAAAAATTACAGGGTGGACAAATAAACTGATTTTGTTATGTTCAACCCAAGTTTCAGATAGAAAAATGATTGGATCACTCAAGTTAAAAACATCAGCGACTTCATCAGTAATAGGGCAGCCTGTAGAAAGGTTCTAAATTCCGCGAATCTAAGCAGCTCTACAGTAGCAATGTACATAGATTCGCAGAGAAGAAAAAAAAAGAGAATGCTTCCTGACCAACTCAAGACGATCAAACGTCTAACCATATGGACAATGTCCTGATTCAGAAACAAATGCCTCTTATATGCTAAAAATACCTATGCAGTCATACGCATACAGAATCGCAGTTTGACTCTTAAGACTTCTATGTCGCTACCAGATTGAAAGCTCCACAAAATAATGAGCTCTAAAGAGGTTCTTATGATTGTTTGTACATAAAATTGTGGAGCATGCCACCGCCGCTCACTATCGTCAACAAAAGTGAGAAATTGTGTGGCACTGCCATCCAGAAACGACCTGGGACATTTCCGAGAAAAAGCAGTGGAGAGATGGAGAATGCGCACATAAACGGAAACGAGTGAGGGAATATACATAAAAAAAGGAGGTGCACCTCTTAAGTAACTAACCTTTCGAAGGAAAGGCAACCAAGCCAGAAAATTCTGTGAAAATCCAGCTTAATAAGGATAAGAAGATGACAGCACTGTCAAAGTGTCTAAGCCTTCTTATCTAACACTAAACCGAATCTCCAGTTTAACACTCGACTTATTGCCGAGAAACTTTTTGGCATCACCAAATGAAGGCAATTGTATTTCAGGCAAGGTCTTTGCAAGTATAAGGCTTAAATCTTAAGATATATGGGATGAGAACCGCACATGAGAGAATGGATAACGATGTTCGTACAATGTGAATCGAATAAACCTTCATGTGTGGCGTAATAGGGCTGAACAGACTTGAATGGCGTATTCAAAAATATTTAGAGACATACATACTCGTACATAACATACGTGTGTGAGAGAGGAAGAATACTTTAAACCAGCGCTTAACCATTTCGAAAGTTAAATTGCCTTTTCTATGTTCGTATCGCATAAATCGTGTGGTTTGACTCGCTGTGGACTTCGAGTCTGTCCAGTGGTATAACTCAGCTTCGTGGTTGAAAAGTTGTGTGAGTTTTATGAAATGCGTTCTTGCGTATTTGGAGATGCCTATCCTTCTACCGTTTCTAGTTTTAGGTCGCGATGTAAGTCCGAATTTCTTACATGCCAATGAGCCTTGACGATATCTCTGACGACTCTGTTTTGGAACCGCTGGATCATGACAATATTTGTTTGGGTAGTACATCCCCACGGTGTCCATACTGGTTTCAGTATCGGTTTATAAATTAAAAGTTCATTATGTGTTGATAGAAGCGATTTTCCACCAATGAGCCAGTTAAGTTTTCTATTTTATATGTCCTTTCCATTTAAGCTTGGCATGTAAATTCATCCCTAGATTTTTGGCTGTGTTAGAATAGGGAACTTGAACACCAGAAACCCATATAGGGAAATGGAAAATGTTCTTATTTGTTATGAACTGTTTTTTTATTTCTGTTGGAATAGAGCACTCAGAGAAAGAACTAGTCCATTGTACGCTTCGTAAGTTACATTTTAATGAAATCGTTCAGTCTTTCGAAGAAAGCCAGCACCCACCACGTCAGCGCCGAGTACCTGCAGCCTGATGCGAGCATATGACGGTCATTCACAGAGATAGTGCTCCGCGGTGTCGTCATCACTTTCACAGCAAGCTCACAGCAAACATCGCAGGATGTTGTGTCACTTATGCCCAGCACATTTAAGTGCTAAGCAGAAAGGCTGCTGACTTTCTAGAGACGTTGGGAAGCACTCGTTTGGTCTTGCTGCATCCTAGGGAATTACCATATGCCATCTGCAATTGTGCTCATATGAGACCCAACGGTCAATGGAAGCCTTAACCGAGGTCGCAGGCAGATTCAAAGTAGGTTCGGGTTCTGAAAAACTCTCCTTTGAACCTTGCCTGGCAAGTTCATCGGCGATTTAATTTCCCGTGATCCCATTGTGACCTGGGACTCAGACAAAGATCAACGAATTTAGCCTTCCAACTGGGTTCAGTGATCTCTAGCTTGGAAGTCGTAAACGGGTTCAGCAAGGCTCTAAGCGCAGCTTGGCTGTCGCTACAGATGTAAATGCTTCTCCCCCTCCATCGGTTCTCTGCAATATAGTTCGCTGCCGAAAGCAGATGCAAGCTTTCCTTACATGAAGTGAAATTTAACGTTGTCGTCCTCCAGAAAGACATCAGCGCCACATCCTATATTGGTTTTGGAGCCGTCCGTGAAGACCCGACTGCATTCCTTTCCTGGCTTAGATTCTGGCCGAAACCAGTATTGGGCACAGGAGAAGTCGATTTCGTATTTTTTTTCACAACAGGAGTTCTGGTGTCATTGCACCAGACGGCATGTATATAAGACAGCTGACGTGCAAGGTCATCAAAGCTCCAGTACGTGTTGTACCAAAGACCACTTCTTTTTAAACGGAAGTTGGCTTTGAGCCATGATATGAATATCAAGGGGAAGGAGATTCATCAATGCGTCTTGAGTGGAGCCAGAAGTGCATCCAACACAAACCGTTTTCCGAGAGCTTATTCCACCAGACAACCGATGGATAGAATATAATTGGCCTCATCATAGCCGTGTAGATCCAAAGAAGCCTTTTCGATGATAGGCCCCATGTCTTGCCGATAGCTCCTCTGTTTAGACCAGAGAAGTTTGTTATCCAAGATGACACCCAATTACTTAGTTTCTTTGCAAAATTGGATGGTGATGCCTTTAAGCACTAGATGAGACAGACCAGGCAGCTTCCTCCTTCTCGTAAACAGAACAACCTCAGCTTTGAGAGGATTGACTGAAAGCTCATTACCAGTGCAACAGTCGTAAATCACGTCTAGAGCTGCCTGCGCTTTAGGGCAGACAGTCGCTAGACACGATCCAAGAGACAGTACAGCTACATCATCCGCGTATGATGAAAATCATGATTTGAAATCAAAATCAATGCTGTATAGTCGCCAAACAAGAAATTGTATGGCAGAGGGGGGCCTATTCTCACTCCACTTTTTGGAACAGTTTATGGAATGTTTATAGCAATTGTTCGAAATGCCTTCCTTCCATTTAAATACAATTTCGGGCGCGTTTAACTATTTCGAATGGCAGATTAATGGTCATCAACATTGTTTTCATCTCTTCTGAAGCGGCACTAGTATTTTCTTGGAGATCTACCAGACTCGACATTTCTCTAAAATAAAACTTTTCTTTCATAGCACCCCAGAAGAAAAAATATATGGGTCAGGTTAGGTCAGGAGATCTGGGTGGCCAAGGGTTGAGCAACGAAGTTATCCAGCTGCTACTGTGACAAGGTGCTCCATCGCCCTTCTCTGCACAAGAAGAACACTATCGTTCTCTAAGAAATTCCAGGTAGTAACGGCAATTAGCTATTTGTGGAAGAACGTGCGGGTCTTCGAAAGTGTTTCGTATTAATCCAGCCCACAAATTGAAAGCATCGGTTCCCAATAGATCACCTATATGGGGGACCACATGGGAACTTGGTACATCGCGTGCTGTTGACAAAAACGCCACATGGGCATAGTACCCCGACGTAAATCCCGGACTTTATAAATTCATTTGTATCGATCCTTTGAATAAACAAATAAACAAACAAATTTCGATAAAATAGACAAAAGAGAGATTGGTCTGTAAGATGATGGTTCATGAAGATCTATTCCTGGTTTAGGGATCATGATCACGTCTGCTCGACATTCATTGGGATGGAACGTCTTCATTAAATGTTCGGAAAATATGTCGGCCTAGCAGTGTGCTATATAATTTGTATGTCGTGTTTAAATGTGTTTTGCTGACGTATGGGTCAAAAAGGTATATAGGCACAGCGAACACAGATGACCACCTTGCGGTACGGTGGGTGTTTCTGAAGTCTGTTTCTGCAACAGTTTCTAGACAGGAACTATATTAATTTATTTAATAAAACTAGGCTAAGTCTGCTAGGCCCTTATTTGAGAATAATTATTCTGTCTCAACTTTCTTCTAATGCATACAAAAGCCTATTACGAATTTCATTAAATTGATGAATGTTGGTTCAATCTTAAGAAAGTTGTGTTGATGTTACGAATGAAAGGGACTACGAATATGTCAGATTCTAAGGAAAATTTTCTCGTGAGATCGAGGATAGATTTAGGGGACACACGTGCAGACTATTCTCCTAATTCTGAACTTCATCATTTTTACTTGATTAAGGTCGCCAACTATTTCAATCAGAATCGGCTCATTGTATCAATTTCTTTTACATAATCTTCATTCTTCCTTCGATACAATTTTAGTAAAATAAGTACTGAGATGGAGATGGACTTATTGAGATTGATGTGATGAGTCTATTCAACTTGTGGTTGCTGAAACTCTTCAATGTTCCATTTGCAAAATTTGTTGAATTTAATGTGTTGCGTCTTTTTTATAAATTTATGAACTAATTTCGGTCCCGTAGTGGCTGAGAGACCTACACGACTATTACATGACAAGCTAGAGTATCTGTAGAAGGGACTTCCATGATTAATAGTGCGAAGTTGAGTGAGCTACTGAAACCAAAAGTATCGAGATAGTACCTGCAGCTGATGTCTGCTAGCCAACATTGATACATAACACCGCTCTGTTGAATTTAAAGAACTAATGGGGATATCCAAAATGACTAAATAACAATGTACAAAAAAAATTATAAATTAAACAAGCTGCAACCACAGAAGATCGTTCATAAAGGCAGCATAGTTCAAAGTAAAACCCTTAAAGAGATTCGGTAAATCTAATTCAACGGAAACTCATAAGAAATGTTGCAAAGGAGTCAAGATGCTGTAGGAAGCTCTGCTGCTGCCTACGTTCTTAATTTTTCCGATAACATTTGCAAGCATTGTAACAGAAATGACCAACATGGATTTAGAGGGGAACGGGGGTAAAACCAAATGCCCTACAATTTAGACAGAAATTCACAATCGACGGAAACAATCACTTTTTCTCGCATTCAGATGGGAACTGAGTTATATCGAGAGTGCGAACAAATATCCTCGGATCTATTGATATTGATTTTGGAGGAGCAACTTCAACGATGATCGAGCTATTAAGATATGTCAAACCAGTTCTGTAAAGTTTACTTTCTTAGAGGTGTCCGCAGCTTTTCATCCTCTTTGATCTTGAGCATGGCATCCACATTCATTCACGATCGTTTGATCCCTAAAGGTCGAAGTCTGTTTCAGTTTTCAAATTGGAAGAAGAGCAGTAATGACAGGTCGATGCTAAAATAGTTCAAAAACTATGAAACATGCGGCAATTACGATTACAAACCACAGAAGTGGATGAGTATTAGCAATTTTGCATTTGTTTCTAGCTACTTGTAAGCCATTTGAATCTTCACCCAACCCCAAGATTAGTTTCTGGTAAACATTCCGAAATGTCCGTTACAATTTTCTACAAGATTCATTAGAAAAAAGTTCGTTACAAAATAGGCAATTATTTCCATGCAACCCCATCATAAATTACCACACCAAAAATGTACATCGTCAATACAGCAAATCAGAAACTTATCTCTGCGTCAATATCCGTGCAAATCCCTTCCACTGATGCATGAACAAATAAAATGCAAATCATTATATACCAATCACTTCTCCAAGTCCTTAGGCAAACAAAATAAGAAAAAAATAAATTCAACATCCCAAATGTCAAAGACAACATCGATAAGATGTTCCACCTGAAAGGGTTACCGATCATTTCCTGCTTTTAAGATGCACTCCATACTTTCCATATCGATGAGATATCCTGGGAGAATCTTCTCACCCATTAAGTCGATGCAAGCGACAGATGAGATTCATTAATCGAAAAAAAAATTCGCATCCAAGTCTGAATATTAATTGAATCGGTATCACCCTGAAATTTTTACATACGAATATCTCCTTCGAGCAACGAAATCTATTATCCTTTCCTCTATCAAATGCGCGGCGATGTCCTGAAGAGATTCTTCACATGTAAACAAAGATACTCGATTTCCATGGGAAAATTTCTCAACCCCTTCCCAAGGCAGATAGACAAGGTAGCATTCAAATTTTCGACTGCATCCTTCGTCTCGCAGTAGAAAAAGTAGAAACCTTAAAAGGATGAGAAAATTAAATATGCAAAGCAAGAATGACCCCCTAAAATACCTTACACACACACACACGCACGCACACATTCGAATGTGCTCAGAACGAATTATCTCCGGAATGAAATCCTTTATGCATTGCGCACCCCTTTCTTTATCTTGCGCAACAGCAAAAGCAAGATTTGCGCAACGATCTTGAAGGAATTCCACAAGGAGTTCATCTCTATGTACTCGTATGTGTAACGAAAATGAAGATGAACCCTATTTGAATACTCATCCTTTATTGTTTGCGCAAATTTTTTTTTGAATAATTTTCACAATATGCATGCGTGCACACCCTAATTTCTGCGCATTTATTAAGGGTGACACATCTACGAGTAAGTACGAGTAGAGACATGCATACCTGTGAGGCGACCGACGAGCAATAAACTCGAACTGAAACTGAATATCCTTTTTCCTATTCACATGCAAATAGAGGAGAAGAATCTTGTAGATCGTCCTAAAAGGGTGCAAAAGGGTTCCTTTCCACCAACTTACAAGTATAAGGGTGTTTGTGTTTGAGTTCAGTTGAGACGCTGCTGTGATCATCTTTTTCATAAAGATCTGGATTTCGCCCAGAGCTATTAATACACCAAAGACCAAGTGTTCGGTTTGTGTATCCTTCAGACGTCATCGATCGTACATCTCCTTAAAATGAAGAGAAGTAAAAGGGGTGACACTGTGACAGGATGCGATGCCATTCACATTCTAAATTACTCCTCTGATTTGCACTGTCAATCGGAAAGGTTACCCCTTTTTGGCAAAAATTTGCAACAACAAAGCAAATTTTTCTGCCTTCGGAAGGGGATCCTTGTTTGAGTTGCCTTTTTTCCTGATTGATCCTTAATTTATGCATGCGGATAATTTATGCGTAAACAATTTTCAATATTCGATTTTCCAAAGGATTTTTCTTTTCCTTTAATTCGCCGAGACGGTTTTGTCGCATTTTTTTTTTTTTTTTATAATTTAAATTGAAGGGTGCGAGATTGCATAGGTAGGCAGTCAGCAGCACCTATTACTACAGACAGAGGAGTAGAGAGAGTCCCTGTCCTGTCAAATCGAATTTTTTCGTATTTATTGAGCTTCGGCTGCATGTGGCAGCATTCCATACAGATATGCATACGAGTGTGTATGTACAATAGTAGTGGTGTGGCATTGAATTATTAGTCCAAGAGTGGCATGGTACACGTATTGTACATATTTTGCATACGACAATGGGTGGGCAAAGGTGAAATGAAAATTGAAAATCGAGTTCGAAATCAGAGCTGAAAAGGAGACCTCGAAAGGAAGTTAGTTGAATGGATTTAGTAGAAAGAAAAAATAAAGGAAACAGTATAGAGTATTGGTTCTATGGTTTTATCTCAGTGTGAACGGCTAGGAACCACACCATGTATCCTGGTTTTGGATTTCTTCCATTATTTTTCTATTCTCTACTAGCTTTGCTCTACTGGTGCGACTTGGATAGCAATCGAAGATAAATTATTTGATGCACAGCACCACACACATATTGGTGAAGAAGAAATGGAATTATTATTTTTTTTTTTCCTTTTATACAAAAGATATGTATCTGAGGTTTTAGACGAGGTCACAGGGGTTACTGTTGAGACATTCGTTATGAACTCGATTTGGAGGTGCTTTGGTATTCCGTTTCAATATTGTTACTTTGGATTGCAAGATTACGACAAACCTGGTACAGAGAAACAAAGATGTAACATCTCACTAATAAGTTTAAGGTTAGTTCAAACGTCATTGCCTTCAGCAATATTCTATAAGTAATTCCCAAGATACGAAACACAATTTTCTCCACATTCCGAGTCTTCTAAGTCGAATGTCTGATGTTTTTCCTTCATACGGTACAAGCGACCGTATGAAAGTAGAAGCCCTTGCCTCACTTTACTTTATTCTAGTTGGTGCTACAGTCTCAAATGGAGGGCTGGTGTCAACCAGTGCAACCTTGGGATAATCAACGAATCAAATTCACTGAGACCTATTTGCACATGAGCACGCGACATGAGGCGATGTCTTCTTTTTCCGCGTTGTCCTTCTACTATAGATTCCAGGCTACAACGGTGGTGTCTATTCGCTCAACATTTCGATGAATTTTGATTATTCTGACCGAGTCTATGCCGCCTTATATTATATACACACAAAGAACTTTTATCTCATTTTCTACTTTTTTTTAATAAGGTCCATACTTCCACGCCGTACAGTAGGGATGGGGCGATAAAGGGCTTGTTCTTAGTGCTGGCAACTTACTTTAAATTGTCTTCCCTGTACAAAATACGGCGGTTGGCAATAGTGATTCCTCACTTGATCTCTACGAATATGTAGTTCTTAGGGTTGGCAGCGGCGCTTAGATAAGTTTTTCACCACCTCAAAGTTATAGTTTACCGGTTGCGGCGTACCGTCCGAGCTGTTGGGTTCCTTTTTTGTATCGACATTATAAGATACACTGCCACTAATTCCATCTTGACCTCTACTATTTCAACCGCCGCAAACGATACCGAGGCAGCTGCTGATGGTCATGGTCATATCGTCAATATCCTCAGACTATGCTAGCAGTTGCACTGGTTTTTCTGTTTAAATATTCTGCCTTTGATTTGCACATAACTTCAGTATGATGTTGAAGTCCTTATTCTTCCATCAAATGCATCGTTGGTGTAGACCCATTATGAAGCCCTAGTGGGAGAATTTGGAGAGGGTAGGAGTTTGATTGTGGTTCATACTTTTGGTTTCCGTTTTCCGTCTCACGTTGGATGTCATTTGGCCCTTGGGCGGGTCTAAGCCTTCTTGATGCATCTGCGAATCTAAAAGGAGGTGTAAGTGAAGCATCAGATAGCTCTGAGAGGTCGTGGAAGTAATAACTTTTTCAAATTCTTTGTCTCAAACTACTGAAGCTGGGATAGTGCCACAAAAAGTGGAGAGTATCCCCCACAAGCATCTGCAGAGGTAAAATCGCAGTTTTATTGCGTGTGCCCCCAGAAGACCATGGTCTGTGGGTAATCCAATAAGCATACATATTTCAACTCTACTTTTTGAAAGACTCTTACTTGTTCTGGATTTGCTCCGGGCATAACTGTCTTTAAGTTTCTCAGGTTGGAAGGTTTTTCCGCCTTTCATTGCCTTGTATAGTTCAATCCACTTGTATTCTCTGAGTGCAGAGTGGAGATTTGACCTCCCTTTCTAAGTTGGATCCTTTTTGAGCTAGCTCGTGTACATGTTCATAACATGTCCGGAAGAGCGCAACCTTATGCTGAACGCAAAGAGCCTTAAACTCACTGTTTACGTTATTGAAAGCTTCTTCAATGTCAAGGAAGACTGCTAATGTGTACTCTTTTTTGTAAAGACTTCTTTCAGTCGTGCTAAAAACTTCCTGTAGAGCATTTCCCGTACCTTTACCTTTTGTATAGGCATGCTGGTTTGATTCTGCGTCTTTTGGGTGCAGATTACTTTGAATATGAGTGTCAAGCCGTTTTCCCAAAGTTTTTAAAGTGAACGATGTTAGACTTATAGGCCTGAGGTCTTTTAGATGAGGTCAGGGAAAGTAATAGTTAAAAGAGCCCCATACGGCTAGTCTCTGTAAATGCTGTCGTACGTTTATGTGTCTGACCAAGTTCCTGTTTTTTTTTCCAAGGCATAGCGATGCTTGTTGTACTCATATACTTGTTTGCGTGACTTAGGGTAAGACTTCATGCTTTAGTCTTATTTTAAGGACATGTCCGCGTCCAAATAGGGGCTTATTCCTTTCCAGAGCACCATAGTATTTGACAACGTTTTTCATTCTTTTTTTTCCTTACCTATCTCACTGGCAAGTATTTTACGGAACTTCGCGTATTATAAGGTTAAGAATCTATATTCCGTGCACAGCCAAAGTCCTAAGCGCTGGGATGAGGTGTCATCATAGTAAGCTCGCGTTTTCATAGCTCAATATCCGAACCTAGCGGACGCTTATTACATTGCAATGACACCACTCTTAAGACGTACCGCGTTCCTTTACTCCGTTGTCTCTCCACATAGGAATTGAAGACTATTTGGGCCGGTGTGTTAAAACTAATCGCTCTACCTGTTCCCCAAAGTAAAGTAATCAATATTATCTTCAAATTTTTTTTCTGGAAAGAAGCAACCAGGAAAACTATACTCTGCGCCTTGTACCGCTTGATTTATAGATCAACGACCAGGTTTATAAATTTTGGCTACATCAAGGAAAGCACGGTTTAACAGAGATGGATCTAACATAGTGGAAGGAATGAGTTCTTGCATGTACTGCGCATGTAATAACTATTATAAAAAGTATAGACGCTCAAGCTTCCAATCAGAAGTTCTACTTCTGAAACGCTGGCAGAGGTAATGCGGTTGAGATCGGTATTTCAAAAATTTCAACTCCAACATACTTACTTACGACTATTTACTTATGTTGCGCTACAGTTCGGGATGAACCTGGGCCTTGGTGTACATTCGCTCTAAATGCGCTAGCTATCTTAGGCGAATACATTTCGACGACTTTATCTCTTGAAACGACTAAGGATATCTTCATCCGCTTTCGATAAAGTCCATGCTTTAGCGCCATAAAGTAGAACTGGGACGATCAAGATCTTATATAGAGTTTACTTAGTTATTCGGGGTATGACTTTACTATTCAATTGCCTTCTTAGCCAAAAGAAACAGTGATGGGCAAGAGTGATTCTTCGTTTTATTTCTGCCGAAGTGTTGTTGGCAGGATTCAAAGCAGAGCCAATAAAAAGTCCTTCACTACCCTTTTTGTTTGCTTGTTTGTTGTTATAATTAGTCCGCGCTCAAGGGATTTGTGTACCCTTAAAATATTTATACACAGCACGGGCGAAGGAAACTTAGGGAGGAAGAAAAGTGAACTACCGATGTACATTGGTCTTAAATGTATGCAAGCTATAACGGCTAGGAAATAAAGAACTTGGCAGGGCATTCTACCTCGAAATTATAGCTGTCGGTTGTGACGTTCTGTCATATACTTGATTTTGTCGGCAGCTTTCCTTATAATACTAGGGAACGCACCGGTGATAACCCACTGTGTTCTTTCAATTATTTCGACATTATTGTCGTACGCCAGTAGTTGCCCAGATTTTTTAAAGATTGCGAATCCAGTGTTTACTTGTGAGCTACGCATAATTCTTTCGAGTATGATGTTAAAGCCTCACCTCGTCTGAAACCTTTTTTGACATCAAAGGTGTTGGTTCAGTTATTACCAACCTCGACGTAGAATCGAACATTCTCAATCGTCATTCTGCACAGACGAGCGAGTTTAGACATACCTCCTAGCTCGTCTCAATAAATGCTGCAATATGCGGCCTTAAAATCGATGAAAAGAGGGTGGGTATCGCCAGGATCTGTCGGAGTGTGAAGATTTGTAGAATTTCCTGCTTTGAAGCCGCACTGATAGGGACCAATCAAGATCGGGCAATCAGACATACACTTCTCTGATCAGATCTGAGAAATGGGTTGGTGCAAGCTCTCCCCAAATTATTTCAAGCAGCTTTGAATACTTCGGCCGGTAAACGGTTAGGTCCAGCAGCTATGTTGGATTGAAGCTTAAGTATTGCTATCTTAACTTCTTTTTGGTCAGGTGGACGGAAATTTGTGCTATCATCGTGTAAGTTGAATGGTCCATTGTGACTGACGACTGTATGTTGCCGTTACACATTTAACAAGAGAAGTTTTTCCATGTGCTTAGCACCAGGTTTTGTTGCCTTGACACCATCTTTTTACCTGCTGGTAAAACGTAGGTACGTTGTTTCTCGAGTACAAACTTTCAATGCCTTCGGTAGTGCCCTCTTGCCTTCATTTCTTTTTTCTGGAGAAGCCGATGTTTTTCCCGTCCTGACGAGCAGCTCTCGTCTTTCCCATCAGCTCCGCTTTGTAGACTTCTTGTTTTACTGCATGTGCTGGCCGGCATTCTTCATCATACCACGGATTTCTTGGTGGTGGTCATGGTGGTACATGATGCTGGCGGTACAGGAGTTGTTGAGAGATTTCAAGATAAGCGTTTAGTGAGGATTCTGGCTAGTGCAGCTTTTCTACGTTATATCTTCTCACAGTAGTTCTTCTTTGTTGTTGCGCTTGGAAAATAAAGCATTTGGGCTGTAACGAAATAGTGATCCAAGTCAATGTTGGCTGACCGGAATGTTCGGCATGCATTACGTATATCGCAAAATGAGCAATTTGATTTAGCGTTTGATGATCGGGAGACCACCATGTCCCCTTGTATGTGTATAATCACATCAGGAAACCGAGTGCTTGCTATAATGATATTTCGTCCTCCGCAAAGTCAATAATTCGAAGTCCATTGCAAGACGTATTGTCGATTGTATTGTAGGCTATGCATACTAACTGGCCCACCAAAGATGTCGTCCTTTCGTCATACTTCGGACATTGCTCATATGTACTCGTATGCCTCGTCAATGAGGTCGTGCAAATATTATTTGGTGGCTGTGTCTTTGTCTTCCGTAGGACGCGTAGAGGCATATTTTGCTAATATATGCGAATTTATCCTTGATGCGGATTGTCGTACTCGTATGATGCTCACTCACGTGTTGGAAACTAAAGATGTCTTACCTAAGTCTGCAGCATATGGCTAATCAGCATCCGAAAAAGCGCTCTTACTTTTCCCAATACCAATCACCATAGTATATGTCACTGTTTTTCATGCTCCATATGTCAGTGTGATTGTACGGCTACACGTACCCTGTTAAGGGTGTGAATATTCCACGTGCAGATCCGTAGGCCTTTCCCTTTTAATCGTTTGTAAGAGTGGTCCACAGTGAGTCAATTTTTATCGGAGGCCTGAATGAGTAAGCGTCTACTCATGCAGTTACCGGGGACCACAATTGATAGGTAAGGCAAGCACTTCGCTACGAACTTGATTGCTGCGATACTTGCCCAATCCAAATTATAGGACGCTCAGCAGTTTCCCGCCCAATCAAACCAATTCAAAATCAACTATAAACGTTTAGTAGAGCCACTGCCGTGGTATCATCAAAGGGGTACCAGAGAAACTTGGACTTACAGCTACCGTAAGATCTAACTAAAGTGGTAGGTATTTATGATAATGCAGCAAGGGAAGATGATCGTTGGATGTAACGAAATCAGATCGCTTTACAGCACACTGATCCTCCAGAAAAATCTTTTTTGAGTTCATATTTTCATTCAAAGATATGAAAGACCATGGAAGCTGACCTTTGAAAACCAGGCCACAACTTTTAACGCATTTTGCGATTTAAATGAAGGGTACGACAGTATGCATCGTATAGAATTTCATACAACGGCTACCGAATCGTTCCAGCTGCCCTGCACATCCAGTTAAGCAATGCCACACCAGAACTTTTCCGAAACTTCAGTGGATGTAGTCGCGGAAACTCTCTATTTTGTGATGTCTTCAATCAAGTGCTCGGACAGATAGCGGCTCGAATGGGGGTTATGAAAAAAGACACTAACTTCAGTAAAACTATACAGTTATAAGATTACGCAAGCGAGAAGATGAAGACGCCAAGTATGTCAAGCCTATCGACATATACTTGTTACAACTTCGAGTGAATCAGCGATTTTGTCTGCCTCACAGCAAATATTAATTCCACGAATCATGGTTTAGATTCAGCGAAGGATAAACCCAAAAGCACTGCTTTGATGACGATGACGATCAACAGGATTCACCATACAGATATTCAGTGGTTAAGGGTTCCTTTGACTGGGCTTAGATAAGATTGACATTATTCCATTCCAAACGTTCCTCAAAACTCCTAACCTATGTATATGACATATGCGTATGCCTATTACTTACTGTAAACGCGACAGACCACAGCTGATAAAAATAATTTTGACGATTCTGGATCTTTCTTTGAGAGATCTCCTCTGGTGTGCAGCGGCCTGTCCAATTGGGCATTATTTTTTCCGCCAGTCGTAGAATTCACATTAAGGTCAGTCCACTTACTACATTAATCGATATGTATGTGTGTATCCCTGAGTTTCCCAAAAGCATTATCTGCTCAGACCCCTAGTTGTATCCTAGTTGGTAGAAGGCTACAAAATGGTAAAAATCGTTCCGCACCATCAAAATCTCAGAGTACGACCATTAATTGTAGTATTGTAGATTTCAGTGGCTCCATGGCTACGTAATCGAGCTTCTGTCCTACTACAGCGTCTGCTAACGTTTCAGCCAACTCTAAGTTCGAAGATCCCAACCTCTGTGCTGGCATCAATAAATATGTACTTCCAAGGACCGCATTGTGTGTCTCATTATCAAAGTTTAAATATAAATTCCGTCCCGGAAATCAAATATGTATTTTCCTGATTTTCTCATTTATCCCTCCCATCATTCCCCCATTTCGAAGCAACCCCAATCAAACTGGCTATGAAAAAAGGAAAAAAAATTCAAATAAAATCCTTTCTTGCTGCCACAACAACAATCCGAAGAAGGAAGGAAAAATAGAGAAAAGGAGGGTGTAGAATTAGAAGTAAAGAAAACTTCGTTCAATTTCGTTAATTATAATCCTTTCCGATTCGATAATAGCCGCAAATGAAGTTTGCCCGAAAGAGTCAACAGACCACTAAATTATTGTTTGTTGTGTGGTTTTTGGAAAATGAACGTCTGGTCGCTCTTTGGCCTTACTACCCCCCTCCCAACAGCAACGTAACAAATTTCAATCTCGTACAACCAGGCTTTGCCGCGATAAAGATTCTACATTTTCTATATGGATTTACGTGTGTTTGTGGGTGTCATCGAAAGGGGTGCACTCCACCCCCGAATCGAATGAAGAGCTGCCAAAAAAAAAACTGCATTCCGGGATTTGTATTATAAGTCATTTCGTTTACCCAAGCCGGTTGTAGGGGGCGACAAAAATATGTTGTATCCTCGAGAAAAACAGTCTCTAGTTGAACTCGTAAATTTATACTCGTACACACATACGGACAATGCGTGCTCGTATGTGTTTGCTGTGTATCTTTTTGCCGAGCGGTTGTGGTTTTTGAGTCTCCTTGCGATCTACGAGTATGGTCTGGAGAATTAACCATTTATTCGTTTTATTGGCGTAGCGAATGTTAGAAGGGATTAGTTTTTGATGCTAAAACGCCCATCAACATCTGTCGCGCTTGGAATAACCTTCTCGCATGTATACGCGAATGACTAGAGAGAGATTGGATTCTGGATATTTCCAATTTGTTGTGTTAGTTCTAACGCTGGCACTTGTTTTAGTTTCACTTTCGTCTTCTTTTTTATGCGCACTAAAATCGATGCAGATGTGTCACTTTGCTTTGGTAATACTTTACCTTTTTTTCTTGTTCGGAAAGAGATTTTTTTCAAGGATGTTGTTGTTCGCAAAAGTCGAAAGGGGGTTAGTTTTTATGTTTGGTTAGTACAAGGACAAATGAGTCGATGGTGCTTTGCTGTCGAGGATATGGAAGACTCATTTTAAAGTCTTCCGTTTGGAGTTTTTTTTTTTTTTTTTTTTTTTTTTGAAACTAGGATGTTTGCACTGTGACACTTGTCATTAATAGTGGTACTCACAATTGTAGTCTTTGGGTGTATGCTACATGTATGAACAAAAGTCTATGAGTATGACAGCTTTTTACCTCTTCATGATCCTTTACAGTTCTCTCTTAAGCCTACTATTTAATGCTTTCTATGAATTTATTCCTAGCAACCTAAACTCTTTGCAGATTTGTGTGAAATTTCTTTGGGTATCACAGCTATTTTTCGTTATTTTCCATTCTGAAAAGCTGCCCTTAACCATGCAGATTATAACGAGAACTCCACCTTAAAAAAAGAGATTCAATCTTTCTGGTGGTCTCGAACAGATATTGGTACAATTCAATGAGCTTCCAGTTGTATCTATTCTGCTCCCCAGGACTTTTACAATCGTGATTTCCAGAATCAATATTTTGTATTGAATTCATTTCGCCAACTTGAAATTGTGGCGGCCTCCCTCTTAAGAGTATGTCTTACTTGAAGTCCTGAAGTTCGCTGTGTTTTAGCCTTTTTCGGAAGAATGGGAGATCGTCAAGGCGGACGACGTCAGTGCCAAATGATTTGTTTTTGAAGGGAAAGAGTGCTATGAATTCTGTTAGAATTTGGAGAGCGTTTAGAAACTCAAGCATTATAGGTGTTTATTGAGAAGACAGTGGCCACTTAGATACTTGTCAGTATCAGGAGGCTGTTTGTTTTGAGGTTCGAAAGGAACTTTGATTTCTAGTGTGACGTTTTGGGAAGGAGTCCTTTGGTATCAACTTGCTCTGATGTATTTTGTCAGACGTCATTAGATTTGGAAAACGAAAACATTTTCGTAATTTTGAAAAGTAGTTCAGATTTTTCACTGTCAAGATACCCTTTGTGAACTAGAGTGGATAATTCCTCTATTATTTGGGAAGTCATAGATGGCTACGGCAGTACCTACCTCTAAGCATTTGTAAAGCAGACGAGCTAGGGCTGAGTATTGTACTTTTAGGGTAGATTCTGAGCAGTCTCAACCTTCCGGTGGCCAGTGCTGTAACTATGACTACAAATCATTTGAGCTTATTTCATCTACTCGTGGTAGCCACTGGTTACTGACCCCGTCGAATGTTGGGCAGAATAAATTTGCAGCACTATAATATTCTGTCAGAAATGTCCGAACTTCAGAACTGTAACGTTGGATAGATTCGTGCTACTAAATCATTGGTGGAGTGAAAAGGCAAGCTCCTCATAAAGATGAGTTGTCAAGATTGAAATAGAGATGGTGGCGAATGATCCAAAGTCAATTCTCATATACGAAGCTACCACGGAATTTTTCTATGAGATCTCCCTCAAAACCGACAAGCAATACCCTAAGTACATAAATATGACGCTAAATAAGTTTTAGGTGATCTTAACGCCAAGTGAGAAAACAGCCAATACAAGATTGCAGTCTGCAAACGGAATTATAATATTTGGCTTTCACAGCGGGACATAACGAAACGAGCTCATGAAAATGGTATAAATAGCCAGGCGAATTTGACATGACTCTCACATGGTGGCATACAAATTCCAATAGTAGACAACCTAAATTCCGCTATCAGGAAGAATGAATCATTCAACCTGGGCGATAAAAGACGATAAATCCGTCCACTTAACCAAAATGAAGTGATGGCCTAACTGCCAAGCTTTAAAGGCAGCGGTTGATGACTTGGTAGAGAGCATGCGCCAAATCATTCCAGGATTTGGTCGACAGAAAATTAGATCCTCTTAACTGCGCTAATTCTAGGGTCATTGGTTTCCTTAACATCGCATGTAATATCTTATCTGCATTCTGATTAGCCTCTATCAGTTGCAGGCTCGTTAAGTCCACCATCAACCAAATAGGTCCTGGAAAAAACTCAAGAAATCCAAATCGATACTCACCTCCTTTTTATCGACTAGCTATACAGAACCATGGTAAGCCTTTAAATCGTTGCCAAACTCGCGAGATTGTGCAGAAAGGTATGAAATAAACTCTTCGAGACCTTTGATGCCAAAGTAGGATTTAAGTAAGGTGAAACGCTGTCATGTAACGTTTTCAATATTAGATGTATATCCTTCAGGAAATTGTACAACAAATGGGTTAAGTCGTGAATAAGAGCAAAACTTAGTATATGCTGTCAGCAGAAAGGGTCAGCATGGACGTTAGAGAAGATGGATTCGCATTTCGAATGAAAAACCCTTCGAGTGATTTTTGGTCCCGTTTATCGTAACTCTACGAGCTGTACAGTGACATGTAGAGCGGTTGAACACCGACACTCCAGTCCGAAGAGTCTTCGATTCCAACCCGAAAAGATAACTTAGTACATTAAGACCTCACCGTTGGTGGTGCACGTACGTGGAAGTGACTCTGGAGAGGACTATATGTTGGGGTCCAGCTCCACCCCTGACTGTGTCGCCACCTAAGTGAGTATAGTTTAAAGTCCCGGAGCACATTATCAGTTGTAGAATCCAGGGGTCATAGACAATAAAAGACCAATTGAAGACCAGACCAAATCCTGGACTTACCTGCTCATGATTGTCATGATTTTCTGACTTTTGGGAGGGATTCCGTGTGTCATAATATTTAACCTCACAAACAACATGTAAACGATTGTTTTAAGTATTCTTCATGGAAAGTGTGAGCAAGTCCAGACAGCTGTTTGTCTCACTGATCAGTTAGTCAGATGCAAATATTCAAGCTATTCCCATACAGAGTCATAATGTAGACTTGATCAATGAAGATCTTGAATTCCTGTGAGACTACTTCAGAAAAAGAGGGGCTAACACTTAGTCTAACTCAACCGGGTCGTTGTGATTCTGTTTAAATGATCAATTAGCCTACCGAGCTCTGTCAAGTAATACAGTTCAACGGTGTTGTACTGCCATGTAACCAGTTATCAAAATATTAAATATTAACAGTGAACAGAACCTTAACGTTCAAGCTGTATGACGTTTATTGGCGATCAAAATGCTTAGTGGTTAATTTATTTTGCTCTCTGAAAAATTGTGTTAATTGTTAATATATTGTTTCACTAAAATCGCCAACAAAGATCATGGTATCCCTGCAAGATCTTTCCACGTTGGCATCGAGTGGCAATGTTCCTGTTTGCGAAAGAAGCGGTCGCCTTTGTACGGTGCCTCAGGTCGAAATTAAAAGCAATTCGTTTGTTTTTGGAGGCATTGCTCTGGCCAAACCGGTGGATTCGTATCGCACGGTCATGGTGCCGGTGAATGAGCGAGTAATCAAACGTATTACAAGAACTTTCTTCGAAAGTGGATTCATGGAAGCTCTCAATGAGGCTCGGGATACTGCCACAGCTGTTTCGAGTCCGTTAATATCATCTGCAGCTGAATATACATTTCGCGTGTTGGATTTTATTCGTAAAATTAAACTTATGATATTCCCCCGCCTGAAAGAGCAGGGCATAGCAAGTATTGCGAAATATTCACAAACTAGGGATTGGATTCGCAGTTGTATTCGTTTCATAGTCTGGCATCCGAATTGTTTTAAAATCGCTGTTGCTGGGTCAGATGATGTTATTCGCATTTACACTGATGAGCCAGGTGCAGTTCCTGTCCTAAAGAATAGTCTTCAGAAAGCAATTACTTCGATGGCCTGGAGATCTTACAGTGCTGCTGAATTGGCTGTTGGTTGTCAGAAAGGTATTTGCCTCTGGACTATGGACAGTAACTTACACATTACCCGTTTCTCATCCCAATCCGTCTTCCTAAAACATCCAAATCACAGTCCGATCACTCAGGTGCAGTGGAACACAGATGGCACACTCCTGGCTACATCGAGCATAAGTGACTCAGATGTGGTAATCTGGATTCTTAAGCGTGTCTGCCCTCCGTGTTCAATTTTAAATTGGTCACCAGATGGTTCGAGTCTATTCTAGTCAACTGTCAGGAATGTGTTTCGAGTGTGGTCAGCCGATAAGCATTGGATACCGGAACGTTGGACTATTACGAACGGATTTATACAATCAGCGTGCTGGTCACCCTGTAGTACGTTTTCATTGTTTGTAACCTCTGATGATCCTACGCTTTATAGACTGCAATTCTTTGAGTAACAACTATCAACTACATCAACTTTACCAAAACAAGCTCTGCCCATTGTTGATTTAACAAAATTCGCAATTGGTCACTGAGACGTTGGTGGCCAGCCACAATCCCTGGCCTGGGATCCAAATGGACGTTTCCTCGCCATCAATTTCAAGGATAGTTCTTGTATTGCCGTATTTTCCACATGCATTGCGAAGCAAAATTTAACATTTCACCCTCATGCTTCCTCACTGGTATCGGAACGGAGTTGCCAAAACTAACTAAATAAAATTAAAAACCTGCAATGGCCTTCTCTGAAAACTTCCATATATCACCCTGAGCTCATGATATACTCCACAGAACTCGCCCCTTTCCTGGTATGCTGATCAGCTGAGTATGGAGCTTCCATCTGGGTCAGTGATCACCGTCTCTGCCTATCGTTGCTACTGCTCTCATTCTAAAACCTACTCGTAAGAGAATACATCTCCAATTCATGATCAAAAATTATCCTGCAGACAGCACAACTCTAACTTCATGGTCGAGGATGAATGGACAAATTAAGGAGGAGATGCCGAACCTACTACATATCCCCGTGCATCGGTTCTGTTGATGGAGGCTTTCATGGAACTCACCAACAGATTAGGAACCAATCAAGGTGCTGATATCCTACTGGTCGACCGACGGTGAGCTGAGTGCTTGTGGCTGACGACAAACGCCTTACGATGCATATGATAATGCCTTTATTGGTTAGTATTCCTGGAATGGGGCACCGTCAAATCTCCTCTCGTTGAACGAGAGTATCACTTAAGCGGATGCTAGCTTGTTATCCCTTCAACCATTCTTTTTACAAAAACAGCAGTCCTCCGATGACGTTGAAGATCATCCCATTACCAGGAAGGAAATAAATATAACTGCTTACCTTATTTTCCCTCCAACTCTGGTTTAAATAAAGTTTTTGTGAAGTATGTTGGCCTTATTTAGGGTATTCCATTAAATCCCTCTTTAGAACTTTAGCTGAGCTGCCACATGGGGAGAGCGATTTTTCAAATAACTGTCTGAGAGTCACAAAAAAAAGTCTCAAAAACCAAAAGAAGCTGAGGCTTCACCGATGAAAAAGCTACAAATTCAGAGACGGTGACAAAGTTTGGCAGAACAAAAGACATGAAACTTTGAATTATTGTCTATCGATTGATCCTTAAATCATGTAAGAAAGCGTTCCCTGATTTCGGCATCCTTGTCAAATTTGCCCATGTAGAACGAATGGACTACAATAGACATTGATCCGTCTGATATCCTTATGGTCTGTCATACGAGTATTATCCCGTCTCTGACATTTAATGTATGCTAAAATGGTTTCCAGCTAGCTACTCTGTTATCTAAAAACTTCTCAGCTCGTACCTCAGACAGTGTTTGGAGAATAATATTGGGAAGATGCCAAAAGTAGTTACTATCGAATTTAGGCATAAATTTCGGTTTATTGGCAGATGTATTATACATATATATGAGTATGTATGTCGTAACAAGACTTTTCTGAAATCTGAATTCCCTATCTCTGTGTATGATATCTATGTATGCAAATGAAATGCCTACCTACCACCAACAGACCAAATTACACATGCAAAAAGCAGACTTTTTACAATTAACCACTTCTGACACCTCAGCAAAAATTTAACAACTTCATCGATGTGGGTGTCGGTGTGTCGTATGGTGTGAGTTCAGGTGCAGGTGAATCAAATTGCCGAACATCATTCAGCGTATGTATCTGTTGGAATGACACGAACAAAAATCAGTAACGTTGCTTCGAAAATAAACGTGTGTGTCAATGTCAACATTCATTCAAAAGTCGCTTGGGTGTCATAAAAAAATCGCTGACGGGACTTCAATTTTATTGGTCCTTTGCATCGTGTATAATACAGATAACGGATAGTCCTCCCCGGCTCTATACACTCTTCTTTCAAATCAAAGGGGTCGAATCCTTTTGTTGGCCGTTCTTTTGCTCTTCTTCGAAAACTCATACAATTTCGACAACAAAACCAAGCCAAAAGCAAAGAGGGTTGGTTGATCCAGCCAAAAGGCTGAGCAAAAGAACAAAAAGAAAAAGAAAAAAAAAAATACATCTGAGCAGACAACTTTTATTCGCGATTTCAGTTGCTCCTCGGAGAAAGATGGGAGGGGGCAGAATCATAAAAACAACGATAGGAAACCAAGCAATGAATCTCAAGACTATAATTGAAGTGGGAATTCCTTTTGATTAGGGGTTGAAATGAGTGCTCACCATTGTGTCATCCCTTTGCGCGGAATTCCCTTGCCAAAGGGTTGTCTGTGAAGTCGCTGTGATATACCTACCTACTCGTAGTCATAGTTCACCTTGTCGATTGTGGCGGCATCTTTGGTAGAAGAGTCATAAACATATACTAATTGCGTGAGGCAAACTAGAAAATTCCCGTTCAATTGGAAGAGACTTTCTTATTCGAATATTCATCCGGGGATGTGAAACGATGGACGAATACGTGTACACATCTGAAGGACTAAATATCGTCTGTCTGTTCTGTTGGATAGATACAGTCAGTCTCTGTACCGATTAAGTTTACAGCAAATTAAACTTTTGATGAATCGGTCATATTTCCGACCGAGAACAATGAAGAGTCGAAACACAACTCTGGGATTCGTCCTCTATAGGTACCCGATAGCGGAGCAGAATTTCAAAGAAGGACAGCACTGACTTCTGTTTGGGTTAAATTGTAAGCTTTTCCGTTTGAAAGGACACGACTTCCTGCTGCAGGCTAAGGCAGGCGATTTTATTCATTCGAATAAACAAATCCAAAATTCTGAATACCAGGATGGCAATAGAAGGACTCGGATGGAGCAGCATAAAGGAGTTGCGGTCATATAATAATTGCCACACAGTAATTTGTGTGGAACCCATATCCAACACAAAATGGCCATTTGTCCGGAATATCCTTACCCAATTGGAAATGATATTGATGTCGTCTTCTCCTTCTTCATTCTACCGAAGCGAGAGTATTCGACTACTCCCAAAATTTCATCTGACAGATACATATATTCGAATGAAATAAAACAAACAGAAAAAAAAAATTATTCATAAGAATTAAGAAATGGTTCAAGGAGAAGGCGGTACACCACCACACACGGGATCAAATGAGAAATAATAAAAAAAAATAAAATAAGAAAACGAGCCTGTTTCGGCATTTAGGATACGGGCCATATCTAGAAGAAGGATAATTCCGATACCGAACGAAGATGGATAAAACACGAAATTGACAACCAGCCCAACAATAGGACTGAGGGACCAAATGATTGCCTATACTCTGTTTATCTTTCGAATAGCATGAATAGTATGAATATAAAATAGTCCTTGAAAGGACGCAACCAAATCTCTGCTTCTAGAGTTTCCTTACGTTTCTTTTTGTTTTGTTTTTTTCTTTTCTCTCTGTCTTTTTGGCCAAAAGTGTATGTGTGCTGCTTGTTTTGTTTTCTTGATGTTCTTACGTTCAAAGCGAGGAGTGTGAAGACAATAATAAAAGATGGAGGGTGAAAGGATATGTATCAGGATAAGGATAAGGAATTTGCGTTGTTTACCTTCGGCTAAAGCCTCGTCCTGTCCAAAATGTTGGACAATAGTTATTTTAGGACACATTTTGCCAACTCCTTCAACTACATACCCCAACTGTTCGTGTTGCTGTCGAATTGCTTCTAACAAGTCTCAACTATTTTCTACTATTCGTATTTGATTTGAACCGGGGTACCTTATTGGTATTGGGATTGAGTAAATTGACCATTGTCCTCATGCATACCAGGGGCTGGTAACGGCTTAAAAGGCTATCGATGGGGGATCAATGAGGATGCAATTATATTCAAATGTCGGTTTTCGGTATTCTTATTTGAACGGCTTGTTAATTTAGGCGAGAGAGAGAGAGAGAGAGAGAAAGGATCTTCAGAGATGTTGTATTCTTTGAGTTTGTGGGTGCGGTGCGGCGGTGTGTAAGAAGTCAATTTGTGGTAACAGGTTTTTGCAAGGATTTTTATGTTTAGCCAAAAATCCAAAATACATAATCAAGCTTCGATTTAGACATTCCGAGATGGGTATCTTTATGGAGGAGAAGTTTTATGCTTTTTCCAACACCGAAGTGAGGTGCCGTGTACAATAGATGAACCTTTGCATGCCATAGAGGGTGATGCTTTGCATTTGTATGATTGAGGTGTCTAGTATAGCCCGTTTAGCTTAAGTTTTGATTTGCTGTTTCATGAATAGTAATTTGTCAAAATGTCAGGTAAGCAGATGGGTGGTATTGAAAGTGAAATAGGGCAAGCAAATATCTGGATTCCTCTTCAACAGATTCAATAAGTGGATTTCAGTGCATGTTATATTTTACACTAAATCCTCTTCGCGCCGTAAGGTGTGACAAATCCGCTGCCACTTTCTCTTCCGTATTTTGACGACTATTAGCTTTTGACCCATTGTCATTTTGCCAGAAGATCCTTCATGTGATATATTGGGAAAACATCTATTTATGAAGGTTTGCAGATTTGTTGTGACGCTGTTGGTCCCTTTCCTTAAAATAGCACTATTTTTACATTTGATGGAAACACTCTCAGCTTGGTGTTAATGGGGTTGTTTTGCTTTCCGAATTCTGATGTAAACGTCCAGTCCGGTAGTCAGGGACAATACTTCCTTAACCCTACTGTCAATGGATGTTTTAAAACTTTCTGTACCTTCATACATTTTTTATGAAAATTGATTGAGTTTTTTTTTTGTTATTTTGGACATGTTATTATGTTTATTTTTAATTTAAAGTTTTTTTTTACATAACATTAATACTTGGAAGTATTTTTTTGATTTACACATTTCTGCTTGACTGGCCGTGAGTATATGGATGGGGACACCCTTTCTGCTTGTAATACACTGGGACTTTTTCCCATAGGTTGCGAAATTCTAGTGTTTGGACCATATATACCAGTACACACCTGTTCAATGTTTAGAGAAAAATAAACAAGAAAAAAAAGAACCATGAACATAAGGCGATTAATGAATTTTATTGATTTAAGAAGACACCGAATGTGTCTTCACTCGATAAAAGCAAACGATAGAATAAGCGTTTAATTAAAACGCTTTGCTAAGGAAAACTATTAACGTGTATATGATCCGATGTGGTATGATAAGATTCTGTACATTGTGCTGTTATGTTAATGTATATAATATGAATACATACAGTTAGTCAAGACTAATGAATTAACGAATGAATGAGTTAAAAACAAATGCAAATTACAATTTAAACTAAGTTATAAAATTGGCAAATTATGTTTGCTTTATAAATGATTGTTTTGATACATAAGCCGCCCACCTTGAAGATGTTATGTATCTTCAAGAATTTATTGAATTTTCTATAGGCAAGGGACAAAGTCTCGATACTGCTCTTTTAAATATCCCGGCCTTCGTTTGAACTTCAGCGACTCGTACGACTCCATCGGGGCCAGGCAGAATTTTTACTACACGGCCAGTCATCCATTTAAGTGGTGGCAAGTTTACCTCTTGAATAAATACTAGGGTACCAATATCGATGTTAAGATGAGACGAGGTCCATTTTTTGCGTTGCTGCAACTGATGCAAATAATCTGTCGACCATCGTTTCCAAAAATGTTGATATGACTGTTGGATTTGCCTGAAATGAGATAGACGATTATAACTTTCCATAGAATAATTTGGTCGAGGAAAAGATGCCAGGGGTGCTCCTACTAAAAAATGTGCAGGAGTGAGAGGCTCAAGATCATTTGGATCTGACGACATTGGAGTTATTGGTCGAGAATTTAACACGGCTTCATACAATTGTATGAAGTTCCTCATAAGTTAGTTTTAAGTTTCCTGCCACTCTGTAGAAATGGTGCTTGAAAGATTTGACCGCTGCCTCCCAAAGTCCACCGAAATGAGGTGATCGTGGGGGGATGGGGCGCCAGCTAATATGATCCTTTTCGCACAGCCTTTGTATTGAGTCAGAGTGGTGCTGCTGCAAAAACAAATTCCGAAGCTCTCGAAGTTCCGATCTAGCTCCAGCAAAATTGGTGGCGTTATCGCAGGATATTGTAGTGCATTTTCCACGTCTAGATATAAACCGTTCTAGAGCATTGATAAAGGCCTCGCTTGTGAGGTCACCGACGAGCTCCAGGTGTACGGCCTTAGTAGCAAAACAAATAAAGATGCAGATGTATACCTTTGTAGGTGGTTTTCCACGAATTTTAAAGTGGCTGTTGAATGGTCCACAGAAGTCGATGCCTGTTATTGTAAATGGGCGGGATGGCAAAACTCTTCCCGATGGCAAGTTGCCCATGACATGTTGATAGGTAACTGGCTGTACCTTAAAACATCTTAAGCAACGGTTGACAACCTTCCTAGCTGCTTTTAGTCCATCCAACGGCCAGTAAGTTTGTCGGGCGCAGTCGTTCGCAGATCTCCATAGAGAAAACACGTGTCTCGGCTTTTCGCAGTGAAAAAGAAACCAAGTCAGTTTTTGTTTGCATATAGACAATTGATCAAAAATTTGCTAGTTAACTCGACAGCCAAGCGGCTAACGGCGTCGGTGATTAAATCGTGGGACGCGAGTTCGATCCCAAGCCAAACTTGAAACTTTTTCTTTTGTTTTTTTTTGTTTTTATTTGTCACAAATTGTGTAAATAAATACCATTATCAAACAAAAACCGTTCAGGAAAGAACGCGATGGATGGTGGAGAGCGTTCCGCTCTTCCCATAACGGGAGATACGCAAGGCAACAATAGTGTTGCCGGTGCCGTGGCGAAAGCCAATAAAAGGAGGAGGAGTCTGAAGTCCCCTCCTAATGTAACAAAAAAAAGAGTAAATGCCGTTCTGTCAGAGGATGATGAACATTATTCGGGGGGCAATAACAACTTTGCTTCTCTAGCGGCATCCGAATCGGAAGATGAGGATGAAATGTTAAAAGAAATTAGCAGCAGCATAGCAAAGCTGCAAGAAAAAATGCTTGCTGTTAAGAAAAAACAAAATGCACGCAGGCAGAGGGAGAAATTAGAGGCAGAAAGCGCCCAACAACAAAAAAAACACGAGCAGGAACAACAACTGCAGCAACAACAAAACCAGCAGCAGCAGAAACAACAGCAGCCGCAGAAACAACTACAAATGAAAACACGGCAGCTGAAAAAACAGCAGCAGCAGAAACAACAGCAGCAGCATAAACAGCAGCAGCAGCAACAACAACAACAGCAGCAGCAACAACAGCAGCAGCAACAACAACAACAGCAGCAGCAGAAGAAGAAGAAGGAGAAGGTGCCTCCTATCAACACCTATAAACTAGAGGTAAATGAAACCAAGGACCTGTGTAAGTTGGTCATTGGTAATAATTTTAAAATTATGAGATTGGGGAACGATCGCCATGCCATCCACTGTAATACAGTGGAGGGCTACGCGAAAGTGAAAGAGCTCCTAAAGGAAACGACGACGGAGCACTACTCATTTACACCGAAGTGTGAAAAGCGGCAATCGATGCTGCTGAAGGGATTGGAACCGTCTTCTGATCCTGAGGAGGTCCTTGCACTGCTCAAAGAGAAGGAGTGCGAAGGACTCAAGTTTGTGGGGGTAAAGCCATTTACCACAGCTAGAGCCAGGCGGGAGAAACGGAGTCTGCCGTTCTTCCTGGTGCAGCTCAGTCCCGAAAGTCGTCTGCATAGTCTAAGGAGAATCAATGTCCTAGACTACCAGGTGATTCACTGGGAAAAATTAAAAAGGAGCGACGGCGTTATACAATGCGTTCGCTGCCAGAGGTTCGGGCACGCCGCGTCGAACTGCCAAATGCAGCCTCGATGCGTGAAGTGCGCAAAGAACCACAGTTCCGAGGAGTGTGCTCTGGGTAGGGACGGAGCATCCGATAGGACGCAGCTCTCGTGCGTGTTATGTGGGAACGTGGGACACACCGCAAACTATCGGGGTTGTCCTAAGTTCACATAAATTAAAAAAGCAAAATTGGCGCGGCAGCAGAAGGTGGAGGTCAAACGTTCACCTGTTAGGTTTCAAACACCAGCCGTCACGCCCCAAATTTCCTACGCCCAAATGGCGTCAGGTAGGTGGGCTACGGTACAGCAAGCGACTGTTGCTTCTCCGGCGCCGATGCCGAGAACAACGGAAGCTGCACCCAACATGCTAGCCAACTTGCTCGCAATCCAAGGGCAGATGGCTCAGCTGCAAAAGCAGGTTCAAGAACAGGCCAAGCGGGTGGACCAGATTTACGCGTTGCTGCCGGCCCTAACGCAACACATGCCGTAATGGGTACGCACATGGTGGAGCAAACTTTGAAGGTCCTTGCGGTGAATGTTAATTCACTGATTAGGATCGAACGAAGAGCCGCGATGTTTAAATTGCTACAAGACCAAACTCCTGATGTGCTTTTCGCTAGCGAAACAAAGCTAACCGATAATCACAAACTGGAGTACAATAATTATATTGTTAGAAGAAGAAACCGGCCCAGATCCAAACGTGGAGGCGGTGTCGCGATCTTCATTAAAGAAGGTATAAAATTTCACAGAGTGTACAAGGGAGTGTTGCGCAGGTTCCGGGTGTTGGAGGCAGTCGTCGTTTACATCCCGCTCCGCAGTGGAAAGCGGCTGTACTTGGCCTCTGTTTATGCACCTGAAGCTTCACAATCCACTTTATTCATTACGGAGCTCGACACGCTTTTTCGACTTCTGAGTCTGGAATCGGGGGAGAATCCCCAAATACTAGGGGGAACCTACTACTCGATTGGTGGGGTCAGCACGATGTCATGTACAGACTCGGTCTTAAAGCGACTGATAACCCGTCGTTTCCCAGAGGCGGGTCTTATTTGGATCTACTGCTGTACGACGAACGTATACGACTGACAGGTACGAATTTACAAACGCTAAACTGTCTGCGCACATTCGTGTATGACAGCGACCATTGCGGTTTTAGCACCGAAATTACGGTTCCCAACGAAATTGCGGAATTGGAGGAGTTTGTCCAAAGATATTCTTACAACTACAGTAAGATTCGATGGACGCGCTTCTCCGCAACCTTGAACAGAGTGCTCTCCTCGAACACGCGCCACCCACCGTCCAATAGGAATTTGTCAAACGAGGAGATCGATAATTACCTAAAACAAATGGACGAGACAATTAAACAAACTATGGACACTACAATACCGCGATATCGACGTACGACTAACGAAGACCTGTTCCGCAATCCTACTATTGACGCACTGCACCGACAGAAAAGTAGACTTCTGTCAAGACTCAAAAACTTGTACAGACAGTTAACTGACAGACAAGATCCGGAGATTAGGACGCTGAAGTCGTCAATTAAAAATATTCAAACGCTAATAAAAGAAAATTACAGAATTTCTGTAAGTTTGTATTGGAACAACAAGGTTCGGGCTGTAAACACCAGCAACCCGAATATGTTTCCGCAAATAAATAAACTATTTCGGAGAAAAAATCAAAACGACCTTCAGTGTCTTAAAATAGACCGGACAACAGACAACGAACGGTTACTGACAATAGCAGGTATTGATCCAAATGAGGCCGCTGAGGATGACAACTTCTTTGTGATCGAGGATCCACAGGAGAAGGTTGAGGCCATAGGGGCGACTTTCCAGGAAGTATACAAGGCCATTGATATCATTGGCCCTAATTATGACCTGGACAATCGCGTCTTGGTGGACAACTGCTACATTCGAAATGAAATAGAGAACTAGATCAGTTTCTGTATTTTGGCAAAAATGTAGATGCTGCTCTGGCCAGAGCTAAAGGTGCTTTTGCCCTTACAAAGAGACTGTTTTATAGCAGCCAACTCGATGCGAGGGTAAAGGTAATCTGCTACATGGCCCTTATCAGGCCCATGCTGGTATTTGGTTGTCCCGTGTGGTTCAATGTACGAGCAAGCTTAATGGAAAAGATTCGGGTGTTTGAGAGGGCTTGCCTTAGGGCCTGTCTTCGCTTGTATAGAACACCAGAGTCGGAGTACAAAAAATTTTATCCTAATGAGGTCCTTTACAACAGGGCGAACTTAATACGAGTGGACAACTTCGTAATTAAGCTGACTCGAAGGCACATTGCAAGAGCAATGACCTCGAGGAATAACCTGATATCTGGGGCTTACTACCCCAATTACCTTTACCACGAGAGTGTGCGCTCTGACGGCTTCGTTCCACCGGAAGCATTCCTCTACCTAGATCAGATAGGGTTGATCCAGGATAGATCAGCGGTGCCGTTAATCTTCCATGTCGCTCGGACAGCTGGGGACAGGCGACTCAACTACAACAGAGACGTTGCACACGGCAGTGTGGATCGCCTCAGGTTCAGTAGGGCGGTGGGGAATCGCGATAAGAGGGATGTCGTTCGGCAGCACCAGCATTTCTGGTGGTTGAATGATGGGGAAGATGTTTCGTCGTCGTTTCCGTCAATTACGGACCAGCCTCACTAATGAGGCAGGGCTGACCAATGTATTTGCTCTGTAAATAGCGATGGCCAGCTTACATAGGTTTAGGTTAGCATTTAAGAAACATATACATATATCAGTGTATACAAAGGTGTAATAAAATATTACATCCATAGGCTAAGTTTTTTGTTATCAATTTTTTCTTAGCCCTAAGTACACAAAATAAACATTTAGAAATAAAATGTAAATGAAGTCGAAAGACATAGATATAAGAATTTAGATTAGCTTAGAGTGCCTGTGTGGGGCCAGTAAGTTAGCATAAGATTGTTAAGTAATTGTAAGCTAGCATTTAAGCATTTTTTGTTAGAATGTAAGAGTTAGTGTTAAGATAATAAAATGCATTAAAACTGAAACTGAAACTGAAAGTTTGTCGCGCGATCGACAGTAGCGCTTGAGGTGCAGCATGCGAGTGTTCTATATGAAGAAAGGTTAAAATTAATCGAGGGAATATGTGGTTCTTTGGCAAAAGGATTTGATGCTTCGCATCAAAGCTTATGTTGGCGTTACATATGCGTCCTCCCACGCGGATAATATTGTCTTCATCAATGAACGGTGATAATGGTTTAATAGGGCTCTTGTTGGATACTCCATTTCCTTGTAAGAGATCTTGGTACTCTCTACTAAATGATGACATTTGAACCTTACGAATTATAAGTTTTAGTCCTCCGCTAAGTACTTCGGGCCAAAGAGTTGCATCTAATGGGTAGATGTTCTTATCAGGTTTCAAAATATGGAGGAATCGAAACACATATCCAAATATGCGATTTAATCTTAGAAAGGAATTGTGATGATCAACGGTTTCAACCAGAGATTTGATTTTAAATGCGGATAACAAAACCGACTTGTTTTGTTTGCGTTCAGGAACTTCCTCTGGGGCCTTAATGTCTTGCTGAAGGAATTCTGAAATATCTTCCCTCTGCAGACACGGTGGTCTGTGAAACCATAAAAACAATGTCGAAAGTTTTTTAGCGGTTACACCGCGGGATACCAGATCCGCTGGATTTAATTTTCCTTCAATGTGATACCACTGGTCTAAGCGGCTGTGATCCTGAATTAGGGCAACGCGATTTGCTACAATGCCAATACCACCTTCGAATCCGTATAATAAAAAACATTATCAATTTGAAGATCAAAAATATTTAGAAGTCTTTTTACAAGCTCTACCATAACGACGGCTGCACATAGTTCGAGTCTTGGCAAGGTTGTGAATTTCAATGGTGCTACACGAGACTTTGCGCAAATGAGTGAAACTGTTACACAACCACTTGTGTCGATAGTGCGTATGTAACAACAAGCTCCATATGCGGCCTCGCTGGCATCGGAGAAGGCATGTAGTTCTACCGTAACTGGTTTATGCTTAGACAAAATAAAGCGCTTGAATTTAAGGCATTCGAGGTCTGCAATTTGAGATCTAAAGAGTTTCCATTGTTGAGTTTCAGAAATGGACAAGGGCGAATCCCAAGTTAGCTCCTTTTGCTTCCATATACCTTGAAGAAATATTTTTCCCTTTACAACGACAGGACAGGCTAATCCTAGGGGGTTGAAGATGGTAGCTAGCTCTGATAAAACTATTCTTTTCGATAAAATACCAGATGTCATGGGCTTGATGTTAAATTGAAAGCAATCATCTTCTGGTTGCCATATTAGCCAAAGGGCTTTAACTACGTCATTTTGTTTTATGTGAAGTAACTGCTCCTTATTTTCGCACGGAATGTTTTTAAGAAGAGTTTCGTCGTTAGAACAAAACTTTCTCAATTCGAAAAGTCCCTTTTTTTTACAGTTCTACTAGCTCAAATTGGATACCTACGGCTTCTTCTAGGGTGATTGCTCCCGTCATGCAATCGTCGACATACATATCATTTTTTACGATCTTTGATGCCCTTGGAAATGTTTTTTCATATTCGATTGCGAGGTCACTGTATTAAGTTGAAATACTTCAAGCGGTGCAGCAGTGCTAGATCTCCAAAGTATAAGTTGGTATTTGCGATCATCTGGGTGCAATAAAATTTGGCGATACATTTTACTTATATCACATGTAAACACAAATTTATGGGTTCTAAAACGAATAATTGTTGCGAATAGGTCTGGTTGCACTGTAGGGCCTACCATAAGTATACTATTAATAGATTGACCAGAAGTGATTTTGGCAGAACCATCAAATACAACTCTTAATTTGGTTGTGCTACTGTCTGGCTTCTCAAGATAATGATGTGGCAAGAAATAATTCGAAGATACTCGTAATTTTACCATATGAGACAAATTTTCGTATTCAATCAAAAAATCTCTATATAACGGATACAATAATTCATTTTTCTTAAGTTTACGTTCAACATTGTAAAATCTACGAGTAGCCATAATAAAGGAATTACCTAAAATTTCTGGATCCTCTCGAAATGGCAATCTTACCACAAATTGTCCGAGGTTGGTACGTTCGAAGTTGTCCAAGAAGGGATTTTCGCATTGGATTTCTTCAGCTGTTAGTTTTCCTGAAGGCTCATCATGCCTTTCGATTTCCCAAAAAGATCTCACTAAGTTTTCCAGCGATGAGGTAGATGATACTCGTAGTTTCGTAGCGACAATACAGGATTTCTTTGGTGTTGTTGGGTAATGAAACTTGCCAGTAGCAATCCAGCCTAAGACGGTGTTCTGCAATATTAAAAAGTTATTTAAATGAATTTTTTCATTAAGTAAAAGCTCATAGAATAATTCTGCCCCAATCAATATGTCGACAGTAGATGGTTGAATGAAGTTTGGATCGGCAAGCTTGACATGAAGAGGTACCTTCCACTTGGAAATGTCGAACGAAATTGTGGGTTGAAGTTCCCCTATTTGAGGTATGATATATGCTTCTATGTCAGCGGAGTAATCCGATAGCCTTGATTTTATTGCGAGTTGAATCCTTTCAGTAGATTTTGTTTCTGCGCCGCCGATACCCGATATTGGTGTAATGTGTTTGGTACGGGTTAGTTGAAGCCTTTGCGCACAGTTTTCCGTTATAAAACTGAGCTGCGAACAGGAATCGAGTAACGCTTTGCATGTATGGAGCCTTCCATGACGATCGACGATGTGCACTATTGCAGTTGCCAATAGGATGTGGCCTTCTTGTTTTACATGCAAGGCATTGAAGGACGATTTGGAAGATGTTGATGAGATCGCGATTTCGTTGTCGACTATCCCGCTATGTGATGTATTACGATTTTGAGGAATTGATGCTGAGCTTCTTTCAAAATGAAGCAACGAGTTATGTGGTTGACCGCATTTTTTGCAGTTGGTTGATTGGCAGACTGTCATCGAATGGGTTGACTTCAAACACTTAAGACAAAGTTTCAGCTCCTTTATGGATTTAAACCTCTGAAAGGGAGTAAGATTAAGAAACTTAGGGCATTGAAATATTTTGTGATTAGTGTCTAAACAAAGGGAACAACTATCCTTTGAATTTGTGGATAAATGCGAAGTTTTTCTATGAGTTGAACTATTACGTATCGATGAACGTAAATTATGCGATGACTGAGGCTTTAGATCTGCTCGACTTTCCATAGAACGACATAGTTTTTCGAGGTACTTAAACATTTCTTCCAAGCTGGGTAAACGGTCCTCTGGGCAGTCCGTTTCCTCCCATTTTTGGACAATTGAGGTAACAAGCTTTGTTAGCACAAGAAAAATTATAAGGTCGTCCCAGCTTTTGGTTGGACGACCCAAACTAGCCAATGCTCTCAAATGACAATTGTAGCTATCGATAAGTTCTCTAATACCCGTATGCGACTTATTGGTAGGCGTAAAGAAACACAGTTGTTTTAGATGCTCTTGCGCTATGACCTTTTTGTTGTTGTACCGACGCTCTAGTAGTTTAAGAGCAGAACTGTAATTCTCTGAAGAACTTTCAAGAGATTCAATTGTCTTTCGCGCGGCACCGACTATCGAGGAGTTTAAATATATAAAACGAGTATGATCGTCTAATGATTCGTTTTCATGCACTAATCTAATAAAGGACCGGTAGTAAGAGTTCCATTTCGTCACGTCACCATCGAACGAAGGCAATTCAATTACGGGAAGTTTTATAGGCGATTCTATTTTACTGTTTCCGTGTTTGGTCTCACACGCTGAATTAATATTTTTTATTAGAACTTCTAATTTAGACAAAACCACGAAATAAGTTTCTTCAAACTCGGCGCGAATATATCCAAGAATTTCATCTTCGACTAGTTCATCAAGCGCGTCTTGGACCGTACAAAATTTTTCATGGTATGACCGAAGAGATTTGGAGCGGATATTAAGCTCCTCAAAGGTAGCACTTGCGGCCCTACCACCGATAACAAATTCGTTTATCCGCGATTGTTGATTTATAATTGTAGTTCGGCTAGTTGTTAACTGCTTTATCTTTTTCTCAGCCATACTTACAGCAATTCCAAGTGTATGATTACCTGTTGTTGGGTTTTACCTGACCTTTATAACCTTGAGAATCTCTCGCTTAGTATCAATAGATTTCGCCACTGAATGTCCGATTTATTACATCACGAGATTCGTTGTGTTAGGTGCATGTGTGAAATGACAAGAAGCCCAATACAATTGGCTTTATGTTAAAGTTAGAATGCCCGAATAGTTCACGATTCACAAACCACGTGTTAAGTCCAAGTGTCCGAATAGCCCAGGATTGCACATGCGAACCGATTAAAAAACGCATACCACTTGATAGTTTTGAGGTTTGAAGTGGGGTTTTTGTAGTTCCATGCTTTCCGGTTTAGGATTACTATATTGAACGCTCTGCCGAAGCACAGAGTCTTAGGTAAGCAGTCGTTTACCGAGCAGATCATGTCAAACTCGGGGTTTCGGAGAGAAAATTAATTTTCTGAGAGATCTCGCCTGTTTTGTGCGTTCTGATCGTGCTGAAAATTGTCATCTTTTTTTATGCAGAGCTGGCGTTAAGTCAATGAAAGCTTCTGGAGCCGCTGTGGGGCATATGTGTATTACGCTGACGATGCCGAGGCATGCAAGTCTTTGTAGTTGCCGCAGCTTTTGTATGTCAGTTTTCTTTTTTGCTTTGTTCCATCATACTACTGAGGAGCAGGTGATGATGGGTCGTATCGTCATTGTATACATCCATTGGAAGACCTTTGGGGTTTATCCATATATACGACGGCAAGCCCACATGGGTTTAGTCGCTTTGGTAATTTTATTATTAATACGAGTATGTGAGTCCCAATTTAATTTCTTATTGAGAACCATTCTGAGATACTCGTATTTTATTTCTGTACCGTTGGATGGTGTCTGGTCAAGGCTCACATTTCTTTTGCGAGTAAAGAGAACAACTATAGCTTTATTGTTTTATTGGGGTTGATTAATCAATGACCAGTGATCACAAAAGTGGGGAGAGATTATCTCCTTGTGGCCAACCTTTGACGGCTAAGACAGAGACATTAGTCTCATCGGAAGATGTGGAGATTTTCCGGTTGACGAGCTTCGCTGTAACCCAACGGTTAGTGGGATGGTCAAAATCCTTTTTGGGCATGGCTTCCGAAATGGATTCATATCCCATATTATCGAAGGCATTCTCATTTTGTCGGTAGGCCTCCTTAAGCTGTGTTACCAGATTTAGTAAAGCGCCTTCCATGGATTTTTCTTTCCTGTATGCATATTGGTGAGGGTGCAGTAGTGAATTTCTATTGAGAAGGTCTCTGATATGTAAATCAATAATTCCTTCCGTGGTTTTCAGAAAAAAATGATGTAAGACTTATGGGTCGACAAGATTTAGGTGGTTTACTTGGTTTATCTGGTTTGAGGATGCAAATTACGTTTACTTCCATCCAGTCTTGTGGGACGTATCCTCAATTGAAGCTAAATAAGGGGGCTACAGTGGGACAAATCTGGATCAGACCCTTTTGAACCAGTGCTGGGAAGAATCCGTCTTGTTCAGGTGCCTTGTATGGTTTAAATGAGTTTATGACGCATTAAACTTTGTTTATGCTGAACACATTTCCAGATACGCTGTTAATTCTGTTGTTGTAGAGCAAGCTTGTGGCTTCAGAATAATGTGCTGTGAAAGTACCATCTTCTTTTTGTAACATACCTAAGCTATTCGAAGAGTCCTTTGAGAGAACTTTTTAGAGACGCAAGATTTCAGGCAGTTTTCCAAGGTTTGCTCAATTATTTCTCAGGAAGCTCTCTTGAACTTCTCAGTTCTTTATTGAAGTTGCTTAAAGGGGAGTTTTATAGGTCCCAATTCCCGGTATGTTTGGATTTCTCAAAAGTTTTTCCCAATATTTTACGCATCTGTTTAAGTTGAGGGTTCCACCATGGTACATACCTTTTGACTCAATTTACAACCGCATTTAAGTGATAATGGCTTCATCACGTCCCCAATGGACTGTAGAGATGAAAGCAGCGGGCCAGCTTTGATAGCAAGATTTTCTTGAAAAGTACCCCAGTTCGTGAGTTTTCCCATGTATCTAATGCGATCCTGTCCGATATTGCATCTTATATTGAACCTTATGTGCTTGTGGTCCAATACAGATGCCTCATCTGACACATGCCAGTCCTTGGTAAAAGTATGAAACAAGGGAGACGGGATTGTGAGGTCAAGTACCTCCTATCGTCTTGTACTACTCAGTATGAAATGTTAAAGTTTTTTGAAAAAATATTAATAAACCAATCAAAGTACTAAAGTACTTACGACATAACTCAATGGGATCCAGAGTACTTCAAAATGACTCCATAGACTTCAAATTGTTTTGAATTAATAACTTCAAAATGGCTGCAGTGACTTCGGTTTCTTCAAAAAAATTTCAAAGGCTTCATTGAATTCACAAAACATTGCATTCGTTTGACTGCAGTTGAATGCAACATAACGAAGTCATTTTCGTGCCATTATTTTGGCCTAAATAATGCCCAAAAAACGGGCATATCCATTTTTGGCTTTCGCATTATATTGTACATACTTCATTCTGGAACACATGCCACATACATAACTTTCTTGGATGTCATTGTTGTCCGCACCATAATGATTTTCATCTAGCCAACAAGGAGCGGGACTTAAAAAAGAAAACGATAATTTGGTACTCCGAAGCGTTTCTTATAGAATTGAGCATCTCGAATTACTCTGCAATGATAAAAGCTCCGCCGTATATCTCAATTCTCAAAAGTTTCCCTATGACCTAATTGCTCTTACTGAAACAAATCTAATTCCTGACATTAAAACCATGAACTGTTTCCTCCAAATTTGAAGGTTTTTTGAAAAGATGGATTTGAAAGAGCTGATAATCTCTATGGCCGAGGTGTTTTACTAGCAATCCGGAACTGTTTTCACGCAACTCCTGTTGATATTCAACACACTGACAACTTTGAGTTCAACATTACGCACCCCAAACGCTGTCTTTACGTACTCTGTTGTTACATTCACCCATCTCAACCAATTGAGACTTATCGACCTGTAGTTCACACAGCAGATTATTTGACTGATGATGCAACACCTGAAGATTGTATTATTCTAGTAGGGGACTTCAACCTCCCTCACCTTAAATGGGGGCCTTCTGATGATTCGTCTCTCCTAATTCGTCCTCTGAAATAGAATTATTGATGGTGCATTCCCTAACTAACTCAAGTCTATATCAGATTAGTGGAATACCTAATACAATGAACAGACAACTTGACCTTGTCTTCACATCCGATTCAAATAACTGCGTCGTTTATAGGAGTGATCATCTTCTTTCTACCATTGACCGCCCTCATCCGCCCACATGTGTCGATTCGGAAAACTCATTTTCATTTAACTTCCGAAAAACCGACTTTAACAAACTTAAAAGCCTCATCAGCAACACTAACTTTGACTTTATTGCTGATACAACTAACTTTGATCTTGCCCTATCAACTTTCTATTCATTAGTTTTCTCCTGCTTTGCCCAATCGGTTCCATATACCTTCCGAAAGAACTGCATGTCAGCTCCTCCCTGGCACAACAATGAGTTGCGTTCTCTCCTTAATAACAAAAAGAATTTGTAGCATGAATTCTTAAGAACTCGATCTGATTCCGACTACTGTAATTATCGATTGGTATATAATTGTATTTCTGAACTTTGTGAGTCTCTTTACCATGAGTACCTCTATCGCATTCACTTTAGCTTAGTCTCGGACCCTAAACGCTTCTACCAGTTTGCTAATACCAAAAGAAAGTGAGAGGGCTACCCATCTACTCTCAAAACTATTAAAAACTGTCATTTTAACAAATCGTTTTCTAAGAAAACAGCTGAACCCGATCCTAGTTACTTTAGCTATATGAGGAACTATCCATGGACCAAATCCTATTTTGAAGACCGAGAATACAGATCTTCAATATCCGACCGCATAAGCAACATCTGGTGTCCCTCAGGATAGTCACTTTGGACCAATTATCTTTAACCTAACAATTAACGATATAAATCTCATTTTAACGAATTCTAATCTTTCTATTTTCGCTGATGACATGAGAATATCCAAAGTCATTTCATTGCCTTCTGACACCCATTGCCTGCAAGATGACTTGAATAAGTTTTCGGTATGGTGCAAGCAATACTTTTTGGAGCTTAACGTAAACAAATTGAAAGCAATAACCTATTTCCACAAACGTCTACCTCCCCCTCCAAGAAACTACTTCATCTGCGATGAGCCTATTCCTTCCACTACCCAAGAACGGAATCTAGGAATAATTTGTGACAGACAATTGAATTTCGACTCACATATTGGCAGCATTATAAATAAAGCCACTTCTGCACTTGGCTTTTTCAAACGCTGGTCAAAAGAATTTTCCCACCCTTACGCTACAAAGTTCCTGTATATTCCTTTTGTCAGGCCTCTTCTCGAATATAAACAAATCCATATTCAACGTAGTCCAATGCAGGTTTTTCCGTTTCGCACTTCGTGGTCTACCTTGGACCGATCGATATGGATTACGCCCCTATGAAAACGTCCAGTTATTGACTGGAAACATCGACTGCCCGAGAATAACGCAATATATTTCATTCAGTGATCTCGCACGTATTTAGAGCAATTTTTTCCTTTTTTTTCCATCTGAAAAAAGAATTATGAAAATGATGTATTCGATGACTTTTCTTCCGTTGATCTTCGCAGCTTTAATTTTGATAATATTTTAACAGATAGTTCCTTCTGCTGTAATAAGTTCTTCATTGTCCATCAAAATATCAGAAGTCTAAGAGAAAATTTCGAAGCTCTTGTCATTCATGTTGATTCCTTTTTGTGTCAGAAATCTGGATTTATGAGTTTGAAAAAAAAAAAACGATTATTTTTTGTCTGGCTATAATTTTTTTGTTAACACTAATGAAAATTACGCTGCGGGTGGTGCCGGTTGTTTTATAAGAGAGAAAGAGGAATATATAATTCACGAGGTCCTTTGTGTTGATTGTTTGAGTGCTGATATTCTAAAGGTTTCCATCGGAACTAACAATGAGATCTATGTCTTTCTATGTGTTTATAGATTACATACGAGTATGTTTAATGTTTCGACATTTATAGAAGAATTTTCTTGTCTACTAGAAAATGAAAAATCAAATAATGTCATTATAATTGGTGACTTCAATATTAACATTTTGGAAAAATGTGAAATTATCTCGAGCTATATGGAATTGTTAGCATCGCATGGCCTAGCTAGTTTCATCAATGAACCTACTAGACTTGTCTCAGGTAGATGTTTAGACCATATTTATGGACGGTTCAGGAATGGCTCGTTCAGTAACTGTGTAAATGATTACTGATTACTCTATGACTGGGTTCATGTTTAATATTTCCGATAGAATGCCCAATTTGAATTCTGTACCTCCTGACAGGATAACGAAGATAAACTACATCAATCTCAAATACAATCTTTCTTGTGAGTTTTGGGAAGATGTCTATCTGTGTTCTGATGCTTCTGCTTCCTTTTCAATGCTTATTGATTGTCTAAAAAAGCATATACTGAGTTGTTACGATCCTATGCTCGAAGTTATCTTCGACAAAGTGAACGATGTCAGTGATGAACTAACTGCGACTCGATCCCTCGTATGCGATATTGAACATCACATCGCAACAATAAACAGCAAAATCGTTGACCCACCAAACTTCCCGCAGCCTTACCAGAATGTTCCCTATAATACATCGCTAATGGCTGAATTAATGGAACCTGGAGTGGATTCACACTCACCCCTACATACAAGTCATCTGCGGACGGTTCAACCTACTGATTCTTGCGAAGTTTCTTCCAACTTGATAATAAAGACCACCTCTATGTCAACACCTCCAATCGCTGCCCCACGGAGGCTTATCAATCACTTCAACTCAACTTGAACACCTTCTGAATGGCAGCGTAGACTTGATAAGCTTGCTTCGAAAAATCAATTGGTCACTACACTTCTTATAAAAGCCGCCCCACCACACGCTGATTGGATCTCGAATTTCTTCGTAAAGAAATATGGCATCACCATTAGCCACTGCAATTTAATTCCAACATCTCACCACAGAAGTAAGCGCAGCTTCAAGCTCAATATGCCGGCCAAATACGAATGGCTATTCCATAATCCAGCCAGCAACAATTTCAACCTTGGAAAGATGCGAGTCTGCAAATGGTTGGAAAATACGACCAAGAAGCAGGATAAAGTCAAGCAGTCCGTTTTACCTAAACCATCTATAAAGGTAGCAAGTAAACCCAATTTGCCAAGACCCACCTCCTCTTCTCAAAACAAACCCAGCTCCAATTCCAATTTAAAACTTTAAAACTAAAATTTTTCCTAATTTTAAGCCTCCTACCCATACTCCAACTCTGTCTATTCCACCCCAAACCAAGTCCCGACGTCAACGTGTCTCTTTTGACTTAACACCTATCTTAAATCCCGCTTCCAGCTCGCCTTCTCCCTCGGTTTCACGGGCCCCAGTCCCTATTTTTGATACACCACCAAACCCAGCTAGCAACTCAATTCCCAACTTCGACCTTAAAACTGGAGCTAAGTACCTTAATTTCATTAACTCCCATACCCTAAACCCCACATCTCATCCCTCATCCAACTCCATATCCAATCATTTATCTCTATCTCCCTCCTCCAATGCTCGTTTTCTTGATCCCCTTTTTCCCCCACTGTTAAACTAACACAGCAAACCAATGGCACTAAAGAAAGCCAATATGCTCTCTCTAGGCTCAGAGAAAGAAAGATATATGAAAACATTCGTCTCTTTCTTGCCTATCTACATGGCAAATCGGACTCGGTCTGCTACGAAGGGAAATGGTTTCCATCCAGCAGGAAGGCCTCCCTACCGACCCTATCAGTCTCAGGAACCTTTATGTCAGGTACCACGAGATTTTTAACATGTCCCCTCAGAAAGAAGCAGACGACCCCGCTTCATTCGGCAACTATGTTCACTCTAAACGAGTATCACACCTACAGCGAAGCCGAGCCGACCACGACAAATTTTTTCGTCCATAACGTGCCTCCCTTGCCAGCGCTTATACCATCCTGCCTCACACCTCCACCCCACAACATCCCTCTTACATTTTACTACCAGAATGTAAGAGGTCTTCGCTTTAAAACCAATGCTGTCCTACGTCAATCGCATGCTCCTCCCTTTGATACCTACGCCATGACCGAAACCAATTTGATTCCCGACATAAAGAACTAGGAATTGTTCCCTCCTACTTTTAATGTTTTCCGCGATGACGATCCTACACGCACAAATAAAGATTCCCCCTGTCGAGGCGTCCTACTGGCGATGGACAACAGCCTTAACTCTTCCCCCCCATTGCGACTTTGTCGCAATAAAAATATCACTGCCTCTCAAGTCCCTTTACGTTATATGTTGCTACATCCTACCAGCTCAACCTATCGAATCTTACCAATTTGTTATTGATGCGATCGATCATTTAATTGACCTGTCAGACCCTATTGATGATATCCTTATTTTCCGCGACTTTAATCTTCCTCAGCTACAGTGGACTCCATCAGATGATCAATCGTTTTTCATCGCTTCAAATGCCAACTCGGCTAAGGAATGTCTCTTCTTAGATCGCTTAACAGACTCAAGTCTATGCCAAGTCAGTGGTATATCCAATTATATGGGCAGGCAATTAGACCTTATTTTCACAACAGATCCAATTAACTCCTCAGTCTCACTTTGTCCCCTATCTCTCTCAACAATCGATAACTACCATCCCCCTCTTCTACTTTCATTTTATCATAACTCTTCATTCCAGTCCACTCCACACACAACTCTCTCATCCCACGACTTTCATAAAGCAAACTTTCACAAAATCAGTGAATATCTCACCAGATCCCTCTTTAACTTTCACAAGCTAAGTATAAATTATGCCTTATCCATTTTTTATAAAGAAATATTTAATTCTTTTTCCCTTTACGTTCCGTTTTCCCGCCTTAAAACATCATCTACTAGTCCTCCCTGGTATAATCGCAAGCTTCGTTCCTTACGAAATCAGAGAAATAAGTTATGGGCTGTTTTCCTGCGTACCAGATCCTTTACCGACTATTCCAACTATCTTGGTGCTTGTCTTCATTTCACCGAACTTTACGATTCTCTTTACCAGCGCTATCTTAACAATGCGCAAGTCAACCTTATAAACCGCCCTAAGTCCTTTTTCCAATTTGTTAACTACAAAAGAAAGTCCGATGGTTACCCTCCTTCCCTCTCTTTCAACAACAGATCATCAACCGATCCACTCACCATTGCCAACCTATTTGCCACCTTTTTTAAACAATCCTTCACCAACGACTCCTTTGTACCAGATCCATCCTATTTTAGTTACCTACTGAACTTCTAGAGTGGCCCACTTCTCTCTCATATTTTTGACCTGTCTTATATCGAATATAAATTACACCAACTCAATGACGAATTCACACCCGGCCCAGATGGCCTCCCTGCCATATTTCTTAAAAAATGTTCTTCCTCTCTTTCTCTTGCCCTTTCTAATCTCTTCCGTCTATCCCTTTCACAAGGAGAATTTCCTCAGGCTTGGAAATCCTCCTCCATAACCCCAATCCACAAGAAAGGAAAGACTGAAATAACCAACTATCGTCCCATCGCTAAACTCTCCCATATACCCAAACTCTTCGAAAGTATTTTGTATGAAGCTCTAAGCTTCCAATGCATATCACTTATTTCTCCTAGACAACATGGCTTCCTAAAGGGTAGGTCAACCACCACAAATCTCGTTGAATTCGTATCCTTTGCCCTCTCTGCCCTAGAAAATGGCAATGAAGTCGATGTAGTTGCAACCGATTTTAGCAAAGCCTTCCATAAAATCTCTCATCGGTTAATCATCTTTAAATTGTCTGCATATTGTTGAAATGGATATTCTCTTACCTCAAAAACCGTTTTTACAGTGTTCGTTTTAGGTCAGCCCACTCCGCTCCATTTTTGGCCACCTCTGGAGTTCCACAAGGCAGCCATCTCGATCCCCTTCTTTTTATATTAAACTTAAATGATCTCGTTATGATCATCAAACACTCGTCTGTCTCCCTTTACGCCGACGATACCAAATTTTTCAAAACCATTTCCTCTCCCCATGACACTTTCCTAATTCAACAAGATCTTGATAGTTTTTCGATCTGGTGACTCAAAAATTCTTTGGAACTTAACATCGCCAAATGCCAATCCATCACCTTCTCACATAAGCGGAACCAATCTCCTCCCCGACTCTAACTTCTCCATAACCAACCTATCTCCTCCGTACAATCTCTTCGTGACCTCTGCATTTTGTGTGATAGCGAGCTCAAATTCGGTTTACATATGGATGAGATAATCCTCAAAGCCAACTCTGCACTAGATTTTGTAAAACGGTGGTCCAAAGAATTCAACAACCCATACGTGACCAGGTCCCTCTATATTACCTTTGTTCGCCCCCTCCTAGAGTACGCCAGTCAAGTATGGTCACCATATCAACGTGTTCATATCTCGAGAATTGAAGACATTCAGCGCCGTTTTCTTCGATTTGCTCTCCGAGGTATGCCCTGGGACGATTCTTTTAATCTGCCCCCCTATCAAAACCGTCTCAACCTTATCAACTTAAACACCCCTGAAGATCGCAGAGATGCTGCAGACTTTCTCTTCATTCATCGACTCCTTTCAGGTCACGTTGAATGCGCGTCCCTTCACAACTCCATTTTCCTCAACACTAACCCTCGTAATCTACGTACCCCTCGACTCTTCTATCTACCAACCCACCACACCTCCTATGGCGCGAACGAACCAATCTCCCGTATGCTACGTCAAATCAACTCAAACCCTACCGTCTTTGATTTCCACCGCACCACTCCCTACCTCAAATCCGTTCTCCTTCACCACTCCAACCAAACTTGGTTTTAAGTTTTAATTTAAGTTTAATTTGTTATAGCTTGTATTAAGCCGAATAAATGGGGGCGTTCGCCCCCACCAAAAAAAATTTATACTTTTAGTCCTAAAAAGTCTTCCAAAAGGCTTAAACCTTGGATTTCCAGTTATTTATTGAACAAAGTTAAGGCTAAAAACAAACTTAGAACTAAATGCTATAAACACCCTGGTAATCTGTATTTGAAAAGCAAATACAAAAATCTGTGTACCGAACTTAAAAGTGAGATTCCAAATTGTCGTGATAACTATTACCGTTCTAAGTTCAATTCTGCTAGAGGTAACTTAAAAAGTGAATGGCAAATTGTTAACAGTATCTTAAACAAATCCTCTGTTGCAATAAAACCGACTGTTATTCGTGTCAATGACTGTGTTGTATCTGATAAACTAGCCATTGCAAATGCATTTAACTGCTATTTTATGAACATAGCCACCTAAATGCAACCATGTCCTGTTCAACCTACTTGTCGTTTCTGTTCGACTACTGATTGCTTTGCTGAACCAATGTGTTCTAATAGTTTTGCATTTGAACCTATTACTATTACTCCGCTTGAAGTTTTAAAAGTTATCGGCACTTTAAGAAATACTTATTCATGTGGTGCTGACGGTATCTCTAATATCCTCCTTAAACAAATTGCTTGTCATATAATGGATGTACTAGCTTACATTTTTAATCGCTGCATATTTGAGGGAGTTTTTCCTGAAGACCTCAAGTGTGCTGATGTTATCCCATTATTCAAAAAGGGTTCTACTGTTGAAATGTGTAATTATAGGCCCATCTCACTCCTCCCAGTTATGAGTAAGATCTTTGAAAAGCTTGTGAAAAATAGGATAGTCAGTGTACAGATACACAAAAGCTAAGTTTTTTAATGCTACACAATTTGGCTTTCAAAAGGGAAAATCAACCGAGGATGCACTCCTAGAGTTTTATGGACAAATAATGTCAAACTTAGATGGTAAAAAGTGTACTGTTGGTCTATATATTGATATTAGCAAAGCGTTTGATATGGTTGATCATCTTATTCTACTGGATAAACTTGAAAAAACAGGTTTTCGTGGCTTTATGTTAGAGTGGTTTAGATCTTACCTAAAAAATAGATCACAAAGAGTAAAAATTGATGAAATCAGGAGTGATCTTATGATTCTCAACTTAGGGGTAACCCAAGGTTCTGTCCTATGTCCGATTCTCTTTCTAATCTACATAAACTCACTTTTTACACTTAATTTTAAAGGTGCTCCAACGGCTTTTGCGGATGATATAGGTTTCTCCTATGGTTCAAATAGTTGCCTAGACCTGGTTTCCGAATTAATTAAATTAGTCTTGTAAGAACATGGTTTTATAAACACAACTTGCTTATAAGTCGTAAGACTAAGATTATGATTTTTAATCTGTCGTTTAACCTTGATCGGGATCTGGATGTTTATTTTCCTGTTTGCGAATTGTAACTGTGGATCTGGGTTATCTTCTCCTTCTTTTGATGGCAGCCTGAATTGCAGTGATAAATGTTTCCCTATCGATATTGTTAGTGAGTACAAATACCTGGGACTTACTATAGACTCTAGAATGAGCTTTTCTAATCATGTAGAAGCTTTGAGGAAATATTTCCGATGCACGCTTAGGCACTTCTTCTATTTGCGAAATATCTGTTATACTAAATTGCTAAAAATTATTTATTATGATATTTTTCATTCAAAACTACAATACGGTATTACTTGCTGGGGAGGTGCTTATAGGAATAAAATACAACCTCTTTTGATAACACAGAAATATATCCTAAGAAAATTATGCCGCAAACCTAGGAGATATTCTACGTACCCTTTGTTCTGTGACTTAAAAATTCTTCCCGTCCGACATTTATACTGCTTTAAGGTGCTGAAGACCTTTTTTATGAAGTCTGGTAATCGGAACTTCCGACTGATTTCTAACTTTAACCTGAGTGGAAACTTTTCATACTCTGTATCTGTTCCACCCTTCCATACTACTGCTTATCGTAATTTTTTGTCTTTTCGTTTATTTAATAGACTTCCTATATCGCTCAGATCGATTACCTTGCCTGGATTGTTTCTCAAACTCGTAAAATCCTGGCCTCTCAATCTCAACTTCACTAGCTTAGAATCTGTTCTCTTTGACTATCTGGTATAGCCAATGAAACAAGTTTTTATACTAATCATCTATTTGATGCTCTATAGCAAATTTGTTCTATTATGTGTCTGCTTAAGCTTGCTTTATAATATTTGAGTAATATTTGTATCAGTTTTTTTTATTTGAGGGTCACCCCGCCCATACATACATAATTTATTTGATTTGTCTTCTTGGCAGGGTAATGGCATTCAACATTATTTTCATTACCGTAGTATAGAAAACACAGAACGTCAAATGAAGTTCTTAAATTTCATATCTAATCTTATTGTTAATTAAACTGAACGATGTACATATATACTCGAATTTATTCATATATACTCAACCTGTCAAATACAAAACAACTCATGTAATATATTAGAGATCTGGATTCGTTCATTACCATTTATGTTTTCAAAACACTTTTTTGTACCCGAATGAAAAGCATATACATACATAATAAAGTAACATTGTCACTTCTCCTCGATTTTGAGTTATATCACGTAATATAAATTAATCATCCACAAAAATCAATCCAATCATCCTAAAATAATTTTTACTATTTCCCATAATTTCACGCCTAATCCTTCGACAAAATTGGTGACCCCGACGTGATCGGCAAATATTCGCTCTAATTTGTCACGATCATTATTTTTTCATTGATTCACATTTTAACCTCTAAGCCGCCATGTCTAAGATTGAGATACTTCGAAATCGAAGATGTGTAATCCTGAAGCAAATGGACAGAATCTCGGAATTCGTATCAACACAAGCCGATAAATCCACTGTTGCTGAAGTTACAACACGCCTGGAAGCTCTAGAAAATGTTTTCTCTGCATTTTTAGCCATTCAGTCTAAGATCGAGGATGCTGATCCAGAAGAGGTGCTTAAAGAAGAGCGTGCAACATATGAGGAGATGTATTATTCTATACGACCAAAAATGCAGACGATCTTGGGCACAAGGGAAACAAAATCAGACGACCGTGTTGTGGGAACTCATCGATCGGTATCAGAACAATTAAAACTTCCAAAAGCTAACCTTCCAATATTCTCAGGTGAAATCACAGGGTGGCTTACCTTTTATGAGACCTTTCACTCTCTCGTGCACTCCAAATCCAACCTTAGTAACGTCTGTAAGTTCCATTATTTGCTTGGTGCTCTAACTGACAACGTGGCGATGACCATAAAGTCATTAGAGATAACCGGCGCAAACTACGAGGTAGCTCTAAAGATGCTTGTCGCCCGATATGAAAACAAGAAGCTCATTGTCAATGAACACCCAAGACAAATATTTGAAACGCCAGCCGTTCAAAAAAACTCAGCCTCATCTCTCCGCAACTTGATTGATTCAACGAATGTTCACCTTCGATCTCTATCATCATTGGGACGGCCTGTCCAGCATTGGGATGATATGATCGTATTTATCTTGACATCAAAACTCGATTAAACGACATTAATTAAATGGCAAGAAGAGTCTCCATCGGACAGATCACCGAGTCTGCAAGAGTTGATGAAGTTCCTGAACAAGAGAGGTCAAATTCTGGAGGGACTGGTGAGCCCAATCACAACAAACAAGGTAAGTGGAGCATGCAAAGTAGACAGTAGAACTCGACAATCATCCAAAGCATTAACCGTCACTAGCGATATAAGGTGCGCCCTTTGTTCTAAACAAGGTTACACCATAATGAAATGCTTCAAGCTACTTCGATGCTCTCCGAGTGAAAGGCGGCAGCAAGTGTCACGATTAAAGCTATGTACCAACTGTTTGAAAGGTGATCATAATGAGACTAAATGCACTTCTGTCAATTGCCATAAATGCGGTGCGAGGCATCACACTTTGCTTCACAATGATTCATCAACCATGGCACTTGATCCCAATGTCAACGAATATGTGCCAAACCACAGTACTGCTGTTTCCCTGCACTCCGCTCATAAAGAAACATCCACAATACTTGCTACGGCTATAATTCACGTGGTCAATCATCAAGATGTGCCCATTCCCTGCCGTGCCCTTTTGGACTCAGCGTCACAAATTAATTTCATCACAGAACAATATGCCCAGCGCATCGAATCGAAACGCATCAAGGTTGATCAAACATACGAGTATTCAGGCATTTCTTCATTCACTAAACAAGCTCGTCACAAGACCTTTCAGTCGCGATTAACTCCTTTCTCTGCTACAATCGAAGCTATTATCCTACCCAAGATAACCGGGTTTTTGCCTTCAGAAATAATTCCTCTGCAGGACCTTATCATCCCTCCGAACTTGTCTTTAGCTGATCCATGCTTTCAAATTCCTCAACGAATTGATCTTCTAATAGGGGCTGAGCTATTCTTTTCATTACTCTTATCTGGTCAACTACAACTTGAGAATGATATTACCATTCTGCAAAACACAACTCTTGGATGGATCATTTCTGGATCATATCGCACAAGTGATCAAAAGAAATTCTGCAATTTAGTGCTTAATGCCAAAGAAGAAGACAACTTGGTAGAAAGTCTGAAACGTTTCTGGGAAATTGAAGAACGTTCTTACCCACCTTTAAGATTAACAAAGAATGAAATTGCATGCGAACAACACTTTATAAAAAGCACTAAACGAATTGATGGGGGCAGGTATCAAGTGCGACTCCCTTTTAAAGAGGATCCATTAATTCTAGGTAACTCCTACAACAATGCTGTACGGCGACTTCTGCACTTGGAGCGTAAGTTTAAGAAGAACGATCAACTGCGCGCCCAATACAGGTCTTTCATGAATGAATACATACAGTTAGGTCATATGGAATTTACAGACTGCGTTAATCAATCAGAACCTCACTTTTACCTACCACATCATTGCATCCTCAAACCTAACAGCAGCACCACAAAACTGAGAGTGGTTTTCGATGGCTCATGCAAAACGGACAGTGGCAAATCTCTTAATGATGTACTCATGGTAGGTCCAGTTGTTCAACCTGACTTATTCACCATTTCTCTTCGCTTTCGATTGCACCGGTACGTTTTTAGCGCTGACATCACGAAGATGTACCGATAAGTGGTAATTGATTCAGCTGATCGCAATTTTCAATTGATTTTGTGGAGACAATCGGAGCAAGAGAGCATTAAAACATTCCGATTGTGCACAGTTACATATGGTACTGCCTCCGCCGCTTACGTCTCCACACGGACCCTAAATCAGCTAGCAAGTGATGAAGCAGGTAATTTTTCCTTGCTCACCGATTTCTATGTTGATGGCGTTCTCTCGGGATCAGATAGCTTAGAAGAAGTTCTACAACTACAAAACGAGCTAAAGCAGATTTTGAATAGAGGAGGATTTGAGTTGAATAAGTGGTGCGCCAACGACCCAGAACTATTGGCAAATATTCCTGTCGATCAAAGAGAGCCATATCTAAACGTTAAGGGGAATAACGTCATCAAAACACTTGGCTTAATATGGGAACCTCAGTCCGATGTCTTTATGTACAAGGTTAAAAATTTAGCAGATGGACGGATAACAAAAAGATCGGTGCTATCTGAGATTTCACAGCTGTTTGATCCTCTGGGCCTAATCAATCCCGTCATCGTATTGGCGAAGATATTTCTGCAACATCTCTGGAAAGCCAAAGTAGATTGGGATGAAACTCTTCCAAGCGAATACTACCACAAATGGTTGAGCTATCGAAAGGAATTGCTTCTATTAGAAAGGTTAAGAGTACCTAGACTTGCAATTTCCCATCTCAAGGAAAATGCACAGATTCACGCATTTGCCGACATCTCTGAGCTAGCTTATGGAACCTGCATCTATGTGAGATCTTTAAATGCTGACGGTACAATTTCAGTCAATCTTCTAGCTGCAAGGTCATGGGTTGCCCCAGTCAAGAAAACCAGCCTACCTAGACTTGAACTATGCGCGGCTGTTATGATGGCGCAGTTTGGTAATCGACTTATGGAGATTCTTAAAATAACATTTAATAAAATTTGTTATTGGACTGACTCCAGTATTGTCCTATCGTGGATATCAGGTGAATCCTCAAAATGGAAAACCTACGTAGCGAATCGAGTTGCGACCATTCAAGACACAACGACATTGGATCAGTGGCATCATATTGAATCTAAGTTAAATCCTGCCGATATTGTTTCCCGCGGTGCTCCTCCATCTATCTTGCTGCACTCACGTGAATGGTTTCGGGGTCTGCAGTTCCTTAAACGTAGTGAAAACCTGTGGCCTTGCCATCAATCATCTAGGTCTGTCGACGAAGCACTTCTTGAAAAGTGAAAGGTTAACTTGGTTCTTCTAGCAGCGCTCGATTCCGATTTTATCACTAGAATAAAATTTCATACCTCATATCGAAAACTTCTTCGAGTCTTCGTATATGTAAATCGGTTTAAAAATAACGTTCTTGCTGAAAAATGCAAAATAGAGAAAAGATTTGGACCAATTACAGTTGACGAACTTAAGGAAGCTTTATGTACCATAGTCAAAATCATTCAATAACAATCGTTTGAATAGGAGCTTATTTGTTTGCGGAAGGATGGGAATATTCCCACAAAGAGCCATTTAAAATCATTGTCCCCTCTTTTAGATGATAGCGGCATTCTAAGAGTTGCAGGTCGAATTGGAAATGCATACCTTGAATTCAGTGCTAAACATCCCATACTTCTCCCCAAATCGCATGTGATTACTTTAAGCATTTGTCGGTATCTACATGAGAAGCATGCTCACGCCGGTCCTCAAAACTTGCTCGCCATCGTCCGTCAAATGTTCTGGCCCGTGAATGGAAAGGTCACTTGCCGAAAGATTGTCAATAGCTGCATACTCTGTTTTCGCTGCCGACCGACTTCATTCAATCAGATTATGGGAGATCTTCCATCATCACGCGTTTTACCTGCAAGACCGTTTTCAACAACTGGTGTAGACTTTTGTGGTCCATTTGGAATTCACTATCGAAGAAGGGGAGCTTCGGCTACTAAAGCTTATGTTGCGGTATTTGTCTGCTTTGTCACACGCGCGGTGCATTTAGAGCTCGTGGAAGACCTAACAACAGCTTCATTTATGGCAGCATTGAAACGGTTCGTCGGTCGCCGCGGATTGTGCGACACAATATACAGCGACAACGGATTGAACTTTGTGGGAGCGAAAAATCAATTGCATGACATCTATAAATTCTTTATGCACCATGAAACCAACAACACAATCATCGATTTGTGCGCTTCTGATGGCATCAAATGGAAAACTATACCCCCAAGGTCACCACACATGGGTGGATTGTGGGAGGCGGCGGTTAAATCTGCAAAGTTTCACATGAAGAGGCTCTTCTGCATGTGCACTCCTACCCATGACGAGTTCTCCACAGCACTAATTCAGATTGAAGCCATTCTTAATTCGCGACCTTTGACAGCTCTTTCTAATGACCCTAATGATTTAAATGTATTAACTCCTGGCCATTTTCTCATAGGTGGTCCGTTGACGGCTATTGTGGAGAAAGACATCACGGACGACAACCTTAATAGGATTTCCCGCTGGCAGCGCCTGCAGTGGGTCACTCAGCAGTTTTGGATTCGGTGGTCATCTGAATATCTTCAAGGTCTACAAAGGCGCAATAAATGGACCTCTCAGTCAAGAAGGGTGAACATCGGCAGTCTGGTTGTATTGAAGGACGACAATCTTTAACCCCTGAAATGGAGAATGGGTCGTATAATTGAATTGCATCCTGGAAAAGACAACGTCGTTCGAGTGGTTAGTATTAAGACACATTCTTCTATAGTTAAACGAGCTATTGCTACTGTTTGTGTATTACCTATTGAAGAATCTTCAATCCTTCAAGGTGGGGAGCATGTTAATTAAACTGAACGATGTACATATATACTCGAATTTATTCATATATACTCAACCTGTCAAATACAAAACAACTCATGTAATATATTAGAGATCTGGATTCGTTCATTACCATTTATGTTTTCAAAACACTTTTTTGTACCCGAATGAAAAGCATATACATACATAATAAAGTAACATTGTCACTTCTCCTCGATTTTGAGTTATATCACGTGCGTTTTATTAGCCTTTTAATATAAATTAATCATCCACAAAAATCAATCCAATCATCCTAAAATAATTTTTACTATTTCCCATAATTTCACGCCTAATCCTTCGACACTTATTATTATATAGATTAATGTAAATGAATTTATTTTGAATTATATTTTTTAAGGAATTTACAGAATAATAAATAAATAAATAAATAATATCCCACTCCTCCTGATCCGAACTCACCGCATCAACTACGGTCACTTTGAACCAATATCTAAAATGTTGCGTATAACGAACAACTACGCCTAAGTCTTTGACCTAAATAGCAGCAAATATGAAACCACGAAAACCATTCCTCCTCGCCCCATTAGGTTAAGAATATCTTTGTTAGTTTTTAGCCTAGCTTTAAGTCTTTGCTTGTTAATAAGTTTAATAAACTTGTCCGGGGTAGACCCGGGCCAATAATAATAATAATAAAGTTGTCATCATTTCTAGAGTTCCAAGCACGATGGTTTTCCTGAGAAATAACTATACCGGCGGATCCGATGAAAGGTTTGTACCACCACTTTATTTGCTCCTCTAATTATTTCTTCAGCATCACCTCCAGAATAGTTTCTGTCACACAAGGCCACTTTGCTTAGAGGGGGTTTCACCCCCAGAAACCCATTAAAAATTCTGTATTTACCCGATGGTGATGTAGATGGTATTGGCTTAAAGGACAATTATCCCTGAGATCGAAAACAATTGATTAATATAAGCTCTTATAGAGGAAGACCCCAGTAAATGTGATAGAGTATGGAAACTACAGCTTATCTGTTCGGTTCTGAAAGCATTGGCAACTTGTCTGATTATCTTTTACGTATCTTTATTTATTTATTTTTTTTTTAATTATTCTTTATTAATTCATTTTAGAGAATAGCAATTACATATTTATTACATTGATAAAGAATTAGTAAAGAAAAAAAAAAAAAAAAAAAAAACAAGCTATCTATAGTTCAGAGGGAACTAGAGGCGATAGCATTAACAATTATTTCGAATTTACAATTATAAACTCAAAAGAGGTGGGGTCGCGGTATATTATTAATTTTTAGTTACACAGTGTAGCAAGAAAGAAGAAAAGAAAAAAAAATAAATAATAATAATAATAATAACAAAGGAAAAAGAATAATTAAATGATTAAATGATTCAGATGGTAACAGATGTGAGGTTTGCTATATCTTCATAACTTTTATCTAAAAGACAAAGTTTTACCTTCTTTAGAAAAACATATTTAGATTTTAAAGTTCTAATGCTAATAGGTAACTTATTGAAGAGTCTAGGAGCAATTGCCGTATAGAAATTAAAAAATATTTGTAGATTGTGTTGTGGTACTACCGCATAATTAAGATTGTTGATTCTAAGATTATAGTTTGCGGAGCCGCGATTTAATTCATATCCCGATCTAGTAAAAAAAAATCTTTAATACCTTAAAAAAGTATAAATGTTTAAGCGGGAGAATTTTAAGATATCTAAAAAGTGGTAAACTATTAACGTTACGATGTTTATTGCATATAAGACGAACAACATGTTTCTGAGAAATTAAAAGAGGATTCAATTTATTGTCATGAGTGCCGCCCCAGGAAACTATACCGTATTCAAGTTTAGAATGAACTAATCCATAATAGATACATTTAAGAAGATCTAGAGAGCAATAGGATTTTAAAAAGAAAAATTGCCTTGTCGCAGCTATAAGGTACTTCTTAAGTGCACTAGTATGTGCAGACCAATTCATCCTCCAATCAAGTATAACACCAAGGTACTTAAATGAATCGACACTCTCTATGGTGAAACATTTATCAGAACAAGATTCCGTTACAAAATAAGTTTGCGAACATTTGCTCGATTTACAAATATGATTACTGTGTTTGAATTTATTACAATTAGCGCAACGAAAGGAGTAAGTACCAAAGTCAAACTTGATTTTAGTTTTATCACTTATCACCAAATTGTGTTGTTGAAACCAGTGGCTTAATATCTCCAGGTCATGATTTATATCGGCAGCTAAGTTTAGAGCTGAATTACTTTGAAAAGTGCATGCCATATCATCAGCAAACGCATTAACCTTACTACGATAATTTTGTGAAAGTAGCGAGTTAATGAAAATCAAGAAAAGTATCGGACCAAGTACCGAACCTTGCGGGACTCCAATAGTAATGGTTCTGCTGGAACTAACTTGCCCATTAATTTTCACTTTTTGTCTTCTATTGGAAAGATAAGATGAAAACCATTTATGTGTCATGCCCCTGAACCCACATTTGTACAATTTATCTAAAAGTATATTGTGATCTACCGTGTCAAAAGCTTTTGTTATATCGATGAAAAGAGCTGCAGTTAATTTTCTATCGTTAAAACTATTAAAAACATCAGTGCAAAAGTTCAACAGTGCTCCTTCAGTAGAAATACCCGGACGAAAACCGAATTGGGATTTAGTAAAAAAATTATTTTTTTCTAAAAAATTTATCATTTTGTTTTTTACAGCTTTCTCAAAAACTTTAGAAAAGACAGGAAGAAGTGAGATAGGTCTATAACTATTAACTGATGTCTTATCACCTTTTTTAAATAAAGGTATCACTTCGGCCTGGTTTAGATCATCTGGATATACACCCATGGAGACACTTCTGTTGAAGATATAACATAGAATGTCACAAATATTCAAAGCTATTTTCTTAACAAAACTATTCGAAAGGCCGTCACTTGTCTTAGAGCGTGAGCTATTAAGAGAAGAAATAATTTTGTATATTTCGAAAGATGTTATTGGTTCAAAATAAAAACTGACACAAGAAGATACATCATCAAAAGTACATTCACATTTAGAAACAGAAACACAGCTATCTGATATTACTTTGTTACCAATACAAACAAAAAAGCGATTGAATTTTTCAGCAATTTCGTTAGGGTCACTGATGATAGTATCAGAATCTTTTATATTTTCAACGAAACTAGTGACAGTAGATATATTTTGAATTTCTCTAACCAATTTCCATTCTTTTTTCGAGTTACCTTTGACTTCCCGAAGCTTGTTTAGGTAGTAGTTATGTTTACAATTTTTAACATCTTTGGCAATATCTTTACAAATTTTTTTATAAGCTTCAATAGTACTAGAATTGTTTTGAAATTTGCTTTTCATTTTGTATAATTTATTCTTTTCTTTAACCTTTCTAAGCAATTCCGTTGTTATCCAGGGTTTTAGTCTTTTTGTTTTATTCACACTACTTTATATTTTTTTCGAACTAAGCCTAATGTAATTCCTGAGTATATCAACAAAGTAACTGTAAGCTTTCGAAGCATCATTTTCATTATAAACATTAAACCAACTTTCATAGCGAAGAAATTCATTTAGCGCACGGTAATCAGTGATAGAGTAAGAAGAGCACGAAGGAAGTATATTTGGACTAACAACACAATTGTATTTAATACTCAGATATGTCAAACAGTGATCAGAAATCTGTAAATCGAAAACAGAGCTATAAAACAAGAGATCTTCAGGTCTGCAAAAACGCACCATAATATGGTCAATACAGGTATTTGAGGATTCATTAATACGAGTAGGTTTGTTAATACACGATTCAAAACCGAAAGATGCTAATAAGAATAAGTAACTGTCAACCTCTGCAGAATCTTGCATGATGTCAATATTAATATCGCCTAATAAGATAATGTTACGTTACCAAAGACTCATTAAATCTATAAACACAGAATATAGTTAGGTTTTTATCACTAACAGATACTTTAATAACATCACAACTCTGCAAATTAAAAGAAACAACATCGACATTAAACTCATTTTTAATAAAAACGGCAACACCTCCAGAAGCATATTCATTATTGCAACATGGGAAAAATTCATAGCCACCAATATTAAAGAAGGATACTTCCTCATCATAAATCCATGTTCTGTTAAGAAGATAAAACTTGGCTTATTATCAAACGAATCCAAATGAACAAGAAGATTATCAAGATTTTTACGCATACTCCTTATATTTTGGTGAACGATGCAAAAGTTGTTAAAGTAGTTCTGGTTAAAAACAAGATCGAAGGAATCAATATTTATGCAGTTTACAGAGGGGATATTTTGATTATAATCTTGTGATTCAAACATAAAAAATTTAATTTAAAGCTTTGAGATAAGACTCCGACTCAATAATTATATATTTATCATTATCCCCTTTGCGCATAAATATTCTTCCTGCCTTCACCCACACATACTTAAACAATTTCACTTTTTGCAACTTTTGGGCAGCACGTAAAAGTCGCCTTGTTGTACCATTTAAGGATTCGTTAATAAAAATTTTTGAAAATCTAAAATCTATAGACCTGATTTCGCGCCTTCCAATTGTTTGAAGAATATTAGCAAAAATGTGTACTATAATGTCTCAGGAGTGATAGAATTCTTTACGCTCTAAACAGTTGCCCATTGACACAAATGGCTCCTTTCTTGCATCAAGACGATTTCTGATTCATTGGCTCAATTTTTTGTTTCATCTTACGGTCTAACCCATTCCAGATTTGTAGAGGTGTGCAATTTTTCCTTCCAAAATAAATGTACGATCTAAAGTGTACACATCCATGCGATTCTTCGAAACTCATCAGACTTGTGACGACCCTTTCCTTGGCAATATTTACACTATAAACAATTTATGTGGCATCTACATATAAAATGTGAAAAATCCGAAAACCCAATATTGTGAACAAATTCGCAATAATCATTCAGACATACGGATACTCGGAGTACGAGTATCTTCTTCTAACATATCTGTGCGTCCTTAGCCGTGCAAAATGGTACACTCTGGTTCATAGTAACCCACAGTTACATCTGGAACAATTGTAACCCCCTCAGAGTCCTTTCATTTTTTTTGTTTGCTTGTAAAAAAAAAATGAAAAAATAATCGAAAAGAATAGGCTGATACGTGACTTTTGTGAAGACGAAAGCCCGCTTCATCCCCCTCTATTTCATCTTAACAAAAAAAAAAGAAAAAAAAAACAAGAGCATTACCCAACAAGAATGAGCGGTATGGCTAGCTTTTTATCTAACAACTGAGTACAGAAGGACGTCTCCTTTAAAATGAAATTTTTGAGCATGATTTCGGAAAATTTTACGCCGCAGTCATGAATTTGTGTTCCCATTCCGGTGATGCCTGACGCGCTCACATAAAGGAAGGAAAATAAGGGCGGCCTCTCCTGGGACCAAGGTAATATATTATTAGAACAAGGGCGAGAGAGCAGTCTTTATCTGTTATTCGATTTCGTTTACTTCTTTTTCCCCATTAGTACGTGCGCTCTGATGGTAATGGCATGGTTAAAATATCTACGAATACCCACCGTCACACTCCCTCCCCCCCCCACCATTCGTATGATGAATATCTCAAAAATTAATAGAGGATTTATAGTTGGCTTTGTTGGAGGTCAATAAACAACACCTCGTGACAAGCCCTAGCATGAGCTATTCGTACGGTTACCAGCTTTATGTACATATATTGGTATCGGTATCGGTATCAGTAGCAGCAACAGCTTCTTAGAACGTCAGCAATGCCATCAGATAAACATGCACCTCTCGACCAGATGCAAGAAGGTATGCAAGTATCCGTAGCCCGCTTGCCAATTCGGAGCAAATTTCCAGTGCAACTCATCTCATATCACATCACGTCTCGCCGAAGCGCATAACGTTCCATGTCGAATAGTCATGTTCGACGGGTCGTCTTACTATATTTTTATAACAACTTTGACAAAATCACAAACTCTTAGTGTGCGACACGGATGTGTGCTGCGGAAGAACCCTCCACAACGTGACACGAGATTTTAGTCTTAATTACCCCCCAAATGGATGGATGAATGGATGTGATGCATCCTTGGAACACCCATGGAACATGCATCTAGAGAAAAAGAGAAAGAGAGAGATAAAGAGGGAAAAATACGCGATTAATCGTCCCCAGCGGATCATCGATGAAATGCTCCGTTTTTATTATAACACACAACACCGGCAGAGCTGAGACGAGATGCAGCATGAGGTTATAGTGACAGTGGTGACGTGGTTGAGTCCATTATGGGTTCCTGTATATATGATAGTTACCGGACCGGACTAACCAACGAACGGTCGAACGGTCGAATGGATGGATGGACGAGCCCAGTTCTACGAACTTCCTTAGAACCAGAAACGGTAGCTACGAGTATAGCAGTAGCAATAACACAGCAGCTATCTATCTATCAGATGATGTCTTTCCCAGGAAATCTTACCGAGTCGAACAAATGAATGGTACTTGGAGTGAGAGACAACCTGAGCTGAGCCGAATTGAGCTGAGCTGATCTGAGTACTCAGCAGTGTGCCACTTTAGACAAGGTTTAAGGTTGAGAAGAACAAAGTAGATACCTGGGAGTTAAGTGGTACGTACGTACTCCTTTTGATTTTGCCACAAATACATGTACTCGTATGTTGCTGTTACAAATGCTGATGGTGATGCTGCCATCAAATGAAATAAATCATTCGATCAAAGTTGGTTTCGGTTGGAAATTGTTGATACTGTCACTTGGTTTTGAGATGTTTCTGTGAGAAGGACATGAACAGTTTATACTCCAATTATGAGACAGACAATGGAACAGTTTGGTTACACTCCCTCTCATCGAAAGGTCGCTCATATATTGTTGTAAACATGTGGATGTGGATGCCATATATCACAGGGATTGTCCAAGTTATGCCTGCATAATTGATTCACTGTCCCTGGATCCTGGACCCGGAGTTTGTGTGTATTCTACGAATATACATATATATATGTATACGACAATGGCTTTTGTTTTATTCAAACGGATGGTGATACCCACCATCAGGACAATGGCAAAGAGGATTTCTCTTCTTCCATAAGTAGATTGACAAGAGATTACAGGCATAGAGACAGCAGCGAATATGCTAAACTTATTTTGATTAACGGAGAAAAGTTTTAAGATACATTCTTCTTATTTTGTTTTGTTTTGTTAAGAGCAAAACTCAAACATTCTGATGACATAACTAAATGTTATCCACAGAATTGGATTTATCCATTTATACCGCTGGATGTATTTGTACCAGTTTAAGTGGTACAAACAAGAGCTTGCAAAAATTCCTTTAAAGCCCATCAGATTAAAAACCGTTCTTTAATTCACAAGTATTAGTATCTACGTTTTTTGTTTGCCTCCATTTCAATAAGGGCACAAGTCAGGCCTAACGAATAAAAGACGACCTGAGAGGTACTTTTGTTGCTTTGCCAAGGGGGTCTGCTCTGGATAAGCGTGGTGCAACCACTACGAATGCTGAACGCAGCTTCACGGATCAACGGCAGCTCAAAATACCACAGTCTGCATAGGGGAAAGCTTTCGGAGGTAATCAAAACTCAAAGCGGCGTGAGATAAGGATACAGTCTCCCCTGCTCTTTCAAGCGAACCTGAACAAATACTAGTTTAGCTAAACGAAAAACTCGTGAACTAAAGCTGTAACTACATCGACTTTATGGCATGAGCTGCTAGAGTAAAACACGAGAAATCTCCACAAATATAACAACGAAGCTGCAAAGGCTCTCAAGTCTACGATTTTCTAACATAATCACATTCCCGATGGGTTCTTAGTCAGAGTATGCCAAAATCTCGCTTGTGAATGGATCAAACTGGCTGAATTCTGTTGAAGATGCTTCGTTGAATAAGATAGCATGGAGATGTTTCTGGGGAACCATTCCTAAGAAGTAGGCTAGCAATAATTATACTTCCGTCCCTTTGACTTATAAGTATGCAACTCTGGCTATTTAAGGATTTCAAAAGGATTTCAGATTTTCAAGAGAAATATTGTGAAGGACATATTATGTGAATGATAACCAGCCTAGGATAGGTAAGATTTTACTGATGTCAAACGTCAAGCTCACTCAAGAAGGAACACGAATATGTACAACAGTCGCTCACAGACCGTAGTGGTGTAATAACGTGTTTCGGCTTTTTTTTCGAGAAAAAAAATAAAATAAAAAATATAAAAAATATATATATACATATATATTACGTGTAAAACTGTCTTTGACGTCGTTTTTATAAGGGGTCAGTCAGCCCAGTGGAAGTGGCGTTTGAACGCGAAACAAAGTGGAGCGAGTTCGAGTCCCGTCGGGGAACAATACTTTTTTTTTTTGTTTTTTGTTTATTTTTTAAAACGAACACGTGCAATAAAAGTGTTAGCAAATAGATAAAAGCAGGCGATGGATATAGGTGAGCGGTCCGCTCCCCCAATAGCGGGATCAGCGGATGACGCAAACACATCAGCCGATGAAGCAGTTCTTGCGGGAAACTTATCTCCTCGTGAAACAAGGTCCAAGAGAAGGAGAAAGATAAATCCGACTCCCAAACCCGTTAAACGCACCGCCCTATCTGCTTCTGATGCGAAGCCGGAGGTTGGAGTGAGGGAAGCGGCCAAAACAGCAGAGGTTAATAAAAAACAACACGGTAGTTATTACCCACACATCTCCGTTAGTGGAGAAGAGCGCTACTTAGCGTCAGACAATAGCTTCGCCTCTCTAATGGCTTCTGAATCAGAGGACGAAGAAGAAGAATTAACGTCGCTTAACAGCAGTATTAAGCAGATGCAAGAAAGAGTACTGTTAATTAGAGCCAAACAAACAGCGAGAAGGACGAGGGAACTGCAAGAGACGCAAAATTCTCAACAACAACAATAGCAGACAAATAAAAAACCGACTGGAACCCAGCAACAACAAAACCAAACACTGAAACAGTCTCAGTCAGAAAAAAATTCTACTGCGCAACAAAAGCAGAAGAAACAAAAATTACAACCACAAAAAAACCAACAAAAACAGCAGCAGCAACCACAACAACAGCAAACACATCAGCAGCAAAAAGATCAACAACATCAAGCAAAACAGCAAAAATCAAGCAATCAAAGGGTGCCTCCAATAAATACATATAAAATGGAATTGAAGGATACAATAGAGTTATGTAAGTCGGCCATAGGCAACAATTTCTTTATTAAAAAACTAAGTTTAGATAGGCACGCGATCCACTGCAATACAGTGGAGCGCTACCACAAAATTAAAAGTTTACTGAAGGATACGACGACGGAGTTCTTCTCCTACACCCCGAAGGGGGAAAAGCTGCAAACAATGCTGCTGAAGGGGTTAGAACCGTCGACTGTTCCGGAGGAGCTCCTTGCACTGCTTAAAGAGAAGGAGTGCAAAGAGCTCAAATTCGTGGGGGTCAAGCCATTTGTCACGGCTAGAGCCAAAAGGGAGAAGCGGCAACTACCGTTTTTCCTGGTCCAGCTAAGTCCCGACAGCAATCTGGATGGTCTAAGGAGTATCAATGTCCTAGACTACCAGGTTGTACACTGGGAAAAATTAAAGAGGAGCGAAAACATTTTACAATGTGTGCGCTGCCAAAGGTTCGGACACGCCGCGTCGAACTGCGAAATGCAGCCTCGATGCGTGAAGTGCGGAAAGAACCACAAGTCCGAGGAATGCGCTCTGGGTAAGGACGGAGCGTCTGAAAAAAGCCAACTCTCTTGTGCTTTATGTAGGAACACGGGGCACACCGCAAATTATCGGGGTTGTCGAAAATTCCAGTATATCAAAAGAATAAAGCTGGCCCGGCAGCAGAAAGTGGAAGTGAAACGTCCACCCGTGCATTTGCAAACTCCAGCCGTTACTCCCCATGTTACCTACGCCCAAATGGCGGCAGGTAGGGGAAATACGGTACAGCAAGTGAAGGTTGCTTCTCAGGCCCCAGCGCCCAGAGCACCGGAACCAGTACCTGACATGCTAGCTATCTTGCTCTCTATCCAGGGGCAGATGGCTCAGCTACAACGTCATTTGACTGAACAGACCGCGCGGGTGGATCAAGTATACGCGCTGCTGCCTGGCCTAACGCACCTTTTGCCGTAATGGGTACGTACATTGCGGAGCAAACCCTGAAGGTCCTTGCTGTGAATGTTAATTCACTGATTAGGCTCGAACGAAGAGCCGCACTATTTAAGTTGCTTAAAGACCAAGCCCCTGATGTGCTTTTGGTTAGCGAAACTAAGCTTACCAAAAGACACAAAATGAGGCACAGAAGATATAAAATAGTACGAAGAAACCGACCCAACGCCATTCAGGGAGGTGGCGTTGCGATATTCGTACGAAAAGGTATACGTTTTAAAAGAGTATACAGTCGTGTAGTACGTAGGTTCCAAGTGCTGGAAGCATGTATCGTGTATATCCCTCTCCGTAGTGGAAAGCGGTTGTACATGGTGTCTGTCTATGCACCTAAGGCTACTCAATCCACCATATTTATCTCAGAGCTCGAGACGCTTTTTCGATTCCTGAGGCTGGAATTGGAAGACAACTATTTTATTATCGGCGGGGATTTCAACGCCAAACATAGTGATTGGGGAAATAATACACCAAATACTAGAGGGAACCTACTATTCAATTGGTGGGGTCAGGACAGTGTAATGTATCGACTGGGCTTAAGGCGACGGATAGTCCGTCGTTTCCCAGACACGAGTCCTATTTGGATCTTCTGCTGTTCGACTCACGAATACAACTGACATCCACTAACCAACAAACTACAAACTGTCTACGCACTTTCGTGTATGACAGTGACCATTGCGGTCTCAGCACCGAAATAACTATTCCCAACGAAATTGCGGAATTGGATGAGTTTGTCCAAAGGCATTCCTACAATTATAGTAGGGTGCGTTGGACACACTTCACCAGAACACTGACAAGAGCACTCTCCTCGAATTCGCTCTACCCACCGTCCAATAGAAATCTGTCAAACGAGGAGATTGACAGGTATCTAAAACTAATGGACGAGACAATTAAACGAACAATGGACAAAACGATACCTCAGTATCAATACACTGACAACGAAGACTTATTCCGCAACGCAACTATTGACGCACTGCACCGACAGAAAAGTAGACTGCTGTCAAGACTAAAAACCTTGTACAGACAGTTTACTGACAGACATAACCCGGAGATCATGACACTGAAGTCGTCGATTAAAAACCTCCAAACTTTAATAAAAGAAAATTACAGAGCTTCTGTAAGTTTGTATTGGAACAATAAAAATCGGGCTGTAAACACCAGCAACCCGAATATGTTCCCGCAAATAAATAAAATATTTCGAAGAAATAATCAGAACGACCTTCCATGTCTTAAAATCGCCCGAACGACGAACAACGAACAAATACTGGTAGCAGCGGGCATAGATCCAAATGAGGCTGTTGATGATGACAACTTCTTTGTGATCGAGGATCCGCAGGAGCAGGTAGAGGCTATAGGAGCGACTTTCCAGGAAGTGTACAAGGCGAATGTTATCATTGGCCCGAACCACGATCTGGGGAATCGAGTCCTTGTGCACAATTTCTACCTTCGAAATGAAATTGTGAATTGGCGATTCGAGAGCTCGGGTTTCACCCAGTTCAGTGACGAGAATATGGCAAATAATGTCATCACCAACGATAGGGTACTACCCCCGTTCATCTCGAAGGAAGAGCTCCAAACGATCTTCAAATCACTTAGAAGTAAGAAATCAGTGGGAATCGATGAAATACCGAACATTGTGCTTCGATATCTCCCTCTAGAAGCGGTGAACATATACACCACCCTGTTTAATAATGCAATGAATAATGCATATTATCCAGCGCATTGGAAAACTGCGGTGGTACATCCCATCCCTAAAAGGGATAAAGACACTTCCAATCCGGCGAATCTCCGCTCGATCAGTCTTCTTCCAAACATCAGTAAGGTTTTCGAGAAGGTGATCAATAGAGTCCTGACTAAGTGGGTTGAGGACAAACATATAGTTCCGGATAATCAGTTCGGTTTCAAGGCGGGACATGATATCATTCATGCTGCGTCTAAACTGGTTTCTGATATCCAATGGAACAAAGGCAAGAAACAGTGCACTGGTGCCTGCCTGATTGACTTATAGAAAGCCTTCGATACCGTATGGTTAGAAATGGACTTTTTCAAGCTGGACAGGTTGGGCATTAGTAAACCACTGTTGTATATTCTTTTGATATGCTCTCCAGTAGACAGTTCATCGGGAAGAATGGTGATGTGACTTCTGCTGGAACATTTAACATTAAAAACGGTCTGCAACAGTGTGCGGTAAATTCGCCGATCCTATTCAACATTTACACAAGTGATCTGATAGGTTCACTTCACCATGCCATAGCGTACGCAGACGACATAATCGCGTACAGATCAGGTCCAAAGATTGAGGTCATTAATATACTTTTGAAACGCGACTTCGACAAAATTAAGCGATATTGCGATGACTGGAAGTTGAAAATCAACTTTCAGAAGTCGGAAACCATTCTGTTTAGGACGCCTTTGTCTGGGGCCTCTAGGGATACCAGAAAGAATTGGCGAAAGTTCTCGATCGTGGGACAGCACGGGCAGCCCCTTGCTTGTCAAAATGTAGTCAGATACCTTGGGATCTGGCTAGATCAATTTCTGTATTTTAACAAACATATGGAGGTTGCTCTGGCCAGAGCCAAAGGTGCTTTTGCCCTTACAAAGAGACTGTTTTATAACAGCCAACTCGATGCGAGGGTGAAGGTAATCTGCTACATGGCCCTTATCAGGCCTATGCTTGTATTTGGATGTCCCGTGTGGTTCAACGTGAGAGCAAGCTCATTGGAAAAGATTCGGGTGTTTGAGAGGGCTTGTCTTAGGACTTGTCTTCGCTTATACAGAACACCAGAGTCTGAGTACATAAAATTCTATCCTAATGAGGTCTTATACAATAGGGCGAACCTAATAAGAGTGGACAATTTCGTCATTAAGTTGACTCGAAGGCACGTTGCAAAAGCAATGGCCTCATCAAACAACCTGATCTCCGGGGCTTACTACCCCAATTATATGTATCACGAGAGAGCTCGCTTTGACGGCTTTATTCCTCCAGAAGCGTTCCTCTATTTAGATAGCAAAGGTCTGATCCAGGACAGATTGGCGGTGCCGCTAATCTTCCACGTCGCTCGAACAGCTGCGGACAGGCGACTCAACTACGACAGAGACGTCGCACATGGCAGTGCGGAGCGTCTCCGGTTCAGTAGGTCGGTAGGGAGTCGCGACAGGAGGGATGTTGCTCAGCAGCACCAGCAATTTTGGTGGCTAGTTGAAGGGGAGGATGCTTCGTCGTCGAATGCCTCCAGTAATAGATAGCTTCATCTGAGGCAAAGTGGGTCAGCCTAATTTTTTTTTAGCCATGGCCGGCTTACATAGTTTTAGGTAGGATTAAGTTAGTTTTTAGGAAAAAAAAAAATATAAAAAACAAAAAAAAAAATTAATAAAAATAAAAAATGAAAAAAAAACAAAATATATATATATACATATATTTATATATTAAGTATATATGTATTATGTATATATATATATATATGTATGTGTGTGCGTACGTATTAGATGTAAGTAGGTTTAAGTAGAATAAGATTTATTTTTAGATAGTCTGTAGGCTTTTAGTTTTAAGTTTCATAAAAAATTAAAAAATTGTCCATTCACTAAGTTTTTTACTTATAATTTATTTTCTTAGTTCTAGTATTAAGTAATGTTAAAATAAAAATATAATGTAAGATACGTCGAAAGACATAGTTTAAGTGTTAGGTTTAACTTAGAGTGCCCGCATGGGGCCAGTAAGTTAGAATAAGATTATTTGTAAGTTATTTAAGCTAATTTTTAAGCATTTTTTTGTCTAGCATTTAAGAGTAATTTAAGTATATAAATAAAAATGCATTTAAACTGAACTGAACTGACGAATATGTACAACTAAGACTAGAAGTTTGCAGCGAAATAGTCCAGAAAATGGTGCTACAGTTCGGGCTGAATCTGGCTCTCAATTAGCAAGCTTCTCTTCTACAGTCAGCCCGGTCCTTGGCCAACTCAAAAAAAGGTGAGGTCTTCCTCTACTGCGCTGTCCCTATGGGTTAGATTTGAAGACTCTACGGGCCGGAGCATTGATGTGCTGGAGCATTTCGCTCTAAATGTGCTAGTCGTCTCAGGCGACTAGGTCGATGTCGATTTATAGATCATATAGTTCGTTGTTAAATCCTCTTCTCCAAATCCCGTCAACGCAAACAGCACCGAATATTTTGCGAAGGATTTTTCTCTCGAATCGACTGCTTTTGATAGAGTTCATGCTTCAGCGCCATAAAGTAGGAGTGGGATGATCAAGGTCTTATATAGAGCCTCCTTAGTTTTTCGAGATTGCACCTTACTACTCAATTGCCTTCTAAGCCAAAAGATACAGCGATAGGCAAGAGTGATTCTTCGATTTATTTCTACTGAGGTAACAGAATTGGTAGCAGAGCAAGGGTAGACAAAGTCCCTTACTACCTCAAAGTTGTGACTGTCGATCGTGATATTCTGTCCAATCCGTGGATGTTGTGTAATCGTCTTGTTGACAGCATATTCTTCATTTATTTACCGCTTAAGCCATTTTGACAGATTCCGTTTCAATACTAGGGAACACACCGATGACAGCCCGCTGATTTCTCACAATTATGTCAATATCATCGGCGTACGCTAGTAGTTGTATAGACCCTTGAAGAATTCTGCCTGCCGTGTTCGTTTCAAGTATGGTGCCAAAGAAGTCACATGAGAGCACGTCACGTTAAATACGTTTCCTGACATCAAAAGTCTCGGTTAAGTCGTTACCGGACGTTTGGCATGGATGTCAAGACTAGACATGGCTCTATGTACTTCGTCTCTATTAATGCTGTCAAGTTCGGCCTTAGAATCATGAGTTTCTTGAGTTTTTTCTGATAGTCGATTGTGAACTTTCCTGGTCTGAAACCACATTGATAGAGACAACGTGACGAAGGACTTCAGATGTTCTCACAGTACTATATGACAGACAGAGACTTGTACCTCTATAGTTGGCGTAGTTGAGGGGTTCTCCTTTATCGTGCATCGCACAACCATCCTTAGATTTGTTGAGTTGTATTATTAACATGAATTTAATATGGATAGTGATAGTGTAAAAATTGAAAAACTGCCAAATTCAGATCAGTGGAACATTTGGAAGTTCCAAGTCAAAATTCTGTTAAATGCTAGTGATTTATACGAGGTTGTAATTGGGGAAGAATCTATGCCAAATGTCGTAGAAGGTGGTGATTTAACAAGCTTTAAGAAGTGGCAAGTAAAAGATCGAAAAGCCCAAAAAATGATCGCAAATAGCGTTGGACAGCAACCATTAATTCATATTATGCATTGCTCAACGTCTTATGAAATGTGGAAAAAGCTCTGTTTAGTTTACGAGCACAGCTGCAGTGCAAGTATAAATCTTCTTCAACAACGCTTTTACAGTTTTCAAAAAAACCCTGATGATGACATTGCCACTCACATGAGTAAATTAGAGAACTTGGTGCAACAACTAAGGGATGCAGGCGAAAAAGTCTCCCCATATATGCTTGTCGCAAAAATATTGATGACCTTACCTAAGAGCTTCTCACATTTTTTTAGTGCTTGGGAGTCTACAGACATCAAGAATCAAACATTAATTAATTTAAGATCACGCTTAATCATGGAGTAGACAAGAATTAATGCAATGGAATCACCCACATCAACAGTGTCAAACAATGAAGAAAACAGTGCACTCTTTACAGGACAACAACATACATCAAAAATTGGTAAAACCCACAATCAAGATAAGAAAAAACGTCCAGGTAAGTGTTTTGCATGCAATAAATATGGACATTGGAAATCTAACTGTCCAAATAAACATAAAAATATAAAACAATTAAACTATGTAAACAATGAGAAGATGAGGGAGATGATGCACTTGTTTGTGCTTCAGTTAATTTTAACGAGGTAGTTGGAACGGACGATTGGGTCTTGGATTCAGGTGCAAGCGAGCACATGACTTTTCGTCGAGAATGGTTCAGCAAATTTGTACAGCTAGATAATCCAGTACCGATAACTGTAGGGAATGGAAGTAAAATAAATGCATACGGGAAAGGTGAAATAAATATCTTAGCTTTTAATGGTAAAGAATGGAAAAGAAAAAGATTGGTTAGCGTTTATTTTGTGCCCGATATTAAGATAAATTTATTTTCTACTGGAAGTGCTCTAGATAAAAACTACAAATTTTTTTTTTTTTTTTTTTTTTTATAATGAGCGCGCGCTCAAGGGGTTTGAGTACCCTTAAGGTGATTGTACACAGCGCGGGCAAGGGAAATTTAGGGAGGAAGAAAAGAGAGGTACCGATGTACATTGTTTTTAAATGTTTGCAAGTTATAACGACCAGGAAATACAGAGATCGGCAGGGCATTCCATAAGCAAGTTGTACGGCTTAGGAACGAATCACGATATTTTAGAGTACGTCCGAAAATGGGCTTAAGGGTATACTGAGGAGCATTCATAGCGAGACGGGTGTTACGGTTGAAAGTTTGAATGGGCGGAATGCTACTGGCGATTTCAGTGGAGCACTGGTGGTGGAAATAGCGATAAAACAAAGTGAGACACGAGACATTACGTCGGTGTTCGAGGGTATCAATTGACTGACTGATATTAGTATCATCAATGAGCTTTATCGCACGATTTTGAATCCCATCTATCAGGTGCAGAGATGTTTTAGGAGCACCTGACCAGATGTGGGCATTGTACTCCAATTTTGGGCGGATGAATGCCTTATATATTGAGGCCAGATCAGAGGGGGTAAAATATTTCTTACATCGTTTGAAGAAACCTAGACATTTCGCAGCATTTTTGGCGACATCAAATATGTGGTCATTCCAACGGAAGTTGTCATGGACACACATACCGAGAATGGAAAGTTTTTCGGTTTCGACGATGCAAGTGCCATTCATGGATAATGGCTGGGTGTTTAAATTTCGCTTTAAAGACAGCAGACAGCATTGTGTTTTGGAAGCATTAAATTCCACTCTATTGATAGTTCCCCAATTGGTTATGCTGTTGATATCGGAATTTAATAAGCTTAGCATACGCTGCCGTTCTCGTACTACAGCCGAAGAGCAGGGCCGTGAGTCCGGGAACGAATATGAAAAGCAGAGAGTACTGTCATCAGCAAAGGAATATATTGGATTAGAAGTAGCAGACAAGAGATCGTTAATGAAAATTAAAAAGAGTGTCGGTGACAGAACAGAGCCCTGGGGCACACCAGCATTTATTTTGTGAATATCAGACTTGAAACCGTCCAAGACAACTTGAATTGAACGTTCCGAAAGGTAATTTCTAATCCATTGAAGAAGAGAGTCGTCGATCCCAAATGCACGCATTTTCGACAAAAGAGCCTGATGCCAAACTCTGTCAAATGCCTTAGAAATATCAAGTGCAACTATCTTGCTTTCGCCAGATTGATGTACGCTTTGGTTCCACTTTTCGGTGAGACATGCCATCAAATCACCAGTGGACCTGTTGCTACGAAAACCGTACTGCCAGTCATTGAGAAGTTTTCGTGTTTCGAGATATTTCATGAGCTGACGATTTATCAGTGTTTCCATGACCTTGGAAAGAAGGGACGTAAGTGCAATGGGTCTGTAGGAGGAGAGAGAAGATGATTCGCCTTTTTTAGGGACGGGCTGGACAAATGCTGTTTTCCATCTGCTCGGGAAGAGTCCTAAAGTGTAGGATTGATGAAAAAGCTTACGCAGTGGTTTTGCCAGCGAGGAAGAACACCTCTTCAGAAGAAGGGGAGATATACCATCTGGACCAGCGGATTTATGTATGTCGAGATTCTTAAATACTCTTGCTACTACACGAGTGCGAAAGTAGATTCGTCCCATTGAAGATTCGACGCACTCAAGTGTAGGCGGAGACAAAGCACAATCTGGGAGTGTTGAGCTGGCCGCAAAGTGTGCAGCAAGCAGATTGGCCTTATCCAAAGAGCTGACAGCTGGAATGTCATTGTAAATGAGCGTTGGGATGGAGGATGAGGCGGAATTTCTAATATTTTTGACGAACGACCAACAATTTTTACTGCGTTTGAGACATTGCAATATTTTTTGCCTCAGTTTTTGGTCGTATTGGAATTTCACTCCCTTGAGAAAGGCGTTGCAGTCATTCCGGGCTCATTTTAACTTTTTTCGGTTTTCCTCTGTTGGGTTGGTCTTATAGGCCCGGAAAAACCTTTCTCTAACCCTGACGGCCTCTTTACAGCTCGAGTCGTACCATGCCTTTTCTCTTGGTTTGATACTCTTCATCCGATGAGGAATAAAGAATCTCATTCCAAAGGGAATGGTATCCGTAATCATATCAGCTGCGGCATCCACGTCGTTATCGAGGAAGCATAACGACCAGTTAGAATTCCTAAAGAAGCTGTTAAGACCGCTCGAATTGGCTTTCTCGTATTGCCATACGATTCTTTCAGGAACTGTGTGGTCGGCGTAAGAAAAATTAGCTGATATGACACAATGGTCCGACGAACCTAGAGGGGAGAGCACATCAATGGTGTACTTGTCAGGGTGAGAAGTGAAAAACAAGTCTTGGGTGTTGGCGGTATGACTATCAACGTCTGGTATTCGCGTGGGCTCATTTACAAGCTGCGTTAGGTTGTTTTCCGCAACGAAGATCTCAACACACCGTCCTTCGGGTGTTGTCTGTCCAGAATGTCGAAGCCACCCAGAATTGTGTATATTGAATTCGCCCGTAATAACGATTTCAGTATGAGGATACAGGGATACAATTCTTTGAATGGAGTCAGACAGCGCATCAAACTCGTTAAAGGTTGAATTGCTGTCCAATTTGGGGCTTCTGTAAATAAAGCAGTAGTGTATAATTTGCTTACGGAGATGGAATTTTAACCACATGAAGTTGAATTCCGGATTGGAACATGGATCACATTGTAGTGGAGTTTGGTAAGCTACATCACTACGCACATAAATGGCGAGACCGCGGTGAGAGAAGAATAATGGCACTAGTTCGTAGCCAGGTAGCTTCAGATCAGAATGATCTGAGAGGTGTGGGCGGGGATCTACCTGTGTTTCACTAAGTGCCAAAACAGCTGGTCTGTACTTACAGACGTGGACGTACGCACAAAAGTGATTACTTTTTAGCCCGTGTATATTGGCTACGTCTACCCTGAATTCCCTAGTCATAATCACAGACAAACACAGAAAACACAAACACCGACGATAACTTCTACTAGTCAAAAATGCAACATCGCTAAGTCTAATGGAATTGTAGTTGCAGTTGGCATTCGTTGTCAGAAATTATTTAAAATGCAATTTAAGGTAATAGTGGAACAAAAATTAACTTCGGCTTGTTTTTCTTTAAAAGCTGAATCCATACAAACATGGTATGAACGACTTGGTCATATGTGTGTCAGTCAAATCAGAAGTGTACTTAAAGCACATAATATTGAGTTTATTGATAGTCCACATTTTTTCTGTGATGCATGTGCACTAGGATAAATGCATAGAAATCCGTTCACTAATAGTAGTTCCAGAGCGACACGAGCAGGTGAATTGGTCCATTCGGATTTATGCGGCCCAATGCAAACTGCATCAATTGGTGGATCAAGGTATTTCGTTCTTTTTAAAGATGACTTTTCAAACTATAGAATAGTGTACTTCATTAAAGATAAATCTGAAACCTGTTCAGTTATTGAAAAATATGTAAGTTTTCTTAAAACAGTTGACTATCAGTTGAAAACGATTAGGTCCGATAATGGGTCGGAATTCAAAAATAAAGAAGTACAAAGTCTTCTTCAACGAAATGGCATTGGTCATCAAACAACGGTTCCTTATACACCGCAACAAAATGGCCGAGCAGAAAGGGATATGCGGTTTATAGTTGAAATTGCTAGGACTATGATTCACGCTAAGAATTTATATTTGATATATTTATTTCATCAACAAGCTTAGCTTACAGATTACGAAAAACAAACACAATTGTATGAGAAAAAATAATTTAAAATATAAAAAATAATAATAATTAAGTAAAATTTACAATAAAAACAATAACTAGCCAGAAAGTATGCTATATAAAATTATTTTAAAAGATTCTCTTGAAATATGAAGATCTATGTCTCTACATATTCTATTAAATGACTTAAGGGATCTAAAAATAGGCTCATTTTGTCCATAGTTTGTTCTATGCCCAATTAAATAAAAAAGTTGACGATCCCGCAGCACTCTCTCTGGGGCATAAATTGGAAACATAGATAACAAAATAGGACTATTTACACGTGAACAAAGGACATCTCTCACAAACATGATATCATGTGCATGCCTTCTCTCACTAAGTGGCATTATACCTAACAGCTTACACCTAGCATTATATGTCGTCTGAAAGTTCCAGCGCATGTTGAAGAAAATATATTTTGTAAATTTCCTTTGCACCCTTTCTATGCGGTCTGAATACGTCGAATAATTTGGGTTCCAAACAACATCGGCATATTCAAGAACAGATCTGACAAGGCCAATAAAAAGAGATAGCAAAGTAAAAGGATCAGAAAAATTTTTCGTGTTTCTCTTAATAAAACCAACTAGTGAATTGGCCTTCGCAACTATGTATTCTACATGAGAAGCAAATACTAATTTTGTGTCAATAAATACACCAAGATCTTTTATTTTGGATACTCTTTTTAAGGGCAGATTATTGACGTAATAATTGAACAAATGCAAAACGTTAGATCTAGAAAAAGAGATTGCAAAGCATTTATTAACATTTAAAGTTAAACAATTATTAACGCACCAAATCCATAAATTAATAAGGTCCATCTGGATCTTTAAGCAATCATTTGAACTCTTAATTTTTAAAAATATTTTGAGGTCATCTGCATACATTAAGCAGTGACAAAATTTTAGCTGTTGAACAATGTCATCAATAAATATAATAAAAAGGAGAGGGCCAAGGTGACTACCTTGAGGAACACCAGAAGTGCAAGATATTAATCTTGAATAATTATTTTCAATACAGACTTTCTGAGACCTTCCAATTAAAAATGAAGAAATCCATTTCAACATTGTCGAATGGAAACCAAATCTCTCCAGCTTTCTTATAAGTAGCCCATGGTTCACTGAATCAAAAGCTTTGCTAAAGTCCGTATAAACAGCATCAACCTGACACCCACTTTCGATTGCATTAGTTACAAAAGAAGTAAAGTAGACCAGATTAGACGTTGTCGAACGACCTGAGACAAAACCATGTTGAAACTCGGAAATATGTTCTTTAATATGAAAATCAATCTTTCTTTTCACAATACATTCAAAAAGCTTTGGTATAGCCGAAAGTTTGCAGATACCCCTATAGTTCCCGACGTCATTTTTGGAACCAGATTTAAAGATGGGTACCAGAAAGGATACTTTCCAATCGTCTAGGATTTACCACTTTCTCTTTGGGCAGAAGCAATAAATACAGCTGTATTCATGATAAATAGGTTTGGTCCCAGTCCGTTTAAAGGAAAAACACCTTTCGAACTATTTCAAAATAAAAGGCCAAATTTTAATAATATTCACACATTTGGCAATGAAGTGTTTGTCCATATTCCAAAGGAAAAGAGAAAAAAGCTCGACAAGAAGTCGAGACCTGCAATTTTTGTCGGATATCCAGAAAATATTAAAGGTTTTCGTGTGTGGATAAAGGAATTAAATAAAATTGAAGTAGCTAGGGATGTTTTATTTAAAGAATATTCTGTTGTCCACTTAGACCAGAAGTTACCTATCGAGGAACATCAAAGAACCCAAAGCGAATACCTTTCTGAAGAAGAAGCTTTTGAGAAAGCAGGCGAACTTCTTGATGAGGATATGAAACAAAATTATAAACCTAACCAAAGCTTAAACCAATTGGGAGTTCGGATGAAGGAGACAGAACAGACGGAACCTCAAACTAATTACCGGGATAAACTCAGAAGTCATTCTCAGTCCAGTTCAAAACAAAACACAGGAATATATGCAAATGTATTAGAGGGATATACTTTTATTTGTAATAGTTTTGAACCATCAAATTATAAAGAAGCATTAGAATCACCCGATGCTAGTAATTGGGAAAAAGCCATGAACGAAGAGATGACAGCTCATCAGAAAAATAAAACATGGATTTTGGTAGAACCGCCGCAAAATTGTAAGACAATCAAAAACAAATGGGTTTTCAAAGCTTAGTTATTTCCCGACAATACAATCGAACGATACAAGGCACGTCTTGTTGCTAAGGGTTTTAATCAACGAGAAGGTATTGATTACGAAGAAACTTTTAGTCCCGTGGCAAAATTTACATCAATTCACACCATATTTGCAATAGCAGCCAGCAAACATTTAGAGCTCTATCAATTTGACGTAAAAACTGCCTTCCTCAATGGTGAAATTAAAGAAGAAATTTTCATGGATCAACCACATGGGTACGATGATGGATCTGGTAGAGTTTGTAAGCTAATGAAGAGTTTGTATGGTTTAAAACAAGCTTCTAGATGCTGGAACTCTACGTTTACAAAATTGTTAACCGCTATTGATTTCGAAGTGGGAAAATATATCTAGCGCTTTATATAGACGACGGTTTGATTGCTGCAAAAAAATGAATGTGATGTGAATTACATAAATAACCTTTTAAATAAACATTTTGAAGTAAAATTTACCAAAGCAAACTACTATCTTGGACTACAAGTAACACGAATGCCAGATGGAGCCTACTTTGTTTGTCAATCAAATTATACAGATCGAGTCCTTAGGAAATTCAACATGTTGGAGTCGAATCCTATTTCTACACCATCTGATCTTGGAAGCCATTCGACAATTTTGGATAAGAAGTTATCTTCAGAAATAAAATTTCCATTCCGAGAAGCTGTCGGTAGTCTCATGTATTTGGCAATCGCTACGAGACCAGATATTGCTTTTGCAGTGGGAGTTGTTAGTCGTTTTTTGGATAAACCAACTTCACAACACGTCAAAGCGGTTAAGCGTATTTTTAAATATTTAATAAGCACAAAAGATTTTGGAATAATTTTTAACTCCAGTACTAATCTCCTTCTTTCTGTCTTTAGTGATGCTAACTATGCAGGTGATCATTCTACAAAACGTTCAACCAGTGGACATGTATGTCTTCTTGGAGGTAGTCCTATTTCCTGGTCATCTAAGAGACAGCGATGTACAGCTCTTAGTACAACAGAGGCAGAGTATATAGTAGCGTCGGAAGCAGTCAAAGAGTTGATGTGGCTTGATGCGCTTATACGGAATTTGCTTGGTGACGAATATCAAAAACCTATGCTTTACATCGATAACCAAAGTGCTCTCAAACTTATAAAAAACCCCGAGTATCATGCAAGGATCAAGCACATTGATGTTCGGATACATTTTATTCGTGAAAAATATAATGAAAATTTTTTTGAAACTTGTTTTGTTCCATCTAATAAACAACTAGCTGACATTTTTACGAAATCACTTGCAAAGGAAAAGTTTGAATTTTTTCGAAAAGGCATTAAAATTGTACGTTAAATTTGTTTGAAATATTTGAAGAATATGTACCTTATGAATTGTTAAAAATTAATTTCAATATTCATTTTAATAATAAGTGGGAGTGTTGAGTTGTATTATTAACATGAATTAGTTTTTTTGAGCCACACTGTACATAACACTTGTTTGGTACATTAGCGCATCATCTTATAAGTTATTCACTTGAAATATACTCTTACTTCTATTTTGTCATCCGAGACGAACGGTCGTTTTAATCAGTTTAACAAGATTCCATTCATCATGCATAGACTCTTCTGCCCAGATCTGAGAAATGAGTTGGTGTATGCTCTCTACAAAATCACTTCCATCAGCTTTGAATACCTCAGCCAGTAAGCAGTTAGATCGAGCAGTTTTATTGGATTTAAGTTTAGATATTGCTACCCTCACCATCGTCTAAGTTTGAATGGTCTATTCTGCCTGCCGGCGGGATATAGGGATACGTCTTTATTATACAGTTTGCAGAATAAGTTTTTCCATATTGTGAGCACCGACTGAGACTAGGTTTCCTTCTATATCCCTACAAGCTTCTGCATGAGTCCTTGACAGGTTCTTTTTGCTTTTGGTAAATTTTCCGCATGTTGTTCTTGGAGTACAAGGACTTTTTTTCCTCTTCTGGAGAAGCCGATGTTCTCACCATTTCTCTTGCTCGTAGAGCTCACGAGCGGTTCGTGAGTAAAGCCGCTTCGTATGCTTCTTGTTTATCTGAATGTGCCTGCCAGCATTCTTCATCAAACCAGGGATTCTTATTGGTGGCCGAATGAAAGTTGTTGCGTCTCTGATGCGTCTCTGATGGCACGTTGGTTGCCTACTTGAAGCTGGCAGCATAGGAGTTGTTGAGAGATTTTAGGATACGTGTTCGGTACCACTAAATCACCGTCAAACTTTGGGATCCTACACTGCACCAACAGGCTAGAATCTACCTTGTACTGGAAGTGAAAATAATCAGGTGGCGCAGATAATTGGAGATGAATCGAAGTGCGTAAAGCATTAAAAGTACGGATTACACCAGCTTCAGCAGAAGAAATACGCAAACATGTAGTCCTCTACCGCGCCAAAACAAAGGAATTTAGCAAAGTGTTAACCGCGTTATACTGCATATTATTAGCTGCACAAACTGAAGAGGCAGAAAGGAGAATAAGGCCATCATCAGTAACATCACTCGTAAGCAGTGACAATAATTGTGACATGACATGGTATATGTTTGTAAGAGAATTAACAGTGAGCATTGTTAAATTATTTAAATTTTAATCTAGTGATCTCAAACTCCCAATGAATTTGGAAGTATGTTACAGACCTCCTTGCAGCACAAATACTGCCGCAAGCATGCATCAGGAATAACAAAGTGTCGAGCATTGATAGAGTTTTGCCGAGCTATTTCAAGTCGCACCAAGTCCAGGTTTTGTTTACATCGATTTTTCATCGATTTCGAGAACATTTTTGACATCGTGAATTGAGATTTTGTTTCATTAGGCTTGTGCAGGGGGTGTACATATTCCAACATCAAAAAACGCGTAGGTCTAATTAAGGTTGTTTACAAAGGCATCAGACATCACGTTATATATAGTGGAAAGCTGTCAGAATAATTTAAAGTTCAAGCAGGATAAGACAGGGCTACATGGCTTTACTACTTGTGATCGGCAGGAGTGTTATACGCGTCATATTGCTCAGCCGAAATTGTTGTGTAAAGCACAATCTGTGTTTGGTATGTTGTCCAATATCTGGCAAAGTAATGTTTTCTAGCAGGAAAACGTAGTTGCGAATGTTGGGCCCCATGCCCTTAGTGCGCAGAATGTGATCACCGCTTTCAATGACGATGTATGGGTCACACCTTACGTGTGCATGGATGTCATGCAATCCATTTACTTCGTTGCAGTTGGTCGCCCAAGCACATTTCATGCACACATCCAAATTCAGCCTTGGACTAAGCTGGTATGGTTCTATCCAATTTCTAATAGACTCGGGCGGTGCCTCACCAGCCAGCTTGATCCCGAGAGAGGTTACCTCCAATTGGTTCAGGTCTAGCAGCCTTCTGACCAGACCCACATTGTTGGGCAACAGATACAGTTCTTCGTTTTACCTTCTCCTCCACACTTCGATAATTTAGACAGGGCTAAATCTCTCAAAGCAACTAAGAGAGCTTTCATCCGCTCTCTTCATGCCACGAAAAATATCACAAGGGTGATGTGTGTGTTTCTTTAGTTGCGTAAGATGGGGCTTTGCTGTTAACTGCCTTCTTAGCTCATTCTTCGTTTAATTGCGGGAACTTAGGACCATTACTGGAATTCACTGCGGAGCGTATGTAGATCAATTCTTGTATCACCCCAAAATTAAAGTTTTCGAACCTTAGGTGTCCGCGCAGGTTGTCTTTTTTTGACGATGGCATATATTTTGTTTTGCTTTTATTGGCCGCCATAGCTATTCCGCTTCTTGCTGCTTCCACTTCAATGCTCACAAAAGTGTCACTGACATCCCGCTGGTTTCTCCCGATTATGTCAATCTCATCTGCATATGCGAGAAATTGGAGATTTTTGAAATAGCTATGGATAATCTGGTGTTGGCTTGTGTGTTGCGCACAATTCTTTTAAGCACAATATTAAAGAAATCCCATGATAGCGCGTTGCCCTGTCTGAGACTATTTTAAACATGAAAAGATTGGGTGGTGTTTCTCACCACCATAGCATAGCCGAACGAGTTTGGTAGTGATGCCAAGAACAGGCATGACTGTGTGAAGTTCGTCTCTATTGAAGCAATCATATGTAACCTTAAACGATGAAGAGGTGGTGGGCTTCGATTTGGTTTTCGGATCTTCTCCTAGATCTGCCGTAGAATGAAAATTTGGTCCCAATCAGGCTATTGGCGACCCGTTTAGGACGTTGACTCAATACGGTAGTAAGGATCTTGAATGCACGTGTAGTTGGTGCAGTTCAGAACGATGCTTGGATACCATACGTCCCTCGTGCTTGATGCATACCAGATCAATTCCTTAAACAGTGTGGCGGCTAAACCGTCGGATTCGTAGGGTTTCTTAGATATTAGTCTGGACGCAGGTATCTTCACTTCGTTTTGGTCGGGTTGACGAACGTTTTCGTGGTCTTTATGAAGTGATTCTTCCAAATTTTTAGCGCGGACAGTGTCTCAATTATGACATTTCCTTGCTCGACGTTGCAGACTTCGATTTGGGTTGTATTGCCCTGATACCTGCTAAAATTTCCGAACCTCATTCCTACAGTAGCATTTCTCGATCTCTTCAACTTTCTGCCAGAGTGGAAAGACCTCCCCCCGAAGAAGACCAGATACATACTCGTATGTATGCCTACACACGTTCTAAATCATCTGATTGATGTGTGGCAAATCTTTAAGTAGTTACACTTTCTACTACATGAGAGCAAAAGTGGAATGAAAATTCGACGCATTCAAGTATTGGTGGAGAAATCTGTGATAAAATTTGATGGCATTGAGCTAGCTGAAGATGACTCCATAAATAACTAGGCGTTATCCAAAGAGCTGACATCTGAATTGTCATTGTTAACAAGCCTTGGTGTGGAGGATAAGGCAAAATACCTTATGTTTATTACAAACATTCACTTTAGTGTTCAAAGAATCGCTGAACCCTCTCAGACTTTCAAGCTTGTTGCAGAATGGAAGACTCCACTGAACGCAGCCGAAATGCTGAATTCGGTTATTCTTGTTTGCGTCCCAGGCCACAATGAGATCCTGGAAAATGAAATCGCAGATGAGCTTGCTAGATAAGACAGACGCAGAGCGAGTTTTTGAAGACTCAATGAGCATAACCGCATATGGCATGGCTCTTCAGGTTTCCGGCAGACCAAACTAATGCTTCCCGACGACGGCTCTAAGAAATCAGCGACTTTTATGTTGTCCCTCAGTATTACAGACTACAAACTACCTGGTATGTGCTTAAGTGTGCTGGGCATGTGTGTCCTAATATCTTGCCACGGTTGCTGTGAGAGTGATAACGACACCACGGAACACAATCTCTGTGAGTGTCCGGCCTACACTCGCATCAGGCTGCAGCTATTCGGTGCGGATACCGTAGACACTTTATCACTTATGTGCTTACTCAATTTTTTGTGACAGAGGCTGAGCAATTTCAGCATACAAGGAGTACAACACCCTGTTTCAACAGAAAATATAAAAAGGAAAAAAAAAAGAAGTTCCAAGACATCAGGCCTGTATTTACAAATATGATTTCTTTTTCTTGGGTACTTGCAACATTCTTTCTAAGCTGCCGATCGCTAAAGCTGTCTCTAGGGTTTTACGTGAACTCATGTCTGTGAAGACTTATTTTCATGGGATGCCCATACATCCATGGGAGCAAGGATACGCCTTGCCATGGCCTGCTGCCTTTCTTAGTTCCAATTCAGAACTGTGTTGTAAGCACAAGGTGGTATGAGTCGAGGCGAATCTAAAATCTCTTACTGATCTTAGGGTCACAGCGCTCAGAACTCACAGGAGTACCCTTCCTGTGATTTTAGGCTTAAACCACTGCCACCATAACACTTCGACAAGGGGGCCTACTTCAAAAAGTCAGGCCCGGACCATGGGCTACCGGTGTTCCTGCCGCCAATAGGACCTATGACCTGCAGCTTGTGCTGATCAAATTAAGTTTCGATAAGACCAGCAATTTTCTCTACCCCGCTTTTTATTACACAAGGTCATTGATCGAAGAATTAGGCGGGGGCCCTGCCAATCATTACAATCAATAAACTAACTACACTGGATATCTCCAAAGATAAACTCATCCCCAAATTCTATCAAAAGTATTCCACTAAATATCTACTTCGGCGATGTTTTTTGTTGGCAGTTGGAGGCTTGCTACGAAAATTTTTATTACAATTCATTGACATGCTATTAGTTAGAGTCTGCTTCTTTCCAGAGGTATTTGGTAGTATGCTCCATTCTGGAAAATAGGTATACCTTTCTATTTAAAGAAATTTCACAACGCCCACCACTATGGACGACGACGATTTGTATTCTTGGCAAAAGCTCGGAGTAGTATGAACAAGTAATACGAGTATATGTACATTGCATATGGTACGAGTATATTATGTATTTTCAGCAATCGATCGATGGTAGATCCATCTCAGTTATTTCCTCCTTCCAACTGTCGTTAAAGCTGCTTTCAGTGTTCGAGTCTTTAAATGAAAGTCTCAACCCAAACAGCTAGCATTTTATTGGAGAGACAAATTTGTGCTCTACCCCCGGCGGCATGTACTCGTACTCTTACTACATTGATTCATTTCGATTTGGACCATTGCTTGGCATGCCACTTACGCGCGTCGTCCTTATTTTCCCCCTTCCAGACTCTAGGAATGGCAATTCGCATTCAGCCAAATCTACTACTGCCCTAGTGCTTCCGTCTACGACACATTTTTTTATTTTTCAAATCACACCCCTCATCCGTTTGAAATGAGTTTAAAAAAAAAAATAAAAAAAAAATCCCTTGTCGAATTAATGGAGAGAGTTATCGTCCTCATTCTCGACGTAGTCGCCGTAGTCATCGTATTCGTCAGTAGCCCTGGTTCGTCTTTTTGTTCGCTTTCAGTCCAATGCTTGTTACAAGCGAACAGCGTAAATGGTGTGCACTAGCAATTTAAAAAGGACAATTATGAGAATTATCCCGCAATAAAAAGAAATGTCCGTAAGTCGCCTTTGTCCTGGAGTTTTTCCTTTTTCCATTTTTTTTTTTCTTTTTTATTTTTATTTCTACTTTTTCTGTCATGTTTGGCTAGGTACTCAGCAGTGCTCTATTCTTTCTACTTCGTCTTATGAACCATAAAAGCGTCCCATAAAAAAACAATTGGAAGTACGCGTGGCAAACGCGCAATTATTTTAATTTAATGAAGAGCTTAGTTCTTTCAATTTTTACCCCCGAAAATTGAAGCACCGGCAGTGAACAAGGACTAACATATGCCAGCGATAAGAACTAGAACAAAAAAAAAAAGGATGGAGGGATGGTTGAAGTCCAGCTCTTTTGGACTTGTCTGAATGACTGTTACCGTTCCGGTGACCTTTACTATGTCGAAATGTCGAAAATTGTGAGTCATTAACCAGTCTGGCAACACTGAAAGTGCTCAGCGTGTCGAAGGTGTATATGTGGTACCTACAACAGAAGCAATTTCCGCACCCCCATGAGGCTGTAAACAGGAGAAGAAAGGGCAAAATGATGAACGCGTCTGTTTTACTTGTCGTTTCCGACCAATCGGCCAACCCGCCAACCGACCAACCGACCAACTGGAACGGCTGCAACGCACTCCTCAATGCAAATATCTTTTATTATTTATGGCCAGTGCGACTGCACAGCAGTCTACTATGTACTACTGTAGCGAGAAAGCAAAGATTAATTTTATATCAGCAGCACCGCGAAGGTATCTGTACCTACTGTTTTATTGCCCAACATATTAGGCACGGACAACAACGATGATATGAGGCGACCACTGAAGTTGCAGATGGAGTAGGAGTTCGAGACCAGAGGTAACAACAAACCAAGGGAGTTCCCTGAATTCCCTTAAGAAACAGTACGTCCGCCCTGACGACAACGACAACGACGACGACTCAATGGTGACGAGGAGAACGAAGAGGACGATGCTGGTGAAACGTCGACGATGACTGTGGCCTTAAGGCATACAAAGCCGAGTACATCGATCGATTGGCGCAGACACAACGTCATGAAGATGCAACAGCTACAGCCACAGCAGTAAAAGAAGCATCCAAACCTTCTCATGCACCGATAACAACAACAGCCTCTGCTTCCATGATTCGCAATTTTGTACGCTTGTAGCTTCTTGGCTTATAATGTGTTGCAGCCGCCGCCACCGCCACCGCCACCGCACGCTCACAACCATGTCCATGTGTCCATGTCTGGACCCGCGCCAGACCTGAACTTGTACTTTGTTTGTGCTTCTGCTTTGCGATTTCCAAATTTATTGTCGATCCAAACGGATATCGACATCCCGAGTGCTACTGGGCATTGCGCCCCAAAAGCGGATCACTGCAGATACCATCTCTCTGTTCGGTGTGTCCGACTATGGTCCAAGTCAGGGGCTCATCTTCAACCTTTCGGTGTGTAGTGTGGTGTATCGTGTAGCGCATCTTTTGCGGTTCATGCACCTTGAAGAGTTGAAGAGTGTGCTTTGCGCGGTCCTCCTTTTCAGTTGTTTTATTCCATTTTCTCCTTTATGTTGTTATTGTTTTAGTTTTCGTTATATTTTTATTTTGAGTTGAAAATTCCTTTTGGTCTGGGCCAGAGACTGAGACTGAGATTTTAATTCATCTTTCGTGGTTCGGATGGAAGGCGAAGAGTCACTCAGTCCATGGGTGTGGTGTATTTGATTTTTTTTATCCTTCATCCTGTTGTTTTGGAATAAATTTGCGCGCGCATTCGTTTATCCAATTGACGGTGGGGGGGATAAGAAGGGGTCACCGAAGATACAAATCTCTGTACTTGCACTTGGAGTACTCTGTAGCCGTCACCTAACCAGGAGGTCCTCCAGTATTCTACTGTGAGTTCTACCCCAGCAATTAATACGAAATTATGAGATGACCACAGAGAATCCTCTAATTGAATGAGAGCGATGGCAGCAGATTATCCTGTCGTAGTAGTGCTGCCGGAATGTTAACCTCATTGTCGTAGGATAACAAGCTCGTAAAATGTGATTTGCTGGTGTGTCCTTGAAATTAAATCCTCTTCCCTTTCACATGAGAGTTTGTGGGTATTTTTCATCATTCCTTACTGCTTCGTCTGCTCTCTAGAATGCTAGAAGGACGAATGAATTCAAGGAGACAAATGCCATAAGAGACTCAACCGAAGTTCATCGTAGGGGTAAAGCAGTAAGCGTACCCTGAACCAACCTGCGGGCGAATGCATTTGGCCCAATTTGACTTTCAAATGAGCTCACTCTGTAGCTAGGATTTCTGGACGACTACGACTATGACGACGACAACGACAACGGAGGACGTCAAAAAGCACGCGGTATTCGTTTTTGCAAAAGCACTTCCGTCAGTTTTGGTGTTCTCATCCTGAATGAAAATGTGTCCTTACGAATACGAATACTCAAACTGTTTTCGAAGGTTTTTCACAAAATTTTTTGGAGTTACCGACGGACGGCTGACAATTTCATTCAAGAGTACCTACCTACCTACGTTTCTTGATTGTGAGAGGTGGAAATCGAAACCAACCGGCCGACTGACTGCCTTCAGCCAAAACTAGGTGTGCGCATAGATATTTCAAGGACACTCACAAGTTAGGAATAGAGAGTATCGTCGGTGTCGTGTTTTTCGTATGCTGTATGTCGTGCTGCTGCTGTTGCTACTACTGCCTCCTGCTGCTACTACTGGTTGCTGCGAATGAATTCCAAATTTCAAATTCCGAATTCCGGACAGCGAGTGTGGTGCAACAACTGAATGCGAAATGTTAAAACCACCCTTTTCAACTGGAGACTTGTCCTAGGGGGTGGTATCCGTGTGTAGTGTAATATAGTGCATTTGGATTCCATGAATGTCAGTGGACAGATAAAAAAAAAAACAAAAACAAGAATGAAACCATACCAACGTCGCAACATTGAGAAGGACTTTGGTATGCAAAGGACGTTTGGCTGAGGCTCAAGTGAAAGGGAAATTTTTACTACAGAACTTGTAGTAATCAGTTTTTTGGCGGCAACTGCTTTTGAATTGTGCCATCCATGTGAGCGGAAATCTTCCACTACTTATTCCAAATACATTTTGAATGGGTTTTGAAACAACACGCAGGTTGTAGAGAAGATTGTTAATTTTAGGCATGTCCGTGCTATCAGGGATTCGAAGAAGTTCTCACATTTTTATGTTTATGCTTGTAATCTGCTTAAAACTCTAGGTTTCCAGCCACGACAATACTACGACTTTTATGACCAAAAGAAGTGATTTGCTAGCCATATCCTTTGTCTCCCTCTCTATCCAAGTTTCCAAAAAACTTAACACTTCGGCATTTTGAGAGTAGTAATACCCTCTTGAGCGTTAAGTAAAAAAAAAAAAAAAGTCCTGGATTAGTTTTGATATATGGCAATGACATCACTATCGTAGTAGTTTAATCGCTTAGACTTTTGGTTATGAAGCACCATCCCGACCACCGTGTTTTGCTGATTTTCCTAATTCAATCGCGGTTGCCCTTCTCTCGGCGGCAAATTTCTCCAAGACGGTCCAAAATCGCAAGATTGCAAGATCATCATGTGACGTCTCGTGCAGCTGAGGCAAACTTTGGGCATTAGTTCCACTCGCATAAACTTGCATGAACATTTGGCCGTCAAAAATATTTCGTTGCGTTGAATACCGCATAGTTTCGCATTCGCTCAAAAAAAGCTCGTGTCGATTGGTCCAAAGATGTGTTGAGAAAATTCGATGGCGGTTCTTCAAAAGACGTCTATAAGATCGTGGATCTATGCATATGAGCCCGAAACTAAACAGCAATCGAATGTGTGGGTCGTTCAAGACGAGCCAAATCCAACAAAAGTTGTTCGCACTTCGAAGCAAATGGTTGCCTGTTTCTTCGGAAAAGCCGGGCATGTCGTCACCGTCCCATTAGAAGTACACCATCATTTCTTTTCCAGAAGTCTTCGGAGAAATTAGGTAAAGCAACCGGCGAACACGGATCATTCTCCACCAGGGCAATGCGAGAGTTCACAGGTTGTCTCAAACACATGACTTTTTGAGCACTCAAAACATCGAATTGTTAGAATATCCGCCATACAGACCTGACTTAGCGACTTAGCGACTTAGCACCCAATGACTTCTTCTTATTCCCTCACATTAAAAATAAATTGCGAGGTCAACGTTTTTTGACGCCAGAAAAAAGCGGTTGATGAGTTTAGAACGCATGTTTTGGAGTTTCCTGGTTCGAACGCATGCAAAAGTGCATTGATCTTCATGGAGAGTATTTTGAACACCAATAAAGCTGCTTTCGATGATAAACCTTTGTTTTTGCTTGTAGAAACTTACGTTCCTCAAAGTTGTAGCTATCTGTCGTGACGTTTTGTCCTAGACGTTGATGTTGGTTGTCTTTGTTGACTGTATATACTTTTTTTTTCCCCCAGTAACCGCTAAACCCATGTTTGTCGCTTCTGCTTCAACCGCTCCATAGATAACTCGCTGCGTTCTTTCCATTATGCCAATGACTTCTGCGTAAGCGAGTAGCACAACATACGTTTGAAAGATGGTGCCTCTGGAGTTGGATCCCACAATTCTTTGAAGAACCATATGACAACTCACAGCCTTATTTAAGTCCTTCTCTGGCATTGAAGGTCTCGGTTTTGTCATTGTCAACCTTGACCGAGCGGCGTGCATTCTCCATCGACATCCTGCATAGCCGAATGAGCGGCCAGGAAAGGTTGCCAAAACTGGACATGACTATGTATAATTCATGTGATATGCGGCTTTGAAATCTAAGAAGAGTTTGAGTGCATCGATATGGAAGTGGTTGATTTTTTCCAAGACCTGTCGTAATGTGAAAATTTGATCTATGGTGGACTTTCCTGGCCTAAAACCTCAGTGATAGGGACTGGTTAGGCTGTTTACTGTAGTTGGCGTAGTTCCGGGGATCTCCACTGTTTAGGATCGGACAAACAATGCAGAGTTTCTACATGTTGGGCATACTTTTGGCTACCCAGATTTGGAGATGAGTTGATGTACGTACATATATCCGTATCTTTGGATAATTTTGGCAAAAGTACTTACTGCAAACCACGATTCAGAGTCCCTTGTAGAGTTAACTAGATAAAATGTGGCAAATAGTTTATGTAGCTTTTGGAACAATGCTCCGCTAATATGCTTTGCCAGTAAAATGTGGCATGGTCTTTTCTCGAAAGAAATAGTAGAACTACATATTACCTACTGTCATCAAGGAATGGTTGAAGATTTAGTGCGGCATTCCCAAATCTAAGAAGACCACCACAAATGACACGCATTGCGAAAAGAGATTGTTAATACTCAAACCCCACAGAAGAATGACTAGGAGACAGTTCATTCATCTGCACGGAGTAGGATATATAATAGATGTAGGGCGTAAGTAGCGAAAAGGCTGTTGGAAATCAAATGATTTGTACGTCAGTTAACAATATGGATATCCTGGACTGCTTAGATTTCCTTTTTTAATTTGACATTCTTTTTGAACATTAGTAGACACCGCTGCACACTAGATGGTCATTAGTGAAAAAAAAATGTTGTTATTATAATATTAAAAGAAATACGAGAATTTTTCTTTAATTCCGTTACTTCATCAATGGGAAGCATCTCAATGTAATACATAAAGCTTTGCTCACTCTCGATTTTGCCTTTCGCGCGTTAACAGGTGTTAAGAGTAATTAAAATTACAAGATAATATAAAAATTAAAGAGCCTAGCTGCGGAGACTATTGGCTCTAATTAGTTAAACTTAAATATTTAAATTTGTTAATATATATAATTTACAGGATTAGGATTCTTAGATCGAAACATTTTTGAAAATAGATTTTATGATAGGTTTTAATAATTTTCAATTCAATTATTTCAGATAATTTGGGAATTGTTGTTTGGGTTATTAATTGCCTTTAAAACTGATATACTGTCTGAGCATATAACAAATTTTAGTCTGCGGCTCGTTATTGTCTTGGTAGCTTGTAGGATAGCAAAGGCTTCTGCTGTAAATATTGATGAGGTATCAGGGAGAGTACTCAATATATAACCATCTTCAAGTGTGACAGCAAATGAGGTACTGTCGTGTGATTTCGATGCATCAGTGAAAATAAAACTCCATCTTTTATTTTTGAGTTCTGATGAGATGTTTGAGAATAATGAGCAGTATAATACGTTGCTGGTGTTTGTTTTGCTGTATTGTGATAGAGCCATTATGAAGGAGTCAGATTTTATATGCCATGAAGGGAAAGATGCGGCCGTGCTACGTGTGCTTTTGATCGGAAGATCCATTTGCTGAGCATTATTGAGGATGGTACTTATTCCGGACGGGATTCGTTTTTTGCGTTAGTGGCCTATAGATTGTTGAATGTCTTTATCAATAACCGAATTTTTGGAATTTTTTCAGTTCAGTTTTCGATGCATTTTATTTTCTTAATCACTAACTCTTACATACTAACAAAAAATGCTTAAATGCTAGCTTAAAATTACTTAACAATCTTATACTAACTTACTGGCCCCACACAGGCACTCTAAGCTACTCTAAATTCTTACATCTATGTCTTTCGACTTCATTTACATTTTATTTGGAAATATTTATTGTATATACTTAGGGCTAAGAAAAAAATTTGATTACAAAAACTTAGCATATGGACAATTTTTATTTTTTATAAAAACTTAATATCTAACTTAAAAAAAAACCTTAGACTACTTAACCTACATACACAAAATACACATAAACACACTTAGACATTATACACAATAATATACATATGTTAGTATATACCTTTATATACACTAACGCATGTATATATTACTTAAATGATAACCTAAACCTATGTGAGCTGGCCACCGCTATTTACAAAGCAAATATATTGGTCAGCCCTGCCTCATTATCGAGGCTGGTCCATAATTGACGGAAATGACGACGAAACATCTTCTCCATCATTCAACCACCAGAAATGCTGGTGCTGCCGAACGACATCCCTCTTATCGCGATTCCCCACCGCCCTACTGAACCTGAGGCGATCCACACTGCCGTGTGCGACGTCTCTGTTGTAGTTGAGTCGCCTGTCCCCAGCTGTCCGAGCGACATGGAAGATTAACGGCACCGCTGATCTATCCTGGATCAACCCTATCTGATCTAGGTAGAGGAATGCTTCCGGTGGAACGAAGCCGTCAGATCGCACACTCTCGTGGTAAAGGTAATTGGGGTAGTAAGCCCCAGATATTAGGTTATTCGTCGAGGTCATTGCTCTTGCAATGTGCCTTCGAGTCAGCTTAATTACGAAGTTGTCCACTCGTATTAGGTTCGCCCTGTTGTAAAGGACCTCATTAGGATAAAATTTCTTGTACTCCGACTCTGGTGTTCTGTACAAGCGAAGACAAGCCCTAAGGCAAGCCCTCTCAAACACCCGAATCTTTTCCATTAAGCTTGCTCGTACATTGAACCACACGGGACACCCAAATACCAGCATGGGCCTGATAAGGGCCATGTAGCAGATTACCTTTACCCTCGCATCGAGTTGGCTGCTATAAAACAGTCTCTTTGTAAGGGCAAAAGCGCCTTTAGCTCTGGCCAGAGCAGCATCTACATTTTTGCCAAAATACAGAAACTGATCAAGCCAGATTCCAAGGTATCTGACTATATTGCGACAGGCAAGAGGTTGTCCGCGTTGTCCAACGAAGTCATGCTGCAAGAGAGTATTAATGACCTCGATTTTTGGACCTGTTCTGTACGCTACCAAATCGTCTACGTACGCAATAGTATGGGGAAGTGAACCTATCAAGTCGCTTGTATAAATGTTAAATAGGATTGGCGAATTGACCGCGCCTTGCTGAAGACCATTTTTAATTTGAAATATTCCAACAGAAGTCACATCGCCATTTTTCACGATGAACTGTCTGTTGGTTAGCATATTATAAAGAATGTACAAGAGAGGTTTGCTGATCCCCAGCCTAGTCAGCTTATAGAAAAGACCCTCTAACCATACGGTGTCGAAGGCCTTCTCCAAGTCAATAAGGCAGGCACCAGTGCACTGTTTCTTGCCTTTGTTCCATTGGATATCGAACACCAGTTTAGACGCGGCATGTGAGATATCATGTCCCGCCTTAAAACCGAATTGGTTATCGGGAACTATATGTTTGTCCTCAACCCACCTAGACAGAGCTCTATTGATTACTTTTTCAAAAACCTTACTGATATTCGGAAGGAGACTTATCGACCGGAGATTCGCCGGATTGGATATATCCTTTCCTTTTTTGGGGATAGGATGAGCCACCGCCGTTTTCTAATGCGCTGGATAATGTGCATTATTCATTGCATTGTTAAACAGGGTGGTGTAAATGTCCACCGCTTCTAGAGGAAGATGTCGAAGCACGATGTTTGGAATACCATCGGTCCCCACTGACTTCTTAGCCCTGATTGTGTCGAAGATCTCACGGAGTTTTTGCTTTTAAATGAACGGGGGTGGGTCACATTCTCTGGCAATGACGTTATTTGCCATATTTTCGTCGCTAAACCGGGTGAAACCAGAGCCCTCGGATCGCCAGTTCCCTATTTCATTTCGAATGCAGAAGTCGTGTACCAAGACACGACTGTCCAGGTCGCAATTAGGGCCAATGGTATCAATGGCCTTGTATACTTCCTGGAAAGTCGCCCCTATGGCCTCAACCTTCTCCTGTGGATCCTCGATCACAAAGAAGTCGTCATCGTCAGCGGCCTCATTTGGATCAATACCTGCTATTGTCAGTAACCTTTCGTTGTCTCTTGTCCGGGCTATTTTAAGACACTGAAGGTCGTTTTGATTTTTTCTCCGAAATAGTTTATTTATTTGCGGAAACATATTCGGGTTGCTGGTGTTTACAGCCCGAACCTTGTTGTTCCAATACAAACTTACAGAAATTCTGTAATTTTCTTTTATTAGCGTTTGAATATTTTTAATCGACGACTTCAGTGTCCTAATCTCCGGGTCTTGTCGGTCAGTTAACTGTCTGTACAAGTTTTTGAGTCTTGTCAGAAGTCTACTTTTCTGTCGGTGCAGTGCGTCAATAGTAGGTTTGCGGAACAGGTCTTCGTTAGTCGTACGTCGATACCGCGGTATTGTAGTGTCCATAGTTTGTTTAATTGTCTCGTCCATTTGTTTTAGGTAATTGTCGATCTCCTCGTTTGACAAATTCCTATTGGACGGTGGGTGGAGCGTGTTCGAGGAGAGCGTTCTTATCAAAGTTGCGGAGAAGCGTGTCCATCGAGTCTTACTATAGTTGTAAGAATATCTTTGGACAAACTCCTCCAATTCCGCAATTTCGTTGGGAACTGTAATTTCGGTGCTAAAACCGCAATGGTCGCTGTCATACACGAATGTGCGCAGACAGTTTAATGTTTGTAAATTCGTACCTGTCAGTCGTATACGTTCGTCGTACAGCAGTAGATCCAAATAAGACCCGCCTCTGGGAAACGACGGGTTATCCGTCGCTTTAAGACCGAGTCTGTACATGACATCGTGCTGACCCCACCAATTGAGTAGTAGGTTCCCTCTAGTATTTGGCAAATTATTTCCCCAATCTCTATGTCTAGCGTTGAAATCCCCGCCGATTATAAAATAATTCTCCCCCGATTCCAGCCTCAGAAGTCGAAAAAGCGTGTCGAGCTCTGTAATGAATAGGGTGGATTGTGAAGCCTCAGGTGCATAAACAGAGGCCAAGTACAGCCGCTTTCCACTGCGGAGCGGGATGTAAACGACGACTGCCTCCAACACCCGGAACCTGCGCAACACCCCCTTGTACACTCTGTGAAATTTTATACCCTCTTTAATGAAGATCGCGACACCGCCTCCACGTTTGGATCTGGGCCGGTTTCTTCTTCTAACAATATAATTATTGTACTCCAGTTTGTGCTTATCGGTTAGCTTGGTTTCGCTAGCGAAAAGCACATCAGGAGTTTGGTCTTGTAGCAATTTAAACAACGCGGCTCTTCGTTCGATCCTAATCAATGAATTCACATTCACCGCAAGGACCTTCAAAGTTTGCTCCACCATGTGCGTACCCATTACGGCATGTGTTGCGTTAGGCCCTTCAGCAACGCGTAGATCTGGTCCACCCGCTTGGCCTGTTCTTGAACCTGCTTTTGCAGCTGAGCCATCTGCCCTTGGATTGCGAGCAAGATGGCTAGCATGTTGGGTGCAGCTTCCGTTGTTCTCGGCTTCGGAGCCGGAGAAGCAACAGTCGCTTGCTGTACCGTAGCCCCCCTACCTGACGCCATTTGGGCGTAGGAAATTTGGGGCGTGACGGCTGGTGTTTGAAACCTCACAGGTGAACGTTTGACCTCCACCTTCTGCTGCCGAGCCAATTTTGCTATTTTAATTTCGGTGAACTTAGGACAACCCCGATAGTTTGCGGTGTGTCCCACGTTCCCACATAATACGCACGAGAGCTGCGACCTATCGGATGCTCCGTCAACACCCAGAGCACACTCCTCGGAACTGTGGTTCTTTGCGCACTTCACGCATCGAGGCTGCATTTGGCAGTTTGACGCGGCGTGCCCGAACCTCTGGCAGCGAACGCATTGTATAACGCCGTCGCTCCTTTTTAATTTTTCCCAGTGAATCACCTGGTAGTCTAGGACATTGATACTCCTTAGACTATCCAGACGACTTTCGGGACTGAGCTGCACCAAGAAGAACGGCAGACTCCGTTTCTCCCGCCTAGCTCTGGCTGTGGTAAACGGCTTTACCCCCACAAACTTGAGTCCTTCGCACTCCTTCTCTTTGAGCAGTGCTAGGATCTCCTCAGGATCAGAAGACGGTTCCAACCCCTTCAACAGCATCGATTGCCGCTTTTCACACTTCGGTGTGTATGAGTAGTGCTCTGTCGTCGTTTCCTTTAGGAGCTCTTTAACTTTCGCGTAGCCCTCCACTGTATTACAGTGGATGGCATGGCGATCGTTCCCCAATCTCTTAATATTGAAATTATTACCAATGACCAACTTACACAGGTCCTTGGTTGCAATTACCTCCAATTTATAGGTGTTGATAGGAGGCACCTTCTCCTTCTTCTTCGTCTGCTGCTGCTGTTGTTGTTGTTTTTGTTGTTGTTGCTACTGCTGCTGTTTTAGCTGTTGCCGTTGTTGTGGCTGCTCTTGTTGTTGTTGTTTCTTTTGTTTTGCTTTTTGTTGTTGTAGCACTTGTGCCGGCTGTATTTTTTGTTGCGACTGCTTTTTAGCAAGCTGCGACTGCTGTTGTTGTTGGGATAGCTCATGCTCTTCCCTCTTCCTTCTGACCATTTGCCGCTCTTTAATGGCCTGTAAACCCTGCTGCAGCATTTTGATGCTGTTACTTATGGACAAGATTTCCTCCTCTTCATCGTCCGATTCGCTTGCTGCCAATGAAGCGAAATTGTTTAATACCCTCAATCCACCAAGCTTTTCAGTGGACATTGGCAGGGTGGGACGCTGTAACGAGTTAGAGGTTGGCTTTAGCTTCCTCTTTCTCTTTGCTTTTAGCGTTTGGCTCGAACCACTCGAAGCCTCGCCTGGTAACTCCGCAGATCCCGCTATTAGCATAGCGGACCGCTCTCCACAATCCATCACGTCGGTTTATATTATGTAAACACTTTTTAATAAAAATTGTCTTTTTAAATGAATTAAATAAAATAAAAAAAATAACAAAAAAAAACTTTCGCAGAGGCTGGGAAGCGAACCCAGAACCCCGAGATTTATTGTCCGGGTCTCTACCACTTCGGCTACTGAACACTTGAAAATTCGTTGTTTAACACTGTATTTATTTTTTTTTCCACACTTTTAAAATCGAACAAGAAATGCGTAATGCGTGTGATCTCCGTTGAGGTCTATGAACGACTGACCGAATTTTTGGAATTCGGACTTAACTTCGCAACTAGTTCTGATGTTATTTCCTCGATTCGTTGTTCAACTGTCGGAAGTCCTGCTTCTGAAAGAATATTTTTGATTGGTGATGTAGGGTGAAGAGTAAGTATGGTGAGCGTGTTATCTCAAGAAATGGGCCAGTCGATTGGCCGCCTCGTTCGTGCGATTTAACGCCGCTTGACTACTTTTTGGGGGGCTACTTTAAGTCATTGGTTTATGGCAACACGCCGACGACGTTGAAAGAGCTCAGAGCCAACCTTGAACGCGAAATAGCGGCCGTTTCGGCCGAAATGTGCGGCCGAGTCGTTTAAAATTGGGTCCAATGAATCGACCGCTGCAAACGTGCCCGCGGTGGCCATATGAACGAAGTCGAGTTCCATTCATAAATATTTTGATTGTGCTTTAAGCCGATAATAAAGTTTTTGAAATATATCAAATGGTTTGCTTTTTATTTAAAAAAAATAGTTGTCAAGTCCTTATTGGAAAACCCGATACTCGTATCTTACAAAATTGAAAATGAAAGCTGGCAGGCAAGCGAAGCTGAAGAAGAACTAGCCGTTAAAAATAGAAAAGAATTATTACAAAATGAACTTAAATCTGAATTGGGAATCTTAGTTGAATTTCCAACTCAATGACGGCAACACGGCCCGAGAATTGTTTAAGGGTCCTGCAAAAACTGCAGAGACATTCACTTCAGGTTTGAAAATTCAATCAATTCCGTATTTACTGTTTGGACACAGCAAAATTATTTGTTTCCAAATATATTTGGTACAAAATGCCTGTAAGTGTCCACAAAATTCTGTTGCACGGTGCTGACATCATTGAAAGTTTTCCAATCCCTATAGGACAGCTCTCGGAAGATGTCTTAGAAGTCCGACAAAAAGATTACAACTTTTTCAAAGCGAGTTTTCAAGAAAGATGTCCCGAATTGCTACAAATACTGATGTACTCCATACCATGTTGATATCTTCTGAACCAACGATAAGGGAATTGCGACATCTACCAACTCGACAACACAAGATACCACCTCTTGAAGTCATGGGAATTATTTTAAATTGATTTATAAACCACATTTCTAATCAAACATAGTAAAAATGTTAAATATAGTAGTCCAGCTAATGACCCTAAATCGACCGCTGTGCGCCGCCTCAAAGGTCTTTTGTGCCTTAAGGTGCTTAAACTAGAAACTCTTCAACATCATTCTCTAAACAGGACCGGCAATCAGTTTTTGGGGATAAGTTCAATTTATGTAGGTGATATCTCAGATTCAGTAATGTCCGAAGAGGAATTTGATGGTCTTTTGATATCATTCCCATTGTGATATTTGGTAATCTGAGCTACACATTGTTTCAATATATTAGGTGTTGCTCCTTTTCCTAACTACCTGTTAAGTAAAATGTTGAGCTTAGAAATTGGGATGCCGCTTAAATGGTCAGCACCTTCTTACCATTCATACTATTATTTATCCATTTCGTTACTTTCAATGAGTCATAGCAAAACCGTCTAGCATTTGGATGACATAAAAGCAGTCTGAGTATACCATAGAAGCACCGCAAGTGCTCCTATATTTTGAAGGTTGTTGTGCCAAATAGCTCATCCAATTTTTGATATTTTGCTGTTTAGGTTATCTTAAATTTATTGGAAACTCCATATATCTTGGAGTCGCTTAAAACAATGTCTGCGACGTAGTTAATGAAACCACCACATCAGATACTTGCAATCACACCTCTATTCTGAGTAGTTAGAACTTGAAAACGTAGCTGGAAGCCGATTAAATTTGAAGCTGCGATGAGAGTTTCGAAATAAAATCAAGGAATGGTAGTTTCAAGTTGCAATTGTCTTCAATAGATCCTTTGTCCGGCAAATTGAGAATTGAGGCACTCATTCTGTATTTTACTGTATTTTACTTCCACGTTTTCTAAGATCTCGAGTTGCAGTAAGCTATGGCAATGGATTACGCACCATATCTTATTCGTTTCCTCTGAAGGACAATCGAAGTGCTTTTTCAACAAAGGAGGAAGAATTCAACATTGAAGAGTCGTATCAGCCATAGCTAATATTATTGCTTTCCTATTTCGTCGACAATATGCCAAGCACATAATTTGCTTGACTACATCATACTGAATTCTTGTCGGGTCGAGAAGCAATTAAAGCGGAAACCTGCTTCTGTTCATCGAGAGCGTGACCTTTTATTCGCTTGAGAAAGACACTTTTTCCACTACCGCTTTATTACAACCAAATTGACAATTATTAACTTTTCCCACTTTTTGGGAGAAGACTTAGATTCAAGGACTCATTCTATTATATTAACTACGTATGAGTTTTACAATTGTTGTTGGCTCTAATCTTAAGAACTAATCCTGAAGCCGCTTTTACATTATCATAATTTGTTTACACCTTATTCACGGCAGCATGTTCATCTATTGATTGGCAGTAAAAGGCTTGTGAAAGCCTTAAGTATAGAACTAAAAAATTTGTCCGTATAGTGGTACAGTTCCGCCCCTTCTTAGTCCTTCACACCAATCTCCAGATGTCTTCAAAAATCCATGAGAAATCTTTTTTTTTTTGCATGGGCAGGGGTAGAAGGCTGTTGATACTCTCCCTTCCTTGTAAGATATGTCCGCTGAAGTGATGGTGATAGAACAAATAATTTGAGGGTGACTTAAACACATGGTGATCTTTGTCCTCTACCCACGTCTATTTCGCGTCTGCTGCGAATGCCTATTAGACAGTTTATGAAACGGCAATCGATATTTCGATAACCGATCTGCTTTTCTACCAGCTCGAGAGGTGCCACTCAGGTGATTATATGGCAGACTTTGTGCTCGAATATGGTTCCCTCTATAACAAGTCGAATAATATAGCAGAAATTAATAAATTGTGCGTCATTACCTTTCCGTTGACTGAGACTTGGTTACCTTGTCATAGTCCTAAGTGACCGGTAGGTATCGGAACAGATCACTCTATGACTATGTCTTCATTCACAGCCCCATTTTTGACATCTGTTAGATGTTTATAAAAGTTTTTCTTTTGTAACAAACAAGCCCACAACAGTGGATCAATTGCACCAATATGACGTAGAATTGCTACCGGAAAGCGATGAAGATATACCGTTTAGAAAGTAATATGAATATCAGAAACTTAGCTCAATATTATGCCGTTCTGCAGCTCATCAGAGGTCAGAACATTTACTCAGCAGTAGAGAAACAGACTCAATCTTTCCTCGTCCCTGTAACATCTGCGGAAGTCGTTGTACTGCAGATGCAAACAATCAGCATGGATGCCAATGGCGAGGACCAAAGATGATTTGCACGTCGCAGCTGGTAATGCTAACTAGACAATATGAGCAATTCTTGATCTGGGTCTGACAAAGAGCTATAAGTACTGCACACGTGTCAAGTTAACTTCAGAATGCTATTGCTTCAACCGATCATCTCCTTATTTATGCCTATTCTGACCGTGCTTCATAGAACAGTTTCGGCGTTAGTCATTTTTCTCAACTAATCAGCTCTTTCATTGACTATAATATCTAAGTACACAAATACTAAGTTCTTGGTGATTGTATTGGCATTCGACTAGGAGAGTTCTCATCTGCCGCGTAGACAGCAATCAGCCTCCTGGCGATAAATGAATAACTATCAATAGTAGTTGTTGCAGCCTGGATAATCGATGTTAGTTTGACTTGGAATCCACTACATTTATCTTGATCCCGAAGGGTTAATTAGCTCATAGGGTTTCACAGGCCTCATCCAGGTATGCCTTTTGGATCAATCGATGTCGGGAATCGCTTCTTCCTATCAGGTATTTAAATAAATAAACTCCTATCAGAATATACCTTGGTATCATGTGGTCGGATTTCGATAAATTTGCTGTGGTTTGCCAGTAGTTATAAGTCGCCATAGGTTGCGGATGGCCGTATATATCTCTCTTACATTCTTACAGCTCCTTTGGCATATGAATTGCTGCAATATAAATCAACATGGTTTCGAGTTTTGCTGTGTAGTCATGATTCCCTTTCAACCGGCTTAAAGATGTCGAAGATATCGTCTCCACCGAAAACGTAGTTCGTCACGCAGATCCTACCTAAAGTGTCCGCCATCTAACATTTTTTTTTTCAACTAGTGCTTATTTTGTGAATGGTAACAGATGTCTCTTGTGTTTAACGTAGGTACCTGCCGTGAGGGCTTAAGCCCACGGTGCGTCTTCGCACAAGATATCAAAACAATGCGTTGATAAGCGCCCATCGGGTAGTACAGGTACTACCACCAGTACCAGGTTCGAAGTCGTGTGTAAGGCACGAACTTCCCCTTTGGTGAAGGGTCGAGGCCTATCTAATACCTCAGCCATTCTGTGGCTCATGGCACCCGGTTGCAATGCAACTCCACATCGAATAAACCAGTTGGTTCCATAGCAATCCCATGGCCCAGCACAGGTCGTAGTACACTACAACATATGCTAAGCCATGAAATGTCAAAGATCCATTCAGTCCATTCTCCCCGCGATTTTGGGTATAAACCTACAGCCACCACGATACTCCCACAAGGGGGCCAACTCCTAGGTCAGGCCGGAACCATAGTTCCGGGGGCTCCTGACCTCCCGTGGTACCAGAATATAGCTTCCGGTCGAGCTTCGCAATCTTGAGGTTACTTCCAGTTGGGCACCTCACTGCCCAGGACTGGCGGCCTTCCAACAAAAGTTCCTACAATCTTCCCGCTAGCTGCCTACTGCGCCTTCTATTAAATACTTCTTTTGCAAAACTACGGGTTCTTTCAAACCGTACGGTATCAGTGATAATTCCACTGGCATCGTAGGTCTCACCATTAAAGGTGATGCCCATAGCCTGCAAGTTCCTTATGTCAGCGTAATTGGGACACTCACATAGGACATGAAGCCAGTCCTCATAGGTAGCTCCACATAAGCAGCTCGCAACCTCGCTAAGCCCCCTCTTATGCAAGAATGCATTAAGGGAGCCATGCCCGGTCAACAGAAAGCCCAGGCTGAGGTTAAAATTCCGTTCAGGAAAAATTCGCATGGTTAGCACATCCCTTAGGAAGCCGTAAGTAACCCTGCCATTTTCGCTAGTATCCCATCTAGATTGCCATCTAGATAGAACACATGCGTGTAGCAAGGTTTTACGCTGCCTCAGGGACAGGCCATCCACTTCTTCCTGGGAAACCCAATCGCGCTCATTTAGGGGGAGACCTTTTCTGATCTTTAAAGCAATAGCACGTCGCATGACTTCCAGATCCAGAGGTGGCACTCCCAGCAACACCTGCATTGCCAGTGTGGAGACAGTGTGGCACACCGGTAAACAGCCAAGCAAGCCGACTCTTTGACAAGTCAGGATCCGCCTTTGGCCATTGTGAATGGTAACACCTAGCTCATGTCTGATTTGACAGATAATTAGTTTTATCCTCCGGTTAATAATGGAAAATAATTTCATTCAAATGGCTGCCTCGGCTGGCCATGCAGTAGCCTACACGATCGGTCCAATTTTTAAGCATATTATCGATTGTCTGCAGCTGTATTTCATCAATGGCTTCACGAATATTGTCCTTTAAAGCGTCAATTGTCTCTGGCTTGTCGGCGTAACACTTATCTTTTACGGCACCCCACAAATAATAGTCCAACGGTGTCAAATCGCAGCTCCGAGGTAGCCAAACGACGTCAGCTCTGCGGCTGATAATGCGATCTTCAAAAACAGGGCGCAAAACATCGAGTGTAGCTTCGGCTGTGTGGCACGTAGCGCCGTCCTGTTGAAACCAAATGTTGCCAATATCCTGCTCTTCAATTTTTCTGAACAAAAATTCGTTCAACATGGCCCGATAACGATCGCCATTGACTGTAACGGCCACTCCTTGCTCATTTTCGAAGAAAAATGGCCCAATTATGCCTCAGGACCAAAATCCGCACCAAACAGTGACTCGTTTTGGGTGTATCGGCTTTTCAATGTATGCGTGCGGGTTTTCTGTGCCCCAAATGCGACAATTTTGCTTGTTTACATACCCGCCAAGATCAAAATGAGCTTCATCTGAAAAGATGATTTTTTTGGCAAAATCGGCATCTTATCTAAGTCGATCGCAGGCCCACTTAGCGAAGCGAAAACGCATTGGATGGTCAGTTGGCTTCAACTCCTGAACCAATTGGACTTTGTATGGCGTCATACCAAGGTCTTTATGCAAAATTCGTCTCAATGATGTCTCCGAAATGTTCAATTGTTGAGAACGACGGTGAATTAAGGTTGATGGCGCTTCGCGCACACTTTCTGCCACAGCATCAATATTCTCGGGTGTACGCACTGTTTTTGGCTTTTCACGCTTTGGTTTATCGATGAGGATGCCAGTTTCTTTTACTTTTTTCACAAGATAACGAACATACGGAGCTGACGGTGCTTCTCATCTTCCAAAATCCGTAAGCAATTTTCGCACACATTCTGCAACATTACCATGATTTTCAAAGTAATGTCGCAATATTTCCCAGCGTCGTTCAAGCATATACATAACCATGTTCGTTCAGCGGAAGGACAAAACTAATTATCTGTCAAATCAGACATGAGCTAAGTGTTAGCATTCACGAAATAAGCACTAGTTGAAAAAAAAAAAGTTAGATGGCGGACCCTTTATATGCTCGCTAGTATCATCTCATTTCTAATCCCAAGAAGATCCTAGGAAGTTAAACTGCCGAAGATTGAATCAAGATAGACGAACTTAATAGATGGAATGAATTCTACTCCATATTTATGAGTGCTCCAAGGATCTGTCCGAAGTAGATTCGTTGGTACTCAACTATTAAAGTTTATACCGAATAAACTCACGCTTTAGTTAGCCGTGTTACCTCTTCGCGATAGAAGCGCTTTCATGGTAAAAGAATAAATAATTGGTTTGGCAGACCGGGTGGACCAAGTCCTAGCTAACCCACGCACTTGTCAATTTGTATACAGTAAGAGGAAACCTACGATTTCTTAAGGGATTTTTAGGCAGAAGACTTCACTTTCGAAAATTTACAAGACAAATCGATTGTTGATGTTGGCCAAGTTTGAACCCAGACTTCCTTGCATAAGTGGGCGGCAGAGATGCCAGCGCATCTCAACATCTACATCAAAATGGTGCCGATATTCTAGATACCAATCCAAGTGCGTTTACAGTACCCAACAGTTTCCTTGACTAAGGGATTTCGACTTCCCAGAAGAATTTACGCACTCACAATTTTAAGCCGAATGCACTTATGTTTGTGCATGTATTGTAGTTTCGGGTACTCTGCGACTTTCCTATCGACTTTATCACAAACCCCCTAATTTGTGCTACTTGCCCAATCCAAGTATTGAACGTTAGCTAGCTACTCGATCGACTGCACACCTTATAAGTGGTCGATAAGAATTTTTAATTGATATACCCATTATCCTACGATAAATCGTTTAGAGCGTCTGAGAAAATGGCTAAAAACCAAAATTACAATTTCCATGACAACCCTATGGAATTATCATAATCAAGAAACCTCATTAACGCGTCCGTTTAAATATAATTAAATATTCGGTAGCTAAATTCACTTTCATTTACCCTTTCAGCTCACGCATTACCTACATTCGTCAGACATTCGAGTACTCGTACATAGTACATAGCCGGGCTTTCCCGCAAAACGATCGCCCTCAGTAGTATTATTAACACTCGTCCATAATAACGCACTCCCATCAGATTTATAGTACTCTCAACCAGTAGCTAACCTATACCAACCATACACGGCTACAAGACATGGCCTCAACCAATTCAAATCCAAAAGCATAGCACCACTGAATTAATTTGTATAAATGAATACGAAAAATTATGAGCCAAGTCAACTCCGGTACAAGCTCCAGCTTCGGCTACAACGTGCGTCTACGTCGTCGTTGTTGTCGTCATAACGTCAAAGTCATACGACACAGTAGCAAATTACCGGCGGCAAGCGATATTTTTGCTTCCACTCAGGCCACTGGGGCAATGTAAATCAGTAAAAACCCAGATGCAAATCACCGAGCACTCAGCCCGACAACGACGATCATCTCTCCATAATTGTTCCAACTACCTCTAGAGATACTGACTTCGGAGCCAGCCAGGTGCCAGATTCCTCCCACATACTGGTATTCGTATATCGATGGAACATCATTGCTGCGCTTCCTCTTCCATCGCCATGAACTCATTGAGTATGCAGAGCTTTTTTTTGTTTTTTTTTGGCGGCAGTACCATCTGTTAAGGGAGAGAAGAGGTGACAACGGTGGCGACGGTGACTTCAAGTGGCTCTAGGTCGATGGCCGACCAACAAGGAATAACAAATTCGGACTAATTACCCGACGGCGCGACGCTTCACCAATTTGGACATTTTTTTCCCACCATCACTGTTTATTTGAGTGATTCCAATGTGAAACTGAAAGTATGTACTCCGGCTTAGTACATGGAGGGATGGAGGGATTATTATTCGTAAGGCCGTATCCGCCACCGCCACCGCCACTGCCGCTGTCGCACTGCCACTGTCGTCGCTCTATGGAAATGCGCGCGATTGATTTCCATGATTAGCAAGCGTTTACTTATCTGATGGTGTTGATGGGATTATGCTTGCTCGCAAGAGAGGGAGATACCGTACCGGGCGAACGCGCAATGGGCATATCATTACAAAGTTTAGCATAATGACTCTACCGCCATCTTCATTGACATGGGCATAGCTAGAGCCACTGCCACCGGCTTAAGCGGGTTCGAGCACTACATCAGCTGTGTTCGGCGTAGCCAGCTATGAATTATTAATTTTCCACATTATTCGTACCGGCGGCGGCGTACAAAGTGCTAATTGTCTTATGCTCCCAAAGTGTCGAGACATTGAAAATTTGAATAAAGTATCTCCTCCGAACTGGTACTGGCACTAGTGCTGGCACTAGTGCTGGCGCTGGTGCTGGTGCTGGTGCTGGTGCTGGTGCTGGTGCTGAGGCGTATGATATTCGTATTCGTATGGAAGCGATGGCGATAGCCATAACTTTGGTCGAACTGCGTGATTGAATATGTCGATGTGGTACTGTTGACATATAAATTAAAATGGCAACCAGTGCGACAATTTGACAGGAAAAACAAAGCCACATGTCTATTAATACAGGGTGTTGCAATACTTAATGAACCTGATCGATTTGGAAGTCAGTTTCAGTAGTTTAGAGAAGAATATTTCAGCGTCAATTTGAGGTGGTGAAATGTAGTTATTAGGCACACCTTAGTGAAGAAATCTTGGCAACAAATAGAACTTGTAGAACTGGTGATGTTGTAGACACGTCATGTGTCATCCCATGGAAGATTGTTTCCCATGGTTTAATTCCTGTCGTTTTCGGCGGAGGATAAACGCTTGCTGTTCTATGCAACAAACGCTTCAGTGACTTATTAATTCTCGAGGTTCAAGTAAGCTCGCGTTATTTGTTGCAACTCAAGAAAACTATGGATGACTACCGCATATTTCTTTTTATAGGCGACATCATGTTGGCGCCGCAGTGAGATTCCTACTCACTTAACCCTCCATTGAATCATTTTTTCTGTATTAACCCCGCTGAACCGCTGTCAGGTATGAATTGACTTAGTAGGTTCTAGCTAGAAATCATGGGCTTGTTTGTTCATTTGATTGGCTTGTAAGCCAAAGTCTATCTTGTAGTAGTGTATCTGCTGACGACTATAGGTGAGTGGGGACACGTTTGTGGGGGATTGTCTTTTTGGTTCATCCACACAACTACGAATTTCAACCCCAACGAAAGGCATTACCTCGTGGGGCTGGCTTACCATTCATGGAATACACACTTGTGAGTGTGAGAATCTTCTCTTCCTGCGATTCTGGCCATTGCATCGTTTGTGCACAATTGCTGCTGCACCGTCTGCTGCGTGGTTTTGACGTATCATCAGCACATGCTCTGTGTTCTGTGGTTCATCTTCACAAATCTGGCAGTGAAGGTCATCCACATGCTTGTAACATATTTATCAGCACAAATGCACCGACGTAAATTGCGTAAGGTAAAAGTTAACTTCTCCATGTTTTCTGTTTGTCCTTTCTTGTATGTTTGACAGCAGTTTATATGACCAGCGTTCCTTCGCTGAGGTTTCGCATTGCTTTTGTCATCCTATCTATGGTGATTCTCAAATTACCATCTTTTCTACGTATTCGTCATTAAAAAATTGATGCTGATATTTTGGCCCCCATGTAGATAGGCATTCGTAAAGCTATCACGCTGATTACATCCTCCGAGATAGTTTGGTATGCACAGCATATTCTGAGTGATTCTGATTCTGAGCACAGAGCTTACCCTTCTTTTGTACACCCCTATACTTAGCGCTGGTGCCAAGATTGATCAGAATTTTCTTATAGGCTTTCTGGGTCCTCCAATGTTTGGCAATATGTAACGACTACACTATTAGTCTCTTAAATTTTCGTTACAATCCAACAGCACCCCTCGATGCTGTGTTCTCTAACATGAACTCGTGTAGTCAGTACACCAGAAACAACCTCTGTTTTGTGGTCTGCCAGCTCCAAGCCCGGTGACCGAAGATATTTCTACATTTTTGATGTTGTCGCTACAGAGCTTCCTCTATGGTTTAAGTAAAGATGATACTACTATGATGTCCACTCATCTTGGTCTGCATATTTGGGGTAATCCATAGTGTCCCAGAATACTGGGCCTTGAACCAAGTCTTGTTGAACTCCTCTGTTCCTTGCTTTTCTTTGGCCCTTCCTCAGGATTCTATATGCAAAATAGTCTCCTATTATTTGCACTAGATAGTTTGACAGTTAGCATGCTTCAAACGTTCTTATGATGATGTTCCACGACCCTGCAGACTGGTTTAGTTTTCCACCTTTCTATCGACTCGCAAATGTTGCTTCGCGTGCAATACTGCTTTTGTGGCACCGCGGATGCTAAGTTTTTTCCTGAGACTGTAGTATTAATATAAAGGTGTCCTTCCGTTTCCAATTCCTTTTCGTGCCATGGATGTTTCGTGCCTATTCTTAAGTTATGCACCCGAGTGTTGCCATATTGCTTATCCAGTAATTGACAAACTCTTGCAACAACTGCTTGTCCATCCAATATTTTATATTTTTGCTGTTTCTTTTTGATGCTGTACCGGTCATGACTCTATAGTTAGTCCGTTAATAACTGTGATCCCTCGCGGGGTGACGTTTTCCGCAACGTGCTTCAACTCCTTTAAACCCTGTCCAGGTCTCCTCGACTCTTTTTCAACTGTTCTGCAACATGTCTGTCATGGGAGGCTCTTCTTTCTGACTGGGTAAGCGGGCTCTATTGCGAGCGAGCTTCCACAACCATTTCCTTCTTCTTGTAATGATATCGATTGTCTCCTGTTAATGAAGGACTGCAGCTTCCCTGTGACTGCTATGGTGACCTCCCAAGTACTGTACTTCTACAGCAGCACTGACTCGCCATTGTAGAGAAACAGTCGCAGCTTGATTTTAGTGCTATAAACTTTGCTTTTCCGCACCTTAAACAAAATTCCGAAAGCAAAAGCTGCCTTTCGAGTCTGCTTCTACGAGTAACATCGAGTTCGATGCAACCGCCAGTCGAAGTGGTGCTTCCTAAATGAAGAAAGTTCTGCACTTTCTTGACCTCCTGTCCAGTAATGTTAAGTTGGAAGAAAGACCTTCAAAGACCAAGGGCTTTGATTTTAGCTGCATTTATTTTGAACTCCACTCTGCTAGCTTCAGCTTCCAGATTCTGACTCATCTGGTGACACAATAAACAAAGTGTTTTAGGTAAGATGTCTTTGTCTAGTGAAAACCTCAGCTTTCCTCTGACAGTGCTGCTAGGATAGCATCGCTTATTATCACTAGGAAAAGAAGCGGTGATAAAACACAACCCTGCCGAATACCGCTTTGGACTTCAAAGGCTTCTGGTAACTTACGGTTGTGTAGAACATGACATTTTGCACCTCCGTACATAGCCTTTTTAAGTGTTACGATTTTAGCATGATTACACCTCCTGCGTAAGGCTTTCTATATAAACTCCCGGTTCGAAATCGGTGAAAACGGTTTGAGCGGAGACATATACTCAACGCATTGCTCTAAGACGATGGCTAGGTGTTTATACCTATATGATCCCTGCAGGAGGATCCAGGGCGAAAGCCATCTAGGGTTGAGTTCAAATGTACTTTCAATTTCCACAATCCATTCGATTGCGCTTGATAATCATCTACTGATTCCGGTCTGATGCAGGCTGATTCTCCGATGCATTAGCTATGATAGTTCTCAGTAGCTCTGCCGATTTTATTTATTTCACTTAACAGTCTTAGAAGAGACATTTTATGCAATTTTTGGATATACCGCCATTCGAAGTAGATGTTAATTGTATGCAGGACTGTCTTCATCAATCAAAAAGAGGACTACAACCTATCGGCATTCAATCCGCGTAAAGGCACGTAATGGCAACTCTTGGCAAGTAATGTTCTTGTGAAGAGAGGTATAAGTGGTAAGATATCTGCGTCTGTACTGAGAAGAAAGCCGGTTTGAACTCTTGATTTGTACTTTAATTACTTCCGGACTAGTTTGAATCTACAACTATATTTCAGGACCTTAAATTGAGTTGAATCTAGAGATGTCCGGTAATACAACAGCACGTTTTAGCGTCCTTCCTGTTTAATAATCCTCAAGAATGCCCTTACTATAAGGGAAACTGAAATATACTTAAGATATCGTTTAACTGGTAGTATGCAAGCTGCGTATAGTCAGCAGTCTTTGATTTGGTCTCGGCTTTCTTTCAGAATATCGGCAAGAAGAAACATTAGTCCAGAGGAAAGGAACTAAATTGCCCACAAAATGAGGAAAAAATTCTCCAAAACGCCTATTATGTTCGTATAGGACGTACTTGGTTTCAGTTCAGGACTTCAGTCAACTTGTACTCGTACTTCGACTCGTTCTGGGAGAAGCATAAACCGGCCTCTCAATTCAGAACGAGGGAGACCACACAATAGAAGCTCGAATGAATATTAAAAATGGCAACGCCAGGACTGCTTACACCACTGTTCAGAGTAATGCTTCAAGCTTATCCAAATTTCTTACAAACGGTAGGTCATAGAGAGGTCACCTCTATCAGTTCCTATACTGTATACGAGGAAATACCTGCGATCAACATTTTCTGATTCATGTCTGCAGAAGTGCGTTGACATATACGAGTAGGTTACTGGAACGTCAATTTCAGAATCAACATGTGAATGAGTATACGCTTAAGACAAGGTCTGCGTGTAATTTTATTCTGCATTGTACTTCCACAGAAGTTGAAATTCGATTGGTGGAATCCTGAAAACTCGAACCTAAGTACAGCCATTAAACTTGGCAGTCTTTTTTCGCATATCCCCTTGATTACATGAAAACAATTTCCATTGAGAGGAAAATTTCGATAGTTTCGTAATTAAAGTTCCACCCTGTACTTTAATATATGTCGCCATCTCTTGTTGGCAGCTCTGACCATGTAATTGGCTTATGTTTATTGTTTTTTTTTTTTTATATTTTTAATTCCGACAAGCAGTCTCTGTATGTATTGCCTGGTAGCTCTAAACTTGAATTCAACGTCATCGTAGTTCATAATATGTACCTTCTTATATCGCTCCGTTTAAAACGGCGTCATGCATGACAATTAGTACACTGGCATTGGTCGGGTAGTAGCTATCGTTCATCGTCACTCACTTCCTGGCTGCTATGCGTGCAGTATTTCGTTTTGCGGAAATAGGGGCTGCAAGCACAAATTACCGTGCGTCTTACCTTTTGATTCGTTTCAGTCCCCAGCAAACACTTTACACTCTTGTCGAGGACATATTAATTAAGCCTCAAAAGATTACAGCTAGCTATCTTCACTTCTGGGTGATTCCATTAAATCCAAAAATAACTGCAAAAATGAAGTAATCCCATCTATTATGGTTCTCGAACCCTTTGAAATCCACCGTGAAACCAAGAAACCACCATCGTACCATCACCGCCGCCCTCAGTGAAAAGCTCAACACGATACCATTTCAGAATTTCCTTACCGTTAAATCCCGTTCACCATTTCGTCTACACAATTCAAACTCAAACTTTAATGATCCCCAGCTGTAAGGTTGCAAATTCCGCGAAATATCTCAAGAATTTCATTCGTAAAAATAAGTAAATGAGTGCTCGCGCGAGAATTTCATTAAATCGCTGGCTGGCACAATGCAGGGGATTCAAAGGGATCTACGGGACTGTCTGTGCTATTGAGAGATACATAACCAGTCTTCAACCCCTTTTCGTTTTTTTTTTTTAAACTGCTAGCCATTATGAAGAAGACGGCATTATGAGGTGGATGTAGCCGCCACTGCCGTGCCGTAACAGCGGTTATTTAGGAAAATTGAAGAGCTCATCGAAAAAGGGTTAAATGAAGTCAAACGAAGTAATTTGTTGGCGAATTGTGGCGGCAATGACAACGACAACGACGACGAAGATATCGACATCGACAGCGATTTTGACAATGACACAGGCGACTACAACCATCTTATGGAGTGGTCTTCTCCTTACAAGATGAAATTCTTCATGAACCTTAAGTCGGTACGACTCTATTCTCAGCTTCATTCAAACTTTAATTGCCATTTTATTACCAAATCTAACTGCGTAAGTATCTATCTGTACAAAAGCGAAAGGAGTAGAGTAGAACATAAAAAAAATCGGACGTAATTCGATGCGTTTTCCAAAAGAGCTAACTACAATACGAGTATACTCGTAGCAAAGACATTCCCATTTCGGCATTTCGGGTCAAAACAAATGTGGCAAGGGGTGCTGCAGTGTCACATTTATTTAATACGTTGAACATCCAATTCATGCTCAACTAGGTGGCAAATGCGGTGTAGGACTTAGAAGATAACTTAATAGCTCGGAAAATATCGAGGGATTATCTTCAGTTTCGAATGGGTGAATTGGCTTTGAGGCCCGACCATTTCAGTTTTTAATGAGAAAATTAGGTAATTGGAAGGCAACGGTGATTGCGAATGCGATTTCGAGGAGGCTCATAGAATCAAGTCTATGGCAGGCTTTGTTCTTAAAATTTAATTTTATAGACGTTTGTGTTGTTAAAATGATTGCCTATCATCTGAAGGAGCTTCGTTAATGGCTTCATAAAAATGTCATTTTAACCTTAACAATGCCTCCTTGTTGGGTTATTTTTTTTTTTTTTTTTTTTAATTGAATCAAAAGAACTTTTAGAAACTGTATAGCCTAACCAAGTCTTTGTTGGATATCGATACCTGTGCATGCCGACGTTTCTGATAAAAATCATTTCGCTCATTTATCTTTAGAAAGATATGCATGATAGAGTTATTCTCTATGATTCCGATGACGGTCAGTATTCGGTGACTTCCTTCATAATACGTATACCCTCTCAAGAAGGCTTATGCTTTCAAAAGGTAAGCTCAACCAATTTTTTGGAAACTTTGTGCAACATCGGAGAATTTTAAACAAAATAGCAGATTCCCACTCGAAATTGTACGTTCTGATGTACAAATATGGTAAAACGTGTTAACTATAAATAAATCAATTAAAAACTAAATTAAAATAATTATGAATACTATAAAATAGAAATACTATGTTAAAGTCATTTATGTTACTTTACTACTTTTTATTGCACAAAACTATTGCATTACAATTATGTTCTTATATTACACTTATATTCTATTCTATTACATTTATAACTTTGAACTAGAATACAATACGAAATATATGCTCACTCTGAATTAAACCGTCCTCTCCTGCGTTTTGATATTCCAACAGGTTATGGGCCCAGCCCAGCCCACTAAGAGACAATAGAAATCCAAAATAATTAGAGTCATCATAATTTGTGGACAGATTTTAAGTTGTTGTCAGGTTGCCATTGATTAAATTGAACAATGTCAAGTAATCATTTAGTGCGGATTGAGGCGCTTACGCGGGATAACTTCGACACATGGAAATTACACGTGGAAGCATTGCTGGTAGGGAATGATTCGTGGGATTATGTAAGTGGTTTTAAGAAGCGGCCAACCGGTACAGAGGCAAAGGATTTGGAGAATGCCGAGATATGGGACCGAGAGGACCGAAAAGCGAAATCGGACGTAATTCTTTCAATAAGCTCATCAGAATTAAAAGAGGTAAGAGGTTGTAAGACATCGCATGATGTCTGGATTAAATTGCATAACGTTTACCAATCACGAGGTCCTGCAAGGAAAGCCACTTTGCTAAAACAACTTGTCTTAAATAAAATGAATGAAGGTGACGATATTCAAGATCACTTATCAAATTTCGTCTCTGCCGTAGATAAGCTGGCTGATATGCAATTGGAGGTAAATGAGGATTTGCTATCAATACTCTTACTTTATAGTCTACCAGAATCATTTGAGAATTTTAGAGTTGCAATAGAGTCTAGAGATGAACTTCCGAAGCCTAATATATTAAAGATTAAAATAATAGAAGAGTATAACGCACGAAAGACTAAAGAGAGCACTGAAAGTGGAGCATTTTTTGCAAAACAAAAATATCGCAAACAAAAACCAAAGGTAAGCATGCAGAACGATATAACAAGTGATGACAGAAGGAAACACACGGAAATCGAAGACAAAAAGCAGTTTACATCTCGTATAAAATGTTTTCGTTGTGGTCGCTTGGGTCACAAAGCATCAAATTGCAAATCGAAATTCAGTGCACAAGAGCGATCTGCAATTACTGAGGAATCATTTTTTAACAAGCTGTGAGGAGAACAAAGCATTATCAGTTGGAGTTAGTGCACGAACTCGAAATTGGTGCTTGGACAGTGGAGCAACATCCCACATGTGCAGTGATAAAAACAGGTTACCGCTAGAGTACACAGAGCCACGTGAATTATTATTAGCTAACAAACAAACTACGGAAATAAAAGGCATTGGTGCAGTTAGAATCAAAACTTTAAGTGGTGTTGACATTAATTTAGAGAAAACATTGTTTGTTCTTGAAATTTAATTTCAATTCCGAGAGTTACCGAAAAAGGTCTCAAAGTGATTTTTGATGAAAGTTATGCTTTCATTAAAAATTCTAATAATATGCCAGTTGCATTTGCTGAAAGAATGGGTGGATTATATTACGAGTATATATCTGAAAGCATGGAAATTGCCAATATTAGCCATGTTGTGAATGAGTTTGATTTACAGAAATGGCATGAAAAATTTGGTCATCTCAACTCAAAGACATTGCGAAATATGGCGGCGAAGAATTCTGTTTTGGGATTGAAGATGAGTAACAAAAGTACGCTATCAAACAATTTTCAGTGTGAAATCTGCATCAGAGGGAAATTATGCAGAAAACCATTTCCGAAAAGTAGCGACTCAAGGAGTAAACATCCCTTGGAACTAGTGCATAGCGACATTTGTGAACCGATAAGTAAAAAATCAAATGGTGGGTGTAGTTATTTTGCGACTTTCATTGATGATGCTACGAGGTGGTGTGAAGTATATTTCCTAAAAAATAAAAATGAAATTTTTACGGCTTTCCAAAATTATAAATCATTTGCTGAAAATTTTACAGGTAGACGCATTAAAACTCTACGATCGGATAATGGTGGAGAATATTGTAGCAGACAGTTCGAGACATTTTTGAACGAACATGGTATACAGTCGCGTATACACCTGAGCAGAATGGCGTTTCGGAAAGGATGAATAGGACGTTGGTGGAAATGGCTCGCTGCATGTTGTTACAATCGAAACTACCACTATCATTTTAGGCAGAAGCTATTGCGTGTGCAAAATATATACGGAACAGGTGTTCTTCCAGTAGTATCAATGGAGAAATTCCGTACACACTATGGAATGGAAAGGTACCAAATGTAAATCATTTTCAAATATTTGGAAGCAAAGTTTATATTTTGATCAAAAGTAAAAACAAAGGTAAATTTGATGCTAGATCTAGACCGTATATTTTTGTAGGATATTGCGAAACTTCAAAGGCCTATAGATTATGGTGTCATTTAACCAATAAAATTATAAAAAGTAGAGATATTAAATTTATTAAAAACGATTTTAGAAAAGAATTGAACCCAACGAATAACAAGCCAAATGAAACTGAATTGGAATTTCTGTTCGGATCGATTTTTGGAGAAGAGGGAAGAAGGGAGCATGAAAAGCATAGAAAACCGGAAAATTTGCATGAACAGCATAAACAGCATGAAGAGCATAGAACGCATGATGAGCATGAAACGAATGAAGACTATGTTCGACACAATCTTTCTGAACAGCGTGAAGAGCACACTAATGGACACGTGGGAATGAGAACTAGATCAAAAATTAAATCTGCGAACACAGCAAATTTGAAACAACATGGCAAAGTTGATATATGTGATTCTGAGGATTGTGATGTCTTTTTAGATGCCACTTGTATGGTAAGTGAAGACCCTCAAAATATTAACGAATTATTATTAGATCCAAATATTGGTGAATGGAAAAGGGCTATGAAGGAAGAGCTTTTAGCACATAAAGCCAACGAGACTTGGACAATAGTAGATCGACCGAAGGGGGAAAAAGTCATAGGATGTAGATGGGTATTCCAAACAAAAGTTGGTTGTGATGGAGAAATTACGAAAAGAAAAGCTCGTTTGGTCGCGAAAGGATGCTCTCAACGTTCGGGCATAGATTTCAAGGAAACGTACGCACCAGTAGCTCGACAGTGTTCCATACGTTTAGTAATGGCTCTTGCGGCTGAATGGGGTCTCATTTTGTACCAGTTAGATGTGGTCACCGCTTACTTGAATGGACAGATTGAAGAAACAATATTCATGCAAATCCCTGAGATGTATTCGACTCTTATGAATGACGATTGTGAAAATGGTAAGGTATGCCAAATACAAAAAGCTATATATGGGTTGAAACAATCGGGCCGACAGTGGTACATAAAGCTTAATACAGCACTTGTTAATATGGGGATGAAACCATTGGCTACAGATCCTTGCATTTACATTTTACGAAAGGATGGACACATAGTTATTATCGCTATATACGTTGATGATATAATTATAGGATCAAATAGCATAGACCAAATTAAACTTTATAAGGATAAACTAAAATCTCAATTTAAAATGAAAGATATAGGCAAACTCAACTACTTTTTAGGAATAGAGTTCAACCAAAAGGCTACTGGCGAGATCACAATGTGTCAAAGAAAATATATAGCTGAAGTTTTAAAGCTATTCAATATGGAAGATTCAAATCCGGTGAGTACACCATTAGACTTAAACTGCAAGCTGTCAAAGAACATGTGTCCTATAACTGACGTAGAAAAGGAAAATATGAGTAAGTTACCTTATCAGAAACTTAATGGTTCGTTACTGTATTTGGCTGTAACGACCAGGCCTGATATTTCATTCGCTGTAAGTTTTCTAAGCCAGTTCAACAACAATTATGGCAAGCCTCATTGGACTGCAGCTAAAAGGATCCTGAGGTACTTGAAAGGAACACAAAACTACAAGCTGACTTATCGAAGGAGCGGGCAAGATGTAATTGGATATACAGACTCTGACTGGGGTGCAAATGTTGACGACAGGAGATCTTACACTGGGTATGTTTTTAAGCTAGGTGGTGCAGCTGTTTCGTGGGAATCGAAAAAGCAGAGAACAGTTGCCTTATCCAGCGCAGAAGCGGAGTATATGGCAATAGCTGATTCCGTGAAGGAGGCAATGTATCTTAAAAAGTTTTTGCACGAAATTCTCTTTACAGATAAAAATAATGTAACCATATACAATGATAACAAGAGCGCTCAATCCATAGCAAAGAATCCAGTTCAACACTCAAGGACGAAGCATATCGACATCAGGCATCATTTCGTCCGCGAAGCTGTGCAGAGGGATGAAATAATTTTGAAGTATATTGACACCGATCACATGACTGCAGATTTGCTAACCAAGGGGCTTACATCTCCGGAACATCGTACACACATGGAACACCTTGGACTTAATTTTTAATTGCGGGGAAGTGTTAACTATAAATAAATCAATTAAAAACTAAATTAAAATAATTATGAATACTATAAAATAGAAATACTATGTTAAAGTCATTTATGTTACTTTAATACTTTTTATTACACAAAACTATTGCATTACAATTATGTTCTTATATTACACTTATATTCTATTCTATTACATTTATAACTTTGAACTAGAATACAATACGAAATATATGCTCACTCTGAATTAAACCGTCCTCTCGTGCGTTTTGATATTCCAACAAAACGCTTTAACAATGTATGGGTGGGAGACCATCAAGTTCATCATCATGATGAAAGAGCCTTTCATATCATTAAAGAGTAGCAGGAAAATGAGTCTGCTTTAGTGGTATAGGTCTAATCTATACGCGTAGCCAAGGAGGCGTCAGTAGCTGTAGAGATTCAGTCTGCGACAATGAAAGTGCAATTCAAGTAAAACCATAGCACAGTCACCTCTTATAATCACAGAGAAGCAGTCGGTCTTTACCAATCCGGGAGCCGTGGATTCACAACAATCCTGTAATGAACACGCAATCTAGTACAGAAATGCGCTAGTAATGTTGTATCACTATGAAACTAATGTTGTGTCACTTCAGCTCAGTGGTAAGTAAGAGATAGAAACGGTCGGGTCTACGTGCGGCTGTTTATATCATATTCTCATCAAAGTGAGTCTCAGGATGTGATCACCTTACTCTGTGTTAAGCATAAATATGAAATTCAGACCAAAGTTAAATATCGGGCCTTTCAAGGACTACACGTTTTTGATTTTTAACAGAACACGAACTACTAGGTTGCGCAAAAACCATCACTCTATCGGAAGATGATATAACTTTTGCAAATGGCGGCAAATGTCAATTCTACTTTGACATTTGTGAAGTAAACAAATATAAAACACACGTCAACAAGACATGAATCGCAATACTCCTAAAGAACGCGGAATAATTGTTCCGATTGCGGAATAATTCGCCACTCGAAACCAACTGGGCAAACACTACGACGTTTAGCCGCTCGTCTAGAAGAGTATGGAATAACACGAGATGCTACCAGGTCTGGTCGGTCCCGGAGTAGCTGTTTTGTTAAGAATGTCGAAGCTGTGGTTGAAGATGTCACGAAGGACCACGGAGTATCAACCAGATGACGTGCCACGCAATTGGGCATCAATCGGCAGGTTTTACAGAGAACTTAAGTGAAAGACTGTCAGATGTTCCCTTACAAAGTGCAAAGTGGCTGTTGTAACCTACGCTCAACCCATCCTGAATTTCGACCACAATGGAGACAACTTTTCACCAAAAAACATCATGAGCGTCGAGGTCCAGTTCCATCTCTGTGGATGTGCTATATTATCGCTTCTAGGGCACCGAAAATCCGAGTATAACCCATGAAGAGCCATTGCACTCGCTTTAAGTTACTGCATGGTGTGCTGTTTACGCTGGAGGCGTCATCGGGCCTTATTTTTTCGAAAACGCAGGGGGCCAAACGACTAATGTGGACGACAAACGCTGCAGAACCATGCTCAACAACTTTATCCATCATCAATTGGATGAATTGGGACTGGAGAATATGTGGTTCAAATAGAATGGAGCAACGGCGCATACCGCACGAAGCACAACCGAAATTCTGAAGACTGCATTTCAGGGTCGCCTAATCTTATGGGGTGTAGTGGTACTAGCAATCGCTTCTCACTCGGAGGGTCAAGGTTCGAATTCTGTCCATGACAAGTCTTTCAAGTTTTTCACTTTCAAGTAATTGGAACTCAGACAGAAAAATTCTGCGTGTGAAGGCATAACACTGCCACGTTGAATTGGCTGTTGCAGAGTTTCAAGCACAAAAAATTAGTGCGAATTATAACCTTCGAATCACTCTGAGTGAAGTAGAGGAAATGAAAATGAAGGAAGAGGCAGCGCCTGGTTCTTATAAGCAAAGGAACAAGAAACCCGGAAAGCCCATCACCATACCGACCGCTCTGCATGCTCGACACAGCGGGGAAGTTATTGGAAAGATTGATTAAGCCTCGTCTAAATTCCGCAATAGAGACATCCGGAGGACTAAGCTCAAAGCAGCATGGTTTTAGATCAGGTAAATCTACGGCTGGCGCTATAGAAGAAGTAATCAAAGCAGCACAAGCAACACAACGAGGTATCCACCACTCTAGACCTTTTGTTCTTCTTGCGACCCTAGACGTCAAAAATGCCTTTAATAGCCTCAGATGGAAAGATATAGTCGAAGCTTTGGAACGCAGGTCCCATATACCTACGTACCTGAAGAAAATAATAAATAGCTACCTGAGCAACCGGGTACTGGAATATAAGACTAAATCAGGGACAAGAACAAGACAAATCACGGCAGGAGCAGCGCAGGGATCTATATTGGGCCCTTATCTCTGGAATATAACCTATGACGAGATATTACACATAGAGATGCCAGACGATGTCTTCCTAGTAGGATACGCAGATGATATAGCCGCAGTCATCACAGCACGAACCACGGAAGCAGTGCGACGCAAGCTCACCCAAGGAATGCTAAGAACTCAAGCATGGCTAAATTCACATGGACTACATCTTGCAACACAGAAAACTGAGCTATTACTCTTTACACGAAGACAGACGCCCACAGAATTGGAGATGCGAATAAATGAAGAAGCAATAATGACGCTAGACGGCAAAATTACATTCGGGACGCAACTGCAATACGCAGCGATGAAAGCGGCCTACCTCAGCAGCAATGGAGTCCTATGCGGGAAGAAATAGAGCTACACATGGGACAAATTACCCCCGAAAATATAATACGGAAGATGAGCTCAAGCGAAGAAAACTGGCAAATAATCCAAAAATATGTTGAAAAAATCCTTAAGTGCAAACAAAGGGACCTCGAAGCCGCAAGGTAATGCTTAAAATAGCAAAGAGAGAATAACCCAAGCGTGGCCTGGACGCAGGCATTTTACGTAGATGTCAAAGGGCACTACATGAAGGACCCCACCCTCAAGTAATGGCAAAAGTTTCGGTACCAGGGTGGAAAGAGGTCCGCGAAGGAGGGGGACGTTTTTTAGTGTTTTTTTTTTTCCACATACTCGTACCATTACTGTGACGACAGTTTTGACTTCCTCACACGCACAAAAAAAAATCACTCTGAGTGAAGAAAAAACTCTCCGTCCTATTCGAACTCCCACCCCTGGAGAGCGAATATCGAAACCAAATACATCTGAGTTTCAAACCACTGCAAAAACAATTTTTCCTTTCTCCTCCTTCTACCTTTTCGACCGTGCCAAGACAACAGTAAATGGGTATCGTAAATTATAAAAAAAAAATCTCTCGGCTTGGCGATTTGCACTGAATCCCTCAAGGAGAATATCTGTCAAGAATGCGAGGGCCTATTGCCGGAAGTCCTGGCAAGAATGATGGAAACTGCTACAAATCGAATCCGAATGGTCATCAATTCTGCTGGCAGCCACTTAGCCGGTATCATTTTCTCGACTTAATGGAATAAAAATAAACAAAATCCAAAAGCAGAACCAAAAAACCATTCATAAAAGAAATTACGTCCAAAGAACATAGGGTGACAAATTTTGCGCCACCTTGTATACCGAAAGAACTTTCTATGTCTACCACAAGCGATCGATTCGTTGGAGCTAATTCTCGACCATTCTTCCATACATTTCGGTAGATATTCTGGCAATTTCGCGTTGAATTTTGATTCTGACCACGTCGAACGTCTCTGGCTTGTTGGCATAGACAAATGACTTGACATAGCGTCAAAGAAACAGTGTAGATGTGTCAAATCGCACGAACAAGGCGGCCACTTGAATGGTCCATTTCTTGAGATACTCGTAACACGCTCACCCAACTTTGATTTCATTGGCTTGATTGTTTGCCCCACTGTGTGGAAAGTGGCGTCCTGTTGAAACCACATCTCACCAATGTTGAGTGCATGAAATTGCGGCAAAAAATAACGTTGCAACAAAATAACGATCCCCAATTCCTGCGAACTGCGTGGAATGGATTGATTTAGATCACGGTCAACAAATGCACTTACGGTCTCAATATTTTCAGCACTCCTTGCATTTCTTTCTATCACTTTAACTGGCACTCTAACATTAAGCAGCGAAAATGTAGACTCAAATCTTTGCATTAAATTACGAACGATAACACGATACTCAAAAAGCATTTCTTCTGGTCTATCTTCAAACAGGACATCAAACAGTTGAAAAGGTAGATAAGATTCATAAAGATGGACTGCTGCTGGTCCATCAAATCAACTACTGAAGCGTCTCGTTCAAGAAAAATGTTGGCTAAGATGCTATCGCCGGTATCCACTGTAAGGAAAGACGATGGATTTTGGACTGATTCATACACATGTGTACTTTGGACAAATTTATGAAGGATTCCTGGCTTCACACTCATTAACAGGGCCAGATTTGACATGAGTATAGAAAGTGCTTATCGTACCCACAAAACTTTCCAGGGCCCTGTGGTGAACAAGATCCCGGTAATACTGAAATAGATCGGTTTTAAGTCTAGATCCTACACAGACGATATGGCAAGAACCTCTTACAATGATTTATCGATTGCCAATACGGTGACTGTATACCCAGCATATCTAAGGTACATGAATATCCCTGACAAGGAAGGATTCTGCGCCGCATAATTCACAGCTTCTTCCCCTCCAATGTTCCACTAAGCACGATCGATAGAAGCATTTAGGAAAAGCCACCGGTTAAGCACTGTATAGCTGGGACTTTTTGACCGACATATCGCAAGTATAGGTTATACCCACTAGCAAAACTCTAGTATCTGTAGTAACATCGTACATCACTGCGCCATAGAATTTATGCTGAAGGGCTTGGTGTAAACAGCAGCGACTTCTCCCGTGGATAGAAGGATACGAAGAAGAGATTGAGTCTATGGGTCCTGTCCTCTCCGAGAGACAAATGAGAACTTTGTGAAGTTACTTCTTCCCAGAGCTGACCTTAATGAAGTTATTCCAAGGGTATTGGCGTTAGAAAGGCAAATCTATAAGAAGAATTCTCATCCATAACTTATTCTCGATCCAGGATGCTTTGTCCAGCCGTTTTTGAGTTGTGAAGGAAAAGAGTTTAAAATTACAAGTTACATAAGTAAAAGGCCACTTTTGAGCTTAACAACATGAATAGTGCTTGTGTCGCTGAATTTTCATAGCCAGCTTCATTTTCATGTCATATTCGTCCATCTATTGCCACCTTATATGTACATATGTACATCCTTGCATATGTACCGTGCTACTCGTATCTTCCCTTATATACACTGGCAATGCATTCTGCACTATGTCTGCCCAGAGTCCAATTTTCCCCTTGTTATCGGCTGTGATTTCTCTTTGGATGTCATCGCAAAATCTGAATTCGTGAGCTTTATCGAGGTCTAATTAAGCCTATATCGTGTATTCAACACTATGTCTTTGACAGCCACTTCCATAGTCCGGGAAACCGAGCCAGAAGTTGCTTGCTTACATCGCATGATAAGCTGGTTGAGGTCGCTTTCTACTTGCGCATAACACTTGTGGTAGATTCTGCTTTCTATTGGTGACGAATTTGGGTCCAGGCTGCTCTACACATACTAGCTACCTAAGCCCATAAATTCTGACTCTTTTAACTAAGCCTATGTCGGCTTGCAGCCTGTATAATCTTTTGTTAAACAGAGCCGCAGATTACTCAAATCACTTTTTTCTCGAAACTTGAGAAAGTACTATTTTGATACATCCCTCTACATCAAAGAGCAAGACTGGGATAAGCGTGCGAGGGATCTGCTATTCAATTGCCTTCTGAGCCCAAAACAACAGCGATTGGCAAGAGTAAATCTCCGACTGAGTTCTAAGGTCGAGTCGTTGCTTTTACTAACTGCGGAGCCTAGGTAAACAAATACTTGGACTACCACGAAATCATATCATTCTACAATATTATGATTTGTGCTTTCACCGAAACGCTGATGTTGTCTGCCCTCAGTAAAATCATTACCCACCCTCACGAACTTAAGCAGATGTGGATTTTGTCCGATATTCGCTCTCATAAGCAGCCTTAAAGTCGACAAATAGGACCTGGATGGCTATTTGGAATTCGGGGGTATTTCCGAAGATCTGCAACAATATAAAGGCATGATCGATGGAGGACTTTTCAGTTCTGAAGCCAGACTAATAAAGAGAAACCAGTTGATTGACAAAAGGTTTTACGCCATCACATAGCACATAGAGAATATCTTATAGACGATGTTGAGAAGAGTGATGTCCTCCTAGTTACCATAGCATGAAAGGCCCAATATTTTAGAGATAATCTGGTGTATTCTGTTCATAAAGTTATCACCCGTCACCTTGAACAGCTCAGCAGTTAGGCCAATAGTACCCTTCGTCAAAGTCCGGAATGTTGATAGGCGTTTATCAGTCTACAGAAATAGTTCTTCCATACCCACAGCTCTGACTATGTATCTACCACTACAGGCTTTTGTTTGTACTCTTCTAGTACTAACGTCTTCCTCAATGTCGCGGTGCTCGTACTCTTTTTTATCCCTACTGAGGAGGCGGTGTTCGTCCTTCCTCTTTTGCTCGTAGAGTTCACGAACTATTCTAATCCACTTTTATAACGCCGCACTATATGCCAGAGGATGGCATCTCTGGTTGCGTTCGTGCATCCAGAATTCGTATGACGATGCTTAGAATATTGAATGTACATATGACTGATCGAGGAGCTCATAAAAACAGTCCTTGGTAGCATCCTCTTTCTCTTTCGTTGGGGAGTGCTCGCGTATGAGTCTAATAGTGCCGAATTTAACCTTGATGCTTACTGTGACTTGGCGCTCATTTACATGCCAGAAACTCAAGACTGTCTCTATTGACAAATCCGCATTCAAACGGCCGCTACTTGTCTAAGCAACCACGGCAGTATATGTCACAGTTTTCCATCCCTCTAACACTCGATCTATTCCATCGCTATTTCTGGATGATGTTTAAATTTGCTTTATAGCAGTCTAGGCTCTTAGCAAATTATTCGGCTGTACGTGGTATATTAAGCGATCCACCGCTCAATGTTGAGCTTGCCCTTTTCAAGGAGTAAGTGTCGTCAATAGTAATATCATTCGTATCCGAGGCTTTCCGGACGAGTAACCTGAAACTTGAAGACTGAGCCTTTGTGATACCCCCTGTCAATTAGCGGTTGGGTATATTGGTACCAGCTGTTCAGTCCAAGTCTATGAAAGCTTTCTCTACTATCAAATTAGCCCTGAAGGTATCATATATCACTATGTCAGGAGGATGGATGGTTTCATTCTCTATTCTTTTACTCAACCCTGAGTCCTGGCTCACGCATACCTTCGTATATCAGTATTTTCACATGTAGGTACCAGGAGCCATTACGAGGAGGTAAAACAAGTAAATAACATGAACTTGAAACGTTACTGTCCTTACCCATATTTTAGGCAATCATGCGATTAATTTTTGGCTTGGAGGTGTAATTTTTGCAAGTGCAAGTCTACTTTCTATCTCAGGAATTTGGTCTAACCACCTTATAGAGCTGTTTCCACATAAATTGGCACGAAAACCACCGGGTAACATCGGAACGAACTTTCTTTTTCCGGAGTTTGGTACTTATCTCTTCAGTGCGGAAGGAAAGACCGTAATCACTAGACCACCCGAAGCTAATATCTGGCTTGTCTAACCAAATATGGACACAGAATTTTTAATGTGAAATCTTTTAAATGTTAACGAGTCTCACGAGCCGATAGTTGGAAATCCACCTGATTAATTTCTCCAATCTGTCAATATGGTGACACTAAATACTTCTGTCAGTATGCCCATAAGCAATTCAGCAATACCTCGAAATCATGTTCCACTTGAAATTCATTTTCTAATGACAAATTTCTGAGAGTCCCAACTGCTATGCGATCTCAAGCTATCTTTCGAAGGAATTTCAACAGATTTGAAAATTTTTTAAATTTTCCGAATAAATAGACAAAAACGAAAACATGGTAAGCTCAATTATAAAGAGCGGACACGAAAAATGAGACGACAGAATAAATAGGAAAAAAAAAAACACATCCTCGAAAAGACGAGGAAAAATAATTATTTTCTCTGGAGACGCCAAGTGGCAAGTTAAGCCAAGCCAAGCCAAGGCAAGCCGATTCAACTCAAGAGTCGTATGTGCATACAAAAGTTGTAATCCGAAGAATGTTGACAGGACTGACAAGTTGTGATCGCAGCGATCACTCACGTGTCGACATCACATCGATTGCACTGCTGCGACACCGTCAACTGTCGACTTTGGCGTTGTTGTTTTGGTTTGTTTTTTTTTCTTGCCTCAACCGTTGTCATCGCGCGCTCAATTCAGCTGAATCCATTTGAATTTGAAATTAAACTGCTTAATTCCGTGCGAGCAAAAAACAACAGAAGCAGAAGCAGAAACGGTTGCAATACGAGTAGTAGTGGAGTGCAAAGCAGAAGAAAAGTGTCTGCAATCGGATTTTTGTGTGTATCCAACTCGCCGCGGTTGGTTATGATATTTTTCGCCTTTAATCCAGCTGATTATGGATGAGGGCCTGAGAACTGCTGGAGAGGGTTAAAGGAAAGATCTTTTTGTTGAGGCTGCCGCAGTTGCTCGGTCGACGGTTGTTATGATCAATTGTGTCAATCAAATGGATGCGATGTTACAGTGATATAAGCTGGCGCAGGTTTTAATTGCAGCAGGTCATGGGGCTGTCATCAAGTTGCAAGGCGAAACACTCAGCCGTTATGAGTCTCCGGAGATCGGTACCGGTCGAATGCGATCGATGGCGGTAGCTTGTGATCGGTGCCATTCTCGTCACTCACTCGCTCACTCGGCGGCTTATTAATTTATTTTGCACATCTCACGCGCACACTCAATACACCACTCATTCAGATGTCGCAATGACGATTGATCGAATGGAGCAATGGATCGCGCACTGATAAAGATCCGTAAAGAGGTCGCCAAGTGACAGTTTTGAAAGGCCCCCAAGCCCATTATCGTTGCGTAATTTCTCACGATTGAATATTATGTACTAAGAACAAGATGCGCAATGGTAACAGTGGTTACACTGAATAACTCAGTAGCAGAGTTGCCACATGGTTGTTGTGTGCGCATGCGCGTCGTTTAATCTATTCCATTCGATATGAGGAATAGAGTAGACAACGAATGACGTACGTACGGGTACGAGTACGAGTACGAGTAGTGGACGTCGTATTCAAAGGCAAACTAATCGCGACAAACTGCTACCTTGCGGCTACAGCTTGTATGTAATAATTTACAGTCGACAAGTCGGTATCCTTGGACCGCCATGATCGCCACAGTAGGCATGTGCACGCACTTCGTCTGCTCTGCGGGGAGATACAAAGATATGTTGCCGCTTAGCAAATCGTTGTTGTTACTCTCTGAAAAGCGATTTGTATTGGCTTCGGTTTACGCCAGTCCGCGCTATTGCTCTCTGTCCACCAGTAATAATAAGCTCTGTCCAGATTCTGGTGTGCCTCTGGCGCATAATATCACCACCACCGCCACCGCCACCGCCAACAGCATAGATGTGTTCTAAAAATGCCTCAGCTACCACAGAGAGACATTTACTTTTGATTGCCAGCCAGACTCACAGATACGAGCACCACCAGCAATAGTCGATTCCAACAGCGATCAGGGTGCACAGGGGGACCACAGAGAAGGCCGTTCTCTTTGCAATTAATTTTCGCAGATATAATCGATGTTAAATCTTAATTGGATATCGATCATTTATACCTAATAGCGCGAAGATCTGGTTTCTGCTGCGTCGCCACTGTAATTACGAGATATTAGAACTTGTATTTGGATTGCGGCAGGTACTCCAATATGTCCAGCAGCAGCTGGGGCAACAATGAACCTCTGGAATACCAGTGTTGATGTAGCGTGGGCTGCATATGGTAGGCGATAATATGTGCAGATTACATGACACCCACTCGATTGGCAGTGAAATGTCGTTGTTTCACAAAGTATCTAATACTACTTCTACTACTACTATGGACCAATCGTTTCGTCCAGGTTGTTAAATTCATGAGGAACTACAGGGAAAGAGATCTTTGTAAGGCGATTTGTGGAGCGACCACTTGTCAGATAGTAACACGAAAAAAGCTTCAATAAATTTACCGGCTGCCGATAAGCTTCAGCAGGTTGAGATAAATATTTACTGAGTACTGGTTCGCATGTCAGGGTTAAACACATTTCGAATGCTACTATAGGTACTTTAATGCCTTCCAACGCAATGTGCTTGTGATGATAATGATGACCATTGTTGAGTAGGCTACACTAATGCTGTGAGTTTTTATCTTCGTAGGGGCAGAACTGCATTTTAAACTTTTGATACAAGAACAGTATCGGCTCTCTGAAAATCTCCCCATTTTGCAAACACGTATTTGGGTTGGATAGTCACCGGCAAGCTTCATTCCACAGCAACAGCCACGCTTTGATTGCTGCATCGCAACTAACTCGCCCAGCCTCTCCACTTTAGAGAAGCTTATCCACAGATTCTGAGCCCTAGAAGACTACAAATCTCCCAACAAGACTTTCTCGGAAGAAGAGAAAAACCGTGGAAGGCACTTCAAGGATACCTTTTCACGAACAATTTCAGGACGCTTCGTAGTACGCCTACCATTTTGAAAAAATCCGTCGCTTTTAGGAGAATCACTCAGCACAGCAACTAGAAGATTCAAGACGCTAGAGCGTAAATTGAATGCCAATCCTGAACTAAAGGAAGCGTACACAGCCTTCGTCTACGAATATCAATCTCTTAATCATTTGCAAGAAGTAAGAAGCATACCTTCCGAAAATTATTTTCTCCCGCGTCATTCTGTCCTCAAACTGGATAGTTCAACGACAAAACTCCGCGTGGTATTTTACGCATCCGCAAAAACTACATCCGGATTGTCAATCCGACTTATTTACAGACTTGACACGATTCCGATCGTATGCGTACGTGTTCACCGGCGATATACGCCAAATGTTTACGCAAATGCTGGTCCACGAGGACGACCGAAAATACCAAATGATAGTTTGACGCGACAACCCCAGTGACCGACTACGCTACTTCCAGTTAAACACAATAACTTACTGCACATCTTGTGCACCGTTCTTAGACTAAATTTCCCAAAGCAGCGAAGGCATTTTTACGGACGTCTATGTAGATGATTGCATGACTGAATCCAATGACCTCCTTGAGGATCAGCAATTAAAAAGGCGTACTGGCGAGGGGACAATTTGAGCTTAGGAAAATATGGTCCAATCATGAGCATATTCTTAAGGACACACCAGAAGCACATAGGCAAAGTTTCATTAAAATTAATGATAACGAGACGGTAAAGATCCTTGGTTTAATCTGGCAACCGCATCAAGATCTATTTCAATTCAACTATGTACCCGAATTTCATCACCAGGCCTCTAAAAGAACAGTTCTATCTGACTTAGGAAAAAGCTTCGACCCACTCGGTCTAATTGGTCCAATCGTGGTTATGCGTCATGCAGCAACTATGAAAGTCCAACCTCTCCTGGGATTCATGATTAACTGAAGACTTAAGGAGCAACTTCACCTGGTCAAATACTTATCCTGCTCTCGCCACCTCCTGATCAAGAATGGGTCCATAAGTATTCAACTTTACGCATTTTCCGACAGTAGCGAGGTTGCATACGGAGCGTGCTGTTATCGACGCTCCCTTGATCGATCGGGAGAAACAACTTGTCAACTCATTTGTTCCAAATCTCGTGTAGCTCCAATCAAGTCGACAACATCACCAAGATTAGAGCTGCAAGCAGCCGTCATGCTGACAGACTCATAAGAGACGGTCTACCATTCCAAATAAATGAAGTTTACTTCCAAACGGATTGACATGGATTGCCAAGCCATCCTTTACTTGGACTACATTTGTAGCGAATAGAGTAGCCAGGATTCAAGAACTTTCCAGCTCAGAACAGTGGAGCCAAAATCCCGCTGACTTGATATCCAGAGGTTGCAACGGTGACGTCCTGCTCGAATACCTATTCTGGTTCCAAGGTCCATCGTTCTTGCACTCCTTAGAGGAAATTTGGAAAATTCCTCCTGCTTTACCTCACTTCGAAGCAATTCCAGAAGAAAAATCCCCAAAGAACGCCCTGTATGCGGCTAATTCGCAAGTGCACTGCATCATGACGACGATAAAATATAACAACTCTCTTCCCAAGTTAGAACGTATCTTAGCCTAAGTTTACCGGTTTATTAACAAGACACTTAAATTTCAATCAACCCCTCCGCAATCCAACTTACCGTCCATAGAGCATACAAGTTTTGAACGGTATAATTCGAAATGTGCAATTAAACGAATTCAAAGGTGAATATGCTTGCCTGCAGAAGAACGAGGAACTCAAAAAATCCAGTCGTATACGTAATCTATCCCCGTTTATTGGCACAGATGGCTTGCTTCGAGTGGGCGGTCGTCTCTCAAATGCGCAACTAGATTTCGAGTCTAAACATCAAATAATACTGCCTAAGAACAATGAATTAACTTCTCTAATCTTTTCTTTTTTTTTCATTTAAGGTCTCTCCACGCAGCTCCTCAAGCACTTCTTGGTATAACACGACAGCAGTATTGGGCTTTAGACGGCAAAAATCTTGCTCGGAATACGTTCAACAAATGTTTCCGATGCTTCGATATGAAGCCAAAACGAATAGAGCAGTATATGGGCAATCTTCCGAAGGAACGACTACAGCCAGGAACCCCATTCCTCACTACTGGAGTGGATTTTTGTGGCCCTTTCAAACTGCGCTATCAACCCAGATCCCGAACGACGGTGAAAGTATTTATATATCGCCGTCTTAGAAGTCGTAAGTGGTCATTGACCATTCAAGCGCTGCGTTCATTACAGCACTCCGAACCTGTGTCGAACAATCTTTTGCGATAACGCTACCAATTTTATCGGTGCCCGAAACGAGCTAAACGAGTTAGCTAAATTATTTGAAGCAGAAAACCAGGAGCAAATTCAGGAGCTCTGTCGATCCGACAGAATTGAATGGCGTCTGATTCCTCCTAATTCGCCCCATTTTGACGGCCTTTGGGAAGCTGCAGTTAAGGCAGCCAAGCATTATCTGGTTCGAATAGCAGCACACGCAACGCTTACCTACGAGGAACTCACCGCGTTCACCGCTCAAATCGAAGCTATTCTGAACTCACATCCAATGACCACAATTTCAGCATCGCCCGAGGATCCGGAACCATTAACTCCAGGTCATTTCCTGATTGGACGCCAATTAACGTCTACAATAGAACCGTGTCTAATTGATGAAAACACAACACGACTTACCAGGTTCAGACGTCTACAACAAATGCAACAACATTTTTAAACGTTGGTCTCGGGAATACCTTTTAGGCCTTCAGGAACGTAACAAATGGACAAGCAAATTTTCATCTATCAACACTGATGCAATAGTTTTGATTCAAGACGACAATCTTCCCCCATACAAGTGGTTGATGGGTCGAATAACTATTAAAACATTTCCTGGGTCAGATGGCATCGTACGCGTGGCAGAAGTACAAACCAAGACTGGAAAATATTAGTGAGCAGTCAAAAAATTCTACCCATTACCAATAAAATAATCGTTGAAGATACTATCAAGATACTTCAAGGAGGCCGGCATGTTCAAAGGTTTTTTTTATTTCCTTCCCCGTTGCGCTAATAATCGTTGCATCCAATTGGCTTTGGATCAAACACAGTCAAAAATGAATATCGAGCAAGGCCAAGTAGGAACTAGGAAACATATAATGTCAACGGCTCAGATGTCAAATGGTCGGAATGCATACAATTCCTTTTGAAACGAAAAACGACTCATGTCTTGGGAATTTCTTACAAGTAATCCCGTGCCTCAATCCTCCTAAAATTAGTGTTCTTAGATGTCCGATATGTACTTTTTTAACTTAACCAATGTAGGCATGTACACCGTGTAGTTAGTCGCTCTATCTTTCCTTCAGAATCTGCAAATATAAACAGCATCAAGCATCTTCGAAAGACCTTTTTCCTGAAACCACAATGGATATGGATACCTTCGTCAGATTCTGGTAAAATTCATGCTGAGAATGATTGCTAAATGTGATTCTTCTGCACAGAGGGTAGAGTTAAACAGGGATACCAAAACTAGTAACGACCCCGGATTGGTTGACTCTGTAGGTACCATGGTAGCCAGCAGGATTGATTTAGAAGTCTGGAATTTGTGTGCGACATGGTGGTTCAGAAACCGTACTGATAGGTGCTGATCTGGCTATTAGGAAATGTCTCAGGCATTCACAGGGTATGTCCTGGTGGTGTGGTATACTCGATTAGTACAACGAAAGCTAAGACTATGCTATAACGCAAACGCAGATTTACAATAAATGGTTTGCGATTTCGTTTGTCAAAATTCTGAGAGGCGATTGTATGCAAAACTATAGGAGAGCCACAAGTGAATCTGATGTAACATACTAGTATTATGAAAATATACAGAGATCCGGATATCATTATCATCGATTTGGGAAAAGCATTTAAATTCCCAGAGATCCTATTTGGACAGCTCCAAGGTCTCAAAATATACTCAAACCGCAGTAGGGAATGATACGCAGTATGTACGACGGCTTTAAAACGAAAATGAAATGCACATCGAGTATAAATAATAAATTCGAACTTAAAAATGGAGTACATCAAGGCAGTGCACAAAGTTCTTTACTTTTTAATGTCCTCTACCGCGAGCATCGAACTTGTCCAGCTTTAGAGGCTGAGTAGAATCAACTAATCTAGAGAAATTTTCCAGACGAGTTCTGAAACCGAAATATGCTCCCCCCAACCATTCCTTTTTCCCCTGGGCTGTATCAAGGGTCATACGACCAGTGCCGAAGATCAACCTTGTTGAGAGCACAGCATCTCCTAAAACAGCTTAGCCACTAACGGAGTAGCCAGATATATGGCGACCTCCGGATCAGCTAGCCTTATCTGAATGAGGCGGATCTCTGTACAGATGACAGATAGACAACCCTTTCTCCACTACTTGTGGGACCACATTATGGAAAATCGGATGCCGGTACTCCTTTAATATCGGGTGGTAAAACGGTGGCTACACCGACTACTGGTAAGGCTCCTTCATTTTCGAGAGGAGCACAACGAGCCTAAAAAGAAATCTTCAGGGAGTGTTAAGACTGTTTTAAACTATGGTCCTATCACTTACTCCGTGGCCTGAAACAAACTTGTCGCTGCTACAAAAACTTCTCTCTCTCCAAGGAGGAATTTGGAGCTCTACCTAAGACGCCGAAATGCTTAACGCATCATCAAAATCTTCGGATAAATTAGTGAGGTTGAGAGAAGTGCGGCCATAAAGAAAAAGTTTGAGTGGGCTAACAACATCCTAAAAGACAGATTACCCACTGCTTCCACTGCTCCCAAAACACCAAAAGACTCCTCCAAGCGCCAGAGATTGTTGAAGGAAACCGAGCCGGTTCCCAAGAGGTCCAAAACTTACAGCAGCAAAACACCTGGGGCATCCAATAGCATCTGAGGTCTTTCAGCGAAGTCCTAAATATAATATATAATAATCGATAGGAACGATACCGACGGATCTATAACACCTGAATGGTGGTAGCTGTCAAGCTGAAGCTTTTGAGCAACTTCTCGGCCATCATGTTTGAAAACCCCGAACCACCTCCCATCACAAGCGACGTTGGCTTGCACCAAGGCCACGTTATGTGCCAATCAGAGATCTCTCTTCAGTAAGGCCATAGGTGGTTTAGGAGTGATGGACTAGGAAGAGGAGGAAACATTCCTCCACCTACTTTGTACATGTCCAGCTCTCTCCCGTAGAATGAAACTGCACTCAACGAGCTCAAAAATATAGACCCAAACAGTCTCCTACGCTTTAGCATAAACTCAAACTGGTTCCATTAGTAAGTGGATCATCATCTACCTAACTACCTAGTCTGACTTAAATCGAATAAGGCTGCAGATGCTGACGACTTATCGGCCAAATTATTTAAAGCAGCTGATGATGATTTGTTAAGATCGGAAGGAAGTATTCTCAGTCAATAAAACCTCAGCGTCTTTTGCCCAATCCTAGAAAAATCTACTTTATAAGATCCGATCTGTCTTCTTATATGACCGCCTTAAACTCCACGTCTGAAAACTAGAGTGTTCATATTAGTATTGCTTTAGGCTACGAAGCCTTCGAAAATACTCAGGAATACGCATTCGATACGATTCGATACCTCTTTATCCACCTTAAAGCTCCCTATCAAATTCATTCGACAGAGCAGGATCATAATGGAGAATGGAGGTTCTTCCTTTAAAGTTAGTAAGCATTTTACCGACAACTTCAATGTCAAAAAAGGCTGCAAACGTATGCTGTTAACGAATATCGTCTGAGACTTGCTATTAAAACAGCACATTGCGTATCGGGGACGACTTCTGTTCTTTTCAACAATGATAGTCCTATCAAATCTTTTCAGGCGACTTTTAATAATTGGATTAAGGCCCTAGAAGTTACCGATTCAGACCTCCCAAATATTCGGCTTCCTGTTTTTCCAAATGCAGAAATCCAACTTTTGACACTGAGTCATGGTGCCGGATTGTGAAAAATTTAAATATTGTGCACGGGCTCTGCCCTAAATCAGCAGATGTGAAATGGCACGAAACTTCTGCTGCATAAACTTAAAGGTTCGCTATATGCGATAGTTTTTCGCCTGCGATCACGGGAAGTATAAAGGAAAAGTGACAGCAACGTAAATGAAAATGTTACGAATCTAAGCGCTCTGACATAAGTAGATCACATATCCATGGAAGTCTCTACACCGATAATGTTGTGCAATCTACTCAATTCCAGCTCAGGTTTGTAGAATGGGCGTACAAATTGGAAATTGGTAACTCAAATGCAAAAACATGAGCGGATTCTTAGTTTCACTGACTAGGAGATCTGAAATAGAGTGGTGCCTATAGAATGGTACTTAGGTACGGAAATTTAGTCAGCCCTACAATCGGCGCAGAAACAATGAAGAGTAAGCAGGACTTTATAAACATATTTCTAATGAGACCTGCGTCAAAATATGGGAGATCCTTCCCTGATGTACTGTCAAAATTTCATGACATTTAGATGAATAGAAGCGGAGTTATTGCGTCTGATGTGACACTATGTTTGTGTCATCGGTACAACAATGACTGACGACACCAGAACTTGATCAGAATTCGTCATCAAGGAGCCGAAAAAGAGCAAAAACTTCCTTTACAACATTGTGACTGGTGATGAAACGTTGTCCAAGTGCCGAGTGGAAGGCGCCAGACGAGCAAAACCCAAAAAATCTCGTTGGAGAAGTCAAAAGTGAAGACAATGTTGATTTGCTTTTACGATTCCAAGCGCATTGTCCACAAGAGTTCATTCTACTGAGCCAAATAGTTAATGTACATTTCTAACTTGGTGTTTAGAAGCTTTTGATGCGTCGTAATCGTCTTATTCGGCCAGAATATCGCGCAGAAGAAAGTTGACGTTAACGATAATGGACCATCTCATCGATCGACACTTGTGACCGATTTTTTGGCTAAAAATCCCATCTTAACTGTCAACCACTCGCCGTATTCGCCTGATGATTTGGCACTGTACGACTTTCACCTTTTCGGAAAAATGCATTTGCCAGGTCTAGGGTTTTACTACCTCTAACAAGTACAGCTCAGAAGCAACAACAGAACATTAAACTACTCTTGAAGATGAACAAACGGTGTAAGTAAAAGAGGAAACGATTGAGACGCTGGAATTGTGTTTGAAAGAATACCCATTCGGCACCAAATCTCGAAAGTGACTTAACCTGATTGTCTTTACAGTAGCACAAAACAGATTCATGGTGAATACACTGATTTCACATCTCAAAATTCCCAAAACGGTTTCCGGATTATTTGGCATGTACAAATGAAGATTTCAAAACCGGGGAATCAGCAGGGAAATATTAGACAAAGGACTAACATCAACGAACTCTAATTAAAAGAGACCAACGCAGAAACTTTGCCGACCTTCTATAACAAAACCGGTGAATTAGCTTTACCGGAGCTACTGCAGGAACATAAATCCAGAGAAGCCGATATCATGTGATGGAGTTTTACATGACAAGACAAGAGTCTCCGAAAAAAGAGATGCTGCACCATAAACATCGTGCGAAAGCACGAACGAATGGACGAACCATTCAACTTCGGAGATGAAAACAATCTTAATGCGTCTCAGTCACCTGCCCAAAATGAAGGAAAGATAGCACAACCTAAACTTGAGTATGATAAGGCTGGCAGAAGCTAGTTTCAGCTGCCTACTTAAGGCAGCAGGAGATGGATCCAATTGGACACGATCCGTTTTTTTTTTTTTAAGTTTTTACGAATCTGTTGCCAAAATATATGAGTGTCGGGGATATATAAAATTCCTACGTGCTTGCGGTATGGTCTTGTTGGAGATGGTGTGTCCCAAATTATACTAGATCTTTGCACAGATTTTGGTGTTAACTCTACGATCAATTTCTCCTGCGAACATGATCACAAAGAGCCCTACCATCTCGTACCAGACCTAAATGGGTTGCAGAGGCTGATTAAGATAGTGCGTATATTCTGCAGCGGAATAATTTCTATATGAAGCCTCAATGCGACTGATTTATCAGTGTAAAATGTGACCTGGCACCGATTTGCCAGGACGAGACGATTTGCCAGGGGAGATGAATATTGAAAAACCCCTATCACCACCTATCACCACAACTTTTGGACATTTACACTGGCAAACCATTTGAAGTTATGAAGGTGTAATTCTTCTGTTTTTTTGGAGGTAAATACGTTCTATGCTATCTTCAATGCAAGGTATTACGACCACGCCCGGCAATATTGGCAACACGTTTCCATGCGGGCTACGAAACCAATACAATTCGGCTTTTTTTAGAGTGATAGCTATATCGGACAGTTAGCCTACTTAATTACCCGAAAAAAATCCAATGTATGTCTATTGATGGTACGTCAACAATGGAAAGCTGCAATTTATTGAAAAGACCATTCTCAATCCGAAGGAATCACTGTTTTAACGCAATGTTTTCACTGACTATTCACACTGATCTGCATTTTGATATCTAGCCGATCGCCAATATCCTAGACTGTCCTTATAGAGATTCTAAACTTTTATATTTTGCTTTCCTGGTTTTACTTGCTCAGAATGTCGCGAAGTGTCAATACTTGTCCAGGTCATAGAGCATGTCTTAGACAGAGTCGAATTTATACATGGTGTCAGAAGTGGAATAGGACTTATTGTGTGTAAAACAAAAAAAAATTGTGACTGTTTGAAAAACCCAGAATGGGTCGAAAACTATTGCAGTTGACCCTCGTCCAACTCAAATCCGACTTGAACAAGAGAAGCCTCAGCGCCAGTGGAGGAAAAAGTGACTCGGTGCTCCAGCTTCAGGAGGCTTTCAACAACGAGGGACATGATCCTGATACATAGTCCTTTGACGTAGACGAGGATGAACAGATAAGTACCTTCAGTGACAGTGGGGTGGCCGTGGTGTAGTGATACTAGCAATCGCTTCTCACTCGGAGGGTCCAGGTTCGAGTCCTGCCCAAAGACTGACTTGCCGTTTTTCATTTGTAATTGGAACTCAGACAGAAAAATTCTGCGTGTGAAGGCATAACACTGACACGTAGATTTGGCTGTTGTAGAGTTTCAAGCACAGAAAAAAAATACTGTGAATTATATCTCGAATCACTCTGAGTGAAGCAAAAACTCTCCGTCCTATTCGGAACTCAACACCGGCCAACATCGGCAAAAGCTGAATGCTGGTATAAGTGATTGCTATGACAGTCAATAAGGTTTCTTCCCCCACAGAGAATATATTGCACTTATCTTTGGAACAAATAAGGCCATAATCATCCCAGTCGTCTATGAACTTAGTCAACAATGAATGAAGTTGCTTTAAGTTGCTTTAAGTTGTTTTGAGAGAAAAAAATTGTCGGTCTCGTACGTGCTGACCCAGAGCGGGAAAAATCAACGTTCCATCAACAATTCACACAGAAGGGTGAGCTTAGTAAAAAAAAAAGCAACTCGACTTAGGTGGCGCAACCAAGGGGTAAACACCTAACCAACACGGCGTGCTTACCCGGAGACAGCTAGCTTACGATCGATTTAGATAAACAGCGTTGTTGGTTGAAGCGTAGGATCACCGCAAACCGTAGTTGAAATTTAATAAGGAAGCATCGTGGCTGAACGATACACACTCTACTACAGTCCTGTTGTCGTGCTCTCATTCAGAAAATGAAAACCGATCATTCATCTGGCTTATGAGTCATTCTTTTAACTGTTGCTTACATTGAAAACAAGAAAAGTCGTAGGTAATTTGAAGTCTTCTCTGGATTGGTTCCATGCGAATCGGTAGAGTGTTATGTATTAGATCTGTTTGGCTCATCAGCTTTGACGATCTTGTGTTTATCAGTCCGAATAAATGCTATGAGTTTGATTAGTCCATTCCCTACATCTGGGTGGAGATGCTATCTGAACTCTTTAAGAGACACCTTATACACGCATTCGCTACGGTAACCGACTGCTTAAGGTTGCCTACTCTTGGCAGCGCGTTTGCCGTGGGTTTCATTAGCTCAACTACTATCTTGCTTGTCCCAATTGTCATTCGTTTCCTTTTTTCAGAATCAATTCTGAATTTTGCCTTGCGAATCTCACTCTTTAAATACCAGATGAGCATTTCTATATGTACAGTGACAGTGTTCATCTACCTTTGTGTGGATCACTTGCAGCTTGCAGTCATTTACTTTTGTTTTAAAGCTAATTGCCATACTGGCACAGAGCAATCCTTTCTAACTGTCTAGCTAAGCGTAATAACCCGCAAGGCGGGTACTTTATTTGAGCCCTTGACGTTAATTTAATAAAAATAGTAGAGCATCCAACTTTGATGGTATTTTTTGTCTCTCCCCTTTGATGAGCACCACTCTGCCATGCCAATGCCCCACAGCGCAATATACACCCAAGTAGTCATCACGTTATAAGAAAAACCAAAAAAAAAACGAAGGAAGAAATCACCCCCTATTGGCACTCTCACCCTCTCTGGCCCCATCATGGTATAATCCTTAATGACAATATTGAAAAGTAATAACCCTAACCCTGGTCAGTGCCCGTGGCTCACGGCGAAACCATTTCTTAAATCCTATTAATCCAAGGAATTTCGGTCGCAACCCTAGCTCTAGCATTCAGCTATTCCACCGCAATCGGTCACGTGCACAATGACTAAAAAAGCCAAAGCACCGTGATACCACGGTATACGAGTACTCGTACAGTTGCACCCAAAAAAAAAAGGAAGGAAAGAAAAAAGGCAACTACCAAGTGTAATAAGATGCCTTCAGGATATTTCAACATCAGCAAATGTGACTGCTCTGCTTATTTTGTAGATTGACTGCTATTGCTATACAATTACTCGTACTGCTACTGCATTTTCTCTACTCATACTCGTCTCCCCAGAGCGCCCGCCACTGCGCCCACTGTAAACATAATAATTCTTCCCACCACCATTGTAGACATATCCTACTGCTGCATCAGGGGGTGGAATTCCAGCTTAGGGTTGGTAAACTTAAAAAAAAAAACAAAAAAAAGTCTCAAAGCGATTCCTTTTTAAAGTTTTTTATTGCTTCACAGATCACGATAAATCAATGTGAGCTGAGCCATTTCCAGTCTCCTGTTCTCAGCCGCCAACAACGTGAGGCAATTTGGCTTGTACCCCAGCCCTTGCCATGGAACCAAAACACTGCTGTGCTGCACCCCCACTGACAATCTTCTCTTCAATCAATTCAAAACCTCCGAATGGCATCATATAACTTAGCCAACCCTCCTTAACACAGAAGCTGAGCTGCTTCGAGTTGAAGTTCTATTGCAGTTTGGAGCAGAACGCACGTGTGCCATGATTGTAGTCACGTGTGTTTTGATTCCGCCGGCTTCGTTTTAGATTTTTTCGAAACACGGTGCTCTTAATTTGATTAGCCCGGGATAAGCACTTTCCATTGTCAGACTGTCAAAATATTTTGATGTGACACTTTCGCGGTTTTGACTTATGCAAGTCTGTTCACAGCATGGAATTGCCGCGCTTTTCACGCCCGCTACACATAGTGATGCGACCAACGTTCTGCCCGAAACAATGACCAAATTAGAGAAATTGATTTCAACAATGAATCCTTGAGGAGAATTCTCCTGCGCCCTGTGTACTCGTATGTCTGTGGGGCTAAAAGTCATGTGAGTATAAATTTCCTTCTAGGCAAAATGAATTCCATTTCGGAGAGCATGGCGGATAGTGTGTATTCGTATCCTTTCAAGTTGATTTGGTCACGTACAATGGAATTTTCGATGGCAAAATTGGGGAACCCTTAGATAAAGCAACCCCGAAGAGTAAGAAGAAATTTTCTATCGTGGTCTTGTGTTATGTGTATGCATGTTCTTAGTGGTCCTCCTCCAAAGTCTCTTCGTTAACCTCCCCCTCCCCCCCCTCCTCCTCCTCCTTATTCCTATCTAGCTATCGTCATTCCTTAACGTATAATATTTTCATAGAATGGAATAAACGTCGTCTCCGTTTCCATCGTCTTCACCGTCTTTATCGTCATCGTTTCTTCTTGTTCTTCTTCTTCTTCTTCTACATATCGATTGGGGAATTTTTTCCCATTTTCCATTACTACTCGGTGCGTTGAGCTAAATCGAGAGTGGAAGGACGAAGGCGATATTCTGAGTACACCACAGCATGCCACAAAGAAGTCAGGGCGTTTGTTATTGAAACGCCTTAGACAATCTTACATTTAGGGCTTACAACCAAAAAAAAAACTGAAATGAAATGAACGCACGAACACTACTCGTAGAAGATACAAAGGATACATATCCTTAGTGACTTTAGAGAAGAAAACGAGAAGCAAATCCCGAACCTATTACTTTTTAAACCATAACCAAATAAAATATAAAAATACCCCCAGCAAGTGTGTACGAGTAAATGTACATATGTCCTTTCTTCCGCACATATTTGTACTCCTGTATCCTTATGTGTACATCTCTGTATCTCAGTATCCCAGTATCCCAGTATCCCAGTGTCCCAATGGGTCCTGGGGTCCGCTAACGAAACCACACCCATGATCCATGCAATATTTGCCAACGAGCATATTCGGAAGCAACGCGTTTTCGTGTTGTAGCCACCATTACTCTTAAGGCAAAATCGCCCTCATCCTCCATATTCATTCTCAGGCAACTGCTACTCCCACTTCTGGTCGCTGTTAAATTTGGAATTTTATTTTCTTCTTCTAAGATTCTCTCGACTGAATGTGGTGAGTAGAGGAAAAGCGCGTATGTGTTATCCTGTTATCCTGTTGGGACTTCTTTGGTTACCCATGAAATAATAAATGAATCTTGAAGCTTGTATGCGAGTACATCTGGATAGGGACAATCAGATTGTATCGCATGCAAACTCTCTGGTATATCGTGTGGAATTCCTCATATTCCTCTTTATGTCCTACTAAGGATAAGTCTGTCTCTATATGTTATATTATACGTTGCATACATATGGCAGCAGTCATATGGCTTTTTCGTTGCTCTAATCTTGCTCAAATTTGCAACAACAATTCGTTCTTGCTTTCTCCTTCCTTTTTTTCTGGATATACGAGTAAGAGTACGGACAAATACTCGTATACAAAGTAGCGGTACCCATAAATTATTACTCATTTTTGTGGTTGACCTTCGATGGTATGTAGGGAATGGGGTGAGTTTCAGGGTGGCCATGGCCATAGATTCTTATTTTTACGACATTTTCGCATGTCCTTTGAGTTTGATACTCATATTGCGAGTAGTTCACTTGGACCAGCAGTTGGAGACTAGGTGTACTCGCAATTTTTGGCTTTTGTTTATTTACCGTATGACCTATGAAAACCTTTGTTAAAGTTGCCTTTGCTTTAGCTCTTTATTTTTTGGGAAAAATAAAAGATGACAAATGTGCCAGGGGGTCAGGAGGTTACCGGCCAAAATTTAGTAGCTAATATCAGGAGTGTTTTGTATTTGTTATTTATGACCTGTTGGGGGTTTCATTTTTTTATTTTTAAACGAAGTTTGCTGTGGCTTGATTTAAGGATTGTAGGGCTCACATCTAGTGAAGGATTATTTTTAATGTTTTCCTTTTTACACGAATCCACATAGCTTTCTGCCGAAGATACAAGTCGAATGGTCAACTTTACAGTATAGTTAACTGCAGAAACGATTTGAGAACACACATAATGACCAGTTTTTGCCAGGAGGTGGTGTTAACCCTATGCCCAGGGCGCCTTTAGCCGACTTACATTTTATAAATATGGTTTTTGGCGTATATTTCTGTGAATGTTTTCGCTCATCAGTCCCTCCAATACCTCCTTCAGGAAAAATAACAAGCTGACGGACCAAAGTGGCAAATTTGAGGGTGTAAACTTCATGTGGGATGGTTGTAAAACAGCTTCATGTAGCGGACATGTTGGCAAGTACTTTGGCTGAGAAAAAAGAGGCGGAAGAGTAAAAAAAGAGATGATCTTGGAAGGTATTTCATCGCACAGTTTTGAGAACTACATTGACAGTGCAGAAAGGTTTAACGAGCAAGTTGAGACCAGCCCAAGTCGATTTTCCTTATTATTCAGGAAAGGGGAAGGAAGCCGTATCGCTTTAATTTTTAATTAATTTTCTTCAAATGCTAGGGTCTACATTGAGTTTTGTGGTATATGAAAGTTAAAAATAGGCTCGAATACTAAATAGAGCCCTGAGCACTTATTTTGTGAGTATTAGACTTGAAGTCGTCCGTCATTGCTTTTAAATGTTAGTGAGCAGATCAAATGTCTTGCTTTTGCCGGATTGGGGTAGACTTTGTTTCCACTTTTCGATGAGACATGTTTGATACATGCGTGAAACGCTATAGTCCGACGAGAAGGGAGAGCATACTTATCAGGATGAGAAGTTAAAAGCAAATCCAAGGTTTTGGGGGCATAACTATCAGCGTCAAGTTTTCGTGTGGACTTGCTTTTATTACAGTGAAGATCTATAAACACCGTCCTTTGGGGGTTGTTGCTCCAGAATGTTGAATCCACCCATACCTGTGAATATTGAAATCGCACCAAAAATGATTTCGTCATAGGAATACAGGAATTCAACAGGAAAACGCATCAAACTTTTTAAAAGTCGAAATGCTATTGAGTTTGTAATTCTGTAGCTAAAGCGGTAACGCATAATTTGCAGACAGAAATGGAGTTATAACTAGAAGAAGTTGAACGCCGGGTTGCCATTACAACAATAAGGAACAGTGAACCAGCCAAATTCACACTCCCGACTGCATCCGTTACTACATATACTTGCTGCACCATAATGCAGCAGTAGAACTTTTTTTATTTCTGCCAAAACATAGCACTCAGGCAAAGAACTAGTCCATTGCCTCCTTATATGTTCCACCAACCCTGATGTGAGCATAGGCCGGATATTAAAAAAAAAAAAATAAATTACTCTGACAAAAAGTATTGAATACTCTCAAAAGTATGTCACCTATGTCTAGCTTGGTTGCTTGGCTGAAGCGCAGTGCTCCAATACGATGTCAGTGAGTACTCTACAATCCTTGCTACTAACGGGCAGTAGTAGCGTTAGACCGTGAAGCATTCGTTTGGTCTGATAGCATCCTGGAGAGTCATACCATCTGTAGTAATCCTCACGAGGAATAAAATTGTCAGTAAAATACTAACCGACGATGTAAGCAGTTCTAATTGCCATGACCTTGCATTCAAACAAGACTCGACAAATTTGGCCTTTCGACTGAGTTAAGACAAACCTTGCATTCTCGAGCTAGACTGGAAGTGGTGGGAGGGTTTAGCAAGGCGTTAAACGCAGTTTTGGTACCCCTTTCTACCGATTCTTCATAAATTTCTTCTAGGATTGCATACAAATATCTCAACTTGGAAGAGAAATGCAAGTCTTCCTAACGAAGAGTCAAATCATGATTTGAGGTACTCCAGTGCCGCGTCCGAGATTGGCTTAGGAACTTTCTGTCCTGTATTAGATGTTGGCCGAAGCTAGCATATTCCTGGGCACAGGGAGTACCGAGTACCGAGTCGACCACCGTCGAGTGCACAACTCAACCAGTGCACTCGCAATATTGTTGTGTGCTGTGCAAAACAAAAAAAAAAACGCCGCGCGTGTGCAAAAAAAAAAACAAAAACAACAAAAAGTGCAGTGCAGTGACAAAAAAAAAACAACAGTATCACACAATGCGGGTATCCCACCTCGCTGGCTCCTAGTCGAAGTACTGTTACTTGCACTCAATCACTGCCGTTACTGTATTTACCATACGGTACGGGCAGTGGCTGAGTGTATGTAACAACTGATGGATAGCGGGTTGCGAGTGAAAATTTTGTTGGTGCAGTGTTTCATTTGTTGTTAGGGCATAACACCTACAAAAATTTGATCCGGTAAATCAATGTCAGAATTTTCACTTCGCAGCTTTGCTTAGTATCATCGGTGTTTGTGTTTTCTGTGTTTGTCTGTGATTATGACTAGGGAATTCAGGGTAGACGTAGCCAATATGCGCGGGCTAAAATGTAATCACTTTTCTGCGTACGTCCACGTCTATAGGTACATACCAGCTATTTTGGCACTTAGTGCAATACAGGTAGATCCCCGCCCACACCTCTCAGATCATTCTGATCTGAAGCTACCTGGCTACGAACTAGTGCCATTATTCTTCTCTCACCGCGGTCTGGCCATTTATGTGCGTAGTGATGTAGCTTACCAAACTTCACCACAATGTGATCCATGTTCCAATCCGGAATTCAACTTCATGTGGTTAAAATTCCATCTCCGTAAGCAAATTATCCACTACTGCTTTATTTATAGAAGCCCCAAACTGGAAATTAATTCAACTTTTAACGAGTTTGATGCGCTGTCTGACTCCATTCAAAGAATTGTATCCCTGTATCCTCATATTACGGGCGATTTCAATATACACTATTCTGGGTGGCTTCGACATTCTTGTCAGACAACACCCGAAGGACGGTGTGTTGAGATCTTCGCTGCGGAAAACAACTTAACGCAGCTTGTAAATGAGCCCACGCGAATACCAGACGTTGACAGTCATACCCGCCAACACCCTAGTCTTGTTTTTAACTTCTCACCCTGATAAGTACACCATTGATGTGCTCTCCCCTCTAGACTCGTCGGACCATTGTGTCATATCACCTAATTTCTCGTACACCGACCACACAGTTAGAGAAAAAATTCCTAAAAGAACCGTATGGCAATACGAGAAAGAAAAACTGGAGCGGTCTTAACAGCTTCTTTAGGAATTTTAACAGGTCGTTATGCTTCCTCGATAAAGACGTGAATGCCGCTGCTGATATGATTACAGACACCATTCCCTTTGGAATAAGATCCTTTATTCCTCATCGAATGAAGAGTATCAAACCAAAAGAAAAGGCATGGTACGACTCGATCTGTAAAGAGGCCCTCAGGGTTAGAGAAATGATCTTTCGGTCCTACAAGACCAACCCGATAGAGGAAAACCGAAAAAAGTTCAAACGAGCCAGAAATGACTGCAACGTCCTTCTTAAGCGTGTGAAATTCCAATACGACCGAAAACTGAGGCAAAAATACTGCAATGTCCCAAAGGCAGTACAAACTTTTGGTCGTTCGTCAAAAACATTAGAAATTCCGCCTCATCCTCCATCCCGACGCTCAATTACAATGACATTCCAGCTGTCAGCTCTTTGGATAAGGCCAATCTGCTTGCTGCACACTTTGCGGCCAGCTCAACACTCCCAGATTGTGCTTTGTCTCCGCCTACACTTGAGTGCGTCGAATCTTCAATGGGACGAATCTACTTTCGCACTCGTGTAGTAGCAAGAGTACTTAAAGATCTCAACATACATAAATCCGCTGGTCCAGATGGTATATCTCCCCTTCTTCTGAAGAGGTGTTCTTCCTCGCTGGCAAAACCACTGCGTAAGCTTTTCCATCAATCCTACTCTTTAGGACTCTTCCCGAGCAGATGGAAAACAGCATTTGTCCAGCCCGTCCCTAAAAAAGGCGAATCATCTTCCATTGCACTTACGCCCCTTCTTTCCAAGGTCATGGAAGCGCTGATAAATCGTCAGCTCATGAAATGTCACGAAACACGAAAACTTTTCAATGACCGGCAATATGGTTTTCGTAGCAACAGGTCCATTGGTGATTTGATGGCATGTCTCACCGAAAAGTGGAACCAAAGCGTACATCAATCTGGCGAAAGCAAGATAGTTGCACTTGATATTTCTAAGGCATTTGACAGAGTTTGGCATCAAGCTCTTTTCTCTGGGCTCTGTTCTGTCTCCGGCACTCTTTTTAATTTTCATTAATGATCTCTTGTCTGCTACTTCTATTCCAATTCGTTTCCGGACTCACGTCCATGTTGTTCGGCTGTAGAACGAGAACGGCAGCTCATTAAATTCCGATATCAACAGCATAATCAATTGGGGAACTATCAACAGAGTGGAATTTAATGCTTCCAAAACACAATGCTGTCTGCTGTCTTTAAAGCGAAATTTAAACACCCAGCCATTATCTATGAATGGCACTTGCATCGTCGAAACCGAAAAACTTTCCATTCTCGGTGTGTGTGTCAATGACAACTTACGTTGGAATGACCACATATTTGATATCGCCAAAAATGCTGCGAAATGTCTAGGTTTCCTCAAGCGATGTAAGAAATATTTTACCCCCTCTGATCTGGCCTCAATATATAAGGCATTCATCCGCCCAAAATTGGAGTACAACTCCCACATCTGGTCAGGTGCTCCTAAAACATCTCTGCACCTGCTAGATAGGATTCAAAACCGTGCGATAAAACTTATTGATGATACTAATACCAGTCAATCAATTGACACGCTCGAACACCGACGTAATATCTCCTGTCTCACTTTGTTTTATCGCTATTTCCACCACCAGTGCTCCACTGAAATCGCCAGTAGCATTCCGCTCATTCAAACTTTCAACCGTAACACCCGTCTCGCTATGAATGCTCATCAGTATAGCCTCAAGCCCATTTTCGGACGTACTCTAAAATATCGTGATTCGTTCCTAAGCCGTACAACTCGCTTATGGAATGCCCTGCCGATCTCTGTATTTCCTGGTAGTTATAACTTGCAAACATTTAAAAGCAATGTACATCGGTACCTCTCTTTTCTTCCTCCCTAAATTTCCTTTGCCCGCGCTGTGAACACTCACTTTAAGGGTACACAAACCCCTTGAGCGCGCGCACTTTATAAAAAAAAAAAAAAACAGGGAAGGTTGATTTCGTATTTTTTCGGCAGTAGCAGCTCTGGTAATATCGGATCAGACCACACTGTAGTCAAGAGACTAGGGGCGTGGAAGTATATCAAACTATAGTGGGTGGAGGAAGAGTAAACCGTACAACTGTGGAGGAGCACAGAGTGCTATCAAAAATCTCCCAAATCACCTCCATTCTTTGTAGTCTGGCAAAAGTAGCAGTATCGTTCCAACCGACCGACGCATAGTATGTAATTAGTCTTATCATAGCAGTGTAGTCCAAACAACCCTCGGTAACAAGCTGCATGTCTTACCGAAAACTCCTTTACAGTCCCAGAAAACCGACAGCGCTTTAGCGGTTTTTGTGTTTTGTGTCATAATTATTCCAAGTATACTTCGCTTCGTTGAAGAAATGGGTGGTGATGCCTTTATGCAGTCAATTTCCTCATTACCGTAAGGAGCTTTGAACCAGACAGCAGCTAGGGATTATCAAACAGACAGTGCTGCTTAATCATTTTTATATTCCTAAACGCAAATGAAAGACTCACTGAGAGAGTTAGGTAGTGAGTCAACAAGTAAAGACAGGATACCGCCCTATGTTCAACCTCTATTGCACACCGCAGCCAGACTTAGCAAACAGGATCTTATTTAACGGCCTTAGCCCTTATCCACAAAGTTTATGATGGGTCTACGTCGTGTTGTCTAACGATATCGTCAAAAGTTGCAGCATTGTCGAGTACTCCCTTTAATGCTGCACACAGTAGCGAGTATCAATAGTAGCAAATCTGCCTAAATGCTACCGATTTCAAGATTGAACCAACAATCGAAAGCCTTAAATCGAGGAAAGCTCTGGGTAGTCATCACATTTAAAGTTTAGAAGTCAAGTATGAATGAAGAATGTATGTCCTGGAAAAATAGAAGATTCGCTCATATTTTCCAGTTACTGAGGCAAGAAATTCTTCTAGCAAAAGCTGTCTGAATTTGAACTTTGGATCCAATTGGGCTATTAACATCTGCAGGCATCTAGTCAAACATCAATTTCTATTTTAGATTTCAACAGATAAGCAGGTTGAATGAAATAAACACCTGCAGCTCCAAATGAATAAATATGTATATTCCCCCGCAAACCTTTGACTTAATCAACACTCTTAGCTTAATCATAACTACTTACAAGTCCATAGTAATATTGTCCACGTTCTTCCCATCAAACTGGCAATTGGTATCGATATATTCCAGTTTGTTGACCCGCTCACCACATTTTGGCATACGAAATTAACTAAATATACTCTCGATACCATTTCTAATGGTTCTCCCCCCCATATTCGTGGATTTGGTTTTTTTTTTTTATTTTTTAAGTTATAGTTAAAATCCGTATCTTAGGGTCCGGCTCCACTTTAAAATCATTGTCATCGATGGAAATTTGCATAAATTTCGAGGAAAGAAAACAACATGACATGCCCATAAAAAAGCAGAACAGGTTGGTTGTGATTGTAAAAATGCTGGAATCGTTGGTTAATAGATAAAGTCAGGGCGGTATTCGATACAAGTAAATGGCACCTGACAATGGTCAGGGATTAGAAGAAGAATTTAGTTTACAGCACTCCGAAAGATTGCATAAATTTTGTAGATGACAAAATATAATTAAAAAGGGTGTCACACAGCATGTTGGCTGACATCATTTTTCTGTGAGCTAAAATTGGACACACATAACTTTTAGGATGTGTTAAATCATTAGGAAGAAGTTTCACCATTTACTAAGAAGCGGTAAATGGAGGTGATAGTCGGTTCAGCGAACTTAACTGGGGATAAAAGAATTCTAAATCGAAATCGACTTTCTAAGGCTTCTTAGTTACTAGTCGTATAATGGAAGACAATGACCTACTAATGTGGACAGTTTGTGATCCAATTGTCACTCAATTGACATCAATTTTAAGTTCCAATTAAGCAAAAAAAAAAAATAATTAAATTGTGAAAAGTGCAGGTCTAACGTGTTAGCCTTATGGCATTCCAAGGCAAGAACGATTTATTTTTAGAAAAATTCCACAAATCACTTGTTACAGCAGTAAGTAAAAACACATCTAAGCCCAGATTCTAGTAAACTGGCTAAATCCAGTATATGAATCTGAATCTCAAGTATGAATATGAGTTGGTGTCTGAAGTTTGTTTTCAGGAAAACAACATTTTAATCGTTTTTAATGGCCAGTGGTTGTTGGCGTGAAGACGTCCTTCACAACTATCTCTGCTCTAACACCGTAATAACAGTCAACAACAACAAACTGGCCTGCACTTTATTGCGCAGCTTTTAACTTGAAACAAATCATATATCAACTGGATATCGGCATTCCATTCCAGCTGCCACAGCCAGAGTCGTAGCCACAGCCACAGTCAGCAGCCTCAGTTTATAACCTGCTGTTTAGCTCACACATTTACTATGTAGATACATTTCTATCCACCTTAGTCCTGACCTTCATTTCTGTCAACCCACTGAATATGTGTTCCCATGTGCAGCGCTTTATATTTTCGATTACGTAATATCGCCCGCCTTGCCGCTTAACCAAATGCACCATGAGACCATTGGTGGACTGCTGGCCAACTCTATGTATTCTCTTTCTCTTCACTTGTCGCCTGCAGTAGCAGCCTAAACAAACGTTTTCTTTGAGCATATGCAATCTGACGTTGTTGAGAAAAAATATCGCATGCAGTTGAGCTTAGACTGCACCGACTACACTGACTAACCTGACCGACCAGTCAACTGACTTCGACGACGAACGACGATGTTTGTCTATGGTGTTTGCAATTAATTTTACGCCGATCACCTGCTCGATTGGCATACCAAACCCAAAGGCGGCCGGCGACGACGTTAGCGACGCGACGGTTCTCTTGCATCCAAGTGGAGTGGGACGTTTGGTCCAGCATCGGCATTAGCATCACCCAACAGACGAGGAGACATATTTAGTCGAAGATGTAGAAACAGTTGCACATTGCCTTCCACCAGTAGCATAGTAAGCCCCTTGGTAATATCGGCCGACTAAAAGTCGATAACTCTGGTTGCATGTGTTTCCACAGTTTTAGTTGGTCGATGTGTCCTCGCTTTGCGCGAACTTGAAGCGAATTGCAAAAGTCAAATCATTTGACACTTTCAACCTGGGGGTCCCGTAGTACCTATCTATCTCTCTATCGTTGAGAGGATGTCGTGTGGACAGACTTCTGCATGTTGCACATAACCTGGAAAACATCTCACTCTCTCTCTTTTCGTCGCCTCGTTACCTCGTCTCCTTCAGTGGTAGCCTATTTGAATCTTACAGCTGGTTGTGGTAGCCTGTTAACTGAGTGACGGTACTTAGTTCCAAGTTATGTACGTTCGTCAGTTGCAGCGCTATGCGATCTTGCGATAGATATTTTCGCTTAAATCATTTATTAATAAATAGTCGACTTGACTTGAAAATTTTCTTATTTTTTCTATTTGTTTGTCGATTTTTGCGACTAAGTACAAACTGGCTTTTCTCAGGGCCGTCAGCTTTTCATGCTGCAGCCAGGTAAGACAACTCATACTCATATACGAGTATGTATGTAAGAGCGGGAATGTGATTCTTATTTTTATTTTCTTATTTAAGTTGGAGGTGCACTTAGTACTGGTACACTGTGTGCTGTAGTAAACACTTGCAAGATCATTTGAACAGTTGAAACCCACTATTCCGGAAAAATGTCTAATGTCTGACTTTGATTTTGTGGCGGCGCTCTAGGTGGCTGGACTAATATGGTAGGCACTTCGCTTCTATTGAAAGCAAACTAATTCGTGAGTTTAACTTTAATGGGATGACATAAGATGCCATCTGCGGAAACACAGTTATTAGATTATGGATTAATCGAAGAAAGATATCATGCTGGGGGATATAATTAAACTAATGGGAAGGTAGTTAAACTTAATAGCCAGATAAAAGCGAAACTAATCACTAATTGTCTAATGCGTTTGCGGCAGAATTGTCATATAACTTTTTTCGTGATAATCAAAGATACAACACAATTGCAAGCGTGTGAACATTATTCGTGACAATTGTTCGGTAAAATTCTGACGTAAGTCAGTTATATCTGTCACAAATTATACATCTTGCTGGTGTGATGAGTACACTTTAATCCCTACTTGCTCTATCTTCTAACAATATCCTGTGTTGAGAGGTGAAAAGTAAATACAATTCCTTGACTCTGACTAACCGTGCGTCCTACATTATCCCTTAAACTGGTGCAGCTTCAGAGACATACATAGATTCCTCTTATTATATATTGTTATTTGAAGTCAATACACTCTTTCGCCAAATTGTATGTTAAGATGTCTCTGCAGACCTACAATGAATTTTTGAGATCTCCTTCCTTATTCAAGGCTAGTTAATAATTTCTATGCCGAAATTGATCTTTTTCTCTATCATAACATAGTACTCAGACAAGGAACTTGTCCACTCTCCTCATTTCACTTCCACTATACCCTCTCCATAGATATAGTGTGAAAGATCCTACAGTACCAGCACGCAACACATCCGCTTGAGATCGCATGCTATATTCACAGATCACTGTACCTTGCAAAAGGGTAGTGTCCCGTATAATGTTTAGATCTTGTCACCCGGATAGAGTGTATCTCCGATTGGAAGGCAGGAAGAAGTTTACCTAGCGAATAGTGACTGAAGCGCACATCCTAAATCAGTTCTCAGTAAAGGAGTATAGACTTCTTTTCCTGCTCAGATTCTGACCGAAGCCAGTTTTGAATGTAAAGAATGTCGATTTCGTAATCTTGCAGCAACTACAGCTCCCATGTCGTGGAGTTGGGCGACATGTCTCTAAAATCAGAGTAACATGAGAGTCGGCGGCGCCCTAAGCCAACAAAACTGCCAAGACCACAGACAACTTCTTTCAAACAGAAGAGATTAATTAATCTAAGACAAACTGATTTTATAGAATCTGGTAAAAGCTTTAGTGAAGTATTTGAGTGAAAGCTTATTCCATCAAATAATTGAATTGATCTTATCACAGCTGTGAAGATGCAAAGAATCCACCTCTACGTCAGGCCTATGTCTTGTCAAAAAATCTCTACCTGCTAGACAGTCATGATGGCAATGCTTTTATCGAAGTTTTTTTTTTGCGTAGGAAGGTGGAAACCTTGCATAGGCACCAATGGTCCGATGTCCATTGGTAGTGTTAGATTCTTACTGACTAAAACCACCTCCCGAGAAATCTTTCCGTTTATTCCCCCCGGAACTACCGCTGACTATTACTTCGCGAGGGACGGATTTCAGCTTCTTGCTTGCGAATTCGCGTTCCGTTGCTGTTCTAAATTCCTTAGATCGCACATTATTCGTACTGCTGCATGGTTCACAGCAGTCCAAAGATCTTCAGATTTCAACATACGAGTATATTGAACTATGTTTTCCGGTGTTGGCCGTTCACCAAATTCTTCACACAATATAGCTCTTTCGTTTGCATACCGCGCACGATCGACGAAAACGTGCTCCACGTTCTCTACCGCGTTTACGCAGCAAGGACAGATGTCTCTTGCGTTTAACGTAGGAACCTGCCGTGAGGGCTTAAGCCTACGGTGCGTCTTCGCACAAGATATCAAAACAATGCGTTGATAAGCGCCCATCGGGTAGTACAGGTACTACCACCAGTACCAGATTCGAAGTCGTGTGTAAGGCACGAACTTCCCCTTTGGTGAAGGGTCGAGGCCTATCTAATACCTCAGCCATTCTGTGGGTCATGGCACCCGGTTGCAATGCAACTCCACATCGAATAAACCAGTTGGTTCCATAGCAATCCCATGGTCCAGCACAGGTCGTAGTACACTACAACATATGCTAAGCCATGAAATGTCCAAGATCCATTCGGTCCATTCTCCCCGCGATTTTGGGTATAAACCTACAGCCACCACGATACTCCCACATGGGGGCCAACTCCTAGGTCAGGCCGGAACCATAGTTCCGGGGGCTCCTGACCTCCCGTGTTACCAGAATATAGCTTCCGGTCGAGCTTCGCAACCTTCAGGTTACTTCCAGTTGGGCACCTCACTGCCCAGGACTGGCGGCCTTCCAACAAAAAGTTCCTACAATCTTCCCGCTAGCTGCCTATTGCGCCTTCTATTAAATACTTCTTTTGCAAAACTACGGGTTCTTTCAAACCGTACGGTATCAGTGATAATTCCACTGACATCGTAGGTCTCACCATTAAAGGTGATGCCCATAGCCTGCAAATTCCTTATGTCAGGGTAATTGGGACACTCAAATAGGACATGTAGCCAGTCCTCATAAGTAGCTCCACATGAGCAACTCGCAATCTCGCTAAGCCCCCTCTTATGCAAGAATGCATTAAGAGAGCCATGCCCGGTCAACAAAAAGCCCAGGCTGAGGTTAAAATTCCGTTCAGGAAAGATTCGCATGGTTAGCACATCCCTTAACAAGCCGTAAGTAACCCTGCCATTTTCGCTAGCATCCCATCTAGATAGAACACATGCGTGTAGCAAGGTTTTACGCTGCCTCAGGGACAGGCCATCCACTTCTTCCTGGGAAACCCAATCGCGCTCATTTAGAGGGAGACCTTTTCTGATCTTGAAAGCAATAGCACGTCGCATCACTTCCAGATCCAGAGGTGGCACTCCCAGCAACACCTGCATTGCCTCTGTGGAGACAGTGTGGCACACTGGTAAACAGCCAAGCAAGGCGACTCTTTGACAAGTCAGGATCCGCCTTTGGCCATCAACAGTCATAATTCTGTCGTACCATACCGATGCTCCATATGTTGCACAGGCAACAAATAGGCCATCGTATATGATACGAACAGAACGCCTGTTGAGTCCCCAGTCAGATCGCGCCTTACCTGGCTTACGGCACTCAGCATACGTAGTCTAGTACGAACCAGGTGAGGCATGAAGTTCATACACTCACCCATCGTTATGCCCAGATATGTGACCTCTGTCACACATCTATTGCCAACGCCGTTCAAACGTATGGCAGGAGCCCGACGTCTTACGTTCAACTTGCCCTTGAACTTCATTAAGACTGTCTTATCCTGCGACACACTTACCCCTAGGCTTTCTCCCCATTCAGCAACGACTGCTAGAGCTCTTTCTCCTACTGGCTCGATTTCGGCCCTAGACTGGCCTTCAAGGATGAACGCAGCAAGGACAGGACGGACTCGAATCACGGTTTGAATAGATATTCCCGGAAACAACCGTGACCCGTCAAGAACTGTGTAAGATAGTAATTCAGTTCGCTGTGTTTTCGTTTTACCCAATTTTCAATCCTTCGAATTAGTCGGTAAGTCCATCTCCCTTTTTGGGACTCATTCCATTGTTGATGCCACGCTTATATACTGCGGCCTCTTTCGAATTTCTTCGCTTGATTTATGGATGGCCAGATTTGCACGCGATTTTCATAAAGTCGTCTAGCTTCTAAAGCTAGGATATCGATTGGTACCATAGAGGATAGTACCAATATCGCGTCGTGGGATACCGTTGGAAATGCACTGCTATCTCGCAATGCACATAATCTGTACACAGATTTGAATCCCTTAATGTGTGTCTTTTTATTCGTGACGTCAGACCATATTTGTGCCCCGTACAGCTGTATGGAAGCTACAACTCTCGCAAGCATTAATAGTTTGCCTTGTCTCGGGCCGCCGATATTTGACATGAGTCTCGAAAGAATGCCTATCGCTTTCGACAATTTCTTGCAAGCGTATGCGAGATGATGCTTGAAACTAAGCCGAGCATCAATCATCACTCCCAGGTATTTTATAAATGGGCTGAAAATAATTGTGTACTCTCCGACTTTTATAGCTATAGTCTCTAACATCCTTCTATTCGTAATGAGAACGGATTCCGTTTTATGTACCGCGAGGTCTAAACTCATATCCAGTAGCCAGTTTTTATCAGTGATATTGCTTCGTTGCAATACAACTCGATTTCTTCAAGTCGTTTCGCTACGACTACAACAGCAATATCGTCCGCGAAACCTATAATGGCGGCTTCCCTGGGGACTGGGAGTCGTAGAATGTCATCATACATCACGTTCCACAGTAAGGGACCTAACACTGTTCGCCCCGTCGTCTGAGTCGTTGAGGAGCAACCTATCGGTAAAGTAGCTCCTGATCAATCTTAATATGTACTTCGGTACATTTAATCTTTCGAGGCATTGTACTCGTATAATACGCGACCAGTTCGCCGTGTTAAAAGCATTTTTCACGTCAAGTGTATCCACGGCGCAGTACTTTTTACTGCCTCCTTTCCATCGTCTACTTTCTATGGCCGATTGGGCTTTGTCTATTACGACTTTAATCGCGTCGATTGTCGATCGGCCCTTTCCATCATTGGCTTCAATGATAGGCTGTAGTCTGTTGCATATAATTCGCTCTAATATTTTGCCCATAGTGTCGAGCAAACAGAGCGGCCGATAAGATGAGGGCTCCTCCGGCGGTTTATTTCCTTTTGGTAATAATGCCAACCCTTGGTATTTCTATTGTTCCGTAAATATTCCCTCGGTTAAGCATGCATTATACATGCTAACGAAAACGTCTAGGCGGGCCTTCATCGCTATTTTTAAAGCCCTATATGGTATGCCGTATGGACCAGGGGCTTTCCGATCTTCTACCCTCTCGATTGCAGCTGTGAGTTCATCGGTTGTTAAGGCAGGAAGGTGTTCACGTAGTTCTCCGATCTCGCTTAGTAGAACTCCGTCATGTTGAGAGGGAAACAGAGTTTCTACGATTCTGCTGAGATATAGCGGACAAGTTGGTGGCGGTCTTTGAGGCGTTTCGATCTTCGCGGTTATGATTTTGTACGCTTTGCCCCATACATTTTCGTTCAATTGCGTACAAGATCCTTAAAGCACTGTCTTTTGCTAAACTTAATGGCGGATTTGAGTGCGGCGCGTGCATCTTTATACGCTGTCTAATATCAAATGTCTATCCGTATCCCGACTAGACCGTTGGTATTTTCTTCGTCGTTCCACCACCACGTTGGACGCCGGCGGTTTTGTGTCCCCGTTTGAGCCATTGATATAGCGCAGGCAGCGTGCAGTTGTCGCGTTACTTGACGTACGTTAGCTGTTCTCCCTTCAACTGAAGCTTCAGCGATTGCTCTTCATCTAAGGTGTTTATGTTCCATTCCATTTCGCCTTGCTAGTTTGAGACTGAGTGCTTCGAGGTCGTGTAAGACTATGGAGATCGATTATAATTGCATTATGGTCACTGTGGTTGTAGCGATTGCTGACGCGCCATGTCATATGCCTAGGTAAACTACTACTAACGAACATAATATCAACAATCGAGACTGCATCCGCTCTAATAAAAGTGTTCGCATCTCTCATATTAGCTACGACGACGTCCAAACTAGAGAGCGCTTCGAGTAGAATGGTTCCCCTTTTATTCGTTAGCACGCTTCCCCATCTAAAGCATTTCTTTGGCGAAATTTTTTCTCGGATCCTGCAATAGATCCAACCAACGCGTACTTTTCCGGCGGTAAATAATCTGTTACCGATGTCTACAGGCAACCGTATGGTGGTGTCCCACCAAAAGTTTTCCTCATTCTCTTTACTGCCGGCGACTTAACTTCATAATCTTGAAGGAACTCGATGATGGCCGCGCAACCTTCTTCCTTCGACGTTACTTCGTCTATGTCCTTGCATTCGAGGAATATCTCGTGCGTGATTGAGCGAACGCTAGCATCTTCACCTAACGAATCTCAGATTTTTTCTTCTAGGCTCGAAGTAGTTATCTCGGGAGATTTTTTTAGCGCTAAAAGGAGGTCTCCGCCTGCTGTTTTCCGGATTCGACTTACGTTTTCTCCGACTTCTTTTAAGCTCGTGTCCGATTTTAATTTCCGCAACAGGTCAGCGTACGTAATTTCGCCCATTCTTTTTATAATAATTGCGTCGGGACATTTCGCCTTTGGTGCATGATTTTTCCGAGCACCTCTTTCGACCTTCGTCCACTCGTTCGTTTTCATTCTGGCAACGTTTCTCTCTCTAAGGGGCTCCGGCTTAGAGGCAGTTGATTGTGGATCTAAGCGGTCACTTTTTTGAATTCGTTTTTGAGCGCGTGGTTCTTCCTCGCTTTTTCTTTGGAGATGGAGTTTTAGTACGCTGTTCCGCAGCGTTATTAAGTCTGTCTTCATCCCTTACCCTCTTTGCAGGACGGTACCATTTAATTGTGGGCTTAGCGATTTGTCAATTATATGCGCTGAGTTGTTTTCTGGCAACAATGCCACTGGTACTCGGCGTTTCTCAAGACGAAGATTAATGATTTGCACTTCCCGTTCGAGTTGAGCAACTTTGCAGCGCATGTTAGATGCCTAGACTTCGGCTTCTCGAAAAGCGGAATTGATCAAACTTCCGATTTTTTTTTTTGATTTCACCGTGGACGTTGTGCTTGTCTTTATAAAAAGCAATCAACTCTTCAATTTTTGCACCCAGTTGTAAAATTTTATTTCCCGTTTGAGGCGGAGTCTCAGTGTTTGGCGTGACCATTGGACTCCGATCTACCACTGTGGGACTAATTCGTGGGTTTTCTATCACGTGTTCCTTCAGAACAGTTGTTTTTGGTGGTGAACGCGTGACCCTCATACTTTTCTTTAAGGGGTCTGTCTGGAGGAGATTCCTTGTAGTATTACTGCCTACGGGAGCCAAGGTTGCCACCGCCGTAGGAAATATTTACGTTTGTCTATTATTGCAGTCATTGTATCTCGAAAAATCGAGCCTGCCTTCGCACTCTCCGCCGCCGGTACTGGGGATCCGACTCCCTGCACCGTAACTTTATTTTTCTTTGCCTCACTATCCATCATTGAATTAATTTTAAGAGTAATTGCGCTCTTGCCAGTTTTTTGGTCCGCGAGTGATATTCGATATTTCCACCAACCCTGTGTTGGATAGGGGGGCTCCCTATCCGCCACCTGGGGACGCGCCCGATGGGAGAACTGGCTAAACTCCACACGGGATGACTTTCGACGTAAGTAAGTAGGTAGGTAAAATTGGCTGTTGGAAAGACCAATCCACTTAGACCTACTGGCCCATTGTGATGCCACGTGGATCCGTAATTCTCCTACTCATGGAACACACATTCGTTCAAATAATTTTCTAAATTGTAAAAGCATAAGACCGTTTTACTTTAAACTCCTTCTCGTCAAGAAAACAACCTTTTGAGACAAGACTGAAAGCCAACTTATGATCTTATTGGGTTGGGTGCCTGTAGAATGACGAACTATGCCCAGCAAGTTATGTCTTGTGACTTCTCGAGCAAACTAATTCGAATGAAATGGCACCATGGCCCTGTCCGAAATCTAGCCAGAAATTTAAGGAAGAATTGAGCCTTTCATTTAACAATTCGAGGGCTAGAATGTTTTCTTTTTCTTGGAGCACAACACTCAACCAAAGGTTTAGCCATTTGTTTCCTTTGAAGAAATGTAAATGCTTCTGCGATCATCTAATGTACGAGGTGTGGTCAAAAGTAATATTTGTTTATTCATCAATATTTATCCCCTTCAAAGTAATCCCTGTCAGCTATAACACACTTGTGCCGACGCTTTTTCCAATCCTTGAAGCAGTTCTCGTAAATAATTTTTGATATAGCCTTGAGCTCTTCCAGCGATGCCGTATTTATTTCCTCAATCGTTGAAAATCTCCGTCATTTTTGGGAACAGGAAAAAGTAAAGTCGCATGGGGCTAAATCCATCACCAGTTAGGGCCCTTTTGAGCAAGAGTAGTTAAAATAAATGATAAAAGAATTTATTAAAAGGAAGAACAAATGCCTTAAACCTGGTTTTGGTCGAAAAAGCCACCATTGCATTCGATTCAGTTTTTGAATTGTTGACTGTGCTATATTGCTCCAACAATCCAATAGCATATTCCACAATGCAGGTCCTGATGACGGGCATCAATCCCGGACTCATATATCCAGCTGCTCACATAACAGCTCTATAGGGCTTAAGTTTAGTAATTGCAACGGCCATATCATGATTTGTTAAATTTCTTCATCTTCAGTATGTTTAAGGTAGTCTTAACAAAGTCTTGATGTTTGTTTAGTTAGTAAGTTATCCTGCTAAAATACGAATTGTTCGCCAATTAATCTTAGTCAAGAGGTCACAGCCTTTTCTTGCAAATTTGTTTTATATGCCTCGTTACTCATTTTTCCAATCAGCTGAACCAGATCTCCCACTCCACTACCCAGACCATAACATAATGATGGAGGTCATCTGTAGGAAACATACTATCTGATAGCATCTATCGTTCAGCACCAAATACCTCGAATTTAGATTCATTGCTCCATACGAGTAAAACTCTGTTTTCTGTGCCCATTCTAACTTCCTGATATCGAAAATGCAAAAGTTGGTGATATGTTTACGTTCTAAGTTGTCAGTAAGGTTTGTAGACAGTTTTTAAGAAAATGCCTTGGGGGGGGGGGGTTTGTGTAATCTTCATAGATACCAGCAACCCGGGCTACCAGGATGCACGATTCGCTAGTCTGATTGTTTGATTCCAGGAATTCGTCTTCGTACTAAACCCTACATACTTTGACTACTATCCCCGCGGGAGTGGCATTAGGTATTAATTCGCGGAGTTGGTAAGCAATCTATGCTATATCTCCTATGTTTGATGCATTTGCACGCCTTACTTTTTCGACCCTTCGCAGTTCGCTTTTGTTATGAATGTGCAAATCTGCATCTAATTTTCTTTCTTCTGACCACAATATTTGGCAATTATTGACTGCTTGTTTGGTATGACAGTTCTCCATCCCAGAAAGCATATGCAATGCAATATTGCATGCCCTGTGTCTTGTTCCTCATTTGGGCAGTCTGGGCAATCCATACCTGGTCATTGAAGTCACTCTTTCTTATTCTTTGGCCCTTTTGATGACTACCTCCTCTTGGTTACTAGAAGTTGTCCTATTATACGAGTAGACTCTCTGCATCTCGGCAGCTTCGTTCGAAATCGTTCTAAAGCCACTGATTAACCTTAATGCGCTAAGTCGATATGTTGATGATAACTTTCTCTGTGTTTCCCTCGTCGCTAGGACCTCCATCCAAACTGGGGCAGCGCATAACAGGATTGAGTTCACTAACTCGGATATACGACCGAATCTTCCGATGTTTGGAGTAATCCCGAAAGTGCTGCCGGGAGCTTTGGCGCCTTTTCGCTCGAATAGTCGATGTAAGGCGTAAAGCTTAGTCTATTGTGAAGTATTCCTCCTAGGTATTTTATACAGTCTGTTGATTTGATGGCTTGGAAGTCAACCCTTATGTCCACGTATTCCACACTTTTCCTGCTTCCGTTTTCTGAACTGCTAGTTCTAGGCCGGCGGATAAAAACCAGTTTTTGATAAGGTTGATTGATTGATAAGGTTACAACGGGGATGTCGTCAGCAAATTCGATTATTTTTAGTCCTGGTGGCAGTGTTAATTGCTGAACTCAGTCGTGCATGATATTCCAGAATAGGAGCCCCAGTACCGATCCTTGTGGGACTCCAGCGAAAATTTTATAGTACTTCCCCTTTGTCGGTTTCATATCTCAACCTTATATTGTTGAAGGACCCGGATACCATCTTCCGCAAGTAGTATAGTGTATCCGTTCTGGCTAGTGAACTTCTTCCTTTTATGTCCAGCGTTACTACTGCACAATATTCCTTTGGTGAGGGGGAACATCACCATCTTTCTCCGTTTATTGCTTCGGCTGCTATTTCTACTACCGCCTTTATGGCGTCGACTGTGGAGTGTGATTTTCTGAATCCAAACTGTTGATCTGGTAGTGCTCCATTTTCTTCTGCCACAGTGAGCAATCTATCATATATGATCCGTTCAAATATTTAACCCAGTGTGTCCAATATACATATTGAGCGATATGATGCCGGTTCTCCAGGTGGTTTCTGTCCCTTTGGTAAGAGTATAATATGTTGCAGCTTCCACTGGTTTCGGAAAACTACCTTTTTCAGACACTTTTGTATTGTTATTATAAACATGTGCCGTCTCTTTTGAACGGCGACCTTCACTGCCTTATTTGGGATGCCATCGGGCCCAGGCGCTTTGTTGATGCCTTTCTTCTTGAATGCGTTGAACAGTTAGACTCGTGTTATTATTGGAACGATAGTCCCTGTGGGAATAGTTGCTCTACAATAGACCACTGTTGGACTTGATAATTGTGGAGACCTGCAGCCCTTCAGATTAGTCATTATTATTTTGTCGCACAGGCGCTTGAAGCGCCTTTCTTTTATCGCATTCTTATCGCATTTCGGATCGCCTTCAAGTACGTTGCACCCTCCGACGGGCTTGTAAGCTGTTTGCTCTGAGTGCTTTTAGTAGCACGGTGCTTAGAGTAACATGGTGTGCCTCTTTTACTGGGTATTCGTCTGGCCATTGCTGCGGTTATAGTGCGAGTGAGGTGATGCAACAAATACTCTGCTGTTTCGATTAGCCCACTGATACGATTATTCGTCGAACATGTCCTTGTCGAAGAGTTTATCTTCCCATTTTGGGCCTGCTAGCCTACGGCGTGGAATAGTCTTCTTTTTCTCTTTAACATCAATTATTTTCGCCTGATGGTCACTGTGGGTATATTCAGTAGAGAGTTGCTCATGAATGTAATATCGATGATTGATTTCATTTCCGCTTTCCTAAAAGTATTTGCCCAACCATTGTTTGCAATACTTGCATCCAACGTTGCGAATGTTTCTAGTACAATATAATACGTCCTCTGGTGAGCTTGTTACCCTAGCCTGTTGTCCAGGAGTTAACGTCTCCGCTTATAACTACTGATGATCGTTCACGTGCTTGGAATTCATTTATCGTTCAACTTGGCCCCGCTTTGCAGCTGTAGAAGTTGATTCTGTTTATTTTTGCATGAACGTACCCCTCTGCCTGATCACTGGCATCTTGGAACTCATGTTTTCCACATGTCCAAATTGCAGCATGTCTTACTTTATCGCAGATCCAGATGTTGCTGTCGAGAGTCTTACACAGCTTGCTGATCAAAATGATGTCCGCTCCCCCGCTTCTAGCCGTTTGTGCCAAGATGTCCTGGGCTATCCTGCAGTGCTTAAGTTTAATCTGTATTATCCTCATTTTTGGTTGTTTGTAATTCCTCTTCTGAAGACCGGGCATTTGCTGCTAGCGGCCACATGGTTACTGTTTCTTGCAAAAGAAACAAATCGGGTCTTTCTTGCGATCTTTGGCTATATGGCCTTCTTCCCCACATCTTCTACATTGCTCGGAGCGGTCCAACTCATTTTTGTATTGGTGTGCAGTGTAGCCGAACTCAACACATCTGAAACATGTTGTTAGGGTTTTTTGTTCCCGGACGCTGCCTAACTTTAACATTTTGTGTGTACTTGTTTCAAGCTTGCGATTCGTTGCAATTTGGGTATGACCATAGGCGTCTGCATTGACTATGTCATTGAGCTGGTATTGCTCTCTGGCCGATTCGCAGATCTCATCCTTCGCCGTGGCCTCGTTGATGCCCGAATCTCCACATTGTTGCCAAGGGTTTCGCCAATTATCATTTTGAATTGGCGTGTTTTTTCTCCTGTCTCCTTCAGTTGCAACAGCAGGTCCCCTTTCCGACTCCGTCTGATATTCATAACCGATTCAACACCGAGAATGTTGGGTATTGGGTCCGCCTTAACTTTCCGGAGTTTTTCTGCATAGAAGGGTTTCCATTCGTTGGCAACACAATTGCATCGGGTCGACTTCTCTCTTTGGTGGGCCTTTGATTCTTGGGTTGCTTCTTCTTTTTGATGACCTCTGTCCAAGTGTTGTTGTCGTCACTTGTGGTCGGTTTTCCGTAACTTGTGACCGGTTTGTCGGCCTGTGTTCGGTCGGTTTTATGACCTTTCGGAATTTTTTTCTTATTATGCGCGCCAAACTTGTTGCGTGGCTTTCTATTTCCATCAGTTGGAGGTAAGTTTTGCCTCCGCTTTGAGTCTGTAATCCCCTGATGCATTATTTTGTCGAATGAACTCCTTGGCTCTGTTGTAGTGCATCTCAATCGGCAACAGTTTCTAGACCATTTTCATGGATTCGATGGCATCTCTCATCGATTGGTGGATAGAATGCATCTTGCCGTCCTCCAACATTTCCACAAGTTCTTTTATCTGTTCTCCCAGTTTGTGGATAACAAATAACTGTTGTTCCGTCGATGATAGCTGTTGCGTTGCCCCACATTCCGGTGCTGTGGTGTTTTCTTCAGTACTTTTCTCGGAACCCTCGAACTCCTCATGAAGGGGTTTACTCCAAAGCCTTCGTTTACCTCGTTTGGTTTTGTTGAACTATTGTCATTCATGTTAATTGGGTCCAGACTCAAAGTCGTTATAAATGGCCGCATGTGTAGTAGCCCAAGAATTGCGTGGTTAACTATGCAAGCAGTGAGGCTATGCTGTAGTTAACACAGGCCCTTATTGGGAGTTGTGCCAGACCCGGATTCGTTCTAACTAGGAATGTTACATCTGTACCTACACCAACAACTAAATGACAACGAGACATCGAGCGTTCTTTGATGCCTGCCAAGGTTTTAACCGGACGGAGGCGCTTGTAGCATTAGCCTGAAAGTCATTTCAGCAATATACTACCAGCGTTAGCCCTAGTAGCTGCCATTTCAAAATCAGTCTTAATGCAAGAAACAACTTATTAATTTGAAGTTTCTCTCTTCATTTATCCACATTTAGCCTGATTTATGGTCGCAACAGGAGTTTTCAAACAGCAACTACCTATATAGTCCAGCATGTCTGAATCTTCGTTTGACCGTTGTGAAGGACAGCGGTTTATTCCGTGTTTGATTTATTTGAACACGTGTTTCGGATGCGGTTTTTCGTTTACTTAGTTTGCCGATACCCGTGATTAGTTGTATGTCTAGACAGTCATGACCGTGATTTATCCTGAACACTTCCGGGTTGATCGTATCGTTCAATAGTATGCTGAACGAAGTACCTTGATACCTTCAACTGTGAATCAACTTGCCCCTGCGATTTTCATTCTTTAAAGAGGTGATGATTGCAGATTGAATCTCAGATAAATTCTTTTGACTTCAAAGTGTGGCTTTTATGTAACACCCTTGCAATCCTGGTCGACAAAATTTGGGATTCCACAATCTTCTTGATGTAAATACGCATAAACAAGCTCTAAATCAACAACCAAAAGTCATAAAATTTAATAATTATGAAAAACCTAAAGACTTCTCAATAAACCAGAAAAGCGGTTTTTCCCACATTTGTAAACAAAACGCGCAGTGCTCAAAAACGTGGCTGTAAAATCCGACTTTTATTATCTAAATGTGTTGTGTAGTGTTCAGGTAAAAGACCCAATGTTATTCATAAAATTCAATCTTCACGCATTAATGGAGTCGGTTTACTAGGGTGGCCTCAAATTTTTGGCAGAGTACATTAGTCGGCATATCTCTTTATTATACTGAAGTGAAAATACCCGAAACGCAGCGCTGTAGTGTGTAACATCTTTTCGCGTAAGCCTGTTCCGCCAAACAACTGACGTATAGAGTGGAACCGGGTGGAAAGTCCATTCCTAATTGTTAAAAACGTCGAGGATTGCTTCCGTTTAAAAGCAGACAGTCGCTAGACGTGAACCGACAAACAGTGTATGTAGGTGCATATGCTTGCGCATGCCAGTAGAAGCTATTGAGAATGTAAAAAAAAGTGGGTAAGTCGAGACAATCTTCGCTGAATCCTATGAATACGAATCTGGTACGCACTCGTAAGTACGATCAATTCTTATGAATTCAAAGGACTTAGTCGAATAACAAGCATCAATGTCGATCATTTCAATTTTGTTTGAATACCTAGATGGTAGTTGTATGTTGCATGATTTAAGGAAGGCCTTAACCGAGGGCTCCCTTTCGATGTCCAGTGATTTAACTATGACTGCACATCAATTTTGGTCATTTTAAGCCACACGGAACTGGCATCGTCCCTCCAGACTTGACCTGTTAAACTTATTAGCCCAAGTGTTCAGCAAAAAGGAAATAGAAACACTACAGATGGATGCATTTTCGCGACTGAAATATAATCGAACTTTTTGGTGGTCAATGAAATTCAACGAGACGACGTGATTCAAACTATGGAGAAACATACTCGTATATAGATCAACTCATCGATGATGAGAAAATATTCAACAGAGTTCGGAGACATCTAATATGGACAGCGTTAAGATCTCACAACATGTTCTGCGATATGTATGTACAAGATATCAAAACAAAAGTAAACTGAATACGGCTCAAAGTCTAAGGTCTGTACTCTTGAAGCAGGACATGGTCGATTCCCTTCTTTTCGCTGATAAAGCGCCTTTATAGGAGCTCTATTTCTCTATTGTTAACCATCATTGAGAGTGTGCTGACCATAGCACACATAGACCTAGCTTGAGGTGGATTAAATGTCATGAAAATAAAATGTTAAATACAGTTAATGGTTTGTTGTATGTATACTACAACCAACGTCCAGACTTAAGGCAACATATGCAGTGTTGAATGGTGTACGAGAAGTGACGACGTATAAGAAGAAGACGTGACTGGCCTCGGAGCATCTGTTTAGTCGAAAATATTCGTAACGTATATACGCAGATACCCAGAACCTTTAATCATGAACTAGACCACTGGCCACGTAATTGGGTATTGAAAGATAGTCTTCACATCGGATTTCAGTGAAAGACAACTAGATGTTTCCATACAAAGGCCACGTCAATCACTTTGAACTATTGCAAAACCGCTTTAACCCCCCACGATAAGGATAGTTTTCGATTAAAAACTGTACATTGAAAATGGGCATGTAATACACGAGGAGCTATTAAACAATATCTTCCCAGAGCCACAGTTTGGTAGCGCCGTTTACGAAGGGAACAAGATTGGCCTATATATATTTGAGGACGCCGACGACGCGACACTGTTGATGTGACTGAGCTGGCATGATCATTGGCTTGACTCATTCAAATTAAAGAATATGTGGTTCCAGCAGCATGATAAAACCGCGAACATACCACTGGCGACAGTAAACAAATTGCAGCAGGCGTTTCTTAGCCGCGTAATCTTATCTTTTGTTTTAATAATTTTCACTGTCCCGATTCCAAACTTTTTTCCGGCAGGAGTGGAGAATTCGTTGCCAGAAGTTCTATTAAACATTATCAACACACGAAACAAATTCTTCTTATTTACAAATAAAGTGACCACTTCAGGATATCAAGGCCTATTGCGCCACTTTGTTAAATGGGAAACCGGAAACTCTGCAAAGACCTGTGTCAAATTTCGAATTTGCAATATTATCTAAACTTAAATCTATTGTAGAATATAACACAACAGGTAAGAGTGGTCCTTGTTGACGTGGACTTGTGATACTACTGCGAGAGCGTGGGAGGGCGATGTACCAGATAATCGAGGAACCAAATAGATTTTCTGATAAATTTGTCAAGATCAATGTTCTTTACAGAGCAGATATCATTTAGATCTCTGAAGTGGTAACTACCTAGGTGTGGCATTCTGATGCGTGCCAAGGCGGCGGAGCAGTTGCAAATAAAGTGCACTTCAGATTCTTGCTCGTCTTCATCTCTGCAGTTCCTACAGAAATACTCAATTGCTGCGACTGTCTTCCCATGACCCATGATTATGTTTAGATATGGCTCCTCTCCTTAGGTAGATCAACTCTCTTCGAAAGAGTATGAGCCATATTAACCTACGTAGATGTCTCACAATTGTCTCGATAAATGAATCTATGACTGCCCTCTGAGAGCCCTTAAAAGTGTGTCGTTCGCTTGGCGTAGGGCGTTTTTGGTCAAACTGTTCGTATTTGTATCTAGGGATTCGAGTTTGCCCTGTGTCATCAGCGACGCAGTTCCCTGGGACATCCGAGTATCCCAGAACCCAACAGAGTAAGGTCCCGTGGTGCTTAGCTATCTGAAATTATGTTATTGAAGCTGACGTTGAAGTCTCTTTCAGATATTTAAAGGTCGTATCATTGCGGCATGCAGCGTGTGTAGGTCGGCGCATAACAAATGGAAAAAAGTTTAGAACATCGCCCATGGCGCGTACGTACGTAGTTCGTTGCACTTTCTCTAGTGTTTCTTCTAGATGTTAGTTATTGTAGTTTCTCAGTGCAATTCACCAAACAGCTATACTAAAAGTAAGAATCACGACCGTGGTCTAGACTCGATGAAGGGCTTTGGATTGTAGACTCCACCTTGAGCCTAAGTTCCACAGTAGGCGATAAATTGCACCCTTTTGGGATGTTTCTTGAAGAGCTGTGACTAAAGGTTGCATTTATGCCTCTACTGTTGACAATAATGTGGATCAGACTGCAGACGGAATCTTGAAGAGAATTGATGAACGAGGTGGTGTGAACGCCGTCTATATCAAAGAAGGCGACCATTGGTTACTCCTTGAGAGAGTTCGTACGAGGGAATGTGGTCTCAACCGATTTTCCTGTTTTGTCAGCACTCTGGCATGGATGTGGAGGTCCATTTTAACCAGTTTATAAATTAATAAAGCAACGCAATGGCTTTAATTTGTCTACGAAGCTTATACTACCAGTACCTACTACATATATATAAAATGAAAAATAAAATTGAATAGACACCACCCGTAGACGCATCATACGCCTGACAGCATTGATCAAACTCCAATCAACTGCCGCACGAGTAGTAAATCTCTGGTCTTAGCAAACATTTGTATGCGCATTCCCTGCCAACACAGTCAACCGAGCATTGTTTGTCAAAAGTTACATGAGTAACTCTACTCCGGCCCGGCCAGTATCTATCCGCGACTGTGTCAATATTTACACAAAAACTGAAAATATCTCATTTGCCTAAAGTGTGCGCAAGCAAACACGTGCAATTTTTGGCCGTTTAGTTTGCACAAAATGCACCCAACCCAACTGGTACCGAACCGATACCCGAACCCTACCACATAATGTAAGGATACAAAACGGATACATGGATAATAACACGTCACAGTACCGTTTCGTTTGAGTGTTAATGTCAAGTCTGCTTTATAATGCCAATTTGATGGTGAACACTGAACAACCCTCTGAGCGGAGACAAGTCATTGCTGCGTTCAAGCTGCGTTGCGCTGACGAATGCTAAGAATGATGCTATGGTGACGTTGGCAGTGACAGCGGCGGTGGCGGCGACGGGAGGTAGTTCGACACCCTTGTTTGCTTTTGAAAAATTTTAATATTTACACTTGAACGCAAGTTTCTTGTGTGCGACTGTTCTCTTTGTGCACAGGCACACTGATTAATTTGCATACGTCACCATAATTTGACGTTTCACGCAACCAACAGCTCAGTCTTTTGTCTCAGGAGCAACGAATTGTAGGGTGGTGTCGGTGGGTTGTGTTGAAAATGGGTGAGTTGGAAAACAGAAGAAAACCGGAGTGCTTGTCAAACTGTTTTTCTGTCTTGTATCTGAGCAAATAGTCGATTGTCGAGAGGGGATGGTGAATTGAGAGACAAAGTCACTCTCGGCATTGTAATCAGGAATTGTTTACAAATTTTCTAGGTCAGAGCATACTGTCAATAGGCGGCTGTAAGGTTCGCTACGGTTTTGCCTTTGTGCGGCTCGGTTTGCTTTGGTTTGGTACGTGTTGACTTTTCGGAACATTTTGTTGGCTACAATCGGGAAATAATTCAAATGATTCGCACAATCAGGGATTTTAGGGTTAAAAGATGAAAGTTGAAAGTCGTAGGATGTGGTTGTGGGAGGACGAAGCCAATGGAGAGGTTGCGCAAGTTAAAGTGTGGGGTAAAAATTAAAATACGCGAATTCGGTCTCTTCAAACCTATGTAAGTGCTGCTATAATTTTGAATTTTTATTAAAGAAACATTTGCGTATTAAGTTAACGAGTTTTACGAACTTTTTTCTCCATAGTTGGGTTGAGAATGTTTTCGAATACGAGTATGCACCAAATTACCAGAACTTAGCTCATGACGAAAAGATGAAAAGGAGGAAATGGATCAGTTTGTCGAAGATACCTTGATCCGAAAGGGACATATTATAATACAAACATACAAATGTAGGTAGCCAAAGATAGTAGCTTGCTTCAAGAGCATTATCGGTAATAGGAATAATTTGGAAACACCTTTGGAAGTCATCTTATTATAAATGCGTCTATTGGAAGTGAATTTTCGGCAAAGCGAGTCAAAAGTCGTGATGTGAACTGACCTCTGATTACAAGTCGCATTCGTTCTAAATTCGCAAATCCTATCCCGATAAGACGTCACGTCTTCAGAGAGGAGGATACTTTGTTAGAAATTGTTTCATCGAGCCTCTGTTTCAAAGATGTCAGTAGGATCGTCCTTGGATATTTTGATATTTTGCGATTTTAGAGGAAGTTGGGACAATTGGCCTGCTCGACACCGTTTCCAAAAATAAAATCGCCCCAGTATTCGTGATGTCCAAATGTTCATTGGAACTAATATTGTCCGACCACCTCCTTGTTGTAGTCAATACAGATATTCTGAACGTTGAAACACCAATGTAGCACCTTTCACGTTAAACAGCTGGAATTACAAAAGACCACTGGTAACCTCGCGATATAATAGGAAAGTCACAGTCTGCATTGAAAGCCCAGACAGATAAATGGCTGATCATTTAACGTTGTCGACGGCCAACAATAATTCTGTTAAATTTACTAAGAAGAGGTTTGAATAAACTAAGGACTGGTAAGTCCATCAAAGCAGGTAGCCTAATTATGGTATTTAGTTTAGCGGAAGGTGATTTATTAAGCTGCCTTCCCAAATCTTGTTACATCTGATTGAATAAAAGTACACCAGATGAATGGAAGTGCAGCGTCGTGCATAGCATCCTGTCATGAACCTATGAGCAACAAACTTACTTTAATGCTTGAATAGGAAAATATAACACCTTTGCTAGTACCATAGCCATGCACTACCTGCATTAGAATATATCCCGAACCAGGCGGAGACTGACTGACTTCGAAAGTGAACGGGACATCATCATTCCCAATGCACATGGCAGTCTCATGGTCAAAACACGACGATTTAGATTAACCCTATTGCAATACCTATAGATGGAGGACACGCGTCTTGTATTCTAGGCCCCAGCACATTCAGCAAAATTGCCCCGGCACCCTACCTTGTAATAGTCAGCAACTTATGCGAATTCTAAGGGCTGTACAAACCCATAAAAATACTATGACAAGTTTGGAATTATATCATAGCGAAGACTGTTTAAAACTTTGCCGACCGTGTTCCTTCATCATCACCAACATCAAGCGCGTAAGCCACCTCTGCTATACAGGGACTCAAAAGCCAAACACAAATAAGAAATCCATAGTTCAACGATAAATGACGGCCGGCAGACTAGAACCGCAACAAGTGCAACCACAGGAACATTATACTAGAGCCCTATCCCGTAGTGAGAATTTGAAGGAACCACTTCCGCAAACTACTAAAAACGACAAAAATATCTCCGCCAGGCTGGCCCTGCCAATCAAGGGTGCGAAAATAATCGTCCACCTTACTAAACCGAAGGGACCATACCAATATCAAAGCAAATTTTTAGGAACCGACAGTTTAACCAGGAATTTTCAGAGCTGGAGGTAACAATCTAGTGAGAGCATGCACTTGAAGACTGCCAAAAATACCGAGCTGTTCCTATCCTGAACAGGGCTCTCACGGACTCACTGCTTAACGCTCTCAATAGTTCCAATGACTTCTCTCAGACATCTTCAGATATCATCTGTAGCTGTACTGTGTGTTCGATCATGGCATGCGAATAACATAGACGATTGCATTAGAAACAATTTCCCAGTCAATCTTTTTAAGGATTAGGTTGTTCTCTTTACGAGAAGGAAGATGACTTGTTTGATCTTCATAGTGCTTAAAAGCATCTCCAACCAAGCTGATTTTACCACACTCTGAGAACAGTCTGCTGCACTGCTAAATCTCACACATCTTGGCATTCATATCATATGCCGAACTATCATCTTCCGTTTAGACAAAGTGGTCTTTGGTACAAGAACAGCTGAAGTTTTAATAACTTTGCACGACGACTGTCTTTTGATTCTGCTCTTGTGGACATACCGTCTGAGCAGAACACCAGAGCACTTGTTGCTGAAAAAATACAAACTTCACTATCCTTCTGGACAGGAATGATTTTGGCTACAATCTGAGCCAGGAAGGACCCTAGTCGAGTTGTCACAGAAGGGAGCAAAACTGATTTAGATACGTCGCTGGTCTTTTTCTGCAAGACGACAACGTTCGTGTTCACTCCTCCTTAGTAAAAATAGTATCTGTCTTCCAAGGTGGGGGCGCCCAGCCTTTATCAAGGTTTCTTCCATCAAAATTAGGGGCAGAGCAAATTACTGCTCTTATCGAAACGGTTTTCTGAACATAACGCCTCTGAGGGTTGCAACGATTTCACCAGTTACAAAGTGCCAGTCATAGGTTCTACTGGCGGCATGATCACCGGTAGTCCGTACCAGGACTTAAATCACGGTTCAGTGGGAGCTAGGAGCCCACCGGACTTCGGTTCGTGACTCACTTCTTTAGATAGTCCCCTTGTGGGAATGTCACAGTGACTGTGGTTTAAACCTAAAATCGCAGAAAGAATTTTCCAGTTGGTTTCGACCCGATGTAGAGTTGCAATAAGTACTGGCTGCTGGATTTCAGATAGGCTTTGAGGGCGGAACTTGTGCCTCCAACACAGCTCTGATTTGGCACTGAACAAGGCAGCGGGCCATGTCAAGCCATATTCTTGGTCCCATGCTTGTATGGGCATCCCTTTAAATTAAATCTTCACAGACAGGAGTTCACGTGAGACCCTAGAGACTGTCGTCTGATGGCAATGAACTAAAGGGTTTTCCAATAGGGACTTGACAACTTTGAATTTAATTTGTGAACGCACCCTTTCACTAATCATCAAACTGTCACCGTCAATTTATTCAGTAAACTCAACATTTTCATCCTGGTAAAGTCCACGAACGAGCAACGTCTGCAAATTATAAAAATTTTCTACCGAAATTCGGAGTCGGTGACTGCAAAAATAAGAGCGTTAACTCCAATTTTCGGTCATAATTCTCGCCCTAGTAGACAGGCAATAACAAGCCAATTCCACGGCTTTCTCAAGAATTGGACATCGCTCAGACCACATTAAGGCGTATTTTGCGTAAGGATCTTGGTTTACACCCATACAAGATCAAGCTGACTCAAGAATTGAAGCCGATGGACCATTTGGAGCGACGTACGTTCTCCGATTGGGTTCTGGAGAAGATGCGCCAAGATGATGAATTTCATCGCAAAATTATCTTCAGTGACGAAGCTCAATTTTGGCTCAATGGGTTCGTCAATAAGCAAAATATGCGTTGTTGGTCGGGTGAAAATCCACATGTGCTTCATGAACCACCACTTCATCCACAAAAATTAACTGTTTGGTGCGGTTTGCATGCTGGCGGCGTTATTGGGCCACATTTTTTCGTCGACGATAACGATCGTCACGTTACTGTGAATGGTCAGCTTTATCGCGCCATGATCACCGATTATTTTTAGCCTGAATTGGAAGATATGGACTTGGACGACATGTGGTTTCAACAGGGTGGTGCCACAATCCACACAGCACACGCTACAATCGATTTATTGAAGAGTAAGTATGGTGAGCGTGTTAGCTCAAGAAATGGGCCAGTCAATTGGCCGCCCGCTTGACTATTTTCTGTGGGGCTACATTAAGTCATTGGTTTACGCCAACACGCCGACGACGTTGGAAGAGCTCAGAGGCAACATTGAACGCGAAATAGCGGCCGTTTCGGCCGAAATGTGTGGCCGAGACGTTGAAAATTGGGTCCAACGAATCGACCGCTGCAAACGTGCCCGCGGTGGCCATATTAACGAAGTCGGGTTCTATTCATAAATGTTTTGACTGTACTTCAAGCCGATAATAGAGTTTTTGAAATATCTCAAATGGTTTGCGTTTTATTTAAAAAAAAAGTTGTCAAGTCCTTGTTGGAAATCCATTACGAATTCAAGCTAATTCGAGAACGCGGCTGATTACACTGAATTTTGTTTGCGTCCCAGGTCACAATGGGATCGCGCGAAATGAGATCCCCAATAAGCTTATCAGTTTATCAGGACCCAAACATTTCAGGACTTCTGCGTTCTGGGTTAGCACTAAGGTTTCAGTGTTACCGGAGGTGGCATGGCTCTCAAGGATGCCGGTAGACTAAAAGACTATTAACTCCCCTCAGTAGGAAACCCTTTAGACTACTTACTTGCATCCCAACTGGATAAAACGCTTTTGCTAAACACGTATGTGTGCTAGACATATGTAAGTTATACAAAATCCTGCGATGCTTGCTGCGAGAGTGATGACGATACCGCGAAGAACTATCTCAGAGAGTACGCTCGCATCAGACTACAGGTGCTCCGCGTGGTGGGTGTTGGTTTTTTCAGCACTTTATCCCCGAAGATTTTACTTATCTTACTGTGTGATGGACTACGTCTTTGGATAGTCTCATGCTTGACAGGAAGGTGCGAAGCTCATAAGGTAACAAAAGAGTTCAAAATACGGTGACATCATGGGAAATCTACAGCGGACTGCCACAAATGCAGCGGCAGAGTCAAGATAGTTGTGAACAATGGCGAAACAATACACATAACATACAGCGTACTAGGAAAGGATACCCGATATCACCGGCTTCAAATGTTTGAAATCTATCGACTTGGGGTCAAGTGTTCGCTGATACATACGATTTTGGCAAGTTAAAGGAAATTGAAAGAAATGGGTGGAATATGACCGGGTCACTGAAAGTCCGAATGCAGAGCACACCAAGTGCATCCGTATCAGTCTATTAAAATCCTAATATCCTGTCCTCAAACACCCAATTAATGACAGCTTTGTCACTATGATGTTGCTTCTGGACTACATTTGATACATCAACATTATTACTCAGGATCGAAAACGATGATTACCTACGTCTTACAGAATCCAATAAGGAAATGATCAGCTTACTCTTCTTTAAGGCTTATTTCCAGTGCCATTCTCTTTGATTGAATTGTCTTCCCTATGTGTCAGAGAAAAAACCGGATAATCCCATGATTCCACATTACAACTTCCACCGGCCCCCAATATCATTGATTTCACTGCTAACTGCAACTGTCAACTGATTACTATCATCAAGCAAATACCGACTTACATAGATATGTAGTTCTCATCTAACTAACCCGGCACAAACCACTTATCCGCAAGCAAGTGCTAAACTGTTCTCAATGGAACTGCCAGATTATCACTCTATTTGATCCCCTCCTTCTTAAGATCACCACCACCCCACCCCCCTAAATCAGAAGGTCAAGCACACTTATCGCCAAACTTTATTGGCTGGGAGTTCGTTAAAGGTTATCCATCTATCTAAGCTAATAGTCGTCCAAAAGCTAAATGGCAAATAGAAAACTTCACCCCCATAAACATGGAATCGATGAGTTTGCTATTTTAGGATTCACTGGATAAGAAAACGAAAAAAAAAAAGAAAATACATCCATGCGACACACTAACAATCTGTATCCGGACAAAAGTGCGAGTATTTCAGTCGATGCTCGACCAAATGCATCTCGGGAACAAAGTGCGAACCAATTTGAGGAAGAAATAATTCGCTGGGCAAAGTCTTGAGGGATTTCCTTGGAAGAAAGTACCTTTTTTCTGATGTCATCCCCCCACCCTTAGGCATTGGGCGTTCGATTCATGTCAAAGATAAACTATTTTCACTTCCCTATGTCCTTGGTTAGAGTTTTTTTTTTGTTTGTTTCTTTTGTATTTGTCATCTGCAATGATGTCCTTTGGGCTTTCGGCATTAAGTCCAAACAGTCGTTACGTAATAGAGATTTGTGGGGAAGGAGGTTAAGTTGACATAAGGGGTCACAAATTGCCAAATTATTTTCTACTAGCCGGTGGTAGTAAAAGTGGTCCACGGTGTCGCCTCTGGAACAACTTGTTGGAGCTGGCAGGAGGTGAACAATAAGAAGAAAAAAAAAAAAACAATCCTGATAAGCGAACAACCAAACCGAACACAAACAATATGTTTGACGACATACTATAGTTGACACATCTTTTGACAAGGGAGAGTGGGATATGACTTTGTGTTGGATGTGAGGTTACACCTTACTGAGTGTTGGACTTGTGGAGGATTCACATTACGAGTACTTGAGAAGGGAAGAAGGGTGAATTATTGTCGCCACCAAAAAGCGTGGGCCCTTAATGCACTCTTATAAATACTTGGAGAGGAGCTGCTGCTTCATCATGATTGTTGTCGTCCTCCTCGTCATCTTCGACAGCCCAACCTATAAAAAGGAAAAAATCCGTCAGCGAAGTTGCATTGCTCATTTGCGCCCACCCATAGAGGCGCGATGTTTGCTTTCTCCTTCAGTTGTGTTGGCTTTTGTTTTCGTTCTTAAGAAAAAAAAAAAAAAAAAAAAATCCATCAATGTGTTTCCGATGCCTTCTGGAGCTGGGTTAGGTTCTTGTGATTGTACCAACGCACTTGGCCCATTCATTCAGGCAACCGAATCATAATGATTGAATAAGAGCAGGCAACTCATTCTTCCTGAATGTTTGAGCAGCACTGTACGGGCTTTTATTCTGTTCGTGGTCATGGTGATCTATTGCTGTTATGAATGTGGTCTGGTAGTGCTGCTGATGCCACTGATGCCAGCCACAGAATCAGATGGTGGTTGGTGGCGGAGCCGCAGTTCAATGAGCCTCGTTTGTTATCCTATCCCGGCGCACTTAAAGTGTTTTCTTCGTGACTGGCGTTTTTCTGGTTCCCTTCGTCGATGCAGTCAATTGGTGTGTGAAGTGTGTGCTCCCAATGAGATATGAACCAAAATGCTGATGCTGACGCTGGTGGTGACTCTGACTTGTGGTGGTTGCTTTGGTTTGGTTCTGGTGATGGAATCTTATGCCAAGATGATGCTGATTTCTTGTTTTACTCTCTCGAAATTATTTGGCTTTATTATCACTTTTGTTTATCCACATCTCAGTGTGGGCACTTGAAGACATCGAAGAGTCGTCCTCTTATCTCTCTCGAGGGATGCCCAGGTTAATTTTGTTCTTGGCGTGATTGTTGTTTTTTTTTGTACATAATGATGGAGACGTACCCGTCATACAGGAGTCAGAACATGGATGTAGACAGTTTTTTTTTTATTCTTGAATGACTATGAATGGTGGAGTTGTGGAATTTACAGCAAAGACAAATCTAAGAATGGAAGACGGTTCATCATTTCACGTATTTGTGGTCAATGAATCACGTTGCTCCAAATATACGTTACTGGCTTCGGGTACCGAAAAAGCATCGTTGGGCATAAGACTAATCAGATTAAGCTGCAAAACTTAGCATATAACCTTATTCGGACCGAAAACTGAAGTGAAATTAGATGACTTGACAGTCTAACTATGAAGTTTTAATGAGGCGGAGGAAACAAAGGAGTTCTTAAATCTATTAAGTATTGCATGTGGTGTATTTGAACAGAATAACAGCTTACACGAAGCTACGAGTACGTCTTTTCCTTCCATTCTATCCTAATGCCTCAATACTAAAAATTTAAAAGTTTTGAAGAGATCCGGGTATAGATATCAAACGGTATAACCAGGATGTCCTGATAGGACCAACAACCAAATTGATATGAAAATATGAAAAGGTGGGTGATACTCTTTTTTCTGATTATTCTCCATGCGAACGAAGCTTTGATATAACTGCAGAAAGTGCTGCGTTAAACGTGTGCTTTAACCAGAAAAGTCTACAGTTCAGCAACACAGAAGATGACTGACGTTGGAAACTCATGAACCAAGAAGACTAAGGTTTGCTTAAAGCGCGGGAAGTGGCCTCATGGTACTCGTATATATGTTGCTATTTTATCGTTTAGAGCTGAAACGGAAAGCCTGACAACTGTCATATAGCAAAAGTTGTAGAACGCAACGTAAAATTACTTAAGACATTTGTTGAGCCAGCTTCAATAAAGTAATTGTGGAAGGTCCACAATTATACGCTGTGAACACGTCTACATATGTATAACTGGTTTAAATCGCTTTTCAGTACTAACAGGGTGGGTCCCCTAATATTTTCATTCTTCTTAAACACAGAGGAGAAAGATGACGACATACACCAAAGATAGCTTCTATGAGAAACATAAGACGGGGGGGCATCTTGTAGTACTATCGGAAAGTATAGTCTGCACTACACCACCTATGAAAATGGATTTAGGCTAATCGACTTTGCGGTGGGAGGAAACATTGACATTCAGAAGATGATTTGGAGAACTCCTGATCAATCAACCCTCAAGCAGATTGACCACATTGCGATCGACGCAAGGCACTTCTTCAGTATTATGAAAGTCCAAACGTTCCGAGGAACTAACCTCGACTTGGAACATTTCCTATGGCTACAAGGTTGCGCATAATACTCTGAAGAAGTTCGACGTGGGACGGAAACAAGGGATCGCCAAATCATTTTCCGACCGAGTTTCACTTAATCTCTTAGGAGGTATCATGTCGCCAGCATCAAGTATCCCAGACCAGTAGCAACATTGCACCAAAAAGCCATCTGATATGCCGGCTCTGATGTGCTGGGTTTCACTCGGCCACCACAACTAAACCCCCTCTTTCAAATGTCCGTCCAATTACTCGCATACGCCAATGACATTGACATAAACGGAAGAAAGCAGCGTGATGACAGTGGCGCTTTCGCGTGTATTGAGGCGGAAGTAGCGAATATGGGTTCAAGGGTCAATGAGGGCAAGATCAAGCATATACCGACGTCTTGGACAGAACATTACCCTCGCTATCAATTCAGGCAAATTCAGCAAAGCCGTCTCTCGAGAAACGAAATACTCGTAGGCATCGACATTATCAAAAATGGATGAGACTGCTCGCCGCTGCTTTGAGAAGAAAATTCTTCAGGTGATCTTCGGTCTCATCTGCACAGACAGTGAGTGGAGGAGGAGGTACAACAATAAGCTGTACGGGCTTGTGGGCCCCCGCCCAATTATCTAGGCTTCGCCCTTTAATGACGTTGTCTAATAATGAACGGGGGCAGAGCAAAGTACTGGTCTTATCGTAAACATCTTCAGATGACGCTACCGAAGGTTGCTACGATTTGATCAGTCACAAGTTGCCGGTCATAGGTCTTGTTGGCGGCTGGACCACCGGTAGTCCCTACCAGGACTTAAATCACGGTACCATGGGAGTCAGGAGCCCCCCGGATCTCGGTCCGGGCCTGACTTGTTAGAGGTAGGCCCCCTTGTGGGAGCGTCATGGTGGCTGTGGTTTAAACCCAAAATCGCGGGAAGGGTCTTCCATTGGTTTTCCTTTGGTTTTCCTTGGTTTTCCTTGGTTGACTCAATGTGGAGTTGCATTAAGTGTTGGGTGCTGCGACCCTAAGAGCAGTAAGAGGTTTTAGGTCGGCCTCGACTTATACCAAGGGTGGAACTTGTGCCGGCAACACAGTTCCGAATTGGTATCTGAAACAGTGAAAATCTTTGGTGAGCGATGGCAAGGCGTATCCTTGCTCCCATGGATGTATGCGCATCCCGTAAGTTTAAGCCCACACTGCAGGTACTTACGTTAAAAACATGAGACATCTGTACGGGCTTGTAGAGTGACATCCACTTAGCCAGAAGATTGAAAATCCAACGGCCGAGGTCCGAGAAGTTTTTGAATCCGTCCCCAAGGAACAGCGGCGTATAGGAGGTATCGCACACAAATGGAAGGAGACCTCTATCAACTTAGCGTCCGAAATTGGGGCAGCTAGCTAAAGAGCGAGCTGGCTGGAGACGCTTGTTGGTTGAAGACCAGGTCCATCCCGGACTGTAGCGCCTCGTTAAGTAAGTAATATAAGACTACGTTGTCCAATTTGAATCCCGTGGCATCGCGGTAATTGGAAAGGGACAGGGAGAAGTTTTCCCAGGGTTTCTGTAATGCAGCTCTAATTGTATTGGAACTATGAACTCGCAGTTACCAAACATACTCAAAGCTTGCGAATTTTAGCTCTCAAACGAGTGGAGAATGGTAAAATTTAGCTGTTTCGTCAGCTTATTTCTCCTATGAGTTGGTGCTACCATCACCATCAAAGGCTGTTGGCGAATTCGATGAACATTGTGATTCCAGAAAGGTGCCAGCTATTGTAGAAAGTCTTTTTGGGATCGGTACTATCCGACAATACGAGTAGGTACATAGAATAGCAAAAAAGTAAGAATCTGAGGAAATCAACTGGATAGAGGACCCAAGTAAATCTAAAACTCCACATAAACTAAGAATTGGGCAAAAGTTAAAGGAACTCGTTTAGAATTGCTAAATAGTTTCCTCGGTTCCGAATAGTGGAGAAGACTAAAATACTCTGAAAAAGGTAAATCAGCCGATCTGGAAACTCGGTTTCTTGTCCGAAACTAATGAACGAGGAACTAAGATCACTGTACAGTAAACTCCTACTATTAGAGCGGCAACTGAGCTGCGTATTATAGTCCACTCTAGTTTGTATTTATCATCTGTTGTGGTAGCAAATACTTAAGTTTGAATAGCACATACCGAATGTGAGAGGAAGACCTTTGCAATGTTGTATCTCCGAGATGGATATGAGGACTCTTGGAGTCGGAGGGATGAAATTTATTCGATCAACAGACTAAAATTATTGTAACAAACAAGAAATTGCCAAAGTGATTGTTTGCTTAATGTCTAGAGCTTGCATTAGCAGAGGATCCTACGTAGATAAAGTCTTTTACCACTTTAAACTAAAGCTTTCAGCAAAAGAATCGATTTAACACTATCCTACAAATATGCCAAGAAGATTGACACCTGGAAAGTAACACACTATCGGAAGCTTTCATTTCAGACCACAACTACATGGAGTTCAGAATCAGATGCGAGGTCTTAGCCGTTTAAAAATGATGAAAAGTTCGTCAATGCTCTGCTGAAACTTAAAACTTAAAACGATACAACAAAAGGTAGAGGAAGACTTGAATCCTTACAGATCGAAGTGAAAATAACATACCCGGAAAAAAAAAATTCGGAGTTCGAAAAGCGCTTCTTGTAAGGTCTTTCGAAAGTATCGAAATACTCAGTGAAATCACCAGGCTGGTTAAGGCCCTTAATAGTGTGTATTCAGACAGACTGGTAACACCCAAAAATCTGATCCCAGCAAACTGAGTCGAAGGATTCCCAGATAACCTGGCCAGAGTTAGCTCGCCACCAGTTCCTATCACCGAAGCTGTAGGTAAGCTAAGTAACACAACACGTCGCAGATATTTCGTCGTCGCAAATATCCAGTCGTGCATGAATCACCTCCGGGGTGTCCTATTGATTATTTGTTTGTTGAAATTACATGTAGAGCTGGAAAGTTAATACTTGGTGTTGCCTATAGGCCAAACAAACAGTTATGCCTTACTCCATTGCTAGATGTTCTTGAGGCTATTTCATGTATTTCCTCAAACATAGTTATCTGCGGTGACCTGAATTGCAATCTACTGAATAAGTCTGAATCAGCCTCGTTTATCGGAAATATGAATTCGCTTCATTTAACAGCGGTTAACTCAAGTATTCCCACCCACTACTTGGAAGACTCATGTTCCCTTCTCGACGTTTTGTTTGTTGGTGAGATTTCTAAAATGCTCTTTTATGACCAAATCGGTGCGCCAGGGTTTTCTAGGCATGACTTGATATACTTATCATTTAACATAGAACTATCTAGCAGCACCCCGGTACGATTTTACCGTGACTATAATAATATAGATTATACTAATCTGCTTTCCGACGTTAACCGAATTTTTTGGGATAGCATCTATTACATGCCCTCTGTCGATGACCAAGTTATGTTCCTACAGCAACATGTGTTACAGCTATATGAGAAAAACATCCCTCTAAAAGCAATAGTACGCACATCTAAGTCCCCTCCATGGTTTAGCTCTTACATTAAAAAACTTATAGTCCAACGTGACACTGCCTATCGAAAGTGGAGGAGGTTTCGTCTTGATGAATTCCGAAATGAATATCGTTTATTGCGCAACAAAGTTGTCTTGAAAATCAGATCTGCCAAAAAAGCTTTTTATAATCATAAGTTCAACCTGTCTACCCCGGGAAACTCTAGGAACATGTGGAAGAATCTTCGCGAACTAGGCATCGGTAGGAAAAATATGGTAGTCCCCACTGATGTTAACTGTGACCAGCTGAACCTGAACTTCATCTCCTCATGTGGTAATCCTTCTTGCAGCCCTGCTTCTCCAGAGCATAGCACTGAAAATGACACTGAAGGGGCTTTTTGCTTCAATAGAGTCACCGAAGTAGATGTTGTTGAAGCACTCCTCTCGGTAAAATCCAGTGCTACTGGTCTAGACTGTCTTAGCCCAAAGTTTATAAAACTGCTTTTGCCTTATTTACTTCCTCACTTTACTCACCTCTTTAATACTATATTCACTACTTCTACCTTTCCCTCTGAATGGAAAAAAAGTAAAAATAGTCCCGGTCCCCAAGAAAAGAATGAGGAATACGGTTGAATACAGCCCAATCGCTATTCTACCTTACTTGTCGAAGGCCTTCGAAAAGTTAGCACTAAAACAAATTCGTTGCTACTTAAGAAACGAAGATCTCCTAACTATACATCAGTCTGGTTTTCGGCCTAAAAGGAGCTGTAACACTGCCCTGATATTAATGGTAGAAGAGATTCGTAACGCATTGGATAAGAATCATCCAACGCTTTTATCATTGCTCGACTTTTCGAAGGCATTTGACACAGTCAACCACGCGGTCATTTGTAGTAAACTTAAAGACCTTTTCGCTTTTTCTTCTTTGTCCGTAGCTCTTATCAAGTCTTATTTAAGTGGAAGAAAACAGTGTGTTTGCATTGGTGAGAATAGTTCGAATTTCTTAAGTGTACATAATGGAGTGCCACAAGGATCAATCCTGGGACCCACTCTTTTCTCCTTATACGTGAACGGTCTACCAAACATTGTTAAACACTGCAAAATTCATATGTACGCTGACGATGTACAACTTATGATAAACTGCCCCACTGATGAAACAAACTCTGCTATAGACCTCTTAAACGAAGATCTTGCCAGAATTTATGACTGGTCAAAAAAACACGACCTTCGACTTAATGCTGATAAGTCTAAAGTAATTTTCATACACCGTAGAGCTCCTGATCTTCTCTCAGGCCTACAGCTTGTTCACATCAATCAAGTGCCCATAGAGTGGGCTGTCTCCGCTAAAAACCTTGGTGTGATTTTTAATTCGAATCTCTCTTGGGATACACACATTAATTCTATCATCGGCAAGGTTTATAGTGGGCTTCGTACTTTATGGGCTACTCAACATCTTCTACCAACGAAAACTAAATTAATTTTAGCAAAAACTCTTCTATTACCTACTTTACTTTTCGGATGCGAGATCTTTTGCAAGCCTGACCACAATAGTCTCAGAAAACTTAACATTGTCTTCAACAATATTGCAAGATACATTTTCAACATCCGGCAGCGCGATCATATCTCACACTTTTCTAAACAAATAACTGGTTGCTCCTTCTCTAGCCTACTAAAATACAAATCGCTATGTTTTTTGCATAACCTTATAAAAACTCGAGAGCCAGATTACCTATTTAACAAACTTCAGTTCTTGCAATCGCATAGATCGTTCTCGCTAGTTCAACCAAGATACCATTGTCTTACTTCTGAGCGTCAATTCTTTGTTCAAGTTGTCCGGCTCTGGAACTCTCTTCCTATTGACCTGAGAAGAATGACAAGCACGAATAAATTTAAGTCGTCCTTACTCGCACTACTGGCTACAACCTAATATGCAGAAAATAATATGAACATGTTTTTCAACTCTCTAACTACTTTTTCTGTTTTATAATATTTAATTCTTACTTTATTTACTTATTTTTTTATTTTTAATATTAACTTTGCCATCTCTCTCTGTAATTTTTTTTTTCCTTTTTTAATCTAAAGGCTTACAAATTATTGTATAAGATTATTCAGTCTTCCTTTGTAAGTAATATATAAGTTGAATAAATAAATGAAAAATGAAATATTTCGCAATAGTCGTAAATACACTCTCGCTTCCTTGGATGGAGCTTCCAATCGCCTTGCACCGATGGATTATACCCGGCTATGATACAAAAAGAGATGTAGGCGAGTTGCTAGCAAATCTTGACACTAGCCTGGCACTATCATACAAACCGAACCCCTGGCGAACCCCAACGAGTAGTTTTGGTAGCTAACATCGGAAAAGATGACTACAAGCTCGTCAAGAGCTTCAAAGAATTTAGTCTGATTTCCTTCACGTTGAAACGCATGGAGAGATTGGATGAGCTTCATGTGCACAATGCCTTCTCTGTCCAAAATGGAAAATGTCTACCAACACGAAAGATCTTACTAGTGCTTTCAGAAAGATATGGGGCTAGTCACCTAGGAAGGTCTTCTTGATCTGCATGGCTATGATAAGATCTCCTATGCGTTGGTTTTCTGGTGTAGTAAGCTCTTAAGAAAATACGTCAAGGCTGCATTTACCAGACTCAAAAGAATGGTCTCCTGGGTCTCCTTACTTGTGATATTCATATTTGATGATGACCTTCCGCACCAACTGTTTTTTTACTCTGATCTTATGGACACTGGACATATAGATGCGACGCTGCTGGTGTGTTATGGAGATCAACAACGTTAGGTGTCACTCCACGTTAGGGGAACCAGCGTCTGTCTTCCAGTCGGAGTTATACGCGATCCTGATGGCAATAAACAATGAAAAAACAATCGGTGAAGGGACAGAGAAGTATTTGCGTCTTCCTTAAGACCTTGTTGAACCCTCTCACTACTCGAGGCATGACTTCTCTGAACTCAAGGCTAAATTCACTGAGTCTTGTGTGGTCCCAGATGTGGGATCACGGGATATGAGATCACAAATGAACTTGCTAGGTGAGGCTCACACTGTATGCGCCTTTGGTTAAGGATTCCCTTGGCAGTTGGGGTTTATAACTACGGATGGCATGACATGATGCCGACAGACCAAACGAATACTTCTCGAGGTTTCTAAGGGGTAAGCGACTTTCCTGCTGTTTATTGGGTTCTACCACATGAAATGTCCGATTTTCGCTCAGTCAGAAGTTCTCCAGTGAACATCTGTGTCAGAACGTTAAATTTCATTTTTTTATAAAATAAAGTGGTACATGTGCTTGACGTGTGAGAATTTTAGGGTTTGTTACAAGTACCGTTATAATTTTCTGGGAATTATTTACCATATTGTCGGCAGTTCAAATTCGAACCATCTTCCTTTGCGAACTTAAAATGGGACATAATGCGTCATTGGCAATGAAAACCATTAAAGACGCATTTGGGGATATAGCGATAAACGAACGCAGTATACAACGTTGGTTTGGAAAGTTCCGTTCGGGAGATTTCAGCCTCGAAAATGAACCACGTGGGAAGCCGGACACGTTACTTGACGACGATGTTTTAAGTCGACACCTTTCTCTCGTAGGAAAGGTAAAGAAACTCGATAAATGGGTACCCCATGAACAGAACGAATCCCAAAAACTAAACAGTTTTTGCACTGGATAGTCACCTGTGATGAAAAGTGGATACTGTATGATAATCGTAAGAGATCTGGGCAGTGGTTGGATGCAGATGAAAGCCAAAAAGGGTTATGGTGACAATTTTGTGGATATCGAAAGGACCAATCCACTTTTCATAATCCACACCGTAAGATCAGACCAGCCCAGCCAAAATAAGGCTTCGAGATTGTAGCCCATGATGAGAAAATCAAGGGGAGGTCATTCATCAGTGTGTCTGGAAAAGTAGCAGTCATATTTTACCAGACAACTAACGCGCAGAATATGATTGCCCTTATCGTAGTCCATCGGTGACAAGTCGGAGATATCTTTCTAAAGCTGGTTTACACTGGCAGAAGGCCGACAGTGCCTAGTAGATTCTCGACGTGAGATGTTTAGTGCAATAAAGGTTTTTCTTCAGAATGACACCCAAATACTAAGATTCTTTGGAGAATTGTATGGTGGTGCCCTTGGGCACTAGATGAGTCAGACCAGTCAGATTGTAAGAGAACAACCTTAGTTTTGAGAGGATTGACTGAAAGCCCATTTCTGGTTCAACAATCGTCGTCGTTAGACATAATCCAACAGACAGCGCGGGCAATATAATCTGTACATACCTGAGCATCGAGCATTGATAGTCATGTTGTTGCATCTGGAAGAAAGAGTGTCCAATTGCAAAGCATGGAGCTCGACCATCAGAGTATCATTTGTACTGAAAATCGGAGCAGGTGACTAGAAGCTAGCCAAGAGCATCAGGCCTTGAACATGAATGCTGAGGAACATAATGGAAGTCAGACTGATAGGCCTGATGCGCTTGGCTAGCTTCTAGTCACCTGCTCCGATTTTCAGTACAAATGATACTCTGACTGTTTGCCAGTGATTCGGTATGTATGTCAGCCCCGGAGTAATAGTGTGGATTCTCCTCAGAATTGCCGGTAGCAGGTCTATTGGTTTTTGTAGCATAACTGGCTATATTCCATCGGTGTCAAGTGACTTAAAGCCATCAAAGAAAGTTAGAGAGTACTTGATTCCCATAAACGTAAAGTCACCGATGACAAACTCCAGCTACGGCGTTCGGTGTTACTCAACTCACTTGCAGCTTCGGTGATAGGAGCTGGTTTTAATCACGTTACCTGGATGTGAGTCTCAGTCATGGAATCAGGTCTATCAAAGTTCAAAGTTTGTTGATGCTTGGTTCGACAGGCAATGCAATTTTTGCCCACAATAACGAAGGGCGCTTCACTTCCACTTTTGCTTTTGTATTGGCATAGTCGGGTCTATGCGTTTCTGATCATTTCTTTCATAAACTTGTTCTTTGGAGATATCATTTATTCAGAATACGCACTGCTTGCTTTTCATACAGCAACTTATAGCATTTCGGAGCTGTTTTGTGACATTAGCGGTCTATTTTCAGAAACCGCAACCATATAGCGGCATGACCTTCAATTTGGGTGGATTAGTTTCCGCTTGGTGGATCAGATGGTTATATTTTCGACAATATTTCGAGCGCAAGTTTAGCTTTCTTTATGCAGCTCCTGACGTCTAAATCGCTGCCGCCAGCCTTGACCATAGTAAGCAAAAGACTAAATCGCTTTCTTATCATTTGGGGGAGAACACCACCTTCATCTTAACCTACCATGGAGTACTAACTCACCGTTTCAGCCTCTATTGAATAGAAATTTGAGGTCTTAACTTAATGGCTCAGGTACTTCATATCAAGACGTTATATTCCCTACCGCTAATCACCACCGGACAAATGAAACTGTTGTAAAACTTTTAAAAATCACTTAAAACTCTTCTTTCAAACGCACAACCCGCGCTTACCATGAAAAGAGTGACAGATTGCGGTGACACCCGCCCCCTTTTTCTATACATTTCACCGCACATTTTCCTGCTGCATTTTGCTGAAAAATTCAACTTGACATGTGTATCTTTTCATTAACTTCCTCCCATCTCCGCCCACCACAAAATTGTTCATCACAAATGTACGACTAAATGTTTCCATCTAGCCAACACGTCGCAGACTTAAAATTTTCAAAAAAAAAAAAAAAACCGCCCTCACCTCATCACACAACGTGGTGGTGATTGCTTTTTCTGGTTAACCGTCGTTCTGCGTCATTACGGAGCCGTATTCAGAAATTGGAAACTACAAAATAAAGTCCCTGGCCTCCTCAGGCTTCAGTTTTGCAGTGCCGCACACAGTCAATCAAGACAGCATTCAAATCACCCTCGCCAAGTCGTCCTGTCAACAACGCGTCTATCATTTGATTGCCACAATTTCTATTTGAATACTTTAAATTGGATTATCCTGTAAAAAAGAAAGGAACAGAAGTGAGGCAAAAAAAAAAAAAGTTATCCTCCTTGAGGGTGACATAAAATACGAGGTATTCCTATACAGAGCTACTACAACAAACCAACAACTCAACAAGCCTCTCTCTAACCACAAAGATGTCCTCGCTTTGTTCGCCTAATTGAATTTGCACTGCAACAGAGATATAAGGATATACTCTTACACTACAGATACACATATACATATAGTATCTGTGTATAACAACCATCACCGGAACATCAGCTGATGCTGAAGATCAGGATGTGCTCGGGCATAAAATTTCATAATTTTGAGAAGGAGCAAACCAGGCCGCTTGGAATCTGGGATAATTAGATGCTCGTTTGAGCGGATAGAGTACTCGTACTTCTCATGTTCGTTCACCTATGAAGTGGATGCTGCTTCAAGGAGTTCAACATCGCCCAACGACATTATACGATTTCCATGCTCATTCTACAATACACTGCGCTGGCTGTTGCAAAGGATGATGACAACAACGACAACAACAATGGCGACGACGACGTAATGATAGAAGCTGGAGTCCTTCAGCGAAGGTGCTTGCCACCGTGTGTGTTTAATTGTCAATAATATTGGAACTGGAACTGGAACTGCAACCACCCTACGCCTGAGTGTTTTAAAGTGTTCACGCGTTGAGTACGCCTTCCGCGTATTGAGTGGGTTCCATGCCATGGAATAATGTCTATGGTATGGTGTATTTTTGCCCCCATTTAAGGTGAAGAATTCTATCCCCTACCTTCATCATCGCCAACTTTGGCGTCGTCATTGTTGTCGTTGGTGTAGTCGAACATATGTGGGAGGACATTAATAGCTGCTTCGTGTACACTTTAACATAGCAGTTGTAGAGCAGCGAAATCGGGTGAAACGGATATAAAGGTCGGAACGTTCGGAACGGGTGCAACGGGTGAAACGGCCCGTCAAAGTGTTAGCTAAGCCACACACATGCGGTTAATTACGTGGCATAATAACAAAAAATCGATAAAACCAAGGTGACTCCCTGATTTATTGCATTTTTTAGTAAAATATGAAGCAGTCGGACGAGAAAGAGGATGGTCTAGGGGATAAGTAAACTGAGCGGCAAGACGTCGGATTGCCATGCATAACTCTTGGCCTGTGGCGAGAGTTATTGTAGCAGGGCATTGGTAGAGCGGTGTCGATTTCATACATAGAAGGGTGCATGGTTTTTCTCCTGACATTTTAGTATTCGTACTCGTACCTGACCAGCATTAGGAGGCAAAATATAATTTTTAGTCATGCGACATCGAGGAATGTGTAGTAAACGACGGAAGGAAAGTGCCATGTAATGGCCTTCTTTAATTTTAGAATAGTGGTTTGCATACGCGAAGTTGTAATCGGGTTATGTAAGAAGCATTTTGGTGGGAGAAATGTTGCTTTCCGGATTTCCAACCACTTGAACTGAAAAGATTATCCGTTGTAGATACACTGACTCATTTCTTCTACCTATTCCAGTCATGCAGCAAGTTGGAAATTATTTTAATCCTTTAAATCGCTGTTCTTATAGCCGCATCAAGAAATTACATTGAAATATAGCAACATCCTTCGCACGATAATTGTGTTTGAAGTGCAGCTTGGCTGCCACTATACCCGTATTAGTGGATTTGAAGCTGTGCAACGACGGTTGGGAAACTTTGATTTTGCAATTGAGGTTTTGGCCGAGGATAATTCTGGGAATAGAAAGGTTAAGCTTACCAGGGTTGGGTAGTACACTGTCCTCAAAGAGGCCCGTCTTTGCACCTGGAAACCTGAAAGGAAAACGAATCACACACCATAAGGCTTACTTCGCTACAAAATGGTAACGTTTATTCCAGCTTTACACACCCTTATTGTTCTAAGACCGTACCAAAACAATTCTCTAGGTATATGTAATACTCTCTGTGACATATACGATTGTGTGTTGCCTGTTTGTCTAGTGGTTTGTTAGGACTTATACGCTCATTTTCAGCCATAAACATTTCCATTAATGGGATTTGGATTTAGTGTGGTACAGAACACAATCTGTGCAACTGCAAAGGGCACATGATTTCGTTAATAAACTAACCCGTGTCGTATGGCCTGCAAGTTTGATGTCAGTTCACTCAAGGAACTGACTGCTTATTGCTCACTAAGTCCGAACTCATGGCTAATCCGTAACTTCAGAGTCTCCAGTACTTTTTGAGGTTTGAAAAAGATTAAATCATGGAGGCAGCTGAAGTGAGTATCAGCTTGCCAGAAATGCATTTTTGGTTTTTCTAAAAAGGAATGGTTTCGATGAATAAAGATCCACAGCAAACTCGCCAACTTAAATCTTATTTAAACTCACGCTCCAACAAGGAGAAGGTCGACTTTGTTAAAGAATACTTCTACTAGTTTGCCGATTAGGTAATATTCTAAGCACGAAGCTAAGTTTGCTCTTGGTAAAGTTAACGTCAAGTTAGGAAAGCCTACACGACACCAATTCTGAAAATAGATTGTCATCATAGCTAGGACGCACTTGTCACGGTTCATTATCCACAAAGCGACCAGGTAGTCCCCTAAACAGAAGAACATCTAAGAAACTGATGGCATTAAGATCGGTTTAATGTGCCGCAGAGAATGCTAGAACCTTTTTCCAAACCAAATACCATAAAGTCCTATACTGTCAGTATCAAGTGCAGGAAGTAAGGCTCCATAGTCAGCAAGCCCAAGATGTCGAGCTTAATGTGAAAGACGTTATCCGAATTTCAAATCCCAACTGCAACAGTTTCTGCACCGTTACTTGTGAGGTATGGGGTCGAACATTATCATGAAAAAGGATCAGGCCGTACCTATTGACCAACGCAGGTGGCTTTTCAGCCAATTTGGCATGCAATATGTTGATTTCCTCACAAAATTTGATAGCGTTTATCTTTTCTGCTGGTTGAAGAAATGAAAAGTGGATTGGTCTTTTCGATGTCCACCAAATTGTCACCATGCCCAGATCTTTTACGATTATCATGCAGTATCCACTTTTCATCACAGGTGACTCTCCGGTGTAAAAACTGTTCAGTTCGGTTTCTTAATGTAAGCGATTAGTAGATTTCCAGGCGCCGTAGTTTTTGGGATTCGTTCAGTTCTTGGGGTACCAATTTATCGAGTTTCTTTACCTTTCCTATCGAGAAAGGTGTCGACTTAATGTCACTGGGGATACGCCCATGCTTTGTGCAATCGAACGCACCGATTTCGTTGGGTCCGCATCCACCGTTGCTCCTAAAACATCGTCGTCAACTAACGTTTCCGGCTTTATACGTGGTTCATTTTCGAGGCTGAAATCTCCCGAACGGAACTGCCGACAATATGGTAAATAAGTCCTAGAAAAAAAAATAATGGTACTTGTAACGAACCCTAAAATTCTCACACATCAAGCACACGTACCACTTTATTTTATTAAAAAAAGAAAATTTAACGTTCTGACACTTCTTATTTCCGACTGAGCGAAAATCGGACATTTCATGCTGTACAACCCAATAGGATGCTTTGGTGGCTTTTTGGAAGACTACTACATTAGATTCTACTCCCCGTTAGGATAACTTGCATCTGTCGACAAAGCGGATATATGCGCTATCCTGATGATATCTACGTTTGCATTAAGACCTTGCTGAACCATCTTATCACTCCCAAGATAGTTCGAAAATACAAGGCTTCTATGAACGGAATCGAAGGACTGAATTCACTGATGTTGTCTTGGCCCCTGGTTAGAATGTGATCATGGGTAATGATATCGCCGATGAACTTGCTAGGCAATGCTCAGAGAAGAGTTTTTATTGACCCGAACCTGCGTTAGGACTGCCTGCAACCTCGGTTGGAGTTTCCGTTTACACTTGGTTTCATGTGAGCATAAATGGCAGCAGATGCTGCTGTCCCTCATTAAGAATCTGATGTGGTACTAAAGGCAATTTATCACAAAATTTTTCTACAAAGTACGAGTACAGCTAAATGAAGATACACGGACAACATTTTTTTTTCCTTTTGGGGGGAGGAGAAATGCACCATAAGGAGGTCTGTTGGCTGTCCGACTTTCTCCGCATACTTTCGGATCATACGGACTAAAACTCCTCCCAACCCTGTAGCTTCTGACACAACCCACTGGGACCCGTTAATGTTCATCTTCTGTTTTCTTTCTTCTGAGAATATCTTCCACACTCGTCAGCATTTTATCGACTATGTTTTCTGGGTTGAAGGCACGAATGCTGTTTTCCAATGCTGTGCGTTGGGCTTCCCATCTTCTGAAGGCAAAAAATTTGTAATGTACGTCGTCTGCTGGGGAGTCGCCGTACTGGCAGGCTGGGCTATCCGTTTTGCCCATCCTATGTAAAAAGGCTTTGAAATTTTCGTGTCTGGTGAGGAACTGGGTGACGAAGTAGTTGACCTTCCCGAGTTTCCGGTCTTTCCACTCAGCCACATTTCTTATCAGCCTCGCTGTCCACCTTCCTCTGCTTTCCCAGATCCAGCTCTCTTGCCACTTGCGTATCGTTTGCTGCTCTCCGTGGTCGATTGCCTCTTCCAATCCGATTTCCGCCTTGCTTTCGTGGACGTACTTCCTTTGTGCCGGTAGAAGATCGATGGGAGTCACTACTGAGACTACAAGGACGGCTGGTTCCGACACCGTTCGGTAAGAGCTAGCCACGCGTAGAGCTCCACGTCTTTGCACTGCCGCCATCTGCTTCCGGTACTTTTCTTATCGAAGCGCCTCTGCCGATGCTGTTTCAGATGTTATTTCCTTCCTTCGTAGGCCTTCAGTGGTCTCGTAAATCAGCTCCCGATCCCTGAGATAGTCATTCATCATATGTAATAGGTAGGCTGGGATGTTGAATCTATTTTCTAGCGCATTTAGTATATCACTCCACCTGGCTGAGTTGAATGCATTTTTTAAGTCCAGGGTTGCCTGGTTGTTGGGCGGTTTGAACAGACTTCACCACTTCTTCAATAGCTCCGACCGTGGAGCGGAATTTCCTGAACCCGTACTGCCTTCCTGCCAAGTTTCCCGCTCTTTATACTTCATCTGTGAGAAGTGGTTTGAGCAGCTTTTCCATCAGTTTTCCCGCTGTGTCCAGCATACATAAGGGCCTGTACGCTGATGGAGAGCTTTTTCAAGCTCTTTGGGAAGACTCCTTCTTCGAGGCATCTGTTGTACAAGTTGAGCAGCAGGTTTACGGCGTGTTTAGGGCAGTCGTTTTTCTTACTTCTGCTGGAATTCCATCTGGGCCGGGTGCTCTTCTTTTTTTTATTGTCTGCACGGCTAATCCCAACTTTTCTTCGCTGAAACCTGGAGTTTCCTGTCGTCGGGCTGGTGTGTTGTCGAGAGGCCTGATCGGATGAGTTGGGAAGAGGGTGTTTACAATGCACTCCATCATGTCTTCGTTTAGAATAGGCGGTGCCGATTGGACTCCCAGTTTCCGCATTACGACCTTGTAGGCTTAGCCCCCAGGGGTTGCTGTTTATGTCTCCGCGGAAATCCTTCCCCTTCCGTTTTTTGCTCGAATTGATGGTCCTCTTGAGCTCGGATCTTTTGGTTCTGAATTCTGGTAGAGCTTCCTCTATGTTTTCAGCGTGTCTTCTCCTTCCCCTGGTGACTATGCGCCTAAGTTGTAAGCATCTCCTGCGGAGCTCAGCTATCTCGTCTGTTCACCAGTACACTGGATTTCTCCTTCTGTTGTTGCAGCTTTTCCTGGGCATTAAAGCATCACATGCGAGCCGATTGGTTGCATCGTGGCTTCAGCTTTTACATCCGCGGATCCATGTACTTGGAGCACGGCACTTTCTCTTTCTTCAATGACGGATTTGAAAAGCTCTTCGTCTAACCTGTTGATGTTCCATCTCGGTGCTGGTGAACGGTTCCAGATAGGAGTTTGCTGGTTTACTTCTAAATCAAAAACAACATATTGATGATCGCTGCCCGCATAATCCTCGATTACTACACGGAGTACAATGGACGAGTTGTTTGTCTGAGTGGTCAGTTCTGGAAGAAGTTTAAGTCGTTTTGACTAAATTTAGTCAGGAGGAAAGTTTGATAATTGTTGTTTTACAACAGGAAGCTGCACCTGACATGTTAGCTATCTTACTCTCTATTCAAGGGCAGATGGCTCAGCTTCAACGTCAAGTAGAGGAACAGGCTAAGCGGGTGGATCAAATCTAGGCGCTGCTACCGATCTAACGCACCTCATGTCGTAATGGGTACGCACATGGTGGAGCAAATCCTGAAGGCCCTTTCAGTGAATGTCAATTCACTATTAGGATCGAGCGAAGAGCTGCGCTATTTAAGTTGCTAGAAGAAGAAGCTCCTGATGTGCTTTTCGCTAGCGAATTTAAGCTTACCGATAAGGACAGTAAATATAATAGTAGAAGAAGAAACCGACCCAACTCCAGAGAAGGAGGTTGTGTCGCGATCTTTATTAGAAAAAAATTAAATTTAGAAGAATGTACAAGGGTGTTTTGCATGAGTTCCAGTGCTGGAGGCATGTGTCGTGCGCATCCCTCTCCATAGCGGAAAGTGGCTGTTCACGGTGTCTGTCTCTATTCAATCCACAATATTCATCTCAGAGCTCGATAGACTCTTTAGACTACTTAGGCTGGAATGGGAGGAGAATTATTATATAAACGGCGAGGATTTTAATGCCAAACATAGAGATTTTGGGGAAATTATGTACCAAATACTAAGGCAACCCATTACTCAATTGGTGGGGTCAGCACAACGTCATGTATAGACACGGTTTGAAAGATCTATTGATGTACGATGTACAGATACAACCGACTGGGAGTAATCTACTAACGTTAAACTGTCAGCATATATTTGTGTACGACAGTGACCATTGCGGTTTTAGTACTGAAATAACAATTCCTAATGAAATTGCGGCGCTGGAGGAGTTTGTTCCCGGACATTCTTACAATTACTTACAGTAAGACTTGATGGACTCGCTTCTCCAGAACGTTAACAAAAGCACTCTCCTCGAATTCGCTCTACCCACCGTAAAATAGGAATCTGTCTAATGAGGAACTTGACAGGTACCTAAAACAAATGGACCAAACAATTAAACAAAAGATGGAAATTACAATACCCCGGTATGTATACACACCCAACGAATACCTATTCCACAATGCTACCATCAACACACTGCACCGACACAAAAGTAGACGGCTGTCAAGATTCAAAACCTTGTACAGGCAGTTTACTGACAGACAGGACGTGGAAGTTAGGACACTGAAGTCGTCAATTAAAAACCTCCAAATATTGTTAAGAGAGAATTACAGAGTAATGTGTAAGTTAGTACTGGAACAACAGAATTCGGGCTGTAAATTCGAGCAACACTAGTAGGTATGTTCCCGCAAATAATCAAAATATTTCGGAGAAAAAACCGAAACAACATAGAGTGTCTTAAAATTCCTCGAACTACGGACAACGAACGAATACTGACTACTGCAGGCATAGATCCAAGTGAAGCCGCAGATGTTGATAATTTCTTTGTGATCGAGGATCCTCAGGGGAAGATTGAGGCCATAGGAGCGACTTTTAAGGAAGTGTATAAAACCAATGACATACAGAACTGGCGATTCGAGAGCTCGGGTTTCACCCAGTTCAGTGACGAGAATATGCCAAATAATGTCATCGCCAATGAAGGGGACCTTCCCCCTTTCATTTCAAAGGAAGAACTCCATGAGATCTTCGACACAATAAGAAATAAAAAATCAGTGAGTATCGATTGAATACCGAATATTGTGCTTCGACATCTCCCTCTAGAAGCCGTAGACCTTTACACCATCCTATTTAGCAATGCAATGGATAATGTACATTATCCAGAGCATTGGAAAACTGCGGTGGTTTATCCCATCCCTAAACGGGATTCCGAATATCAGTAAGGTGTTCGATAAAGTGATCATTAGAGCCCCGATTAAGTGGGTTGAGTACAAAAATATAGTTCCGGACAATCAATTCGGTTTCAAGACGAGGCATGATGTCAAACATGCCGCGTCTAAGCTGTTGTCAGATATTCAATGGAATAAAAGCCCCCCCAACCAGTGTACTGGAGCCTGCCTGATTGACTTGGAAAAGGCCTTCGACACCGTATAGTTAGAGGGGTTTTTCTACAGGCTGACCAGTAACCAGGCTGGGCATCAGTAAACCACTTTTGTATATTCTTCATAATATGCTCATCAACAGACAGTTCATCGTGAAAAATGGCGATACGACTTCTGTTGGGACATTTCACATTAAAAACGATCTGCAATAAGGTGCGCTAAATGCGCCGATCTTATTCAACATTTACACAAGCGCTCTGGTTCACTTCCCCATAGCATAGCAGGTCCAAAAGTCGAGGTTATTAACATGCTTTTGCAATGTGACTTCGAGCAAATTAGGCGATTTGGCGACTGGAAGTTGAAAATCAAGAAGTCTGAAACCATTCTATTTAGAACGCCATTGTCGGGTGCCTCTGGGGACACTAGAAAGAATTGGCGAAAATTCTCGATCATTGCACAATACGGCCAGCCTCTTGCTTGTCGAAATGTAGTCAGATACCTTGGGATCTGGATAGGTCAATATCTATATTTTAACAAGAATGTAGATGCTGCTCTGGCCAGGGCCAAAACAAAGAGATTCTATTGTAGCAGCCAACTCGATGCGAGGGTGAAAGTTATCTGCTACATGGCCGTCATCCGGCCCATGCTGGTATATGGGTGTCCCGTCTGGTTCAACGTGAGATCTAGCTTAATGGAAAAGAATCGGGTGTTTGAGAGGGCTTGCCTTAGGGTTTGTCTTCACCTTTACAGAACACCAGAATCGGAGTACATAAAATTCTATCCCAAGAAGTTCCTAAACAACAGGGCGAATCTAATAAGAGTGGAAAACTTCGCTAGTAGGTTGGCTCGAAGAGCAATGACCTCGTGCAATAACATGATATCTGGGGACTATTACCCCAACTACGTACGAGTACGAGGGTTGTCTGAAAAGTTTCCGACCGCAACGTAAAGATAGCGGCACTCATCAATAAACCAAACCCATGATTTGGGCTCTGTGTATGGGGACACTGCACCGTCATTTACCACAGTGAAATTTTGGGTAGCTGAATTTAAACGTGGCCGCAAGAGATTGGGAGATGATGAACGGTCGGGACATCCAAAAACTGCCACCACTGACGATAGCATTGCTAAATTTCACCAAATGGTGTTAGACGACCGCCGAATTAAAGTGAGAGAGATAGAGAAAATGTCCAAAAAAATGTGTTTGTTACATATTAAATCAAGTTTTAGGCATGACAAAGCTGTCCGCGCGTTGGGTGCCGCGTTTGCTTACGTTAGACCAAAAACGTGTTCGAATGAACATTTCCAACGCTCTGTTGGCGCAGTTTAGGCAGAATAAATCCGAGTTTTGGAGCCGACTAATTACTGTAGATGAAACTTGGATACACTATTTTACGCCCGAAACAAAAATTCGGCCAAGAAAAGCAAAAACTGTTTTTTCGGCTGGAAAAGTGATGGCGACTGCTTTTTGGGATAGTAAAGGAGTTATCTTAATTGATTATCTTCAAAAAGGAAAAACTATTACAGGAGCATACTACGCATCATTACTTGCCAAGCTGAAGGCAGAAATTGGGGAAAAACGGCCACATTTGCAGAAAAAGAAAATCCTGTCTTGGTGAAGACAACGCGCAGTCTCACACCTCAGGTTGCCATGGCGAAAATCCATGAATTACGGTTTGAACTGCTTGCCCATCCGCCTTATTCACCAGATCTAGCCCCGAGCGACTTCTTTTTGTTCCCCCATCTAAAATCTGCGCTCGGAGGACAGAGATTATCGTCAGCTTCGTGAAGAATCGTGAAGTACAATTTGGACAGGTTAGAGAGATGGGAGCATCGCTGGGAGAAGTGTGTAGAGTTACAAGGGGTCTATGTAGAAAAAATAAACAAAAATTTTGAGAAAAAATGTCTTGTATCATTGTTCGGTCGGAAACTTTTCAGACAACCCTGGTATATCATGAGAGTGTGCGCTTGAAAGGCTTCGTCCTCCCTGAAGCGTTCCTCTTTATTGACATGAAAGGGCTGATACAGGTTGGCGGTGCCCATAATAATCCACGTAGGTAAGGGGCGACTCAACTACAACAGAGACGTAGCACACGGCAGTGCTGAACGTCTCAGGTTTAGCAGGGCGGTTCCAAAATACGATAAAAAAGATGTTGTTTTGCAGCACCAAAATATTTGGTGGTTAAGTGAAGAAGACCCGATTCTCCGGTTCCTTCAAGTCCAGGTTAGCCTAGTTAGAAGGCAAAGTGGGCCGTATTTTCCTTGTTTTGCAAATGGCCGACTTACATAGGTTAGGGTATTTTTAAGGTACTGAAGGTTGTCAACCTTGGGTTTGCTAGAGCGCCCGCTTGGAGGGCTAGTAGTTAGAATAAGTCAATTAAGTTATGTTAAGCTAGTTTTTAAGCATTTTTTCTGTTAGCATGTAAGTATAGTAAATTAAAGAAAAATGAAATAAAATGCATTGCAAATGAAATGAATGACAATTTATAGTCATGGTTGTTGTTTGTGGACTTCTACCGCGTGCACCGAACTTGTCGAGTTGTAGAGGCTGAGTAGGGTCAATGAATCTCGAGAAGAAATTCTCCAGACGAGTCCTGAAACCAAAGGATGCTCCCCCCCCCCTCCCCAACTCCCAAAGCACTCCCTTCCTCACCTGGGCTGGATCAAGGTGTCATACGACACGTGCTGAAGATCAACCTGGCTGACGGCCCAGTATCTCCAAAAATAGCTCAGTCGCGAACGGAGTATTCGGATACCTGGCGACCTCCGGATTAGCTAGTCTTATCTGTATACAGCGGATCTCTGTACAGATGGACACCCCTTTCTCCGCTACTCGTGGGACCATTCATGGAAAAAACCAAATAAACAAAAGCCGAGGCCGGTACTCCTTTAATACCGGGCGGTGAAACAGTGACTACACCGACTACCGGCAAGGCTCTGCATTGCCGAAAGGAGTCAAAACTGTGGCAGGCCATGGTGCGCCATCCGCAAACGGAACGAGCCTAAAAATAAGAATTCAGGAAGTGTTAAGACTATGGCAACCCATGGTCCCATCACTTCCTCCACCCCTAGCAGCAGCAAGTTTGTGGCAGGCCACGGACTTGTCGCTGCTACCAAAACTGCTTCAGGGAGTGTTAAGACTGTGGCAAGCCATGGTCTTATCACTTCCTCGACCCCTAGCAGCAGCAAGTTTGTAGCAGGCCACGGACCTGTTGCTGCTACCAAAACTCTTCACTCCAAGGAGGAATCTGGAGCTCAGCCGCATCGGCAAGCTCCATCTAAGGCGGTCTATATAAGACGCCGAAATGTTTCACGCATCATCAAAACCTTCGGATCCATTCCGGAGGTTGAGAGAAGTGTGGAAATAAAGAGCAAGGTTGAGTGGGCTAAAAACATCCTAAAAGACGGATTACCCACTGCTTCCACTGCTCCCAAAACGTCAAAAGACTCCTCTAAGCACCAGAGATCGTTGGAGGAAACCATACCGGTTTCCAAGAGGCCCAAAACATATAGTTCTACAACCCCTGGGCCATCTAACAGCACATCTCTGAGGTCTTACAATGAAGTGCTAAAGGACGCATTGGTGATCGCGGTGATCGACAGGAGCGATACCGACGGTTCCATCACACCGGAACGGTGGCAACTGATCAAGCTGAGGCTTTCGAGCAACTTCTTGGCCATCATGCGGGAAAACCCCGGACCACCTCCTATCACAAGCGACGCTGGCTGGCACCAAGGCCATGTCAAGCTCATCGCTTGTTCCAACCAGAGATCTCTCGATCTCTTCACCAAGGCCATCGATGGTTTAGGAGAGATTTGGTCAGGTGCAAAACGCGAGGTCGTGTCTAAGGAAGACATTCCTAGTAGACCTCGAACTCGTACCTGGATTCCAGCCGAACCCTCCTCTCCAGAAAGTATTCTGGAAATCATCCGGCTCAGTAACCCGACTCTTCCGACTCATGACTAGAAAGTCGCGAAACTGGAGGAACCAAGGGGTTCTTATAATATGCGCGCTAATTGTGACCAATAAGGTATCCCTTAATCTTCTGGCGCAGACGAAAGGCATGATTCGGTTCGGACTCGAATCCATACATTTAAGGGTGTACAAAAAGGATGAGCTGGATGCTGATAAGCAACCTCACAACCTCGGATATTGGAGCGTCGATATCCTTTCCAGAATTGGATAGCGACGATTCCAATCTGTCCGAGGTGACTATCAAGCCGTCGGTCTCCTCTTCTGACACACTGTCGGAAATGGAAACCGATGACGAAGCAATTAGAGGTCCTACACGAGGTCCTACACGATTACGCTCCGCTCTATACAAGAGACAAAGGTAAGATCAAAACTTGTATATCAGTGAAACGTAGCCTTAATGTATTTCTACTTCCCAACCTCAGTGACCCCGACTTAACCGTTGCCAGACTAGAAACTGCCAAAGGCTTCTACTGGCTAGCATCGGCTTACCTTGGCCACGACCAAGTGGGCCCTCTCCCTGGTGATAACCTAGAAAGGGGGGTACTGGAAGCTGGAAGGCAAAACACTGGCCTCATAATCGGAGTGATGCTCCCCCCAGCCAACCAGCTTTCCGGAATTACCGGAAAACTGATACTGTCAAAAACGTTATCCTCTGAACTATCAAGTACCCTGCGTGACACCAATGAGCTTGACATGAAAGTCAGGGAATTTACTCTGGCTCTCAATCAGGCTATGGCCGCTTCCTGCCCTTGCCATGAGGCAAGAAAAAGCCACATTGGTGGACATCGGCACTGGAACTGCTCAGAAACGCCTGCAGAAAACATTTCAAAGCAGCAAAAAGAATAAGAAAAGTGACCGACTGGGACTCATATAAAGAATCCCTCAAATTATACAAAAAAGAACTGAGGAAGGCAAAGCGACAATCCTGGAGGTCATTCTGTGACAAAATTACAGAAACCTCTGAGGCATCGCGGCTAAGAAAAATCCTCTCCACAAATCCTATGATGCCTAGCTGTTTGAAAAAAACCGATGGCTCTTGGACAACCTCAAGTGATGAATCACTCAACCTGCTTTTGGACACCCACTTTCCAGGTAGCTCCCAACTCGCGGCCAGTAGCAGCCCAAACAGGCCTACTGCAACCGTGACCAAAATTCATGGTCTGATTACGAGAGACAAACTGCTTTGGGCGCTGCATGGCTTCAAACCATACAAGTCTGCTGGTCCGGACGGTATTATACCTGCCGAGCTACAGAGGTCCTCAGATATTATTCTACCAGTGTTGGAAAATATTATGAGGAGCTGGGTAGAACTTATCCACATTCCACTGTTATGGAGAGAAGTCAATGTAGTATTCATTCCCAAAGTCGGAACATGTTCTCATGTTGTCCCAAAGGACCTCAGACCTATAAGTCTATCATCATTCGTTCTGAAAACTTTAGAACGACTAATTGATATCCATATTCGAGCTAAAGTTGATCCAAGACTTCTGTCTACGGCTCAACATGCCTACTATAAAGGAAAGTCGGTGGAAACGGCGTTGCATTCCCTGACTAGCCACATCGAACGATACAATATAAGGAGTACACAATGGTTGTTTTCCTAGACATAGAGGGCGCCTTTAACAACGTCAACACATCCGCAATCACGACTGCGCTGTCAACTCTTCAGGTAGACCGCTCACTTTGGGAGCTGATCAGTCTAATGCTAAAAAGCAGTATAATCAACTTCAAACTGGGTGAGACGGTGTCCTCTCTCCCCTTCTCTGGAACTTAGTAGTTAACGAACTGCTGATATACCTGGAAGCGGGTGGTAGCAGAGTGATTGCCTATGCGGATGACGTTGCCATAGCCATCTCAGGAAAACATCTAAATACCATTAAAGAACTCCTCCAAGTAAATCTCAACAGATTAACCCGCTGGGCAGATCGCTGTGGATTGGGAATAAACCCCCATAAAACTGATCTTGTCCTCTTTTCTAGGAAATATAAAATTCCAATCATAGACCCTCCTTCAATAAACGGTACCAGTTTAGCTTTCTCCGATACAGCAAAATATATGGGTCTCATTTTTGACAGGAAACTAAACTGGAAACCTAACATTCAAGAAGCCATTGGGAACAAATGGGGCCTTCAACCTCACATAACCCACTGGCTATACATCTCGGTCATAAGATCGATACTCACTTACGTGGTGGTTGTCCGGTGGACGGCCTTTGAAAATGTAGTCAACCGCATTAAACTAAGCAGAGTCCAAAGAACAGCATGTCTATTCACAAGCGGAGCCTTGCGGTCTACCCCCTCTGCATCATTAGATATTCTGCTGCACTTGACACCCCCCGACATTTTTAGCAAGCAAGTAGCTGCGACTGCAGCTATTTGCCTTAAAGCGACTAAACAGTGGACAAATAATTTATATGGCCACGCCAATATTCTTAATACATTAGGAACCTTCACAGAGAACATCGATTACACCATACCTACCTGGACTTTGGTTTGACGAAGACTTCCATGTAAGCTTCCCCTCTAGATCATTCTGGGAGGAATCTGCTTTCATGGAAGACAAGTCAATCCAATTCTACACAGATGGTTCTAAAACCGATAGTGGGGTTGGTGGCGGTGTTTTCTCAGATAAGCTAAATCTAAGCCTCTCTTTCCGCCTTCCAAATCACTGTAGCGTGTTCCAGGCGGAAATTTTGGCGATTAAAAAAGCTCTGTCCTGGCTGAAGGATATCCGCATATTTTCGGATAGTCAGGCCGCCATCAAGTCCCTGGACTCGGTCTCATTGTGTTCTAAAACTGCCCTTGAATGCCGATCATCTCTCATGGAGATGGCAGAGCAGTTCAACATTCACCTTTGTTGGATGCCGGGCCACAGAGACATTCCAGGGAACTGCAGAGCCGATGAACTCGCCAAAATTGGAACCACTCTACCTATCCTACCAGACAAAGGTAGTATAGGTATACCAATCGCTACGTGCAAACTAACACTAAAGCTAGATGCCAATAAAAGAACAGACCTTAGGTGGACTGCCGGGCAAACATGTCTAGCGACCAAACAGATCTGGCCAAGGCTGGATCTGAGTCGCTCTAAGTGTTTGATCCTTTTAGATAGGAAACATCTCAGCGCCATAATAGGTGTCATTACTGGACACTGCCTCATAGGCAAGTACGCAAGAAGGCCTGGCGCCTTTACTAATGATTTCTGTAGAAGCTGCATGGACGAGGAAGAGGAGGAGACAATCCCCCACCTACTCTGCACATGCCCAGCTCTCTCCCAGAGAAGAAAGCTTCATCTAGGAGCTTTCTTCTACAACGACCTAAACGATCTAGAAAAAATAGACGTTAACAGTGTCCTACGCTTTATTATAAGCTCAAACTGGTTCCATTAGTACGAGGATTATAGATCCACGTGGCATCACAATGGGCCAATAGGCCTAAGTGGGTTGGTATTTCCAACTGCCACTCTTACCTAACCTAACCTAACCTATTGTTTGTGGAGCCTTCCAATCATCTGTCGGGTGATTATCCCTGCTGCGTTATTCAGTTCTGAAGAATATTTCTTAAGCAGTCTCAACTAGCCGCCAGCTTTCCTCAACTAGCCGCGATCAATTCGGTTGTCACTGGATGTGATCTTTAAATGGTTAAAATGCGGGTAACCAGGTGTAGGCCGGTTAACATGCATATCTATCGCTTGTGCTTATTATCGAAATAGTAAATCGTAAATCTTACTTAATGAATTTACATATTTAGCCTCTGTTCTTAGAGGTATGCTATGAAAGTCCATAACCACAGCGCAAATATGACGTACAACTGTCCAGTCTTCAAACCAGAAAACAAAGCTACCAATTGATGTTTTTGTGAAAAATTTTATTTTTCAGAGCAGAGAAGAGCTATTATAAGCTCTGCTGCTTTTTTTTTTTTTTTTTTTTTTTTTTTCTGGATGATAGGTAGTTTCTAAGGGTTTGCGGAAATTTATCCAAGCCGCAAAGTGAAGCCGAATTTCATCACACAATTCAAAGCTTTCCCCAGGGAATTTCAACGTGAAAATCAAAAAAAATGTTCTTCCATCACAGCCTTTTGCAAATCTCTTTCCTCCTGAACGGTTTCACCGAATCATCTTTACTCCTGCGACAACTTTGCAAATTCAAATGAAAATTATGTTATCACACGACCAAGTTACATTTTGCACCTTCCGGCCACTACTCAGCATGTATCCACTACATTTTACCCACAACAACTTTAAGCCTGATCAAAGATACACAGCTACTAAGCCCTGCTCACACCGCACTATCTGTGTGTAGTATCTCTTCAATCAATCTACACAATCTAATCCGGAGTAGTCTCAGGCCAGCATCAGAACACAATTCCATCCAAAAATTCTCTACACTCAGGATATTCAATATTAGAAATAGTCGAGGGGGATGCAGTTAGGTAGGTGGATTGAGTAGGTATTTGTGTATTTTGTTGATTGGTGGCGATATCCTTTTGGCAATCATCCTCGTCATCATCGACATCATCATCATCATCAACAGCAGGTACAGTGAATGATATCCTCTGTCTTGTCTCAATCTACTCAGGCACTTGCTCTTTGATGAGTTGACACTCGACGGTTAGTTAGTTCAATTGGGAGTCCTTGTGGTGTACCATGAGGTCTTATGCCATTATAAGGACACAAATATACCCAGGTCAACCCCAAGTAAAAGCTTTTCAAGTGTATCATCCTATTCATTTGCATTTCCCGGAATTCGACAAGAGTGAGGGTCTACTCAGAGCCAACTTTAGTCAATTCCAGCCGACCCCAGTCGATCCTTGATTGCAATTGACAGGGAGACAATTGCATCCTGAATGGCATGTAGTCATACATATTTGTGTGTATGTACAACTTTAAAGTATTTGTTAGTCGATATGTGCTATATGTATGTGTGCGCAAAATCATCAGATGAGACCAGATCCAGGATGAGATAAAAACAAATTAATGAAACCAGTCCTTGGGGAGGACGCGCAACGAATATGCTCACACTTTTCCGCAACAAATGAGATTTTAATACTAGCGGTGGTGGTCAGGATTCATCCCTTCTATTATGACAGTGTCTGGCGGTGGTGGTGAAGTTCAACGAATCCCGTTCGATTTATAAAATTGAGTTTTGATTTTTTGCTCATCCAACAACATGTCGAGGTATCGCGCATCCGCCATAAATCGTTCGGCTGTCATTTTTAAAATTCCATTCCTATTTGGTCCCCTTTCCCAAGTCAATGCTACAGTTACAGTAGGAGTAGGAACACGAACAGGAGATGCAGATAAAATCCCCACAGATGCACGCTGAGTATCTGTGTATTTGTAAATTGTTGGTATTACAGTAACCAATGTGAATCATTAAAAATCTAAAACCCCAAAACTATTCTTCTTTTCGATCACCTTGGTGTAGGGAAAAGCCTGGCCTTTTAGGTATAAGAAAAGGTATAAAGCTTCAGGTTTGGAGGACCACAATGGACAAAATTGGCAGGTTCCGCTACCTAGTGATGCATCCATCCAGACCGATGTCCCATCAAAAAACGAGAAAAAACAAAAACCAACCAAGTGAAATCCTTCACAAATATCACTTTGTCCATTGGACTAGCAGAAGGGACAACAAGAAAAAAAAATCGAAGGTTGACGTGGTCATCGTCATCGCGAAGATCGACGTTGTCATTGTAGTCGTCGATGAGGTCTTCGCCGCAAAACCAAGTCCATCAAGAGAATTTCAATTTTCCATTCCACCAGCAATAACAACAAATCGAAAGGACTCGTTTTCTTGCACCAGTTGTCCCAGTGGCAATCCAAGTCCCAATGGGGTTGGGGGAGACTACATACTACGACGAGGATGATGACGATGACGACGACGACAACGCGCGAATCAACGACGACCAAACAAATGCAACACAATGAAATATCAGAATTTCAGCTGTCTGTCTGTCTGTCTATATTTTCTGGGACCCATCAATCAATCCGTCAACTTGGGCCCACAAACGCTTTCTATACAAACTACGAGCTCCAATCATATATCGTAGCTCCTTCAGATTCAGAGGAACTGTTTGGGGTTTTTTTTTTTGTTTTTGTTGACTTCTGTTGGCAGAGTACGAAACGAATAGTGCTACTGATGCTGGTTGTTGCCGTTTTCCGTACTTAGTGACAGGATTTGAGGGTACCAAACTTACGATTGTGGTCTGGAGAGCATGTCGAAAGATGTTTAAGTTGCGAAGAAGTTATTTTCTTCCCACGTTTTGATCAAATTTGAGATGTTTTCGTTGGTCAGGGAATGCGATGATCTGTGGTAAGAATTGATTGGTGGATAGGAAGCTGATTAGTGGCAACCAAACAGAAGTCAAATTTGGAGTCCTTTGAGGTTGTGATTTTGTTTTATTTTCAATGACGTGGTTGTCATTAAGGTAATTAGGATGAAAAATCACTACATACGCCACTGTGCTAGTAGGGGTTACCTCCGTAGTTGAAGCCATGATTACGTCAATTAAGGCGTGCTTGAGTGTATCCCAAGGCGTGTTGTATTCTTTCCAATAAAATGTGCCCCCTGATGATCTTGAAATTCAAATCATATAAATGTTTCAAATAAAACGTTGGCCAAAATTGTTTTGTTGCGAGACATGTTTGACAACTTGTCGTCTGAGGCTGTGCACTAGATAGCATTTAACTTTAAACTGAGTAGGTAGGCACGTAAGTGAATTCTCAGTTAGGAACTCAATTAGCACTAAGTGCCGTTTTGATATCATGAGTTATATGACCTATTTGTTGAGGTATTTTGATGAGAAGTCCCTTTATCCGTCCTGAAGCTAAGGGGTTCTCCTTGTCAAGCTAATTGAAAAATGTGAACAGTTTGTAGTGCTCGCCGTTTCTCAGGTACGCACAAATTAAGATAAATTTCTGCCCTCAGTTGTGACGATGCAGCTGCTACAATGCGTATTATGTGGAATACTGAGTTTGATTGCATGATCTCTCTCTTATTGGCACATATGTCCGTTGCTCGTTTCCATATGGAGCTTGCTAGTGTTGGCATTATTGTAATTGGAAAACATTTTCCTAAATTTTGTGCATACTCATCTGAGGTTAAATATTGTTAGAAAATTTAAGGGAACGATTGCTTTGATCGCTTCAATATTCAATTTGAATATGTAACATACGTATCTGCCTTACAAGCGAGTTGTAAAGGGCTGAGCCTTGCTTGGGAAGTTCGTTGGACTGTTCATTTCGAGAGATGTTGTTTTGCTCCGGAACTTAAATCAGAGCTATCTTCAACTGACCGTCAAGTGAGGTTTACTTATCTCGTCATCCTTGCACCATTTTTAAGGAGTAGTAACCGAGACGTGCAGCGGAGGCCCTGGACAACAGATTTTACCGCCATCTAAGAAATGCGATTGGATGAGCCGAACTAAAAGGAGATAAAAAATTGCAACATTAACTACGGCGATTGTTGTGGACGGCAAAAGCAGAGCCTATGGATGACACCAATCGTCTTTGCGGCGACACGAAATATTGTCTTAACTAGGACGCTGTTCCCATATCTCGGGCCCCCGCCCAATTATCAAGGCTTCGCCCTTTAATGACGTTGTCTAATAATGAACGGGGGCAGAGCAAAGTACTGGTCTTATCGTAAACATCTTCAGATGACGCTACCGAAGGTTGCTACGATTTGATCAGTCACAAGCTGCCGGTCATAGGTTTTGTTGGCGGCTGGACCACCGGTAGTCCCTACCAGGACTTAAATCACGGTACCATGGGAGTCAGGAGCCCCCCGGATCTCGGTCCGGGCCTGACTTGTTAGAGGTAGGCCCCCTTGTGGGAGCGTCATGGTGGCTGTGGTTTAAACCCAAAATCGCGGGAAAGAGTCTTCCTATGGTTTTCCTTTGGTTTTCCTTTGGTTTTCCTTGGTTGACTCAATGTGGAGTTGCAATAAGTGCTGGGTGCTGCGACCCTAAGAGCAGTAAGAGGTTTTAGGTCGGCCTCGACTCATACCAAGGGTGGAACTTGTGCCGGCAACACAGTTCCGAATTGGTATCAAAAATGAATATCATTGTGAGCGATGGCAAGGCGTATCCTTGCTCCCATGGATGTATGGGCATCCCGTAAGTTTAAGCCCACATGGCAGGTACTTACGTTAAAAACATGAGACATCTGTTCCCATATCTCGATAGACAAAAGGGGACTTGGAGAACTTGTGATTAATCAACCGTCACCCAGATGGACCACATTGTGATCGATGAAAGGCCGAATGTCCCGAGAGACCACAATAGACTCGGACAACTTTGTTGTATCTAAGGTACGGTAGCAGGGATCCCGAATATTTCGATAAGAATATTGTGAGGAAGTTTGACTTAGGACCGCTACAGTCGCAAAAGATCCCCAAATTCTTTTCCGCTCGAATCTCCCTTAATTTCTTAACAGGTCATATGCCGCCTCTTATGTGCTGGGTTTCACTCGGCCATCACAACGAAACCCCTGTTTTGATGGCGAGTGCCGGCACGCACTATGCAAGGTTCATAAAAAGTGGCGCTGCATAGAAGGACTAGAGCTGCTCACGAGCTCTACGAGCAGAAAATCAAAGACTAACACCGGCTTCTTAGGAAAAAAAAGAAGGAGCATCAGATGCGAGCGGTAGGTTGGAAGTTTTACCAAAAAGTAAAGAAAAACATGTCGCGGGCACAAACCACGAACCGAAACTTGTATCGTACAACAAGGGAACCTAGTACATAGTAGAGTCACAGTCGATGCTGAGGATTTGGAACCAACTTCCGCTGTCAGGCAGAATGATCATTTCAACTTTGATGATGTAGAACAACATTTCCGTCCACCGACTTGGATAGTCAAGATAGTCATATGTAAGCTTAAGTCCAACAAAGCTGCTGGAGCGGATGACCTGACTGCAATGACTTAGAAAGTGGCATACACCAACTTATCTGCAAAATATGGTCAGACGAAAGTATGCCCGATAAATGAAACCTCAGCATTGTTTCTCCGATTCTCAAGAAAGGAGACCCTCTGACAAGATCGTATCTTCCATATTATATGAATGCCTGAAGGCGTTCGTCAACAACCTGATTGGTCCATATCAGTTTGGCTTTAGGCCATTAAAGTTCACTGTCGACCAAATATTCACATTATGACAGATATTGGAAGTAACCTATGAGCTCCAAATCGATACACACCAGAACGGCACTCTCGATAGATAAAACTTTGGGGTTGTTAAGGACTTTATCTACTTAGGCTCCGCTATTAAATCAGACAACGACACCAATTCTGAGATGAAACGAAGAATAACACTTGCCAATCGCTGCTTCCTTGGGCTAAGAAGACAATTGACTAACAAAGCCCATTTCCGAATAACAAAAGTGACCTGCAGACCGCAAAAGCATGGACTTTATCAAAAATGGATGAGGGTGCATTTTGCTGCTTTGGGAGGAAAACTCTTCGGGTGATTTTCGGACTGTACGGGGTGTACAGCGACATTTACTTAGCCAGAAGAGTCTGAGCCAGAACGACTGAGGTGGTTGGGCATTTCTGTTGTAGCGAAAGTATTAAACTGAAATGGTTCCGGCTAGAATCTGTCTCTTGAAAACAATGTTGTCGCAATCCTGATGTCAATGCACTATATTGGGATGAATCCGTGGAAAGGACCGAAGTCTGAAGGTCTGCGAAGTGACAATTAGACTACGCTTAAAGCTTTGCAGAACCCTCTCACCAATTCCAAGCAAGAACTGGAATGCAAGGCTTCTCCTAAGGCTGAATTTATTGTATCTTGCTTAGGTCCCAGCTCACAATGGGATCGCCGGAAATGACGTCGCCGGTGAACTTGCTCTGAGGAGAGCTTCTAAGCCAACCAAACACCTTGACAGGTGTGCTGAAACTAGGCTTCACTTCAATGGGTCCTTTTTCAGCATCATCTTGCGAATCTGGCCCAGCACAATCTCTTCAACGATGTTCGTAGAAAAATTCTCAAGAGGAATACGAGTAGACATCAACCAAATACTCATTTCAGACAAATCCTTGACTAAAAAAATGAAGAACTCTCTACACATACCACACAACAATTTCTTCGGCTTCAGTGCTACATATGACAGATTTAGAAAGCCAAGCTATCGTCGCCGGCTGTAGAAAATTTCCTGGCCACATAATTTAAAATCAAAAGGCCGACGAGCTGCCCAGATACGATGCGCAAATTGTTCGCCCTGATTGGTATCGTAAGGAGTAATGTGTTCCAGTAATGTAGCCAGTCGTAGGCAGTAAACACGAAGGAAATATTCAAAAATAAGCTCGTACTCGTAATTTTAAACATACTGAGTCTGCCAATCTTGCACTTTAAAACAGAAATTTGGCCTTTTAGTGTTCATTTTATTTCACCACTGAAACCACCGTTTCTTTTGACTAGAAAGCAATTTTTAGTCATTCGAAAGACTACATATGTATGTACATATGGCGCAGAAGCATAGAAAACCCCAATGGTTACGTCAATATGCAAGATTTTGAGGTAAAGAAGTAAAAAACAACGAACTTTCCGAACACGTGCCATCCACTTGTTCTTCACAATATAATTGGCCGTCAAGAAACAAGTTTACGTAACGCTTAGAATTTCAAGAAACCGCCAGCATCACATCCTTGGTTTTCGTTTTACTCTGGAAAATCTCACCACATTTCGTTCATAGCCACATCCATATAGCAGCACGGAACGAAACAGTCGTAGCTTGGTGTTTAAGCTAATTGTATTACTTCGCCAAATTTTAGATAGCATCCCAAACGCAGACTTCGTTTTACCTATTCGGCTGGCTATATCCAGTTCGGTTCCGCCATCGATTGAGACAATACTCCCAAGGTATTGGAAACTCGAAATACGAGTATGAGTTGATGAGTTTGGTCCTAGGCTGAACATTTTTGTTTTTGTCGAGTTAATTTTCAGCCCAACGACGTCTGCTTCTCTCTCCACATTTGCTGGCATTTGGTGAAGGTCCATTGTTCTGTAAGATAGTAGGCATACATCGTCAGCGAAGCCAAGGTGTTTGAGTTCAGATGTAAGAGTCCATCGAATTCCTCCATTTCCCATCGATTAAGCCGCATTTATAGTAGCACATCTCTGATCACTAATGAAAACAATATTGGTGAAAGAATGCAGCCTTGCCGAACTCCACTTTGCACTTCGAATTCCTAAGACAGCTTTCCTCTGTGCAAAACATGACATGTGGACCCATCGTATGTAGCCTTAATAATTACTATTAATTTATCTGGGATACCTCTCCTGCGCAAGACACGCCAAATAAATTCCCGATTGACACTATCAAACGCCTTTTCGAAACCGATGAACAGCAGGTGGAGTGGCGATCGATATTCAATGCACTGCTTGATGATGATCCGCAAGGTGTTGATGTGGTCGACACATTGTTCGGCGTCGAGTGTGTCTTGAAGGTGTTCTTTAATTCGATCCAGAATAATTCTAGCTATTATCTTAGCCACAGCATCCAGCACTCAGACGCCTCTCCAGTTTTCGCACTGTATTAGGTTGCCCTTTTTAGGGAGCTTGACGATCATTCCCTTCTTCCAATCATCCAGAAAACTCTCGGCCTCCCAGGTTCTACCAACAAATGGGAGCAGTAGCTCAGCCGATGCAGTTGGCGCAGCTCGAAAAAGCTCTGCGGGTATGCCATCAAGTCCTACCGCCTTATTGGTTTTCAGTGCTTTGATCGCGGTAATGATCTCTTACTTACTGGGGGTACTGATGCGAATTCGGGCATTTCTTTCCACGGACTCCTCGGTCTGACTTGGGTGCATATTGCTGGCGAATACTCGGTTCAAAACCGAAGCAAAATGCTCCTTCCATCTCTTGAGCTGATCCTCATCCGATATGAGCAACAGGCCTTTGACTGGGTGTTGAGTAGAGTTTCGGCCAGCTATTAGCTCTTTGCTGATTCTGTAAACGGTTCTGCTGTCGCACCTAGCTGCTGCTTCTTCTGCTTCTGTAGCCAGCACATTGATGTAATTGCACTTGTCACGCTGCACTCTACGCTGTACTTCTCTCATCTTTATGCGATATAGGGACTCTAGCTCGATCCTCCCTGCTGCTGGAGTTGCTGCAATTCGAGTTCTAAGCTGTTTACGTGCGTCGTACCTTGATGTGAAAACAGTTTTCACAGCATACCAATGATCTTGTATGGTGATGGGCAGTGAGCTGCTGATTCTTTTCACTCCAAGTGAGATATGGTCCCTTAGTTCTTGGCGTAATATGGGATCTCTTAGTCGGTCGGTGTTGAACCTGGGCATTCTGGTATAGTTAGATCTTCGAAGTCGCTATCATGAGATGGTGATCTCGTACCAACCCCATGTCCGCTCCTCTTCTATTTCGGACGCCTAGAAGACAACTTCTAAAACGGCGACTGATGGCAAAATGGTCAATTTGGTTGGAGGTTGCCTGCCTGTCAGTTGACACCTTACTGATTGTATGGCAGGCTTTGTGCTCAAACATAGTGCCACCTATACAGGGCCATTTGGGTTGCAAAAGTCAACAAATCTTTCGCCGTTATCTTTGCGGTTGCCTAGTCTGTGACGTCCCATCACATGTTTGAGCCCTTCCTTGTCGGTGCCTACCTCGGCATTCAGATTCCCCATCACTATGACCATGTCGCCATTGGGTGTTGCATTAAATACAACTACCAACTGGTTGTAGAAAGTCTCCTTTTCTTCCTCAGATGAACCATCCGTAGGGGCGTAGCACTGTATAATTGTGACGCGACGTACTCTAGTCCGGAATCTGGCCGTTAAAATGCTATCACCGTGCTGTTTCCAGGAGATTAGGCCTCTGCGTGCTGTGGGTGTTAACAGCAGTCCAACTCCATATCCACGGTAGATTCCGGTTGGTCTTCCGGAGTAGACTAGTACAGTGTTACACGTTGGGGGTTGGTACTCACCCGCATCTAACCATCTTATCTCGCTTACTCCCAATATGTCCAGTCTATATCGCATGGAATCTGGCGTTCTGAGGTCCTTCACTCTGTGAGTCAAGGAGCGTCTTCACATTCCAGAAACCAATCTTTGTCCGGGTACGATAGCCAAAAGTTGTCAACGAGTTTTCAGTCCTTATCCGAGGTATTGTTTCGGTTTCCGGTTTTCGGTTTCTGGCCCAGGTTACCTAGTCTACACATAAGACACTCTAGACGATCTCGCACTTGCAGTTTTAGCCTACACGTATAAGAATTGATACATGCAGTTGCCCGGGGACCACCACGAGGAGATAAAGCAAGCACTGCATTACGAACTTGATTGTTGTACTACTGGTCCAATCCATGTTTTGGGCAGTCAATAGTTTCCCGCTCAATCGCCATGCAGGTCCCCAACTGAGCATAGTGCCGATGATAAATTAATTTTTAAATGAAAAGAAAGTTCTTTCGGCCTAATGCCCTACCTAACATGACAAAAAGTTTCACAATTTTCTTATTGCCAAATCCTTGTTGTACAAAGCAACCTTTCAAATGCCCCCTGTTTGTCATTTTTCATCTAAACTCCAACACTAACCACTTAATACGTCCACATACAGTTAGTTATCGTGTCTCTCTAATGTTACCCCGCAGCTGCGAAAACAAACAGAATTTCGCAAGTCGCGCACTATAAAAAACCCCTGCCATGCCAGCCATTCGTGACAAGGGGAATTGGAAAATATAACTCCAAAGCCGAGAACACTAATTCTCTTTACTCTTCGGGACTTGATTTTTTGCGTGTCCATGAAATCATTTGTCGGATTTCAAGAAAATTTGCATTAATCAAACTACACGCCATAAACAAAGCTCACACGACCTTCTTCACATCCACCCCATAGAGTTGTATAGATTGTTATACTCGTAAGGCCCACATTTCATACACGAGTACATATGAGTTGTAGTATGTTGGTTTGGTGACAAAACCAAAAAAAAAAAAAATCAAAAAATCCAATCTACGAGAAAGACTTTGAAACAGTTTCACTGGAATTGCTTGAGAAATTGATAGAAGCTCCCATAGCCAACTATAGGATCCTTAAGGCTGATAGCTACCAAGTCCACAAGGCAAAACAAACGCCGATTTGAATATCCCATTTGGATATCGATAACCGGAGATACTTTCATAGCGGCACATCCTGATTGTATAGGACATAAGACCAAGTCTCTTTTAGGGGTTGAGATACGAGTAGAATGATAGAATTCCGAGGGTAATTCCACCGGCCATGCAACCAAAAGCAGAAGCAAAGCCAAAGCCAAAGCCAAACGTACTGCAGCTTATGCGACTACGAACGCTCTCATATTCGTTTGATTGGGGTAGAGATTTGTCTAGTGAGGGACGATTTATTTATTTTGATGATATCTTTCAGGATAATAAATTGAATGAGCGAGGATAACTGATTTTTTAGGGCTACGAATGCCGGACATAAATATAAATATTCGCAGCGAAATATGTGAAGTGCTATAAAGAATCCATGGGGTCTGAGTGAGTGCCTGATCGGCGGCTGCACGTCCCATCGGATACGTGCCACCGCCACACACACTCTTCAATTTTAACCATTCGAAGTGTTCAACGTTGAACGTTCAATGCTCAATGTTCACTGCTCAGTGGCCAGCCAGCATCATGTGTCATGTCATAGAGATTGTTGTTGGGGGTAAATACTGGTGGTGATACTGATGCCAGTGTTGGTTTTTGGAGCTCTCCCCTAAATAAGTAATGTCCAATGCTTCCCATTCGAAAACTGTACTTCGTGTGCACTTCTGACAGCCGCTATAAATAAGAGGAATTGAATTTTGCCTACGCTCTATGGTCTCAGCTTCCGATTCGTCCTTTTTTTTTCGTTGTGATGTTTGTTTTTTTGCAAATATCCATCAGATAGCTGCTCACCGGAGTTACGTAGTTACGTTACTTTGATAAAATCTCATCCAATCACCGGCGTGCAATCTTTTTATTAATTTATTTCATTAATTCGGGCCCCAAAGATTTCCCATTTCCCAGAAAACCGAAAACACTCATTCAGGCCCAAACTCCAGACCACTTCTCCACTTTGAGATTCGCATGTAATGAAATTATCTAATCACTTCGATCGAGGGGGCCGCAACAAATGTATTGTATTTCAGAGCACTCGTGTCTACTTTACTTATCTTTTACGAAGCAAAACATTTGTGTGTGGAACAATTTATCTTGGCCAAGTGTGAGGGCGCGCACTCTGTAGATTGTGTTCGTATACAAGTACGAGTACGGTGCCAATGAATTGTGTGAGCTCCTAATCAAAGGTGATGTACATAATTAATGCTCTTCTTGATTGTGCAACTCGACTTCAAAAGTTCCCTTTTCCACACATAAATTGCACGCGGGGGCGGATAAGGATACTGAAGATGAATATAATGAGCGTAATGTACAAAAAGGAAGTCAAGTATGATAGTATTCGTACTGGTATCTTGTTGTGAGAGCTTATCGAAGTTTTGCTCTCAATTAATCATGGTAACAGTGCCTGTGAATAGCAGGACTTGCTTGTTAAAGCCCCTGAACTTTATTTAACCTTTGCGCGGATGTTTTTCCAGAGTTACGAGTAATCGTACCCATAAGTCGGAGCAGTGGTTGTGGAAGGCAGGAAGCAGGAGGCACTAGGCAGTAGGCAGTAGGCAGTAGGCAATGGGGTTGCGATGTCAATAAAGTAAATTTCATAGCGCATTTGCAGTGAACAATAAAATAATTATGAGGCCTACAAAAGCAACCCTTGCTCCATAAAAGTTCATTGCCAGCAATGTAAACGAGAGTAGATAAAGGATTATGCGATGGAAGGGGTGGTGTACGAGTGTTGGTTGGTGCTGATGGTCGTTTCTTCGAAGCTGCGAGCCTTTTGTTATCTTACAGTGGGGTCAAATAATTGCAATGGTATTTTTATGAATAAGCGTTAAGCTATGTGGAATTCACGACAAGTGGTCGGGCGGTAGAGATGATGATTTGAAGAAAGTCAAATTCAAAAGTCCTTTGGGTATAAGCACTCACTTTACGTCAATACTTAGGAGCGCGTAAATAATGGCTTGGAAGTCCGTTGGACATTCTTTTCGTTTAAGCCTGAAACGTCTTTGACTATTAAAAATATTTTTCTTTCAAATTTGTTTTAATCCGTCATCAAGCCGAGAATACAGAGAATCTTATGAGCCCAGTCTTGGTCATAGTAAAACGAGCACCTTTATGAATTGGCCTTCAAATATGAATGAATGTACGTAGCTTCAGCCATAATTTTTGTGATATTTGAAGCGAATTGCTTTACTGTATCCCTTTTTATTAATATGGATAGCCCAAAGTAAATGTCCTGAGCTAAATGTTTACTTCGTCCTCGGTGGTTGAAATGCTGAGTTTGAACATGAGAGCGTCTTTGGCGGCACAGTTGCACGGAATGCAACTTACAAAGGTAACTGGCAGTCACTTTATCGAAAAACCATCAATGATCACAAAACATAGCGCCAGCCCTCTGGATGTACGAACATTTCGAGGATCCAACATTGACTACGACCAATACGTTGAGTGTTTGCAGCGGAGAAGGGAGTTTTCAGAAGCACAGCCAAGGTTTCTTTCTTGAGATCATTCCAGGTATGATCGAAATTCGTGGTGTTTGGGTCAGAACTTGCAGTAGTCCCGAGGATTAAAATTGTTCACCATTTTTTCACCGCAGTTCTTATATATCAGTGGCCCACCATTACAAGCGCTCGTTCTCTGTGCTCCTTACTGAAGAACAAAATGAGGTAAAGCCAAGATTTAGGGACGATGTGAGTTCATTGTCGATTCGGTTAAAGTCTAGCTATGACATCGGGATATAACTTCCGCATCCCCTAGTTTAGCACAAGCGATCTCTTTGTGTTTCCTCCAGTTGTGTATGGAATTAAAGAGATTATTTAAGACAAGATTGACATCCAGAACTTCTTCGGTTTGCTACCTGGTTTGCAGTCTACAAAATAAGCAAGTACAAGGAATTCAAATATTGACTCATCTCTAGGGTTAGTGTCTCTAAGTCGTGGTATGTGTTTGCGTTGCAGCACAGCACAATTTCTTCCTGATTAAGGACAAACTTATGAACGAACTTGTTGAATTGTCTGCATAGCGCAGGTTTTTCATAAAGCAGGTACCGAGATGCGTACCGTGTTCTTTGCCGTCATCAGCTGTATTGGAGGAAGAAAGAGATATTGAGTTTTGATCTTGCAGGAACTCGAGCTCTTAGTATACCTTTTTGCCATGTAGACGATAATGTCTTAAGTTTTGAGCCTTGCCGCAGGTATGAGTTCAGCGACGGAACTGTTCCTGAGAAGCCATGGCTCCTGGATAAGGGCGATATTTCCACCATTATTTATTGAAGGGTCTTGTCGATGTTAATCTTTGACGACAAATTCCTCGCTAGAAGCACAGCAATGCATTCGACTATTAAGGATTCGATTAGATTATATGGAGGAGGGGGAGCATGTGACCTTACTACTGCAGCCAGATATGGACTATTGTGATTTCTTTCCGGTCATGATACCCGAATTAGTGATACATCATAGCACACATACTCGTATATCTAAGGCAAAATTTACCTAAGTGACGATGACGTATTCTGATAAAACAGTTACTGTGACACAAAATGTGTTCTGCTGATTCTTCGTCCTCGTTGCACCTTCTGAAAGTATAGCCATGAGATATTTTTTGACTTGACAGTGTCCAGTCCAGTATTGAAGATATTTGCCTTTAGTACGTACGAGTAATGGTGAGCTTTGTTTTTCAACCAGTTTTAGATACAGCATTTCTCACTTGTGTCTTGGCAATTGTGAAGGTCGCTATAAATCCATTCCTGGCTGCCATTTCATTGCCTATATGTAAGCTGTGTCCTGACACCTAAACGAGATGGTCTCTGTTTATGCTACCAAATGATGTGAGTAGTTGAAGGCGCTCCCATACTAGTTTTGATGATATTTTATAGGCCGTGATGGCTGGAAGCGCAGGTCTTATGTCAGAGAAAATTTAAATATTCCTATTTCTTTTAGATCTGTTTATATTTTCTCTGAGACATAGTGCTCAACGATTTCTGCTTGAAATACGGAATTACACTTGTCCAGCTCTAGCAACGACTGCTTCATCTATTTTCGATCCATCTGTCCATCCATCTATACATCAGAATCGCTAGCAAATGTGGGCTTGTTCTGTTGCCAGTTATGGCCGCCTGGGAATGTAACTTTGAAGTTTTGGCTGAACTTAAATTTCGGTAGGCGGTTATGGTAATTCCAAGTAGTTAATCTTTGCTTAATTTCAGAAGAAGACGATTGACCGTATTTCTGGGGCGCAGAGGTCTGAGAGAAGCTTACATTCGTGAGCTCAGGCTCACGACAACCAGCCCCTGGCAAAAGTTCACCAAGACCATCGATGGTAGTCTTAATGAAATACACACAATTTAAATATTGAAAAGGTATTAGCTCCACAAACCTCTCGTTCGGCAGCCAGTGTCCCTGACGACGGGAAGCGGTACTGACCATGTTGTGGCGTGTTCATAGAGACACTTTAAAAAAGTTCCGTAGTATTCTTTAGAACGCAAGTCTGAGTTTCACACAGCGTGCTTTTCGAAGATAACTGTGGACGAGAGACATGAATTTTTCGCCTTCTTACCAGTACAGACGGGATTTAATCATTCTGGGTTGCTTCGCAAGTTCGAGAAGGGGATTTATGGTAAGTTATTGCTGGCTGGCCCGCATGATGCAGCTCTGGTCTCTTCCCTATCGTTCGTTTGACATGGTCAAGTAGGCTGTGATAGAGGCGCTAAGGCTGAGAATGGGCAGATGCTGTTTAACCTTCCAAGTCTTTTCTGTGCCTATGCTGGTTGTAACAACAATGGCTGAGATCTGGCCTCAGAGATTTTTACATTAACATGCAAAATTTTGTTCCAATGAGAAGCTAAGTAAGTGCTCGATCTGCATGGTTGCATCATGTGGAGAAGGCTAGTTAATCTAGAAATACGCTTGGTATCTAAACCCACCGTACCCAAGTGATATACATATTTTTGTACTGAGCCCGTATGACAGCTTGATCCAGCCAAAAGGATGAGAATGTATGCATAGGATGCTTAGTTTTCGGTCACCACGGCAATATGGACACAGAACACAAGGGAGTACGATATTTACCTTAATACTATCGGATTTTCCAATAAGGACTTGACAATTTTTTTTTTTTTAAATAAAACGCAAACCATTTGAGATATTTTAAAAACTTTATTATCGGCTTGAAGTACAATCAAAACATTTATGAGCGGAACTCGACTTCATTCATGTGGCCACCGCGGGCACGTTTTGCAGCGGTCGATTCTTTGGGCCCAATTTACAACGACTCGGCCACACATTTCGGCCGAAATGGCCCCTATTTCGAGTTCAATGTTGCCTCTGAGCTCTTCCAACGTCGTCGGCGTGTTGGCATAAACCAATGACTTAACGTAGCCCCACAGAAAATAGTCAAGCGGGCGGCCAATCGACTGGCCCATTTCTTGAGACAATACGCTCACAATACTTACTCTTCAATAAATCGATTGTAGCGTGTGCTGTGTGGTTTGTGGCACCATCCTGTTAAAACCATCCATACCTTCCAATTCGGGCCAAAAATAATCGGTGATCAATGCGCGATTACGCTGACCATTCAGAGTAACGTGACGATCGTTATCGTCGACGAAAAAATATGGCCCAATAACGCCGCCGGCTTGCAAACCGCACCAAACAGCTATTTTTGTGGATGAAGTGGTAATTCATGAAGCACATGTGGATTTTCACCCGACCAATAACGCATATTTTGCTTATTGACGAACCCATTGAGCCAAAAATGAGCTTCGTCACTGAAGATAATTTTGCTATGAAATTCATCATTTTGGCGCATCTTCTCCAGAACCCAATCGGAGAACGTACGTCGCTTCAAATGGTCCACCGGCTTCAATTCTTGAGTCAGCTTGATCTTGTATGGGTGTAAACCAAGATCCTTACGCAAAATATGCCATAATGTGGTCTGAGCGATGACCAATTCTTAAGAAAGCCGTGGAATTGGCTTTTTATTGCCTGTCTACTAGGGCGAGAATTACGACCGAAAATTGGAGTTAACGCTCTTAAGTTTGCAGTCACCGACTCCGAATTTCGGTAGAAAATTTTTATAATTTTCAGACGTTGATCGTTCGTGTACTTTACCATGATGAAAATGTTGAGTTTACTGAATAAATTGACAGTGACAGTTCGATGATTAGTGAAAGAGTGCGTTCACAAATTAAATTCAAAGTTGTCAAGTCCCTATTGGAAAATCCTTTATTTGAAATATTTCAAATGATTTAATTTTAAGAAACCTTCAGGAAAGTTCTCAAACTGAATCAAGTAGTGCAAATCGAAGGTAGTATTTGCCATCTTTTTTGGGGACAGATAAGCCCAACGAATTGCGCTCTTGCTTCATTTAATGGCTTTAGCACGACCGGATGAAGGTACCATATTCCACCACCCTATTTATACTGAAATTCAGTTAAGATGACTGCTCACTCGCCAAGAGCTTCATCCTGATTTCCCTCCTACTGAAGAGCATGAATAGAATGGCTGACCTATACTACACACAACTGCTCTGTCCAAGATACAACATTCGAGTTAATTTGTACTACAGCGGAAATCTTGTGAAACCCCTCACAAAGTTCACAGACAAATCTATATCATAGCTATGCTATTAAACAGTGATAGCCGATGTAAAAAGTGACAGGGTAGCATGCTCTTTTCACCTATGTAGATAATCTATTTGAAATGCCAAGTGCTCGAAAGCCTTCAACGGAACTCGAACTATCTCCGAATTATACCCAGTAAAAACTCTGATTGATGTCTCACTAAGACATTTAAAAAATTATCTTTTTCCTTATGGGAACAAGTTATCTAACTTACTTCATATCAGCAAACTCTTTTAGGCCAAATATATCCAAAGCATAAAGCAGACGATTTTCTGGGAGAGAGCTTGAAGTGGAGCCTGTCACCGAAGAGAGTCATTTCCTTCTTGGTGGAATAACCTTCAGTTCTGCTTCACCCAGACTCCAAAGAATGGTTTATTTCGGTGGTTCTTAGTAAGTCGACTGTCTCTTGACTCTAGCCTTATGTCCGACAAAATAATGCCAGAGATCCAGCCGCTGCAAAATTGTTCTCATTGCACTCAGTCTTGAGCTTTAGCTAGAATCAAAATAAGGAAAGGAATGTGGCTGAATATCATAAACATATCCAGGATATGGGTCTAACTTCTTCGCGGAAAACGACAAACTACGTCCTCGGTTAAGGAATTGAATTTCCAGTCAACGCAACTATAGATTGTTTAGTCTCCATGCTGTATAGACCAAATGAATGGTACACAGTTTGCACTATTTTTTCTGTGACTCGTCTGAAGGAAATAAATTCTATCCACCTGTGTCTTGATGAGGTAATGTTCTCTTACCTCACATCTTAAAATACAGGCTATAAATGAGACCAGCTCCTGGGATGCTTATTGTCAGGTTGGTGATGATAATGGCCTGCTGGTGACATTGTGGTTGAGTGTTACTACATCATTAAACTCCGTCAGAAATACAAGTACAATGGATTAGTTCTGCGTCGGAATGTTCTGTCTTGATAACACGGCTTCTGTAGGAAGTTCCAAAACTGTTAAATCCTCGTGGAATCAGAAAATATTAAAACGTAGCAACACCTAATGTTCTGTGACACCTAAACGCTTGCTAATCAGAAAGCCACGAATCTACCAGTAAAGTTTCTCACTGACGCCGATTTACACCAGGCTTCATAGACATGAGTCTATTTACGCAAATAATCTAATATCTACCACTAAAACCAAGCCAAAGTATACAAATATACTTAGCATGTCACTGCATCCTAAAATAGACGAGGTCAACAATTATCGTCGGAACTCCAGATATGTGGAATGAAAAGTGCTTATGAGAAAAATATTCCCGCCAGACCGAAAGTAGAAGAGTCACCAACCAAAGACGATTACCATTTTTGAAAGCGATGTTCTGATCTTAGTGAATGAAAGGCTAGTTACAAACTCTCTGAGAATATTTTTCTACCTCAACTAAGTTTTTGTCATCACAATTGTCACCACCATCTTAGGCTAATTAGTAGAAAATCATTCATCTGAATGCAACTGTCAATTCCAAAGTCCATCATAGTTTCGCCTGATGATCTACTCGTATCTAGAGAACCTATCACACCGTCTACAATACAAAGTACGAGTAAGCACCCAATACTCACCAAGATGATGCGCTGTTTGTGCAATATGAGACGCCATTAAAGCAAACTCAGGCGCACCAGCTTACTAGAAAAAAACAAAACATCCAAACTGGAGGAAAAAAAAATTGAAAAAACCATTGCAATCCCAGGAATTGCAATAAAAATGACAAACGAAAACGAAGTAATTTTTAGCATTTCATTAAGTATTGCATCGATGCAGACGTCAAATCTTCGAATACCTGCATACCTGCAGCGGGTATGACCATATACGTCCGTTTAGCAGCCTCCATACGTCGTCGTCCGTCGTTGTTGTCTTGAAACTTCAACTCGGTCTCAAACTCTGCTGTGGCAAGTGGTGTGGCTCCCTGTCTGTCTGTTTGTCCTCGGTCGAAATTCTACGAAAGAATCTACATGAACATTGTGGATGTATGTTACATACTCGTACAATACAAATACGAGTAGTCACAATCTATGAGTGGGCCACAATTTGAAATCACTTCAACTCCCGATTTGCCCGGTTTGTGTAGTGTACCTACCAAGACCAAGTAGTTGACAGTCAGACACACGCATCACAGATTGTCCACAACTGGGCTACATACTCTGGTTGACTTGCACCATAAAAGTCACACAACTGAATGATGTGCGTGTAGGCTCCATTCACATGCTGTAGAAGAATATCCGTATTTCTGTATCCAATGATACAGATACTCGTACGTTTTCTATCTCGCTCCCATTGCGATTGCGGCAAACTGTCAAATTCCATTTGGACAAGCTCTGGATGTGTATAAAAAGAGAGTCCTCCACAAATTTTGTGATTGTCGTCTTCGATGTACACTCGTCGTACTTGTTTGTATACAACGTCGTCTTCTGGACCTGACCGTTGGTGTTGTTCTACAGACGGATACTGTTCCCGTGGTATACTTTTGTCATCAATGTTTCTGGTGTGTAGAGCGCGCGTGTATCCTTTCCGGAACGCCTGTCGACCAAGCTATCGGGCGGGGGATGCATAGTTTCACGATTTTGGTCTTTGGCATTCGCAACATGCCAAAGTAAGTTTCAATTTTTTTAATATCGACACCAGCTATGCGAGAAATGTTGACAAACGATATTGGTACGGGTCCGGGTGATGGAAATTGTTTTCTTCTTCAGTTTCTTCTTTTGCCTCATCGTTTTCTTTTTCTTCTTTTGTTCCACATGCCAATCGAATCGAGATGAAGATGGGTGACAATGACAATGATGGACATGTTATGGGAGTCCAATATTAATCACTGGTACTGTGCACCGGAAATAGAATTTCGCGAATCGCGAATAGTTACGTATTCCCAGGCACTCTTAGAGCCCAGAGAAGAGCCGACCGACAACGAATTTCCATATTTCCAAATCAGGGCAGCAGCGGACAGACTAAACTGAACTACAATATAATACGAGTACAACTAGACTACCTAAGAACTACGAGTATGTGCACATACAGGGAAAGTGTATCTATGTATATGAAGGTTTGTCGCTTAAAGAGTCCGAGGGGTATATAACGTATACCATGCCGTCGGTCATGTGTACGATTTTTCGCTTTCCCCCGTTTTGCCAATCAATATTCTACGGGAACGCTTCTTGAATACTAAATAGCCTTAAACTTGATGGACCTGTTACCTTTATTTTTGCCTTCGTTTCCTCTGTGCTGTTAGCATGAGTTTGAGTACGTAACTATGTATAGGTGTTTGTATAGATTTTGACTGGGCTAGCAATTCCATGCAGTCCATGTACTATAGTGACGGTATTGCCAGCCGTCCGTCGTAAGGTGAAGCATCCCTTTTTACGCATACTCGCACATGGAACAGTCAGACCGACCCCTCGAAGCTATTATGTTGAATACAATTTTCTTCATCTCTTATTTTTTTTATTTATTTATTTATTTTCTTTTCTTTCCTCGGTTACTCGTAGCTTAACTTTGTAAGAATGTATGTAGGCATGTTGGATACAACTGGGGGGATTAATACATAGTTTTAGTGTTTTCTTTTTTCCAATTTTTTTTCCTGTAGCTATTTGTGCGGCTATCTTGGCGAATTGGAAGCGATTTGACTTTAAAGGAATTGCCGAGCCTAGGATTATTGATTTTGTACTTTTTCAGAATTGTGACTGGGAAACATTAGCAAGAATCTTGTTCTGTCGATAGTCGAGGATTAAAATTTGTTTGTTATCGGATGTTCAGTGCTCTAAGCCAGTCTTTACGGAGCCTAAAACGGGGATCTCTGCACTTACACCTGACTGTCTCCCATTCCAGTGGAACGAATGACTTTTGAATTCTTCAGTATTTGTAAAATAGTTGATAGCATCATTTCAGTTTGGTATGACTTATGACTTGTGTCTATCACACCAGTTATGCGCCTGAGTGTGAACTCTATCGTACGGCAAACTTTTCCAACCCCATCTTATTGAGGTTTGCTATGCACGCTTCACAAGGAACGACAATTTAACAACATTCAATCCAGAATACCATATTCCATGGCTGAATTTCTCTGGACTGTCTGACAATAATCTCTGTCTACGAAGACAGACTAGTGATGAGAATAGATAAATCAGCTTAAACTCTTCGAAAAGATAAGCAGCACTTGCAGAGCGGTGTTGAACCGTATCAACTCAAGTAAATATTGTAGAATGTGTCGTACTTTGTTACTTACTTAGGTGGCGTTGCATTCTGGAATGGACATGGGCCTTCAAAAATCATGCGTCCCCAGCAAGCTCTGTTGTACTCGTATGTTAGCTGCGCACCACCTGAGAAATGCACTGGTGGAAATGGCTCTGCATTCACTGACTAGCCACATCGAACGATCCCTACAATATAAAGAGTACACAATGGTTACTCTCCTGGACATAGAAGGTGCCTTCTACAATGTCAGCACATCCGGAATCACGATTGCGGTGTCAACTCTGGTCACTTACTTGGGGAGTTAATCAGTTTTATGCTAAATAGCAGAATAATCAACTCCAAACTGGGTGAGACTTCTGCTAAAAGATGTGTCAGCAGAGGTACGCCGCAAGGTGTCGTCTTACCCATTCTCTGGAACTTAGTAGTTAATGAACTGCTGATATGCCTGGAAGCGGGTAGTAGTAGCATCGGTAGTGATTGCCTATGCGGATGACATTGCCATAGCCGTCTCAGGAAAGCATCTCAATACCATTAAAGCCCTCCTTCAACTAAATTTTAACAGATTAACCCGTTTGGCAGATCGCTGTTGATTGGGAGTGAACCCCCATAAAACTGATCTTGTCCTCTTTTCTAGGAAATATAAAATTCCAATTACAGACCCTCCTTCAATAAACGGCACAGTTTAGTCCTTTCCGATACAGCAAAATATTTGGGTTTCATTTTTCACAGGAAACTAAACTGGAAACCTAACACTCAAGAGAGAGTGAATGCACCTACAGAGTTTTATTCTCTTGCAAAAAAGCCATTGAGAATAAATGGGGCCCTCAACCTCGCGTAACCCACTGGCTACACGTCTCGATTATAAGACCGATACTCACCTGCGGGGTTGTTGACTGGTGAATGGCCTTAGACAATTCTGTCAACTGCGGCAAACTAAGCAGAGTCCAGAGGACACCATGTCTATGCATAAGCGGCATTAGACATTCTGTTTCACTTGACACTCCTCGCTACCTTCAGCAGGCAAGGAGCTGCGACTGCAGCTATTCGTCTTAAAGCGACTACAGAGTGGACAAATTTACACCATACCTGAACTTTGGTTTGACAAAGACTTCCATGTAAGCTTCCCCTCTAGATCATTCTGGGAGGAAGCTGCTTTCATGGAAGACAAGTCAATCCAATTCTACACAGATGGATCTAAAACCGATAGCGGGTCTGGTGGCGGTGTTTTTTCAGATAAGCTAAATCTAAGAATCTCTTTCCGTCTTCCAAATCCTTGTATAGTGTTCCAGGCGGAAATTTAGGCGATTAAAGAAGCTCTGTCCTGGATGAAGAAAGACGTGATATCTGCAGAGGATATCCGCATATTTTCGGATAGTCAGGACACTATCAAGTCCCTGGACTCAGTCTCATTAAATTCTAAAACCGCCCTCGAATGCCGATCATCTCTTATGGAGATGGCAGAGCAGTTCAACCTTCAACTTTGCTGGGTGCCGGGCCACAGAAACAGAGAACTGTAGGGCCGATGAACTCGCCAAGATTGGAACCACTCTACCGGAAAAGGTTGGATAGGTGTACCAATCACTAAGTGCAAACTAACATTAAAGCTGGATGCCAATAAAAGAACTGACCTTAGGTGGACTGTTGGGCAAACATGTCTAGCGACCAAACAGATCTTCTAAATAGGAAACCTAACAGCACCATAATAGGTATCATCACTGGACACTGCCTCATAGGCAAGCACGCAAGAAGGCTTGGCGCTTTTACAAACGATTTCTGTAGAAGCTGCATGGACGAAGAGTTAGAGGAGACAATCCTCCACCTACTCTGTACATGTCCAGCTCTCTCCCAGAGAAGCAAACTTCACTTAGAAGCTATCTTCCACAATGACCTAAACGATCTAAAAAATATAGACGTAAACAGTCGCCTACGCTCCATCATAAGCTCAAACCGGTTCCATTTGTTCCATTAGATCATAGATACACGTGGCATCACAATGGGCCAATAGGCCTAAGAAGGTTGGTATTTCCAACAGCCACTCTTACCTACCTACCTACCTTTGCTGCGTTTCTTGTCGGTGGTAGAAACGAAGACTTTCCGATATAAATGTTCCAACCATCTAAACCAAAGAAACCTGACATTTTTAGCTAGTAATTCCTCGTCGCTGTACAGTCCGTACAAATCTTGAAAAGATCTCCTCCGCCCAAACACTTTTCTCTCAAAAACGAAATCATCCTTATTTGACAAAGTACGAGTACATGCCTCGTGGCATAGAAGAGCACTAGGACGACCAATGTTTTATAGAGCGCTATTTACGGTTGCCCGAAAGGGCGAAAAAACAACGATTGGAAGAGTTCCCCTTCGAATGATCTCTAAGGTATTGTTGTTGTTCATCTTAGCTGCGGAGCACAGGTTTATACATTGACTACTTAGAAGTTCTATCTCTCTATTGTAACATTTTATCCAAGTCGTCGATTTGGTGTGTCCTTTCTTGATGACAGATACGAGTATATGTCGTTTAACCCTCGCTTAGCGCCTGAATTTTGTAAGATTGCGATTATGTATTGGATTGCGAGTTTCGTACAATAATTGCAGGTTAAGAACGTTATAGATGCTAAGAAATGTAAGCATAACAGTAAATCCTTTTGTTGAACATCAAAGGTTATTCGATTACACTTGCATTAGCAGAGATGCTAAACATCTCTACACGGTGTCATGCGTGGACCAAAAAAATTGGGAGATTAGAGTTGGAATCCGAAGGTCTTCTCCTAGGTCTGCCTAGGTACAAATTTGTTCGCTATACCAATTTCAGGCCTGAAACTACGAGTACATTGATAAGAACAAATTATTTAGTTGACAATGTCCTTACCGTCGTTCATAGAAGTTAGTGGCGATAAGACGCATTTTCGTGTTCGGCTTCACAAGTGAAGAATATAGATAAAGCATACGTTGTAACAAAAAAAAGTATCAAGTGGCCGGTAGCCGAAGTGGCAAACACTCCGACGACATCATACTTGGTGTGGCGATTCGGAGGCCTGGGTTCCGATTCCCAACGGGAGACACTGTTTTTTTTTTGTTTTTACTGAAATAATAAGTGAAGTGTAAAAAAAAAAAAAAGAGATCAAACACACGTGATGGATTGTGGAGTGCGGTCCGCGATTTCAATAGCGGGACCTGCGGACTTATCAGGCGAGGCCTCAAGCGGTTCAAGCCAAACTCCAACGGCTGAGAGACGGAGGACGCTTAGGCAAACTTCAAACTTAATCCAACGTCCCTCCCAACCTACTTCCTCTGTAAAACTGCTTGGAGGAGTGAGGGAAGGGAACAGCTTCGCTTCATTGGAACAGAGCGAATCTGAAGATGAAGAGGGGGAGATGAAGGTCATAAGTAGCAGCATAAAAATGCTACAAGAAAGGGTACTTGCCATCAAAGGAAGGCAAATGATAAGAAGGAAAAGGGAAGAAGAAGAGCAATCCCAACAACAACAGCAGACGCTGCTTGCACAAAAGCAGACCCAGCAACAACACCAACAACAGCGTAAAAAACACCAACAACAACAACAAAAGCAGCCACAACAACTGCATCAGCAAAAACAACAGCAGCCACAAAAACGGCAACAGCAAACACAGCAGCAGCAACAACAACAACAACAACAACAACAACAACAACAACAACAACAACAACAACAACAACAACAACAACAACAGCAGCAGCAGCTGACGAAGAAGAACGAGAGGGTGCCTCCTATCAACACCTATAAATTGGAGGTGAATGCAACCAAGGACCTGTGTAAGTTGGTAATTGGTAGTAATTTTAGTACTAAGCGATTGGGGAACGATCGCCATACCATCCACTGTAATACAGTGGAGGGCTACGCGAAAGTGAAAGAGCTCCTAAAGGAGACGACGACGGAGCACTTCTCATTCACACCAAAGTGTGAAAAGCGGCAATCGATGCTGCTGAAGGGGTTGGAACCGTCTTCCGATCCTGAGGAGATCCTGGCACTGCTCAAAAAGAAGGAGTGCGAAGGACTCAAGTTTGTAGGGGTAAAGCCATTTACCACAGCTAGAGCCAGGCGGGAGAAACGGAGTCTGCCGTTCTTCCTGGTGCAGCTCAGTCCCGAAAGCCGTCTGGATAGTCTAAGGAGTATCAATGTCCTAGACTACCAGGTGGTTCACTGGGAAAAACTAAAAAGGAGCGAAGGCGTTATACAATGCGTTCGCTGCCAGAGGTTCGGGCACGCCGCGTCGAACTGCCAAATGCAGCCTCGATGCGTGAAGTGCGCTAAGAACCACAGTTCCGAAGAATGTCCTCTGGGTGTTGACGGAGCATCCGATAGGTCGCAGCTCTCGTGCGTGTTATGTGGAAACGTGGGACACACCGCAAACTATCGGGGTTGTCCTAAGTTCGCTGACATTAAGAAAGCAAAACTGGCTCGGCAGCAGAAGGTGGAGGTCAAAGGTTCACCTGTCAGGTTTCAAACACCAGCCGTCACGTCCCAAATTTCCTACGCCCAAATGGCGTCTGGTAGGGGGGCTACGGTACAGCAAGCGACTGTTGCTTCTCCGGCGCCAACGCCGAGAACAACGGAAGCTGCACCTAACATGCTGGCCATCTTGCTTGCAATCCAAGGGCAGATGGCTCAGCTGCAAAAGCAGGTTCAAGAACAGGCCAAGCGGGTGGACCAGATCTACACGCTGCTGCCGGGCCTAACGCAACACATGTCGTAATGGGTACGCACATGGTGGAGCAAACTTTGAAGGTCCTTGCGGTGAATGTTAATTCACTGATTAGGATTGAACGAACGAGAGTCGTTCACCGACCACGGTAGTGTACAGACCTGTTTCGGCTTTTCATTAGTGAATTTCGTAAATTATTATACATATATATAATTAATATACAAACTTTCAAAGACACGGTTGGCGTAGTGTGATAGTGCGCGGACGCGAAATATTACATATTTCAAATTGTGCGGGTTCATTCCCTGCCCGAGGACAAAATTTGTTTTCTTTTTTTTTTCTCTTAAACTAATATTTAATTGAAAATAAAGAATAAATTAGTGACGTGGTCACAAACAAACAATTGATGAGTGACAAAGACCGTCCCGTTATCCCCACTGTGGGATTAGTGGACGGCACAAAAACAAATAATATTGGAGCTGCCCGCCCAACAGCAGTGAGTGAAAAAGCTGTCAAACGGAAAAAAATAACGAGAACATCAAATTCAGCAAAACGCCCCTCTCTATGCACGTCTAACGAAATGCTGCTAAGTAGGGAATTGGGGGGGGCGTCAACGTCTGCGGCAGCAATAGCAGCGCAAAACAAAAGACGTCACGATTCGGAAGATGAATCCGTCTCTTATAGAGAGGCACATCACAAAGGCGATAATAGCTTTGCGTCGTTGGCAACTTCTGAGTCGGAAGACGAAGAAGAACAACTGAATGCCATTAATAGCAGCATCCAGCAACTTCAAAAAGAGATGCTTGCTATTAAAGCTAGGCAAATCGCCCGAAGGCAAAGGGATCAGGAAGCTAAGGCAAGATCCCAACAGCAACAGCCACTGCAGGAGAAAAGTGCGCAGAAACAGCAGCAAACACATCAAGTGCAAAAGCAGCAAAAAACGCAGCAGCTAAAGCAACAACCGCAGCAGCAAAAACGATACCAAAAACAGCAACATCAGCAGCAACAACAAAAGCAACAACAGCAACAACAACAACAGCAGCAGCAGAAGAAGAAGAAGGAGAAGGTGCCTCATATCAACACCTATAACTTAGAGGTAAATGCAACCAAAGACCTTTGTAAGCTGGTCATTGGTAATAGTTTTAACATAAAGAGATTGGGGAACGATCGCCATGCCATCCACTGCACTACAGTGGAGGGCTACGCGAAAGTAAAAGAGCTCCTAAAGGAAACGACGACGGAGCATTACTCATTCACACCGAAGTGTGAAAAGCGGCAATCTATGCTGCTGAAGGGGTTAGAACCGTCTTCTGATCCTGGGGAGATCCTGGCACTGCTCAAAGAGAAGGAGTGCGAGGGACTCAAGTTTGTGGGGGTAAAGCCGTTTACCACTGCTAGAGCCAGGCGGGAGAAACGGAGTCTGCCGTTCTTCCTGGTGCAGCTCAGTCCCGAAAGCCGTCTGGATAGTCTAAGGAGTATCAATGTCCTAGACTACCAGGTGGTTCACTGGGAAAAACTAAAAAGGAGCGAAGGCGTTATACAATGCGTTCGCTGCCAGAGGTTCGGGCACGCCGCGTCGAACTGCCAAATGCAGCCTCGATGCGTGAAGTGCGCAAAGAACCACAGTTCCGAGGAGTGTGCTCTGGGTGTTGACGGAGCATCCGATAGGTCGCAGCTCTCGTGCGTATTATGTGGGAACGTGGGACACACCGCAAACTATCGGGGTTGTCCTAAGTTCACCGACATTAAAAAAGCAAAATTGGCGCGGCAGCAGAAGGTGGAGGTCAAACGTTCACCTGTGAGGTTTCAAACACCAGCCGTCACGCCCCAAATTTCCTACGCCCAAATGGCGTCAGGTAGGGGGACTACGGTACAGCAAGCGACTGTTGCTTCTCAGGCGCCAATGCCGAGAACAACGGAAGCTGCACCTAACATGCTAGCCATCTTGCTCGCAATCCAAGGGCAAATGGCTCAGCTGCAAAAGCAGGTGCAAGATCAGGCCAAGCGGGTGGACCAGATCTACGCGTTGCTGCCGGGCCTAACGCAACACATGTCGTAATGGGTACGCACATGGTGGAGCAAACTTTGAAGGTCCTTGCGGTGAATGTGAATTCATTGATTAGGATCGAACGAAGAGCCGCGATGTTTAAATTGCTACAAGACCAAACTCCTGATGTGATTTTCGCTAGCGAAACCAAGCTAACCGATAAGCACAAACTGGAGTACAATAATTATATTGTTAGAAGAAGAAACCGGCCCAGATCCAAACGTGGAGGCGGTGTAGCGATCTTCATTAAAGAAGGTATAAAATTTCACAGAGTGTACAAGGGAGTGTTGCGCAGGTTCCGGGTGTTGGAGGCAGTTGTCATTAACATTCCGCTCCGCAGTGGAAAGCGGCTGTACTTGGCCTCTGTTTATGCACCGGAGGTTTCACAATCCACCCTATTCATTACAGAGCTCGACACGCTTTTTCGACTTCTGAGGCTGGAATCGGGGGAGAATTATTTTATAATCGGCGGGGATTTCAACGCTAGACATAGAGATTGGGGAAATAATTTGCCAAATACTAGAGGGAACCTACTACTCGATTGGTGGGGTCAGCACGACGTCATGTACAGACTCGGTCTTAAAGCGACGGATAACCCGTCGTTTCCCAGATGCGGGTCTTATTTGGATTTACTGCTGTACGACGAACGTATACGACTGACAGGTACGAATTTACAAACATTAAACTGTCTGCGCACATTCGTATATGACAGCGACCATTGCGGTTTTAGCACTTAAATTACAGTTCCCAACGAAGTTGCGGAATTGCAGGAGTTTGTCCAAAGATATTTTTTCAACTACAGTAAGACTCGATGGACACGCTTCTCCGCAACTTTGACAAAAGCGCTCTCCTCGAACACGCTCCACCCACCGTCCAATAGGAATTTGTCAAACGAGGAGATCGACCATTACCTAAGACAAATGGACGAGACAATTAAACAAACTATGGACACTACAATACCGCGGTATCGACGAACGACTAACGAAGACCTGATCCGCAATCCTACTATTGACGCACTGCACCGACAGAAAAGTAGACTTCTGACAAGACTCAAAAACTTGTACAGACAGTTAACTGACAGACAAGACCCGGAGATTAGGACACTGAAGTCGTCGATTAAAAATATTCAAACGCTAATAAAAGAAAATTACAGAATTTCTGTAAGTTTGTATTGGAACAACAAGATACGGGCTGTAAACACCAGCAACCCGAATATGTTTCCGCAAATAAATAAACTATTTCGGAGAAAAAATCAAAACGACCTTCAGTGTCTTAAAATAGCACGTACAACAGACAACGAACGGTTACTTACAATAGCAGGTATTGATCCAAATGAGGGCGCTGATGATGACGCCTTCTTTGTGATCGAGGATCCACAGGAGAAGGTTGAGACAATAGGGGCGACTTTCCAGGAAGTATACAAGGCCATTGATATCATTGGCCCTAATTATGACCTGGACAGTCGCGTCTTGGGGCACGACTTCTGCATTCGAAATGAAATAGGGAACTGGCGATCCGAGGGCTCTGGTTTCACCCGGTTTAGCGACGAAAATATGGCAAATAATGTCACGACCAGAGAGGGTGACCTACCCCGGTTCATTTCGAGGGAAGAACTCCATGAGATCTTCGACACAATCAAGGCTAAGAAATCAGTAGGGACCGATGGTATTCCGAACATCGTGCTTCGACATCTTCCTCTAGAAGCGGTGGACATTTACACCACCCTGTTTAATAATGCAATGAATAATGCACATTATCCAGCGCATTGGAAAACGGCGGTGGTTCAACCTATCCCCAAAAAGGGAAAGGATATATCCAATCCGGCGAATCTCCGGTCGATAAGTCTCCTTCCGAATATCAGTAAGGTTTTTGAAAAGGTAATCAATAGAGCTCTGTCTAGGTGGGTTGAGGACAAACATATAGTTCCGGATAATCAATTCGGTTTTAAGGCGGGACATGATATCTCACATGCCGCGTCTAAACTGGTTTCTGATATCCAATGGAACAAAGGCAAGAAACAATGCACTGGTGCCTGCCTTGTTGACTTGGAGAAGGCCTTCGACACCGTATGGTTAGAGGGTCTTTTCTATAAGCTGACTCGGTTGGGGATCAGTAAACCACTCTTGTACATTCTTTATAATATGCTAACCAACAGACAGTTCATCGTGAAAAATGGCGATGTGACTTCTGTTGGAATATTTCAAATTAAAAATGGTCTTCAGCAGGGCGCGGTCAATTCGTCGATTCTATTTAACATTTTTACAAGCGACTTGATAGGTTCACTTCCCCATACTATTGCGTACGCAGACGATGTGGTAGCGTACAGAACAGGTCCAAAAATCGAGGTCATTAATACTCTCTTGCAGCGTGACTTCGATAAGATAAGACGATTTTGCGAAGACTGGAAGTTGAAAATCAACTTTCAGAAGTCGGAAACCATTCTCTTTAGGACGCCGTTGTCTGGAGCCTCTAGGGATACCAGAAAAAATTGGCGAAAGTTCTCTATCATTGGACAACACGGACAACCTCTTGCCTGTCGAAATGTAGTCAGATACCTTGGAATCTGGCTAGATCAGTTTCTGTATTTTGGCAAAAATGTAGATGCTGCTCTGGCCAGAGCTAAAGGTGCTTTTGCCCTTACAAAGGACTGTTTTATAGCAGCCAACTCGGGGGTAAAGGTAATCTGCTACATGGCCCTTATCAGGCCCATGCTGGTATTTGGTTGTCCTGTGTGGTTCAATGTACGAGCAAGCTTAATGGAAAAGATTCGGGTGTTCGAGAGGGCTTGTCTTAGGGCTTGTCTTCGCTTGTCCATATGATAAGTTTTGTTAACAATTTTTTTCTTAGCTTTAAGTATAGAAAATAAATATCCGTAAAGAAAATGTGAATGAGGTCGAAAGACATAGTTAGAGTGCCTGTGTGGGGCCAGTAAGTTAGTATAAGATTGTTAAGTAATTGTAAGCTAGTATTTAAGCATTTTTTGTTAGTATGTAAGAGTTAGTGATTAAGAAAATAAAATGCATATAAAACTAAAATAAAACAATGTCCTTAAATAGCTTGGCAGAAAGGCCGCAATACCGGCAAAAGTGCTGTACTTTAGTTTGGATATAGTTATTCTTACTTTGTCAAGGTTGAGTGGCTCGCTCTTACTGGCAGCTGATTTTTTTGTAGTCATCGCCGTTTAACTGACTACATGAATAGTTCTTTCATATTTTCAAAACTGACAACGAATCTAGCACTCTGTTCTCTTGTTCGTCCTCTTGTTTTTAACGTCTGATAAAGAACGTCTTTCCCGCTATCATAGTCTCTCAATTTTCTTGATTGCAATTCGACGTGCTTCTAGAGCACTTTTTCTCTCTTGGGCCGATGCTCGTCGAACCTTTTTTGTTCGTAGAGTTCACAAGCCACTCTAGTCTCCCTCTGCCGCGCCACTCTATATGTTTTCTATTTCTCTGTATGTGCCACCTCACATTCATCGACGTCAAACAACGGATTTCGCTGTGGTGGTCGGGCGAAATCTGGTAGTGGCTCAGGGCGTCGAACGTGGCTGAGGAACGCTTGTTCGCAAAGGCCCGATCGGTTTATTTCGATTTTACAACTAGGATGAGTTTAACATCATGCTTACAACATTGAGCATATGTATGCCTTGTTGGGGGCCTCATAAAAACATGAACGCGAGCATATTGCCACTGGGTGCTCGTTCACATGCCTGAAACGTAAGATTGCTCGCCTTTATTTACACCTAATGACAAATCCGAATTTAAATAGCCGCTGCTTTTCTTCTCGGTAGCGATGATTGTAGTATGTGTATCAGTTTTTTTATTCTACGTACATCCTTTTCGTGGCGGCACTTGGATTTAAGAGGACGGTACCGTAAAAGATTTTGATTTTGTTGACTCAAATTGAATTCTTTCGCCACCACCTTCTACTTCGGACACACTGACAGTTCCAATCAATCCACTGTGTCCACCCCTGTTATCACAAATTGACCGCCGTCGGCATATTGAACCAACGTTTTGTTCACTAGTGTAGCTTTAATCGATGGAACAAGTGATTCATTTACGTCACATTTTCCGTGGGCCGAGTAGCAAATGCTGTCAAAAATTCCACTTTCAAAGAAACTCAAAATTCCGACTTGTCGTGCGCATATTCAATCTTGCCCACTGAAGCGCAGTCTCACAAGACCTTCCGCTTTGGTGTGCCGATAGATCTTAGACAAAGTATACACTAGCTAGATAGTTTGCGCCCATGTAGTCATGACAAGTCACTTCATGCTCATCAGCAGAAAGTTAGTGCGACTGATTGGTCTTTATGTCGCAGTTGTGAGCAGCTGATCTATTCCAATAAACATATAACTGGAAATAAGTCGCCTGAACCGACTTCAAGCCATCAAAGAACGTAACAGCTTATTAACTGGCCTCACCCACTATCACAACCTATGACAGATACCAGCTATTCATCACCTGGACCTCTATGAAACAATGGTTAACTTCTATAAACCGGAAAACTAATCTAGTTAGGCCATGTAATGCTTGGAAAACACCTACCTAGGTACATATCTAAACATGTAATTTTGCTATACCATGTGACATCGGAAGTACGTAACACGAATAGCTTCATATTCCACAGTCCCGTTCAGTTATTAGGGTACGCTGGCGACTCAATGTCATAGGTCACTACAGAAGCGCTTAAGCAAATTGAGGAACATACGAAGTAAGGCAGTCAGAATAAAGACACGGCTCTACAACTACCAGTTCCACTCTACCTACCCAACGTTGCAAAGTATTGTACGACAAGCAGAAATCAGAACTGACGTCCTCCAATAAATAGGTCCTCACATATTTGATCTTATGTGCAAAACGACAAATTAAGGAAGGCTCAGCAGTGAACTCCATGAACTGTATCAAGATGTGAAAATAGTTTTTCAAGCTAAGGGATATCTAGATTGCCCACATGGTCTCCAATTGATGCTGGCGATATCTGGGCGGGCTCTGTTTATTAGGTCCTTTGTTATATTCTCACTGTGGGTTGGCCATATCATACTTGAAATGGCGCAGTTAGTTAGCCCTATCCATTGCAGATTGGGCTTCTGCAGGAAGTGTAAGTGGATTTGTCCTTTAACCGCTCCCAGCGGGATGTGGACCCTTACCGCGAGTGAGCCATGCTGAGCTGAGCCCTGGATGTGTAGTTCACTTGCACGTTCCTTTCCTTTTATGTCACTGTGCCCTGGAACCCATATTGTGTGACCCTGAAGCGTTCGCGAGCAAGCTCGTTCCGTCCCTCCTGTCTTTCTTCCACTAAGCTCTGGTGGTAAACCCTTAAGTTTATCTTAAAAGTTCAGTTTGGGTGTGATGTAGTAGGTTAGAAACCTGACCATGACCTTTGGGTAACGAGTCCAGGATGTTGTTGTGGCCGTACGGCCTTGCAATCTATCACCCAGATTGTTTGAGTCTAACTGCGTTGCATAGTGTGGTATTTTCTGAGTGTAGGTTGAGAGGCAGATGATGCAGGAGCACAGGTAGAGCATCTGCTGGGGCCGACCTCAACGGGCCCGTGCTGCCTATACTGGCTGTAATGCTTTTTAAGTTCGTAAGGTTTATCCTTTGCTCAAGGAAGGCCATCATACTAGTGATACGTAGGTGAGAATTGGACGCATTATACCTTTACAACGATTTTGCTGCAGGTATAGAAGGCGACGCATACCTTCCTTAGTTTGTGTTGGATGTTTTGCTTCCAGCTAATTTTTGTATCTGATAACCAAATACCTAGCGCTAGAGGATAGTATGAGCGGTTGACTGTTAAGACAAGGAAGGGTAAGACCAGGTATTCAGCCACAACTTGGGGCCCAGATGCTTAACTTATTTAGAGCAGCCTCCATGATTTCACTTATCACGGAAGGAAACATCCCTGACACTATTACCGCCACCTCTTCTCTGTCTAGTATTTCAAGAATTTCGTTCATAACCATTAGTCAGAGTAGAGAAGAAATAACACCACCCTGTGGCGTGCCTCTATCGATGAATTTGGTTTAGTGACTGTTTCCTAATAATTCTTGTTCTGGCTAAAAAAAACTCATCTGTGCCCAGGTCAGAGATTTGTGAATAGCTTCAGTGTGTACGTTATTGTACCTAGGGCATATTCTGTATAGAATTTTCGGTTCTTCACACTACCTCATGGAAAGCCGTCTGCCGTCTTGAGGTAGGCGTCCTGTGATTTAGATAGCGATGATTCTTATAGTATGCTTGGCATGTGGATGTCATGAAGGTTAAACTAATTGGCCCCAAATCCTTCGAGGACTCGGTATAAATACCAGTCGAGCTGCTTTGAGAACAATATTCTTCGGATAATCGTTAGTCCCGTCTGCATCTACAGTAAATGAATAAAATTACACAAACGAAATGCAGGTAATATACAGCCACATCTAACGAGAACTGTAGCTAGGATATGTATGGTACTCGTATGTGGGATATGCAGTACTTTAGATCGGAATTTACGAGCTCTCTCCAGAGAGATGGCTCATTAGTAAAACTTGGGTGGCGGTAAGAAACCAACTCAGCTTGTGTGGATGGAGCTAGCTGAATGAGAATGATTGTTCAAGTTTAGATCCATCCAAAAGTAAGTAAGTCGTCTTGGGGTCATGCTAATAGGAGGATTGGCTGCAGAAGCGGATTGTGGCCCATATATTTTCGCATATGTTATTTATGCAACAGTAATTAGCGTTCAGTCAATCCACTTAAGATAGAGAACATGTTGCCTAATGCGATAGCACTAGCGCAACTACTCGTTTTCGACTCGTTTTCAACTCGCTTTGACCAGAGTCTACGTAGACATTGCAATCTCTACGGACGAAGGCTTCATTCGCTGAGTATTTTGCCAAGCCAAGCGGAAAATGACTTAAATTGAGTTGATAAGGAATTCTTTGGCATGAACCTTGGTAAGGACTGCATTCATCCAAGCTCATAGCCAGGATGTTTCACGACGACTCTCAGAAGTCAGCGGCATTCTTCCTATCTGGCAACAACAAAGATTGCAGATTACCGATTGGCGTTTGACCGGCGCACTGTATTCTTTCTTAGAAACTCAGAAGCTTGGTTAACCATGAATATCAAAATCCATCAACTCTTCCTATGACGTGGTGTGCTCTAACGTTGTAGACACTGTATCACTGGAGCGTTTAATCATATTTCAATCAAAAAAAATGCTATCGGTTCACGATTAGGGAGCACTGTTTGACCATTTTGTTCCAGTTTCTAGCTGGATCTTAATTCCAATATCGCTCAAAACTATTTGGCAGAATCGAGGGCTTAACGCAAGACGAGCCCATCAACATTTGAAGTTTCTATCATAGTTTTCTTGGAATTGAATAAAATTCCTCAAACGTGCTTAAGCCCATTATGAGTCGGCGCGCAATATTAAAGGTGAAAAGTGTCATAAACTAAGGCAACTAAGTGGCAGATATAAGTCTTCCAAAAATTGTGATTGAAGGCAAACTTAGGTTCTCAGATGGCTATTCAGTTCTTTGTGAGTATTTGTGAAATTTTGGTGTCAAATTCGGATAGTCATAAAGAGTTCCAAAAGTATATATGTTGTAAATCGTCCTTTTGCTTTCGTGTTTCCCATTTGAAACAATGTACTAGCGAGAGCAGTAGTACTCGTAAAGTCGACGAGAAATTTAAATTGCTATCCCTTTGGCATACCGGGAAGCAGAATCAGTTTGCCGCCCCTCTAAAACATTAACATGGCAAGAGGGAAATAATACAATCAACCGGAATTATCCCCTGGGCATACGAAATACTCAATGCAAACAATGATTCGCAGCATCGTTTTGTTCGTCCTCTTCAGCAGCCAGCTACACCTACTTGGCGCTGATTCATTTCTCGCTACTCCCTACTCCAAATGCGTGCGCTTCACCGACCCTAGTTACATTGGAGCTTCATTCCTGATTAAAAGAACACGACTACGACGACCGACGACCGACTACGGTGCCGAAAACGAAATAAAAACCCAACAACCGAACAGGAACAGCGGCAGCAACAAAACAACAACAATAGCAGCGATAGCAGTTTTTGTTGGGGGCGAAAATATTATTTCGAGAAAAATTAACCAACCGAAAATGAGATGGAGCTCGGGGTGGTAGGAGGTAGGAAGCAACTACTGAAAACGTCCAGTGGCCACGTTCTACTCAAAGTAGATAAACTAAGCACAAACATTGGTTGCCCCAGCAGTAGTCGTAGGTGTATTATACGAAACCCACTAAGGCAGTATCCTTTAATCGAAGACTTGAGTACGAGTACGTTTGTATCTGTGCAGGATGGTCTATCCGTAGATGTAAAGGGCTTTGTGGGAATGGAATGTATGTATCTATTGTCACTTGCCAAATTTTTGGCGAGCGTATTTTCTTGGCGCCTTCCACTGTTGTACTCACATACACACACACACATCAAAGCCATTTGAAGTGATTTTCATGCAAAGATTGTCCGCATCAAGTTGAGTCTGAGGCTTTGTCTCTGGCAGGAATAGCCCGTATCCGTATTCGTATATTGCCGATGATAACATCCGTTTGAGGTAAGCGTGAGCTGAGCACAGTAGGATCACGGGTAGCTACAGCGATAGTGGCTGTGGCCTGATCCGTTTGGCTTCTGTGGTGTTAATTAGACCTTTTAATTGCGTGATTTAGAGAGCTTCATTAAGCTCGTGAATTCGAGTGAATCACGCGCTCTCGTAAGTTGGATAGGTGCTCTCGCATATTTCTCCAGATACGAGAATGTACAGACATTGGTTCCATGGGATTCGCTGCAATACACATCGATACATTATGGGATGCGCTGTTGGATTTAAAGCGGTTTTAAGCGGCGGCGCTGGCGGTTGATGATTGTGCCGGGTGATATGTGATGTGGATGGATGATTGTTGTTCGTCCGGGAGCGGTCTTTTTTTTCTGTACTTTCTCAGATCGGTGGTTTGGAGTGGAACTCTAAACGTTTGCATGGAACGATGCATTTGGCCTGATAAGAAGAGTTCAATGCTTGGTTGTCGGTTCTTGGTTGGATGGTGTACGCCGTAAAGTCTGGTACGTGCTGGCATATGTACGGGTGCGCAGAGGAGCCATTCGTGAGTTTAGTGCATTTAACTGGTTTGCCTTATTGATAGCCAAATTAATTAAGAGTGTAAATACAGAGGTTACGACTCGGAAACGCTTCACTATGGAAAAGGAAGATACGTATTATGTAAGTAAACAGTGCGAATGACTTTATTTAGAAAATGTTAACATTTGAGCAACACGACCTGTGTTGGTATTGAATTGTGCTCAAGTAATAGATACGATTCTGTGACGAAACTGTGAAGGTATTCTTTGGAGAAAGAGAACATTAGATTGGCTCCGAAACAGCTGAGAATAAGTCTACCGTATTATGTGGTAATGATCGTCTTTTCCGGTAAAGTCGTAAGTCTATAGGATTACAAAACATATTGTCAGCCCTACCGTTCTTTAGAATGTCACTGTAAACAGATACAAAAGAGTTGAATTTGAAATTTCTTGTAAGAATTCAACTGCCAGAGCTACTCGCATAAATACATTCAGAATGCTGAAATACTTTCGGACAACTCTTAAATATTGTCATCACTATGTAGTCAGTCAGTCGTTCATATCGGTCGTATTCGTTCAAATTTAGGGCCTCGTTTCATAGACACCCACGAACTTGTCAATTTGGAGCTGTATATTGGGTAAAGCAGGATTGCATCAGAGGTCAAAAGTGTTTGATGAGTTCCTTATATCAGCTTACGTTTGTGTGATTTAAGCAAGTATTTTCAAGGGTTCTGGACTTATTTCAGTGAGGCCTTATTGCCTCTGATGGTAATTATTGGACAGAATTTCTCTAAACACCTATAGCATGCTCTTCTAAGCTGCTTAACAAGGATCTTGGTTATTGATATTAAGGCCTGGTAATATAAAGGTTAAGTTGTATGAAAACGGCCCATTAATTCGCACAATACAATCTTCTCAGTATCCACAAAAATTGACTGAGGTGAGTTATAAATATCAATTTGAGAGGATTTGTTTGCTGAAGACTAGTTCATCAGAGACCATCTTACCTCAGGCCAAATACGACAAAAACTTAAAGTCAGACTCTTCGTCTCTCTGTAACTTCTTTCCGTGGCAACAATGTTAATATTAGCCACATCATAACGGGACATATCTGCAGCAAGGCGTAGTTTGTCTAATTTTTTTTTTTTTTTTTTTTTTTTTTTGACACATTGGAACAGAGCATGCAGACAAGGAACTAATCCATTGTTACGTCAGACTTTCTTAGACAAATAAAGTGACAATACCAGCACCCATCGCATCAGTTCCTAGCTTTATGAGAGCGCATCCTTGAAGAATCCTATATCATTCATGTAAAAGGAGGATGAAAACTTCCACATCTACTTTAGTGATTGCTATGGGGAACAAAAACGTCTACGCTTGTTCGTCTACGTATTTTTCACGCGCAGATTTAGACAAGAGGTTTTGAACTCCCGACCCGTGAGTGAGCGTGTTATGACAATCCGCATTAAGGCTAAATTCGCTAACATAAGCCTAATATGCGTACGCCTACGGAAGACAAGATGAGTTTATACGAGCTCCTCGATAAGACAAGACGGCGGGACAGGAAATCGCGAAATACTGCCAAATGTGTATCCCGAAACCCCACAACTCCTATTCTGTCAGCATCAGGTACCGAAGACCAGACCGCTGCCAATGTTCCATAGGAGACGCTGCTACTGATGTGCTGAGTTTCACCCGACCACCACCAAGAAGAATGCCCGCAAGCACAAGAAGCATACAAAGCAAATATCGGCTTCACCAAAAGAAGGAAAAAGATCACGAAATGCAAGCGATCGAACATATTGAAAGTTTGTACTCCAGGAATAACGTACGGAAGTCTTACCAGAAAGTAAGACGAACGTTTCAACGCAACAAAACGCAATAAAACAGAAACCTAAAGAAATCTAGAAGGAAACCTTGTGGTAGAGTCACATTCAGTGCTGACAATATGGAAAATCTTCTTCTGGAGACTGTAGAACGAGGACCCAGCCCAATATACCGCCGTCAGACAGAATAGACCATTCAACTTAGACGATGAAAGCCAAATTTTCGTCCCTCTGACCAATCTTAAATACAATAAAGCTGTTGAACCTGACGGGTTACTGCTGGAAGTAGCTTTTGTGAAGAGAACACACCAATTCATTTCTAAAATCTGGTCAGAAGAGTGTAAGCCTGCTGAAATACCAGCATCATTTTCCCGACTCGCAATAAGGGAAACCCCCTCAACTGCGCCAACTCAAAAAGTCAAAATCGATCCCTATCATCTTTTCATCGATTCTAAGCTCGCATATGATAGAATTTAGAGAGACGAGCTATATATGTCATGTATACCCTTGCCAAACTCCTCCATCCGCAAGATGCCATGGAGAACGATTGCTGCTCCGTCAAGCTTGGTAACGACTTACAGAGATCTTTGATGTCACAAAAGGTTTTAAACCAGGTATTTGAATTTTGGGGATCTCAACAATCCTACACCGGAGGCACAGCCTTTTACTCGTAAAAGTTTTATGTCTGTTGACATAAGCGGGCTGTTACCATTACTTTCGCTAGTATCGAAAGGAAAGCTTCCAAAATGGGTTCAGCGATAAAAGCGGACAAACCCAAGTATATACTGCCAACAGGAAGGGATATCACATCGACGAATTAGGCAAAATATCACAGCAGACAGCTGTAACCCTTAAGCCGGCAGAGACTTGGAATCTAAACCAAAGAGGCGTTTTGTATAGTTTCTTTGTATTTTAAAAATCGATAACTCGTATAAACTCGTCTCTAGTTTCAAATTGTACGGAAAGATCTTTGTCGTTATTACGGCCCAAAATCGGGTGACCTTCGCAAGAATATCGAACTCGGTAATAGACCATATAGTGACCTCTAACAAGTACTGTACTGTCGAAGGTAGCCCTATAGCCCGCTTATAGATGCTACTAGTTGGTCTGTTTTTCTCAGCTTTCATATTGACCTTAAGAGGTCTAGGTTCTCACTGTAGAAGTTCAATCAGTTAACTGACAATGGGATTCGTTCTTTCAGCTAATGTGCTTGGCGAAATCTTATGTACGATACTCACAAGACCTATTAGAATATGGAATCTCCTTTACATGGATTTCTTATACCCGAAGATCGCAGTCGCTTTTATCTGAGTGCACTCCTGTAACTTGGAGCATTCGATTTAAAAAGCTTCTCTATGCTTGTCGTAAGAAACTCGGCCAGCAGCCATCATTTTTTTTTTTTGTTTTTCAATCGCAGAATGGCTCTCAGCCTTTGTCATAGTAGTGTGACGGAACATCTACCGTCGAATTGCCCGGTTCGTTCGAATAACATTACGCTATAAAATAGTTTCGAGATGTGTGGTCTCTAGTACCGACAGGCTGTTCTGGACATCTGTCATCGTTTTATATATCTTCTTTGGAGGAAGAAGCCGAGGTTTTAAAACAATTTTCGCATTTCATTCTGAAGTGCCACACAAGTGGGAAGCAATCAAAGAGTTTGTCCTGTACCGTTAATACCAGGAGACAATTTAACAAGGTATCGGCAAACTATCTCCTAAATTTCGCTAATCTGCGTTCTGAAAGGGAGATCATCTTAAAGTTGCACTCTAGTATGCCACCTTATATCAGGACACGAAGAAACCTATTCTGGTTAGGATTTCATAATTTAAAGGACACTGACTGCCTGAGTGCAACCTTCATTTTCTTAAAATTTTTAGAGGAATCTTACTACTTACAATCTCACAGTAAGTCGTCGTCGTTAAATAGTTCGGTTGTCTTTTGACGCGCAATCTTTGAAGTCTGGGAGCGGGATTACTACCATTTCCATCCTTACATTCCATTTATGTGTTATTGTACCCGCAACGAACATTAAAATAACTCAGCCTTAAAGCCAAAGTCTTTGATATCCCTATTCAGTTCCTTTGGATCCGAAATTGTTTTTTTTTTACTGATTTCCACTAGAAAAGTACATTCATAAGGAACATTGTCAAGTTTTCTTACTCTTTAACACCAAAACTTCCCAATTTATCTGCAACCCACATCAGTAGCTAACAAATTTGGATACTAAAAAATGTGGGTTTAACCTGCCTAAAATCAGTCAACCCGGAGCTTTCATCCGTGCATAACGTCTCTACCTCGCATTCGTAATCGAATTAACTATTAACATTACCAAACGCGATCGAGCACCTAATTCCGAGGACAATCGACTGTCCTCGGGCAAAAAGATTCGTGTTAGTATGTCCGGTAAAAACATTCATAGGAAGGACTCTAGATTTAACTACTGGAGTCCCCTTCAGTGTTAACCGGACGATGATAAAGACAGTGAAAATATGGATGAGATTATTTCGCCAGTGAAAAAGAAGGTGTATGTTCCACCCATAAAATTGATTCAAAAGTCGAGTGAATATGTGCACCAATTAATGCAATCACTTAAAATAAGTGACTATTTTATCAAAAAAAATTCAATCGGAATAAAGATAGTCTGCGAATCAATCGAATCGTACATGAGTGTGCTCGTTAAGCTAAAAGAAAATGATTGTCAATTTTTTTCACACGCACAACTACGCAACCATCAAACGCCTGGGTAAGCCAGACTCAAACAAGTTCGGTTGTAACTAACACCAACGAGATGCAACCAGGTAGCAACTCCACACTTTTCACTATTGAAGAGCTAAATTCATTAGCTATGGAAATGATAACAAAATTATCTGTATGTAGACCAAAAGTTGAACAATTTGAAGTTATCACACATTTAGCTACTAAGTTTTTGTCTCTTAATTGTAAATAATATGGTAGATAGTAATATAAAAATAATAACATGGAATGCTAGAAGTATACGCAGCAAAAAGATTGAATTCCTAAACTTTTTAAACAATAACAATATTGATATAGCTCTAGTAACTGAAACTTGGCCTAAGCATGATGATAATCTGTCCACCTTTGAATTTAAGTGCTATCGAGTAGATAGAAGGGGTGGAGGTGTTGCAATACTTATATGAAGAACAATTCAACATTCGCTCTTACCAATTATTCAAACACGCTTAGTAGAAAATGTGGCCATAGAGGTAGAACTAGAAAATCATCAAACAATTAAAATCTACTGTGTCTATTTCGCTGGTGCTCGTAAGTCTGTCGAAAATAAACATTTGTTTAAAAACGATTTAAGGAATCTTTTCTGTGTAAATGGTAATTTTTTGGTAGGAGGTGATTTCAATAGTAGACACTAGGAATGGGGCTGTACAAGAGCCAATGTTTGGGGGAATTTACTCTAGGACCTTACTGAATCACTTCCAATCTCAATTTTGTATCCTCTATGTCCTACATATGTTCCAGCTGGTTCTCGCGGCCGTCCTTCTGTCCTTGATATTTTTATTTCAAATAGTCCTAGTTTTATTACGCAACCAATATCATTAAACCAGTCCTGTGCAAACTTTTTTGTTCAGGCAAAGCAAGCGTACAGTACTTCCAAGACCTAAAAAATGCAAATTGGAAACGATACCGTGCAATTATTAGAAGAAGAGTTCAAGAAAACTTTGCGAACGTAGAAGATATATCTATTAAAGAAGAAGTAGATGCTATTGTAACTGACTTAAATGATTTAATCCTTGAAGCCGTAGCGGACTCTATACAAAAAGTTAAAATAAATAAATTTTACAAAAAGCTTTCCCCTCATTTACTCGTAGTTAAATTAATTAAACTGAGAAATATTCAAAGAAGAAAATGGCAAAGATATCGGCAGATGTTTTATCGAGATAATGTGCAGCACCTAAACCAGTTGATCTCAAAACATTTAGCTCAACAACGCCACGAGGAATGGAATAAAAAACTTGATTCTCTAGATAAGAACGCCAAACCATTTTGGAATGTAAGACCAATAACTTTCCAAGATTCTCCTCACTCCTTCCCCCCTTTGCAACATCTAAAAAGAACACCAGAGTCGCTACACCAAATTCTCTCCCTCCCCTCACCAAATATTTAAAGCCGCTTCAAAACAGAGTTTCATTCAACCTTGCTCCTGCGCCTTCTACCCAAGTTCCAACTAACAATGCCCCATCCGACAAATATCCTAATTTTATTAGCTCCCATATACTAAACCCAACCACCCATTCCTCATCTTCATCTATCAATCCACCTGATCCAACCCCCCTCACTAGTCAAGATTCTAGTTCCGGGGTGCTTGACCATCCTGTCCGTTCATCATCCGCTCGTGCCTTCGATTCTCACCCAAAATACCTTGACCCACTCCTTCCACCAACTGTCAAACTCACTAAAAAATTTTCTGATATGAATGATGACAGTCGTTATGTAGTATCTCGTTTGAGAGACCGCTGCATTTATGAAAATGTTCGGCTCTACCTTGCCTACTTACACGACAAACCCAACTCCGTTTGCATTGATGGCATAACCAAAACCAACATAATGGTTTCGATTCAACGAGAAGGTCTTATTATTAAGCCAGCGGAACTAATGCAAATTTTCGAGAGTTTCGACATCTCTTCGGACGAAGTTCATAATGATCTTTCTACGTTGTCTTCGCATGTCAGCTCCAAACGTCTTTCCCATTTGCAAAGAACTCGTTCAAATTTTAAAAACTATTACAGTTCCTAACAAACTGAAATCTGTATCCTCCAGTCCACAATGACTGTCCATTTACTACCAAAATGTAAGAGGTTTGCGCTCTAAAATCTCCTCGGTATATCTCAATTCTCAAAAGTTTCCCTGTGACCTAATTGCTCTTGCTGAAACAAATCTAATTCCAGACATAAAAAACCATGAGCTGTTTCCTCCAAATTTCAACGTTTTTCGAAAAGATGGATTTGAAAGAGCTGATAATCCTTATGGCCGCGGTGTTTTACTAGCAATCCGGAACTGCTTTCACTCAACTCCTGTCGATATTCCCCACACTGAAAACTTTGAGTTAGTATGCGCCAACATTACGCTCCCCAAACGATGTCTTTACGTACTTTGTTGCTACATTCACCCATCTCAACCCATTGAGTCTTATCAACCTGTAGTTCACGCAGTTGATTTTTTGACTGAGGATGCACAACCTGAAGATTGCATTGTTCAAGTAGGAGATTTCAACCTCCCTCACCTTATATGGGAGCCTTCCGATGATTCGTCTCATTTTGTCTCTCGTAATTCGACCTCTGAAATAGAACTCAAGTCTGCATCAGATTAGTGGAATACCTAATACAATGAACAGACAATTCGACCTTGTCTTCACATCCGATTCAGATAACTGTGTCGTTTATAGGAGTGATCATCTTCTTTCTAAACTAGACCGCCTTCATCCCCCCTTGTCAATTATATATTCATATGAAAATGGCAACACATGTGTCGATTCGGAAAATTCATTTTCATTTGACTTCCGAAGAACCGACTTTAACAAACTTAAAAACCTCATCAGCAACATTAACTTTGACTTTATTGGTGAGACAACTAACATTGATCTTGCCCTATCAACGTTCTATTCGTTAATTTTCTCCTGCTTTGCCCAATCGGTTCCGTATACCTTCCGAAAGGACTGCATATCTGCTCCTCCCTGGTACAACAATGAGTTGCGCTCTCTCCGTAATAACAGAAACAAGTTGTGGCACAAATTCTTAAGAACTCGATCTGATTCCGACTACAGTAATTATCGATCGGTATATAATCGTTTTTCTGAACTTTGTGAGTCTCTTTACCTTGAGTACCTCTACCGCATGCAATTTAGCTTAGTCTCGGACCCTAAACGCTTCTACCAGTTTATTAATACCAAAAGAAAGTCAGACGGCTACCCATCTACTCTGAAAATCATTTTAACAAATCCTTTTCTAAGAAAACAGCTGAACCCGATCCTAGCTACTTTAGCTATATGAGAAACTATCCTGAGACGTCAGCCATTGCACTAAATATAACAACAACTTTGGTATCTGAAAACATTACCAAACTTAAAGATGATTTCTCGTCCGGCCCTGATGGAATTCCGGCTATTGTAATAAAAGAGTGTGTTACCCATCTCGGTCCTCCTCTTGCTGCCCTATTTAACTTGTCTGTCTCAACAGGTACTTTCCCTTTCCTATGGAAGGAATCTTACATTATCCCTATTCATAAAAAAGGAAGTAAAGCCGAAGTCGATAATTATAGGCCCATAGCGAAACTCTCTTGCATACCCAAACTTTTTGAAAGCATAGTCTATCAACAACTGCTTCCGTACTGTAGGCCAACTATCTGCACAAATCAGCACGGCTTCATGAAAGGTAAATCAACGACCACTAACCTAACAGAGTTCGTCTCTATGACTCTTCATGCTTTAGAAGACGGTGATGAAGTCGATTCAATTTCCACAGATTTCAGCAAGGCATTTGATAAAATTTCTCACCAACTTATCATCTTTAAACTAAAAAAACTTGGCTTTTCCCCTCATTTTGTGGCAAATCCTATTTAGAAGACCGAGAATACAGGGTCATCTTCAGATCTTTAATATCAGACCCCATTTAAGCAACATCTGGTGTCCCTCAGGGTAGTCACCTTGGTCCAATCATCTTTATCCTCACAATTAATGATATAAATTTAATTTTAACGAACTCTAATCTTTCTATTTTCGCTGATGACATGAGAATTTCCAGAGTCATCTCATTGCCTTCTGACTCCCATTGCCTGCAAGATGACTTGAATAAGTTTTCGGTATGGTGCAAGCAAAACTTTTTGGAGCTTAATGTCAGCAAATGCCAAGCGATAACCTATTCCCGTAAACGTCTACCTCACCCTCCAAGAAACTACTTCATCTGCGATGAGCCTATTCCTTCCACTACCCAAGTACGGGATCTAGGTATAATTTGTGATAGAGAATTGAATTTCGACTCACATATTGACAGCATTATAAATAAAGCTAACTCTTCACTCGGCTTTATCAAACGCTGGTCAAAAGAATTTTCCAACCCTTACGTTACAAAGTCCCTGTACATTACTTTTGTAAGGCCTCTTCTCGAATATTGCAGCCAAGTTTGGTCACCCTATAAACTAACCCACATTCAAAGAATAGAAGCAGTCCAACGCAGGTTTATCCGTTTTGCACTTCGTGGTCTACCTTGGGCCGATCCATATGGATTACCCCCCTATGAAAATAGGCTAAAACTAATTGACATGCATAGCCTAAAAAAACGTCGTGAAGTCGCTGATGTACTTTTTATCCACCAGTTACTGACTGGAAATATCGACTGCTCGACAATAACGCAAAATATTGCATTCACTCCCAATCCCCGTAATCTAAGATCTGTCCCACTCTTCCTGATCCGAACTCACCGCACCAACTACGATCACTTTGAACCCATATCCAGAATGTTGCGTATAACGAACAACTACGCCGAAGTCTTTGACCTAAATAGCAGCAAACAAGAAATAAAAACAGCGCTGCTCAATATGCCACTCCCTTAACATCTCCCCCGTCCACCATTTCTCCTCGCCCCATTAGGTTAAGTATATCTTTGTTAGTTTTTAAGTCTAGTTTTAAGTTTGGCTTGTTAATAAGCTTAATAAAGTTGTCCGGGGTAGACCCGGGCCAATAATAATAATAATAATAATAACAATAATAAGGTAGTTAGAATAATTAAAAATAAAAACAAACAACTACCTGGACTTCAAAATGGATCTAATTTCTATTACACAGATGATGAAAAAGCAGACGCCCTTGCGATTACTTTTTTAAGAAATCACTGTGTTTCAGCAAGCCTAGGGGATCCAGCAACAAATGCATTGGTTAGTGAAACAATCCAGGATTTCAACACCCTAATTCCTGTCACCCCTTTAAATGCACTTCTTACAGAAGACGATGTAAAATTTCATGTCGATAATTTAAATATAAGAAAGTCCGGCGGGTTTGATCTTATTAAAAATTTGAATCTCAAGAATTTGCCCAAAGCTGGAGTGAAATTTTTAACAGACATTCTAAATGCATGTCTGAAAATTCAATACTTCCCCAATACTTGGAAAATAGCCAAGGTGGTTCCAATTCTGAAAGCTGGAAAACCCCCTGTGAGCCCCGAAAGATATAGGCCGATAAGTTTGCTTAGCAGTGTAAGTAAAATATATGAAAAAATTCTCAAAGAGAAAATATCAAATATAGTTACAGAATGTAACATACGAGTATATCCTGACGTGCAATTCGTTTTTAGACTTCAGCATAGTACCTCCCACCAGGCTCTTCGAATTTGTAATTTTGTCAAAAAAAAAAACCGCCAAAAAGGAAAATCAACCGGGATGATGCTTTTGGACATCGAAAAAGCATTCGATTCCGTTTGGCATGATGGTCTATTATATAAAATGATTATGTACAACTTTCCTCCGTTTCTGTGTAAGATAGTTCAAAGTTTCTTGTCAGGTCGTTCTTTTAAAAGTCCAAATCAATGGTAGCGTCTCAAGTCTGATATGTTTCGAGTCAGGTGTTCCCCAAGGTTCTGTTCTTGGTCCAATTTTGTACAATTTGTTTACGTCTGATTTTCAAAATTTGACCGATTGTGAAGTTGCAATGATACTGCATTACTCTCATCAGACGAATTTGCTCTCACTATTGAGACTAATCTTCGCAATGCGATGGTAGTAATAGAACACTATTACAATAGGTGGAAAATTAAGCTGAACGGTGAAAAAATGCAAGCTATCTTTTTTTACCCGAAAAAGAAAACCTTGCTACCTTCCGAACAGACAACTGCAATTGCATGGATCGACCATAATCTGGTCCAATTATGTAAAATACTTAGGTATATATCTGGACAGCAAACTTACATTTCATGAGCATATTTCGAGAACCCTACAAAAGGTCAATATAGGAAGAGGATATTATATCCTTTTATAAACAGAAAATCAGCTCTCTCTAAGGAAAACAAAGTGATCATACACAAAGTAATTTTCCAATCGATACTTCTGTATGGGTCTCCGGTTGGGGGAAGTTGTGCGCAGTGCCACATTAAAAAGCTGCAAGTGGCACAAAATAAGATACTCAAGATGATTCTTAACCTTCCATGGCACCATTCTACTTCAAAGCTACATAGAAGAGCGAATGTTGAATTGTTATTGGAAAGAATTAAAAAGCTTACGTGCAATTTTTAAAAACAAAAGTGCTTACGCTAAAAATCAGCTAATTAAAGACCTATTATAGTTTATACATATATCTATTCATATAGTCAATTTATATGTTGTTTACATGTATATTTATACTTATTTATTTATTGGGTGTCCCAAAAAAATCAAGTTTAAATTTTTGTAACGCATACCCTCTTATTTTATTCGAATACTGTCAAAACAATAGTAAATAAAGTTTCATGTACTTTGAACCAGAGGAACCCGTGCCGACTTGCATCTAAACATGTCAGTACTTGCAAGGCATGGCACGCGAGTAATAACATATCGATAACTTGTTATTGCATGTTTATTTTATTAGTAAACACATTGTTCTCGTTCTGTTAACATGTCGGTGGAGTTACGCAGTTGTAGAAATGAGATATTTTTAATAGGGAACGTTAAACATCAAATTACTGGTTCAAAACTTCCCTCTAATGGGCAAGTACTGGCAGTTTTGTTCTATAATATTCGTGAAGTGAATTTAAGTGTCAATGAGAGCGCAAATCTTACTATTCGTGAGTGCATTATTTATTGGGAAAAGGCCCGTATCCCGACAAGATCTCTACCTAATTGTGTTAAAAAATTAATTACATTGTATCAAGTTTGGAGAAATTTGCAAAAAAATCCAAACAAAACAAAAAACGTGTTTGAGCAGCGTCGACATGAGTTTGTTACAAACTTAAACAATTTGTTTGACATTGCACATGCGGATGCACTTCAATTAATAAAGATAGATGAAGATAGGATTTTTTTGCAGCGCCAAAGAGAACCAGGCCGACCTGGTCATTTAGCCGGAGTTGACCAAAAACAAACACACAAAGAAGAAAGAGCGCACCTTAGAAACGTCGAGGAGCAAAAACGACGTGCTAAATATTTTTCATCCTTAGCTCCTTCAACATCATCTTATGACCCGCTACAAGAAAGTTTGTCGTCTGATTCAGAATTGATGGATTTACAGGAAATTTTGCCAAACCTAACCAAAACAGAATCCAGTATAAATAAAACTGTTATGAGGAAGAATTTTATCACTCCAAAATTAGTGGCAGCATTAGATCGGTGTCAATTGAGTGTGAGAGATGCTGTGTTTATTATTGAAGCAACTATTGAAGCTCTTGGACATAACACAGACGAATTTCCTATAAGCAAGTCCACTATTCAAAGGGTTCGTACGGAAAAGCGAAAAGAGCGAGCGGAAGCCATAAAGGTTAATTTTCAAAACCAGGTTCCGGATATTGTAACACTCCACTGGGATGGTAAACTTTTGCCGGCTTTAGATTCACGCAAATCTAAGGAAGAACGTCTGCCGATAGTTATAACGTTTGACGATAAAGAACAACTTATCGCTGTACCAAAGTTGGATAACTCTACAGGAAAGGAACAGGCCCAGGTACTTTGGAATGCTATAATTGATTGGAATCTTATATCATATTATGTACATATATTTTTGTAATTTTTTTTTTTTGTTGAATTCGTTTATTTTCTCTTTAAGTTATATACAATTCAATTAAATTACTAAGAAAGAAAGAAAATAATAGTGAGCATTCTGTAACTCAGTAAGTTAGTGACGAATGCCACCTTTAAATATAATACATAATTTGTTTAGATGTGGGGTGACATCTATTATAGTTAAAATAAAAAGCTTTATGATGATGTGAAAAAATGAAACAATTAAAAATTGTAATTCAAAAAAAGAAAAAAAAGTAGAAAAGAAAAAATTAAAAAATATATATATAATGATCGCAAAAGAATTGAGAAAATAACATGAGTATTACTAAGGAACAATTAAAAAGATAAAAGTAATGAGAATACAATGATACGAACAAATTATGCTGCTGATGAAAATGAATTATTTAAAAGAGATTCAATTCTCTCATGGTCAATCGTGAAAAGCCAGTTCTTAAGGGTTTTTAGAAATAAGTGAATGTTGGAAATGGAACGAATAGAGGAAGGAAGGTTGTTATAAATAGTAGGGGCTGTAACTTTATAAAAATGTGTAAAATGAGTTCTGTGAGCCATTGGAACGTTTACGAATTGTGAGAATTGTGAGCATCTGCTTGGGATGTTTCCACTCCGTTTATAAAAATCTTTTAGAACCTTAAAAACGTAAAGATGTCTAGCTGGTAGGATACGCAAATCACTGAATAGAAGAGGCCAGCTCCGAGTAAAGCGATCTTTTTTACATAAAATACGAATCAAGTGTTTCTGAGCTGTCAATATTGGTAGGAAAGTGTTGTGATAAACACCACCCCAACATGTGATACCATATTGTAACTTGGAGTGAGCAAGAGCATAGTACACTGTTTTAGCAAGTTTTGTAGAGCAGAATTGCTTAAGCAGATACATATAACGTGCCACCAATAACACATGAGATTTGATTGACTGCGTGTGGTCTTTCTAATTCAGCTTATAATCAATTATTACTCCGAGGTATTTATATTGTTGCACTGATTCAATATTAAAGCATTTACTGGAACAAGAGTATGTTTATAAAAAAGTTATTATTACCACATTTATGAATAGGAAGGCGAAATTTATTACAATCGTATGAATGAAAACATAGATTGAAATTTGATAAGACATTATTAGTTGTGCTGAAAGAAATTAGTTTAGTTTTCTCGCTAATAATAAGCTTATGTGAAAAGAACCAGAGCCTCAATGTTTCTAAGTCCATAGAAATTTCAGCGATGCACTCGAAGTGTGTTTGGGATTTGTAAGTTAGGGCTATGTCATCGGCGAAAGCTGTGGGCAATCCATTTAATTTGAGTTTAAACAGAGAGTTAATATAAATTAAGAATAAAACAGGGCCAAGAACTGATCCCTGAGGCACGCCATTTTTTTAGAAAACGTGAGTCACTTGAACTGTTATTTAAGGTAACTTTTTGATCTCTGTTTTTCAGATAGGAATAGAACCATTTATGAATTATACCCCTGAAACCCGCGTTGTATAATTTGTCCAAAAGTAGATCGTGGTCAACCATGTCAAAGGCTTTAGTCATGTCTATAAAAAGAGCCATCGTAGGTTTGCTGCAGTTAAGACTCTCATACAGTTGGTTGCACACTCTTAAGATAGCATCTTCAGTAGACAGTCCCATTCTAAAACCAAACTGTTCGTCACAAAAAAAATTGAAATTTATCAAGAAATGATAACATTCGAGACTTCATTAGTTTCTCGAAGATTTTAGAAATGCTTGGTAGCAGAGAGATCGGCCGGTAATTGGACAGACACTTTCTGCAACCTTTTTTAAAAAGTGGGATTACTTCGGCTTGTTTTAGTTGCTTAGGAAAACAGCCATTTAGAACAGAGAAACTAAATAAATAAGTCAAAACATCCACAATATACAAGGAGGTATTATACAACATCGTACCAGAAATACCATCACTTGTACAAGAATTTTTATTTTTTAAGGACAAAATTATTTTGTAGGTTTCATAAGATGTAAACGAACGAAAAACAAAACTGTTTGTTTGTATGACATCTGAACCAATCTCTGAAAGAACGGAACACATGCAAGTCCCATTTGACTCATCCGAAGTTTTTCGGAAATATCAGTGAAATACTCATTAAATTTATTAGAAATGACATTGGAGCTGGTAAATTTAACACCATCAATTTCTATAGTTTCTATTCCGACAGTTTCCTTTTTTTTTACCTAAAACGCTATTAACAATTTTCCATTATTTTCTAACATTACCTTTGGCCTGTAAAAACGAGTTAATATAAAATTTATTTTGTGCTTCTACAATTTTGTTTTGAACTTTCTTGCATAGACAACTATAGTATTTTCTTAACCTTGAATTGTTTGGATGGTTTTTATATTTTACGGCGAGCTTATTTTTTATTTTTATAAGTTTTAAAAGGTTTTGAGTATTACCTATTTATTAATTCATTCTTTATGTTATTTATTTATTTATTTATTTTTGTTTGTTTAATTTATTTATTTATTTACTATTTACTCATTTGTTGAGTCAATATTTATTATTGTTAACATATTTTTATTTTTATTTACTTATGCACCTGTATACTTATTTATTTATTTATTTACTATTATTATAATTATTTTTTTATTTATTTTTTTTTTTCGCACTTAGATTGGAGGTTTTTATCGTATTTTCCTCCAAATTTAATTTAATTTAATTTAACTTTACAAAACAAAAAAAGAACAATGTTTCAGCAGAAAGATATAAGCAATATCATATCTCTGTAATGTAAAATGTGTGGTAACTATCCTTTGTAAAAATTTGTATACGAAATAAAGATCTATCTATCTATCTAACCTGCCTAAATTAAAATGGGTTGAGATTGATCAAACATATTTTACTGCTGCTAACGTGGTGTCTGAAAAAAAATCTTCATGAACTGTATTACGGAATCTGGTCTTTTCCAATTAAGTGGTATTGTCAACAATCTTGGAAGATAGCGTAATCTTTTCTTCTAATGCAGATAATGGCATTGTTTCAACGAGCAATCGCTTTCTATCTAAACCAGAGAGCAGACTACCCGAAACTAAACAACTTTTTAAACACAACCAATTTCAACTCTCTCTATAATAAGCCTTGTCTTTCTATAGCTATTCCTCTTGATATCTTCAAAATCAAAATATCTTCCATTTTTGCCCCACCCTGGTACAACAAACTACTACGCGCAATATGATCATATGACACATTAACTAAAGATCAACGGTCCGATCTTGATTTTCCCCACTGAGTGCATCGAATCTTTTATGGGACGAATCGACTTTGGCACCCGTGTAGTAGCAACAATTCTTAAAGATCTTAACATACACAAATCCGCTGGTGCAGATGAGATATATCCCTTCTCTGAAGAAGTGTCTTTCCACGTTGCGTACACCACTGCGTAAGCTTTGCCATCAATTTTACCCTTTAGGACTCTTTTCGAGTATATGGAAAAAATCCGAATCTTCTTCTCTCTCCACCTACAGACCTATTGCATTTACGTCCCTTCTTTCCAAGGAACGTTCAAATCAAGTTGTCTTGGATGGTTTCAAGACTGATGGCCACAAAATAAATACTGGTGTGCCCCAGGGATCCATTCACTCTTTTTAACTTTTAACAACGATCTCTTGTCTGCTTGAAAGTACTCGCTGCTTTTCATATTCGTTTTCGGACTCACGACCCTGGTCTTCGGCTGTAGAACGGGAAGAGCTTAAATTCAGATATTAATTGCGTAACTACTTCGCGGACCACTAACAGAGTGGAATTTAATGCTTCCGAAATACAATGCTGTCTGCTGTCATTGAAGCGAAGGCCAAACACCCAGCCATTATGCATAAACGGCACTTGAATCATTGAAGCCGAAAAACTTTCCATTCTCGGTATGTGTGTCAATGAAAACCTATGGAATGACCACATATTCGGTGTAGCCAAAAATGCTGCGAAATGTCTAGGTTTCCTCAAGCAATGTAAGAAATACTTTACCGCCTCTGATCAGGCTTCAATATATAGGCATTTGTCCGCCCAAAATTGGAGTACAATCACCACATTTGGTCGGGTGCGCTCAAAACATCCCTACACCTGCTAGATAGGATTCAAAAGCGTACAATAAAATTCATAGGTTATGCTAATATCACTCAGACAATGGACACCCTCGAACACCGGCATAATGTCTCGTGTCTCATTCTGTTTTATCGCTATTTCCATCACCAATGCTCCATAGAAATTGCCAGTACCATTCCGTGCCTTCAAACTTTTAGCCGTAACACCCGTCTCGCTATGAATGCTCATCAGTACACCCTCAACCCCACTTTCGGACATACTCTAAAATATCGTGATTCATTCCTAAACCGTAAAGCTCGATTTTGAAATGCCCTGCGTAGCTCTCTCTTTCCAAGTCATTATAACCTTCAAACGTTTAAAACCAACGATCATCAGTACCTCTCTTTCTTTCCTCCCTGATTTCCCTTGAGAGCGCGCGAATTATAAAAAGAAAAAGAAAAAACCGTGGAGTGAACTGCTAAATTTTTCAGCCAGTCCGAAACTCCGACCAGCCTTACTTCTCCTACTTAGGCAGTTGTCCATAAACATAAGTGATTTCGGTGGACATGACTCCAGAATTAGTGGAAAAAAAGATTAAAAAATACTCTGCTGGTCCAGGCTCGCCATCGGGCGAAATTCTAAATTAACGGTTTATCGCGAGACTGTCCTCTATTCCAAATGTTCTCGAGAGCTTTATATAAGACTCATTGTTGTTTCATTACAAGACCGTCTTTTGGAATAACCAACACATTTTCTTAAAGGGTAGATCAACAACCACAAACCGATCAAAATTTATATTAAGTACACTGTTCGTTCTAGAAGATGGAAAATAAGTTGTCAGTTCAGGACCGATTTCAGGAAAGCTTTGATAAAATTTTGCATAAGGTCACCCTTCTCAAACTAAAAGCTCTTCAATCTGATTTCATTATTCGGATTACTAACTACTTAAAAAAAGACACTATACTGTTCTCTTTAAGTTCACAGTCTCTAAACCACTTTTGGCTTACCCCAAGGAAGCCTTCTTTGTCCTCTGTTATTCATTTTACAATTGACAATGTTAGCAGTATTATTTTAAATTCGTTTATATCAAGAAGACAGAGACATTTCCTCGAGATGAACGCCAAAAAATGCCAAACTATAACATACACTTGAAAAGGTTTCACAACTTTACCCCGGACTTACTTTATTGATAACGAATCACATTGGTCAGGCTATAACCATCAAGTCGTGGAGACTCAAACACTCAGATAATCATACTTGGCAAAACGAAGAAACAACGTTTCATTAATTCTTAACGAAGGACAATGGATTGCGACCTTTTCAAGTCCCTAACACCGCCTGAAGCTGTCGAATTTTTATTTCCACCAAATCTTTCAAGATGTATTTGGTCGTCTATTATTCGTAATTGAACCCCTTATGTAAAGTACAATGACCCAGCATGCATGAGCTGCACTAAAAACTAGAAAAAAATCAAATAAAAAACTAGAACTCACCCATTAAGGACGAATAAAAAAATTAGCTACAGGCACCCGGTCTTAATATGACATCCGCACAGCACTATTGCCACATCTGTCACATTTCACCGATGCAATCGCTTTCAATTCATGTGCCAGAAGCCTAAGTAGCCGCAATAATTGTAGAATTATCCTCGTCGTCATCATAGTTGTCGCCTTTTGCCCTAAGGCGCACTCCAACGCACATTCGCAAATGCCCAAAGTAGTAGTCGATTGCTAGTGGTTACCATGTGGAACTGGTAAAAAAGAAACTCTTACCCAGACTTCAATTGAAATCCCATTACTCGCTAACTCATCCACATGGAATTCTTTCATTTATTCTAAAGACGAAGTAAATACGAGAACCCATACTTGGAACAAGATTACGAACCATAATACATACAGAAACCATTCCAGGATGCCTTTGGGGCATTTCAAATTCGCCAGATCGGCAGAAGTACCAGTACGTACTCGTACGTACGACTCCCAAGAAGATGACAATTTTTTTTAAAAAGTTTGAATAGCCAAAAACACTTAGAAAAACAGAGAGGTAACAATAAATGCAATTCAAGGGAGGGGTTCCCCATATTCCAATTAGGCTAAGCGATTGCAGGTAACGCAGGAATCGGGATATTAATATTGCAGAATACCTACCGCTCCCGGACGCACGCACTTTGGACGGATAATATACGACAAGCAATGCATGGTGCCAGGCTAATATTTTGTGCGATTTTATTGTCTTTATGGTGAATGTACCAGCACCGGGACTCGGATTATTAAGAACAAATTATGTGCCTAGGCATAGAACCAAAGAGACACAGAGACACAGAATAGCGCGTGTTTGTCCTCCCATATTACGGGACAATCAAGGAAAAAGGACCAACTACAACTACAATGAGGATGACAACACCACCGGGGTTGAGCGTTATTCCTCATCTCTGTGGAGTTATCGTTATGATTATTGCATGAGAAGACCCGGGGTTGTATTCAAGTTCACCCCTGGCAGGGTAGAAAGGAAATAATTCCGGGACTATAATTCGCGTGCCTTGGGGGCGTCATTTGGACCTATTACAATAAATTTTTTTTTGTTTCCCTCGCTCTCTGGATAGGATTGTGGGTTTTATGAGGGATGGGAGGAGGAGGATATATTGCGGGCGCGCTTAAATGAAACGACCAAGCGACTTTGACTTTGACTTTGACGATGAGGACGAGAATGGACGCATGGCCGGGAAATACAATCAGGACAATCGGAATCATCATCGGAGGCATCAATGAAGCTCATTGCTGGTAATGATACGAAAGGACGCCATTAATTTCTATTAGTTTGTTTCTATTTTTGTTTTCTTTTCTCCTTTTTTTTTGTAACTGTGTCTTTATTGTGGGAGAGTTTTTGTTTTATGGTGCGACAGGATAATGGTATGTAAAACGTTGGTGGGCAGGAGAGTTATTAGTTGTTCGATGTCTCTATGCGGCAATAAAAACTGCTTCTAAATGGGCATTCTGAAAGTCAGACACATGGCACACAAATTAGCTACATGTAACATAAGTGTGGATGGAGAAAGTGACTGGTTCCCAAGCATATTCGATAGATATCAGAAAAATGCCTAAGGGAAGTGCATCAGTGTCCTAAGCACGGAAGGCAGAGGAGAGCTACATTAGTGCGTTAGTAATATTTTAGGTTGATAGAGTTGATGCGCTAATTCATGAACTGAGTATGAATAGACATAACCATGCCCGATGACCGAAAAATCAGCTCTATATGATCTTCAAAAATAGCAGACAATAGTACAATTTATAGAGGCATATCCCTCCTTAATGTTGTCTATAGGATTCCATACAGAGTTCTATGTGAACGACTCAACCCGGTTCTTTCCAATCCACCATATTGAAGACATGTACGTCAAATCTTCAGACTGCCGCAAGTCCTGGAAAAAGCCAAGAAACTTCAAAACACCTCCGATTCATTCCCTTCGAAGCCGCATACGATAGTAATCATCGTCTGAAACTCAACAAGGTGATGACGGAATTCTGAGTTCCACCAAACTTAATCCAGTTATGCTGTGTAATGCTGGAAAACATATGCACCGCTTTGGAAATATTCCGAAATTGTACAGGATTTTAGCAAGTCGGGTGGACGCGGCTTAAGTGGTAGTTTACTGGCTTCCTAATCGAAAGGTTCGGCGTTCGAATCGAAAAGACACTCATTTCTTCAGTTAACAAAAATTAAGTAAGATGAGTAGTTGACTAGAAAACAATAACAAGCCAATTTCCACTAAGAATTTAGTCTCCCCATTAAATGTCACCCATGGAGCGAAATAAAAACTGAGCCCAAATATCTTTCTTTCTCTCTCTACCCACTTGAGTGTTAAGTTCTTTTAAAAAAAACTGATAACTCACAGTCAGGGTTGCGTAAATGTCAAACTTTTTTGCTTTTATACATTTTACCGTATAAAAGTGTATAAAAGTGTCTAAAAATGTATAAAAATGTATAAAAGTGTATAAAAGTGTATAAAAGTGTATAAAAATGTATAAAAGTGTATTAAAGTATCCAATTGGGTAAACAATTTTACAAATATAATGCATATTCTCCTTCTCAACAAGATCTGAGACGGTAAAGTACCGTATTTTTACTGGAAAAGTTTCATAGTTTTGGTTCGTGTTCGCTCGTGTTCTATGCAGATATTGAGAAAAGAAAAAAAATGAACAAAGAAGGAAATGGTAAGATTTAAAAAGAAAGTTTATGTGTTATCTATATCTTAAATATTTAAAAAAAATGTACACAGCTTCAAGTTCGATGGGTCGGCCATTACATGATTTGTGGGAAAAGGGTGTATTTGATCGAGTACAAATCGACGGAAGATTGATGGCGCTGTGCTGTTTCTGTGGGACAAAATTAAAAAATACCTCGAAGCAAAGGCTTCAACGACACATGTAAGTTAAAAGTAGTTACTTCCTGCTGTTTGTTTATTGTAACAACTGTTATGTACATCTTACATAGGATCAGGCGGGCATTCGGTGCTGCTAATTGACGGCTGGAAAAATTCATCTGCCAATACAAAGAATGTCGTCACAATGCTTCACGCAGCAGGTGCTCCCGGTCACAGTATTTTCTTAGAAAGTTTTGACTTTTCTGAAATTAAACAAACTGGTGAAGAATTGCGCGTGGTTTGTGAAAAATCGGTTGAAATTGCAAAACAACGATATAATGTTGACATTTTTGCGGTTGTTAGCGACAATGCTAGTAACATGATCTGGATGGGGAGATCTTTAAACATTATTCATACAACCTGCAATAGCCACATCGGCAATCTTCTCGTTAAAGATTTTTTGGCTGAGGAAGCGCAAAAATTAAGAATTCACCAAGCAACAAACATACTAAAGGAGTTCAAAAAATCAAACTTGGAGCAAAAGCTCATAAAAAAAGGAGGAACAAAGGTAGTGCTTCCAAATGAGACAAGATGGACGACACAGAGAAGTGCAATCGATAGTTTTTTAAAAAATTTGCCGATGATGAGGCAGATAGTTGCAGAGCCTTTGAGCAGTGATGTCGTTACCGGGGACATAGTCAGTGCTTCCTCTGCTGAACTTCTTTTTAAAGAAGAATTTATCGAAGACTTAAAAAAGCTCCACACCGATTTAGATCCTATATGCGAACTCATCAACAAAGCACAAGCCAGCGATTTTTCTATTGCAGATGCAGTGGAGGAATGGAAAGAAATTTTAAGCACCACCTTGGAGAATGGAGATGAGCAATGTCATAAAAAAATTTTTGAACGGACAGTCAAAAATAATGTTTTCAATATGCATTCACTAACAGCAAATTATTTGCACCCCAAATATAGAGGACAGCTTTTGTCCCCTGAAGAAAGGCTGAAAGTAGATGAAAACCTTATTTCGATACTGAGTTCAAAGTCCATGGATTCTGTTTTTGCATACGACAGTCAAACAGGAATTTTTTCCTTGCTAAGTGAAAAGCTGAAGACTGGCGACTACAAAGTAGCCACATACTGGCATTTCGCAAAAAGGCATCACATGGAGCTTGCTGAATACGCTCAAAAACTTTTAACCATACCAGCTTCTTCAGCACAATTGGAAAGAGTATTTTCTAACTGGGCGATGATACATAGTGATTTAAGAAATCGATTCGATTTCAATAAATCGAATATGTTATTAAACATTTATTATTCCCTCAAAATAAAAGACTCCAATAAGTCAGATTTTTATTAACAATCAAAATGTTTCCATTGCTTTTTTTATGAAATGCGTTTAAGGATATTTTTGAATTTCATTGACTTTTAATTTTTTTTCAGTTTTGTATCTATTTCTTGGTTCAATACACTTTTATACATTTTTATACACTAGCAAAATTTTTCAGTGTGTATAATACGCCGACTATTATACGTCAACAACCTTGCTCACAGTACAGCTGTTATCATAGAATCTACCTTGATACACAAACAATATCGACATATGGCAATCGAAGGGCAGGCGAAACGAATTGGCCTAAGTTACTTAGGCCAGGTAGGTATAGGGTTTTCCAATAAGGACTTGGCAACTTTTTTTTTAAATAAAACGCAAACCATTTGAGATATTCCAAAAACTTTATTATCGGCTTGAAGTGCAATCAAAACATTTATGAATGGAACTCGACTTCGTTCGTATGGCCATCGCGGGCACGTTTGCCACGGTCGATTCGTTGGACCCAATTTTCAACGACTCGGCCACACATTTCGGCCGAAACGGCCGCTATTTCGCGTTTAATGTTGGCTCTGAGCTCTTCCAACGTCGTCGGCGTGTTGGCATAAACCAATGACTTAACGTAGCCCCACAGAAAATAGTCAAGCGGCGTTAAATCGCACGAACGAGGCGGCCAATCGACTGGCCCATTTCTTGAGATAACACGCTCACCATACTTACTCTTCAATAAATCGATTGTAGCGTGTGCGGTGTGGCTTGCGGCATCATCCTGTTGAAACCACATGTAGTCCAAGTCCATATTTTCCAATTCGGGCCAAAAATAATCGGTGATCATGGCGCGATAACGCTGACCATTCACGGTAACGTGACGATCGTTATCGTCGACGAAAAAATGTGGCCCAATAACGCCGCTGGCATTCAAACCGCACCAAACAGTTATTTTTTGTGAATGAAGTGGTGATTCATGAAGCACATGTGGATTTTCACCCGACCAATAACGCATATTTTGCTTATTGTCGAACCCATTGAGCCAAAAATGAGCTTCGTCACTGAAGATGATTTTGCAATGAAATTCATCATCTTGGCGCATCTTCTCCAGAACCCAATCGGAGAACGTACGTCGCTTCAAATGGTCCATCGGCTTCAGTTCTTGAGTCAGCTTGATCTTGTATGGGTGTAAACCAAGATCCTTACGCAAAATACGCCATAATGTGGTCTGAGCGATGCCCAATTCTTGAAAAAGCAGTGGAATTGACTGATTTGGATCGTTTGCTACGAACGCCTGATCGGCAGCGATATTTCCGACTCTTCGACCAACCCGTTGTCTCACTGACACGGCAACATCACACAACAAATAAGCAGACTCAAATTGTTGCACTAAACTTGTTATTGCCTGTCTACTAGGGCGAGAAATACGACCGAAAGTTGCAGACTCCGAATTTCGGTAGAAATTTTTTATAATTTGCAGACGTTGCTCGTTCGTGTACTTTACCATGATGAAAATGTTGAGTTTACTGAATAAATTGACAGTGACAGTTCGATGATTAGTGAAAGAGTGCGTTCACAAATTAAATTCAAAGTTGTCAAGTCCCTACTGGAAAACCCTTTACAAGTGAAGAAGCTTCTGTCCACCGGATAAGACACAACATAACCACTGCCAGCCATAATTTGAATGTAGTTAAAGTGTTTACTTATCTCGGAGTGCAATTGCTACAAAAATTATTCAAGGGTCCGCTGGTACTTCAGTTTGGAATGAGTCTAAAGTCAATTGCTCGAATGACAAAATGCGTACTCTACAAATCTCTGATACTGTCAATCTTACTATCCGGTGTTGAGTGCTGGAGCAACAATTTTTCTCTTACTATATTTGGTCACGTATGCGAGGGGGACGATTAAAGTCGAAGATATCACCACGATCTCAATGAGCTGTATTAAGTTCTGGATGAAGTCTAAAAAGTCCAAATATGTCTTGCGCACGTCGATCGAATGGACTATAATGTTCCAATCAAGAGCATTTTCAATTTCCAGACCCTAGATTCGAGACGACAAGGAAGAACGAACGTCTGTTTGATCTTGGTCGAAGGACGATATAAAAGTCTACCGTGTCTCAAGCGAATCCTCAGTAGATACAAACTTGTATAGCAAATACAAGTAATGGGTGCTTTTTTTAGAGGTTTGGTTTTTAAACTGGCAACACTGTTTCTACGGATTTGTGGTGAATACGTTTTGCCATTTTATGACGAATAGATTAACGGCAGAACAACGCGTGCAAATTGTGTAAACTTATTTGGAAAGCCATGGTTCGGTTCGACAAACTTATCGTGCGCTACGTCCATTTTACGGTCGATATAATCGTCCATCTGAGCAAGTTATTCGGAACACGATGAATCGTTTTGGCACCATGTACACTCTACTGGATAATACGCATCCCAAATGAAGACAAACAGTGCGAATAGAAGAAGTTATTGCCGTTATGGAGCGCAGTGTTGAGGAGAATCCGAATGAGTTGATTCGCCATCGTTCTCAGCAATTGGAGCTATACCTAATCACTTATAAGATCCAGCTTGTGCAAGAGTTGAAACCGCGTGACCATTATACGCGTGATTCAGCTTGATACTCATTTTCAAAGCAAAATTTTGTTCTCCGATGAGGCCCATTTTTGGTTATGTAATGTAATTAAGTAAGGTTGCGAGGTATAAAATAATCTCCTATACACACATGCAATGCAATTAAAGAATCCATGGCAGCTCTTCTATCAGTATCGAGGCGAGCAGTCAGTCTCATCTCAACCGGGTACACGCGCAATTGTAAGAGTTTGCCTTTTCTCCAGTACGTAATTAACTCAAATTGTAATTAACGGAAATACAGAAATCTAAAAAAATAAAAAACAAAGACTTGTTGTTCATTCGTGTTGGCAAAAGCCAATACATTACAGTGGCGACGAGTACTCAGTAATACGAACTTATTTGTTAAAAAAAAAAAAAAAAAAATATGATAGGAATTGTGCCAACATTCGATTACACGTGTAACGATTGGGCAGTGTATATCGTACGACTCGAACAGTTCTTTATCGCAAATGAAATCGACCAAGAAGTAAAGAAGAGAGCAATTTTCATCAATTTTCTGAATGAAGATACCTACAAATTGCTAAAAAATCTGGCGCATCAAAATATACCAGACGCAGCAACATACACTACCTTGGTTAAGATCTTCAAAAAACATTTTAAGGCATCGATATCGGGTTTTGCAGAGAGGCATAAATTTTATGAGGCCGCAAAAAACTCGGATGAGACTCTCCAACAATGAGCTGCTCGAGTACGATCATTGGAGTTGAATTGCAGTTTTGACTCACGGCTGACAAATTTAATTTTGAAAAATTACAAGGTCAGTGTAATTAAACCACGCGGAGTTTGTAAGTTTTCTATTTCATATAATAATATGCATGAGTTTTTAGATATTTATGTCATTGATAATGGCGGTCCGGCCTTGCTGGGTCGTAATTGGATGCACGCGTTTAATATAGCATTAAAACAATTTAATTTTATCAAAGGTGAAATTAAGGATAAGGAATTATTGCATGTGTTGTCTAGATACTCGGAAGTATATGATGGAAGTTTAGGTTGTTTCAATAAAAATAAGGTCAGTCTTCACTTAAAGGAGACTGCGGTCCCGAAATTTGTCAAGCCTCGCCAACTCCCATTGGCAATCAAAAACAAAGTCGAAAAAGAGCTTTCGAAATTAGTCAGCTTAGGAGTTTTAGAGCCAACCAACTTTAGTGAATGGGGTACGCCTATTGTACCAATACTAAAGAAATTGGGCGAAATAAGAATCTGTGGAGACTACAAGATAACTCTCAATCCACAGTTACAAGTAGAGCAGTACCCTTTACCAAAAATAGAAGAGCTATTTGCTCAACTTCATGGGGGAAAAGAGTTTTCCAAGCTAGATCTCTCGATGGCTTATCAGCAACTAGTACTCGAAGACAGTTCAAGGGGATCTTACAACTATATCCACTACTAAGGGTTTGTTTAGGTATACGAGGTTAGTCTATGGGGTAGCTTCAGCACCTGCTATATTTCAGCGGACGATTGAAGCTCTTTTTATAGGCATTGAAGGCGTTGTAGCATTTATGGATGACGTTTTGGTAACAGCACCTACTAGGGCAGAGCACTTGAAACGCCTCGAATTAGTTCTTCGTAAAATCAAGGAAGCTGAACTGAAAGTCAGCAAGGAAAAATGCGAATTTTTCGTCGAATCAATAACGTATTTAGGTCACGTAATTGATAAAAATGGTTTACACACATGCCCCAAAAAGGTGGAGGCAAATTTGAAAACTCCAGAACCAAAAAACATTCAGGAGCTGCAGTCGTTTTTAGGGCTTTTCAACTACTATCGGAAGTTTGTGGCAAATGTTGCAACTGTTTGTTCACCGCTGTACGAACCTTTAAAGAAAAACGCTAAATACATTTGGGGTAGTAATGAACAACTTGCATTTGACAGAATTAAAGAAATGTTATCCTCAATTCAAATGCTTGCCCATTACGATCCAAATTCACATGTTAAATTGACGGTAGATGCTAGTTCGGTGGGGGTTGGAGCAGTTTTAGCACACGTATTTAGCAGTGGCGTTGAGAAACATATATCCTACGCTTCAAGAAAATTATCTGACAGTGAACAGAGGTATTCACAAATCGAACGTGAAGCCTTAGCGATAGTTTTTGGGGTAAAGCGGTTCCACCAATGCATATTCGGTAGACAGTTTACCCTTGTTTCTGATAATAAACCACTGATATCCATTTTCGGACCTAAGAAAGGTATTCCTACTATAACGGCGAATAGGTTACAACGATATGCATTATTTCTTTCAGCGTATCAATATGATGTTGAATACGTAAACACTATATACAACGTAGCAGATTATTTTTCCCGCAATCCATCGGATGGTCCAGCGACTATCCAGGACAATCTCGGTGATGTATATGTTAATTACATAAATCAAATAGGTATGATGCCTAAACATCCCTAAACATCGTGAAGAAATACACGCTTTCCGACGAAACGTTAAAAAAGGTACAGGAGTACATTATAAATGGTTGGCCTCAGCATATATCGGACTCAAATTTTAGTCCATTTGCGATTCGACTGCATATTTTGGGGATATCGAGTTGTCATTCCAACGTCGCTCCGACAACAAATGCTAGACGAACTTCACAAAACTCATATGGGAATTGTGAAGATGAAAAGTATGGCACGATCCTACTTATGGTGGCCAGGGTTAGATACGGATATAGAAAATATAAGTATGACTTGTGAAAATTGTTTGGCATTTAGACAAAATCCAGAACATAATGTGTTAGAAACTTGGAAGTGGCCCGAAAATCCTTGGTCACGCTTACATTTAGATTTTATGGGACCTATATTTAAACACATGTTTCTTATCGTTGTTGATGCACACAGTAAGTGGTTAGAATGTTTCGATATGGGAAACGACATTACTAGCTCCCACACAATCAAAGTACTTCGTCAGATCTTTGCTAGGTTCGGTCTGCCTTTTGAAATAGTTACAGACAACGGTACTTCCTTCGTATCTAAACAATTCGAGGATTTTTTGAAACAAAATGACATTAAGCATCTGAAAAATCCTGTTGGTCATCCGGCTAACAATGGCCAAGCAGAAAATGGTGTAAAAATTATAAAGTTTGCATTGAGAAAGGCCTTCTATACACAATCGGCATACAACGATCTGAGTACATTCTTAGATAATTTTCTTCTTGATTATCGGAACACAATTCACAGCACAACGGGGCAGTCACCAGCTCAATTAATGTTTAAGCGACGTTTGAGAACTAGATTAGATTTACTAAACCCATTAACGTTAACCAAGGCAAAAATAAGCAGTTTAAACTTAAGAAAAAATGTAGAAAGCATGCAAAATAAACAAAAAATGTATTAAAGAGGGAAACAGAACAGAGTATTTAAAGTTGGAGACTTTGTAATGACAAGAAATTATTCCATACCTGGAAAAGTTTCTTGGATTAAGGGTAGAGTTATTGAAATAGTTGGCGAAAGATGTTATCATACGAGTATCTTGGTTAAAGACAAAACTTGGAAAAGATATGTGAATCAAATAATTCCTTGTAAAGCTAATGATAATTTTGTTGATTACATTCCAGTAACAGTTACAGATTCTAGTTGTAAAATTAATACTTTTGAAAATACTGATGTGGAAAAACTTTCCAGTAATACTAATACTACCAGTGACAGTTTCACAAATAGAAGGTACGCGCTTCGTAGTTATTACAAGCGCGTTTAATCTTTTCAATTGCTAATAGTATGTATACGAGTAAAATTTATATTTTTAAATACTGAAAATATTGTTAAACACTGAATATATAACAAGAATTAACTGAAATTTATAAGAATCTGATAATTAACTCAAATTGTAATTAACGGAAATACAGAAATCTAAAAAAATAAAAAACAAAGATTTGTTGTTCATTCGTGTTGGCAATAGCCAATACATTACAGGTTAAATGGAGATGGAAACAAGCAAAATTAAAGAATTTGGAGGGGAGAAAACCAGAAGCCTTTTTCGAAACGCCCTTACAACCATTAAAACTCACTGTTTGGTGTGCTTTATGAGCTGGTGGAATCATCGGCCCATATTTCTTTAAGGACGATGCCGGCCAGAATGTTACCGTCAATGGAAGGTACTATAGAAACATGATTTCTAACTTCTTCGTTCCTTTGTTGAATGGCATTGACGTGACAGAGCTTTGGTTTCGGCGCGAGACACCATCAATTTATTGCCGGGAACATTTGCTGAGCGCATAATTTCGCGTAATGGACCTGTGAACTTGCCTCCACGATCCTGTGATCTCACACATTTAGATCACTTTCTTTGGGGATATGTATGTGAAGTCAGTAGTCTATGCCGATAAACCAGAGACGTCGGACGGTTTGGAAGTCAACATTCGCCGTGTTATTGCAGATATACGGCCCCAGTTGCTCGCTAAAGTTGTCGAAAGACTTGTGAGGAAATCAAAGTGAAGTTGCATGGATGTATGCGCATCCCGTAAACAGAAGTCTACACGACAGGTGGTTTAGGTTAAAAATCAGACACTATGTACCCTAAATATGGCAACGAAAAAATCAGAGAGAGTTCTACTGCCAAAGAGACAAATTCCCATACATAAGGGTTTCAAACCCGCAGAGAATGAAAATTGGATCCGAAATAGCGGCAAGTGCCTCAGCTTTATTCAGACTAATAGACAATTTTGGTTGTCCAACGCTATGCATAGATATTGAACGTTACGATCTCTATCCATTTATTTGGCTGTGAGTCCTCTAGGTAACGAGCCCTTACAGAACAGTTTAAGCCTGTCGTAATAATACTCATTGTGATCTCGATCCAGTTTTCGCACAGTAATGGATAGAATGGAAATTAAATGCCAACATATTTGGAAGAATATTATCAGTAGAAGCTGGGCTCTATAGCTTTTTGGAGCATACTCGTATGTGGTTCAATGAACAGAGCTACGATATGGAATAAACATCCAACTTAGATAGTTCTCTTAGGGGTATAGATGCTTCGAACGCAGCCGGGCGAATTGACATATGTAAACAGAATAGTTCAGTTCAAGATATTGCTAACCGAAAGTTTTTCAAGGCCGAAACGGATAAGACCTCTCTTTGAAGGAGCACCACCAGAAGCTAAACAAAGACATATGGTCTTTAGGTTACATTTACTGAAATAAAAAGTAGTAACCTTCTGTATGATTTGATGATGCAACGTTTCTACACAATACCTCTTAACCGTTTCAAGTGAAAGGAAATTGTTAACAAATTTTCTCTGGGCTTGATAACGCTACTATTGTGCAGATGAAGTCGCTGTACCATATGTCGTAGAATGCATAGTGACTGTCTACTCTAGAACAGGAAAGTTGTTCCTTTCACAACTAATTAATTTGGCTGAGAGGCATCACCATCAATATCTCCAACAAAGTTGCTAGGTATAAAGCAAACTTCTTTGGGCCCAACATATCGAATAGAATATTCCCCAGACGGTCTATTCTATGGCAGCGTAGATGAGCTTTCAAGATACGACGCAACTTAGTGAAAGCGCTAAAACATTACATTAAACCTTGCTAACAATTTTACAAAAAGAAATACAAATATTGATTGCACATTTGTATTCTTATTTTTCTCATCTAAGCTTGTATCGTATCAATTGTTCAAAGTGCAAACCATTGCTTTATATGAACGCCAGAGCTCGTCTTTCCAATGCTTCCCGGACCTTGGCAGTTGCCCCGACAATTCTACGGTTTAAATCATTCAATGTTGTTATTTCTGATCAGTAAACAATGTCCTTCATCCGCCTTCATAAATGACAGTCCTATCCATCTCGCCCTATCCATGAATTTTCATACACCCGATCTAACCACTCTCTAACTCCATAGTGACCATACGAGTGCATGGGGGGGGGGGGAGACATCCTGCTGATAAACAATGGATGTTCTTTGTTGCCGTGGTATATCAACAGGTTCTGGTAATTTGCTTCGGAAAAATTCCAGATAGAGATTCGAATTAAGCCTTGGAGGAAGCCTATAGGGTTCGTTCACTTTGTTACCCAATACCCAATATGTCTGCCCACCATGTGTTTCATGGTGTGGAGTTGCTTTCTGCCCAGATACGTAAATTGTGGAAATTAATGATTCCCTCCCTAGTGGATTGGCACTCAGCCGTCCATAGAATCCGGTCAATAAAGTTGTCTTCCGCAAAATGTCTTTCCAGAATGTAGTTGCAGAATTCCAAATGCTTCTCTGAGTCCCAGGGTTGTAATTCTGCTATTGCATTCCATCATAGAAGGCATACCTTCTGAATGTAGAATTGTAATTCCTTCCATTAAAATGTCTGCTTAGCTGCCTAAGACTGGTATTTGAATGGTATCTGACGTAATGTACAACCTCTCGTTGCTGCGAAGCAGGATGCAAGTCTCTCGACGATTTGCGCGTTGTCTCCCGCAACCTGGAAAATGTTTAACGTCCTGCCGTTTGGGACAGTCCTATCAGGGAATTGTCTCATATATTCTAAATTTGCTCGTTAATCGTTACAGTTGTAGAACCCATAAACATAAACCATATCTGCGTATCCTTGTATTGAAAAATCCACCATCGAGTACGTGGTATTATGAATGTTTGACTCTTGTTCCTTTATTTCTAAACAGAGGACTGAGTGTCAAAATTTGTGCAATAAATCACAAAGGTTTATTTACTATGTATTTAGGACTGAGTTTGTCCTGAGAATAAGAGGGAAAAATCAAGCTGGGCTTGAGGGTCCAGGCTTTTACGAACTTGTTTGTGAGTAAATGACTTCCTTGCATCAAGCTCGATTTGATTGAATACAGAAGGAAGGGTAATTTTGCTATGCTTTTTGAGATCTAAGGTCACAGTTAAGTTGTGGGAAATTAGATCGCCAATGAACTTGTGCAAGAAGGCTCAGAGTAATACTTCAAAGGACTCGAACTTGCGTTTGGATTTCCCACATCGCTCACCTCAATATTTCAACAAACAATTCGAATTCTCGATGAAACTACCAAATATGTGCTCATTCTTACTCATTCGAGTAATAAGTCGCAAGTGATCGACATAGGGATAGCCAAACCTTTATTCATTCGATTTTATCTCTCTACTAGCACGCAAACACATCTACCACTCTTTTTCGGGACCATCAGATGATGCTGCATTTCAGCCCATTTTGTTGGCAATACACCTTACAACTGCTTTCGAACACCTTTCGTCTTGTCTATCTGCAGTAAATTCCGACGATAGCCTAAGCTTATGAAGACTATACCTTTATCACAACGTGATAGCTTTGATAGGTCAATTGGTGTTGTAGAAACGCACCGTCATTGTGGTCATCCTCTTTGCAGTCCATCTGGACGACACCTAGATGATGTAGGAATCTTTTCATCATTGCTAGAAGCTAAATCCATTGACAGGTAACACCCTACGATAATAGAGTTTTGTATTTTACTTCGGACCTAGTCCTGCCATCAGTTTTTTTACACAATTTACTGCTCTTATCGTTCAAAACTTCTTGCGGGAATAGAACTGCTAATAACACATGAACTGATCAGTGAAGAATACTAGTCAATTTGGTTTCAGTTTGCAAATTATTAATATGGAGTGGGGCGTTAAAAAGAATCGAGTCGCTGTAATAGCGTTGCATAAGTGGGTGGCCGTGGCTCAAGCGGTAGTGGACCGGCTTCCAAATCGAAAGGTTCGGTGTTCGAATCCCAACCGCGCCCGAAAGACACTTATTTTTTCAATTAACGAAAATCAAGTAAGATGAGTAGTTGACTAGAAATCAACAACAAGCCAACTTCCACTAAGAATTTAGTCTCCCCATTAAATGTTGGATGCCAACCATGGGGCGAAGCCCACAGAGCCCAAACATCATTCTTTCTCTCTCTATCCCATTTTCCAAAAAACTTATCACGTGCTCAGACACTTTAAGTGTATTCATACCCACAGAGTGCTGGCCAAATTTTCGAGTTGCTAAAACCACTCGGAATATCGAGAATATTCATTTATCGGGCTATTGCTCGCTTCGGCGTATTGCCTGGAGTAGAGGAAAGGCCAAAAATTGGTCGTTCGTACGTTTGCAGTAGTAAAGGCAGTCCGTGAACTAATTCAGAGAAATTCCCTTAGGAAGCAGAAGATCATGTTCAAGGAATTGGATATATCAACCAAATCCATGTCTAGACTGATTCTGGATGATCTGCATATGAAAGAAAGGGTCATCTTCTAACTCCTCAACTAAAAAAAAATTAGGCTGGAAAGATTCAAGCGACTTTTGCAGTGGCACGCGGACAATGGCCATGAAAACATTCTGTGATTCGGATGATTCTCATTCGGAAGAGAAAATTTTTACCGTGGAAGAAGTTTTCAACAAACAAAATTACAAAATTTATGCCACTTCATCTAAAGAAGCGAAAAATGTTGTGCCAAGGGTTCAACGCGGACATCATCCCGCTTCCGTAATGATTTTTCTGTGTGTCTTTCACCATGGTGTCACATTCCTCTATTTCTGTGAAAAATGCGCAAAAGCTGGTGCAAAGGTTTACCAAGAAGATGTGCTAGAGGCTGTTATGAAGGGTTTGACCAATAAACTTTCCAATGTATACAGATGGATCTTTCAACAGGACTCTGCTCCAGCGCAGAAGTGGGTCAAAGTCAATATTCCTGGCTTTATAGCAGCAGAAGATTGGCCATCGGCCAGTCCAGGTCTGAATCCACTGGATTATGATTTGTTGTCAGAATTGGAGAAAATGGCCTGCAAGACTCCCACAGAAATTTGGAAAGCCTTAAAACAGCATTAACAAAAGCAGCTTCCACAGTCTCCATGGAAACCATACGTGCCGCCCAATGGCCACACCGTTTGGAATATTGGCAGCCATTTCGAGTGAATCTAATTTTTTTTAATAACCAATATTGTGGTCTAGTAAATGAAACAATTTTCAATACAATATGTTTACTTGTTTTTTTTTATATCGTTTTTGGTAACAGATTTCATTGCAGGACTATGTACAAAGTGACACCGCCATAATTAATAGGATTAAAAGCAATCCAGCTTCAAATTCTCGCAAACTTCTCGGTGGTTTTTCATAGTAGGGCCATGCCGTGTTGCATATTACTAACCTTTATTGGGCCGAGACTAAGTATATTCTTTCGCCTAACTTCTTATCCCATTCATCAGCCCAACCGAGTACATTTTGTTTAATTTCTTTGTCTTAATCAACAAGTCTGCTCGAATTGTAGCAAGACTCTTTCGTCCTTTATCTAAGTGACTGCCTGCTTTAAAGGCAACATGAGACCGTTCTTTTAGCTAGGCGGTGGAAGATGATCTTGGAAGGCAAATCCAAGTATCAAGTATTTTTTTTGACTTACTATGTGTCATCAGGGATCTCGAAGGTGCTATCGGTTTTCTGGACATGAAAGGAAGTTTCCTGCAAGGCATGAGGCTTGTCAACCAAGAGAATCTAACATTTGATACTTTGTGTCGGATATTATTTGGAATAAGCATTGAGGCAAAACATTTTACTGCTAATTTCACTGAATACCAAAGGAGGGCCCATCCGACTGGCATGAATTAACAGTTTGGTAAATTGGAATTGAAAATTCAGTAATACAGAATTTAGAGTCATTCATTGAAGGAAAGTAGTATTGTTGCTTAAGTGCATGTACCCAAACTTTTACCCTCGAGGGCTACAACTTCCACTGATGCAGCCATTGTCATGAGAACTGTATAGCAAATGCTCTCCAACGATACTTGAATTGGTTTTTCTCATAAGGTTCGCTCTCTTCCCCGGATTCTTGAGAACATTGTCGATACAAAGTGTCGACACACTTGCAAGCTATAATATTTCAACCCTATCTGGCAAATCATTCATCAAACACTGATTAGGTACAATCGTCAATTTAAAACTTTAAATGCCATAGATTATGACAAAACGCCTTTTTGTGTTCTTAATGGCATTCATTTCGTCAAAGTTAAGCCTGTCTACGATGCCTGCAACATGCGTCCACGCCAGATTTACTCTCTAAATCCCACCAGCGAGAATGCGTATGTAACTATACTCCGTTTTCTTTTTTTTTTCGAGAATTGACAACCCCTTTTTACAAGTCAGCACATACTAGCGCTGTTCTCGTCGTCGTCGTCATCATCATCGTATATTATTCAAAAGGGGGAGTGACACTTTTATAAACTCGCCCAGTACGCATCGCTAACTCTCTAACGCTTTAATCACGTGGAAAGGCGACAAAAGTCCATTGGAAAACGTTCTAAGAATTATCCTCGCGGCGCACTTCATAGAAGGGTTCACAAATGCAAACTCACTCTGTCTAGCTGGCATCTTATCATTAATCATTAATAAAATCCTGAGTATCCTCACTATCGAAGTGAATAACTGGTTACAGGATATGGAAAAAGCTAACGTACGCATGGGCTTAGTTTCAACTCCCAACCCCACTTAAGTAACAGAACGATACGAGATATTAGATACGAGAATCTCGTACCATATGCAAGGGTAGGTCTAGGTATTCGTGTTCGTATTCACACACAAGTACCTGTTAAGTGCGTAAATGTAACATGACCCGAGGCCAGATAATAATAATTCGCGAGCGATGATTTTGATTGAGGAATCATCTCGAAAGTGTGAAGTGCCAGGGCGAACAAAGTTGTCAAGCATTTTGAAGACCCTCGAATGTTAGTCGCCTGAAATAACTGAATTAGCTCGAATACAAAGAATACAAAGCGTTGCTTGGCACTCGGAAATTTCCATAAATTGGTTAATGCGTGTGATTTTTTTTTTTTTTTTTTTTTTATTTCCCCCAACACAGTACCTACAGAGAGCAACATACGAGTAAAATAACCCGCCTTTGATTGGTATCCTGGGGATGATGATTGACTAAAATTGGATTAAACATCCTCCATCATCTAGTGGAACTCGAAGAGGAAATTTTCTTTGATGTCTTTGGGGGTTGTTCGGTGTCAAACCTTAATTGGTCTTAAAGTCGTTTTCATTTTTCATTTTATTTAGTTTTTTTTTTTTGTTCGTCGAAAGTATGAACGAGTAAATGGAAAGTCTTACCCTCGCCCTTATACCAAATGGACGGACGTAGGTACATACTCTTCTAACAACTGTTAGCACGCATTTTTGCGCAAAGACAACAAACACTCTCTCTGGCATATTATAGGCAGAAGGAGGTTGAGCTCAGAGCCCCTAAGGTCACTAGGATTTGTCATAAAAAACAAACAAAAAAAACAAAACCAACGGTAAAGAATGGAAAAGAAGGACAAGAACAAAAAAAAAACCAAACTAGAAAAAAATAATAAAAAACTATTTAACCGTATTTTGTGGCTCCGGTATTGCATTTTAGCTGTCGTCCTGTGATCCTCCCGCCCGAAAACAATCAATCTTCCTTTCGATTTAATTTCAATTCGAGATGTGACATCTGCCTTTTCTGGGATTCGTGGTGGCTGTACAGAGCAGCATAGAACAGAACAGTACACATCTCTGTAACATAACAAGGAATGGCCAGAGTTTTAGTTTGGTTTGGTTTCGTTTCCAGCCTTTGAAAGATATTGATAATCCTGCCACACATCCTTGTACTCCTCTCACTCGGTGGCATGGACCAAACACAAAAAAAAAACAGAAAAAATTGAGGAAAAAATAAGAAACCACCCCGTGGCACGTACCCTATGTTTTGCTTGGCGCTATTATTATTTTTTCTAATTTCGGTTCGGTTTTTAGCAAAAACAAAACTCCAACCCTGACTCCGGGGTACATAACATATTATATTAGAACACGGCGACCATGACATTTTCTTTTGTATCAGAGACGTGCTAAAGGACATTCTCCCTCTGATGTTGCTTCTTCTACCAATACTCCTGCTAGAAGGGTGAATCAACAAGAAAAAAGAAAGAAACCAACCCGTTCGTTTGTTTGTCATCGAAATGAGACATGGGATAAGGATTCAGCATTCTGGATAAGGAATTTTTGCTTAAACTGAACGAAGCCAACGACATAAACGGGTTATGTCGAAATTGACAGGACATTCGCATTGAAAAGGGATTTTTTCCTTATACTCGTATCAGGCTAGATTACCACCCACCTCTGAATATCCCCATTCAAAGGTATTAGACATCATATGGGAGAAAAGTTATTGAATATCGAAGGAGAATTCAAGTTTCATTTCGTGTAAGTAGGTAAGTCGTCAGATAGCCTGCCATGATCCCTGTGACATGGCAGAGTTAATCGAAAGTTAATTCGAATCGGTCGAACGCCGATATACGCTCACAAACAATGAAAATCTTCTGAGTCATTTCCTTATTACGGAACGGGACATCCAATCGACTTTTAATGGGAAATTCATCGCATAAAAGGGAAACAATGAGCAGAGGGTGACTTCTTTTTGTCGTTCCGTCGTTGTTTGTTCGCCTTGGAACAAAAACGAAAGGACACGGTTTGTTCGGATATGAGTAAATGAGTGATGGGTGTTTAATTTAAAATCAAATAAATTTGCAAAAGGGAATATCTTAATAGGAGGAAGGAATCTGGCGAAAATACAATATACGAGTAAGACAGAGATTGATCTGTCCTGTGGTAAGGATGAGATTTTAATGCAACCCAAAACTCAGCCAAGTGTCGACATTTTTAAGCTGCGGTTGCAGTAGTCGGTTATAATTTTGAAGCGCATTACGTACAACCCTTAATCTATATATACTCGTACCATACATACATGCCATGCTCTTCTTCATCTTTTATTAATCACTGAAATATGTAACGCTTATGGATAATTATGTCTAATTCTACACAGTTTTGCCACGCATGTGGCATTTCTACTACTACTTCAGGATTGGCAAATTGTGATGTTTTTGCATTTCAGTGATCTAGTTATTTTTCCTTTGGGCTCGTCTTCGAAGCTCGATGGGAACTTGAGCGATTTTTCGACAAACTTTGTAGCGTAGACTTTCCCGAAGCTTGTACCCCTTATTCGATCATATTTTGTTACTTCTACAGGCATTCTGAATATTTTCACTTCCGTCGCTATCATTGCTCGTGCGAGTACATTGTCCAACACTGCGATGGATATGCTAAAAGTGGACGAACGACTGCTGTATATAACAAACCTGGAAGTCTAAGTGGACACTCGAGATGTTTTTCCATCATTAGACTTTGAAACTCGTCATATGTCGATTTGCATTCCATAAAGCTGCACGAATGTCCAGTCACCGATCGGCAGTTATTACAATTTCTCGTGCTACCTTTGCCTTTATACTGTGGAAAAAGAAACCTTTCCCTCCCCTGATTTTGTTGAACAAAGTCGTGCGTAATTTTACTTTTCGGGTTTTGTTTCAAATCCGCTGGAAGGGTTTTGAGTTCTTGTTTGCCGTATAGTAAATAAATCTAGGAGTTTCTGGAAGACGCTGTCTCCTTCTCCTAGTGTTAAGGGTATGTAGTATTGGGTGCTGCAACCATGAGTCTTCATAGTATTCTAAGATGCTTGTCATTCTAGGTATTATAAATATACCTTTGATATCTACGAGTAAGAGCTAAGATGTGACGAACGAACTAATGGCCTCGGATACAAATACATTCGCTGTTGACAACTCTTGCAAACGTTTAAAGAGCAGCTTCGTTCGGATTTGCACGAAAAATTTTCGGACCCTTAACAAGCCACGTACAGAGGCCTTTGATTGCTATCACGCAGGTATCACGGGCATCCAGGAAGTGCGATGGGATGAGTCGGACAGAAGGAGAATGAAAAACTAAGATACATTCTATGATGATTTCTACAAGGAAAAGAAAGAGCACCACATACGGCAGACTTATGCGAGAAGTGTTGAGCTTCCGACTTCCGACAACCGCATCAAGGCTAAATTCGTTAAAACAAGTCTAATATGCACAGATGTCACTACTAAGGAAAAGGACGACGACAAAAAAAGAATGTTTCTACGAACTCCTCGACAAGACATATGAGCAATGTCCGAAGTATAACGCGATTTCAACGCCAGGATAGAAAGGCGGACATCTTTGGTAGGACATTTGGTAAACATAGCCTACATAGACAGCACGTCTTCGTCCACGTCTACTTCGCTGTAATTACGTTCTACCCATTTACGAATATCGGGTATAAGTCGGTAGGTCTATCTCTCCTTTGTAGACTGGTTCCATCTCTCTTGCCACGCACTTGTGCTGCGCTGCTTTTCGCCCATCTTGATATCTTTGACTGAAACTCCGGGTTCCCGAATTTTGGTATCATAGGTCCTTTGTAGCTTAGTAGCCAGTATATCTTCTGGTAGCATTCCCGCAATGACATAAATAGCATCATCTGACACTATCCGATATGCATAGCAAACTCTCAGAGCACATAGTCTGTTGACAGAATTAGTCTTTCTTTCGTATGACTTAATTTTCAATGCTTTCGCCCAAATTGGTGCCGCGTACATTATGATTAACTGCACCACCTTTGACAGAACTAATCTCATTTGTTGTCTGGGACCTCCTATGTTTGTTATTATTCTGGATAAAGTAGAGCTCACCTTTGCGACTTTGTCGCACGTTCTTTCAAGGTGTTCCTTATAAGTGAGCCTAGCATCGATCATCGTACCTAGGTATCTGATAGCCGATGTTATATCGTGATCGCCCACCCTGATGGTGATTGTTTCTCTTTCCTTGCGACTGGTTACCAGAACTGCTTCCGTTTTATGTTCTGCCAGCTCTACCCTAACTGTTGCCATCCGCCGTCTAACTTTTCGAATACATTCATTGCCAATGTCTTCTATTTCTTCCAGGTGTTTCGCGGCCACAACGATTGCAATATCATCTGCAAAACCTATGATTTTAGCCTCAATCGGGAATCCAAGTCTTAGAACCCTGTCGTAGTACCGATCCTTGTGGAACTCCGCCAGTTATGTGGTACTGCCTTACTCCATCGTCGGTAGCGTAGAGTAGGAACCGATTGTCGAAGTAACTTAGCATAATTTTTATTAAAAACCATGGCACCATCATTGACCTAAGAGAGTGTACTATAAGCCCCTAGCTTGCAGAGTTGAACGCATGTTAATACGGAGCCGTATTTTTTGGTACCTCCTCTCCATCTTCTGTCCTGAATGGCTTCTTCTAGGGTCGTAGTTACCTTCCGAATAGCATCTACTGTAGAGTGAGCCTTTCTAAATTTATACTGCTGGTTTGAGAGTCCTCCGGCTTCATCAATTGACACCTCTAGTCAGTTGCATATTATTCGCTCCAGTATTTTACCCATCGTGTCTAGTAAGCATATGGGACGGTATGACGAGGGCTCATTTAGTGGTTTATTCCCTTTGGGCAGAAGCACAAGACGTTGCTTTTTCCATTGGTCTGGAAAAACCCTTTCGGTTAAACACTTGTTATACATTTCCACGACTGCTTCTGTGTTTATTTTGACGGTTAGCTTAAGGACCTTAATTGCTATGCCGTCCAATCCAGGTGATTTATTATTGCTAAATCGTTTGCATACATCCAGAAGTTCCGCTTGCGTAACTGGTGGGATCTCACCTACTTCCTGCGGTGGTTCTATATGCTCTGTTGGTGCTTGCGGTGGAAAAAATCCCAACACTATTTTTTGCATCAGCAAAGGGTATGAGGATGGGGGTACCCTAGAGCCCTTTAGTTTGCCATCTAGCCCAGGGATTAATATCTGCTTCATCGCAGAATTCTTTAAAGCTGTTGTTTTTGCTTCTCCGGGAAGGCTGACCTCTGGATCGCTGGCATAGCCTTCTAGCTCTATGGCACTTGCTGCGTAGCTCTGCTATCTCTTGGTTCCACCATTACACTGGTGGCCGGCGGTTTGTTGACGTTTTCCGTACCATAGATACCTCGCAAGCCCTAGATACAGTTTTAGTAACCTCCGCAGCCACCGTGTTTGCTGCTCCTGGGTTTATTGTAGATTCTCCAAAAATCAGGAAAAGGGTGCTTTCGTCCAGTGTACTTATTTTCTACCCCATTCGTTGTGCCTTCTTTGGAAGGCGTTTCTGGGTTGCTCTCCTTGCACAATAGGATGGCCTGGTGGTCACTGTGGGTGTAGTAGTCCCTACTGACTTTCCATCTTGATCCTCTTACTAGGGAACTTGTTACAAAAGTTACATCAACTCTGGAGCCTACGCCGTTTATGGTGAATGTGTGCTCGTTGCCCGTATTAAGCAGTACTGCGTCAAGTGACGATACTGCTTCTAGCAGAACCTCGCCTCTCCTATTGGTCCGTATGCTGCCCCAATCAGTGGCCCATGCGTTGAAGTCACCAGCTATGATTGATGGAGTACTACCTCTAGCATCATCCACGAGCCTATCTAGCATTCTCTGGAATTCTTCCTGCGTTCCATTTGGAGATGCGTAAGAACTATACATATATACCCCATTGACCTTCGCTCGGATAAACCCCATTGCAAGTGTCATCATTCTTTCTTCAAATGCGTAGTCTCCGTATTTGGAAGCGTCCGCTGCCCAAACTTTATCATCGAGGTTCCTATACTGATCCCTTACTAAGGCCACATCAATCTTCAACTCTCGAACAGCTTGTGTCATAAGGTCCATTGCCGCTTCGCAGAGATTTAGGTTAAGTTGCAGAACTTTCAGATTCTTCTGGTGGCCTTTGCAGCTTCTTGGTATGCAGGGCATACTGAAATTCCTGCCGCGTGTTTGGTATTGCTCCTTCTTCTTTCTTCACAAAGAGTCATTGTTATAATTCTTGGACACAACAACAGCATGTCTGGCAACGGACTTTCGCTTTTTAACTTTGCAGCGTTAAACGTCAAAACGTCACCCGACCATCTTTGGTACGTATCACCACCTTGTTCAGGCGATGGTGCGAATTTGGATTTTCCAAGCGACCCAACAAAAAAGAACTACAGTGAGAAGATATTATGCAGAAAAGCTGCAATCACTAAACACTATCAGAATCTTCGCCGAAATCTCTCAATAAATATGCCGCCAGTATAAAGTACCGAAGACCAATGGCAACGCTACCAACGTGCCATCAGAGACGCTACATGTAATGTGCAGGTTTGGTGAAGAATGTCGGCAAGCACATGCAGCTAAATATGAACGGCGCTCCAACGAAAGACGTAAGCTACACGAACAGCAGAAGAGACGCGAAGAATACGAGATATAAGCGATCGAATTTATTAAGAAGTTGTACTCCAGAAATAAGTTTGACTAAGAAGAACGTATCAAGGCAAGAAGACGACCTGTACAGAAAGCCTATAGAGATGAAGAAGAAAGCCTCGCAGTGGAGTCACAGTCCGTGCTGAGAATATGGAGACAATTTTTCTGAAGACTGTATAACGGCAAAGAAGCCCAAAATCGCCCCGTTAGGCAAAGACCATTCAACTTAGACGAAGGTAGCCAGAATTTCCGTCCACCTAACCAATATGAAGTAATGATAGCAATATCTAAGCTGAAATCCAACAAAGTAGCTCGACCTGACGGCTTATCGGCTAAGGCATTCAAAGCTGCTCGAAATAATTTTGTGGAGAGCTTGCACCAACTCATTTCTCAGATCTGGTCCAAGAGTGTATGCTTGATGAATGGAAACTCAGTATTGTTTGCCATCACCAAAACGGAGATGCCCTCAACTCTGCCAACTATAAAGGTATAAGTGTCCTCAGCATCATATTCAAGATCGTATCTGCCATATTGTCTGAAACCCTTCGTCAGCTACCTGATGGGTCCCCATCAGTGCGGTTTCAGGCGAGAAAATTCCAAAATCGACCAAATATTCACTCTCAGGCGTATCGGGGAAAAAACGTAAGAAGTCCAAATCGATATACACGATCTTTTCATCGATTTTAAGGCCGCTCATGACAGCATTTATGGAGATGAGGAATGTCTAGTTTTTGCATCCCTGCCTAACTCATCCGTCTTTGCAGAATGATTGAGAGACGATTGAGAACACTCGTTGCTCCGTCAAGATCGGTAACGACTTAACCGAGACATTTGATGTCAGAAAAGGCTTTAGACAAGGTGACGCCTTGCCATGCGACTTCTTTAACAGCCCGCAAGTACTTGAAAGAATTGTTTGGTTGTGAACACCGGTGGCGCAATATTTCAAAAGTCTGCGCAACTACTAGCGTACGCAGATGATGTCGACGTCATTCGGCGAACTCAACGGTCTGTCACGAGTGAATGGAAGCTGCCAAAATGGGTTTAGCGGTAAATGAGGGCAAAACCAAGTATATGCTATCAACAAGAAGGGACACACGTTATCGACCAATTGGATAGAAAACGGTCGCCAGCTATAATTTCAATGTAGTGAAGGAATCTATCTACCTTGGCTCTGCTCTAAATACCTCAGCAGAAATGAAACGCTGAATTACTCTTGCCAATCGCTGTTTCTTTGGGTTAAGAAGGTAATTGAGTAGTAAGGCCCTATCCCGAAAAAATAAGTAGATTCTATATAAGACCTTGATCATCCCAGTCCTACTTTATGGCACAGAAGCATGGAGCCTATTTAAAGCGGATGAAGCTGTCCTCATTCGTTTCGGGAGAAAAATCCTTCAAAAAATAGGTGAAGGAGAAGATTCAACGACGAATTATACAGCGACAGCGACTTAGTCAGAAAACTGCGCATCGATCGCCTGAGATAGTTAGAACATGTAGAGCGAATCAAACCAATACTCCGGCCCGCAGAGTCTTCGAATCTAACCCGGAGGGACAACGCTGTAGAGGTAGATATCAACTTAGGTGGAACACACAAGTGGCAAAGGACCTCAACTGACTTGGAGTGCACAACTTTAGTTACTTAACCAACAGGAGATGCTTGTTAGTTGAGGCCCAGGTTCACCCCAAACTGCAGCGCCACGTAGGTAACTAAGTAAGTATCTAAAGAAATTAACGTTATTACTATTTCTTACTTTGATTACTTGACATTAAAGGCTTATGAGCTTATCGAAGTGTGTTTTCGAAGGGTTTCCCCAAGCTTACGTGAATCATTTTAGATACGTCATGGCAAACAGAGCACTTTTGAAGTCCGACCTAAGCTTGTTAATATGATCTCGGCTTAGAAAATGTTCGTTAATTATAACTCACAGGTATATCGTTCATTTGAGTTCATTTTGAAGTTAATTTGAAAATTTGATTGGAATTGAGTGGGAAAATGCATCAGTTTAGTCTCCTTGGCACTAACTATCAAACCACTTTGAAAGATTCTTCACTGCTATGTCGCCCGCATATGCAAAAGCTGTGCCGCGTTCGAAGATACTGAAAAAGCATTTTCGAAAAGCGTTTGAACAGCAAATGAAATAATTTCGAAACTTGTGGAACACGGTGTTGACTTCTTAACTCCTTGTGTTTAGTTTAGCCGCTTCCAAAGCCCTACTTAACGCTTGAATTTGTCTATTAAGGGTGTCAGAAACCTTACTGAAATCGACGAACACTATGAGTATGTGATGGTATCTTTTTAAGCTCGTTCTCACCAAGTTAGACAGTTCCCTCAGCAGCGCGCTGGTGTTTCTTTTTTGCTTTTTACAGTATAGTGCGCTTGCTTAAGGCTTAAACGTCGCATTACAAATTTCATTCTTTAAGCAATGTTAACCGTTTCATTTATTACAAATTTCGTTATGCCCCTGTCAGCTTTCCCTGCTCATTTTCAATATATTGCAACAATAGGATCTCTTCCGAATTTTTGTTGTTGTTGTTGTATTGTGAAGTTTGACGTTGCTTTTCTTTTATTACATGTCGCCTGGCCTTATGTAATCAAGGTACCTATTCCAATTCTCGGTACAACACCTTTTCTACTACGGCACGTACTCTACCCACCGCTTTCCTTGGATATTTGAATCTTTGAGGCTTTGAATCTTTGGTGCAAAGTTCGTATCTCTATCAAGATGGACTTACCCGGTTTCGTCATTTGCGCTGTATTTGGTTCACACTGGAAAAACTTTTCGTTTCATCACCACTCTTCTTTATTTTTTAGAGCCGGGCTTTTGAAGCATCGAACAGAGTTTTGCACCACTCTTGCATTTTTTTTTTATCAAATTTGTGTCACATACTCGTAAGTATCAAGCGCGCTTGAAATATTGTCCTGGTTTATGGCATTTTGGAGCCAGTCTTGTGGATTTCTTCACTTGTGATTCCTTCACTTTACTTAATTTTCTCCAAATTCTGTCTGCAAAGGTTTGTGCTGACTTCCACACGTGACTTCCACGTTCCATCTAACGAATGTTTTCATTGATCCTTGGTGTTCTCCTGGGCCGTGACTGATGGGTATCCAGAGATGCAAAAGTTTCGCGAAAACTGTACTCCCACGAACGAATTAAATATACACTTGGCCCATTGCTCAGTCGTGAAGTATTGCAACGTTAACAAATTTGTTGGCGAGCACGCAAACACTACAACATTGTGATTGACAAACCCCCAATCACGATGATTTGAGAAATTCACATTTTTAAACATAAATCAGAGACCCGGAACACTGTTTGTTGTTCCATATTTGGTTGCTTGAACACATATTACGAGTACATCGATTTTTCGTTGCCGTAATACGTTTTCTTGTTCGAAACATTTGTACCGATGTTCATGATCAAGCATCATATTTCTCGCCCCCAAAAGCCTTCGAGATCTGAGATAGGAAGACCTTGTTTTTATTAGCGCCGAGTTATCCATCCGCCGTGCTGAACAAGTGTCCGGTCCGATCACCTGAAACATCGACTAGTAAACATTTTTCGGATTTGTGAATATTTGCATTGCATGCTGTTTCGTGATGAAATCCTAAACCATTAACACCTACTGGTAAAAATTGGTTGAGGGAAAATTCATATGCAAAGCCAAGAGTTTCACTTTTATTATTTTGGCATGCCAGATTACAATTAAAGATTTATGACGAAAACGTGAAACGTACATATTATGTTGAGTCCCAAGACCGAAAGACGCCGCTGTCGACTTTTTAAAGAACATACGTACGCTTCTGATATTGCACTCTCTATGCTAACTATTTTAGTCGCTTTATTTTCCGATTTAATGTACTAATCCAATTTACAATTTTACGTTTTCTTTTAGTTTTGTTACCGCTGGAGAAGCCAAACAGTCAATTCAACGTCAGACAAAAAAAAAAAAAAAAAGAAAGACCAGCTGGAGAATAAGTTTACTCGATTTTCTGCTTAGTAGGGAGTAGTGTACAGTAATAACAAATACGTTTCTTTTTCACAGTACATACTACATCTCGGTCAATCTGACAACTTAATTGACCTCGATCAACTAGCTACCTAAGGACGCCGCAGTCTCCCTTCACCATACTGTTATTTCATGAATACACATTATAAATGATAATTAAAGGGTCTTCCAATAGGGACTTGACAACTTTGAATTTAATTTGTGAACGCACTCTTTCACTAATCATCAAACTGTCACTGTCAATTTATTCAGTAAACTCAACATTTTCATCATGGTAAAGTACACGAACGAACGGGTTCTGGAGAAGATGCGCCAAGATGATGAATTTCATCGCAAAATCATCTTCAGTGATGAAGCTCATTTTTGGCTCAATGGGTTCGTCAATAAGCAAAATATGGGTTATTGGTCGGGTGAAAATCTACATGTGCTTTATGAATCACCACTTCATCCACAAAAAATAACCGTTTGGTGCGGTTTGCACCCCGCGGCGGCGTTATTGGGCCATATTTTTTCGTCGACGATAACGATCGTCACGTTACTGTGAATAGCCAGCGTTATCGCGCCATGATCACCGATAATTTTTGGCCCGAATTGGAAGATATGGACTTGGACGACATATCTTGGTTTCAACAGGATGATGCCACAAGCCACACACTCGCTACAATCGATTTATTGAAGAGTAAGTATGGTGAGCGTGTTATCTCAAGAAATGGGCCAGTCGATTGGCCGCCTCGTTCGTGCGATTTGACGTCGCTTGACTATTTTCTGTGGGGCTACGTTAAATCATTGGTTTATGCCAACACTCCGACGACGTTGGAAGAGCTCAGAGCTAACATTGAACGCGAAATAGCGGCCGTTTCGGCCGAAATGTGTGGCCGAGTCGTTGAAAATTGGGTCCAACGAATCTTAGTTTAGTTTTAGTTTTATATGCATTTTATTTTCTTAACACTAACTCTTACATTCTAACAAAAAATGCTTAAATGCTAGCTTACAATTACTTAATAATCTTACACTAACTTACTGGCCCCACACAGGCACTCTAAGCTACTCTAAATTCGTATAACTATGTCTTTCGACTTCATTTACATTTTCTTAGAACTATTTATTTTGTATACTTAAAGCTAAGAAAAAAATTTGTTAACAAAACTTAGCATATGGACATAATTTTTTATTTTTAATAAAAACTTAGTATCTAACTTAAAATAAACCTTAGCCTACCTAAACTAAATGTACAATACACACATAAACACACATAGACGTTATACACAATCATATACATATATCAGTATACACCTTTGTATACACTGATATATGTATATGTTTCTTAAATGCTAACCTAAACCTATGTAAGCTGGCCATCGCTGTTTACAGAGAAAACAGATTGGTCAGCTCTGCCTCATTAGTGAGGCTGGTCCGTAATTGACGGAAACGACGACGAAACATCTTCTCCATCATTCAACCACCAGAAATGCTGGTGCTGCCGAACGACATCCCTCTTATCGCGATTCCCCACCGCCCTACTGAACCTGAGGCGATCTACACTGCCGTGTGCGACGTCTCTGTCGTAGTTGAGTCGCCTGTCCCCAGCTGTCCGAGCGACATGGTAGATTAACGGCACAGCTGATCTATCCTGGATCAACCCTTTCTGATCTAGGTAGAGGAATGCTTCCGGTGGAACGAAGCCGTCAGAGCGCACACTCTCGTGGTAAAGGTAATTGGGGTAGTAAGCCCCAGATATCAGGTTATTCGTCGACGTCATTGCTCTTGCAATGTGCCTTCGAGTCAGCTTAATTACGAAGTTGTCCACTCGTATTAGGTTCGCCCTGTTGTAAAGGACCTCATTAGGATAAAATTTTTTGTACTCCGACTCTGGTGTTCTGTATAAGTGAAGACAGGCCCTAAGGCAAGCCCTCTCAAACACCCGAATCTTTTCCATTAAGCTTGCTCGTACATTGAACCACACGGGACAACCAAATACCAGCATGGGCCTGATAAGGGCCATGTAGCAGATTAACTTTACCCCCGCATCGAGTTGGCTGCTATAAAACAGTCTCTTTGTAAGGGCAAAGGCACCTTTAGCTCTGGCCAGAGCAGCATCTACATTTTTGCCAAAATACAGAAACTGATCTAGCCAGATTCCAAGGTATCTGACTACATTTCGACAGGCAAGAGGCTGTGCGTGTTGTCCAATAATCGAGAACTTTTGCCAATTTTTTCTGGTATCCCTAGAGGCTCCAGACAACGGCGTCCTAAAGAGAATGGTTTCAGACTTCTGAAAGTTGATTTTCAACTTCCAGTCATCGCAAAATCGTCTTATCTTATCGAAGTCACGCTGCAAGAGAGTATTAATGACCTCGATTTTTTTACCTGTTCTGTACGCTATCAAATCGTCTGCGTACGCAATAGTATGGGGAAGTGAACCTATCAAGTCGCTTGTAAAAATGTTGAATAGGATCGGCGAATTGACCGCGCCTTGCTGAAGACCGTTTTTAATTTGAAATATTCCAACAGAAGTCACATCACCATTCTTCACGATGAACTGTCTGTTGTGTAGCATATTATAAAGAATGTACAAGAGAGGTTTGCTGATCCCCAGCCTAGTCAGCTTATAGAAAAGAGCCTCTAACCATACGGTGTCGAAGGCCTTCTCCAAGTCAACAAGGCAGGCACCAGTGCATTGTTTTTTGCCTTTATTCCATTGGATATCGGACACCAGTTTAGACGCGGCATGTGAGATATCATGTCCCGCCTTAAAACCGAATTGATTATCCGGAACTATATGTTTGTCCTCAACCCACCTAGACAGAGCTCTATTGATTACTTTCTCAAAAACCTTACTGATATTCGGAAGGAGACTTATCGACCGGAGATTCGCCGGATTGGATATATCCTTTCCCTTTTTGGGGATAGGTTGAACCACCGCTGTTTTCCAATGCGCTGGATAATGTGCATTATTCATTGCATTATTAAACAGGGTGGTGTAAATGTCCACCGCTTCTAGAGGAAGATGTCGAAGCACGATATTCGGAATACCATCGGTCCCCACTGATTTCTTAGCCCTGATTGTGTCGAAGATCTCACGGAGTTCTTCCTTCGAAATGAACGGGGGTAGGTAACCCTCTCTGGTCATGACATTATTTGCCATATTTTCGTCGCTGAACCGGGTGAAACCAGAGCCCTCGGATCGCCAGTTCCCTATTTCATTTCGAATGCAGAAGTCGTGCACCAAGACGCGATTGTCCAGGTCGTAATTAGGGCCAATGGTATCAGTGGCCTTGTATACTTCCTGGAAAGTCGCCCCTATGGCCTCAACCTTCTCCTGTGGATCGTCGATCACAAAAAAGTCGTCATCATCAGCGGCCTCATTTGGATCAATGCCTGCTATTGTCAGTAACCGTCCGTTGTCTGTTGTCCGGGCTATTTTAAGACACTGAAGGTCGTTTTGATTTTTTCTCCGAAATAGTTTATTTATTTGCGGAAACATATTAGGGTTGCTGGTGTTTACAGCCCGAACCTTGTTATTCCAATACAAACTTACAGAAATTCTGTAATTTTCTTTTATTAGCGTTTGAATATTTTTAATCGACGACTTCAGTGTCCTAATCTCCGGGTCTTGTCGGTCAGTTAACTGTCTGTACAAGTTTTTAAGTCTGGTCAGAAGTCTACTTTTCTGTCGGTGCAGTGCGTCAATAGTAGGATTGCGGAACAGGTCTTCGTTAGTCATACGTCGATACCGCGGTATTGTAGTGTCCATAGTTTGTTTAATTGTCTCGTCCATTTGTTTTAGGTAATTGTCGATCTCCTCGTTTGACAAATTCCTATTGGACGGTGGGTGGATCGTGTTCGAGGAGAGCGCTCTAGTCAAGGTTGCGGAGAAGCGTGTCCATCGAGTCTTACTGTAGTTGTAGGAATATCTTTGGACAAACTCCTCCAATTCCGCAATTTCGTTGGGAACTGTAATTTCGGTGCTAAAACCGCAATGGTCGCTGTCATACACGAATGTGCGCAGACAGTTTAATGTTTGTAAATTCGTACCTGTCAGTCGTATACGTTCGTCGTACAGCAGTAGATCCAAATAAGACCCGCCTCTGGGAAACGACGGGTTATCTGTCGCTTTAAGACCGAGTCTGTACATGACATCGTGCTGACCCCACCAATCGAGTAGTAGGTTCCCTCTAGTATTTGGCAAATTATTTCCCCAATCTCTATGTCTAGCGTTGAAATCCCCGCCGATTATAAAATAATTCTCCCCCGATTCCAGCCTCAGAAGTCGAAAAAGCGTGTCGAACTCTGTAATGAATAGGGTGGATTGTGAAGCCTCAGGTGCATAAACAGAGGCCAAGTACAGCCGCTTTCCACTGCGGAGCGGGATGTAAACGACGACTGCCTCCAACACCCGGAACCTGCGCAACGCGCCCTTGTACACTCTGTGAAATTTTATACCTTCTTTAATGAAGATCGCGACACCGCCTCCACGTTTGGATCTGGGCCGGTTTCTTCTTCTAACAATATAATTATTGTACTCCAGTTTGTGCTTATCGGTTAGCTTGGTTTCGCTAGCGAAAAGCACATCCGGAGTTTGGTCTTGTAGCAATTTAAACATCGCGGCTCTTCGTTCGATCCTAATCAATGAATTCACATTCACCGCAAGGACCTTCAAAGTTTGCTCCACCATGTGCGTACCCATTACGGCATGTGTTGCGTTAGGCCCGGCAGCAACGCGTAGATCTGGTCCACCCGCTTGGCCTGTTCTTGAACCTGCTTTTGCAGCTGAGCCATCTGCCCTTGGATTGCGAGCAAGATGGCTAGCATGTTGGGTGCAGCTTCCGTTGTTCTCGGCATCGGAGCCGGAGAAGCAACAGTCGCTTGCTGTACCGTAGCCCCCCTACCTGACGCCATTTGGGCGTAGGAAATTTGGGGCGTGACGGCTGGTGTTTGAAACCTCACAGGTGAACGTTTGACCTCCACCTTCTGCTGCCGAGCCAATATTGCTTTTTTAACTTCGGTGAACTTAGGACAACCCCGATAGTTTGCGGTGTGTCCCACGTTCCCACATAATACGCACGAGAGCTGCGACCTATCGGATGCTCCGTCAACACCCAGAGCACACTCCTCGGAACTGTGGTTCTTTGCGCACTTCACGCATCGAGGCTGCATTTGGCAGTTCGACGCGGCGTGCCCGAACCTCTGGCAGCGAACGCATTGTATAACGCCGTCGCTCCTTTTCAATTTTTCCCAGTGAACCACCTGGTAGTCTAGGACATTGATACTCCTTAGACTATCCAGACGGCTTTCGGGACTGAGCTGCACCAAGAAGAACGGCAGACTCCGTTTCTCCAGCCTAGCTCTGGCTGTGGTAAACGGCTTTACCCCCACAAACTTGAGTCCTTCGCACTCCTTCTCTTTGAGCAGTGCTAGGATCTCCTCAGGATCAGAAGACGGTTCCAACCCCTTCAACAGCATCGATTGCCGCTTTTCACACTTCGGTGTGTATGAGTAGTGCTCCGTCGTCGTTTCCTTTAGGAGCTCTTTAACTTTCGCGTAGCCCTCCACTGTATTACAGTGGATGGCATGGCGATCGTTCCCCAATCTCTTAATATTGAAATTATTACCAATGACCAACTTACACAGGTCCTTGGTTGCAATTACTTCCAATTTATAGGTGTTGATAGGAGGCACCTTCTCCCTCTTCTTCGTCTGCTGCTGCTGTTGTTGTTGTTTTTGTTGTTGTTGCTGCTGCTGCTTTTTTAGCTGTTGCCGTTGTTGTGGCTGCTCTTGTTGTTGTTGTTTCTTTTGTTTTGCTTTTTGTTGTTGTAGCACTTGTGCTGACTTTTGTTGCGACTGCTTTTGAGCAAGCTGCGACTGCTGTTGTTGTTGGGATAGCTCATGCTCTTCCCTCTTCCTTCTGACCATTTGCCGCTCTTTAATGGCCTGTAAACTCTGCTGCAGCATTTTGATGCTGTTACTTATGGACTGTAATTCCTCCTCTTCGTCGTCAGATTCGCTTGCTGCCAATGCAGCAAAGTTATTTCCTGCCCTCACTCCACCAATCTTTACAGTGGTCGTTTGTAGGGTGGGACGTTCTGCCAAGTTAGAGGTTGATTTTAGCATCCTCTTCCTCTTTGGCTTTGGTGTTTGGTTCGAACCACTCGAAGCCTCACCTGCTATCTCAGCCGATCCCGCTATTGGCATAGCGGACCGCTCTCCACAATCCATCACGTGAATTTGATCTCTTTTTTTTTTTTTTTTTTTTACACTTCACTTATTATTTCAATAAATAAAAAAAACAACAATGTCTCCCGTTGGGAATCGAACCCAGGCCTCCGAATCGCTACACCAAGTAGATGTCGCCCGAGTGTTTGCCACTTCGGCTACCAACCACTTTATACTTTTTTGTTTTAACGTTTAGTTTATTTATTTTCTTCACTTGTGAAGCCGAACACGAAAATGCGTCTTATCGCCACTAAGGTCTATGAACGACTGGTCCAACGAATCTACTGCTGCAAACGTGCCCGCGGTGGCCATATGAACGAAGTCGAGTTCCATTCATAAATGTTTTGATTGTACTTCAAGCCGATAATAAAGTTTTTGAAATATCTCAAATGTTTTGCGTTTTATTTAAAAAAGTTGTCAAGTCCTTATTGGAAAACCCTATATAAGCAAAAAGCTCAGTGAGCTAGATTATGAAGTAAATTAACCATGATAAGCGCTACCGGGGACAACTGTATCTTCGGCATTTCTCTTCCACATGCCTATATTCTTGGACTCAACTGCTCCATCGTAAAGGAGCTGCGTGATTTGGCAATTTTCGATGTCACGGATGACATATCTGTCCTTAGGCAACACCTTGTTTGCCCACCAGCAGTCGCGTTGTTGGACTTCTGCTTGCGGAAGTTGTCACTGAAGGCACATTTGATGATCTAACTGAAGTTGGTTTTGGCACTCGTTTCTTCTCGTATCGTGGTTCAAAAGTCGTTGAAGCTCCGTATTGGATCTGGCAAAGTATAGGAACGACGCGTTAGATGTTGTGTCGCCCAGTCCGTCTATTACCCAGTTTATCCGACAGCTCAATTTGCGTTGAAGCAGTCCGCATTGGTTCAATACCCGTAGAAATGCTGGTGTTTATATGAAATTATCCGAAATACCAGGTTTTAGGACGTTGGGACAACGCGTTGTCCATCAAGTGGCCCTTGTGAAGCAGCCGGTAATTTTAATACCGCAACTAAGTAGAACTTATCAAGCAGTTTTTATTTCATAAGTTAATCACGATTGGTAGGACACTTTCCAATGAAAGACCCTACATATTCCGCTTTCTTAATGCGGTTTCAATTTATCGCGCAAGGTCCAACGGTTTAGTTCGTTGAAGACGGCGTAGTATGTTTCGTTCGTCCAAGATTTCTAGGACTGTATTGTTGATATGGCCGCTTAACCGGACTTTATGTTTTCGTGCGCAGTTCCTGACTTCATCTTCCACGAAAGGAACTCCGAGGTCTCGATGCAGGTCATTATTTCTTATAAACCATGGGGCACGCACAAATTGTCGTAACTCTTTATTTTCAAAAGTTTATATTATATTTATATTTGATTTCTTAGTACAACCCCAGAATTGTATACCATAGGTCCACACCGGCTTTAGCACTTGCTTATAAAGAAGCAGCTTGTTTTCTAAGCTTAGCTTGGAATATTTACCAAGTAGCCAGTACATTTCTTTGTATTTGGCCTCTAGTTCTTTTCGTTTCTTTTTAACACGCGTTTTCCATTTAAGCTTCGCGTCAAGTGTCATTCCCAAATACTTAGCTTCGTTTGCAAAGGGGATACACACCGAGTTTATAGAAATGGGCAAGTGATTTATCTTTCTGTAGGTGAAGTCAACATGTACAGATTTTGTCTCATTAAGGGTAATCCGCCAGATCTTTGTCCACTCGTAGACTTTATTTAAAGCAGTCTGAAGTTTCGCCGTTGAGTCTTCTATTGATTCTCCAACCGCTAAGATAGCGGTGTCGTCAGCAAAAGTAGCGAGAGCAGTATCCTCGACGTGTGGTATATCTCTTGTATATAGAAGGTACAAAAGTGGGCCCAGTACGCTTCCCTGCGGTAGTCCGGCTAGGATATCTTTAAATTTCGAAACATCATTTCCGTATCGAACGCGAAAAATTCTATTTTCAAAATAGCTTGTCAATATATTATGAAGCTTTAATGGCAAAATTCGTCGCAGTTTGAACTTCAAACCTTCATGCCGTACTTTGTCAAAAGCTTGTGAGACGTCAAGAAATACGCTCGAACAAATCTTTTTTCTTCCAGGGATTTTTCAATTACATCAATAATTCTATGCACCTGATCAATTGTTGAATGCTTAGTCCGAAATCCAAATTGATGGTCGGGAATAAGATTTTGGTTTTCGATAATTGGGAGAAGACGTTTTAGCAAAATCCTCTCAAAGATTTTCGACAGGATCAGTAGAAGAGAAATGGGTCTGTATGATTTTTTATCGTTTGGAGGTTTTCCTGGTTTTAGTACCATAATGACTTCAGCAACTTTCCACTGACTTGGCACGTATTCAAGCCTCAGAGCCGCGTTAATAATGTGTAAGAGCTTTATAAGTGCTTTTTGAGGTAGCATTTTCAGAACTTCTCCGGTAATAAGGTCATACCCCGGAGCCTTCTTTGGTTTTAATTTCCTTATTACAGTTTTAATTTCAGCAAGAGTTGCATTTGTCATTACAAAATTACTATATGCTATTTCTAAAGAACTGGTGTCGGGTACCAGTGTTGGACCGTCGGAGGGCTTGAAAATTTCTTCAAGATAGTCGGCAAAAATCTCCGCTTTTTCCTTATCCCCCTTAGCCCATTCGTTATTACCGACCTTGATTGGTGGCGCGGGGATTTTGGGCCTTTTTAAGCATTTTAAAGCTTTCCAAAGCGAGTAATTTGTTTCTTTTCCTGCCGTCAGGTTTTGAACATATGTATTTACTTCGGAATTTCTGTAACTTTTAAGAGTCTCCTTGAGCAGATTACAGAGCCTGTTTAGGCGTGTTTTATCCTGCGGCGCTCGAGTTGTTTGCCATCTTTTGCGAGCTTTTCTTTTTTCTCTTATCATATCTTTTACCTCAGGCGGGTAGTTTAAGTTACGTTTAGCCGTGCTTTTTAGTTGACAAGGTGTATTGTTCCACGCAGCACATTGGACTATTTCAACGAAAGAATCCACTTCGATTTCGAGTTCAAGTGCTGCTTTAAGTGAAACGTCTAGTTCTAGGTTATTATTAATCTCATTTCTGAATCCTTCCCAATTAGTATTTCGTCCAGTTAGTCTTAATGGTCCTTGTTTTTTAATAAACGTGTCGTTCATTGTCAGTATGACTGGAGAATGATCGGAGGAAAGATCGAAGCTTTCATCAACGTTTATATCCGAGTTACGAATTCCTTTAACAACGAAGAAATCGACAAGATCGGGTATTTTCGTTGTATCTGTTGGCCAATAAGTCGGCTTGCCCGTTGAATAGAAGTCACAATTGTGTTCCATACATGCTTTATAGAGTATTTTACGCTTTTGGGAGACACATCTTGATCCCCAAAAAGTGTGTTTGACATTGAAATCAGCGCCAATCATAAAAGCCGATCCAAGAGAATTGAATATATTTTTAAATATATGTTTTGAAGGCGTAAATCGTGGAGGACAGTAGATGGCTGAAATAGTAAAGAAGTTCCGTACCAATTTTACGCGCACCGCAATTAGTTGTACAGACTCGAGCTCTACTTTTATGTCTTCGTTGTGCTCAAGAGACTCTTTAATGTATACAGAGGATCCGCCTCTCGCGTTTCCCGAAGGGTGATACGCGTAGTAATCTTTAAAACCTCTAATTTTTGCAGATGCCCCATTTTTCAAGTGGGTTTCGGAAATCAAACAAACGTCAATGTCGTTTTTCCTTAGGAATAACTCAAGTTCATAAAGTTTTTCTAAGATTCCGTTTGCATTCCAGGTGAGTACGTTTAATTTTTCCCTTTTCATTTTTTAGGCGAAGGACGTTTTTTATTGAACCTATTTTCAAACTTCTTTAGCTTATCTAAAATAAGTTCATTGATTTTGTTTTGCTGCTCAAGCTGCGCGAGAATAACGGAAAATACTTGGGAAGCAGGATCTCCGGAATCTTTTGCCTTTAGCTTGGTAGCTTCAGCGTATGTAAGTTTTTCCGATGCTTTCTTTTCAATACTGGAATCAATCACTTTCGCCTTGGCGTTTTTAACGATATTTTGAGCAGATCCCGATGTTTTTTCTTTAGTTTTGGGATTCTCTTTTTGTGGCTTAAACAACTTGTCACGTCTATTTTGCAACTCCTTTGCTACTTCACAGCCACGGAAATTTTCTACGTGTTTACCCCTGTAGTTAACACAAGTCGGAGGGGTTTGTTTGCTTACGTTGCATTCTTTGGACAGGTTTTTACCTGCGCATTTTACGCACCGATGCTCTTTTTGGCAGTAAGCTTGCGTATGGTTAAATTCCTGGCATCGCTTACACTGCGGGATCAGTTTCGAGTTTTTGCGTCGAGGCTCAATTTTAACAATAATGTTGAGGATTGACTTAATATCGTATATTTTTTGGGTATTTTCAGTGTTCTCAAAGGTTAGTATAAAGAGGGGAAGGCTACGTTTAACTGTCATATCCTTTCCTTCAATTTTTTGTTTCTCTCGCTTTTCGATGTTGACGACATCAATGATTTTAAAACCCTTGTTTTTTAAATCACTTACGATATCTTCTTTTGGGCAAGACGGATGCAGTCCTCTGGCGACGACACGAATAGGTCTTACGCACTTGTTCTCGTATGTGAACCATTGGATTTTTTCGACGCTTAACTTGCGAGAAAGAATGCGATAGTTGTCAGCGTCCTTGACGTTGACTTTCCATACATTATTATTGCGCGATGTTACTATATAGTCCGATCTCGGCAGGGTCATCAATATGTTTTGGAGTTTCTTGTAATCTGAAACTCCAGTGACATTGATTGGCGGGGGTGTTCGTTGTTTTTCCGCTTTGATTTTTTCAGGACTCATGTTATTTTTGCCATTTTTCTTCGATTCATCTCCCTTTGCTTCACCTTGAGAGACGATTTTGGGAGAAGACACAGCTTTACGCTTTTTTCCGGGACGTTTTTGCAAGACCCAGTCGGTTTCTCGACCTAGCTCTTCTTCATCTGTTTCGTAGATATTTTTAACAGATTCAATAGACAAAACGTCGCTGTTTGACTTTTCCTTGGTTTTCAGTTTTTCCAGTTCTTTTTTAAGATCTTCGCATATCGCTTCCATTTTGGTTAGCCTAGTACGAAGTTCGGTATTTTCGTCTTTCAGGCTATTTATTTTCGCTGAAGTCCATTCTTCGCAAGACGACGTTTTTGGTGTCGTTGGACTTCTTTTGTTATTTTCTTGTTTTGGAGATCTAGGTGGTGGAGATCTCGAAACCCGTGAACTTTTTCCGAACGGGTTGATAAGATGCAATAATTAGCTCGCCCCAGAATCCATCGAGCCGACCTCCGTAGAGGGTGGATTTTCCAGCATAGCTGGTCTGCCACCTGGGGTAATAATTCCATTTGTTTTACTCATTGCATAATTAGTATACACTTCGCACTCGGTATACGGAGGGTGCATTTTAGTCGCCTCTTACGACAGGCATGCATACCTCGGGTATATTCTAACCCCTACCCGAAGGGGTATATTATCCGAAATGAGCGAGAGAAGTTTAACAAACAGCTGGTTGAACTGACACTTCACACTAACACTGATACATTGTTCTTATTTCTTTCTCTTTCCAAATAATTCGTTTCCAATACCACATTTTAAATGCACAACTAATACCTGCCGATGATGAAAGAATGATGAGAGCGTGAGAGAAGGAAAATGTTTCAATGCGATTTGAAAAGGTTTATACGATATTTCAAAGCGGTTACATATTTTCAATGCATTTTATAAGCAGGAATGACCTATGCGTGTTGAATATTTCAATGCGGTTTGTAATGGTGTTTATTGGAGCGTATTGAACCTATGCGGATTGAACTCAATTAGTTCCGTCTCGTCGATATCAGCTTGTGCGGCCTTCTCCTGCATTATAAATACATAGTCCAGTAGCGATTCGTCACGCCGTCGGTGTCTTTGCCCTCTCTGGCCACGGTATACTTCATGTCAGCTTACTCGTCGATCAAATTCAGGTCTTTCAGGTCGTTACAGTTTTCGACGTGGATGGTGCGTAGCAACACTTTGGCGGTGCCCCGCAAGAGTCGGCGAGCAAAGAGATACTTACATCGCTCATCGCATCTCAACGAATGAACAACGTCTTCGAAGTCTCAAATCCATTGACGGATTCTGTAGGAATCATCGCCTGTGAATGGAGAAACAGCGCTTTCGACATCCGTGAATTCAATCTTCCTTGCAAGTTGAGGTTCGGCGCCGTCCAGCTCCTTCTTAAGCTCGGCAATCTGCATTCGTTGCTGAAGTCTCAGAAGTTCCTGCTCCTCCTCGCCATCTACGTCAGTCGCTACTTTTTCCTTGGTACCAATCAGCAGGCGATGGGTGCAGCAATGAAATTAGTTTCAATAATGACAGCAGGGCTTGGTAGGCCAGGTGCTTCGATTTCAGAAGTCTCGCACACGGAAGTGGCTATGTCGGGGGCGGAAGTCTCTTCAGCAGTATGCTCGTCACTTGGAAATGTCCGGTCGTACAGGTTTCGCACTTATGATAAGTAATGTGGCTGAAGTTGACACGGCCACATCTGCGACCATCAATTTATCCACCAGCTGTTGTTTGGTACCGTTCCTGCTGCTCATAGTTACACAAAATTTACTTACATTCATGTGTGTTACCCCATACCTGAAGTTTTAGTCGTTTTATTTTCCGATTTAATGTACTAATTCAATTTTCAATTTTACTTTTTATTTTAGTTTAGAGACAAAAGGAGAAAAACCAGCTTCAGAATAAGTTTCCTCGCTTGTCAGCTTGGTAGGGAGTAGTGTACAGTAATAACAAATACGTTTCTTTTTAACAATACATACTACACTAAGTACATTTGTATATACGTGCGAAGTTTTTTTTTAAGAATGAAGGTAAGGTAGAGTATACGAGTATAATACTACTCTTCTTTTTTCACCTAAATTCTAATACGAATAAGTTTATGGATGCCTTCAAACAAGACTGGTTTCCGCTTGTCGGTAAAATAGCGAAGAGCTAAAAATCGCTGCGGACCACATCCGGACTCTAGGGCTGATGGTTTAAAGCTTCGAAGCCCGTCTTGTGCAGGCCAGCCAGTGCAACTCTACCATTGTGTACGGGTGCCTTCGGCTAATTTGCCTCTTCGTCGTTCCTTAATGGATTCCCACAAGTGCTTCAGAATTGGAGCGTAGTATTCACCCGTTATGGAAACACACTTTTCCTTATACTCGATGAGTAAGATACCCTGGGTATCCCCAAAAATGGTCGCCATAATTTTCCCGACCGACTGAGATACCTTCAACTTTTTTGGTGGTGCTGAACCTTTCGTGCTTGGACTCTGGTTCATAGTGGTGCACCCACGTTTCATCCCCGGTAACTATCCGGCCCAATATTCCATCCGTCTCGTTGCTGCAAAGACTCAAAAACTCGCGCGAACACGCAGAGCGCTGTTGTTTTTGTGGTGGCGTTAACATTCATGGAACCCATCTTACGCTGACCTTTGTCATACCGAGGTGGTCGTTCAGTATCGTGAAAATGATTATATCGAATACTCCAGTCCTTTCTGCCTACTGTTCCTTGTTGAGTCGAGCATATCGTCTCCAGTATTAAATTTTCTACTTTTTCGATGAGCCCTGAAGTGGTCAGGCCGTGGGTCGTATTCAAGTGATTCTCTTCCTTGCTGAAATAAAGAATGCCACTTGTACACCATATTTTTGAGGTTTTCCTTGCTTTGTCAGGAATTTTATAACGACGTTCTGTTGGATTTTTTCCACAGTTGATGGTTTCTCTCACACTGACGTGTATGCTTAGCGATTACGCAAAAATTACTGATCACATTCTGCTGAGCCACTTAAAAACAATAAGATGGCGCGCAATACTAGGTGGCGTGAAAAGTAACCTCCTTAACCGCCAGAATGCGCTGCTACTGCAAAAAAGGTTATGGTGCCTTGAAGTCCGTTCATATTTAGGCAGACGTGCCAAGTCTCAGTGCCATACTGTCTTTAGTTTTGTTTTGACAGCTGATTGTTGTTGACGTGTTTGGCATCATGTTGATTTTCGTTCTCTCATAAAACATTATTTTTTGAGAGGCAAAACGGCAAAGGAAACAAAAGAAAAGTTGGATCAATATTATGGGGCTAATGCCCATGGTTTCGAGAGTTTCGTGGTGGCCGCAACTCCACTACCGATCAAGTCCGCAGCGGCAGGCCCTCCGATGCGGTTACAGAGGGCAATGTCAAAAAAATACATGAAATGGTGTTGGCTGACCGGAAAGTGAAGGTGCGCGAGCTAGCAGATACCACAAAGATTAGTACTGAGCGCACACGCCATATTTTGACCAATTTTCTGCATATGAAAAAGTTATCCTGCCGCTGGGTGCTGCGCATGCTCACTCCTGACTAAAAACACGAACGCGAGAGTACTTCGAAAGAGTGCTAGGACTTGCTCATGCGGAATCGGGCTTTCTTTTGGCGTCGATTGGTAACTATTGATGAAAATTGGATTCACTATTATACACCAGAGAACAGAGTGAGTGCCCGGCAATGGACTGAAGCCGGCACGAGTGCTCCGAAGCGCCCGAGGGAGGCTCGATGTGTCAGAAAGGTTATGACGTCGATTTTCTGGGATTGTCATGGCATACTCTTCGTGGACCACATCAAAAAAGGAAAAACCATCAACAGCGAATATTACTGTGCATTATTGGAGAGATTGAAGGCCGAAATCGCTGCAAAGCGGCCGCACATGAAGCGAAAAAATCTTTTGTTTTTTACAAGACAATACACCGGCGCACAAGAGCATCGCAACCACGGCTAAAATCAATGACTTACGGCTCCAATTGCTGTCACATCCATCGTATTCGCCCGATTTGGCTCCCTCGGACTATTATCTCTTCCCAAACCTCAAAAGATGGCTCATCAATAAAAAATTCTGCTCACGCGAGGAAATCATCGACGCCACGGAGGAGTATTTTGCAGACCTTCCGACAAATTACTTTTCGGACGGGATCAAGAAGTTGGAAAATCGCTGGAATAAGTGTATCAAGCTAAACGGGGACTATATTGAATAAAATAAAAAAACATTTAAAAAAAATTTTTTTTCATTCCCAAGGAGGTTACTTTTCACCCCACGTAGTACCTCGCTCGTAGCCATCCCCCCATTCTCGTATGTCCTCAGTAGAAAACACCAGCAGATCTGAGACTAATGAGTCGAGTTACAAAGTATTTCTAAGAGTTAGCCTCCAGAAAATTTCTATCAAGCAACTATTGACTGCTCGAAAATGCAGAGGAAGTTCATCAAAATTGATGGAGTGCTTAGAAAATCTCTTACCTGAAAGAATATTTCGACTGTAGATTGAGACGTTGAATTTGAGTTCGTTTAATGGGTTTTTTGTTTAAAATCGGATTTCCTCTGCTTTGAGGTTAATAGTAAAAGGAACTAAAATGGCCTGACTCCGATAGATTAAAGCCTGTACAATATTTTAAGCACGTTTGGTATGCTATTCCATACAAAAAGGATGCTCTCGATGATTTGATTGCTACCCTTTTCATGACGATGCGGCTTAATTCGTGAACCTGTAAATATGAATGTACGTATATGGAAAACTAGGGGCCAGGGAACAATCTGCAATTCGCTCTACCTATCCACCGTTTACTTTCCTACTTTCTACCTAACCATAAAGTGGAACGGATGTAGAGCTTAGACAGTGCTTAGTCACTAGTATGCAAACTTCGTATACCTGGCCACCTCCGATTTAAGTTCAGATTTCCTGCTGTATCTTGACCTACACTGCGAGTGATGATTTTTGCCGGTTACTCGTGGGACATAACTGTCCCACTGGCAGGTTCTCCTTACACTACACGTTTTCTCATAAAAAGAATCCATGCTCGAGAACAAATTCAGGCTTTTCATATGTTGACTTTGAGCCTTAGTAAGTTTTGGCGGGATCACATGAAGAATGTATCTAACTTAACGAACTACCAGTACTACATTGTTGCGACCACTTTTGGGGCATTCACGCTTCTTGCACGCTATCTTCTACGTTTTCTAGAAACAGGCCTCAGCTCTATAGAACTAATTACAAACGTTCTCGCTTCCTCTTCAGTTGTTCACTTCACGTGAGGGCATTGTCTTAAGGTATCTATGACCAATTCACTGCCATTTCGTTCGCTTACAGTGATATCATCTGGCTTTTGACATCTTTTCATAATGAACTGCTTGCGATGGGGTTCGGCCAAAAACTCTCAAGATGACGCGTGAACATCTATTAAGGAAGGTCTACACGTACTACATCCATACAAAGGTACTGACTTAGAGCGAAATAGTCGCAGCTTGATAATAGTGTTATAGAAAGTGCTATTCAAGGTTTTGGAACGCAACTCACACAGCTCTTGCCTTCTCGTTTCAGCTGTATACATCAATTTCTATGTGGGAATTAGTTTAGATGCAACATAGTCGTTCTTCTGTCTAGCAATCCTACTCTGCTTGCCTCAGATTCTGAATCATCTAGTGAAGATCTTTAATTCTATGCGAAACCAGACAAATCTTGTCACCGGAGTCCATGTGTTTAAGGTAAGATGCAATTGTCCATTGGATTCCTTTGCTTTTGTCAGTCATTGGTGCGTAAATAACATAGCTCATTATCACTAGAAGCGATAATAAAATTGAGCCTCATCACATTTCATTAACACATGACTGCTTATAAAATGCAAAGCACGATGTCATTCACCTTAAGTGTGGCCTTAATAACAGAGATGTTTTGTCAACCCTTCTCATAAGACTATCTTTGTGAACTCGAGAATCAAGCTCTTGAAAACGTTCTCAAAGACAACAAAAAGCATGTACAACGGAGTTCTAAAGTCGACGCATTGCTTCATAATGATTCACGATCTATGTGCAGGAAGGTTCAGAGTGAAGATTGCTTTTTCGACATCGAGGCTTCAATTTTTTACTACAATTACAAGGACACATCCGAGTATCTCCCACTAACTCCACTTGGTCGGACAACACTCATTGCATACACTAGCTATGACATGTCTTAGAGGCTTTGCGTATGTAATTGAAGCAGCTTGTGGAAATTTCACAAGTAAGCCATCAGTGCCTACGGATTTGGCTTTTTTGAGCACCTTGTTCGCGACGCTGATACTTCTTAACAGTAGCATACATCGTCCTATTCTCGCAGCCCCCCTTTAGTTGGACAATTGTCATGTGTAGCTAAGGTATTGATGCGATAAGGCTTATCTCATCTTATACTATGCTGCGCATCATTTCTTCTCACATGGTACCGGGCTTCAAGTTCGGGTATCTCTTCTGACGGGACTGCTGTAATTTGGAGTTTAAATGCAACGCTCTCCTCGATCGGTCTCACATACATAAGTGTGCTGTGATGTGTAGGCCTTTCGTCGCCACACCTCTCAACTCCAATTGCAAAAACAGATTTTCTTTATCGTCCACAGTTGTGCATTTATGATGATCTGCTGATTTTTCAGCTCCTAAGCTAAGACAGTCAGTGAATGGTTGTACGCATTATTCCTGGGTACACTAAGCATGTTGGCGGGGCCGATCAGTGCAAAAACGAAAGATTGTGACTACATTCCGTTCCGATATCGGTTCCTCATCTATTTGGGGTATCGGAGAGACGCTCTCTAAATCATCGGCTAATCGTAATGAGGTATAACTGCTTTATTATTGGCTGACTATGACATCGAATCCAGATAATTTAATGGCAAGTCCAGTACTTAAGCAGTGTGGCTTTTACTGGCATTGCGCATGACAAACCGCTCACGCTTATCACTTAGTCATCCAAAGCTACATAAATTAATAAATAAAAATGTAAACGGCACCTGCATATGGATCTGTCCAGTGTGTGACCCTGTGTTTCTTACTGTTCTAGAATCTTTTCCGTAACATCTAGACGCTGCACGATTTCTACGATATCAGAATTCTTCTTGCTATTGTGTTACTGGAAGCACGTTTCCACCTAGTTCCCCAGAGTTGAGTGAGCTAAAGTATCCGGTTGGCATAGGGTAACCAGGAGGGCTCCGACTATCTTTTATTTGCCCACCTCCAACCCATGTATGTAAAAAGTTTTTTTTGTTGTTATTAATCGCACCTTCACCTCTCGGTATATCACCATTTTAATGAGTATACAGCCTGTTTGGTCTATTCAAACGAAAGCAGATAACTTGGCACTAAATTATTTTTGAATAACAGTGAAAAGCATCAAGTGAATTAGGCGTAGGCTAGCACTATGCTCATATCATCACATCAATGCTATTTATCCTTGTTTAGACCCGATTACATTAGAAATTAAAAAATAAAATCGAATTCCTTCGTAAGGGCGTCTTAAATTGCCATGCCATACACAAGGCAAAAACTTTCAAAACCCCTATTCGATATACGCATATTCTCCACTAAACAAACAAGATACCCGCCAATTCATTAGGTCTAATTGTTGACATATGGAACCGCTACGCGGCCACCCCTTACGGCGCAATACTCAAACGACTGCACATAAAATACAATTCACCCATACGGGCCCTATAAATGGCTCTATAAAGACAAAATCGATGACAAATTGCAGAAACACGTTACACCTAGTTAAGCACAGTGAGTAATACAACAACAATAGCACATACTGAACATAAGAAAAACATCGATGACAAAGCAAATGCACACGTACACAAACAAAAACAGAAAACCGTGTCACCAACTCACAGCCGATTGTCATCGCATCCCCCTATTGTTCTATACGCGACTCGACTCGATCTAATACGAGTACAATACGAACACAATACCTAACCCGGAGCACCCCGCGCACACAAACCCTGCAACAAACATATCAATGGGCAAATTAAAATAACAACCTAATCATCGTTTTAAGTTCTTTAGGCCGAACCAACAACATGGAAGGAACACTGTGCAAAACAGTGAAACAGCAGCGCAGAGAACAACAAAACGACCGAGATCCATGATGCGTGTAGCCATGGCCCGTGTACACGTTAAATAGGAAAATCTCTCACTCTTCGACGACCTCATTTTGTCATCAACCCCTCCCTGCAACGCACAAGAAACAAAAAAAAGTCGAAACTGAAGGTTTTCTTTTTATAAAGGGATTTCGCCACCCTTAATTCGCGCCACCACCCTTCGTTGCGTATCGTTGTCCTGTATTAGGTCTCTGTGTTCAAATATATTCCACTTGGCGACAAAGTCAACGCGAATCTGCCTTCTACAATACTTTGCGGCACTCATCAGGCAGTCAAATATCTTCCGCATCTTCCGTATTTACTCGCTACTCACTACATTCGATACTCGCAGCTACTCGGTACTTGTTTATCATGTTGCCCTAAAGTGTTTTCTGTGTAGGAAGTGTTCGAACAGTTAACTCAAATGAATTGCTCCGACACCCTTCTCAATTACGATTGTGAATTGTTGTGTGTGTTCTTCTTTCTCTTTGAACTTACTTCCTATCCTAGTCCTACCTAAAACTCGTCCTTTATATTTTTTTTCCCTTCCTCGTTTTTTTTTTTTTTTTACTTTTTTTGCAACCATCACCGCCACTAATACCAACCAGAAATGGGATAAATTTCACCCCCTCCTTTGCAGGAGGAACAACGCAACGATATGCGTAGCGTATCATCCCAGAAGAGAGGATAGAAAAGCGGACACGAATTGGTCCCCTGTGGCATGCCGATATAACGCACAGCGGGTGGTGCGCGCAAAAACCTCTCATATCGAGGGATTAAAGGATGATGGATTGGTCTAAAGAGCTGATTGAGTAGGAATTCTCCAACTGTCCAACTGTTACTTCAATCGCCCAACTTCTATGACCAGCCGACAATGTCGTCCAATTATATAGACATTTAAGGAGATGACCGAGTTAATGTCTCATTGATTTGCATTTGCATGTACCGAAGCTGGATTTGGTGCTCCGAGTGGTAGTGAAAAGTTTCCGTGTTATTAATACTTAATCCCGTAATATCGTAACGAAAATAAGGAAGAATTTGGGAGTAAGGAGAAGTAACTTTATTTTAAATTACGACAGTTAAGTTGAGGTGGATAGAAAGTTGACTGGATTTGCGCTATCAGTATGAGAAATTGAATTTATTCATACTTTGCTGCGGTGAAATGTCGTCTGTGTGATGTGTTTAGCGACAATAATTTGGCTGCTGGATTTGTGAAGGGAAATTGAATACAACTTAAGAGCGAGCGGCACAAACTTCGACTGAATTCCTAAATCTGAAAACACTATAGCAGGTGCACTTCTAAATCGGCTATTTGCTTTCAAAGGCGCCTCTTTCTGGATCATTACAAGTTAGAAGATACTCTGGTCGATTCAACGAAATATTATCAAAAAATATTCTACACTACACTACTTCCCCTCACTTCATTTATCAAAAAGAAGAAACTATCCATTAACTCTGTAGCATGGTGCTGAAGCAGGAAGTAGCCACTTTTGCAGATGTCAGAGTTCAATTCAACGTCACCAGAAATCAAAAAATTAATTTGGGATCTCACTATTTTCGCCAGACAATAGCAAAGCTCTGAATGCCATCATTTCCGGATATGAAAGCCCTCATTTTGTCAGTTGTTGGAGTTGGCTAGAAATTGTGTAGAAAATGGCAATGACAGGCGATGATCCACACCGAAATGATGAGCCATTTATTTATATATTTTTAGGCAAACTGGCATAACTGATTCGAACTTCGATTTTTAAAATTGATCTACGATAGGTTTCAGTTGCTCTCAATACTATTGTTGTGAATATTCATTTTGTCTTCAAGTGGGTTGCCATTATTACGTTAAAATTACGTTAAAACAAAAAAATAAAAGACAACTTATTACTCGTTTATAACCTTCTTTATTCGCGCTCTAATTCCATCAATCTCTTTTGCGGCTATATTTTCTGCAATGACAGTTGTGTCACTTTTGACAACATTAATGGCTGACTAGATCACCTCCCATCGGGCACCTTCGTTGGCGGTTCCCAGGCTTGAACAGTATTCCCTCGATACTCCAAACCTTGGCTTGGTCCTTGGCTTCTTTTGACTTTTGAGAGTCACATCGGTAATTACATCCATAACGCGGTAAGGACCCTCCCAATCAGATTGAAGCTTCGGAGACACAGGGACCTTCCTTCTGGGGTTATGAAACCAGACGAAATCTCCGGGCCTAAAGGAAGGAACATTAGAAGTAATATCGTACCTGGTTTCCATCCGGTTTGGCTGCTCAATGCATTTCGTGTCTGGCTCCTTCGTGCACCTCCTGTAATTGTTCCTGTAGTTGCTTTGCATAACCCAAAAAGCATAGTACTCGGTAAAAGGTGACTGCTTAATTGATTCCTGCTGCGACGGTCGGTATGCCAAAGCTAATAATGGCAACAAATCATCCCAGTCATCCTGTTTATCGCTAACAAACTTACCGATACACAGACTTATTCATCCTTTCAACTAAACCGTCAGATTGCGGATGTAACTGCGTAGTTATTTTTTTTATGAATACCCATAAGATCCATTACGTTTTGAAATATGTCTGCTTCAAAATTACGGCCTTGGTCGGAGTGCAACTCCATTGGGCTTCCAAACCGGCAATGCAGTCTGATCCATGAGAGCAAATAGATCGACCCACTTGGTAAAACAATTCATAAAGACCATCACATATTTATTTCCTCATCTGGTAGATGGTAGTGGACCAAGGATGTCAACCGCTACTCGTTGGAGGGGCTCACCAGATAGATAGACTTGTAATTCGCCTTTAGTTTTCGTTTTTGGACCTCTTTTTGATGCACAGGTGTCGCATTCAGAACAGTACTGCTCGACATCTTTTCTGGTTCCGACCCAATGAAATCCTGATCGGATTTTCTCGAACGTTTTATTGGAACCCAAGTGACCACCAAACGGAGTGTCATGAAACATTTTGATGACATCGCTTGTTAATGATCGCTTGTTAACGATCTTGTAGGCACCCACTTTTTGCAAAGCACTTGATTCACTAAACTTAAAGCGGCAAACTAAGCCCAATATGCTTTCAACAGATTGCTACCTCCAGAGACGTTGTTTCAATTAGGACGTATATCTGCTGAGTTACGAGTGCCAATATGCTGTCGTCCTTTTGAGCCTGCTTTAGCCTGTTCAGAGCCAGTTCACTATCAACTTTGAGAAGTACGTTTACTCAATGCTTTTCGTTGACGTTGTAATTAGTTTCCTTGGACTCGCAATGATGACACAACTGATCAGCGCATGGTCGGCCCGAGTGAGCGTCAGCGCGATGCTGTACTTTAAAGTGGCACCCTATTCCATGGTCGCAGGCGTCGGTGTCCATAGTCTCTGATTTTTAACGTAAACCACCTCTCATGATGACTTGATACCAATTCGGAACTGTGTTGCCGGCACAAGTTCCACCCTTGGTATGAGTCGAGGCCGACCTATATCCTCTTACTGCTCTTAGAGTCGCAGCACCCAGTACTTATTACAACTCTATATTGGGTCAACCAAAGGAAGACCCTTCCCGCAATTTTGGGTTTAAACCACAGCCACCATGACACTCCCACAAGGGGGCCTACCTCTTCAAGTCAGGCCCGGACCGAGATCCTGACTCCCATGGTACTGTGATTTAAGTCGTGGTAGGGATTACCGGTGGTCCAGCCGCTAACAAGACCTATGACCGGCAACTTGTGACTGATCGAATCGTAGCAACCTTCGGTAGCGTCATCTGCATATGTTTACGATAAGACCAGTACTTTGCTCTGCCCCCGTTCATTATTAAACAACGTCATTAAAGGGAGAAGCCTTGTTAATTGGGCGGGGGCCCAGCGTCGGTGTCCAGCACGAAATCAGCATCAGGACGAACATGACCCATAATCTGAGGTGTTGTAAGGCATTTCTTTAATAAATTGTATACAGCACCGCAGCCAGCAGTCCAATCAAATGTAATATTTTCAACCGTTGTAGGGGCCGGGGAATTTCAGCAAATTGTGGAACGAATTGGCGGTAGTACGTACAAAGTCCAATATAGCTTCCGACTTCTGTTACGTTCTTCGGTACCGGCCAAGTCTGCACCGCCTCAATTTTAGCAGGATCGGGTGACACTCCCTCTTCGCTGACGATATGTTCCAAAAAACAGACCTCTTTTGGAAAAGATTGCATTTGATAGGATTTATTTTCAACCCCGCTTCTCTCAAGCGACTGAAAACAGAGCGTAAGGTAGAGAGCATCTCCTCAAAACTCTTACCGTGAATTAGGATACCGTCCAAATATACCAGACAAGTATCCAGGGGTAATCCTCTCAGTAAACAGTTGACATCAATCGTACAAACGTCGTGGGGGCATTGGTCAAACCGAAGCCCATTACTTTAAATTGCAACAAACCATCTCTGGTCACAAACTCCGGTTTCTTCCTGTCACCTGGGTACATCTCTTGCCAATAGCCAGACTGACGGAACCAGCTTTGGCGCTTAAAATGTCGTCGATTCGAGGCACGGGGAAGGAGTCCTTTATGGTCATATAGTTCAGTTTGCGGTAAGCCACACAGAATCGCGTCGACCCATCTTTTTTTTCACCATTACAATGGGCGTGTCCATGGGCTGGTAGATGGTTCGATGGTATCACTTCGCCGCATCTTGTCTATTATTTCCCATGACTCGTTCTGTTTCGCAAGTAGTAACCTCCGTGGCGGTTGTTTAATAGGCTTCGCTATACCCACATCAACTTTATGCTGCGCTACACCAGTTCTACCCAGATCATCAGGCCCGCTGGAGAAAATGTCACAAAAGTCATTAACTAAGCAACGCACCAATTCAAATTGCGTCTATTGCAGGTGTACTTGAGACTTGCATAGCAGATTATCTAATTGAAACGGTAATCCACAATTTTCTGAAATGAACTCCACCATGCCCTCAACTTCTTCGAAAGTAGCCAGGTTGACCATTCGTACTAGAACAGCTCCATTCTGATTAAAGGTCATTGTCTTTCCAATTGAAATACCTTTTGGCAGGTCATCCCCAAGGCTAGAAACAATGCCTTGGATCGGTCCTGCACTGGAATTTGTTGAAATAAACATTTCTTTTCTAGGAAGTATCAAGACTGAGTCTGCTGTTTGAAGAAATATAGCTCGAACCGATTGTTTAGCTGATTCACAAGGTTGCTATGCTGAAGAAGCAGTAAGTTCATAATTCAAAACAATTCTGTTACCTCCTATAAGCACAACGTTGCAGGAAAAGTATAGGATGCTTTCAGCAGTTTTCAAAACAAGAATACCTTGCCTATTGGCGGGAAGAGGAAGATCGACCACCATTATTTTTATTCGACGTTTGAACTTGCCAATTTGAATTCGCGTACGCCACTCTTGCGAAATATGAAAGGTGTTTCCGCATAAAGTTTGAATTACTGAATTTCCTGGCTGAAGTTGAGCATTCGATGGTATGACGTCCCACTCACCATTGTGGCTAAAGATCCAGTATCATCGAGCATCTGACAAGACATGCAACCAAGGACTACAGGAACAGAAAATCCACTGGTTTGACTATCACAATGTAGATTTGGAGGCTTTTGAACTTCATCAGCGTTAGCCCCTCGGCACTGACGACTGAGCGTTTCCCGACTCCGAGGACATATTTCCAAATTGATTTGGACTCTCGCAATTATCGAAGTTTCGGTTTCTTCAGAATCGTTGATTGCGGTAGTGACTGAGCGGCTGGGGCACATCGGATGAGACTTCAGCGGATCGAGTTGGGTGACTAGGTTGGGTGGCCAGATGAGCTGCCTCAGCGGAAATAGCTTTATTCACTGCGTCGATCATGGTTTTCGAGTCTCCCATTCTTACAGCGTCCGGAACTGAGCGGTCAGAAATGCCATCGATGAAATGCATTACTGAAATTCGCTCTTAAACTTCAGATGGACAATCGCCGAACACTATTCGAATGTGTAAGTGTAAATGCACCAAGGTCTTCTCGTTGTCTTTGACGCCTGGACCGAAATGTTGCTTGAGAAATAAGTTTTTGTTGGGAAATATACCTTTGTCCGCGCGATTCTCGGTGCTTAAATTTCCCAGAATTGATACAGCTTCCCCACGAAGTAAACTGCTGCTAGAAGAATTTGGTTGACTATCAGAGGCAACCGCACTTTGTTGAGAAGTGATGGCGGACGTTATCTCCGCAGTTGAGTCTTCTTGGGCGATTACTGTCTTCTCCATGGCATTGAAGAGCACTGGAGCACTTTCTTGGCGAAAGTGCTACTTCCCATAGTGCGCAATTCTTCCGTTGCTGATCATTTTTCAAGTGGGCGATTTCCGGATTTTGATGAGCCACACTTTCACTAAGTAAGGTTAATTGTGTGAGAACTTTCTCAAGTTTTTGCGTAATTTCTTCCGACATATCGACTCGAAGATCCCACTTCTGACACCAATGTTGTAAATATTCGTTTTAACTTTAACTTAAAACTTAAGCCTCGGATATGGACGGATCTACTGTTGAAAACCCCTGCTGATGAAACAAGAACACCGAATTTCGGATCGGCTCGTGGAATGTTAGGTCCCTTAATAAGCCACGTTACTCTCTAAAAAAAAACACGAGAAAAACTTTTAATATCGGGATGTAGAACGGAGACTGCACCGACTACCGGCAAGGCTTCTCATTGTCGAGCGGACGTAAAACTATGAGAGACCAAGGTTAACTCCTCCACCTATGCAGAAGCAAGTGTGTGGCAGGCCACGGCCTTACTGATACTACTAACATTCCTCCCTCAAACTAGGAATCAGGGGTACAGTTGCATCTGCAAGCCCCATCCTAGGCGCTCTATTTCAGGCGCCGTAATGCTTTACGCATTATCAAAGCCTTCGGACTCATTCCGGGGATTGAGAGGAGTACGGTCATAAAGAGCAAAATTAACTGCTTTCAAACGAGCTCCCAAACGCTAATGGGCTCCTACAAGCACCAGGGATCGTTGGAGGAAACCGTGCATATTGCCAAGAAGCCCAAAACCAATAACTCCAAAACCCCCTCCCTGGGCCATCCAACATCACATCTCTGAGGTCTTTGAGCGAACTCCTAAAAGATGTAATAATGATCACTCTAATCGATAGAAACGACATCGATGGATCGAAAACATTTGAACTTTCGAGCAACTTCTTGGCAATCATCAATCAAAGATCTCTTGATCTTTATACCAAAGACATAGGTGGATTAGGATATATTTGGTCGGGTGCAAAGCTTGAGGTCGTGACTAAGGGAAATTCTCCCCTAGCAGACCTAGAACCCGCACCTGAATCCCAAACGAACCCTCCTCCCAAAACAGCATTCTGGAGATCAACAGTCTCAGAAGCCCAACCCTTCCGACTCATGACTGGAAAGTCGCAAAACTGGAAGAACTAGGGGGCGCGTATCGATGCGCGTTAATTGTGGTCAATAAGGAATCCCTTAACGCTCTTGCACACCTAACGGTTTATAACAAGGATTATCTGGATGCTGATAAACAACCTGCTTCTCCTTTAACCGGATTACCAAATTAATCCTCAGATCTTGGAGCGTCGAAGCATGAACTAAGCAGTCGGTCTCCTTCTCTGACTATCTGTCGGAAATGAAAACGGACGACGAATTAACTTGGATTGGCCAAAATACAGAGGAATATTGTCAGAAACACTATCCTCTGAACTCTCAAGTCCCCCGCATGACACCAACGAGCTTGACATGAAAGTCAAGGAATTCACCCTGGCTCAAGTGGTAGTGAACTGGCTTCCAAATCGGAAGGCTCGTCTTTGACATCAAAGGTCTCGATGAGTTTGGGTCCGCCTTTTACAGAGCATTAAGCAGTTCTTATTGCCATTCTGGAAAACAAGGCGAAGGATGTGGTGCCATGACTAGACGTAACTTTTAAGCTTGTGACTACGCCATGTATACTGTTTCATATTTGCTTACTTAGATGGCGTTACAGTCCGGGGTGAACTAAGGCCTAAGCTAACATGCCTCCACAGCTAGCGATGTCTTTTGCCGAGTTTAAGCAAAGTTATCCGAGCTTTTCGGACGTGGTCAACAATATAGTTCCCTAATGAAACGTCTCCTCCATTCTACATTAATGCCAACGGGCCGTTTTCATCATTAAGCAGGACTGGAATAATCAGTCTTTTTGATTACTCAAAAGAGGAAGCAGCGATTAGCAAGTGTGAATCTTCGCATGATTTCCGAGTTGGTGTCAGTCGTTCGCAGATCTCCGCCGAGAATTGATGTGATTCGGCTTTTCTTATAGAAAAATAAAAATAGTGATTCCGTGGTCTTAAGCTAAATTAGTTGCAATACGGTTAATTGAATCAGTGGCCCGGCGGTTAGCGACGCAGTATTTGCCATCGAATTTTGGGACACCGGTTTGAATCCCGGACCAAACCAAGAACTTTTTTTTTTTTTTTTTTCCTCAAATTGTGTGGTTTCAAAACAAAACCAACAAATAAAAGGAAATAAAAAATCACGTGATAGATGGTGGAGAGCGTTCCGCTCTTTAAATTAACAAAAAAAAGAATAAATGCCGTTGTATCTGATGATGATGAATATTATGAAGGGGGCAATAACAACTTTGCTTCTCTAGCGGCATCCGAATCGGAAGATGAGGATGAAATGTTGAAAGACATTAGCAGCAGCATAAAAAAGCTGCAAGAGAAAATGCTTGCTGTTAAGCTAAAACAAACTGCACGCAGGCAGAGGGAGAAATTAGAGGCAGAAAGCGCCCAACAAAAAAAGTAACACCACAACAACCACTGCAGCTGACAAAACAGCAGCAGCAGGAACAACAGCAGCAGCATAAACAGCAGCAGCAGCAACAACAACAGCAGCAGCAGGAACAACACCAGCAGCAGCAACAACAACAACAGCAGCAGCAGAAGAAGAAGGAGAAGGTGCCTCCTATCAACACCTATAAACTAGAGGTAAATGAAACCAAGGACCTGTGTAAGTTGGTCATTGGTAATAATTTTAATATCAAGAGATTGGGGAACGATCGCCATGTCATCCACTGTAATACAGTGGAGGGCTATGCGAAAGTTAAAGAGCTCCTAAAGGAAACGACGACGGAGCACTACTCATTTACACCAAAATGTGAAAAGCGGCAATCGATGCTGCTAAAGGGGTTGGAACCGTCTTCTGATCCTGAGGGGATCTTGGCACTGCTCAAAGAGAAGGAGTGCGAAGGACTCAAGTTTGTGGGGGTAAAGCCGTTTACCACACCTAGAGCCAGGCGGGAGAAACGGAGTCTGCCGTTCTTCCTGGTGCAGCTCAGTCCCGAAAGCCGTCTGGATAGTCTAAGGAGTATCAATATCCTAGACTAACAGGTGGTTCACTGGGAAAAACTAAAAAGGAGCGAAGGCGTTATACAATGCGTTCGCTGCCAGAGGTTCGGGCACGCCGCGTCGAACTGCCAAATGTAGCCTCGATGCGTGAAGTGCGCAAAGAACCACAGTTCCGAGGAGTGTGCTCTGGGTAGGGACGGAGCATCTGATAGGACGCAGCTCTCGTGCGTGTTATGTGGGAACGTGGGACACACCGCAAACTATCGTGGTTGTCCTAAGTTCGCCGACATTAAAAAAGCAAAACTGGCTCGGCAGCAGAAGGTGGAAGTCAAACGTTCACCTGTTAGGTTGCAAACACCAGCCGTCACGTCCCAAATTTCCTACGCCCAAATGGCGTCAGATAGGGGGACTACGGCACGCTTTTTCGACTTCTGAGGCTGGAATCGGGGGAGAATTATTTTATAATCGGCGGGGATTTCAACGCTAGACACAGAGATTGGGGAAATAATTTGCCAAATACTAGAGGGAACCTACTACTCGATTGGTGGGTTCAGCACGACGTCATGTACAGACTCGGTCTTAAAGCGACGGATAACCCGTCGTTTCCCATAGGCGGGTCTTATTTGGATCTACTGCTGTACGATGAACCCATACGACTGACAGGTACGAATTTACAAACGCTAAACTGTCTGCGCACATTCGTGTATGACAGCGACCATTGCGGTTTTAGCACCGAAATTACAGTTCCTAACGAAATTGCGGAATTGGAGGAGTTTGTCCAAAGATATTCTTACAACTACAGTAAGACTCGATGGACACGCTTCTCCGCAACCTTGACAAGAGCACTCTCCTCGAACACGCTCCACCCACCGTCCAATAGGAATTTGTCAAACGAGGAGATCGACAATTACCTAATAAAAATGGACGAGACAATTAAACAAACTATGGACGCTACAATACCGCGGTATCGACGTACGACTAACGAAGACCTGTTCCGCAATCCTACTATTGACGCACTGCACCGACAGAAAAGTAGACTTCTGTCAAGACTCAAAAACTTGTACAGACAGTTAACTGACAGACAAGACCCGGAGATTAGGACACTGAAGTCGTCGATTAAAAATATTCAAACGCTAATAAAAGAGAATTACAGAATTTCTGTAAGTTTGTATTGAAACAACAAGGTTCGGGCTGTAAACACCAGCAACCCGAATATGTTTCCGCAAATAAATAAACTATTTCGGAGAAAAAATCAAAACGACCTTCAGTGTCTTAAAATAGCCCGGACAACAGAAAACGAACGGTTACTGACAATAGCAGGTATTGATCCAAATGAAGCCGCTGACGATGACGACTTCTTAGTGATCGAGGATCCGCAGGAGAAGGTTGAGACCATAGGGGCGACTTTCCAGGAAGTATACAAGGCCACTGATACCATTGGCCCTAATTGCGACCTGGACAGTCGCTTCTTGGTACACGACTTCTGCATTCGAAATGAAATAGGGAACTGGCGATCCGAGGGCTCTGGTTTCACCCGGTTTAGCGACGAAAATATGGCAAATAACGTCATTGCCAGAGAAGGTGACCTACCCCCGTTCATTTCGAAGGAAAAACTCCGTGAGATCTTCGACACAATCAGGGCTAAGAAATCAGTGGGGACCGATGGTATTCCGAACATCGTGCTTCGACATCTTCCTCTAGAAGCGGTGGACATTTACACCACCCTGTTTAATAATGCAATGAATAATGCACATTATCCAGCGCATTGGAAAACGGCAGTGGTTCAACCTATCCCCAAAAAGGGAAAGGATATATCCAATCCGGCGAATCTCCGGTCGATAAGTCTCCTTCCGAATATCAGTAACGTTTTTGAAAAAGTAAGCAATAGAGCTCTGTCTAGGTGGGTTGAGGACAAACATATAGTTCCGGATAATCAATTCGGTTTTAAGGCGGGACATGATATCTCACATGCCGCGTCTAAACTGGTGTCCGATATTCAATGGAATAAAGGCAAAAAACAATGCACTGGTGCCTGCCTTGTTGACTTGGAGAAGGCCTTCGACACCGTATGGTTAGAGGGTCTTTTCTATAAGCTGACTAGGCTGGGGATCAGCAAACCTCTCTTGTACATTCTTTATAATATGCTAACCAACAGACAGTTCATCGTGAAAAATGGTGATGTGACTTCTGTTGGAATATTTCAAATTAAAAATGGTCTCCAGCAAGGCGCGGTCAATTCGCCGATCCTATACAATATTTATACAAGCGACTTGATAGGTTCACTTCCCCATACTATTGCGTACGCAGACGATTTGATAGCGTACAGAACAGGTCCAAAAATCGAGGTCATTAACACTCTCTTGCAGCGTGACTTCGATAAGATAAGACGATTTTGCGATGACTGGAAGTTGAAAATCAACTTTCAGAAGTCGGAAACCATTCTCTTTAGGACTCTGGAGCCTCTAGTGATACCAGAAAAAATTGGCGAAAGTTCTCTATCATTGGACAGCACGGACAGCCTCTTGCCTGTCGAAATGTAGTCAGATACCTTGGGATCTGGCTAGATCAGTTTCTGTATTTTGGCAAAAATGTAGATGCTGCTCTGTCCAGAGCTAAAGGTGCTTTTGCCCTTAGAAAGAGACTGTTTTATAGCAGCCAACTCGATGTGAGGGTAAAGGTAATCTGCTACATGGCCCTTATTAGGCCCATGCTGGTATTTGGTTGTCCCGTGTGGTTGTGTGGTTCAATGTACGAGCAAGCTTAATGGAAAAGATTCGGGTGTTTGAGAGGGCTTGCCTTAGGGCAGAGTCGGAGTACAAGAAATTTTATCCTAATGAGGTCCTTTACAATAGGGCGAACCTAATACGAGTGGACAACTTCGTAATTAAGCTGACTCGAAGGCACATTGCAAGAGCAATGACCTCGATGAATAACCTGATATCTGGGGCTTACTACCCCAATTACCTTTACCACGAGAGTGTGCGATCTGACGGCTTCGTTCCACCGGAAGCATTCCTCTACCTAGATCAGAAAGGGTTGATCCAGGATATATCAGCGGTCCCGTTAATCTTCCATGTCGCTCGGACAGCTGGGGACAGGCGACTCAACTACAACAGAGACGTCGCACATGGCAGTGTGGATCGACTCAGGTTCAGTAGGGCGGTGGGGAATCGCGATAAGAGGGATGTCGTTCGGCAGCACCAGCATTTCTGGTGGTTGAATGATGGAGAAGATGATTCGTCGTCGTTTCCGTCAATTACGAACCAGCCTCACTAATGAGGCAGAGCTGACCCAACTATTTGCTCTATAAATAGCGATGGCCAGCTTGCATAGGTTTAGGTTAGCATTTAAGAAACATATACATATATTGATATATACAATGGTATATACTAATATATGTATATTATTGTGTATATTGTCTATTGTGTGTATGTTGTATTGTGTATGTAGGTTAGGTAGACTAAGGTTTATTTTAAGTTAGATATTAAGTTTTATAGAAAATAAAAAACAAAATGTCCATATGCTAAGTTTTTTGTTAACGATTTTTTTTCTTAGCCTTAAGTATACAGTATAAATAATTCTAAATGAAATGTTAATAAAGTCGAAAGACATAGATACAGAATTTAGAGTAGCTTACAGTGCCTGTGTGGGGCCAGTAAGTTAGTATAAGATTGTTAAGTAATTGTAAGCTAGCATTTAAGCATATTTTGTTAGAATGTAAGAGTTAGTGTTAAGAAAATAAAATGCATTTAAAACTAAACTCCGAGTTGGTGTCGTTGTCGGAGTTTATAGCAACAACCCCCTTACTAGGCACCTCAAAGTTTGTAGCTGCCTTTTGCGTCATTTTGTACTAGACGTCGATATTGTGAGTCCCTCTTTTTTGTCAGTATATATTTATTTTGTTTTTTCTTCATTAATCCGCTAAATCCAAATTTGCCGCTTCTGGCTTAATAGTCGCAAACACTCCGTTGCCAGCTAGCGGTGCTCCTCCCATTATACCAATATGTTGTAGTGTGCTTATATCAACACCTGAACAGTTTTTTAAAAGAAGTTGCCTCTGGAGTTGACTTGTGAGTTTCGCACAATTTCGCACAAGAGCGGTGTTGAAAAGATCACATGACAGCGCATCGCCGTGTTTAAGTCCTTTTCTGACGATGAAAGTCTAGGTTTTGTCCGACCTTGACGGAGTAGCATCCACTCTGCATCGTCATCCTGTGTTGTCGAATGAGCTTGGAATGGACACCAAAACTAAATATGGCTCTGTGTAGTTCGTCGCTATAGATGCTGTCGTATGCGGCTTCGAAATCGATAAAAAAGTGGTGTGTCTCGAGGTGGAACTCCTGGATTTTCTCCAAGATCTGCGGTGATGTGAAATTTGGTCTGGGGGGACTTTTCTTTTTATTTACAAAGGGCCTTAGGCGTTCACATACTTAAGACATGATTTTATATAAGATGTTCTCCTGTAGTTGGCGCAATTTAAGAGATCGCCCTCCTTTAGAACGACAGACAATGCTGAGGACCCATTCGTCAGTAATACTTGTAATTTAGAAAGCCTGCGCTAATAATTGTTTCCTAAAGTTAGTAGCACTTAACTAATATGACAGACATGAAACCGATCTCTCAATTAATTCGTTTAGAGTAGCTGATTCAGTTAATGTCTTGAGCAGTACATCACGATTTTTACAATGAATACAATTATTGAACAAAAATGTTGCCTTAGATTTTGTATCGCGAACGGATTTTCGTGACTCCTTACAAATATTGGAAAAGGCTAATGATGGATTAGTTTTGCCAAAAACACGGACTGACGATTGCTTCAAAGCGTTCAAAAGGGGCTAACAGATCGTCGAAGACATACTTCGCTACGGACGACTTCAACCGATGAAATTGTCCTCGATATTCGTCATTCCAGCTTAAGAGAGACAACTCGTGACCATAACAACTCTCACGAGTCTGTTCGTTCACTTTTGGTGGATATTATGGGCACGAGATCCTTCACAGCACACCATGCTCCATAAGCGCTGAATTTTCTTCAAATTAGTAACGTGAGCTGGTCATCATGCTGGATCGCTCCAATTTTTCACATTAGTGGAAGTCATCATAACTGGTGACGAGATATGGGTCTACGATTTCGAAACCAGTCAACAGTCGGGCTTAGCAGCTGTGATAGGCTTAAGATTGTCCTCACGTCATCTTGGTCGGGTGGAGACAAAATGTTGTACGTCTTCAAGTTGAGTGGTTCATTTTGCCTGACGGTGGGGTGTTGTACGCCATCACCTTTTAACAGTCTGCAGAAATTATCTTTCCACGTTCTGAGCATCGACTCTGGTTCTACCATGAAATTTTCTGGAGAGCTCGTAGAGCGTGTGACCCCATTTCATTATGTTCTTCAGGGCCGCTTTGTAAATCCCCTGTTTTTCTAGATTTCCCTATCTTTCTCGTCACCGAACCAGAGTGAAACTCAAAACATCAGAGTCTACCTCTGTAATTACTCTTTGCCAGTGATGCGATTGGATTTCTGCTCTCGATGCTGACAGCACCGGATTCCTCGAGACGTTAAGGGAAACTCAATCGGAAAAAGCCATGGCAGTCTCTTGCTATTGTATCAGTTCGACGTGGAACTTTCTCAAAAAGAATCGCTGGTCTTGTGCTGTTACGGATATCCGCATCCATAACTTCGCTACAAGAAGATAATGGCCCGAGTCGATGTTACCTGCTCGGAGCATTCGGACATCTAAAACACACTGATGGGGTGCCTTCAACATGATCGATTTGGTTGACAGCTCAGAAATCTTCGAGTCGACATCAAAGTGTGGAAACCGTATGCTGGCTATAGGTACATCGATAAGTCTGTGTCCTTTTCCGGAGATGGTGGCGTGGAAGTTGTCCTCTCTACCGTATTGCAAAGTTGAGCGCCTTGTCTGGTTTGGCATTAAAATCACAAAGTACGGCTTTCATGTCATATTTCGGGCATTGCTCGTAGGTTTTGTCCTGGAGCTCGAAGAAGATGTCTTTGGTAAGATCTTCCTTCTCCTCTGTCGGGGCCTATGCGTTTATAAGACTTTATGCGTTTCGTCGTTAGGCCTTTTACATGCCTGAAGGTCAAGACTGTTCTCTATGTCTTCCTCTGACGGTGAATCCGCATCCGAATAAAAGCTCCTGTTGTCTGTAACATTCTCTCACACTTTTCCATCCTCTTTTTCTTTGGTCCATCCTTTTTTGGTTGGCGATTAGATCTGCTTTGTAGCAGTCAAGGATCTCCACAGGTCTGCCGTGTTGTAAATATTCAGCCTAAAACCGACCTTAGGTTAGGTTAGGTTAGGTAAGAGTGGTTGTTGTAAATACCAACCCACTTAGGCCTATTGGCCCATTGCGATGCCACGTGGATCTATAATCCTCTTACTAATGGAACCAGTTTGAGCTTATAATAAAGCGTAGGACACTGTTAACGTCTATTTTTTCTAGATCGTTTAGGTCGTTGTAGAAGAAAGCTCCTAGATGAAGCTTTCTTCTCTGGGAGAGAGCTGGACATGTACAGAGTAGGTGGAGGATTGTCTCGTCCTCTTCCTCGTCCATGCAGCTTCTACAGAAATCATTTGTAAAAGCGCCAAGCCTATTTAAAAGGATCAGACACTTAGGGTGATTCAGATTCAGATTTGGGCAGATCTGTTTGGTCGCTAGACATGTTTGCCCAGCAGTCCACATAAGGTATGTTCTTTTATTGGCATCCAGCTTTTATGTTAGTTTGCACGTAGCGATTGGTATACCTATGCTACACTTTTCCGGTAGAATAGGTAGAGTGGTTGCAATTTTACCGAGTTCATCGGCTCTACAGTTCCCTGGAATGTCTCTATGGCCCGACTTTCCTTTACAGTAGGCATGTTGAGCCGTTGACAGAAGTCTTGGATCAACTTTAGCTCGAATATGGATATCAATCAGGCGTTCTAAAGTTTTCAGAAGGAAAGATGATAGACTTATAGGTCTGAGGTCCTTTGGGACAACATGAGAACATTTTCCGGCTTTGGGAATGAATACTACATTGACTTCTCTCTATAACAGTGGAATGTTGATAAGTTCTACACAGCTCCTCATAATATTTTCTAACACAGGCAGAATAATATCTGAAGACCTCTGTAGCTCTGCAGGTATTATACCGTCCGGATCAGCAGACTTGTATGGTTTGAAGCTATGCAGCACCCAGAGTAGTTTGTCTCTCGTAATCGGACTATGAATTTTGGTCCCGGTTGCAGTAGGCCTGTTTGGGCTGCTACTGGCCGCGAGTTGGGAGCTACCTGGAAAGTGGGTGTCCAGAAGCAGGTTGAGTGATTCATCACTTGAGGTTGTCCAAGAGCCATCGGTTTTTTTCAAACAGCTAGGCATCATAGGATTTGTAGAGAGGATTTTTCTTAGCTGCGATGCCTCAGAGCCAGTGATTTTGTTACAGAATGACCTCCAGGATTGTCGCTTTGCTTTCCTCAGTTCGTTTTTGTATAATTTGAGGGCCTCTTTGTATGAGTCCCAGTCATTTACTTTTCGTATTCTTTTTTCTGCGTTGAAAAGTTTTCTAGAAGAGTTTCTAAGCAGTCCCAGTGCTGATGTCCACCTATGTGGCTTTTTCTTGCCTCTAGGTTGAATAAGAGGTCAGGAAGCGGCCATAGCCTGATTGAGAGGCAGAGTAAATTCCTTAACTTCATGTCAAGCTCGTTGGTGTCGCGGGGGACTTGATAGTTCAGAGGATAGAGTATCTGACAATATTCCTCTGTATTTTGGCCAATCAGTTTTCCGGTAGTTCCAGAATGCTGGTTGGCTGGGGGGAGCATCACTCAGGCTGACGATACCATCCAGTTCATTAGCCTTTGAGTGATGCTATCGGAGACAAGAGTGATATCATGCACTTCCTGTCGGTTTCTAGATATAAAAATGGGCTGATTGCCAATGTTGCAAATAAAGAGGTTAGTACTTAAAATATAGCCAAAAAGTGACTGACCTCTATCATTGATGTCGGTACTGTCCCATACCGTGGGATGTGCGTTATCGTCGCATCCGATTATGGGGCCAGTTTTTTGCCTTCCAGCTTCCAGTTCTAAATTATCCCCAGGGAGAGGGTCCACATGGTCGTGGTTGTAAGCCGATGCCAGCCAGTAGGAGCCTTTGGCAGTCTCTAGTCTGGCAATTGTTAAGTCGGGGTGGCTGAAGTTGGGAAGTAGAAATACATTAAGGCTACGTTTCACTGATATACAAGTTTTGATCTTACCTTTGTCTCTTGTATAGAGCGGAGCGTATGTGGGTGTCCTAAGTCCACGAACCAGGCCTTCTACAATCCATGGTTCCTGGATTAGGATTATGTGTTCTGCGTTTTTAGAAAGTCGCAGAATGAGAGCGGCCGAAGCCTTTTTTGAGTGGTGGAGATTAATCTGGAGAAACCGTATCATTGCTACCGTTTTCCAGAGTCGCCTCCACCACGGTGTTCTTGAGGTCCTCCGATTCTGAAGATGTGCCTAAGAGATCATCTTCTATCTCTGATCGTGTAGGACCTCTAATTGCTTCGTCATCGGTTTACATATCCGACAGTGGGTCAGAAGAGTAGACCGACTGCTTAATAGTCACCTCGGATTGATTGGAGGCGACGCTATCCATTTCTGGAAAGTATATCGACGCTTCGAGATCCAAGGTTGTGTTATCAGGTATTAAAGGAGGAAGAGGTTATCAGCATCCAGCTCATCCTTTTTGTATACCGTTAAGTATATGGGCTCGAATCCGAACCGAATCATGCCTTTCGTCTGCGCCAGAAGATTAAGGGATACCTTATTGATCACAATTAACTCGCATCTATAAGAACCCCTTAGTGCCTCCAGTTTCGCGACTTTGCAGTCATGAGTCAGAAGAGTCGGGTTACTGAGCCTTATGATTTCCAGAATACTTTCTGGACAGGAAGGTTTGGCTGGAATCCAGGTACGAGTTCGAGGTCTGCTAGCAATGTCTTCCTTAGACACGACCTCGAGTTTTGCACCTGTCCAAATCTCTCCCAAACCATCGATGGCCTTGGTGAAGAGATCGAGAGATCTCTGGTTGGAACAAGCGATGAGCTTGATATGGGCTTGGTGTCAGCCAGCGTCGCTTGTGATAGGAGGTGGTCCGGGATTTTCCCGCGTGATGACCAAGAAGTTGCTCGAAAGCTTCAGCTTGACCAGCTGCCACCGTTCAGTAGTAATTAAACGGTCGGTATCGTTCCTATCGATCGCCGCGATCACCAATGCATCCTTTAGTACTTGATTGAAAGACCTCAGAGATGTGTTGTTGGAAGGCCCAGGGGTTTTGGAACTATGTGGTTTGGGCCTCTTGGTAACCGACACGGTTTCCTCCAACGATCTCTGGGGCTTGGAGGAGTCTTTTAAATGTTGGGAATTTTGTAGAAGCAGTGGGTAATCCGTCTTTTAGGATGCTTTTAGCCCACTCAATCTTGCTCTTTATGTCCGCACTTCCCTCAACCTCCGAAGGTTTTGATAATGCGTGAAGCATTTCGGCGTCTTAGGTAGAGCGCCTTAGATGGAGCTTGCCGATGCGGGTCAGCTCCAGATTCCTCCTTGGAGGGGGGAGTTTTGGTAGCAGCAACAAGTCCGTGGTCTGCCACAAACTTGCTGCTGCTAGGGGTCGAGGAAGTGATAGGACCATGGCTTGCCACAGTCTTAACACTCCCTGAATCTTTATTTTTAGGCTCGTTGGGTTTGCCTTTAGAGGATGGTGCACCATGGCCTGCCACAGTTTTACCTCCTCTCGACAATGCAGGAGCCTTGCCGGTAGTCGGTGCAGTCACCGTTCTACCGCCCGGTATTAAAGGAGTACCGGCCTCGGATTTTGTTTTTAGAGGTTTTATCCATAATATGGTCCCACGCGCAGCGGAGAAGGGGTGTCCATCTGTACAGAGATCCGCCGTATACAGATAAGGCTAGCTAATCCGGAGGTCGCCAGGTATCCGGATACTCTGTTCGCGACTGAGCTATTTTTGGAGATGCTGGGCCCTCGGCCAGGTTGATCTTCGGCACGGGTCGTATGACACATTTATCCAGCCCAGGGGAAGAAGAGAGTGGTTTGGGAGGGGAGCATCCTTTGGTTTCAGGACTTGTCTGTAGAATTTCTTCTCGAGATCCATTGACCCTACTCAGCCTCTACCACTCGACAATTTCGCTGCTCGAGGTAGAAGCCTTGTAGGCGTCGATTTCCCCCGTGTCTTTAACGCTTGTCAAGTAAGTCGTCCAGTACGCCAGGCGTGTGTACTTGAGAAACTCATATTCATTTACCCGGGGTGGGGCAAGTGTTGGCTTGCATCGCTCGTCAGCAGTATTTTCATGATAATGTGCGTGTCCTACGATTCACTATACTTCTTGACATACTTCAAGTGCAGCAACACTTGAACACATTGGCCTTATTTAGTGAGGCGCTGCGCTTATTTTCTATTGTACATTGCGAATCATAGAATTTCCAGTTCCCACAAAACAACACATCAGCGGTTCGTCCAAAAACGAATCTCAAGAGGCAACACAGAGAAAAAAAGAAGAAAAACTGAAAATTACTCAAAAGGGATGAGGACGTAACCCGGCCTAAGCAACTGCCACATCCAATTGGATTTCTTCCACGCCAACACTTTTCAAATTTACTACAAGTCGCATTAGATACCCATCGTCATATCTCTCTCCAATCGATCGACTGTCGCTTCGACTAGAGCTCTTAGCATATCGCAACTCTGCGATCTTTGTCTTTTTTTTTTCTTTTTTGTTATCTGACAGATACATCACCGGAACGTTGGTGGTGGTGGTAACCATTTTTTTTTTCTCCATTCATTCATCTTTTTCTGCGAAGCTGGCGATACATTATAGTCCTTGGATATGGAATCTATTCGTTTACGTGTGTATCTGCGGAATGCCAACCCACTTGGTAGAGAACCTTTAACAAAGTTACATATTAACTACGCTCGGATACGCATTATTTTCAGTGGGTTATAACATTATACTCGTATCTACGAGTATGTACGAGTATCTATTCAAAGTACATCTACTGGCCATAGACGAAGGATACTCATCGAAAAAGGGAAAAGAAGAAAAAAAAAAAAAAGTGACACATCCGCAATGTCAGCAGTAATCTGGCTCAGCCAGTTGAGGATTTGATGGGCTGGCTACGAGTAGTGTTGTGCTTTTGTCAGTGTCAACCTTTAAAAAACTAACTCAACTGACAGTGGGTTTTCCATTTCCATTTTTTGTTTCTTGTTTTGGGTTTTTTTTTTTCTTTTTAGTTACTAAGGGTTGGCCAGTGACTTTTCAAAACCTATGATGAGGGTGCAGCCATACAGACACATCACACACACGATATCGTATCTAGAGTACACTCACTCACTTGGTTGGTGGTAGGTACGAGTATGGTTGTCATAAAAGGATTCACTTGATATTCATCACCATCAGAATGTGCGGTTACGTTCCGGTGTTTCATTTCTGGTAGTTTTGTGTGATGTTAATCAGATTAGTGTCAGGCGGTCGCAAATTAGGTGCACCGGGGCTTTACTTTAATTCCCGTCAAATGGGGAAGCAATAATACGCAATGAAACACTAAAGGTCAGGGGATGACATGTGTTGCATTGTGTACTCGTACCCAAATCCATCACAGTTCGACCGAAAATTCGCCTACGAGTGCGAGTATCTACGACTATTATTTGTTCCTAACTATTGTACCAAAGTGATACATTTTACAAGGCATGAGTAGATACGTGTATTATTTTTTATTTTTATTTTTTTTCTGTTATTGGTTTGTTTTTTTTTTCTAATGCACGTTCTGATCGTGACATCTAGTAGTGTGGTGCTCATCCAATTCGTGGGAAAGGTGCTAAGGGGTCCATGCTGGCTGCGTGATAGTTTGGCTCTTTTGCAGATTAATGGCATTTATACATTGTATCCCCTTCCGGTTGACAACAACCCTGCTTGGCTAGCACTTTGCCCACTAGAACTCTGTGTTTTTGTATGTTTTTGTGTGTTTGTCCTGTGCACACCGACACCCCATTATTTTTTGCTCTAACTGCCAACGATTGTCCTTCTCTCGCATCCACCAATAGGTTATTTACAAAAAATAAAATTCCCGTCCCGTCTCATCCAGCCCGCTGCCGGCACCCTGGCACTGATAGGATATGCAAACAAATCGCTAAAATGAAATCAGCTGTAAAAATTTTCAAAAATTTCCACGAGGATTTTCGCATTTCGTCGGTCGATTTGAGTGAATCACGCGTTGAACGGGCGCGAATCGCAAAGCGAATTTGAAAATAATGCCAAATCGCTTTAAATCGAGAAAGAGCTGTGTTGGACTGAGTGCGGGTTGTGTTTGGGTGCGTTCTGTTGTACTCGTGTATGTACGTGCGTTGTGTATCTAAACGAGAGTTGGGATTATGTAGCTGATGCCTAAGATGAATATATTGCCATTTGATTGTGATTCCATAAAAACAAATGTACAAGTGCCGAATAAAGAGGGACGGAGTACGAGTACCATACATAGTTGAAGCTATAGCTGAAGCCAATTGATATTTGCGAAACTTATTGGACGAGATTAGGCGACTTAAATATGCTAAAATTGTTGGATTTTAGAAAATCGATATGGCACTTCAAATAAGTGGCATCTAAGTTTCTTTATATACACACATTTGTACATATGTGCATACAGCGCTGGAAAAATTACTATAGATTCGCAATATCGGTTCTACCATAAAATCCCCACGTGGAGATGTAATGTAGCAGAGTAGGTTGTTTTCTAAGTGCAAATCTAACTTATAAGATCGAGGGTGGGAGACTAAACCCGGCTATCAATGAGCACTGAGAGTACTTTCTTAAACAACTGCGGTAGCATATGTACGTCCAGCTCCTTAGAGACTTTCAAGACAAGGGGCTTCGCTGTGGGAAAACGGTACGCTCAATGATAATTTATTTCAAGCTAATAGGGGGTCGCCTGACATTCAAAATAATGAGCATAACGAGTGCACACGTTCTTACTGGGGAATCTGAGGAGGAGTCCTACAACCTCCTAGACGGTGCCTGTCTGGAGTATGATATCAAAATTGTACTATAGGACTTCAATGCCAAAATCAACAAGGAAAACATCTCCAGCTGATTAGTCGGCATGATTATACAATAGACAACGCACTGTGGCTAATAGATTTTACAGCAACTCGTAATAGAGTGATAGTTTACGGAAGATTACCAAGACTACGAATCCACATAGCAACCTGATGCTCCCCAGATGATCTAACCACCATCCAAATCGACCACGTGCTAAGAGGTGTAAAGCACGCATCTATCCTTCTGAATTTGCAAATGTTGAACGGGAGATTGTCCACTTCCATGTTGCAGCCAAATTCAAACCAACGAGAAGAAGCTTGAAATTAGCATGACTAAAGTGGTCAGAGCCTACAGAGACCCCATGGATGGGAGAATCTCCGCCGTACATTCAACATCCACAAACGTCAAAAATATGTGGAACCAGTATAGTGACATCATCAAAGGAAAGCTCAGCAACAGGCACTTGGCTTCAAGCCAGCAACGCAAACTCTTCGAAACAGTAAAGGAAACCTAGCCAGCAAAGCGCAATGAATAGTAGATTTGCTTACCAAGGACCTGTAGCAGCTATATACTTAAGAGACAGAGTATGATGGGTCAAGAAACGAAACTGCTTTCAATCAATGAAGAAGTAACCTCATGGCTCAGCTAACAAACAATAATTTTACTGGTTTCCGTGGTGTAACAGCGGAGCTTTTCTAACATGTAGGTGATGTTGCGGTAGGATACGCCAAACCATCAGCCAGGTATGGGCGGATGAATGGATGCCCTGTAATTGGAATACATCTACCGGAATATGTCCCATCTTAAAGAAAGGCGATCATATGTTTTGTAAGAACTATTGAAGCGTATCTCTGCTTAATGTTCTAAGACCTTCTGCATCACACTTATAGTCATGCACCAGCGACGATTGACCAAATTTGCACACTAAAGCAAATCCCATTTCACCATCTCTACAAAGCCACGTACGATATTATTCTTCGTTTTGAACTGTCAAGCTGATGGGAAAATTTAGGATGACGGCAGAACTGATTCATCTGAGCTAGAAAACATTCAGAGTGAACATCAGTTACACTTAGTAGCAAAGCCTTATCCTAGTAAACCACAGCAAAACGAAACAAATGTGCACTTTCGAGAGAAAATTTCGGTGGTGGATATTAGGTCCCATATGCGAGACGAGCGAATGAGCTACATCATGATGCAGGTGTAGTCCAGTGAGCCAAAGCATGTCGACTACGCTAGCGCGCAATCATGCTGCAGCGAAAAAGATCTCTAAATCACAATCACCGGGTACGACGCGACAAGAAAGACCGAACTTCCTTTTTAAGGAATAAACTTTCGTAGACGGCAGAGTCTCGGCAACTGAAAACAACGTGCCAAGGATAGGAGTAAAATTAAATTAAATGCTTCCGTGCCTCCATCCATTAAAATACGAGTAAGCACAAATATATATATCGAAATTTCTATGTTCACAATGAAAGAGGAATAAAGAGGCGAGATCATAACAATTGATACACTACTGCTGCCCTCATTAGGCATATAAAACGGATTGTCTCAGCTATACCAGCATGGCTGGAGAGATACCACCCCAAAAACAACGTTCAGAAGTTTTACCAAAAGCTAAAAAGAACGTGTCAATCCAACATGACCCGATCAGAAACATTTCGATTATAAACGAAACGTTTCAGTAGAGTTATAGTCAGGTCTGAGGATATAAAACAAAAGCTCTTCAAACCATTAAAGGCAGAGGCTGATGAAGATCAAGAAGAACGAATCTATTCTGTGTCAGCCACCAATATTTTTCCACTCAAACAAAGTTAAGTGAAGATAGCAATGCCTTAACCTGAGTCCAACAAGGCAGCGAGACACCCTACCTCCCGAATTATGGGTTTTTAAGCCTGCGGAGTATAACTTGGTGGAAAAGAAACTGCATCTTTTCCAATAAATGCAGCAGTCACTAGTGCCTTTGAAAATATTGAAACAGAAACAGCAAAAACGATCTTAGCTGTGAATAAGTCTCTTTCCGTAAACATGTAAAACTTTGAGGAAGCTGAGCATTTTGATCTGCAATTGACTCTAGTAAAGGCACTGCATCAGAAATTAGACGCAAGGCTTCATTTTCAAATCGCTGTTTCCTTGGTCTAAGAAAGCAATTGAGTAATAAGGCGTTGCCAAGGGACTTAAAAAAAGACGCTTATCACACCAGTCTGACTCTATGGCTCAGAAACATAGACGTTAGCGAAGGATGAAGATAACGTTGGCAGGATTCATCGAGTGATTTTTGGTTTCAGAAATACTCGTATAACAGCGAATTCTTCAGCTGCACGAACCTGACCAAAAAAGCAGGCATTAGTCGCCTCAAAAGGCGAGAGAATGTAGAGCAAATGGATATCAACAATCCATCCGTTTCAATCCGTTTTCAATTCCTACCAGGAAGGAACACACTGTGAAGGAACCCTAACCTTAGTTGGCCCTCGAGAGTGGAAAAGAACCTGAACCAGAAGAACGTTTGAGCTATTACTAAAACAGAGCTAATGGTTCCGGAATATCCGGCCCCTTTTGCTCAGTGGGTGCTAAAAAGAACCTGGCTCTCCAGGTTGGGGGTCCTGCATGGAGCCAATTTAAAATTCATCTCTGGCGTAACAATCAATAGCCTCGGATAAGATAAGGACGGATTAACTGTTGATGACCGTCTAAAATGTCAAATAACATCGAAGTTGAGAACTGCATCTGGAATGTTCGGAAAATGGAACAGCGAACATAAAGTCAAACAACTAGCGGAGGACTTAGACTACTGTGAAGTAGATATTACCCACATCCAGGACAGGAGACATTTCGTCGGTATTCCAGGTTGTCAATTGACTGGGTGATATTAGCATCCCCTAGGAGTTTTATCGCACAGTTTTGAATCCAATCTAGGAGGCGCAACGAGGTTTTAGAAGCACCTGACCAGATATGGGCATTGTGCTCAAATTTTGGGCAGATGAATGCCTTATACATTGAAGCCAGATCAGAGGGGGAGAAGTATTTCTTACATCGTTTGAGGTAACCTAGACATAGACATAGACATCATTGACACACATAGCGAGAATGGAAAGTTTTTCAGCTTCACCGATGCAAGTGCCGTTTATGGATAATGGCTGGATCTTTGGATTTCGCTTTAAAGACAGCAGACAGCATTGTATTTTGGAAGCATTAAATTGGAATTTATTGAGCTTAGAATACGCTGCCGTTACCGTTCTATAGCCGAAGAACGTGGACGTGAGTCTGGGAAGGAATATGAAAACCAGAGAGTACTGTCGTCAGCAAAGGAATATATTGGATTGGAAGTAGCAGATAAGGGATCATTAATGACGATTAAAAAGAGTGTCGGAGACAGAACGGAGGATATCAGACCTGAAACCGTCCAAGACAACTTGAATTGGACGTTTTGAAAGGTAGGAGAGATTCATTAATTCCAAATGCACGCATTTTCGACAAAAGTACCTGATGCCAAACTCTGCCGAATGCCTTAGAAATATCAAGTGCAACTATCTTGTTTTCGCCAAATTGATGCACGCTTTGGTTCTACTTTTCGGTGAAACATGTTTCGAGATATTTACGAGCTGACCGTTTATCGGCGTTTCCATGACCTTGGAAAGAACGGACGTAGGTGCAATGGGTCTGTAGGAGGAGAGGGAAGAAGATTCGCCTTTTTTAGGGACGCTGTTTTGCATCTGCTCGCAAAGAATCCTAAGCAATAGGAATGATCAAAAAGCTTACGCAGTGGGTTTACCAGCGAGGAAGGATACCGCTTCATAAGAAGGAGAGTTATAATATCTGCACCAGCGGATTTATGAATGTTATGAACTTTAAGAATTCTTGCCACTACACGGGTGCCAAAGTGGATTTGTCCGATTGAAGATTCCACGCACTCAAGTGTAGGCGGAGACAAAGCACAATTTGGAAGTGTAGAGCTGGTCGCAAAGTGCCCATCAAGCAAATTGGCCTTATCTAAAGAGCTCATAGCTAGAATGTCATTGTATGTTTTTGACGAACGACCAAAGGCGTTTACTACCTTTGAGACATTGTAGTATTTTTTGCCTCAGTTGTTAGGTTAGGTTAGGTAAGAGTGGCTGCTGGAAATACCAACCCACTTAGGCCTATTGGCCCATTGTGATGCCACGTGGATCTATGATCTTCTTACTACTGGAACCAGTTTGAGCTTTTAGTAAAGCGTAGGAGACTGTTAAAGTCTATTTTTTCTAGATCGTTTAGGTCGTTGTAGAAGAAAGCTCCTAGATGAAGCTTCCTTCTCTGAGAGAGAGCTGGGCATGTGCAGAGTAGGTGGGGGATTGTCTCCTCCTCTTCCTCGTCCATGCAGCTTCTACAGAAATCGTTAGTAAAAGCGCCAAGCCTTCTTGCGTGCTTGCCTATGAGGCAGTGTCCGGTAATGACACCTATTATGGCGCTGAGATGTTTCCTATCTAAAAGGATCAGACACTTAGATCGACTCAGATCCAGCCTTGGCCAGATCTGTTTGGTCGCTAGACATGTTTGTCCAGCAGTCCACCTAAGGTCCGTTCTTTTATTGGCATCCAGCTTTAGTGTTAGTTTGCACGTAGCGATTGGTATACCTATACTACCTTTGTCCGGTAGGATAGGTAGAGTGGTTCCAATTTTGGCGAGTTCATCGGCTCTGCAGTTCCCTGGAATGTCTCTGTGGCCCGGCACCCAACAAAGGTGAATGTTGAACTGCTCTGCCATCTCCATGAGAGATGATCGGCATTCAAGGGCAGTTTTAGAATATAATGAGACCGAGTCCAGGGACTTGATGGCGGCCTGACTATCCGAAAATATGCGGATATCCTTTGCAGATATCACGTTTTTCTTCAGCCAGGACAGAGCTTCTTTAATCGCCAAAATTTCCGCCTGGAACACGCTACAGTGATTTGGAAGGCGGAAAGAGAGGCTTAGATTTAGCTTATCTGAGAAAACACCGCCACCATCTCCGCTGTCGGTTTTAGATCCATCTGTGTAGAGATGGATTGACTTGTCCTCCATGAAAGCATCCTCCTCCCAGAATGATCTAGAGGGGAAGCTTACATGGAAGTTTTTGTCAAACCAAAGTTCAGGTATGGTGTAATCGATGTTCTCTGTGAGGATTCCTAATGTATTAAGAATGTTGGCGTGGCCAAATGAATTATTTGTCCACTGTTTAGTCGCTTTAAGGCGAATAGCTGCAGTCGCAGCTACTTGCTTGCTAAAAATGTCGAGGGGTGTCAAGTGAAGCAGAATATCTAATGCCGCAGAGGGGGTAGACCGCAAGGCTCCGCTTGTGCATAGACATGCTGTTCTTTGGACTCTGCTTAATTTAATGCAGTTGACTGCATTTTCCAAGGCCGTCCACCAGACAACCACCCCGTAAGTGAGTATCGGTCTTATGACCGAGATGTATAGCCAGTGGGTTATGCGAGGTTGAAGGCCCCATTTGTTCCCAATGGCTTTCTTGCAAGAGAATAAAGCTATTGTAGCTTTATTGACTCTTTCTTGAATGTTAGGTTTCCAGTTTAGTTTCCTGTCAAAAATGAGACCCAGATATTTTGCTGTATCGGAGAAAGCTAAACTGGTACCGTTTATTGAAGGAGGGTCTATGATTGGAATTTTATATTTCCTAGAAAAGAGGACAAGATCAGTTTTATGGGGGTCCGTGGCCTGCCACAAACTTGCTGCTGCTAGGGGCGGAGGAAGTGATAGGACCATGGCTTGCCACAGTCTTAACACTCCCTGAAGGAGTTTTGGTAGCCGCGACAAGTCCGTGGCCTGCCACAAACTTGCTGCTGCTAGGGGTGGAGGAGGTGATAGGACCATGGCCTGCCACAGTCCTAACACTTCCTGAATTCTTATTTTTTTTTTTGGCTTGTCCCTTTTGCCTTTAGAGGATGGCGCACCATGGCCTGCCACAGTTTTGCCTCCTCTCGGCAATGCAGGAGCCTTGCCGGTAGTCGGTGTAGTCACCGTTCCACCGCGCGGTAATGAAGGAGTACCGGCCTCGGTTTTTGTTTTTTGGTTTTCCATTAATGGTCCCACGAGTAGCGGAGAAAGGAATGTCCATCTGTACAGAGATCCGCCATATACAGATAAGGCTAGCTAATCCGGAGGTCGCTAGGTATCCGGATACCCCGTTTGCGACTGAGCTATTTATGGAGATACTGGGCCCTCAGCCAGGTTGATCTTCGGCACGGGTTGTATAACACCTTGATCCAGCCCAGGGGAATGATGGAGTGCTTTGGGAGTTGGGGAGGGGGGGGGAGCATCCTTTGGTTTCAGGACTCGTCTGGAGAATTTCTTCTCGAGATTCATTGACCCTACTCAGCCTCTACAACTCGACAAGTTCGATGCTCGCGGTAGAAGTGCCTCAGTTGTTGGTCATATTGGAATTTCGGTTTGGTTTTCCTCTGTCGGGTTGGTCTTGAAGGGCCGAAAAAAATGTCTTTAATCCTGACAGCCTCTTTTTATTTTGGCGTGATATTCTTAATCCGATCTCATTTTAAAGAGAATACTGTCTGTGATCATATCAGCAGCGGCATCCACGTCGTTGTCGACGAAACATAGCGACCCGTTAAAATTCCTAAAGAAGCTATTAAGTCCGCTCCAATTGGCTTTCTCGTATTGGCATACGGTTCTTTCAGGAACTATGTGGTCGGTGTACGAGAAATTAGCTGATACGACACAATGGTCGGACGAGCCTTATGAAGGAGAGAAGTTAAAAAAAAAGTCCAAGGTGTTGGCGGTATGACTATCAACGTTTGATATTCGCATGCCATTTACAAGCTGGGTCAAGTTGTTTTCCGCAGCGGAATTCTGAACATCCCGTCCTTCAAGTGTTTTATATCCAGAATATTGAAGCCACCCAGAATTGTGTATATTAAAATCACCCGTAATAACGGTTTCAATATTAGTATACAGGGATACAATTCTTTGAATGGAGTTAGAGGTCAAATTGCTGTCCAGTTTGGGGCTTCTGTAAATAAAGCAGTAGTGGATAATTTGCTTACGGAGATGGAATTTTAACCACATCCAATTGAATTCCGCATTGAAACCTCGGTTACATTGTGGTGGAGTTTGCTAAGTACGTAAATCCCAAGACCGCGGTGAGAGAAGAATAGTGGCATTAGTTCTTAGCCAGGTAGCTTCAGATCAGAGTGATCTGAGAGGTGTGGGTAGGAATCTACATGTGTTTCACTAAGTGCCAAAACAGCAGGCCTTTATTTACAGACTTGGATGTACGCAGACAAGTTATTACTTCTTAGCCCGCGGATATTTGCTATGTCCACTCAAAATTCCCGAGCTGCGAAATGAAAATTCTGATGTTGGTTCACCGAATCAAATGGAAACATTCTACTCGAAAACCGGGAATAACACAGATAAAACCTTGGATGACAAAACAACAATAATGAGGAGTAATATCTTTGAGATAGCAAATAACTTAAAAGAACCCTTTTATCAGCGAGAACCCTACGAAATCAGATTAAATGCAGAAATACAATGGAGAATAGCCAATTACTTATTACGTCAAGGACCCAGCCGAAACGAAATAAAAATTCTTAATCGAATGTCCTCCGATGATCTAGAGATGGGCAAGGGCTAAAATATTTTATTTATAAGTCTAACAGTGTCTATCCGGTTCCGGCAGGCTTGTGGCAAATTACATTTCGGAAACACAAATGATGTCATCATTAATAGAAGCTTTAAGACTTATATACTAGGTGGGGTGAAAACTAACCTCCTTGGGTATGAATTTTTTTTTTTTTTTTAATGTTTTTTTATTTTATTCAATATAGTCCCCTTTTAGCTTAATACACTTATTCCAGCGATTTTTCAAAAGTAATTTGCCGGAAGATCTGCAAAATACACCTCCCTGGCGTAGATGGTTTCTTCGCGTGAGCTGAATTTTTTATTGATGAGCCATCTTTTGAGGTTTGGGAAGAGATAATAGTCCGAGGGAGCCAAATTGGGAGAATACGGTGGATGCGACAGCAATCGGATTGATTTTAGCCGTGGTTGCGATGCTCTTGTGCGCCGGCTCATTGTCTTGCAAAAACAAAATTTTTTTTCGCTTCATGTGAGGCCGTTTTGCAGCGATTTCGGCCTTCAATCGCTCCAATAATGCACAGTAATACTCGCTGTTGATGGTTTTTCCTTTTTTGATGTAGTCCACGAAGAGTATGCCATGACAATCCCAGAAAATCGACGTCATAAACTTTCCGACCCATCGAGCCTCCCTCGGCCGCTTCGGATCACTCGTGCCGGCTTCAGTCCATTGCCGGGCACTCACTCTGTTCTCTGGTGTATAATAGTGAATCCAAGTTTCATCAATAGTTACCAATCGACGCCAAAAGACCGGCCGATTCCGCATGAGCAAGTCCTAGCACTCTTTCGAAGTACTCTCGCGTTCGTGTTTTTAGTCAGGAGTGAGCATGCGCAGCACCCAGCGGCAGGATAACTTTTTCATATGCAGAAAATTGGCCAAAATATGGCGTGTGCGCTCAGTACTAATCTTTGTGGTATCTGCTAGCTCGCGCATCTTCACTTTCCGGTCAGCCAACACCATTTCATGTATTTTTTTGACATTGTCCTCTGTAACCGCATCGGAGGGCCTGCCGCTACGGACTTGATCGGTAGTGGAGTTGCGACCACCACGAAACTCTCGAAACCAATATTTGACGGTGTAATCTGACGGAGCATTAGCCCCATAATATTTATCCAACTTTTCTTTTGTTTCCTTTGCCATTTTGCCACTCCAAAAATAATGATTTTTGAGAGAACGAAAATCAACATGATGTCAAACACGTCAACAACAATCAGCTGTCAAAACAAAACTAAAGACAGTATCGCACTGAGACTTGGCATGTCTGCCTAAATATGAACGGCCTTCAAGGCACCATAACCTTTTTTGCAGTAGCAACGCATTCTGGCGGTCAAGGAGGTTACTTTTCACCCCACCTAAAAGCAACAAATATGATCCAAAGAATTACAGACCTATTTTTGTACTCTCAGTTTTTTCAAAAATTTTCAAATTTATTGATAAATGTGAACTTCTGAATGCACTTCAACTTGTCTTTCGAAAAGAGAATAGTGTCATTCCTAGAAAATATTTATGATGCGTTAGATAAAAATAAAAAATCAGCGGGTTTATTTCTTGATCTAACCAAAGCATTTGATCTCGCCAATCATAAAATGTTATTAAAAGTGGTTTTCTGCATATCTGAATAATAGAAGACAGCATGTTCCAGTTAGTTCAACTGTGAGTGGGGGCTGCTACCTTGCATTGGATCTGGAGTCCCACAGGGTTCAGTCGTTGCCCCTGTACTTTTCATAATTTATATAAATTCTTTATGTAATCTACCTCTAAATGGTAAAATTGTTGGCTTCGCCGATGACTTGGCCTTTTCGTATGCTGCCTCCTTTACTAATGACCTAGTACAGCGGATGGATGAAGACCTATCCTTGCTGAATAACCGGTTCAAGTATTATCAAATGGCTCTAATGGTTCTCTATGGAATCGCACTACATGATCTTGACGTAAACTGCAAAATTAACTACATAGTCCTGGAATCAGTTCCTGAATTTAAATATGTACTTCGGCGTAACATTAGGTTCTAGATTGAACTGAAAGTCCCGTGGAGAATGTGGAGAAATCTGTTTGCTTACGAGTAGGTCTAAGTAAAAAATACCATCTACGCAAAATAGTACATATCTTCAAATCTTTCGACTTCATTCATTTTTCTTCAAACTGTTCAAACGGTTTGCCTCCAGCGGCAATGCAAGCTCTACATCTTCTTACAAACGATCTGGTAATAAGACGGACATATCTTCTGGAGTTGATGTCTTCAACGGCTTCTGCAAGTTTTTGGCGGAGCTCGTTTACATTTTTTATTTTTATTTTTGACAGCAGCCATCTTTTTGATACCTCATGCATGCATAAATATTAAGTGGCACGTCTTCCAATAAATTTGGTAAGTGGTTCTCCAAAAAATCTAAATAAACTTCAGCATTCAAATTCTGCGGCAGCTCTAATGGGCCAATAATTCTACCATTCAATATTCCCGTCCACATGTTTACTTTAAAATGGTACCGTGATCTATCTTCCCGCATCAAATGTGGATTGTGGAGGTTCATGTAACCGTCCCTTTCAAAAGTTGATTCGTCTGACCATAGAATTTTTTCGAAGAATCTCGGATCTTCTCTGAACCTCTGCACCATCGTTTGACAAAATTTGACTCTTTCTGGATAATCTCGGGGTAGCAGACTTTGGACTCGCTGTACATGGTACGGATGGAGCTGGTTTTTCCTTAGAATTCGGTGTGCTATACTTTTGGGTACTCCTATGCCTGACGGGTCTTCGCTCACTAACCATTAGATTTGGAAAACGACCCTCTGAGAATGACCGGTACACATTTTCAAACATGATGACGTTGAGCATTTGGGTATCTCAGAAAATGATAAAGTCTAGCTGCAGCACTAGTATTACAACTGCATTCCCCATAAATGAGATGCATGTTAGCATATTGCTTAGCAGTGTATCGAAATGGCATGATGGCATTCGCAATACACAATCACGAGATCAACGATCAACAGTAGTCCAGAAGAAATCCAGGTTCGACGGAAACGGTCAGATAGCAAATCAAAGTCGCAATGCAATGAAGTCCAATAAAGAAAGCCAAAATTGTAAGTACGAAATCAACATGAATACAGAATAATGAGCTGTAAGAAGGAGCGTAACATACGGCAGTATTGCACGACGTGCCGAAATGTCGTGTTTATCCGTCTCACTCACGGAGTCACTGTCTATCTCGCTCCCACTTGGTGCTCATTTTAACTTATTAAAAGATATAACTATGAATCGAGTTTATTTAACAAAATATTTTTTTTTTGTCCTCAATTAAGTGTTAGTCTAGCAAGTGTCATATCATTTTGGAATTCAGACTAAATACGCCATCTTTTAAAGTTACTTGCCAAAATGGCATGGTACATTTTTTTGTCAGTACAGTCAGTTCAAGTTGGGTGATTAATGATTTTCAGATACATGGATGGACAAAAAAGTAATATTTTAGTTAAAACCGATACAGTTATGTTTCAATTTTGAACCGCAATTTGCAGAAGAGTTACTCAGGGTTACGTGACTAAAAAAGAATCGAAGAAAAGTAAAGATTTGGGGTCACAGCACTTGAAAGATCCTCGCAGCTGTGTCAGATTTCTCGATTTTTTTTTTTTGAGTGCCAATAATTTTAAAAGTACATGACTTAGATTTTTTTTTATAATTTTGTGGTAACCGACACCACTTGACGTTTTTTAGAGAAAGTTACCCATCTCTGTTTTTTACAATTGGGTTTTTTTTTTTTTTTTTTTTTTTTTCTTACATATATACCATAATTCTACCTAAGACTATGTAAGGCGGCCACGGCTTCCTTGGCTTCCTACTGAAGCTATCTTGTAATACCTAGAGGAATTCGACAAAGAAGCTACCTCTCCTTTAACAAGCCAGCAAAATTGTTGGTGCTGCCAAACATCATCCCTTATGTTGCGACTCCCTACCACCCTACTGAACCGGAGATGCTCCGCACTGCCATTTGCGACATCTCTGTCGTAGTTGAGTCGCCTGTCCGCAGCTGCTCGAGCAACGTGGAAGATTAGCGGCACCGCTAATCTGTCCTGGATCAGACCTTTCATATCGAGGTAGAGGAATGCTTCTGCAGGAACAAAGCCATCAAAGCGTACTCTCGCATGATACATATAATTGGGGTAGTAAGCCCCGGACATCAGGTTGTGCGATGAGGTCATTGCACTTGCAATGTGCCCTCGAGTCAACTTAATAACAAAATTGTCTACTCTTATTAGGTTCGCCCTATTGTACAAGACCTCATTAGGATAGAATTTTATGCACTCAGACTCTGGTGTTCTGTGTAAGAGAAGACAAGCCCTTTGGCAAGTCCTCTCAAAGCCCCGGATAATTTCCAATAAACTTGCTCTCACGTTGAACCACACGGGACATCCGAATACAAGCATAGGCCGTATAAGGGCCATGTAGCAAATCACCCTCACACTCGCGTCGAGTTGGCTGCTATAAAACAGTCTCTTTTTGTAATGGGAAAAGCACCTTTGGTTCTGGCCAGAGCAATATCCATCTGTTAAAATACAGATATTGATCCAGCCAGATCCCAAAGTATCTGACTACATTTCGACAAACAAGTGGCTGCCCAAGTTGTCACACGATCGAAAATTTTCACCAACTCTTTCTGGTGTCCCTAGGGACAGGCCCCAGACAAAGGCGTCCTAAACAGGATAGCTTCCGATTTCTGAAAGTTGATTTTCAACTTCCAGTCACCGTTTAATTTTATCGAAGTCACTGTTCATTCTGTTGGAACGAAGGAAAAAATTATAATCTCCGGCCCGTATTCAAATCAAAAGACGCTTGTATAATACTGATTGAGTTTAATACAAACAAAAGATAAGGATTACAAAATACAATAAAGGACGAGGTGGATGATGACTACAGCTCGCCGACCGGAAAGAAACGATGAAGAGTGTGATCATGACGTCGTTGGCCATTTTTAAGGGATATTGAGTGATGTGAAATGGGCTCAATCGTGGGCTTAATATATGGTACCCAGTCAAAAATCACTGTGATGCATTCAGTCCGAACAGTCACGTTGCAAAAGTATATTATTGACCTCAACTTTTGGACCTGAACTGTACGCGATTAAGTCGTCTGCGTACGCTTTGACATAGGGAAGTGAACCTATCAGATCACTTGTATAAATGCTGAATAGGATCGGCGAAATTACCGCATCTTGTTGCAGACCGTTTTTAGTGTGAATTACTCCAGCAGAAGTCACTTCGCCACGATGAACCGTCTATCTGTAAGCATATTGAAAAGAATATCTAGAAGTGGTTTACTAATGCCCAGTTTACGCAGCTTGAAGAAGAGTCCCTCTAACCGTACAGTATCGAAGGTTTTTTCCGAGTCAGCCAGGCAGTGCACTGTTTCTTGCCTTTGTTCCATTGGATATCAGAAACCAGTTTAGACGCGGCATGAATAACATCATGCCCCGCATCGATATTGAATGATCAGAATATCAAAACTGCTTATAAGTATCGTACGCAAATCATTGAGGAAGATTTTTCTAAAAATTAAGTCCACTGTAAATCTTAAGCTTAACCTTGCAAACTTTTTTATTGTAAATTTCTAGGGGCTACCGCCCCTAGAGTCTCTAACTCAAACCCATAATATACAGAAAGAGCTCACATTAGGTGGCCCGCACAAATGGAAGGGGTCAGCGACTGGATGTAGCTGATCGAAGACTGCACTAACGCGAGAGGTTTATGATTGAAGCCTAGGCCCGTACTAGAAATAAACGCCATCTAAGTAAGTCAGTTCGACAAATACATGTTTGTTGAGAGCAGCACCAATTAAGAGGTTCTTTAAATTTCTTCCTGTGCTATTCCCCATCAAAAGTATCAACAAGAAGGTTGTAAAATCGCTTCTCTGGCATTTTCAGTTCACCACCGGCATCATCTGACTAAGTATCCGTACGATTTCAAATTCATGCTTTCCATCACAATCCTAGTAAAGGAAAATTTATTGCCAATCTGCTCCACCTAAAATGTCGACAGATTCACCGAAGCGAATTCCCATAAAACCGGGAAGAAAATTTGCCGAAAAATAATTTCACCAAAGGGGTTGCTATCGAACAAATCGAAAAGAGTTAACAGGATACGGATACACTCTACTGAATTCATGTTGTACTTGTAGCGCATCCAGCGAAAGGGGTTAACACTGAGGTTTTAGGTGATAATTATCCTAATGACAAGGAAACGAATAAATTAAATGATTAATACGATTCCGTGTACCTATATTTACTTCATGCTCATTGTTCCATTATCTACTACCCCCCACACATGCACACACACACACACACATACGCAGAAAGACGTAATACAGATAAATATTCAAAACAAGGGTGCTTGCTTTCGTTACGGTTTTATGCTAATTACTGGTGTGGTGATGAGCAAAGATGGGGTAGGAGTCTTTTTTTTTTCTTATATACATACATACATATATGTACTCGTATATATACTCGTACACCTCATAGGGAAATACAATTTTGTCCTTACGTTTACCTACGAGCAAAAGGACGATCTGCCCCAATCGAGTCCGTATTCAGTGTGCCCCATAAAAATGTTTCAGTTACCGTTAGACGAATTTATGTAATTTAAATTAGTTTGGGGGGCAACAATAGTAGTGACGACAACATAAAATACAACCACATGGCTGGAGATGACAGTGAATGTACGCTTGAAGGACTACTCCATTGGAATACCAATATCGTAGCTCGACACACATACCTACAGTAGTCAATAACATTCATGACAACAACAACAACAGCAACAACAATAACAAAAACTTCAGAGAAATGTGCTGCCGTTGATGTTGATGATGATTATGATGACGATAACAATGACGACTTGAACGACTCCTCCAAAGACTGACTCCGACTCCGACGATGACGACGACGACGATGACAACAACAACAACAACAACAACAACAACACCACCAGCGAAAACGTATGAATATGATCCGCAAATGGCATTCTGCACGAGTCTCGCATGAAATATTTGCTTCCTCTCCAAGTCGGTCGTCGTCGGTCTTCGGTCTTCGGTCTTCAGTTGTCGGTCGTAATGGTGCTATCTGCTGGTAGTGAAGAACTCCTCCAGAGTCAGCTGATCCGGGTGCCCGCATAGAATTTCTGATGCACTCCCCAACAATCAAAGAATTCGCAACAAGGATGACAGTTGTATGTTGTACTAGTACAGACCCATGCTGTATCCAGGGTTCGTCGTGCGGTGTTATCAGTTGTGTCTGTGTTCGCTACATGGAGCGCATACCAAGTAACCTAAAACCAAAATCGTAGGGGGGAAAATCCGTTGTGAACGCGCATGTCCCGGCCATACCCTCGTTTTCTATTGGAAATCACTCATCCACTGTTTGAAAAGCCACCCTACACTACTACTACTAGTACTTCTATCATAGTGATGTAGTAGCTGTGCGGAGGGGTTGCAGCCCAATACATATATGTTTTCGTACCTGCTGCGGCTGTGTCAAGAAACTGTTATACCGGCATAATATTATACAATAGTACAGCTACTACAGTCACCACCAAGCCTGGGGTTATAAAGTACTGAAATTTTGTTTTAAAGTCTCTTGCCACATGACTGGAATACAAATGAGCTGAATTTCTTGTGGCGCGGCCGAAGAGACAGTGGGTAGAGACAGAGGATGATACCGGGCGGGGTGAGTTTATACTTTACACACAGCAATCAAGTACAGAGTTGTCGTTTTTTTCTTATTTTTCCTTTTCTGTTGAAAATAGAGAAAAAAAAAAAGAACAAAACAGGAAGCGAATAATGTCTACTGCACGAGAAGTATGAAAGTGTTTAAGGACCAAAAATGTCGGCACTTCTTTAAGGATGCTGATGAGAGGGTTGTGTTGGTTTTTTGTACATGTACATATCTGGGTGCTGGCAGAGTGCATCGGTGGATATTTTAAACTTTTTTGTTTTTTTGATATGACAATCCAGGTCAATACGCCTGCAAAGTTGAAAAGTGAAGTGAAAATCTTCAGGTGTGCTGGGTGGTTACTTTGGAAAGAAATGGCTACTTGTTTGCTTTGGTCTTTGTAGAAAGTTTGAAAATATTTGTCATTAAGTCAGATCTTGGAAAAATTGGCAAGCTTAAGTCTACAAATAAACTATACAATCACAGGCAATACATTCAATACATTAATATGCTGTCACATCGCCTAAGGGGTGGGATCTTAAGCGACTCCTCAATCAAATTAAGAATTTCGTAGGCGATGATTTTTCTACCTACCTCGGTCAACCTTTTACAGGAGAATGCTAGATACTGAAGCATTCACGGCAGGCATTCACAGTGTCGAATTTAAATAAAACGATCCGCAAACAGAGCTCTATAGGGTCCCGCATATCAGGCCGAAGTGACTCTACCTCTAAGAACAAGCTTACCTCAGAAGCAATTTCAAATCCGATGGCGTTTTTTTTTTTTTTTTTTGTTCATGCGATATTACAATCTGCATGTGCATACATACAAACATATGTATGTACTCGTACATATATAGAATGCCAGAACTATGACACAGTGTTCTCTAGAACTCATCCCACTAAAATCAGATTCCTCCTCAACGTCATCGTTTAGGCTGACAAACCTTTCTGTCTGATTGCATAAATACTTTCCTGATGACATGTTGCACATTCAACGTCGCTTTCTCTTCAACATGCTGAAATACAAAGACTCTTGACCAGTTTTGCTACATAGATCGTCGTTTGGGATGCAATTTAAGCAGACGAATGGTAAGATGGTACGAAAACGTCTATTGATGTGATTACAGCTTGTGGTCACTTTCCAAGCCCAACATCAATAGCGCAGTACTGAATAAACATTCTCAGCTTGGTAGCATTACAAACCCTATGTCGATATTGCTGCCTAAATCCAATTGATCACATCGTCAGCAGTAGCAACAGTTCCAAGGTACAGGAAACTTTTAAGTTTCTCCAACTGCCGTATAGCAATGTTAATGGATGTTAGTGATTTAGAAAGTCCTCAACTTCCAAGTGAGCTATCATCAGTTAGCTATGTACGTTAAAAACCAAGGATTTCTTCACTCAGATCAGTTTGGCGACCGCCCCTGCTGTACTCCTCTTTAGGTTTTGAATTCTTCTGACAACTTACCATCTTGTAGATGGGCTAAATAAAATCAACGTTTTTTCTAGACCGCCTCTCATGCACAAGAGTCTCTAAATAAATCGCTCATTCTCACAATGGAACACTTTTCAATGTCAATGAAGAACAGTCGCGTGTAGACCTAATTTGCTATTACAAGTCCAAAGTTTGGTTGTCCTTGGCCAGGCATAGAATATAGATTTTCCAATTTGCATTACCAATATGCGAAAAAAAGAGATACGCCTCCAATATCCGCACTAATATTACCTGGTAACAGAGCATTCAGTCTCAGTGCCTTCTAATACACGCGTTCTAATATTTTGAGGTTAAATCGGAAATTAGTTGCTACAAACCAACCACTTGTATTCGATGCTATACCGACTGAGCACCTCAAACATCCTTTGGACCGATTTCTTCTGCTTTTTTGGCCTATACTTTAAGAACGTGTGGAACCTACAATACCAAAAGTCCATCAGCTTCTTTCCATTGTCATATTAAACAGAACATATGAGGGTTGGTCTAGAGATTCTTTTTTCAAAAACAAAAAACAATCACAAAATCAAAAAAGGCAGTCTTTACATATATTTTTGGAAGATTATTGCTCTCAAATGTTGGCCGTAACTGCCGCTAACCACAATTTTCGATGACGCGTTCGAGCATTACGAGAGGTGTTTGACCAATGACTCGAGTAATGTTGGCCTTCACCAATTCCTCAATCGTAGCCGACTTATCCATGTAAACTTTGTACTTTACCTAGCCACTGCACTGGTCCAAAACATGAAATTAACACTTCACCAAATTGTTCTCACAATAAAACCATGGTATCACAGGCTGTGTGGCAAGTGAAGCCGTCTTGTTGGAATCGAGATCACAGGCTTCAATTTCAAGCAGCAAATAGTCTGATAACATGGGGCGATAACGGGCGCCATTCAAAGTTACGCTCCGGCCGGCCTCAGTTTTGAAGAAATATGGACCGATGATTCCACCAGCCCATAAACCACACCAAACCAATATTTTGTCTGGATGTAATGGCAGCTCTTGAACCTCATCGGGATGTTCCGCACCCCAAATACAGCTATTTTGCTTACTAACGTAGCCATTAAGGCAGAAATGGTCCTTTCATGAGTCCAACGACTGAAACGGTGACTATTACGAAGGTTAGCCGGCTTTAGTTCTTGCACGAATTGAATTTTGTATGTTTTTAAAGCAAGATCCCCACGTTAAATACGACAAACTGTACTGTTGAGAGCGTCGCCGAATCGATTCGCTATATGCTAGACGTGGCATACGTGGTCCAATAATCAAAATTGGGTTTCGATACGCCAATTATGTGGCCCATAAGTTGCTCTAAGCGCATGAAACACATTCCTCGTAGAACGCTGATTTTCGTAATACAGCTGAATAATTTGTAGGCGCTGTGCAGGGCTAAATCTTTCCATGATGAAATGCCAAACAATACGACACGACGCATGCGTGATCTCTCATGAAATCTCCACTGGAGAAAGTGGATCTATCTAAACGAATCACCAGTAAGAAAGTAATATTAATTATACCTATAGATAATACACAATTTAGTGTGGGCCATTTTTCACATCTTTATTGTTAAAATCTTTCCCATTTCTCAACCTGTTAGGTTAAAGTTCAAGAAGCCTACTCTCGCCTTTGCTGTGATCAGGCGTCCAAAACCTCATTCACGGGTACTGTTCACTGGCTTCCTTGAGTAGAGTAGCCAGCCAGTAAAATTCTTCCGTATTCGACTAACTATTTGGCTTACGCCAAGTAGTATTGATTTTCGATTAAAATTTGTTGGGCCATAGATCTAGATTTATCCTGTTTTGAGAAAAATACTCCCCGAGGCCATCAATCGGAAAATACTGCTCCTACAAGGCTGAAACTAGTTAAAAGAACTTGCACCATTATACTTCTTGTGTGTTCCTATCCTTGGACAACAGCGCCAAATACGAGTATCTAGAGCCTGATGCGTGCGTAGGCCGGAAACTCATAAAATAAGTACTACCTACATAGCGAAGACGTCAACAATCCCACTGTGTCGCATCATTTGTACCATTTATGTTTAGCTCATTTAGGTCATTACCGCCTCGGCAAGGCGCCGGTAAATAGTTTGTAATGTTTCCTACTCAGGAAAAGCATGTAGGTCGCTAACTTCTACGGAAAATATTCGCTTGTGGTGTCATACCATCTGAGGTTGCGATCACAAAAACCCAACTGTCAATGGTAGCTCTAACCGAGGACGCAGGAAGTCTTCCAGTTCAGATGCTGGGAGATAATCCTCTGAGCTCGGCAAGCACATCGACGACCATCTAATTCCTCGTAATTCTCAGTGAATTAAGCCTACCGGATGTGTTTAAAGACGTCTTCCATTCTCGAATTATCTCGGTAGTGGTTCAGTGGCTTAATAAGGCCTTAAGCGCAGGATGGCTGTGTGTGGAATCAAAAGTTTTTGCCATCTAAAAGACAACATTGGTTTTGGAGTCATCCGTGAAGACCCGATTACATTATTTTGCTATCCCAGATTCTGGCCTATATCATTCATGAACACAGAGAAAGTCGACCTCGAAGTTTTGCGCAAACACTAGTTCTACTGTCATTGCATCAGACGTAAGACCAAAGTCAAAAGACAGACAAGTGAGAGCATTTTGGAGTAAAGACCACTTTTATTTCTTAAAAGGGAAGAAATGGTTTTGATAGTGCCATCAGTGGGTGCTAGTTCAATGTTTTTCAATTGTCAACCTGTGCGGACGTGTTTTTCTTTTTCTCCCGTATACCGAGTTCAGTTATTATTTTCCACTTTTTTTCAAAGTCCCGTAAACTGCCGACTCAGTATATCTACCGTTGTTCGTCGACCTAGTTTTGTCTGCCGATTCCTCATACTCAACTGTGCCAGTTTTGACCCCAAAACAAAACAAAACCAAAACGAAAACAAAACAACAACAAAACAAAACAAAAAAAAAACAAATCCAAACAATAATTAACCTCAATAAACTAATAATGGAAAAGTGCTGTGCTAGTGTTTTGTGCTCAATTGTTGACCCCAACGCCGAATGGGTAGCATGCAATGGTCTCTGTGGAAAATCATTCCATGCCATATGCATCGGACTAACCCGGAGATCCATAACCTACCTCAAGGAGTATTGCAGTCTTTTCAATTTTTACTGCGACGAGTGCAAAGAGATCACCTTGGCTCACGTTATGTTGGCAATTAAATGCAACAACGAGTCTATCAATGCGATGCTAACCGAGAATGGTCATATTAGCAGAACTATTTTGGACAGAATAGAAAAGATTGAAGACTCAATAAACTGCATTGATAGTAATGTGGATGCTTACAAGTCCACAGGAAGAATGATCGAAAAGCAACTGGCAGCGATCCAAAACCTATCGAAAAGCAAATCTAACCACGACAACGAGAGCGAAGTGATCAAATATTACTTCGACGGAATTAAAGCTTTCCTCAAAACAAATTTTGCCAACCTCCTTAAGTCCAACGAACTCACACACATAAACGACTCTATCAACCTTCTCCGTACTGATTTCGACTTGCTTTTTCAATCCTCCTCCAAAACAACACATCACATCCCGCATCCATCAGATTCTACGCTCGATGACCTGACCCTAAAAATTATTGATGTCAGCGAGGAACTCATAGCAACTCGGTTGACCGTTGCCGAAATCGGTAAAGAAGTGAGATTGGCTTCCCACAAAATCGATGGAATACCCGATCAAATTCAGTTCCAGGCTAGTTCCCCGTACAATGTCTCAATTCATAATGAATTAGTAGACACGGAGTCTCATTTGCTATCATTTTCAAATACTCCTCCCGCCACCCTAACAACGGAAACCGAAACCGTCTTGCCTTTACCAACTAAAATCCCGCCCGTCGCCGCTCCACGCAAACTGCTCAATCAATTTGGAACTTCATGGACCCCCTCCGAATGGAAAAACAGACTCGAAAAGCTGAAACAGGGAAACCATACGGCATTCTTCGTTGAAGGGGCCCCTCAACACGCTGATGTTTCTTGGGTGCGGAATTTCTTTCACCGAAGTTACGCTATCACCATTAGCGAGTGCCAGATGATTTCCCCCGCTGACTCCAACAGTTCCTGCAGCTTCAAAGTCAACATCCCAACCAAATATTCGTGGTTGTTCCCTACTCCTCCTGGTAAGACAACTAAACCTGGGAAGATAAGAATTACAAAATGCTCTGAAGAACGAGAAAACGCACATCTCGAGAGTAATGAAAGTGTTAAAAAAGTTCAGTCAAAACAGTCAGTCCTTTAGAGTCTGGTAAAAGCAGCAATGACGTATTTATCATATGTAACAGCTTGTACTACCAAACAACCGATGCATAGGATATCATTGGTCTCATTATGGCCAAATATCTCGTCGAAAGCTCTTTTAAACTGCCAGAAAACTGACAGGGCCATGGAGCTGCTGAAAGCATGTAGAGCAGACATCAGGCACCATAGTAGTGTAGAGAAGACTCCGTCTCGCGAACAACCGCTGTTTACCTTTGCCATCACATATTGGCCACAGCAAGCATCCGCAATCAATTCTGAAACTCCATGACACATGAGGCACAGTTTCTTGATAGGATGAATGTCTGCAAACCACTCGTATAGTTTTTCAGTGAACTGTCTTTTCCTGAAGCTACTTTCTGTAAATGAAACCGAAAATCGCTTTTTACCACTGAGGGTATATTCATGTGGTAGAACCTTAATCTCAAAGGTCTTGCATGGTGCACCAGGGTACATACGAGTACACCAGTATTATTTTCGAAAAGTCACTTTGACTAAGAACTCTCCGTAGATAGGGTACCAATGGATTCGTGGTAGACCTTTATGACGGACAGAGTATTCTGCATTGCCATTCTTCAAATATTTACGAGTTTGGCGGGGGTTGTTGCAACTCGACAGGCCGGTCTGTGTTCTACGAGTACCTAGCTCTATAAATGCTGTCATAAGTAACTCCCTGACTTCTTTTGGACAAACAGTGCTGAGATTCTGCGTATCAAGGATGCATTCGCCCTAAAAAATCTTAGAAATGATCAAATCCATACATTTATATGGTTATTCCGGTCAGGGGTTGCTCCAGTGTTCTGGCTTTTTCTTTCGGAGAAGCCTATGCGCTTCTTTCCGTTTTCCATAGAGGTCCTAAACAAATTTCGCCTCGATTGTAATGGGCTTCACGAGTAGATACCCACATCTCTTTTACGGCCAAAGAAAATGGTCATTCTTTTTTCGAAAAACCGGGACTTGGGTGTGGTACTTTTCTGAATTATAGTAAATCATCTGAGGTTTTTGTGACAGCTTCTTGGTGTGATTAATACTTGCCTCTTACACTTGTAGTACATACAGATGTGCTCGCTGAAAAATGCTGGACTTGATGAAACTTCTGGCCATCTCTGGTGACAACAACAAAACATTCAGATTGCAGGGCTAAATGTTAATAAAACCGAACTTCTTGTAAGATTAGTGGAATCGTATAAATTTTGGCATCATCCAATCTCCAGAATTCGCTATATTTCCTCCCAATTTGACCTAAATAAAAGCGAACTTTCATCCTCCGCTTAGTGTCAATATTGTCTCATTGAGGGCCGACCCTTCGATTTAAAAGAAAAAAATAAACCGGCAAACCTTTCCGCTGCATGAATTAAACTCGCATAAATTGACGAGGCATTTGGTAAACTTTGTTTCGCACTTTAAACTCTGTCATGCAAATAAAACCCACGTGTATGTGTGTCTGTATATTTCTATAGGACATAAAAAGGACAAGGAACAAGTAGAAAATAATTCTTTCTCCGACATTATCGGTGTGCCGAAAACACAGGTGAAACACGGATAGCATAGAACATAAAACTTCCGTTTTGTGTGGCATTTAACCATAAATCTTTCTCTCGAAAAACTTCTACCAGATAACCGAGTTCGGGGAGGACTCCTAAAGCGGTGGACTCCTTAAGAGAGAACAAGAACAGAAGCAATGCTAAATTGTAGGGTTTGGGGGTTAGAAGAACTGAAGGTGCCTAAAGGATTCGTTGAAAAATTCACAAATCGCAACAAATCTGTCTGCCAATGACTTGGAATTTGCATAAATCCATTCCGCATCGTCCTTTTCGTTTTTTCTCCAGCCGTTGCGCTCGATGTCGTCTTCGTCTTCATTTTCATCTTCATCTTCATCGTGTTCGTCCTTGTAGTCGTTGTAGGTACTCGTAGTCTTTATAGACGATATCGTCATCAGCAATAGCAAACTTCCCAAGGAAGCTTCATAAAACTGCACATTCAACAGTTCGTTGCTGGTGTACTCGCACTTGTACAGTAGCAGGCAGGGCATACGAATATCACAGCAGGACACTAAAGGAATTTGAATCTCACTGTTTGTTAGAACACTGCTGGAGACAGGATACAGGATGCATTGCATGCATGTGTGTGCTTTTTTTGTATTGTTTTTGTTGAAAGGCTCCCAGATTTCGACTAGCGCCCGAATCCAGGACGAAGATTTTCGTCATTTTTTGGAAAACATCTGGAATGAGTGAACTCGTTCTCGTAGTTGTACTCGTCACCAAAACATGTGTGCGTGAATGCAATACTAAATCGAGGTATTTGTATGGAGGTAAACACAAAATACCGTTGAACTCATAAAAATGTACGAAAGCTTGCCAAAGTCACTGACTGCATTACAAAATGGCGGTTTACCGTACAATGTGTGTAAAGCCCGCCAACACAAGCTCACCAATTGTTACGTCTACTCATGAACTCTTCTCAGGATGTCTAGTAAACGAACGAATGTATGTAGATACTACTGGTACTCGTACTTTGAATGCTTTCTTTGAATAACTGTACACACGACAGCTTGGATGGGTTTATTGCAATGCAAGCTTGGGAGGTATGTTGACATCATCAGTATTCAAAAACATGCTTGTCCTTGTTCGCATACACCGATATAAAGCACACATCCACGTTGAGAACGGATGTTCGCTGTAGTTGCTTACAAAAAGGAGAAAGCAGTTTATCCTTGTACAGCGTGTTGGTGTTGCATGGAAAAGTTTGAATGGGGGAGGGAGGCGTTGATATCCTTCTGATGTAGTTGTAGCTGGCTTTGATGGTAGTTGTTGATGTCGCCTTTTAAATAAACTTTTCGAGGTCATCTGCGTAATTTTGTTAGAAGCAAGGATATTCCTTCAATAAATTCTTGAAGAGTTTTTTTTTCGTATTTTACACATTTTTACTTTTCTTTTTTTTATTTCGATTGTGCGCGATCTTGAATTATTAGTTTGGCTGTTGTTTTAAAATTCAAATGAGAGGGGAATGAAACAATTTAATGGTTGATTACGAGATTTCCGCAGAGACAGGCGAACAGTTTGACAAAGTCTTTTGGGGGTAATGAACTCTGGATAGGGATCGAATTGTATAAGATTGGGGGATAAGAAGGCAGATAAGGTAGTCTTCAAGGACGTATGTACATAAGTAGGTATTGAGCTGGATAAAGGATATAAAGAGGATGAAGAATATTTTCTTCTAATAAGGACTAACAGACCGTAGTTACCAAATTATGTATGAATCAATATTTGTCGCCGTACCTGAACCATCTCCCTTTTATCAATGAGATAGTCTGTTTGGATTCAAGGACAATATTATATCGCTGGTCCGGTTAAACGCCACTCATATGCCACTTTCGGGGCTACATAAAGACTATTCCAAACCTGGAAGCCAGTTATTGGAGTAACAGAATGCGCTTTGTCGAAAATATGCACAGAGGAAGCCAGAATTCGTTTTCAAACCCACCGTCAGAACGATTTTCATGTTCTATTTACGAGTAGCTCTAAAAAATGCAAGCTTCAAGCAGGTGTTCAGGCAACAATCGTAAGGCTCTCTTATGGTATACGACGGTCTTACAATCTTTTTTTAAAAAAATCTCTAAAGCAACAGAAACACTACAGACAAGCCTTTGGTCTGGTGGAGGAATTGTAGCTGTTGGAACAGCTTCGATTTTAAGTTTCTTCTTCTGTGGCGTAACTAATGAAAAACTCATTTTCTCTTGCATCACCAGAGAAAATCTAGACATTTCGCAAAATCATTGGTGGCATCAAAAATGTGGTCGCTCCAGGCCTTCATTGATACACATACCTACTGAGAAAGCAAAGCTTTTCGTTTTAGATGATGCTAGTTCCATTTATGGCGGGATGTCCAAGTATCACTAATTTCCACTCTGTTTGTGGCTCCTCTATCACAATAGTTACGCTGTTAATATGCGTCGGGCGATTGATCGGAAAACTGTTGAGTGTCCTATAACCTGGATTGGGCCAGTAGGGCAACAATGAAGTTCGTTCCCGATCAACAAAAGCTAAATGAAATTGACATTTTGCCATACACGTATCGTATGGCAAGTCTTCAGTATTCTGAACGTCCGAACGTTCATTGACTCGAATCACCACTTTGTTGCAGCCAAGGTGCCAATACGGATTTCCCAAGCGCCACAACCAAGAAGAAATACTGTGAGAAGATCTGACATAGAAAAGCTAGAATCGCAAGAGAACAGCAGAATCTTCGCCGAACGCGTATCCTAAAATCTCTGAACAACTATGCCGCCAGCATCAAGTACCGAAGACCAGTGGAAACGCTGCAACTGATGTGCTGGGTTTCACTCAACCACCACCAATACATCCCTGGTTTAATGAAGAATGCCGGCAAGCACATGCAGCTAAACAAGAAGCATACAAATCGGTTCTGGAACGAGGGACGAGAGCCAAGACAGGGAGAACATCGGCTTTTAGAGAATATGTAAGTTATGTATGAAGACAACAAAACTTCTACGTTACCGGAACGCACTGCAAAGTATAATGCAAAGGTGCTGGAAATGACTTTGTGGAGAGCATGCACCAACTCATTTCTCAGATCTGGTCAGAAGATTTTATGCCTGATGAACGGAATCTGAGCACCGTATGGTGCCAACTATAAAGGTATAAGTCTCCTCAACATCGGACACAAGATCTTATCTGTCATATTGTGTGAACGTCTGAAACCCTTCGCCATGAATCTGATTATCGTCTAAATATTCACACTCTGTGAGATCCTGGAAAAAACTCAAGATATATATCCAAATCGATATATACACCATCTTTTCATCGATATTAAGGCGGCATATGACAGCATTTATGGAGACGATCTAGTAAGAATGTCCAGTTTAGGCATCCCTGCCAACCTCGTCCGTCTTTGCAGAATGACTATTGAGAACACTATCTGCTCCGTCAAGGTCGGTAAGGACTTAACCGAGACCTTTAGTGTCAAAAAAGGTTTTAGACAAGGTGACGCCCTGACTCACAACAAAACACCGGTTGCACAATTTTTCAAAAGTCTGTGCAATTACTAGCGTACTCCGATGATGTCGACATCATTGGGAGAACTCAGCGGGCTGTAGCTAGTGCATTCGTTGTTATTAAAACGGAAGCTGCCAAAATGGATTTAGCGGTAAATGAAGGCAAAAGCAAGTATATGCTGTCATCAAGAAGGAACACAAAACATCGACGAATTGAACAGAACCCCACAATCGACAGCTATAACTTCGAGGTAGTAAAGAACTTTGTTTACCTTGGCTCTGCTATGATTTCTGCCAACAACACCCCGGCAGAAATAAAACGAAGAATCACTCTTACAAATCATTGTTTTTTTGGGCTTATAAGGCAATTGAGTAGTAAGGCCCTGTCCCGAAAAAGTAAGGAGACTCTACGACTATCATGATGTGATTTGTCGTTTCGAGACGTGGTGGTGGTGGTGTAGTGGTATAGTGGTAGTGGCAAACGCTTCTCACTCGGAGGGTCCAGGTTCGAATCCTGCCCATGGCAAGTCAGTTTTTCATTGTGTAATTGGAACTCAGACAGAAAAATTCTGCGTGTGAAGGCATAACACTGACACGTAGATTTGGCTGTTGTAGAGTTTCAAGCACAGAAAAGAAAAATACTGTGATATACCTCGAATCACTCTGAGTGAAGAAAAACTCTCCGTCCTATTCGGACTCCCACCCCTGGAGAGCAAACATAGAAACCAAACACACCTGAGTTTCAAACCACTACAAAAAAAACAATTTTCCTTTCTCCTCCTTCTATCTTTCCGCCCGCGCCCTGGCAACAGTAAAAGGGTATCTAACCCCGCGTAAATTAAAAAAAAAAAAGACAAAAATCCTTCGAAAAATATTCGGTCCCTTTTGCGTTGACGGACTTTGGAGAAGAAGATTCCACAACGAATTATAACATCGGTCACCTGAGTAGCTAAAACATGTAGAGCGAATGGACACTCATGCTCCGGCATGCAGAATTTTTCAATCTAACTTCACCTTTGGTAGCGCGCACAAGAAGAAAGAGCCCTCAACTGACTTGGAGAGCGCAACTGGAGCCAGTTAGCTGGTTAGTTGAGGCCCAGGTTCACCCCAAACTGTAGTGCCACATAAGTAAGAACGTATGTAAGTGGACTTTAAATACGCTACCATTCCTGTTGCACGACCAAAGAGCAGGTACTGTCGTCTATAAAGAAACATTCTGGAGTAGAAACAGCAGATAAGAGATCCTTAATGAAAATTTGAAAAAAATTCTCTGAGACGAAATAAGGCCCTGAGGCACTTCAATCTTTTTTTTTTGTGAATACCCTGCGATCATTTAGAATTGATCGTTCCGAAAGGCAGTCTCTAATCAATCGAAGATGAGATTTTCGACAAAAGACCCTGATGTCAGACTCTGCCAGATGTGTGTAAACTTTGGTTCGATGAGACATATGATCAAATCACCAGCGGACACCTTTTTTCCTGTCGGTCAGAAGTGTCGTGTCCCGAGATATGATGTTTCATGAGTTGACGATCTTGTCACGGTCACGGAAATGCTGGTAGATGGTATGGCAATGTGTCTGTAGGAGGAGGAGAAAAAGAAAAAATTTGCATTTTTTGAGCATCGGTTTCATAAATGCTTTTGAAAATTATTGAACAAGCTTAAGCAGTAGTTTTGCCAGCGTGGATGAATAACTCTTTAAAAGATCGGGAGCTATACCATCGGAGCCAGCGGATCATTACATATTCAGATCTTTGAATATTCTTGATGCTGCATGAGTACTAACGTAGATTGGTCCCATAGAATGGAGAGGAAGTGATTAGGTGGCTGTGAAATGCACAGCAAACCGATTGGCCTTGTCTACAGAGCTGACAGGTGGAATGTCATTGAAATATCCCCAATCAAGCTTCAGTTTTTCGTCGTATTAACAGCCGTTTTACAGCTTCAGTTGTGCCACCACTTCCGTTTTGCTTTCATAGGACAAAGGATCTAGTTTTAAAGAGAGTTGTGTTTGTAACCATACCAGCACTGGCATGTACGTCATTATCGAGGAAACATATCGAACAGTCACGATTCCTAAATAAGATGGTTAATTAGACTTCTTGTTCTCTCAGAAATGTTATCTCTAACAGTGTAGTCTATGTACGAGAAGTTACCTGATTTGAAACAAAGGTCTGACGAGCCTAGAAAATGGACCACATAAACGGTGTTTTTACCAGGGTGAGAAGTTAAACGCAGTCCAGGATGTTGTCAACATAAAATCGCTTGAAATAGCGATTGCAGTAAGAGGCTGCAGCTATCCAATTTCTTATATGGAGTCACACAGCGCATCAAAGTCTTTTAAAGTCGAATTACCATACAGTTCTGTGCCTCTGTAAATAAATCAGTAGTGGATATATTGCTTACGCAGATAAAATTTCAGCCACACGCAGTTAAATTCTGGATTGGACATCACATTATGCTCAAATTGAAGCACGTAAGGACTACATCACTTCCACGTAGCGATGAGAAAAGGATAGTGGCACTAGTTTGCGTCTCATCCTCTCAAGATAGTTTTTTTTTTTGTACCTCTCTCCATGTTCTTGCTCTGATCTTGAAGACTGACGGGTTCTCCTTTATTTCTCGAAAATCACCCGAGCATCGTTTCAGCTTTCTGCTTCTCCGTATCGAGGGTACACTAAAATTATTGTTTTTACCCGCGCAGAAGCTGTTGTTTGTTTTTTTTTTGCTTCTACATCACAGCCAATAACGAGATCTACTCCAACACTTTTAACTAAAAGTAGCAGGGCCAGAAAATGTCTAAGACTCAGAACTCAAATTAGTAGGTACTTACTCGTATATTTCCTATTGGAGAAGACCATATTTTCATCTCAGTTTTAACGATCTGCTGACTATTGTAAAAGGACATGTACTCGTACCGAATTTCCACCCAGTACAACACATATCCGTAACAAATGAGTCTGTTCAAGCCCGGCCAAACAAACAAGCCATTGTCACCCTTTCGATGGCAATAATCCTCGCATTTCGAAGACATAATCACTCCATAACAAGAGCATTACCGACCGATTTAAGAAACCAACCCCCAACCCCTGTTCATTTTCAAGTAATACTCTTGCAACTTGCATACCACACAGGATATAAACAAGACACAGTACCCCCCAAACAGTACACACACTACACACAGTATACGCACCCCCACACAATGGCTGGCTTTGGCACAGCATAGCAAACCCAAAGGCTGGAGGGGGTGGCAGCAACTCGCGCAAAACCTCATCCATCATAACACACAATAAAAAGTTGATTTACGATGCAAAATGGTGGCTGGCAGAGCGGCAAAGCTTATCAAAAGCTTGTTTAACCGAAATCACAGCAATCTGCGGTGGCGACGACGACGGTGGTGGCAGCACCAACTCTAAAGCAGGACAATGAACAGGATTTTTTTTTCGTGCTTCTTTCACGTGAAACATATGCGTAGACAAATAATGAGTGCATGCATGTGTGTTTGAGGGTTTGTGTGTTTTGTTGTGTGGTGAGTATCTCCAAATAGGGGATGGGAAATGGAGAGAACGTCAAGCAATTAGGACATACAAAAATAACTCTGTGCGTTCAGCCATTTTGTTATAACATGGAGATGGATGGAGAACTCCAAATTCTAGCTCCACAATCCAACTTTAATTTATATTTCAAGTCAAACTTAAAACTCATCGTCCCATCTGAGCAGGGCGGTGTAGAATGGCCCTAAGATACGAGTATGATATTGCACACTAGCTGAACAGAAAAAGGAGCCAATTTTGTAATCACAATTACCGAAGGGAATGCATCCCCTGGAGATGTTCTTTGTTAGAGTTCTTCTGTCTAACTCTCAGCCCCCTTAATGCTTGCGTTGAGGTTTTGGTTTAGCTTTGAGTAAATAATAGAACGTTTCATCCCCTCATCAACCGGCCGTTGGAGTCGATGTTATAGAGTTGGTTTGAGTGAAGTTACGTGTGCGCATGTCACAATGTTGCCTGGCAACAATGTTTCATACCAGCACATCCTATGCAGAGGGATGTATCATAGATATAGTAAATATGATACGTTTGTGTGCGAATACGAATACGAGAATGAGTATGAGATATGGAATAAGGGAACTTGGCGCTTACTAGCGCCCAATCGCATAACCACAGCCATGTTGATATCGTCGAGGACGGTGGCTGTGGCAATTGGTGGCAACATCAACATCGACATCGACATCGTCATCGGCTTCCTGCTAGCATCAGCCATGCCACACCAAGGGGGTGTCCTTTTTTGTGTTAGCCTGGTGTAAATCAGAGACATTTTACCGAGATTTCATCGTTCGCCCGTACTTAGAGGTTGTATTGCTATCCATAGATGTACCCTGTAGCCTGTGATGATTGCAACAGCCACGGTGATGAACTGAACTTAGTGCGGGAGTACTAGGTACGAGTTTAAGCACCTTCGAAGATTTGCAGGGTGGTAAAGTGTCCTTCTTCGTCTTTCATTGACGTTGATGTCGACGTGGCTTTGTTTTTGTTTATCTGTTCATTACAGGATTCTGTTGGTTTTTATTTTCTTCGTTGTTGTTCCTTCTTTCCAGTATACCTAGGTAGGTATGTCCTTTATATCTCTGCACCCAGTTATATTCGTATCCTGTGTATCGGCGCTGGAGATCTTCCTCACTATGGCGAACAGAATTTAAATTACAAACGTGGTCGCAGTGGGGGTTGCTGCGAATACTATATGAAGTTATAGGGATGCTCTCGAATCGATATGGGGGTACGAGTATGTGCTCTATTCGAGTTCTATTTCACCTGATTGCTTATCGGGAACGCTGTGTCTGTTTGCGAGTAAAGTGTGTGCGTGTACCGCTGTTGTAGTACGTGATGATGTTATGCTGGCGCTGGCTGCTGTGGCACACTACATAGTGGGTATGTCAGTAAGGGGGTTGACTAGATTAATTTCCATTTTGCCTGAGCTTTGCGTGTCGGATCATTGAATAAATAATAAATTAATCCCGTGTTTTTGTTTCAATTTGTTTCGATTATGCGTTGCAAATGAGAGCATTGTGGCGGAAAGAGAACACACGCAGCTTGCTTGCAACAATCTCATTATGGGTGCAATGCAACAGACCATCGGCAAATGGGGTTGGATAGCAACAAATGTGTTTGAGTATGAGTATTTCTCTGATTCAATTGCTGGGCACAAATAAGATATGACGAAACCAAGACAGGACTACGCTTGGAACACGAGTTTCAATGAAATTTAATGACAATTTGTTGTACAATATACATTCGCAGCAATAGCTTAAAATGCACTCTTAATGTGCACACAGGAAAAAAGGAGCTGTCGCCAAACAACCTGTAACCAAAATCTTGCAAATGCAGAAGACCAGTCGTAACGGTAGCAGGCAGCTCTCGAGAACCTAGCAACTGCCGACTACCTTCAATACAGCTTAATTTGGCAAAGAATGCTGACATGCAAAAGCGCCAACAAGACGCACTTAGAAAAAGGAAGAAGGCTCCTCGAAAGGCAAAATTTACTTCGAAGAAGTACCAAGAATGCTCAACTATAGAAGGAAACGTTACTACAGTGTGACTGAGTATGAGAATGTAGAAAAGCCACTGAAACAGTTTATCGGTTGATTCAATTTGGAAAATGACAACCCGTAGTTGTTAGGCAAAGGTCCTATTTCGACAGAGACTCCATTGAAAACCCTTTAGCATAGCCATAAGCTTTATTTTCGCCCATCATTTCACATCCACTGGTTTATAGGAGTTGTCGATCACGTGGATGATTCTCCTCGGCCCATGGTAAAGCGATTGGACAGAAACAGACAAATAACTCGTTATTGTCATATATGGGTATTTCGCGTTGTCGACGTCCACTGTTAAACTTAGGTCTATCAACGGCGCTCATATAGATACGTATCTATTGATGAAAGTATAAAGAAAGAGGTTTTTCTAACTCTAGCTCGGTATCTAGCTCAGAGAATCACTTCGTCATGGCGATAGCAAAAAATAGACTTTAAGGGACTTTTCCAAGTAGAGTAGGATATATTATTAGCTGGAGGCACAATTCCATTAAAACCTAATCACTCCCTTCTTAATGTCAAGTTTAAAACTGAACTATGACTTCGCAGTTACCGCCATGATAGCTATTGTCTTAAACCACTTCTTAGTTCGACGAACTAACATTGCAAAAACGGACTTTTTCCAAGTACAACATCTAAGAGCCACTAACGTTAAATAAGTGTTTATTAGAGGCATTATATCGGTTTCGGTCGTAGCACAATTTCCTTATAGTCAAGATAAATAGGTCGTAGCCTCTTATAGAACATTTTGTGGAACAATACAGGTGTCAAGCACTTTCACATTACTGCTGTGCATGAATTACGAAGTCACCCTAATTAGCTGCATGGGTCGATGATGCTTCGGTAGTGTAGTAGATGAATGCTAATTGGAAAACAATAACTAAGTGTACGAAGCTTCAACGTCTTCAAGGATTAGAATAAATCGGCCCAACAGATGTCCTAGAGGCTCAGCAGAATTCTCTCGAATATTCCTGAGCTAGAAATGATTCACACGGTACCTCACTTCATGTCCTTTCGGCTCTACTTTGGTAGGAAAAAGATCCTGGTTCCACAGTCACGATAGATGTATTCTGTGTGTACCGTTCAGCAAAATGCTATGCACATTCTTGACCACGAACACTAAATTGCGAGATTTTAAAGCGAGATTTTAAAGTATGCATCAGGATTTGTAATTTTCAAAGACCATAACGAGAAGATACAGCAGCAAGTTTATCACAGACACCTTCCTCTTCTTATTTATTTTTTTTTCTGACGGTACAGAGCACTCGAAAAAGTACTCACTACTTCAGCGAGCATAGGCCGGACAATCACAGAAGTAGTGCTCCGTGGTATCGTCCTCACTTTCACAACAAACATCGCAGGATATTGTGTCTTTTATCCTGAGCACACTTAGCAATTCAGCAAAAGCTGGTACTCTATCACGACCCCAGTAGGCAGTCTGCAGTCTTTCATACTTAGGCACAGCAGGAATTTATTTGGTCATGCCAATGGGACCCTCAAGCAGTCCTAATACGGGTTTAGCTGCTGATAAGCTCTCCTGAGCCTTGTATGGGTATAGCAAGTGATCTCATTGTAACCTGCGATCCAGACAGGATTCAGTGAATTCAGCCTTCCGACTCCGTCCAGTCAAGTCTGGCATTCTCGAAGTAGCTTGGAAGTCGTAAGAGGGTTCAGCAAAGTTCTAAGAGCAGCTTGGCTGTCGCTACAGGTGCAAATGCTAAGCCCACTCTACGGATTAGTTCGCAAGTTTTGCTAACGTGGAGTGAAATCTAACGTTATCGTCCCTTAGAATGACACCAGCGCCGCATTTCCTGGCTCAGATTCTAGTCGAAACCATTACTGAGCACATGAAAAGTCGATTTCGTATTTTTTCACCGACATGAGTTCTGGTGTCATTGCATCAGGTGGCATGTCCATAAGACCGGAGCTAAAAGGCAGTCGGCATGCGTCATCAAAACCCCAATGAATGTTGTACCATAGACCACTTCTATTGGAAGATGAACTTGAGGGTGCAATACAAGATTTGAGGGAGATCACTATCAGTGCATCTAGAGGAGATCCAGGTGTGCTAGGGAATATGCTACCGAGACAGACCGTTCTTTGGTGTCTGGTAAAAGCAGCATGAAAGCTTGTTCTACCAGACAACCGACGAATAGCATACAATTGGCTTTATTATGGCAGTGTAGGTCCAAAGGACTAATGTCACGTCGAAATTTATTACGCCTTGGAGGTTTTCAACGTGGTTTGTTTAGTCTAAAGGAGTTTTGCACCATGGTTCTATCACGCATCTGCATATGCCCATACGTGGACATAAGAACCAGTGAGAGTATAGCAGTAGAGACAGGACTCTGCGTTGCAGCCAACCATCAGATATTGGCCGCAGTCAGAATCTGCAATCAGTCTCCTATTCCCCATCATTGTTAGGGTGATTTTTCTACGTCGTCTTCTCTGGCATGTCACACACGCAAAAGTTGTGTTGTCGAATCGAAAGCAACCTCACCGTCTGTGAGAATGCCCAGCACGTATTTCTTCTTTTCGATTACGCCTTCAATACTGCCCACCAGATTTTGAAGCACTACCTTGTAGGTTCTTCCGTATTAGTAGGCATGTTGCATCTTAGACGGAGGATGCACTCGCAAAGCAGTCTTTTGCACATGAAGGAGGTGAGACTGGTAGGTGTAAAGCTTCGTCGTCTTTTCCGATTTTCCCTTGAAAGGCTACTTTTGCTGTTCGCCAGGCGTTCGGTTTGCATGTCAGTGCCCGACTAGCAGTGAAGATTCTCTTCACAGTTGCCAGCAGATGGTCTTTACCTTAAAAATTAAAGCTCTCAAATGAAGCAATATCCGTAGCCACAACAGATTATAGATACCATCTACAGTTTTTACTCAGGTAACTAGCAGCTTCGGCGAGAGAAGTTGGTTATGAGCTGGTTCCGATTAAGTTATCTGGGAAGTGAGTCTCACGCCTGAGGCAGAGTCTCTGTCTTCTACTGTAGGTCCCATTAGATTTTCTAAATCCCTTTAGTGTTATTGTATATTCTATTCGCTTCGATCTGTAAAGATTTCAGTCTTCCTCCAAATTAGTCTCTGTATTTATAAATATTCGAGTTTTTTTCTGTAGTAGTCACTGTAAATCTGCGTTCCACAGTGGAGCTGACGATCTGAAGGAATTTTTTCCTTGCCGGACATGTCAATTCAAATCATTTGATTCTGAACATTTTCAGGTGGAGCATTAAGGAACTTGCCGAATGAGCTTTAGCATTCCAAGAACAAGACCACTGAACCGAAAAACATTTCTAGAACTTTTATGTGCAATCAATGAATCAAAATCTACAAAATCTACTACAAAACCTACTTAAGTTCCCCAACATTTAAATGGAAAAATACAAAGGGCCAAGGAAGCTTGAATAACACAAGTTTCCGAAGTTATTGTAAGGAAAGATAGTGAAAGACATGCCACATGGGTATTTATGTATTCCGTTCAGATATAGGAAAGTAGAATAATAGATACCCAAGCTAGCTCCCTCTCGAGTAAAGGTTAGTTGGCAGACTTTTGTTCAGTTTGTCTCTCTTCATCTAAATTGAAGGCTCCAAGCATTTCTTCTAAAATGGGACCCTTAATCCTTCTTGAACTGTTCATTCTCTTGAGTACCTACCGTCAATTGTAGGTCAGGTGTTTTATTAGAACAACTTTCAATCAGAACTTGCCCTGCTGCCCCTGTGAATAGACTTAATTGACAGATATGAACTACTGCCCGATAACATGGCACAATATACCACCTTCGAGTATGTAACCAACCTGTTACAGATTCAAATTTATTTCTTTAAACTCCGATTCAACCGATAGCCTTTCCCTTATCTAGGCATTTACTTCAATTTAACATGACCTTCATCCCAACTTGAGCTCAATAAAAATCCTTCTCTAACATGCATTGCAATGTAATATAATTCCGTATACTATGTAACATACTCTGGGGGAATTCCTCCTCCTAACTGTTGGAATGCAACCTCAGAAGCTAACCCACTTTCAATGCCACCGTATAACGTTTCTTGAGGGCGCAACATACACGCACAGGCACACAAACACGAGTATACACTATCCTGGGGCACCATTGTACAAGCGTTTTATATGCAAAAACAAAAATTGATTTCATATTCGATCAGAATAACTCTACTACACAGGATGGAGGGATACGAATAGCAGGATGGAAGGATGTCAGGATGTCAGGATGGCAAAATGGCTCCTTTTCCTTCCCCAAACCACTGTTTAACAATAGGCATTCCTTTGATGCAAACTCACTTGGGGGGTGAGTGGGTTTATGTGTGTGTGTATACAGTAGAACTGGCATAGATACTCCTACACATCCTTATTCTACGTTGACTCCTTTTTTTTTTGTGTATTTTTCTGTACTTTATTATCCTCGTTCAGCTTTCAGCGTAAAAAGAGTTAAAGCATGCAGGGTGCTCATGCTTTGGTTTCGTAACAGAATTTATGAATGCGTATTTGTGGAGTAAGTGAGGGTTGGGTTAAAGGCATATCCTTCATTTCTTATAGTCTCCCAACAACCGACCGTCGACTCCCAATCTCACTCCAATGTCCCCTTGCGCGCGTTATCTGGAATGCCGTTGAATTGCGTGCCGAAAATCGGAAAAAAACTGTTCTCCATCGGCATGTGCCCTTTTGATTTCGATTCAAAACTTCGCCACTGCCTCGGCTATTGTTGCTTTTGTTGTTGTTGTTGCATGTGAAGGATATCAATATCAGAAGCTTCCACCATCAGGATCCTGCTACGACCAATTCATGTTTTTATTTATTTATACCTACTTCCGTTCATAACGAACTTCCTAGGCAAATTTGAATATCCTGTTTGGACTGTACGCAACCAGAGCAGGGTGAAAGAGTTTTTTTCATTTCGGAATTTTATTACTTCCCAGGCGAAAGGACATTCGACTATTAGACTGAATCCTTCTACTCTACGCGTGTCCTCTGTGAATGCTGTACTGTGTGTAGATATGGTTTGTGTGTGGCTTTGTGTTTTTGTGGAAGAAGTGATTTAATGGCAAGCAGCAATCAAAAGCAAAGTTCGCCAATTCATGCCACGCCACCAAAATGATTTGTTCGACGATTAGCCTAAACTTTTTGACTTCTCTGATATCCTTGCCATTGAGTGACATCGAGTAAGGAAGAAAAAATACTCGTAGCAGGGGTGAAGTTAACCTGCACACGAAACCGACATGCGATGATATTCTTTTTACGGCCGATCATAAATCTCCAGACTCGGCATTCAAGACCAACCAAAAACAAACTGCCAACCAAATCCAAGACCAAAACCAAGAGGAGAACCTATTAAAATCCTCGAGAAAGAAGAGAAAAAAAAAGAACGGAAATCGTGGCAGTTTGTTTTGGTCTAAGTTAATTTGATAAGCGATACAGCGAGAGATTTATGCTATTTATGCGGCGAATTGTGACAACTATTGCGTTTTATAGTGTTTTCCAATAAAAACAGACCGAACCAACGCAAACAAACCGAACGAACATGAAAGGAGCAACAACGAAGGGCGTCGATGACGTTAATGGGAAATTCAACTTTGTTCGGTCTTTCATCGTCGTCTATACTCTGCCGCTCTCTACGTCTGCACTGCCGCAGTTTGGTAGGTACGCAACTTGAAAAGTTTTCCTAATAAAATTTGCATAATTCAATCGACGATTAAAACGACAACTACTACAATGCCGGCAATAGCGACAGCGACAACAACGACACCAACTACTCCAACTCCAGTTCACACACTCTGTTACTGTCATGTGGTGTGCAGGGCCGAGTACCTTTTCGTCGTCGGAAACGTAAACAATGTTGTGATGGACCTTCCTTGATTACATTTTCAAGCAACCGATCCACTTCCAAATTTAAAGGCCTTAAAAACTCCTATCACACGAACTGTCAAAGTGTCAAAAGTTGCAGTTGTTGCGCGAGCGTTATATTGCGTGTGCACTATGCAGACAGTAGCAGTGGCAATGCAAAGTAGAGCGGCGACAGAACAAACGTCAAATTGCGTGCGCCCGCCCAAACTGACATTTCTTGCATGCAAATGCAATTTCCCCCAACAAAACATACACACACATGCTCGTACATGTACACAGGTATTACCATACCCCTTTTGACTCTTCTACAACCCGAATTATTGATCGGCTAACCTAATTTCAGACCTCGATACGAGTGCACATCCTTTTGTAAGAGAGAATCAAGCCACCACGCTCCAAGGGCGAGAAATGAACTAGATGAGAACTGAATACCAAATGAATTGTCATCGTGCTGGCTACTTCGGTCCACAGTTGCCAGCAACTTAATACAAGTAGTGCCATCTATTGGCTACTTCCGATGACAGAAGCCATTTTGTTTCTGTTGTCTCGCTCTCAACCACTTTCAGTCAACAGTACCTGATTCTGCGCATAAGTACCGCCTTAAGCTTACCTCACCCGCATCCATAGTTAGTTGTACACATTTTTGTCGTTTCTTTTCAACAAACGTCACTTCATATTCGGTTTCCTGCTTATTCCAGTCAAGTGCTTTAAAAATGCAGATGTAGTGGTGAAATGAAACTAACCACGCCCATCAGCCAACCGCAAACGCACACATTCAATTCAATGAGAGGGTGGATCTCTGAGAGTTTCTCCCTGGAAGTGCCGAACTCTGGATGCATGATGGAATGGAGTGGAGTTACTCTTTTACACTTGCTCCACTCTACTTGCTCTGTTCACACTGACAGAATACCACTCTCCGATGGCTGGCGGATTGACGACGCGCGATGATAAAATGACAATGCGTTGATTTTTGCCATTGACGAAATGCGCTGGTATGCGCCACGCGACGGTTACTGTGCGTTTCTTGCCTCATGTCAACCTCAAACAAAATGGGTAATGTTCGATTTGCAAATTTTCGTTTCATATATCTTGGCCTGTTCTCTTACAATTAACAGATTTTGTCAAAAATTGAAATACCACCGTGTCTATCGTTTCATACAGAATTGTTCTTTTTACGTCAAAGGCTGGGCAATTTGAATAAGGAAGTACACACATGTATGTATTGCATAATTCCGACAATGTTATACATATTCAGGGGACAGGTAAAGGTGCAGTGAAAGTCAACAAACACCTGTCAAAAGTTAATGAGGTTTCTAATAAAAAAAGGGTGAAACGAAAAATTGTGTTTATTGCTGATCGAGTTGGGGTAGAGAAGAGAAATGGGTTTTATTTATTATATCTTGTCAGGCAGTCCAAAGAACGAACCATTCCTCAAAACAGCACAGCAGAACTTTTACTGGGAGAGAATTTATGAAACATGTTAAATGTTAAGTGACAGAAAGAACATTGACGGCCATTTTTTAGATGTCAAACGTCGAAACGTGACACGGAAAATTGCCAAAAGATGTAAATTTTCTACTTCATGATATTATCACGGACGTTGAACTACGGTATCATACATAGACTGTGGTGAAAAAGGGGCAGATGCAAGTCACTGATTGAAGCAATAACTTTAAACTTCAAAAAGAGATTTTCAACACTTGGAATGGTAGGAATGAAATGAGCTTTCAATCGAAAATAGTGATGTTCTGCCTTATCAAGGTTGCTCTTCGGGTGATGTTTGTTGCAGTATTTCCGTAGTATGTCTTCAAAAATATAGTTTCATTATTGGCGGTGATTCTAAAGCATAACATACCTACGATACGACGGCTCTAGATGCATCTCACGAAAACGTATAGAATACTATGGAGTGTAATTTTGACTTATACTCGGTAGCCAAACCGACATACTGACATACTGACTCTGACATTTCTTTTGCGCATTCGTCAGTCATTTTGACAATAAGTGGAACTCTAATTAAAAAATAAGAACAGCAAGACTAACTGTCAGTAATACTAATTGGGAATGCTTCAAGAGGGAAACTGGAGAGAAAGTCGTACGCTTTAAGCCACCCTATGAACTCGAAATCAATGTTGATTACTTTGTTGAAATCGGGAAATATGCCGTGTGGGATAACACGCTGTATCACAGTCGTGCTCCACAGCATAGGATACGCTTGGATCACCTGTGCAACCTGCTAAAACAGGCTAAAACTTTAGAAGCAGTGCAGCAGAAAAAGACACCAATTATTCGTTCCGAGTTAGTGGAAAGTTGCTGAAGGAGCAGTGGTACGCAACCAAGGAAACCACCGATTGATAAGAAGACTTATGAACCGATTTTACTTCTCCCAATTGTGTCCAACATTTTTAAGGGGATACTACTACACTACCGATTATTGACGGAAGAAATCTTACCCCTGATCGACGGTTTGGGTGCAGAAGCAAGTATTCAACTATTGTTCAAGTGCATAGAATCACCGATGGAAGCTGAAGAAAGAAAGATCTGCTCAATTTTTTGATGTAGTGTGGTATGAAGGCTTGAGATTCAAATCACTACAGGTCTTGCCTTTAAGCCTATATAATAAATTGACAACGTATCTCGAGAATCAATTTATCCATCGGAGACACGCTAACGAGTTTTTACAACTCAAACAAAATGTAGCCGGCGTACCGCAAGGTAGTGTTCTCGGCCCACTTATATATTTCATAAATGGTATACCGAGAACCTTGGATTTACATGGCTCTCGATTTTGTTCAATAAAATGATAAAGGCAATCGAATGCCTAATCAGTATAGGGTGAACTTTCTTATTTTTCTGTATAAAGGCGTGAACGACACGGGAAAATGAAACAGCTATCCATCGGTGAAACTAATGTCGCATGCTATGAAAATATAAGAGAGAGTTAAGCATAGTAGAAAACGCTATATTTAAGCTCCATGGCAGCCAATACGGCTTAATAGGAGTCAGGTCAACATAAAATGCGCCTCAAAGCACACGGATAATGACGGAGAAACTCGCGGGGCTTCGAAAGATCTGCATAGTTCTTCACTAACTTGGAAGAGGCATTCGACCGAGATTTATTTTTTGAACGGCTCTTCAAAATGTACCCGACAAGTTTATAAGAATGACATGCATTACTTCTTAACGTCGTGTAAGTAGCACGTTAACGAGTCCCGAATGACTTCCCTTTTTACGGAATATGAGAGCGCTGTCATAAGCAATGACTTGATAGACCTTATGTGTGTTACGTGGATTAAAGTAGAAAATAACGGGCTACGAATCAGCCATAGTAAGGCCGAATATCGGCATTATTTATTTTACAAATCCGCAAATCCAGCTCTTGACATCTATTTAGAAGGAGCCATCGTGGCAAAGTAAACTTTCTACGAGAAGAACCCTATAATTGTTTGCCCATTGCGTGAAAAAGGAATTGCGTGGATTTGGCAGAAGTCTTGACTTTCCGAGGTTGGCGCTTGTCTGGCTGGAGAAATAAGAAAATATTCCGACTCATCAGCATTACCCTTATCAACAAAATTAGGGATACGTCTACATAGTTTGTCCGGCCGAGTTACACATGCTGTGAGAAATGTCCACAAAAATGAGTAGGGCGTACTCCTTCTTGTCGGATGTAATTATGTTCACTCTTCAACTGAAATGAAGATAGAACTAAATCTCTTCGCGAGCGCGTAACCGTTTTTTCTGTTTTTCAGGATAAAGGCTAATCTATTGAACGCCAAGGTATTGATATTTATGGCAGTATCAGACTAGCAGTCCAGGTTTTTTAGCCATTCAAGATATTGCTGCATGTTGCATTTAACCCTTAAAATTCCGCTTTCCATATCGAAGCCCTCCGTTTGAGTGCAAATATTCTCTGGTCTGGCTAGCTCCCACAGTTGATCAACAGAGTGTTTGCACTTAGCATCATCCAAACTGTTGCCATTACTTGCCTTCCTAATTGTAGGCATCAGAGGGGTACCCTTAGAAGTAAGTTGATCTTGTCTTTTTTGGTGTTTCGGAATTTTCTTTGAGGTGAATTTTTCCATGACATCCAGGATGGATTTAACTGCGACATTTGCTGGATGTGGTGACGATTTCATCCGGACTTCGTGTCAGGGTACAGTCGCCGATCGTTTTGTTTTTAACAATGGGTTTGACCGAGTTCCACTGGAACTCGAGTTTTTGTTGGCCGCGGCACTAGTTTCATCCAACATCTTTCCTAACTCTTAACTCTGATTGCAACTGGAGGAAATGATGCATTTTCAGTTCCTGCAACTTTATAGGTTTCAGTGGGTGCCACTCCCTTCCACCAGCCTGTTTCACTTCCCTATCGCCAACAATATTAATTGCCGATTCTTCACCCCATGCATTTGCCTCATGTCTTCTTGGCTCCTGGCTCTATTGGAGCACGTACCTTTTTAAAACTGGCGGAAGAAGCCGTCAAAAGAGCTCTCTGACCAACCACCTGAATATTCTGCAGTTTAACCGTGAGATACTGAGCCTCTTTGTTAATCTCTCCATCACAGAGGCACAGATTGTCGAAAAATTAAGCAACTCGAGGGTCAGCGGCTCTGAGGTCTCTTTGTGTGTTGCTTGGGGCCTCGAGAATCTATGCGCTAGACCGCGGACAAAAAGACCACGGCTGGATTATCGCTATTCCTGTGAACATACATACCTCCATACTGTTTAACAATTTATCGTCTAGTCTGGGAGTGTTTGGAAGTTCCTCCGGAATTGAAGCCAATAGACTGATCTTCCGGCTAAGTATGGCTTTTCTGTTTAAGCTTCAGAGCAGTTCTTCGGTTTTTTTTTTAGAAAAAATCATGTTTTTCTCCGCATGGGGCCCTATTCTCATATTTAGGGACCTGACTCACGTAATCCTAGATAAGCCAATGCATCCTCAACGTATGACTGTTTAGTATGATTCTTACGGTTCCGTCACTATTCACTCATTATTCACCGAAAATACGAGTAACCATTTATCCGCTTCCGAATAAGATCGGGGTACCAATAATCTAATAAAACCAATAGATGAGTTGAACACACTGATTCTTTTCTAGGGCTTAGTTCACAGGATATACGATCCTCTTCTAAACTTGCTAGAAAAGGTTCAGATCCGAATCCTGCATTAGAATAGCTCGCGTCATAGGTTAAGGCTTCCGGCGACAGTTGGATTTTGCTGTCGAACACAATCATATGTGGCTTGACTCTCCAGGGTGAAGCTATACCAAATGTCACTGACAGCAGATATGAAACTATTATACTTGCTCCTGAGTGCTAGATTCACTTCCGATGATGTGAGCATCACATCGCCGATGCAATAACTTATATTTCTACGATGGGCAGAAATTTCTTTAGAAGTCACACAGAAGGTAAGTCCTACTATCGCTTCCTACTGCGCTTATTTGCTATCAGAGTATTCTGTTCCATCAGAGGGCACGGTGTCTAAAGTTTCTTTGTCTTTTATAGTCCAGAGACAGCACTCACGTCGTCGAAGTGAGTTACTGTCATCGGTGTAATCGGCCCCTCGTCCTAGGGATTTCTACAATGAAACTGATCCTCCAGCTAGTGGGTTATACCATTGACATAATCATACCGGAATGTTCGCGGACTATGAATTGATAGTGGTGCTTCTTAAATATTTAAATCTGCTCTTACACCGTACAAGAGGGATATTAGAGATAATTGACTTCGAGTCGATAAGCGATCGCCTCTCTGTGATCCCCTTTAAGCCAAGATTTCAAAACTTCAGAATAATATGTGAACACGCCACTACCGACAAAGCTGAAGACTCTTTGAAGGAGGATTCTATGACTTCCTGAACTTAGAGTACAGAGCTTATCCGGAGTATGATGTCCAAATACTTCAATGCCAAAACCGGTAAAAAAACATCTTCATAGATTAGTCAGCATGGTAACAGACGACGGCTTCTCGCTAATCGGTTTCGCAGCAGCTCGTGATACGGTGATAAGTTGCTCTATGTTTCTAAGACTAGGAATCCACATAGCAATCTGGCGCTCTCCAGATGGTCGAACCCCCAACTGAATCGACCTTGTACTAATAGACGTGAGAAACGCATCCAGCATTCCAAAAAATTTGAAATTCAGAAAATTCCTGGCCACTTACAAGCCGCAAACCGTCCAGGAAAAGAAACTCAACGTTGTAAGGCTCCAACATGACGGGAGTAGCCAGAGCCTACAGAGAGCACCTAAACGAGAGGCTTTCCGCCGATCAATCGGCATCCACAAACCCTAACAATCTGTGGAACAAGTTATGATAAAAAAAGAAGAAAAAACAAGAGCAGCGAGAGAAGAGTATCGAGGGAGGAAAAAAAATATTGCATACGCAGCGTCCCACATCAAGGATATTGAAGAAAAGAGTTCCACGCTAGAAGTAATATCCTGATGTTTTCCAGGAAAGCTAAGCAACTTACAACTGATTTTAGGCCAAGAACCGTGAAGTAAACCAAGCCACCGTGGTGCAAGGAAGAGTAGATGTATTTAAATACGAGTAGTACCTTCAGGGGCTACTTAATGAGCATCAGGGTAAGATAGGGCAAGTAGAGGGTACGTTTCCTGTCGATGAAGGAGACATCCCCCCTTGAGGCCATTAAAAACCAGAAGAATAACAAGGCCGCCGATTTTGATGGTCCACCAGTGGAGCTTTTCAAACATGGAGATAATTCTTCGATAGGTTGTATGCACTAAATTATCAATTAGTGTCAGCTCTATATGCACCATCTTCAAGAAAGGCGATCCTATGTCTTGAAAGAACTATCGAGGACTATTCCTGCTTAATGTGTCATATAAAATCTTGTCTAGCGTACTGTGTGGACGTCTAAACCCCTGCAACATACTTCATCAGCACATACTCGTACCAGTGTGGTTTCTGGCTCGCAGAACCTGAAAAAGACCAGGGGGTTTCAATTCGATACTTCGCCATATCTTCATCGTCTTCAAAGGTGAATATGATATGATTCTTTGTTTGAAGCTCATCAAGGCGTTGGCGAAATTCAGGATACGGAAAACTGATTCCCAACAGTCCCTCTGAACTATACCAAACGTGTACCGAATTTCGGTAAGCACTGCACTGCAGTGTCAAGTGATTTCTTCAATCACTGAATTCACTATCTTTTACAAATCTGTCAAGTTGCTGGGATGTGAACACGACATCGACATTATCGACTGCTTCTATCGCACCGTCATAGATGCTTTACGGCAACTGGAGAACAGGAGAAGCGACTTGGTTTAGAAGATGGTATATGAGGACAAAACCAAGCATATGTTGTCAACAAACAAGAAAACATATTGCCACCGCATACGACAAAATGTCAGTGTTGACAAAAGAATCTTCAAAGTGGATAACAAGTTTACCTACCTCGGAGTAAATATCACCCTAACGCATGACAACCTTGTGGAGATTAGATGAAGACCTACCCTAGGAAGCCGCTGTTTGGTGAAATAGGTTTGGTGAATCAAATGTGCTCAAAACTCTTACTTCGGAAGCCGAAATGCATGCTCTAAAAAACATCGATCCTGCAAATTCTACTATATGAAGCTGAGTGGCGGACTATAAGCATGAAAGCAGAGCAGATATTGATCACTTTAAAGCGAAAAGTTTTTCGTCGAATATTTGGTGGCGTATACTAGGGGGGCGAATGGAGGAAAAAAGCGGTATGGATGTGGACAATGCTCCAGCAACTTATATCTTCGAATACAAGCCACTGGTTCGAAGCAACAAGAAAGACCCAACTTCCGTTTCGAGGAGCAAGGTATCGCAGATGCTAGAGCGCTTGATCTGTACAACTGAAAACAATTTGGGGTCGAACAGAATGTAAGGCTGCCGTGTCTCAGACAGAGACTCTTACGGTTAAGTAAGTAAGTAATATTTGCAGTGTTTTTGGCAGACAAATCAGTTCACAGGATCATTCAACCTATGTTGGATTTTTTCTCAGTATCTCTGAACTCACTTACTCATATAACTCACCAAAAGTCCTACCCTTTCAGATAGCCTTTTTCTACCAAATAATTCAAAAGTTTGCTTCTCATTGGCAAAGTTTAACAAAGAATAGCTTGCCACTTCATTGCTTATCAAGTGCACAAGTAATAACTCAGTGCTAAAGAAAGCCTTTGAAGTATAGCAAGTATGTCGAACCTCTGATTTAAAATCACTATTCCTTGTTTGTTCTAAATATTGTCAGTTGTGTAGGCAGATACTGTCATTCTCAGGAATCGTACTCTATACCTATTAATCCACAAGATACAACATTCGTACTATTCATCATTTAAAATACCAGACCAGGCTGCATCATAACTCGACCTAAATTTCCATAGCATTTTTCCCACTGTCAGACAGACCAAACCAACAACTCACCACCTATTTATAGACTCTTCAGTTTCCTTTCAAAATGACAACTTGTCCACCATCTCAGAATCCAGTGGTAGCCTACTCACTGACTACTGTGCATCCATTCGAGGAAGCACAACGTACGTTTTACTCGTACGTTCAAATGTTAACAATTCACGCGGCATATTCTCGTAATTATTGTGCGTTATGCGCAATTCACAACATAGTCGTATCTACAGTCTCACGTCATTCCTCATCGCAATGTTAGATAATATGTAGTACTCGTGACCGTGTGCCCCTCCTAAAACAGAAAAACTGAAACCGGCAGCATTGTCTGACAAATTAGCAAGTCCATCTGTGCACTATACAGTCAGTCCCTAGGTACCTACCCGTCTCTATCTAAAAGGTCCGAGTATTAAAACGAAACGGAAAAAAAAGCGCGCGTTAAACGGTCAATTTATTAACGCGTTGCACATTATCAGCTGATCGCGGTTACTATCAAAGCGACTAGTCAGTCGGGCCCGGCAAAATTATTCGCGACTTAAATTACACTTGCAAATTCGTTGTCCCGAATGCAGACATACGAGTACACATAGTACTCGAAGTACTCGTAGTACCCGTTCCCACTTACTCGTAAACTTTTGCGAATCGACGTAAAGCAAGTCGCAGAGCAAGAACTCAGAACTCACGTGCAGCTAATGACCCACAAGATTACCAAGAACGACGACTCGTTCGTATTGTGTGTATCTACAAATTACACGTATCCTAGACGATGAGGACGCTTCAGAATTCTCCAACTAAAATGTGTCTCCATCTCTGTTGGTCTTATGGACTTTCGTCATGGGACAGGTGTGGTATGGTGGTGGGCCTGTTCGACATGGTGCGACTCTTCATGGAATTCTTCCGAGGTGCCAATGCCATGTCAATGCCTGTTTGAATTATCATTTCCATGTAATTATCATGCTATGCGAGCTCTGATGATCGCTCCTAGGTGGTGACGCTACTACTGGTAACTGGTAACTGGTAATTGTTAGTTGGTGGTTAGTGTAAACAAGTCTGTTTGCCCACCACTGTCCAATAATGGCTAAGAATTCCAATGAATCCATCGTCATCAATCATGTTACTGGGAATTAGGAAGTGACACAAACCCAAAACTGCGATTTTTGATGATAGTAAAAGTATCTTTTTCATTACTGTCATACTCGAAGTACGTAAGTATGTAAGTGTCATCGGTCATTGGGTTGTAAACATTAAAGACTTTGAATACACTTTTATTCTTCTTTGTTTTGAAGTGCCCAGAGGCTTAACTGCCAACCAAGACGCGCAGCGCATTATCATGTTAATTAGATGCAAAGTGATTACAGCCCGGTCGCACTCGTATGTCAGTCTTCTAATAAATAAAACATGGAGTTTTGCACTCATTGTTGAGGCCATCATTCGGCGGTGCTGGTGGTGGAAAACGAGTTTCAAAGTTCATTCATGGATTCGGATTTGAATTTGGATTTGGATTTGGATTTGGATTTATTCTTCATATGGCGGGTATTCGTCGTAGCCAATAGACAACAGTGTGGCATCGGACAAAGTCCATAATACGGCTAATCAATTCTGTCCGCGTTGGTCCTGCCATCATTGTGGGGGCTACTCTTAGTAACACTGCTCCTACAGTTCACTACAGCGACTCTCTGGGCTTTGAAGTTTTATGTTATGAAATTATGATTTCATTTGCATCAATTACGGGTAACAAGCGGTTGGCGGCTGTTGAGTAGTAGTAGCCACTTAATTCCATTTGGGTCATGGCCATCGATTAATGGCTTTTGCTGTGTGCAAGAAATGAATTGGACTAGGTCGGGACCACGAACAAGTGGCAATGTTAATCGATTATGTTGCATTTTAATGAGATGAAGTTGAGCTGCAAATTAAGGAACATGTTAGTCGTGATCTGTGTTTAAAACGAGTGGGACTTTCGATTTGCCGAGTGATTTCCTGATAGAATATAGAAAAAGCTGATGAATTTGTGGCTTACTCGTACAAGGATGTGTCAAAGGTACCAGTGTGTGGCAAATCTAATATGACTCCAAGCAAAGTTCTGAAAAAAGTTAAGAATAATTCACAACCATGGATACAAAAGAAATGAAGAAGCTGTTCATGTACAGAAGAAATAAAGAAGGAGCAAACACTGGGATCGGATGAAGCTCGCACTGAGGATGAAGCAACACTGACTACCCTATTTATGTCAGAGAATGATGTTCGTGATAAACAAAGCCCATTTGTGGTTGAAAATCCTGCTCTATACAAATTAGCGAACTTTTACTATGTCCAACTGATTTTACAGATGAAAAAGGTCAAGCATCAGTGGCAAGGTCGCAGAAATCCTTTTCAAGCAGCTAAAATCAGTGTTCAGTTAACAATCTTGCTGAGATGGCTACGAGAATTGGCTCAACATAGCAGCTACTTGTATGAAAAAAATTAATCAAAAATCACAACTCCGCAAGAAAGTGTTGTTCGTACTACGGGCATTACGGACACGGAGTTGGTGGTTAAGCTTTAATTTTCTTCAGTGTGGAGTTGATTGATTCTGTTAAGCCATTTCATCTTTGGAATTTTTGATGACCAATTGTAGCAGGACTAGTTGTTTGTCTGAGCGCTTTAATCCAACCGAAAAAAAGGGTATCGTCTGGTGATTGTCTGACGGCCTCAACATCTAAATGATATAGGCAGCATCGTTCGTCATGCGTTTACGGCTTCTTTAGGACCAAATGATACAAGGCAAAAAGCCAAATTAGAAATACAACTAACCGCGAGCATTGCAACAAAAATGCGGAAATTTAAAGCTGCTATCCAACTCGATTAAGAACCATAGGCAGAGAGAATGATCTAACTCTTGTATAGAGACAAAGCGAGTATCGATTAGGAAAAATTGTAACGAATTGTGATGCGTTCCGAAAAAGGCTTTTCAGCTTTAGCTTTGAATATGGATATGTGGTAAAATGCTGGAGGGAAGTGAAAGTGGTCTTCACTCCCAAGGCAGATAAGCCCAGAAATACACATCCAAAAGACTACAGACCCAACATCATTTATATTGACGGAGCTTTCAACAATTTTTACGTTCCAGCTTTACGTACAAACACACTCGTATCCGTATGCTCAGTAACATTAGGAGGCATCGTACCGATAGTTACTGCCTCAAGAGGCACCCCTTAAGGAGGAGTGATATCATCTCTCCCTAGTTGTCAACGAAAAACTGCTGAACCTAAGACGGTAAGAAATAAAATTTATTACGTACGCAGATGATGTGGATCTTATCGTCGCCTACAGTTCCTTCCAAAATCAATTAAATTTTGAATTACTCCCTGCCTTCTTTACACATTAAAGGGTAACTCCACACTTTGTCCTTCCCTCCATAACTGGGACAGACTCTCTGATTATACAAAACTGAGCTGGAAACTCAATGCTGAAGAACCTAAAAGATAGCAATAATAGTTTTGTATACCTACAGTCGTATATTTTGGGGAGAAGGTGGGGACCTAACCCTAACCTAACCTAACGTAAACGGTCAGATCCATTTTAGCCTACTGTTGCTTAGTATGCGCTTTATTTGTATTTAGTGAACGAGGGGAAATCCTACTTACGGACACTGTAGAGTTTAATCTGATGCTCACCAAAACCCCCCTTTTGCCAGTTAGCTTTAACCCACCCTAGAACCGCGTTAGCATTAGTTCAGGGTGGAGCCATCGTTCGGGTTCTTACAGCCCCGCGACAGTAACGAAAAAGTTAGTCTAAAAGGCACCCACCGCAAGCACCTCGAAGGGTACCATGGTCTCTTATCTGTGGGCTTCTTTAGATTTCAGACCTCCCATAGCGACTGTTCACTCTGGCATTTCACTCTGCTGACAACCCGGAAAAGTTAGAGCAGCTAAACGATGTTTTCGGGTATAATTACTAAACACAACTGGTTCACTAACAGCTGTCGCTGCTAATGCCACGAAGAACGTTCAGCTCAGCCTAGTGTGCTTGCAAATACTCGTATAACTAGCAATCTTAAATTAGCGAGGGTTGCACACGGCAGTACTGGAAACTATAGTTGGTCCGCCCAGACCGTAGATCTCTACATTCAATAATCGGAGAGAATTGCTTCAAGATTAAGACAACTTAATGGCTGAAAACCAAGCCCGAAGGACCAAGCTTCAATCATTCCAAATGAGCTGGGTTTTGTATTCCAATACGGACTATACGATACTCCATCATGACTTTGAAATACCATTCGGCTGTATTTTCCTTAGCTGGGGAGCATGGAACAGGAAACAAATGACTTGATATCTGTTTTCAGGGATGGGTTAGTGATGAAGATAGAAACCGGCGCTGGATGTTACGATATTTATTGACAGCCATGCTGCCTGCAATGGCCTCAATCGCTGCAGTCAAGACTAAATCAGTGCTTGTGAAGTGCTGTCCTGAAGAGCTTAAGGGTTCAGCAAACGATTAAGTTCTCAGTGGCTGCAAACGAGCGGCAGGCAATGAGCACTCAGACAAGTTAGATCGAAAATCATACTCTTTTGATGGATAACTACGAATGAAAGTGGAGCAAACGATACAAAAGAAAGGTGGAAAAGCCTCCGAACCTGCGAAGCATCAAGACAATTGTGGCAGGAACTCAGCAAATCCAGAAGAAATCTTGCAAGGCTGAACTACACTATCCTGCTTTTTGAATTACTCACAGGGCATATTCTTCTGCACCTTATCGACGACGCTACAATAGCTTTATTCTCTTCCAAAAAAGCCATTGGAAATAAATGGGGCTTTCAACCTCTCATAACCCACTGGTTATACTCCTCGGTCATAAGACCGATACTTACTTACGGGGTTGCCATCTGGTGGACGGCTTTAGAAAATGCAGTCAACTGCATTAAGAACAGCTTGTCTATGCATAAGCGGAGCCTTACGGTCTAAACCCTCTCCGGCATAAGACATTCTGTTTCTCGATATTTTCAGCAGGCAAGTAGCTGCGACTGCAGCTATTCGCCTTAAAGCGACTAAACAGTGGACAAATAATTTATTTAGCCACGCTAGCATTCTTAATATATTAGGAATCCTCACAGAGAACATCAATTACACCATACCTGAACTTTTGTTTCACAAAGACTTCCATGTAAGCTTCCCCTCTAGATCCTTCTGAGAGTAAGATCCTTTCATAGAGGACAAGTCAATCCATCTCTACACAGATGAATCTAAAACCGATAGCGAGGTTGGTGGCGATGGTTTCTCAGATGAACTAAATCGAAGCACCTCTTTCCGTCTTCCAAATCACTATAGCGTGTTCCAGGCGGAAATTTTGGCGATTAAAGTAGCTCTGTCATGGCTGAAGAAAAAGGAGATATCTGCAAAGGATATCCGCATCTTTTCGGATAGTCAGGCCGCTATCAAATCCCTGAACTCGGTCTCATTATATTCTAAAACCGCCCTTGCATGCCGATCATCTCTCATGGAGATGGCAGACCAGGGAACTGTAGAGCCGATGAGCTCGCCAAAATTGGAACCACTCTACCTAATTTACCGGAAATGTGTAGGTATACCACAGGTATACCAATCGCTACGTGCAAACTAACATTAAAGCTGAATGGCAATAAAAGAACAGACTTTAGGTGGACTGTTGGGCAAACATGTCTAGCGACCAAACAGATCTGACCAAAGCTGGATCTGAATCGCTCTGTGTCTGATCCTTTTAAATAGGAAACATCTCAGCGCCATAATAGGTGTCATCACTGGACACTGTCTCAAAGGCAAGCACGCAAGAAGCCTTGGCGCTTTTATAAATGATTTCTGTAGAAGCTGCATGGACGAGGAGGAAGAGGAGGAAAAGAAGACAATCCTCCACCTACTCTGTACATGTCCAACTCTCTCCCATAGAAGAAAACTTCACCTAGGAGCTTTCTTCTACAACGATCTAAAAGAATATAGACGTAAACAGTCGCCTACGCTCCATCATAAGCTCAAACTGGTTCCATTAGTAAGAGGATCATAGATCCACGTAGCATCAGAATGGGTCAATAGGCCTAAGTGGGTTGGTATTTCCAACAGCCACTATTACCTACCTACCTATCTATCGACGACGACCTCTGTAGGAACATGCATTCATGGGAGGGTGCCCTCCTCTTTCTATATCACTGCCCCAGCCTCAGTAATCTGAGACAAAGAACTTTAGGAAGTTAATAAGTCCTTCTCACTTCTCAGAGCTTTTTATCTACATCTCATCTCAGTTTTGCGGATGCAAAGGGGTGGCTTAGACCAAATGTCAAACCTAAGTGCGATGATGTATTATGGTGTCTTTCAGCTCCAGATATCCCACACACCTAACTAACATTGCACACTTCCTGGGGGTGAACCTCATGAACCTCTTATCATAAGCAGTTTCATTGGGTGCAAAAAATTGCCTCTGAAGTAGATTTGTGGTCTGTCTACAATATTGCAACGCATAAATTCCTGCCATCGTAAGCGGTAATCGAGGCCTAAGGGACCACCAACAAACTTCAGCAGTCACGATGTGCATGAAGAGAATCAGAATTTCATTACTCATAAAAACCATATTCGTAACATGCCAAATATCCTTACCGATTTCGAAAGCATGCGGGTAGAAATCAGGGACAAAATATTTACATACAGGCTACCACGCTGACGACATCGAAAACGCAGGTGTCTCCAACAAAATTGTAGAACTCTACAATTGCTGACCATGATCGAAGAAGCAGTATCACAGCAGAACTTTAACGAATAGTGAATCAAGAAAATCACTAATTTATGGAATATGTCAAGTTGATTAGTAAAAGACCAGTATTCGCGGGATCAATACCAGCTCGAGGCAGGATAAAATTCCACAAAATTCCAATGATGATTTCCGAAAAATCTACAATAGATATTGTTACCAATTCAGTCACTATGGATAGTCTGTTAAGCGCATAGACTCTCAAAAAGCAATTAAGCCTGTTCTGCTAAGATATCGATCCGTGTTCTCAATAAGACCCTCCGAGTTCAGTGGAACAAATTGAGCCAATAACACCATCGAGACAGCTGAAACTAAGCCGATAAAGCTTCTAGCAAGGAGAAGTTTTTCGAAACATGAAAACTTCTCAATGACCGGCAGTACGGTTTTCGTAGCAACAGGTCCACTGGTGATTTGATGGCATGTCTCACCGACATGCACACATAAATTTGGCGAAAGCAAGAGAGTTGTACTTGCTAAGGCATTCTACAGAGTTTGGCATCAGGCTCTTTTGTCGAAAATGTGTGCATTTGGGATCGATGACTCTCTTCTTCAATAGACTAGAAACTACCTTTCAGAATGTTCGATTCAAGTGGTCTTGGATGGTTTCAAGCCTGATATTCACTGGTGTGCACCAGGGTTCCATTCTGTCTCCAATACTCTTTTCAGATTATGTCTTTGATCTACTTCTAATCCAATATATTCCTTTTCTGACAACTGTACTCTCTTCTATTCATTTTCGTTCTCGGACTCACGTCATTGCTGTTCGGCTATAGAACGGGAATGGCAGCGTATGTTAAATCAATCATAGTTAATCATAAAATATGCATAATCAATTTAGGAACTATCGACAGAGTGGAATTGAATGCTTCCAAAACACAATGTGTCTGCTGTCTTTAAAGCGAAATCCAAAGACCCAGCCATTATCCATAGTTGAAGCCCAAAAACTTTCCATTCTCGGTATGTGCGTCAATGAAAACCTATGTTGGAATAACCACATATTCGATGTCACCAAAAATGCTGCGAAACGTCTAGGTTTCCTCAAACGATGTAAGAAATACTTTTCTCCTTCTGATCTGACCTCAATGTATAAGACATTTATCCGCCCAATATTGGAGTATAATGCACACATCTGGTCAGGTGAGCCTAAAACATCTCTGCACATAGGATTCAAAACAGTGCCATAAAACTCGTAGATAATGCTAATATCACTCAGTCAATGGACACCCTCGAACATCGACGTAATGTCTCGTGTCTCACTTTGTTCTATCGCTATTCCCACCACCAGTGCCCCATAGAAATCGCCAGTAGCATTCAGCCCCTTCAAACTTTTAACCGTAACATCCGTCTCGTTATCAAAACTCATCAGTATACCCTCAAGCTCACTTTCGGGCGTACTCTGAAATATTGTGATTCGTTCCTAAGCCGTACAACTCGTTTATGAAATGCCCTGTCGAGCTCTCTATTTCCTAGTCATTGTAACATTCAGACATTTAAAACCAACGTACATCGGTACCTATCTTTCTTTCTTCTCTAATTTCCCGTCGCCTGCGCTATGTGCAAACACTTGTGGACGCACTATTTTTTTTAAAAAAAAAGTCAATTCCCAAAGCGAAAAAGATGAATCACCTGAAATACATGGTCTGTCGCAGGGTGATTTAGCCATCCCTAACTACGCAGCAAAGATTTTTGTACAAAAAGAGCGAATTTGACTATTTTCAAGTGACGGTTTTTCTTCCTGTTACGCTAGACGTACCAACTGAATTTTGGCAGGAATGATCAAAAGGAAAACATAGCGTGCGTGAACGGCAGTGGTTTATAGCAATTCAAAAGTGCGTCCTTCGGAATATAAAACGTACAAGCGTTGTTTAAATGAGCACCGGAACAGATTTTTATAAGAAGTCCTAATCGTGTACGTCAACTAAATAAATTGATATCGCAACCGGTGCGGGAAAAGTCAGCGCCTAATCTTCCCGCTCACTGTGATGTTCGTCTTGTTATTTTGTGAGTAAAAGTCTTTTCACATGCAAACGAAATGAAATTTAGAGGCTAACAACTGCCTTTGGAAAGGGTAGTAAGGTCAGAAGTTATTCTTTGGTTATGTGACCCTGGAATCAACACTTTTGTGGTACCTGCGATGAATCTTACCATTGTACCAGGCTACCACCAAACGTTCAAAAGCCATAATGCGAATGTCGACATCGTTTTTAAAGGACTAAAGTCATTCAACTTAAAGCTAGGTGCATCAATTCCAAACAAAACCAAAAACATTCAATATCGATTCCAGGTAGATTCGACGCAGCATCTCGAAAGTTCGTTCAGTTCAAAAGTCTTATGTCTCCACAAGATTCTCAATGATCACCAAAACACTGTCAGAACTAACTGAAAAGCGCCGAAACACGACTGGATAGACATGCTTTTCATCAACTCTATCCTTATTTTCCTCAAACTGACGAAACTGATGTCCCTAACCATCCGGATTAGAGCTGTGCTTACCATAAAAAGTTATTTAGAAGTCCTGACTGAGTACTTCAGTAAGACATAAAATGGGACGGAACATAACCACTCGATCATAACTGTTTGCTTGACAGGTACTTTGTTCAGCGAAAGAGCATCGAACTATAATACTTCCCTGGCTAACAGCCTTGACTGCGAGATTCAACATCAGCTAGAACTACATACGTCACGAAAATGCAGACGCTCTTGTCTGATATGACTATAAGGGATCTGCAAATACTACACAAATTAATGGCGCGTCTTCAACAAGCATACATAGATGCAGCTGACAATCGTAAAAACATGGTTAAGAAATAAAGTTCGTCCGGATAGAGAGAAAGTAGTTCTGGAAAACGTCTTTTCTTTTAAATTGTCGCAGGATCAGGTGTTCGGTCAGCTGCCATTAAAATCGAAGGGATCCTTATTCTACTATGGAGTATTTATTTATTATTTCAGCTATTCCTAGCGTTTTCGCTCTCTGACACCAGCTAATTTTTATTCAACAATTGAACTCTGTTGGGTGCCTGATTTATGAATATTCTTGACAAATTGTAGCAACTTTCTCTGGTCCGCTTAAATTAGTGTCAGAGGTGATTTCAGCATATGTATGTCTGAACATGTGAGAAACCCCAAGATAGTCCGGTTTATGTACTCGTACTTTTCCGAACCCTTCATCATTCTGGTGTGAACCTTTAACCTTGCCTTGTCTGACCTGTAATATATAACCCCGCGTTGGCACCACTGGAATCGGAATCCCAAAACGCACCTAGCATACCACGATTTCCCATTCAAAACAAGCAGCTGAAAGTTTGATCGAACAGCACGTTTTATACACACTCGTACAAGGATCATTCACACGCCACAATGAAAATTGCTCATGTCCCCGGTTGGTGTATCTCCGACTTTTGTTGGAATTCATGTATCGCCATGCAGGCACTTCACCTAATTGCACCCAAGATGCATGATAGCATCATGATCGCCAACTATCGCATTTCAGGATCACAATAAATTTAATTTTCCACTAACACTTTACGTCCTTTTTGTCAAGTCCATTTCAAGGATACTCAACCGACAAACGGACACACATCACACCAGTTCCGCTTGATGATCCTGGCGATCAGTTTACAGCAACTGAGAATTCAGTACATACACACAATGCACTGGATATTTTCAGTGCACTGTGCTCTGTGCACACCATGCACCGCCTGCTTGAACTCCTTACCAGCCATGCTGGGTAACTTGTTCCGCTTACCAATGATATGGTCACCTGGAGAATGACCGTATAAATTCTGGAAAACCTTTCACAGTTCATGATTTTGGTTCGTTTCCACTCGGTGGTTGGCCTCATCGCTGCTGTTGCATTGTTGGTAACCTCGGCCGATCGGCTAACCGACCAACCGTCCGACTGACAGACCGCCTCAACCATTCCCGGTGGTGCTCCTTTGGTACGCGCACTCATATACGGAAATTACGGGTTCGGTCAGTGCATGATGGCGTTGATGTAGAGAGACGACCATGCCATGTATGGATTGTTCTGAGATGCTTATCTCCTCCTTCTCGTCCAGGGAATGGTCATTTTCCCTAAATTATGTGCGCAACATTTTTGTTGTTCTACATGCATGACAGCATTATGTTGATTGATCGCCCAGGCACTGACACTGCCTGGAAGTGATACTCTGATACTCTCTATTGCATTCGTAGATACGAAGATACTCGTCTGTACGTAATGGTACACAGTATCATTCTATTATATTATTCCGCCAATGTCAGATAAGATATTGTACTTTCAGTGTGAAATGCTGTGCAAGATCGGATCAGTCACCATGATCACCTAACATAGAGTGGGATCAGCTACATGAACTCATACGGATACCGGGTGGAAGGAAGCCGTCGCTTTATGTCTTATGGGAATTTTGAACGCGTAGGCTTATCAACTTATCAACAGCGACTGGCCTTGAAGAGTTTGACGCACGTTCAAGTCGATCTCTTAGTTCTCTAGTTCTCCAGTTCTCCAGTTCTCGGAGTGTCAATTTGAATTTCGCCAGATCTCCATAAATTTTCAGTTAAACGCTCGAAAGAAACATAAATTATTCATCGACTGTTGCTGTTGTTGTTGCTGTTGCATTTTGATGGCGTACTTTTCTGCACAGATATTCGGATTTAGCTTTGAGATTCAGCATTTAGATGGAATCATGTAACGACCAAGATCGAGACGAATAACTGTATGCTGAGTGGGCGATCGTTGGCAATTTGTGTCGCCAACTATAAATCATTTTTATACAATGCTGACTTATGTAAGTAGGGCCTAACAGAGGTCTGGTATTGTTACAGGGTGAATGACGAACGGGAATTTAAATAGGAGAAACAAAAAAAAAAAAAAAAATAGGCCATGTTTGAGCTTAAAGCGATGTTAAGATATATTTTGAGGTTGCCACCGTGTAGTCGTGGTGATCACGACCAAGTGTGCTCTACATACTTGGCTTTGGCTAGTATCTTGGATTGACAACACGGTTCAAACCTTAGTCTTTATTAGCAACACAGATGTTGTTTTCGGTTTTACACACTTTTAATCTTGTGACCTAGGCCAATATCCTTATTACTATAATGTGGTGGACAAAAGAAGCAATATACTGTGACTGGGTAGGCCCAAACATTTTTCTTCAATTTCTATGCTAACCCAGAAGTTGCTAGATGTTTTCATTCCCGTGATTCCTTTTGCTCCTTCTACGGCAAGTCTATTGCACTGGCTCTTGGCCAGAATGCTGCTAATGATGACTTGAGTCGAAAGACGGAAAGAAACGGAAAAAAGAAACGCTTTGAAGGGTCTTCGTTCAAAAGTTATTAACAAAGACAAATCTGTCGAAGCAGAAAATAGCGGGTGAGCAGATAAGAACGATAGGAAAAGATATTTAAATAATACAACAACGGTGTGAGATATAAAATTGATGCTGGCTTTATTTTGAAGCAACGTTCATGACATTGCGTGGCTTCGCTGGCAGTGCTTCAAGCGGTCGGTTCAATTTTGAATGACTCGGTCGAATATGTGCGGCGTTATTCCGGCAATGGCGTGTCGAATGTTGGCCTCGAGCTCATCCAAAGTGAAGCCAACCACTTAGCGTAGATTAAGGACTTGACATAGTCCCAAAGAAAATAATCGAATGGTGGTAAATCGCATGATCGCCGCGACCAATTTATGACTGATTGCCATGACGACTCAGTCGCCAAATTTCTCCTTGATAACTTCGAAGCTACAATAGCTTTATTCTCTTGCAAGAAAGCCATTGGGAACAAATGGGGCCTTCAACCTCGCATAACCCACTGGCTATACATCTCGGTCATAAGACCGATACTTACTTACGGGGTGGTTGTCTGGTGGACGGCCTTGGAAAATGCAGTCAACCGCATTAAACTAAGCAGAGTCCAAAGAACAGCATGTCTATGCACAAGCGGAGCCTTGCGGTCTACCCCCTCTGCGGCATTAGATATTCTGCTTCACTTGACACCCCTCGACATTTTTAGCAAGCAAGTAGCTGCGACTGCAGCTATTCGCCTTAAAGCGACTAAACAGTGGACAAATAATTGATTTGCCACGCCAATATTCTTAATACATTAGGAATCCTCACAGAGAACAGCGATTACACCATACCTGAACTTTGGTTTGGCAAAAACTTCCATGGCGGTGTTTTCTCAGATAAGCTAAATCTAAGCCTCTCTTTCCGCCTTCCAAATCACTGTAGCGTGTTCCAGGCGGAAATTTTGGCGATTAAAGAAGCTCTGTCCTGGCTGAAGAAAAACGTGATATCTGCAAAGGATATCCGCATATTTTCGGATAGTCAGGCCGCCATCAAGTCCCTGGACTCGGTCTTGTGTTCTAAAACTGTCCTTGAATGCCGATCATCTCTCATGGAGATGGCAGAGCAGTTCAACATTCACCTTTGTTGGGTGCCGGGCCACAGAGACATTCCAAAAACTGCAGAGCCGATGAACTCGCCAAAATTGGAACCACTCTACCTATCCTACCGGACAAAGGTAGTATAGGTATACCAATCGCTACGTGCAAACTAACACTAAAGCTAGATGCCAATAAAAGAACAGGCCTTAGGTGGACTGCTGGACAAACATGTCTAGCGACCAAACAGATCTGGCCAAGGCTGGATCTGAGTCGATCTAAGTGTCTGATCCTTTTAGATAGGAAACATCTCAGCGCCATAATAGGTGTCATTACGGGACACTGCCTCATAGGCAAGCACGCAAGAAGGCTTGGCGCCTTTACTAACGATTTCTGTAGAAGCTGCATGGACGAGGAAGAGGAGGAAACAATCCCCCACCTACTCTGCACATGCCCAGCTCTCTCTCAGAGAAGGAAGCTTCATCTAGAAGCTTTCTTCTACAACGACCTAAACGATCTAGAAAAAATAGACGTTAACAGTCTCCTACGCTTTATTATAAGCTCAAACTGGTTCCAGTAGTAAGAAGATCATAGATCCACGTGGCATCACAATGGGCCAATAGGCCTAAGTGGGTTGGTATTTCCAACAGCCACTCTTACCTAACCTAACTTCGAGTGTTGCGTCACTTTTATGAGATGTAGCGCCGTCTTGTTCGAACCGCAGCTCGGATATACCGATGTTGTTGGGCTCTGACCACAGAAAGTCGGTTAACATCGCTATATAAAAGAGACCAGACGATAACGGTGTCTCTTTCCTCATTTTGAAAGAAATAAGGTGCGATGATGTGGTCATGCAATTGCCGCACCGAACAGTCAATCTTTGTAGATGTATTGATTCTTGGCCGTATACTTTTGGATTGTGTTCACTCCAATAACATCAATTTTGCGTATTAACATAGCCACTGAGTCAAAAATGCGCCTCGTCTAAGAAGATGATTGGTTGGCCAAAATTCGGATCTGCGGTCAATATTCCCAGCGCCCAATTAGCGAACTCACGGCATTGTCTATGATCGTCCGGCTTCAATTCTTGCGTTAGCACAACCCTATGCAGATGTAGGCCCAAATCCAACCGCAAAATAAGCCGGGTTGACTCTCTGGCGATACTCAGCTGACCGGCACCGAACCGAAATCTCTGGGTCTTATCCAATACTGGCCTCTACGGCAGCTATGTTTTCTTCATTTCGCACCAACCTCTGTCTGGTTGGTGGCTTAAGATCCAGAAGATCAAACTTTTCCACGATGCGACGAATTGCCTGGACACTGAAGCCATGATGAGGACCGTCCTCGGAAATTCGGGGAGGAAATTCGATATTTTTCAATAATTTCGGCACGTTCGCCACGCGTAAAATGTTGCATGATGAAATGGCAAACCTTACAGAATACGATTACTTTTACAGCTGGATGTCATTGGTAACTTTGACAGCTGTTGAAACATATCATTGCTATCTGTTGCTTGTTAGGAACCAATTTGAACTGAAAAGCGTTTCCTTTTCGGACTTTTGCAAAAAGATCCGGTGAAAACAGAACACTGACGAAAGTCCTCAAAAAAGACAGAGAGCACCCAGAAAATCTTATGGTAACTTCACCGGGTGCAAAGTAAAGTAAGGCCAACTGCCAGTTAATCGAGTACTACGTACTGCTGCCACAGCTGATGACTTCCATCGCTTGAGGTGAAAGATTGAACACGTTGTCCTATTATTTGGTAGACGAGATATACGAGTCAAGCTTCTGACAACCCTGAAGATTATATCCTACCGAAAAGTGAGAGTATCTTTTATAATCCAAACAGGAAAACTATCTACGCAATGGCTGAAGGTTTCAGCTTCTTCTTAGTCCAAATGAACAGCGATAGGCAAGACTTATTTTTCGCTTGATCTCTACGGTGGTGTCATTGTGTTAATTTAGAGCCCAGGTAGACAAAGTTGCTTGCCATCCTAAACTTATAGTTCGCCCTTATGGTGTACTGTCTGAGCCATTCGTGTCGAGATTAAATATTATGTTTAACCTTCATTTATAGCTAAACCTTGATTACTGTCAATGTCGTCAGTGTATCTTGCAATTCTCGCTTCACCTTACTCGAATCCTTTTTTGACTTCAAATGCCTCCGTGGTGTTATTGCCGACTTTTATGTAGCAGCGAACGTCTTCTATTTCATCATAAACAGACGGACAAGTCCCTTTAAGTCAATAAATAAGAGATGGGTATAGACTTGAAGTTGCTGGGGTTGTTGTAAGATCCGATGTAAGGTGAATAACTGGTCCAGGCTCAAAACCACACTAATAAGGACCTATGAGATTGTGGATGTGGTGTTTTGCGTGTTCACCTGGTACAGTTGATAAAATTGTATACGCGATGTTAAGCAGTCTTATTCTCATCTATAACTGGAGCAGCTTGGAGGGTTTCCCTTCTTAATGATGGGGCAAACGATGGTGAGATTCCGTTCACCGGGCAGACTTTCAACCGACCGTATTTTGCAGATGGGTGGGTATATGCTTCTTTAATAATTCGGTAGGTACTTCTCTCGGGTGAACGATATTCTGTCAATCATCATCCAGATTAAATGGTTCAATCGCTTGACAGAGGAGTGTTGGTCGTATTCGCCATTAAACAGTCGGCAGAATTTTCAGCACCGACTGCGCTTCTACTATGCTGGTTACATGCATGTATCTACATGTTTTCATTCGGTATTTGTATCAGTGTGCTCTTAATCGATCAGACTGAGCCTCTCTGTCGTGTAAAAGTACCGTGCTTTGGGCAATACCCACAAGTCTAGTCGAGGGGCTTTCAGAAGCAATCTTAAACAAAATATTTTACTTTTTTCTGTTTCGTGGCTTGATTGATTGTATATCAGGCATATGTTAGCGAATTCAACCTTGATGCGAATGGTAATCCGGCATTCTCTCAGAAGTCTGAAGTTCAAGACTTTTTTCCTATGTCTTGCTCTGATAACAAAGTGACTTCCCGGACTGCAGTGGTATCAGTTTGTAGCGATTTGAGTGGGAATATTCGATGTGATTATGCGAAAGTCTTTGTTCATTTTTCGATTGTTACCAACAGTAGTAAGTGCATCTACAATATATCAAAGGCTTTTCCTTACTTCACAACATTTAGAGTTTAACATGATCGTGCAGGTAATCCGACAGACCAATTTCACAACAAGATTCATTAGAAAATAGTGCCAGTAGTTTACTATAGGAGTGCGTTGGTTCAATCGAAACTCCTTCGTCATCATTTACCTTTCGGCAACCTACAGTAGCTAGATGCTGAAACATGATCATAAAATCCCTGAGTTCCTAGTATGTCAAATTCGCTAGATATGCCTCTGATATCACCGTTCCCTGCGTTTTGAGAGTTCCTTCTTCAAGACGTCCATATTGTGTTTTGCCTGGAACATGTCAGGTTCGAGTGTTCAGTTATATTTGCGCAGCCAGGCTTTACATAATCAGTTGACACATCATCTAATATTCCAAAATTGCTTGTTACAATTGGCTCGGTTCATAGATAATTCCTCTCCAGCTCACACCTCGTAAACAGGCAAACAAAAGTTAACAAGTAATTAATTCTTAACGCAAGCAAGATGATAACAGAACCAACGAATTGAGACTATGAAAGTGACCATACACTAATTCGACTGTCACGTCAAATTTTTCGGGGTGTAATTTAAAAAAATGACTGAAACCTTCCCCATTTTCGAGAAGTCTATGCTTCAATTCAACGAAAACGCATGGGGACCATGCGATCTACCCGCAACATTCAAGGATATGCCCTACCAGCCGTTCAGTAAAAGTGACCGCTTGGGTAAAATCTGTGACTGGAGTGGCTCCTCCGCCAACGACAAGAAGTACCAGAACAAATACCAATCCAGCTTCGGTACTGGCAGTCAATATGCCTACTTCCACGAGGAAGACGAGACGACTTTCCATTTGGTAGACACCGCACGTGTGCAGAAACCACCTCACCAACGTGGACGTTTCCGTGGAAACATGAGAAACGCAAGGTTCATGAACAGGGGTCGCAATTTCCGTGGCGGACTTCAGTCTGGCATGACTACTCTTGGCAAGTATGTGAAATCCCGCGATAATCGTCGTGGAATGGGCAAGAAATTCGGCATGCGTGGTGCTCCACCGAAAATTCGTGATGCATCTGTGGCTGTGCGAGCCGACTGGCAAACTGTCGAGTCTATGGATTTCCCCAGATTGATTAAGTTGTCGTTGCCAAATATCAAGGAAGGCGAAGACATTGTCACCTGTGGTATTCTGGAGTTCTACGACAAGACCTACGATCGTGTGAATGTCAAAAATGAGCGCCCTTTGCAGAAGATTGATCGTATCGTTCACACCGTGACAACCACCGATGATCCAATCATTCGTCGTCTTTCCAAGAATGTCGGTAATGTGTTTGCCACTGATGCCACTCTGGCCACGATTATGTGCTGCACTCGGTCGAATTACTCTTGGGACATTGTGATTGAGAAGTTTGGAGATAAAATTTTTATGGATAAGCGAGATAATACTGAATTTGATTTGTGGACCGTAAACGAGACATCTGTGGAGCCACCAACCGACGATGATGCATCACCCAACTCTCCCCGAAATCTGGCCATTGAAGCGACATTCATCAATCACAATTTCAGCCAGCAGGTATTGAAGACTGGCGAAAAGGAATCGAAGTTTAAGTTTGAGGAACCAAATCCCTTCATCGGAGAGGATGAGGATGTTGAGATTGCGAGTGTTGGGTATGGCTACCGCAAATGGGACTTCCTTGTTGCTCCGTGTGAGCACGATGCCGTGCTACAGACGCCAAACAACGAAGCTCAGTTCCTCACTATCAAGGCTCTGAACGAATGGGATTATAAGCTGGCAAACGGAGTGGAATGGTGCCAGAAACTCGACACACAGCGCTATGCTGTCTTGGCTAACGAGCTCCATAATAACGCCTGCAAACTAGCCAAATGGACCGTTCAAGCAGTTCTATCCGGCTCCGATCAACTCAAGTTCGGTTATGTGTCTCGTGCCCATATCCGAGATAATTCACGTCACGTTATTTTGGGCACCCAACAGTTTAAACTCCATGAATTTGCCACTCAAATCAATCTGAGCATAGGCAATGCCTGGGGCATCCTGCGCTGTATCATTGGCATTGTTATGAAACAAAAGGACGGCAAATACTTGATTATGAAGTATCCCAACAAGCAGATGATTCGATTGTACGACATCCCCGACAATACATTTGAGAGCGATGGCTCCGAGGAATGCGACGAAGATAATGAAACTTTCCAACCCGTTTACTCGTACGGCAGCGCCAAGAGAATTTATACAGCAGCTGCCACTAGAAGAAGGAAAAAGTCCCATTCTGTCTTGTCAGCTTTTCTGCTTTGAGATGGATTTATTTATACTTGATTGTAGCTGATTCTAGATTAACATTTTCAACGAATGCAGGGCGTGTATTAAGCTATCAGTTTTCTGAAGTTGAAACTCCACACGTTCTTAAAAGTGTCATAAAGTAAGGTGGTACGCATTTGTCTCACAAATGCGGAATTTGCAGCAGCCTTCCTGTGACTTATGTCTAAATACGACCACGATAGAATTGTTATATTACACCAAAGAAGCATAAATATGTTTGCTCCTAGATGCGCTCATCCGCAACACATTTTCGAATTCGGAAGATGACTGAAGATGGCAGTGCCGTAGGCTATTTGATTTGAAGCCCAGGTCGAACCCTGACAGATTGAGTAAAATATTCTTAAAACTAACAATCTCGCTTAAAACTAAAGATAAAAGCTAAAGGGTTGGTGCGGTTAATTAAAGTTATGACTTGAGGCATGATGGACAGTTTTCTGAGGCGGTAGTCGAAGAGAGGCAGAATATCATTAACTTCACGAAGCGTTCTTGATATTGGCTCCAGGTGTCCGTAATTCGTTATGTGAAGATTGAGCCGAAAAAGTGGCACAGACCTAAGATTGCGTGGGTTGGTGTTAGAAGAAATAAATTGAAGTAAACAAGGACAACCAATACTATCAAGTAAGATCTGATGGTGAATGATGAGGGGTTGTAAATTTATAAGTTTCAAACGATCAGTGTATGGTGATAAGTTTTGGCTATCATCCCAGGGAAGATCGTGTCAAGCAAATTGTAATTACCTGCGTCGAACAGCTTCTATCCGGAAGTTGTGAGTTCTGTTATAGGGTGACCAAACTTGGCTTGAATTTCAAGAAGAAGCCAAAGGTTATGTAAAGACATTTGGTAATATATGGATTGGAAAACTCCTTAGACCAGCGCTTAATGAAGCCAGGGATAGTGTTGGCCTTTTTTTTATCATATTATCAAAGTGAGAACGGAAATTGAGTTCCTTATAACAGATAGCACCTAAATCACGCAACTCATTCACTAAGGGAACAGGGAGAATGAAGATCAGATAGAAGCGAGGTGAAGCAGGAGGGCGTATAAGTTATAGCCGGACTTTGAGTTGAAGGAAATTCTTCTGACACCAAGTACAAGATCTGTCTAAATCTTCCTGCAATGGTAGACTGTCTTAGGAAGATGATACAATCAACATCATTAATAATCGGAATAAATAATAAGGGACCAAGGTGGTTACCTTGAGGTACACCAGAGGAGGCTTTAATTGGGTCAGAAACCATGCACCTAAATAGAACATAGTACTGTCTTTCATTTTATAAAGCTTATTTGAAAACCGAGAGCTTGTTTTCCTACAAACTAGGAATTTTAATTCTGTTGCACTGGCAAGAATAAGATTTACTCTGATGACAGTTTCGCCTAAGCAGCAGACTCTAACAAATAGTATTCTATTTACACTGCCGGAGAAGCCATATCTTTGGAATTCAGTTAAATGATCTAATTGTAGTGTAATCAAATTAAACTGAGTTGCAACTCTAAAATAGGTCTTGCGCATAGGCAATCAGATATTTTATCTCATCACTAAGTCACCGATTCCGTTCGAAGTTTTCTTCTTTTTTCACCAACAATCCAACTACGAATATAACAATTAAGAAATAATAAAAATAAATTCGCACATTACCGCAAACCACTAACTGAAATCTAAATCACTCTCACGTAGCGATTCGTATAAATCAGAAACTCACCGACAACAGGGTGCATGTACAGGGTACGAGTATCTCGACGAAAAATCAGCGACATGTGAAATCCATCATGGCTCCTGTCTACTACCTCTCCCACTATATATCATATCGTGATTTGACAGAAACGCGATCTTTCCACCAGTCCAATAGTGAAAGAACCACAAAACCACACAGCCAAAGAGATCTCCAGTCGGTGGTTGGCAGACAGGTCGTTACAGTCAGTCTTCCGCGAATACCCACTCTGGGAAACTCCATTTGAAGTTTTTCCCCATTTTTTCTTTTTTTTTCTTTTTCTTACTCACCACATGTGTGGAGCAAATTGGACAACTTTTTCTCTGAAATAAAATTTGGAATACACTTCAGAAAATTGGAGTAATAGTCATCCCATCCCCCATACGACGACTGGTATTCTGGAGTACCAAAGCACTCTGCCAAAGAGCTTTTCCTGGGGAGTTCCAGTTGTGTCCTTGCCAATAGGTGTCACTACACTCAATATGGGGAACACCGAATCATGCGTACTCCCCATTTGCATACCCGAAGAGTACGATTGGTTCATAGATTCACACTTCGTGTGTGTTCGGGTCATTCCATCACAACCTTCGAAAGGGTGATGTCTATTCCTCGTGTCCCCGTACAGCTTATTACCAACATTTTGGTGTATTGCAACCACTTGTAGTACCATTTTAGCTGGTTGACAGCGTTTAAATGCACGAAATGGTCACACCATCGTAAAATGAAATACTTTGGTGGTCCGAATGCAAGTACCTGTTGTAGCGCTTGTACTCATATCCACTACTGTCCTCCCACGAGCAAGCTAAACGTAATAAACCAAAGTGAGCTCACTTGAAAAAAAAGGGTACCGATAAATAAATAATTATAATGGCCTCTGCAACGAGAACAGAGGACAGAGGCTTCAACTTCAACTTCAGCTACAACTAGAAATTAAAAAAGCTAAAGCAGAAAATTTTTTCAGATGAGCGCTCATGCGGAAACTCCAAATGGCTGCGGATGGCACGCAATGGGAAGCATGGCCAGGTGACGGAAGACGGCTCCGAAAACATGGATACTACAAAAAAAAAAAAAAAAAACAATACCTTAGCCGATAGTAATTGTTGTTTGGCACTTTATCTAGCGTGATTCAGGTTTTTTTTTTTACAATATTTTTTTTATTGCTTGTTGTTGTTGTTGGATTTTTGCGCTGTATTTTGGTATTCGAATACTCGTACTCGAGCAACCTTAGGCTGGCTGCCGGCCGTCGAGCCCTGACTGTAACAACTAAATTTGCGGAGTGAGCTCTGAGTTCATTTCATGACTGTGCATCTCATTAACCAAAAGTCATTACGATGTAATTTTTGACGTTTTATTGTTGAAGGCATTCCTATTTGGCTTTTGAGTATTAGGGGCGCCATCATATTTATTTCATATCGGTGTCATTAGAGGAGTTGCTTGCTAGCAGTTGTATCTTGTTGGGAGGTATTCGTATTATGCAAGTGAGTTTTTATTTGCCACTGGAGATCAATTGTAGGACACCGTAGATATAGATGTTACGTTAGTTATGTCGATACAACAATACAGTCATTACCTGCTCGACTAATGCAGTAGACTTTGATCTGCGCCATGAACATATGTAGATACGTGTATTTGCAAACTTAATCTAAAAAGATAAAAATATCCGGAAGTAAATAGTACAAATATGCACAACACCATTAGCAAACCAACAAAATTGGCGCCAGAACTTAGTTAGAAGACCAATTTACTTAGTTCGGAGATGTTACAGTCCGGAGTGGAGTTGGACCTCAATCAACATGCCCCTCTACTGCTAACTAGTCGCTTGTAATTTCTAACACCAAGTTGGTCAAGGTTCCTATTCCAATTACGCGCGCTACCTCACGTGAGTTCTACCTTTGCTAATGGATTCGAAGACTTTTTGAGCTTGAGCGCTGGTGTGCATATGCTTTGCATAACCTAGCCAATTAAGCCGATAAAATCTAGCTCTTTTATCTAAGACCGTTCATGTGTTTTTGACCTCAAAGCTCTCGGTTAAACCATTAACGAACCCTCAAGGAGAGGCAAGTTTTCTCCATCAGAGAAATCCTGCAGAGCCGGGCAAGATTAACAGAGATGCCAAAACCGGATAAGGCTTCGTATAATTTTTCTCGATATACGCTGCTTTAAATTCGACAATTTACTACTTAGAGTTTCGATTTGGAACACCAGAGCCTATTTGAAGATCTGTCGATGATGGACTAAAAAGGACCACTCAGTTGGTTGACAAAAAGATCTTATAGGCAATTTTCAAGACTTCTTTACGGCATGCTTTTGCCCATATTTTAGAGATGATCTGCTGCATGGTCTTCATGAAATCGTCTACCGCCGCTTTCAATAGCTCGACAGCTAGGCTCTCAGTGCCGGCGGATTTGCTTGGATATGACTGTCCCCATTGTTCCCTATTCATCGTTGAAATTGAATGTGCATTGTTATCGGCGTTTAATAGTCTACAGAAATCGGTCTTCTTTGTCCCAAGCGCTGACTGCGAATCAACCACTAGGTTTTATTGTTACTCCTTGCGGATTTCCGTTCGTATTATATTCTTGTTACGAATGTCTTTCAATTTCATTTTTTAACTTCTTCGGGTGCTCACTTTCCTGCTTTCTGAGAGGAAAGTCATCTTTTTTGCTTATAGAGTCAGCCGCACTGGTGTTCCTTTGCAGCGCGGGCTCTATATTGTCTCTGTTTCTCCTCATGCTCGGTCTAGCATTTATCGTTAAATCATGGATTTCGCAGTGGTGGGCGGATGAAGCATATCAGTAGAAGCAATTACTTGTTGGCAACTTTGCGATTGGGTTTCGGCGCAAGAATCTGGCGGTGCAGAGTTAGGTTAATGGACAGTTGATCTACAAGGGGCTCGTCGATTTCTTGGGACGGCAGTCTTCCGACGACAAAACTTCCTCACAATAGTTCCTCTTCTTAGTAGTGATATTCGTCATCATACCCAGGACAATGTTGGCTTCTTAGATTTGCAGTCACCCAGAATATTGGAGGTGCACTTTGCGTCGACAGCAATATGATCAATATCGTGGGTGGAAGATTGCCTGATATACTATCGGATCCCCATTGTGAATGCTGAAATGTGAGAACCGCATGCTTGCTACGATGAGATTTCAATACGAAGTGAACGATAATGCTATATATATTGACTGTGCCACCAGAAATGTCTGCCTTCCCTAGCTTTGCATTATTGTAACATCATGCCTTAAGCATTCAGCACAAGTCTTATCCGGAAGCTCACAAAACAGTGGTCGGATTCATTGTCTTTCTCCTTCGGGGGCATGCGCGCATACTTCGCTGATGTTGACGAATTTAGATTGCATGTGGAGTGTTATGCTGCCCTCGTTCATATGCCTATAACTCAGGATTGCTTGTCCATGTCTGCCTCTTAATGCAAATCCGCATGCAAATAGCCGCTAATTATCTTATCCATAGCAATCAACGTAGTATATGTCGCAGTCTTTCATTCTTATTACACCCGGCCCATTACATCGCATTTCTTAGATGGCGGTAAGATCTGCCCATAGCAGTCTATGGTCGACTCGAGATTGCGTTGATAATCAGGTAACAAGTACCTTCTAGCTCATACTACTACAACTAATTTGAAGCTGAAGTCAAGAAGGATTTGCAGGAGTAGTCAGAGTGCTGATATAAAAATGTTCAACGGCAGCTCTAATATTTCCAAAATTGTTTTTTGCTCTTTTTGGAGCAAAGGAGTGCCGATTGTATTTAGAAAAAAGAGCGAAAGTAGCGTTGGCTCGAAAACATTCAGAAATGCTTAGCAGAAAATGCGTTTGGAAATTTTACCAGAAGCTATAAGGAACGTACCATGTCAACGAAGTAGGAAGGGAAGCCTGCAAAGACGAACAAGGAAATTTAGTGATAAATTGAGGGTCAAAACTTATGCAGACTATTAAATGGCTATTACAATCAAAATTCCACTCCCAGGCAAGAAAAATACTCAACCTCGACGAAGTGAGGATGGCCATATCGCCTGCAATGTATGTAAGCATTTTAAGGGCACACAAAATCCCTTAAGTGCGCGCTCATTATAAAAAAATATCGAACATCTGGTCGAACTAAAGCAGATGGAACCTTAGCATTGTACGAGTATGTCCCATCCTGAGGAAAGGCGACCGTATAGTTTGCGGCAACTATTTACTAACTATTGTTAGTCTCTCAACAAACATTTGTTTACCAACTAATTGGTCTGTTGGTTGTTTTAAGCCTGGATACCTACAATTGACCAAATTTGGGTAATGTTCCTGATCTTGGAAAAGGCCTTCGAATTCAAAATCGACACCACCATCTGTTGAAGATGGAAGGAAGGAACGAACCAAATGCTGTTATGGAGAAAAGACACACAACATCGACGACGTCGCAATACGAATAGATGGATACGACGATGGAAAGTCAAGGACCTAGACCCCATAGTTCATATAAACAACGACACCATCTTCGAAGAGTAACTCTGGCCAATGCCTTTCTTTGGTATTAGAAATCAATTGAGTAGCCGAGAGCGTTATAAAACATTGATCGTAGTAGTCCTTCTCAATGGCACAGAGGCATGGACTTTATTAAGAAGGTTAAGGAGGGTTTGGTCATTTCGGGAGAGTGACTTTGTTTAATAAAAGATGTAAAGCGACATGGACTTTGCTAAAGATTCACAATTCATCGGCTTAGATAGCTGTGACATACGAGTAAAGTTTTCGAATCCAGCATCATAAGGAAACAACGCAGAAAAAGATCCACCTCAGATGACACAAGCAAGTTGAGAGGGGCCACTGAATGGCGTGCGAAAACAAACAACATGGCACATTGGTTGAATCTTAGGTCCACTCTATGCTGTAGCTAGTTAGTTATTTTTTGAAGTAAGCATCCTGAGATCGTAAGCCTTGGATGCCCATTAGAACTATCAGAATGTTCCAAAGTATTGCTGCTCTTCACGCGATATTGCCTTTCGACTTTCTGTCTTTTATCAATATATGGTATCTACTGTATAGGTATTCAAAGGCTTTCAATCATCATATGTTCTAATATGAGCTTAAGTGATGATTCCTTCTACCTATATAGTGATGGCACAATGTGGGTCAGGTGTCTATCGGTGTAGTGTCTGCTCTGTTGTGAGTTTTGGGTTACTTAGACATTACGTAGCTTAAATTTACGTACTTCACGTTATTCCTACCCTGAATACACGCGTGACTGTTCCTTGATTATTCAAAGCAGTGTGGGATGAAAGAAATGGACGAAAGATATTGAAATGATAGCCATTATATCTCAAGTGAATTCAAACCAATATGTTGTTAAATTGTAATAAATATAAATGTTCCAGAAGGCATTTATTATTTTTACCTCACCAATGTCTTCAAAGTAAATGCCAATGCTTGATTGTCACTTCCCTTAACAACTTCTGTTACTCGGCCTAGTTTCCATCGAATAGGTGGAACATTCATTTCTTTTATTATAACCATTGTCCCAGGTCTTAGATTATTGTGTTCCGTTTTCCACTTCATCCTTTGTTGCAACAGATGCAAATATTCTCTTGACCAGCGTTTCCAGAAGTGTTGCTGTATATGTTGTATTTGTCGAAATTTATCCAGGCGGCTTAATTTAGTGTCTGTGACATCTGGTTCAGGAAGCGCTGTCAGTGATGTGCCTATCAAAATGTGTCCAGGGGTTAGAGCTTCCAAATCATTCGGATCTGTCGCAATAGGAGTCAGAGGTCTTGAATTTAATATAGCCTCCACTTGGATGACTATTGTTGAAAGCTGTTCGTATGTTAACGAAGCTTCTCCAAGATGGCGAATTAGTAGCGTTTTTGCCGATTTGACAGCAGCTCCCAAAGACATCCAAAATGCGGTGATCGAGGTGGAATGAATTTCCAAATAATTCCATTCTGCAAACATGTGTCCTCGATTGTAGATTGCACGCGTTCCGAATGAAAAGCCCTTCTAAACTCTGCGAGTTCGTTCTTAGCGCCAACAAAGTTAGTTGCATTGTCGCAAAATATGGTTTGACAAACACCTCGTCTGCCGATAAATCTCTTAAGCGCAGTTATAAAGGCTTCGGAAGACAAATCTCCAACAACTTCGATGTGAACAGCTTTAGTTGAAAAACAAACAAAAACTGCCAGATAGGATTTACTTTGTGATGCGTTTTAACGGGACCACAAAAATCAACTCCTGAGTGATAAAAAGGTCGTGATGGATTGACTCTTTTGGTTGGTAAATTTCCCATCAGTTGATTAATCGTTCTTGGTTTCGATCTGAAACATTTAACACATTTAGAAATAACATGTCTAGCCAACCTGCCTACGCTCAAAATCCAGTATTGTTGTCTTGAAATGGTTATTAATGCTCTGTGCGATGCGTGCAAATGTTTTTCATGTAACTGAATCAATAGCAACTTGGATACAAGACTGTTTTTTGGTAAAAGTATCTGGTGCTTGGCATCTGGTAATAAATGCGAGTGTTTTAATCTGCCTCCGACTCTTATTAAGTTGATTTTTTCATCGAAATACGGATCTAAAGACGATATACTTGATCGTTTATTGACCATTCCAAATTTCTTCAGTAGCTCATACTCATTGGGAAATGCTGTTATCTGTACTTGAATCGAAAGCAGACGATTTCCTTGATATAAAACTTCAACTGTGAGATGACCAAAACTTCTCAATTCTTTATGTTTCCTGCAATTGTTATAAAATCGGTAACAAAACGAGAAAATTCTTTTCATAGTGTTAAAGGAATTTTTATGATTAAGCATTTCTACTGGATCTGGGATAATTGAAGTTGTTAGAACTGATTTGATTTTACGATATCCGGGAATAACTTCAGGGATTGTATATTCAGTTTTCGTCTAAAATATTTCATCGGTTTCAAGGAATTTGGGTCCCTTGAACGTTCCGAAAAAGTGGATCCTCGGGATACCAGATCAGCTGGATTGTGTTCTCCTTATATGTAACTCCTTTGCTGAATATCTGTACATGCTTGGATTTTGGCTACCCTGTTAGCAACATATGACTCACAAGTATATGATGGTGATCTCATCCAAGCCAATACCACTGTAGAGTCTGTGTAGTAATATATGTTGTCAATTTGACGATGTAAGGCTTGACATAGCCTTTTCACTAACTCTACCATCAAAACAGCTCCTTGTAATTCTAGCCTAGCTATACTTATTGTCTTAAGGGGCCCCACTCTAGACTTCGAGCAAAGTAGTTGGGAGTAGATTTTGCCATCTTTGTGAACAGATCTGATATACACACACGATCCGTATGCGCTAAGACTGCTATCCGAAAATGAATGTAATTCAAATGCCTTCGCCGAGGGTGTAAGAACATAACGTGGAATGCTGAGTGTTGTATTTATATGTATGCACAACTTGTAAAATCTAATTCATGTAATATACTCTCTCTCTCTCTTTCCCCAATTGAATTAATGTTAATGTATACCTAAGATAAAGTTAGTCAATAAATAGTCATCAACCGATAAGCAAGTTGTCTTTCAATTTAATGAATAGAACATGGTGTCTGGTGTCAGTGAGAAATATAATGGAGTTTTCATTCGGAGCAAAGCCGCCAATTGCATCATGGAAATTCTGGATGCAAAAACTCGAAATTTTTCTAGACCTCGTTGGTATTAAAGAAGACGAAAGAAAGATTACCGCAATTTTGTCATACATTGGTGACGACGGTCTTCGCATTTATAATACCTTTCCCAAAAATCTTAAATTTGATGAGGTCAAAAAGAAATTTGAAGAATATTGCGCACCCAGAACCAACATAGTATTTGAACGTTTCAAATTCGTATGTGCAAAGCAGAGAACAGCTGAATCCATGGATCAATTTTTAACTCATTTGAAGGAACTGGTTTAAGCATGCCAATATGGCACACTTCAAGACTCAATGGTAAGAGATGTATTTATAATTGGATTAAATGATGACAAACTGAGGCATTTGTTACTTGATATTGACGACCTCACACTGGAGACCGCAGAAAAGCGTGCGGTCTTAGTCAGTCTCAGTCCCAGGAGATGTCAGCAGTGGTCATGGAATCGGAAAACCAAATCAACTACATCCAGAAATCGAGCAAGATCAGAACACAAATCGCCAAACAGCACAATAAGCAGCAGTCCAGTCAAAAGCAGAATACCAAACAAAACTCCTCCCCGAGCACCCCCAACCAAAATGTCAAAATGAGAGATTTCAACAAACGATGTGAACGATGCGGAAACTGGAACCACCGAGTCAAATGTCCAGCGCTTGGTCAAAGATGTCACATTTGTAAAGGCATGAACCATTTTGCAAAATATTGTAAGACAAACAAACATATAAAATCATTTACTTTAAGTAATTACAATAGCGATAACAATAATAACAATTGTAATAGGAATAACGACTTAGATTTAGTTGATAATAATGATTTTTTTATTGGTTCGGTAAATTGTGAAGAAAAAACATTAGATCCAAATAGTTTTGATAACATAAACTTAAAGTCTAATATGTATTTTAAAGAATATTTTGTAATTAATGATAAAATAATCAAAATTGAGTTGGACACGGGAGCAGAAGCAAATGTAATGGGCTTGAATACATTCAAATATATCAACTCGTGGGGAAATCTAGTTCTTAGCAAATGTGTAGGAAAATTAACTGCGTTTGGTGGGTCGAAGGTTAAAGTTATTGGTCTGTGTCAAGTAAATGCTTTTCTAAACTCCATGTATTTAAACTCAATGTTGATCCTCAAGTGAAACCAGTCATTGATGCACCTAGACGTATTCCGTTTAAACTACATCAGAAATTAGAACAAGAATTAAAGCGAATGGAAAAAAATGAAGTCATAGAAAAAGTCAACAGCCCAACTCAATGGGTAAATTCAATTGTTTTGGTTGAAAAGCCTGATGGTTCACTGCGAATCTGTTTGGATCCAAGAAATCTCAACAAAGCATTACAAAGAGAACATTATCCAATTCCAAATCTAGAATTTATTAAATCTAAACTGTCAGGCTCAAAATATTATTCCATACTCGATGCTAGTAAAGGTTATTGGATGTTAAAATTAGAGGAAGCAAGTTCTGATTTGTGCACTTTCAATACACCTTTTGGAAGGTATAAATTTCTAAGAATGCCATATGGGGTGATGTGATAATCTATATAGATGACATCTTAGTTTATGGTAATAGTACTCGTATTCAAGACCATAACAGAAAATTAGTTCAAATACTAGAACGTATGAATAAAGTTGGATTGAGGCTGAATAAAGAAAAATGTAGGTTCGGGTTAACTGAAATCAAATTCTTTGGTCACATATTTAATGGACTTGGTGTAAGTACCGACCCTCAAAAAGTCGAAGCGATGTTGGATATGAAGTCTCCAACTTCCGTGCCGGAACTTCAAAGGTTTTTGGGTACAGTGACCTATTTCGGCTCATTTATTCCTAACTTATCTAATGAAACAGAACCATTGCGCCAATTGCTTAAGAAAAATGTTAAATTTCATTGGAATAGGTCATTGGAAAGTGTTTTCATAAAATTAAAATTACTTGTCTCAACGCCACCGGTTCTTGCGTATTTTGATCCAAAAAAGTCACTTGTTTTATCTGTCGATGCTTCACAGTTTGCGGTAGGGGGTTGTCTTTTACAAGGTGGTCGTCCATTAGCTTTTGCGTCGAAGACTCTTACCGACTGTCAAAGAAACTACGCTCTATGCAATTCTTTTCGGCTGTGAAAAATGGCATCAATTCATTTATGGTCAAACCATATTGGTGGAAACATACCATAAGCCACTAATACCTTTATTTAAGAAAGCGTTGGTACATGTTCCGCCAAGGCTCCAAAGGATGATGCTTCGTCTTCAAGCCTATGATTTAGAAGTCATATACAAGCCTGGTAAAAAGATGTTAGTCGCAGATATGCTATCAAGGGCACCTCTATGTCATAAAGAGGAAAGTATGATAGATAAAGAAATAAAAATTCATGTCGGTCTTATCAAGTCAAGTCTCGCCATTACAAAACCAATGCTCCAAGAAATTCTTGTAGCAACCAATGAAGATGAAACCTTACAGCAACTGCGTATTTTTATTCAGGGTCATTGGCCCGAAAACAAAAAAAGAATTAGTTCTGAAATACAGATAATTTGGAATTATAGACAGGAGCTGACAGAAATTGATAATCTTATTTTCAAAGGCCATGCGTTAGTCATTCCTCATAAAATGAGGAGAAAGATTCTTGGGCATATTCATGATGGTCACCCAGGCATAGAAAAAAGTAAGCGACGAGCTAGAGGTACGGTATTTTGGCCTCATATGAATTTAGATATTCAAAAATATGTAAAAAAAACTGTGTCACATGCAAAAAATACCAAAATTCAATGATTAAAGAGCCTTTATTGCCACATGAATTGCCAAATCTTCCATTTCAAAAGGTAGGCATAGATCTTTTTGAATGGAAAAAGGATTTGTATCTAATATTGGTAGATTATTACTCCAAATTTATGGAAGTCATTAAACCATTAAACAAAAGCAACTGAAATTTTAACTCAAATTTTAAGTATTGCAAATGCAGAGCAAGAAAAAATAGTAGCTAACACACAAAATCTACGATCCGGCAAACAGCTTCCTAAATTTTAGATTTAATTACAGTTTTGCTTCTGATCTCGAAACCAACTTTAAAAAAAAAATAAAAAATTGAATTATGAATTATTTCAATTGCTATTTGATTATGTTTATTTGCTTTTGGTTTTCAAAGGGACATGATGTATTTATATGTATGCACAACTTGTAAAATCTAAATCATGTAATATACTCTCTCTCTCTCTTTCTCCAATTGAATTAATGTTAATGTACTCGTATACCTAAGATAGAGTTAGTCAATAAATAGTCATCAACCGATAAGCAAGTTGTCTTTCAATTTAATGAATAGAACACTGAGTTCATTTAATATTGAAAATTGCTGCACAGAATATAAATCTGGTCTTTTAAGTCATCTTATGTCGCGATTAAATTCTACAAGGTAAGTTAGAGTTTATGAGTCATTTTGTTGGAAAATGTGAGAGTCAATACAATTTAATTTCCCACATTCTATGTGTAAATGGAGCCGATTTCAGTTGCCATTTGTTCTATTTTCAACTTTATCTCTAACCATTAAATAATAAACCCACTTGTCCTAGAGCAAACTCGTCCCATGTCTTTCTTTTCAGGCTGCCTTCTATTTTTATTTTCAAATTTCATTTCAACGAACATTTTCATGCACATTTCCCTCTGTTAGTCTGCTAGAGAAATAATTCACGGTTCACAGATTTGGCACATTCATGTTCGCCCGGTTGGCTGGAGTGAAAAAAGTAAAAAAAAATATTGTAAACCGTCAGCCATACAATTGTCCTCACTTGGGCAGCGATCCAATCAAGAGTCTCGTTGTCCATTCCATTGTCACCATCAGTGGACACATTTAGAACATGTTGTTCGCACCGTGAATAATTGTACGCTCCCATTGTCGCCCATTACAGGTAAGTTCCACCCCATGCACGTGTAAATTGCCAGCTGTCATTATGGCACATTGAAAAATGACAACTCTAGGATGAATTCAGATGTAAAACAACCGACTCCCAACCACTGACCAGGCCACTCTACTCCAACATTTGAAATTGTGGATTCGCAGTATGTTAAATCTGAATCTGTTCCGAAAACAGAGCTATAGAGATGCACGAGTATGAATACAATACAAATATTCGTATGTATTTCAGTGCTCTACGAGTAATGTACGTAATTTCCAGAATCTAATGGCGAAACGTTCCATGGGTGTGGAGCTAGTCCGAGCCCAAGTCCAATTTGAAGTTCCTAATTTTTATCACATCACATCACATTTGATGCGAACACCTAGCCAGTCGTTGTCTCATAGCAATCTTACGTGATTCAATTGCAAAACCAAAAACAAATTGTTGTTGGGTGTGGTTAACTGACCGTCTGTCCACTTGTCCACTTGTCCACTTGTCCACTTGTCCACTTGTCCGCTTGTCCGACCGTCTGTCTCTCTATCTATCTGTCCATCAATGGATGGAATTATTTCTCAAACTGATGATTGGGAATCGCTTAACACCTTTTTTCTATGACTAGATACAAGCACTTGTCGTATCTATTCGTAAACTGAAAACAGCGCTTAACTAGTTGTTAATCATCTGTGTAATTGAGTTTCGTTAGCATTGCTAATCAGTAGTAGTTTTGTTGTTATTGCTGTTGCTGTTGTTGCTGTTGTTGTTGTACAGGTTGTAATACACAGATGATACACTTTTAAAAATGCTGAGCAATTGCGCTGGAATTCGTGCCATTAACAATTCAGCTCAATGTATCTATTTTGGGAGAGAGTTTCCGTATTCGTATTTTGCATAGGTTATTGGGTTAATGCGCGCTCCTTACATTTGTTTTTAATTTTATCATACGAGTATGTTTACGTACTTAGTACTACGAATATGAGCATGCATTAAATTTTATTCAAATTTCGTTTGACATGAGACTGTTTAGGCTTTGTGTTTGAGATGTGTCTGAGAAGGGAGGATTCAATTAGCTTTCATTTGTCAAATGGTGATGAATGATTGGCAGTAGCCCTTCTGGCTATGTCGGGCAATTCGAACCACGATAAACAGTGGAATAGTGATGACACAAATTTTGGCAATTTTCTTTAAATTCAAATTTCAATTTAAATCACTTACGAGCTTACCATAGCAGATATACGTAGATAGATATCTATCTAGAGAGCAAGTGGACACATGGGTGGATGAAACTGACTGCCATCCGTAGGGCGCTACGAAACAGGGGAAGACAATGTGCAAACAAATTTTGGAGCATTTTATCGATACAATTTGTATTACTATTGACTGATTAAATTTTTGTTAAAAGTTTCCTTAAAAGAAACATTATATAACAAACATTGTAATTAATTCTTATATATATAATCAGGGTGTCCCCTAATGTGTCAACGAGAATTTGGGAAATGATTCCCGGATATATTCTAAGAAACAAATCGTTCTACAGTAAGGGTATCTCCAGTGCTGACATCACTTATCGAGGATTTAAGGAAAGGCTTGCTTTGGTATACCCTGACGCATGTTAACGGAAATTGATCAGTTAATGCCAATGGCAGAAGAAATACTACCCTTTATAACTGCATTTAAATAAAGTTGATACCTTGTTAGGCTTTTCAGATATCCAATTTCTAAGCCTGCTCCATTTCTCTTGACCATGCTAATTTTTGACTTTGAAGTCGTTTTTCACCAGAAAATGTTTAATTAATTTTGCGGCCCGGGTCAATCCCGGACAGATTTATTAAGCTTATTGCAAGCAAACATATACTTAAAACTAACATTTTCACTTAAAAACTAAAGGATGGGAGCGGTTGAAGAAAGTTAGGACGTGAGGCATAGGTGGAAATAAGTATGTTCTTGAGGGAGAGTTTGCTGAGATGGTAGTCGAAGAGAGGCTGAACATCGTTAACTTCGCGAAGCATCCTAGACATTGGCTCCAGGTGTCCGTAATTCGTTCTGTGAAGATTGAGCCGGAAAAGTGACACAGACCTAAGATTGCGGGGATTGGTGTTAAAAGAAATAATTTGAAGTAAGGAAGGACAATCGATATTACCTACTAAAATTTGATGAATAAAGAGAATGTCGGCAACTTTTCGGCTTATAGAAAGGGGTTGTAAATTTATAAGTTTCAGCCGGTCAGTGTAAGGTGGTAAGTTTTGGCTATCATCCCAGGGAAGACCACGTAAAGCAAAGCGTAAAAACCTGCGTTGAACAGCTTTTATCCGGAGGATGTGAGTTCTGTAGTAGGGTGACCAAACTTGGCTGGCATATTCAAGAAGAGGCCTAACAAAGGTTATGTAAAGAGATTTGGTAACATAAGGATTGGAAAACTCCTTAGACCAGCGCTTGATAAAACCAAGGGCAGAGTTGGCTTTTTTTATTATACTATCAATGTGAGAACGGAAATTGAGTTCCTTGTCGCAGACAACACCTAAATCACGCAACTCATTCACTAAGGGAACAGGCAGATTAAAGATTAGATAGCAACGAGGTGAAGTAGTGAGGCGTTTACGGGTATAAGTTATAGCCTGTCACTTATTGAGCTCAAGAAAATTCTTCTGACACCAAGTACAAAACCTGTCTAGATCTTGCTGCAGAAGTAGGCTGTCAGAGGAAGATGATATACAGTAATGTCTGGGTAGCGTGAACCCCTGATTGCGTGAACACTCCGCTGGTGTGAACACCCATTTTTTTATAAAGCGTACTCTGTAGCGTGAACAAAAGAAACTTCGATAACGTGAACTAAAAAACTATGCACAAGATTAAACATATTCATTCGTTCGTTCGCTGGTTTGTTGGTTTGCATACAATTAGAACAGTGCAGTTCAGATAAGTGTTTCTTTTCAAAAATGCCTTTTAAAGAGCCGAAATTCTTATCATTAAAAGAAAAAAGTGAAGATATTGAGAAATTGGAAAGTGGTGAAGGCGCGTCGAGTTTGTCCCGGCAGTACGGTGTAGTCATATCCACAATTTCAGCAATAGTAAAAAATAAGAACAAAATCTTTAAAATAGTGACCACTAGCCAAAGCAGTGAGAACTGATGTACCAGTTAGTGGAGAAATGCTGAAAGAAAAAGCGAAACTATTGCATACTGAAGTAAAGGAGAAAGAAGGGGCCTTTAATGTTAGTTCTGGTATTACGTTATGGTATTCAGCTTTTAAAAATCTGTGGAGGAAAACTTTCATCCGATCGTGGCGCAGTTGCGCCATTCAAAGATAATTTGGAGAAAATAATTCATGAGCTGCGCCTGTCTAAAAACTAAATTTATAATGCCGATGAGTCGGGTTTGTTTTGGAATATGTTGCCTGAAAAAAACATATGTTGCCGCTGGTGAAAAAATGGACCCAGGCCCAAAAGTTGAGAAGGCTAGGATTATATTCTTAGCGTGTGCAAGCGCTACTGTAGCTCGAACAACGCTGTGAGCTACGGATGACTGCAGATATTTTCAAGGACTGGTTCCACAAGCTGTTTGTTCCGCAGGTAAGAATATAATAAGAAATTGTTGATGATGGTAGGCTCATACATTTGTTTCAGGTGCAAGATTTTTTACGAAAGGAAAGTTTGCCAATAAAAGCTGTTCTACTCCTGGATAACGCACCATGCCATCCGTCCGAGCTTTTATTAAAAACAGATGATGGTTCTATTTTCACAGTATACGTGACACCACTGATTCAGCCAATGGATCAGAACCCGATACGTATTACAAAGCTCTATTACAGAAAAAGTCTGTTAAGATTAACTGTTGGAAAAATAAATGTTTTGGATTTCTTAAAGTCTTTAACAATAAAAGACGCAGTTTCTTTATTCGCGTGGAGTCAGTTAAAACCAGACATCATAGAAAAATGTTGGCGTAATATTTTGCCTCAGATTTGCACCTGCGAGGGGGGTAGTTCAGATGAAGAGGAAAATACCCCTCTTATCTTGATACGGAATAAATTGAGGCAGCAGCAATTTAATGACACTAATGAATTACAAGATTTGCTACAAATTATTATCCCAGAAGTAAGTCTTATGTGATTACGAATATCATACAGACCATAGCTAGATATGTACCTCTTGATTTGTTTAGGTAACACACTCTGCAGCAGATAATATCAGGTGGAATGCAATTGAAGATACGGTACTACAAATGCCAGACTAAGCTGAATGCGAAGATATTAATTCTGATGAAGATGAATTGTTGGAAGAATCGGCCGATCAACCTCGATCAACGATAATAGGGGCTGAAGCTATTCAAATTTTTGATAAAGCAATAGAATGGGCTGAAGCCAATAACACCGAGTATTCCGACATACTAGTTTTGAAAAGAATTCGTGAAAAAGCTGTGCAGGAAGTGCTGTAAAATAAAAAAAGACTAGTATTAAGGATTTTTTTTTAACTAAATAAGAGAATGGAAATTAAATATCAATAAAACTACTGTCCAAGTGTATTTTATGAGTAAGAAACCACGACTGGATAACGTGAACAATCTTCTTTGCGTGAACAGCCTGTGCAATAATTAGTTCGTGCTATCCAGACAGAACTGTATATCTAAATATTTTCATATCATCTGCGTAAACAGATATGTATGAATTTTTAATGATACAAGCAACATCATTAATGGTCAGAATAAATAATAAGGGGCCAAGGTGGCTGTCTTGGGGGACACCAGAGGAGGCTTTAATTGGGTCAGAAACCATGGACCTAAATAGAACATAGTAAAGTCGTTCATTTAAATAGGATTGAACCCAAGTTATAAAGTTTATCTGGAAACCAAGAGCCTTTAATTTTAGAAGGATTATATCATGAGAAATTCTATTAAAGGCTTTGCTGAAATCGGTGGCAATCACATCAACTTCAGTTCCAGATTCCAGTGCACATAAAGTGCTTGATACGAATTCCGTTAAGTTGGTGGTCGTAGATCTGCCTTTGAAAAATCCGTGCTGGTTTGGGGAAACAATAGATTTACAATGGAAAAGCATTATGTCATAGATAATGCTCTCAAAAAGCTTAGGTATGCAGGACAACTTAGCAATTGGTCGATAGTTGGAAATATCGTCTTTTCTACCTTTTTTATGTAGGGGAATAATAAACGACCTTTTCCAGGTTGATGGAAATAATCCCTGGATGATAGAAAGCTGAAAGAGAGCTGTAAGAGGTTGGGCTAGATGCATTTGACATTTCTTTAAAAATATAGGGGGAAGATCATCAGGGCCAGCAGAATAATCATCATACCATTTTACTATTTTGTTCTTATGAACGTAACAATAATACAAAAAATTATCAATAAGTTTGTAGAAAACCCCACAGATTTTATTTATTATACTTGGAGAAAAAAAACAGGTAAAATTTATAAAAAAGGGTTTTTTTTGCTTTAAGCTCCAAAAGCTATGAATAAAAACTGATTTTGTGTTGGTTTTAGATCACTTTTATTTTATTTGTGGGCGAAAGCAGTTATAACAGATGCTTGGTTTTGTATTCATGCTAGAGCCCGTTTTTGGATTTTACTACGAATGTTTATTGATGCTAACTGATGCCTCACTTTTGATGACGCTTCGAGAATACGCTATTCTAGTTCACTTAAAGTTGCTATTTCAGTTGAATAAATAAGTAAGGTCAGGAGATCTTACAGGCCAGTGAACTGGTCTGGTCCATTTCTTCCTACTCTTCATCTAGCCAATTTTTAACCTCAAGACCATAGTGAGCTGGAGCTCCGTCCTGTTGGAAGTATGATGAAGCTAGTTGAATTAGTGGAATGTTTTTGATAAAAAAATAATTTTATTTTTCAACGTAGTCTCCCTTGAGCTCTATACACTTTGTCCAACGCTTCTCCAATTTTTTTATCCCTTCCAAAAAAAATGATTTGTCGAGGTCCTCAAAATAGGCCTTTGTTTGCGAGATGACTTCATCATTGGAGTCAAATCTTTTTCCACCAAGCCATTTCTTCAGGTTTGGGAACAAGAAGTAGTCGCTCAGAGCCAAATCTGGAGAATAGGGTGGATGAGGGAGCAATTCATAGCCCAATTCATGGATTTTTGCCATGGCAACTGCACATGTGTGCACCCTTGCATTGTCTTGGTGGAAAAGACCTTTTTTCTTGGCCAAATGAGGTCGGTTTTTTTTCAAATCGTCATTGAATCGGTCCAATAAGTTGGCATAATATTCCCCATTGATTGTTCTTCCCTTTTGAAGGTAGTCAATGTGGATTATCCCGCGTGCATCCCAAAAAACAGTCGCCATAACTTTATTGGCTGACAAACCCACCTTGGCCTTCTTTGGCGCCGATTCACCCTTAGAAACCCACTGTTTTGACTGTTGTTTGTTCTCTGGTGTGTTGTGATGGGTCCATGTTTCGTCCACGGTTACAAAATGGCGCAAAAACTCCTCCATATTGCGATTAAACAACTCCAAACCTTCCTGTGAAGTTGTTACACGAAATTCACTTTTTTCCATTTTCTCCTCAAATTAGTGAGTAGTCTGATAAAAATAGCTGTCAAACACAAACTAACTGACGCAGCAAGTTTAAATTTTGACAGGAGTCAACTGACAGATGCCTGTTGACAGGAGCAGTGTTGCTGTTTCAGTAAAGAGGTCAGAAATTCAAAAAGTCACGGACTTATTGACCCGCCCTCGTAGTTCTTGTAAATCATTTTGCAAAAACTCCAAATAGTTTGAAGAATTCAGCCTAGGTGGTACTTTGAAGTGGCCGATTAACATGTTTCCAAGTACACCTGCCCACATATTGACTCTGAATTTGTATTGAAATGATTTCTGTCTCCTTATATGTAAATTGTCCGCAGCCCATGTATGAAGATTATGAAAATTTGTTTATGTTTATGTTTATTTGTAAATTGGAAGCATGCACTTTAAGATTAAATAATTATCTGTTAGTGACGCCTAGAATTAATTAAAATATTATTAAACACTACTGAATAAACGTAAAACAAACATATCAATAAGAAAACTAAAAACTAAGTATTCTTGTGAAATTAAATGAACTAAGATAAAACAAAACCAAAACCAAGAACATCTCCATTAAATTAAATTTAATAGATATAAAAGAAAAGAAAAGAGAGAGAAAAAAAAGAATAGAAAATAAACAGGACTTTAAGCTAAATTGGGTTGTTGACAAAAAAGGACTTAAGTTTAACACGAAAACGTCTAGTGCCGCCGTGCTCTCTAACATGCCTAGGTAAAGAATTCCACAGGCGGACGACGTGAACGAGGAACTGGCGCTCAAAAGATAGGCAAATAAATCTGGGGGGAATAAGTTGGAGAGTTCAGTTTGAGGTGCTAGGGCGAAGTATGTTGAAGAGATAAGAGGGCTGATGAGTTTGAATGACATTGGATAGCAGTATAAGAGTTCGATAGCGAAAAAGGTGGTCAAGTGATATGTTGTATAGAGATTTGGAAAACAAAGATATTCTGTCAAAACGTTTAAGGATAAAATACCTTACCAACTGTTGCATTGATATGGGTCTTCCATGTCAGTGTTCTGTTGAACACGATTCCTAAGTTTTTAACAGTTTCAACATATTCAATTTCAAGGCCATTAAGGACAATATCGGGAAAGTAAGTAAGATCCAGTAATTTTTTGCTTATAACAATGCATTTGGTTTTTAAGGAATTGAGAAAAAGGCCATTGTTTTTTGCCCAGTTGGATATATTTTCTAAATCAGAATTAATTGCGCTCGAACAGTCTTCGATCATACCTAGTTGGCAACTACGGTAGAGTTGAACGTCATCGGCATACATATGGATGGAAGAAGAAACAATAGAAGGAATCTCATTTATATATAGGGAAAATAGAAGCGGTCCAAGAATAGAGTCCTGTGGGACACCTTTATTATTTAGAATAAAGTCAGATGTCTGAGGTCCGACTACGACAGCCTGTTTTCTCAGTTTCAGGTACGAGGAGATGAGTGACACAGAGATGAACTAGAGAAGCGGAAAAAAGTTTTCAATTTATGGCGCAGTTGTGCATGATCAACGGTGTCGAACGCCTTAGAAAAATCGAGGAGCACCAAAAACGTCGCTTCATTAAAATCTAACTTCTCCCTAATATCATTCACAATTTTAATGGTTGCAGTGATACAGATATGGTGTTTCCTAAAACCGGACTGTAAAGGAGAGAGCAAGTTATACTTTTGGATGTGAGAACTCACTTGTCTTTGTAGTACTCGCTCGAATACTTTTGACAAATAGGGTAGAATTGAAATGGGACGAAAGTCGTTACTGTTAGGCTTTTTTTGGATAGGGATACATTTTGACATTTTCCATTTTTGACATTTTCCATTGTGTGGGATAGCAACCGGTCGTTAAAATAGAATTAAAGGAATAAACTAAGTAGGGAAGAATAACTGGCAGGATGATTTTTATGAATTTGGGATGGATGTCGTCAAAACCAACGGCATTAGATTTGAGTGATAACAGGCATGAAACTAGTTCGACATCATCGATGCAGGCGAACTCTTAGCTACCTACCTCATGTGAAGTTGACGATGTAGGACGTTCAACATTTAAGGATGGGAGGGGAAGATTAACAAAACTTTTGTTAAGCTCGTTTAAGTTAAAATTAACATCGCCGTCTTCTTTGTTTTTGCCAATACCAATTGCACGGAGATTATTCCAAAGCTGTTTTCCTCTAATCTGTGTATTTAGTTTGTTTTTGTGGAGCTCTTTTTTTGCCGCTTCAATTTTTCCGACTACATGGTTGCGCAGGGAACGATATATCTGGAGATGGATGTCTAACCTGTAACGCTTCCATGCATCATACCATCGATTACGTTGCTTGATTAAGTCCCTAATTTCACCAGTAAACCAAGCATTTTGCCCATGCCTGATTTTTTTTATTTTCAGTGGAACGTGGTTATAAAATAATTGACGAACATTATTGCAGAGATAGTCCACTTGGCCACTAGAAGAAGGCATGTAAAATATTCGATTCCACTCAATGAGTGCGGCATCTACCTCCAGTTGATTTAAGTTAATGCTTCTGAAGTCGCGGTATTCATATACTAGATCTGAGGATGTAAAGTTAAAATTAAAAATTAAGTACAGCAGGTCATGTTTTGAAAAACCGGGTGCAGCTGGTCGTAAAGGAGGATGTCGCTTACATCAGTAACAAAGAAAACATCAAGGAGGGTACTATCTTCTTCAGTGAAGTGAGTAGCATGAGTACTGTTAGCCGGGAATAAGTTAAAGGATCTCATGCCCTCAACCGAAATTTGCTCAGCAAAAAGGTTGCTATTTAGGTCACCAGCAATGATAATTTTTGGATAAGCTATCGAGATAGATTCCAAAAGACCAAAAATAGGAGAGGGATCGGTATATTTATGTGGTCTGTAAATAGACGCAATTAAAAGGGCGCCCGAAGGAGACTTCAGTTCAACGAAAACATAGTCAATCTCACTTCCGAGGTCAGACTTACATTTGAGGTGACTATTTAAGCCGCTTCTTACGTATATTGCAGCACCACCACCTATTCTATCTATCCTATCCCCATGAAAAAGCCTGTACCCATTAACTTTATAAACCTTATCTTTGCAATAATTTGTAAACCATGATTTGTGATCCCATCTCTTGTAAATTGAGATTTCTCTGTCTAGAGAATTCTGCTAATAAACTCGTTGTCATCCAAGCTCCGCTCCAACAACCGGTTAGAAAACTCAAATCTCTTTTCCAAATCATCGGGAAGCAGTTCTTGTAAGGTGGTATGGATAAAGATTTTCTCCATGCAGTAAATTCGAAATTTTATGTCTGGAAACATTGAATGGCAAAGCTGAGCGTCTGATGCTAATTGACGGATCACTTGTAATAACTTCCGGTATTCTTTAATCAGTCGAAATTCTTCTTACTTGTGGAGTGGAGCTCTCGCGTTAGGTCATGTATTTTTTTTTTTATTTTTTTTTATAATTTACGCGCGCCTAAGGGGTTAAATACCCTTTTACTGTTGCCAAGGCGCGAGCGGAAAGGTAGGAGGAGGAGAAAGGAAAATTGTTTTGTAGTGGTTTGAAACTCAGGTGTATTTTGGTTTCGATATTAGCTCTCCAGGGGGTGAGAGTCCGAATAGGACGGAGAGTTTTTTCTTCACTCAGAGTGATTCGAAGTTATAATTTGCACTAGTCTTTTGTGATTGAAACTCTACAACAGCCAAATCTACGTGTCAGTGTTATGCCTTCACACGTATAATTTTTCTGTCTGAGTTCCAATTACACAAATGAAAAACTGACTTGCCATGGGCAGGATTCAATCCTTGCACCCTACGAGTGAAAAGCGATTGCTAGTACCACTACACCACGCCCATCCCGTTTCTCGAAGCCTTTTATACGTATTTTCAAACCGAAGTCGTTGGTTAGGATAAAGTTCATGATATCTTCGTCGCGCTCTAGTTGAATTTCCTGCGCTCAGCCCATAAACGTCAATAAAGTCTGCGTATTCTTGTGTTGTAAGTGCTGACATTTTAAATAGCGTTTCTAAGCAATTTAAACCTTGGCGTAAAAAATTCAACTGATGATTTAATATTTTTTCTAATCTTTTTGTTTGGTCAATTTTCCGAATAGGCCGAAATCTAACTCATTCTGAGAACTTTTGAGGAACAGGCTAAGGAAATGAAGGTTTTGACAGGTAGTCGAATAGATGAGCACGCTTTAAAACTTTCTAACAGATATGGAATTTAAAAAAAAAATTATTGGAAAATTAATAATTCTTGGAAAACCACTGTTATTGTCAATTGTTGTTAGAAACGTCGGTAAAAAAATTATAAACTCCTTTTTTTACCTGCTGCAGGTTTCCTCAAATATCATAAAATCTATGTATTTTTCTGCAAAATCGCTGATGATTTTTTTTATTACTATTATTACGTTCATAAGAAAAAAATTGTTAAACGTTATGTTTATTACGCATTTTCTGGTGAAAAACGTCTTCAAAGTCAAAAATTAGCATGGTCAAGAAAAATGGAACAGGCTTAGAAATTGGATATCTGAAGACCCTAATAAGGTATGAACTTTATTTAAATCCAGTTACAAAGGGTAGTATTTCTTCTAAAAAAGAAGAGATCAACGAAGTTTCTGCCATTAGTAATAACTGAGCAATTTACGTTAACATCCGTCAGGGTATACCAAAGTAAGCCTTTCGATTTTGCGGCCCGGGTCAATCCCGGACAGATTTATTAAGCTTATTGCAAGCAAACATATACTTAAAACTAACATTTTCACTTAAAAACTAAAGGGTGGGAGCGGTTGAAGAAAGTTAGGACGTGAGGCATAGGTGGAAATAAGTATGTTCTTGAGGGAGAGTTTGCTGAGACGGTAGTCGAAGAGAGGCTGAACATCGTTAACTTTGCGAAGCATCCTAGACATTGGCTCCAGGTGTCCGTAATTCGTTCTGTGAAGATTGAGCCGGAAAAGTGACACAGACCTAAGATTGCGGGGATTGGTGTTAAAAGAAATAATTTGAAGTAAGGAAGGACAATCGATATTACCTACTAAGATTTGATGAATAAAGAGAATGTCAGCAACTTTTCGGCGTATAGAAAGGGGTTGTAAATTTATAAGTTTCAGCCGGTCAGTGTAAGGTGGTAAGTTTTGGCTATCATCCCAGGGAAGACCACGTAAAGCAAAGCGTAAAAACCTGCGTTGAACAGCTTTTATCCGGAGGATGTGAGTTCTGTAGTAGGGTGACCAAACTTGGCTGGCATATTCAAGAAGAGGCCTAACAAAGGTTATGTAAAGAGATTTGGTAACATAAGGATTGGAAATCTCCTTAGACCAGCGCTTGATAAAACCAAGGGCAGAGTTGGCTTTTTTTATTATACTATCAATGTGAGAACGGAAATTGAGTTCCTTGTCGCAGATAACACCTAAATCACGCAACTCATTCACTAAGGGAACAGGCAGATTAAAGATTAGATAGCAACGAGGTGATGTAGGGAGGCGTTTACGGGTATATGTTATAGCCTGACACTTATTGACGTTAAGCTCAAGAAAATTCTTCTGAGACCAAGTACAAAACCTGTCTAGATCTTGCTGCAGAAGTAGGCTGTCAGAGGAAGATGATATATATCTAAATATTTTCATATCATCTGCGTAAACAGATATGTATGAATTTTTAATGATACAAGCAACATCATTAATGGTCAGAATAAATAATAAGGGGCCAAGGTGGCGGCCTTGGGGGACACCAGAGGAGGCTTTAATTGGGTCAGAAACCATGGACCTAAATAGAGCATAGTAAAGTCGTTCATTTAAATAGGATTGAACCCAAGTTATAAAGTTTATCTGGAAACCAAGAGCCTTTAATTTTAGAAGGATTATATCATGAGCAATTCTATCAAAGGCTTTGCTGAAATCGGTGGCAATCACATCAACTTCATTTCCAGATTCCAGTGCACATAAAGTGCTTGATACGAATTCCGTTAAGTTGGTGGTCGTAGATCTGCCTTTGAAAAATCCGTGCTGGTTTGGGGAAACAATAGATTTACAATGGGAAAGCATTATGTCATAGATAATGCTCTCAAAAAGCTTAGGTATGCAGGACAACTTAGCAATTGGTCTATAGTTGGAAATATCGTTTTTTCTACCTTTTTTATGTAGGGGAATAATAAACGACCTTTTCCAGGTTGATGGAAATAATCCCTGGGTGATAGAAAGCTGAAAGAGAGCTGTAAGAGGTTGGGCTAGATGCATTTGACATTTCTTTAAAAATATAGGGGGAAGGTCATCAGGGCCAGCAGAATAATCATCATTGAGTTTTATTATTTTATCTCTAACTTGCTCTAAAGTTATAGACACCGATTCCAAAGTTGTTTGTGGGCAGCTGTTTAAGTAGGAAAAGTAAGAATGGTCTGGCTCTTGGGAATGGATGGCGAACGCTTGGCCAAAAAAGATTGCGAAGAGATTTGCAATAATTTGGGGATCGCCCGAGGACCTATCAAGAAAATTTAGATATGATGGATAGTTATCGGATTTGCTTTTAGTTTTAATGAACTGAAAGAATCTTTTGGGGTCGGAAATGAGTGTGTGGTCCATTCGGTTTAAATAGTTGTCACAGAGAGTTTGGCAAAGTACAGAGAAATTAATTTGGGTTGACTGGTAGTAGAAGAAATCGGTGTCGGAACGCGATTTTAAGTAAGAATACCAGAGCTTATTTCTCTTGTTACGAAGAGATCGCAGCTCTTTATTATACCAGGGTGGTGACGATGAGGGATTCCTTTTGGGTAAAAAAGGCACAGATTGGGAGAGACATTTTAAAATTTTGGTATAAAAGGATGCAAGAGCATCGTTAACCGTAAGGTTAGGGTTATTGTAGAGAAAGTTAAAATTGACCATACTGAGGAGGTTGTTCAGTTTGGCGTAGTTAGCCCTATGAAAATTAAAACTGTAAGAATATTCATAGGAAACGGGATTAAGACCATTGTCATATGTCAGCGTAAGAGAAAGGGGAGGGTGGTAAATCCTGGTTTAAATCCTCGATAAGTGATGTCAGCATTGGAGATAGACCCTTACTGTAGAACGATTTTTTTCTTTGAATATACTCAGGAATCATTTTCCACATTATCGTTGACGAATTAGGGGACACCCTGTATAGATATACCCTGCTGGACTTAATTGTATATAAAGCTTAAACTAAGTGACATCTGTCAAATATCCCGCTCAAAATCATAATCTCAAATATTTGAATTCCTTCTTCTTAATTCATTAGCTAATAAGACGTTGTGTAATAAAGACTAATTGAAGTACATAAAACCATAAAACGGGTATTCAGAGAAATAGTTCTTTTCAAGGAATCAGTGACATTACCTATGGTCAATTTCTCTACAAGAATTTCAGAAATCTCGAAATCACTTGAACAGATCTACCGCAGCTAATGCAAGAACAACAGACTTCTGACAAAAATGCCAGAACGACTTGCAACGAACGTATGAAACCCTCGGGTTCGACGAATAATGCCGATGTCCTATGACAACTATGACAACAGCAAAGTGCATGTTGAACTGCAGTATAGAAGGTTAGATCTGAGATGCTTAAGGGAGTAGTCTAATGTCCGAGGTTAGATTTAGAAGGTTTTTAAGAATTTTCTTCTTGCGGAAAATGAAATACAATCTTCTTATAATAATTATATGTTATTATTTAGCTACTGAGTAAAAAAAAAATATTTTAACGTCATTTTGGTGAGGTAAAGTAGGTCTGATTGATCCTTTTGTAATCCTCTGAAATCAAAATTCCCAAAAGATTATGTTATTTAGTAGGGTTATCATTCTGTCTCGTAGCAGATTTAAACGATTTGAGTGAAAAATAACAAAATTGCGGCCTTGTAAATTTTCTTTTCAAAAATCTACTGTTTTTTTTTGGTTTAAAATCGAGATAAAACAAAGAGGGGATAAAATAATCAAATTCTGGTACCGGACAGAACCATTTTTTTTAATCATCTGTGCCGACGGATAAAAAGTATTTTCGAGAAAAACGCGTTCAAGGTTTGGAGAAGATAATTCTCATTGAAAATTTATACTTACATTAATCATCTATTCCTGGCGCGTACAGTATACCTTCGGTTTCTTCATAAGCATCATTTTCAGCAATTCTCGCTGATCTAGGATTATTATTTCACTTTTCGCGACGTCAGACACCTTCTCCTATGCGAGTGTCATCGGCCGGTTATGCAAAGTTCATGGTCTTTGATTGGGAATTGCTTCCTAAGGTATATGCGTCAGAGATTGGACTTTGCAGGTATCCACCTCTCATAAAGAAAATTGTAAGTACCTTGTAACAGAAAAGATGTTGCACTCTGAGAATTCTCGTACACTTAAAATATACTCGGACCAACTCAAATTGCGCTTAAATATTACAGCCAGATATTTAAAAACATTTTCAATTTTAAAGCAATTGGTGTTACAAGCTTAAGTCAAAAGAATCCCTAGAATTAAGAGTAGCACATGCATTACTGATTAGGTTATACCTTCCGCAATTTGATGTATGGAATGTATGTGTGGCTATAAAACATAAATTTAGTTTTGTTACTAGCCAATAGTTTGTGTCCAGCGAACCAGATTCTTAATAAGTGGACATCATGATTGATATCGGCTACTAAGTTGTCATATAATATAGTGTTGACAACATCTTAGTGTTGGTAACACCTTATGAGATTGTCTCTGAAGTTGACATTCATTCTGGCTGTCTGTCTATATATTGTGCTCACATGTGCTCACACGCATTATTGAATTGAAATTAAATTAAATAAAGAAGTATAACAATAAAGTAATATCTTTGCGTATTAACTTACTACACTGGCGACGAGGAAAACAAAGGAAGATGAACGAAACTGGAATGGCACACATCAACAGTGGCAACTTTTGGCAAATTGGATCAATTCCAACCTGCAACGATGTCGTGCAAGGAGAGGATGGAGTTTTATTTTGAAGCCAACGGGATCAAGAACGAAGTGCAACAAAAAGAAATTTTTTTATCATGTGTAGGAGAAGCCACATACGAAATCATTCGCTCTTTATTGAAACACCATTAGGGCCCAAAGATGTTACATTCCAAGAGATTCTTGAGAAGTTGTATGGTCATTTCCATCCAAAACCGAACGAAATCGTGCAAAGGTACACGTTTCACAAGAGGACTCAAAAGGTTGGGGAGTCCATAGCCGACTTCGTGATAGACTTGAGAAAACTATCTGAGCATTGCAATTTTATTGAACTAAATAACATGCTACTCGATCGAATCGTATGTGCTGTACTGATGAAGCAGTACAAAAAAGATTATTTGGTGAGCCGAAGTTGGATTTTCAACGAGCATATGAACTGGCTCTGGTTCATGAGGCTGCACATAAGAATGTACCCGATGTTCGAGGTATGAAATTTTGGCTTTCTCCAGTCAAAACCGAAAGCCAGATTACAGAGCGAAAGCTCTATCCAAATGTTTTCGTTGCGAAGGAAGCTATCCCCAAGAAAAATGTTTTTTTTTTTGTTAAAACAAAATGTGCGATTTCTGTCAAATGATAGGACACTGCAGGAAAGCTTGCTACAAAAAGAAGGCGGACAGCAGACAAAAGGGAGAAAGACACGAAGTTCACGTGGTACAAGAAGCATCTGGATTGCAGGATGAAACAATAATGGATAATTATTTTTATGAAATTAACAACACATCAACAGAGAACATAAATGAAGTTATGGAAGAATTTGAAATCGACTCCGAGGCATCATGCACTGTGATTTCTGAATACCGATCAGGAGCTGGAGACATCAACGCTCAGTTTGCAGACCTGGTCCAGGGAAAACTCAAAGTTTTAGGATCTGTTTGGGTGAATGTTTTGAATGTAACTTGCTGGTTGTTGTCGTTTCAGGTGGAGGTCGGAGTTTGTTGGGTCGGAACTGATTTAGTCCTTTGAGTACATTGGTTGAAGGATTGTGCGCTATGGAATTAAAGACGGATTAGCAAAGTATGAAGTTGAAATACGCAAAAGTTTTTAAAGAAGATCTAGGCGCTCATGTAGGGCCCGCCATTAACAAGATATACTTAACCTAATGGGGCGAGGAGAAATGGTGGACGGGGGAGATCTTAAGGGAGTGGCATATTGAGCACCGCTTTTTTTATTTCTTGTTTGCTGCTATTTAGGTCAAAGACTTCTCCGTAGTTTTTCGTTATACGCAACATTCTGGATATGGGTTCAAAGTGACCGTAGTTGGTGCGATGAGTTCGGATCAGGAAGAGTGGGACAGATCTTAGATTACGGGGATTGAGAGTGAATCCAATATTTTGCGTTATTGTCGAGCAGTCGATATTTCCAGTCAGTAACTGGTGGATAAAAAGTACATCAGCGACTTCACGACGTTTTTTAAGGCTATGAATGCCAATTAGTTTGAGCCTATTTTCATAGGGGGGTAATCCATATGGATCGGCCCAATGTAGACCACAAAGTGCAAAACGGATAAACCTGCGTTGGACTGCTTCTATTCTTTGAATGTGGGTGACCAAACAAGGGTTGGAAAATTCTTTTGACCAGCGTTTGATAAAGCCGTGTGAAGAGTTAGCTTTATTTATAATGCTGTCAATATGTGAGTCGAAATTCAATTGTCTGTCACAAATAATACGTAGAACCCGTACTTGGGTAGTGGAAGGAATAGGCTCATCGCAGATGAAGTAGGTTCTTGGAGGGGGAGGTAGACGTTTACGGGAATAGGTTTTCGCTTGACATTTGATGACATTAAGCTCAAAAAAGTTTTGCTTGCACCATACCGAAAACTTATTCAAGTCATCTTGCAGGCAATGGGAGTCAGAAGGCAATGAGATGACTCTGGAAATTCTCATGTCATCAGCGGAAATAGAAAGATTAGAGTTCGTTAAAATGAGATTTATATCGTTAATTGTTAGGATAAAGATGATTGGTCCAAGGTGACTACCCTGAGGGACACCAGATGTTGCTTTAATGGGTTCGGATATTGAAGATCTGAAGATGACCCTGTATCTTCTTCGGTCTTCTAAATAGGATTTGGTCCATGGATAGTTCCTCATATACCTAAAATAACTAGGATCGGGTTCAGCTGTTTTCTTAGAGAAGGATTTGTTAAAATGGTAAAGAGTAGATGGGTAGCCGTCTGACTTTCTTTTGGTATTAACAAACTGGTAGAACCGTTTAGGGCCCGACACTAAGCTAAAGTGCATGCGGTAGAGGTACTCAAAGAAAGACTCACAAAGTTCAAAAATACGATTATATACCAATCTATAATTACTGTAGTCGGAATCAGATCGAGTTCTTAAGAATTTGTGCCACAACTTGTTTCTGTTATTACGAAGAGAGCGCAACTCCTTGCTGTACCAGGGAGGAGCTGATATGCAGTCCAAGGTATACGGAACCGATTGGGGAAAAGCAGGAGAAAATTAATGAATAGAACGTTGATAGGGCAAGATCAAAGTTAGTTGTCTCAGCAATAAAATCAAAGCTAATGTTGCTGATGAGGTTTTTAAGTTTGTTAAAGTCGGTTCTTCGGAAGTCAAATGAAAATGAATTTTCCTAATCGACACATGTGTTGCCATTTTCATATGAATATTTAATTGACCAGGGGGGGTGAAGGCGGTCTAGGGTAGAAAGAAGATGATCACTCCTATAAACGACACATTTATCTGAATCGGATGTGAAGACAAGGTCGAGTTGTCTGTTCATTGTATTAGGTATTCCACTAATCTGATGCAGACTTGAGTTGGTTAGGCAGTCCACCGTCAATATTTCTATTTCAGAGGTCGAATTACGAGAGACAAAATGAGACGAATCATCGGAAGGCCCCCATATAAGGTGAGGGAGGTTGAAATCTCCTACTAGAACAACGCAAGCTTCGGATTGTGCATCATCAGTCAAAAAATCAACTGCCTGAACTACAGGTTGATAAGACTCAATGGGTTGAGATGGGTGAATGTAGCAACAAAGTACGTAAAGACATCGTTTGGGGAGCGTAATGTTGGCACATACTAACTCAAAGTTGTCAGTGTGGGGAATATCGACAGGAGTTGCGTGAAAGCAGTTCCGGGTTGCTAGTAAAACACCGCGGCCATAAGGATTATCAGCTCTTTCAAATCCATCTTTTCGAAAAACGTTGAAATTTGGAGGAAACAGCTCATGGTTTTTAATGTCTGGAATTAGATTTGTTTCAGTAAGAGCAATTAGGTCATAGGGAAACTTTTGAGAATTGAGATATACCGAGGAGATTTTAGAGCTCAAACCTCTTACATTTTGGTAGTAAATGGACAGGCATAGTGGACTGGAGGATACAGATTTCAGTTTGTTAGGAACTGTAATAGTTTTTTAAAATTTGAACGAGTTCTTTGCAAATGGGAAAGACGTTTGGAGCTGACATGCGAAGACAACGTAGAAAGATCATTATGAACTTCGTCGGAAGAGATGTCGAAACTCTCATGGTAGCGAACGAAAATTTGCATTAATTCCGCTGGCTTAATAGGAAGACCTTCTCGTTGAATCGAAACCATTATGTTGGTTTTGGTTATGCCAGCAATGCAAACGGAGTTGGGTTTGTCGTGTAAGTAGGCAAGGTAGAGCCGAACATTTTCATAAATGCAGCGGTCTCTCAAACGAGATACTACATAACGACTGTCATCATTCATATCAGAAAATTTTTTAGTGAGTTTGACAGTTGGTGGAAGGAGTGGGTCAAGGTATTTTGGGTGAGAATCGGAGGCACGAGCGGATGATGAAGGGACAGGATGGTCAAGCACCCCGGAACTAGAATCTTGACTAGTGAGGGGGGTTGGATCAGGTGGATTGATAGATGAAGATGAGGAATGGGTGGTTGGGTTTAGTATATGGGAGCTAATAAAATTAGGATATTTGTTGGATGGGGCATTTTTAGTTGGAACTTGGGTAGAAGGCGCAGGAGCAAGGTTAAATGAAACTCTGTTTTGAAGTGGCTTTAAAGATTTGGTGAGGTTAGGGAGAGAATTTGGTGTAGCGACTCTGTTGTTTTTGTTTTAGATGGGGCAAAGGGGGGAAGGAGCGAGGAGAATCTTGGAAATATATTGGTCTTAAATGACCAGTTTGAGTCGGGATGTTGATGGGATATGGCAGAATTGTTCGGGCTATGTTTTATTTTAATAGTAAACGTATGGGTATACGTATTTTAAAACACTGGCCGTTTTTGCTCTTGACTTTGCCAACTTGTTTACATTTGACGTCTTGTATACCGAATTTCCTCCTAAAAAGGGCTTTGGTCCAGGACGGACTTGCGTGATGTGGGGCAGCTTGGAGGAAGAAAGTAGACAGTTCCGGTTCTTTGATGGCTTCAAAATTCATTTTATTTAATTTTTGGATTCTGTTGGTCCATTCAGGGAGAGTCCAGGATGTTCCAAAAGCCCTAATTATTGGCAATGGTCTTGCGACGGGATTGGTGATCGAAGTTGCATTTATCGTAGAGGGTTTAACGGGGGCTTCGGTGGTAGCGGCTATTGAATGAGTTAGGGCTGAAGTGGTTGAGGGTGATGTATATAGCTCGTCGTGTAAGGATTTGTTACTCGGGCTTACTGCAGATGGAGGTGCATGCGGCTTACTAGAGATGTGCTTTAATTCCTCCAATATCTGCATTGTGGTTGATCTAGTGGATGCAGCTTCCTGACTAAGAAAATTGAGGTCATGTTGGATGGATCCGATGTTTTCGGTATGTTCAACATGCTTGAGATGTAGAAGAGTTCATTGGTCAGCCAATGTTGACATAATTTTTCCCAACTGAATTGACGTTGATTTAATCGCTGGTAATGTGTTTGAGCAGTGAGACTTATCAGAATCTACTAATTTAGTGATTTTAGAGTACAGGGATTGAACAGCTGATTTTATGGTGGTTATGCTGTTATCGATCGAACAGTTTAGATTGTCATGGCTCTCTGAAATGAGTTTGGTTATATTTTTACTGCTGAATTGAACTTCGCATTTCAGCTCTGTAATCGAGTTTGCAAGCCCAATTAGTTGCTGGTTATTACATTTTATAGCCAGCATTATATGTGCCAGGGAGATGGTCCGGCACTCTACACAAAAAAAGCTGAATATGCGCTTATACTCTTCGAGATGAGTTTTAGCGTTTCTGCTCAAACCAATGCATACGGGATGGAATTTCTTTCCACATATCCCATTGCATGTAACCATTTCCACTGTGTTAGTAGGTACAGCGCAGTCAGCAAATCCACAGGAAGACATGGTTAAATTAGATCAGAATATTAGTAACTAGGTTATTAATTATTATTGTTTTTTTTTTAAGACACTGTGTTTTGATGACACTGAGAAGTTATGGTGTAAGTGATTGGGAACAGGTAATATGGTTCGAATGGGTTCAAACACGAAACCAAAAAAGAAAAAGTCAAACAGAAAAACAATTATTCACAAATTATCGCGGAGCGAAATTGAAACACGTCCGAACTTGATGGTGGGTAAGGAAATTTTTTGTAATAATATTTTTAAAAAATCCTTAGGTTGTAGCTTAAGGTTTAATTAATTTACCTGAAAAACCGTGTTCACAGGCATTTTACTTAATTATTAATTTACTGCAAATAATTTACTGCAACATTGGAACATGTGAATTTTCTATAATGCGAATTAGTGAAACTTTGTTATTAATGGGAACTTTGTAATTTTGTGATGAGTACTGTGGATGAAGAGTATTGATGGCATAGGCCTGACCTGCCTGACGTAAAGCACATACCCCGAGCGGAGCAACGAAGTTGCGTGAGCGGGACCTGCCGCTTGCGGAAAGAGAGTTGAAATCCTTTAATCCCGCGAAGCGGGTCACCCGTGTACTCTTAATTAAGAAAACTATTGATATAGGCGTCTGCGAGATGTTTAAATAATACTCATTAACTTATTCAAAGGAAGACTACGTACATACTCGTAAATGCCCAAAAACAAAACTAAAGTAGTAATTTCAATTTCAATTTGCTCAAAAACTAGAGGACATAAAGCCATGCGGTTTTTTGTGTTGGATTCAAAATTAATACGCACATTGAATACAAAAAACCAATTTGGCACATTATTTCAAAATTTTGAGTAATATTTTTGTTTTTAAGCTTTTACCAAGAGTTTGAGTTTGAATGTGAATTATTCAAAAACTATTTACACGAATAATTTAATGTAAATTTTATATTAAAGAACAAGTTTCGGGCTTTTATATTCTGTATAGTACTTTATCGTAAGTATTACTGTTGTTTTTTAATAATTTTTTTCCCATCTTAAGTCATGTGTTTTTAAATTGCCCATAACTCCTAAACGGGACAAGATGGACCCTCCCCCCCTCCCATAGTAAAAAATGCTAGTTTTTAACTCCTCTACAAAATACCGTTATCAATTCTTGGCGCCAAAGTTATCGTACTCGTGCCCTTGCTGTGATCGTTTTCAAGAACTCTACATCACCATTCCATTCCACAATTTACATTTCACCATTGCTTGCAAACTTGTGAACACTAATTAAAAACTCAATAAACTGTAACAATGAATCGGATCAAAATTCACTTCCCAATCGTCTTCACCTTGCAATTTATGGACAGATGTACTATCAAAATCAGTATTTTCCTCAGCAGTATATTGATTTCATCTAAAACTTCTTTTCTCCTGGGTGTCTTCCTCTTTTCGTGCCTTTCTTGTCCATTTTAACTAGACGTTAACACGTTCAAACACAAGCGTATACTGATTTTCTAGTTCGAAAAATTCAAAAATTATAAGAGCTAGATATTAGAACTTTGAAATACAAGCATATACTGACTTTCACTTTTCTTTAAAATCCCAAAATCCTATGCGTCGTACACGACAAGTATACATTTTTCAAGGCTATAGGGTCACAAACAATAGAGCAGGTATGAGCGCCACAGCTGCAGGGTACGCTCTACCCTATTATTTGCTGTAACTTTAAAATGACTTAGTGTATCGGTCTAAATTGTTCACAGTATATTCTCAAATCATTAAATTTTGAAAAAATGAAAAAAAAAAAATCGATTATTTGAAGATCGAACATGAGACTACCCCTTAAACGATAAGAATTACATACATAGGCTTCTCCAAAAGAAGTGAAAAATTGACGAGAAGGCTTCATTCGAGGATATTGCGTATTCAGAGATGTTACTCCAGAAACATGTGCCAGAATGTAAACAAAGCCCTGTAGAGATTTTTTTTTTTTCCCCGGCGAGGGCAGGTGAAAATCTTCCATCAGACACTATGAGGATCAGAAGCGCGTGCTCATAGTAGTGTGAGATTCTTACTCACTAAAAACACCTCCCTTCGTTGTTAATTTTAATACCGCAACTAAGTAGAACTTATCAAGCAGTTTTTATTTCATAAGTTAATCACGATTGGTAGGACACTTTCCAATGGAAGACCCTACATATTCCGCTTTCTTAATGCGGTTTCAATTTATCGCGCAAGGTCCAACGGTTTAGTTCGTTGAAGACGGCGTAGTATGTTTCGTTCGTCCAAGATTTCTAGGACTGTATTGTTGATATGGCCGCTTAACCGGACTTTATGTTTTCGTGCGCAGTTCCTGACTTCATCTTCCACGAAAGGAACTCCGAGGTCTCGATGCAGGTCATTATTTCTTATGAACCATGGGGCACGCACAAATTGTCGTAGCACTTTATTTTCAAAAGTTTGTATTATATTTATATTTGATTTCTTAGTACAACCCCAGAGTTGTATACCATAGGTCCACACCGGCTTTAGCACTTGCTTATAAAGAAGCAGCTTGTTTTCTAAGCTTAGCTTGGAATATTTACCAAGTAGCCAGTACATTTCTTTGTATTTGGCCTCTAGTTCTTTTCGTTTCTTTTTAACATGCGTTTTCCATTTAAGCTTCGCGTCAAGTGTCATTCCCAAATACTTAACTTCGTTTGCAAAGGGGATACACACCGAGTTTATAGAAATGGGCAAGTGATTTATCTTTTTGTAGGTGAAGTCAACATGTACAGATTTTGTCTCATTAAGGGTAATTCGCCAGATCTTTGTCCACTCGTAGACTTTATTTAAAGCAGTCTGAAGTTTCGCCGTTGAGTCTTCTATTGATTCTCCAACCGCTAAGATAGCGGTGTCGTCAGCAAAAGTAGCGAGAACAGTATCCTCGACGTGTGGTATATCTCTTGTATATAAAAGGTACAAAAGTGGGCCCAGTACGCTTCCCTGCGGTACTCCGGCTAGGATATCTTTAAATTTCGAAACATCATTTCCGTATCGAACGCGAAAAATTCTATTTTCAAAATAGCTTGTCAATATATTATAAAGCTTTAATGGCAAAATTCGTCGCAGTTTGAACTTCAAACCTTCATGCCATACTTTGTCAAAAGCTTGTGAGACGTCAAGAAATACGGGATTTTTCAATTACATCAGTAATACTATGCACCTGATCAATTGTTGAATGCTTAGTCCGAAATCCAAATTGATGGTTGGGAATAAGATTTTGGTTTTCGATAATTGGGAGAAGACGTTTTAGCAAAATCCTCTCAAAGATTTTCGACAGGATCGGTAGAAGAGAAATGGGTCTGTATGATTTTTTATCGTTTGGAGGTTTTCCTGGTTTTAGTACCATAATGACTTCAGCAACTTTCCACTGACTTGGCACGTATTCAAGCCTCAGAGCCGCGTTAATAATGTGTAAGAGCTTTATAAGTGCTTTTTGAGGTAGCATTTTCAGAACTTCTCCGGTAATAAGGTCATACCCCGGAGCCTTCTTTGGTTTTAATTTCCTTATTACAGTTTTAATTTCAGCAAGAGTTGCATTTGTCATTACAAAATTACGAGTACTATATGCTATTTCTAAAGAACTGGTGCCGGGTACCAGCCTTGGGCCGTCGGAGGGCTTGAAAATTTCTTCAAGATAGTCGGCAAAAACCTCCGCTTTTTCCTTATCCCCCTTAGCCCATTCGTTATTGCCGACCTTGATTGGTGGCGCGGGGATTTTGGGCCTTTTTAAGCATTTTAAAGCTTTCCGAAGCGAGTAATTTGTTTCTTTTCCTGCAGTCAGGTTTTGAACATATGTATTTACTTCGGAATTTCTGTAACTTTTAAGAGTCTCCTTGAGCAGATTACAGAGCCTGTTTAAGCGTGTTTTATCCTGCGGCGCTCGAGTTGTTTGCCATCTTTTGCGAGCTTTTCTTTTTTCTCTTATCATATCTTTTACCTCAGGCGGGTAGTTTAAGTTACGTTTAGCCGTGTTTTTTCGTTGACAAGGTGTATTGTTCCACGCAGCACATTTGACTATTTCAACGAAAGAATCCACTTCGATTTCGAGTTCAAGTGCTGCTTTAAGTGAAACGTCTAGTTCTAGGTTATTATTAATCTCATTTCTGAATCCTTCCCAATTAGTACTCGTATTTCGTCCAGTTAGTCTTAATGGTCCTTGTTTTTTAATAAACGTGTCGTTCATTGTCAGTATGACTGGAGAATGATCGGAGGAAAGATCGAAGCTTTCATCAACGTCTATATCCGAGTTACGAATTCCTTTAACAACGAAGAAATCGACAGATCGGGTATTTTCGTTGTATCTGTTGGCCAATAAGTGGGCTTGCCCGTTGAATAGAAGTCACAATTGTGTTCCATACATGCTTTATAGAGTATTTTACCCTTTTGGGAGACACATCTTGATCCCCAAAAAGTGTGTTTGGCATTGAAATCAGCGCCAATCATAAAAGCCGATCCAAGAGAATTGAATATATTTTTAAATATATGTTTTGAAGGCGTAAATTGTGGAGGACAGTAGATGGCTGAAATAGTAAAGGAGTTCCGTACCAATTTTACGCGCACCGCAATTAGTTGTACAGACTCGAGCTCTACTTTTATATCTTCGTTGTGCTCAAGAGACTCTTTAATGTATACAGAGGATCCGCCTCTCGCGTTTCCCGAAGGGTGATACGCGTAGTAATCTTTAAAACCTTTAATTTTTGCAGATGACCCATTTTTCAAGTGGGTTTCGGAAATCAAACAAACGTCAATGTCGTTTTTCCTTAGGAATAACTCAAGTTCATAAAGTTTTTCTAAGATTCCGTTTGCATTCCAGGTGAGTACGTTTGATTTTTCCCTTTTCATTTTTTAGGCGAAGGACGTTTTTTATTGAACCTATTTTCAAACTTCTTTAGCTTATCTAAAATAAGTTCATTGATTTTGTTTTGCTGCTCAAGCTGCGCGAGAATAACGGAAAATACTTGGGAAGCAGGATCTCCGGAATCTTTTGCCTTTAGCTTGGTAGCTTCAGCGTATGTAAGTTTTTCCGATGCTTTCTTTTTAACACTGGAATCAATCACTTTCGCCTTGGCGTTTTTAACGATATTTTGAGCAGATCACGATGTTTTTTCTTTAGTTTTGGGATTCTCTTTTTGTGGCTTAAACAACTTGTCACGTCTATTTTGCAACTCCCTTGCTACTCCTTGTTAACACAAGTCGGAGGGGTTTGTTTGCTTACGTTGCATTCTTTGGACAGGTGTTTACCTGCGCATTTTACGCACCGAGGCTCTTTTTGGCAGTAAGCTTGCGTATGGTTAAATTCCTGGCATCGCTTACACTGCGGGATCAGTTTCGAGTTTTTGCGTCGAGGCTCAATTTTAACAATAATGTTGAGGATTGACTTAATATCGTATATTTTTTGGGTATTTTCAGTGTTCTCAAAGGTTAGCATAAAGAGGGGAAGGCTACGTTTAACTGTCATATCCTTTCCTTCAATTTTTTGTTTCTCTCGCTTTTCGATGTTGACGACATCAATGATTTTAAAACCCTTGTTTTTTAAATCACTTACGATATCTTCTTTTGGGCAAGACGGATGCAGTCCTCTGGCGACGACACGAATAGGTCTTTCGCACTTGTTCTCGTATGTGAACCATTGGATTTTTTCGACGCTTAACTTGCGAGAAAGAATGCAATAGTTGTCAGCGTCCTTGACGTTGACTTTCCATACATTATTATTGCGCGATGTTACTATATAGTCCGATCTCGGCAGGGTCATCAATATGTTTTGGAGTTTCTTGTAATCTGAAACTCCAGTGACATTGATTGGCGGGGGTGTTCGTTGTTTTTCCGCTTTGATTTTTTCAGGACTCATGTTATTTTTGCCATTTTTCTTCGATTCATCTCCCTTTGCTTCACGTTGAGAGACGATTTTGGGAGAAGACGCAGCTTTACGCTTTTTTCCGGGACGTTTTTGCAAGATCCAGTCGGTTTCTCGACCTAGCTCTTCTTCATCTGTTTCGTAGATATTTTTAACAGATTCAATAGACATAACGTCGCTGTTTGACTTTTCCTTGGTTTTCAGTTTTTTCAGTTCTTTTTTAAGATCTTCGCATATCGCTTCCATTTTGGTTAGCCTAGTACGAAGTTCGGTATTTTCGTCTTTCAGGCTATTTATTTTCGCTGAAGTCCATTCTTCGCAAGACGACGTTTTTGGTGTCGTTGGACTTCTTTTGTTATTTTCTTGTTTTGGAGATCTAGGTGGTGGAGATCTCGAAACCCGTGAACTTTTTCCGAACGTGTTGATAAGATGCAATAATTGGCTCGCCCCAGAATCCATCGAGCCGACCTCCGTAGAGGGTGGATTTTCCAGCATAGCTGGTCTGCCACCTGGGGTAATAATTCCATTTGTTTTACTCATTGCATAATTAGTATACACTTCGCGCTCGGTACACGGAGGGTGCATTTTAGTCGCCTCTTACGACAGGCATGCATACCTCGGGTATATTCTAACCCCTACCCTGTAGAGATGAAGAAGGAAACCTCGTATTAGACCCACATTGAACGCTCAGACTGCTCAACGTTTTGAAAATAAAGTATAGGTCAGTACCAGAGCTCAATCCCATCAAAGCTCAATGCAAACTAGGTGGAAATGATTTGATAGAGTACATACAGCCTATTTCTATGAATTAGTCAGATAAGTGTATGGAATCTTAGCATCGTTTATCATTGAGGTATTGTCAGTGCATTTGGAAATAGGGAAGCCGTCAAAGCGGGCTAAATCGCGTTTTCCAACTGCAAGCAATGTTTTTCAGAGATAAATAAGGGACAAAAGTTTCGAACTAAACAACGTATCACGGCAACATAAAACCGATATAAAATTCATTCAAGCAATGACGTGGGGAAATGTCGGAACAGGACAAAATACTTGAACTTGCAAGCATTACTGCACTGCTAATTGAATACTAAACTTGAAACGAAATATTGTTAGCGCCCGTGAGCTTAAAATGCAGGTGGTTTGAAAAGTCTCGGGACTGACTTATCCATACGATTTTTGTGTCAAAATTTGATGACATTTCGACTATTAGTCATTGGGATATTGAAGTTTTACTTGTGTACCCTTAGATGTTTGCAAAACTAAGGTACCATGGAAAACCATTAAAACCCAAGAATTGTTCGAAAAGTGTTATAAGGAATCTGTTCCGTTGAAAGCTATCAGCTATTGCTGTTTTGCTGAACTCAAACGCGGTCGTTACCGAACGCTCTGGGCCCCCAAATGAGTCTGGTACGCCGGAAAACATAAAAAAAGTCCACGAAATCGTTTTGAACAACCCTAAAGTGAAACTGCGTGAGATAGCTGACACCGTAAAGATATCAATAGAACTTGTAAGTACAGCATATTTTGCACTAGTATTTGGGTATGCGACAGCTCTGTTCGGAGTGGGTACCACGTTTGCTTACAGTTGACCAAAAACAACAACGTGTTGATGATTCAGAGCATTGTATGGAGCCCCTAGTGATTATTACCCGTTCAAAAGTCTCAAAAAACTGCAAAGACCGACGCTGGAATAATTTTACCACTCTTAGAAGGTGACTATGCCGATGAATAAAGCTGAATTATGACAAACAATTTTGGTTTTATATGTTAGTCTCGGGTCTTTTCGAAATTATTTTGACGCGTCTTTGATGAGCTCTTAGCTAGAATATCAAGGGAGAAAATAACTTTCGACGGTGAAGAACCAAGCTGTCAATACCAAGACTACCATGAAGGAAACGGTTTCAGAACGAGTAACTCAGCATTATATTACATAGCAGTCCTTCAATGAAGTCCCTCAGTTTTTCAATATTTTATTCCAAACGTTTTTGAAGGTTTCGTACGCCTGTCAGCTCATCACTTCTGATCAACTGCCGAGCATGCTAGGTAATGGCATCAGAAATTAGCTCATGCAGGCGCTCCCTTAACTTTGGCAACAAGTTGTAGTCTGGTAGGCCAATGTCTGGGTTGTATGATGCATAAGGTAAGAAACAGTAATTCAACCACTCATGTAAAATCAGTGACTTACGTGTAATTAAGTCAAGTCCTTCTGCGAGTATGTGTATTATCCTCTTCAATTTTTGATAAAAGTGAAGTAATACGCTGCTGTCACACTTCTTTCACATGGACGGATGGGCTCCTATATTTGTTTGACTGAGATTTCATCTCCAGTTCGAAGTCTGTAGCCTACGTTTTATCAAAAGTGATTACTCGAAATCTTTTCTTGCGTTAATGCTTGTCTTCGCTTGTACAGAACATCTGGGTTGGAGTACGTAAAATTCTATCCTAATGATGTCTTGTACAATATAGCGCGAACCTAATAAGAGTGGACAATTTCGTCATTAAGCTAGAGCAATTAACTCGACGAACAACCTGATCTCCGGGGTTTATTGCCCTAATCATGTGTACCACGAGAATGTGCACTTTAACGCTAAGAAGCGCTCCTCTTTCTGGATAAAAAAGGGGCTGATCCAGGATAGACTAGCGGTGCCGTAACCTTCTACGTCGCCCAAATCGCTGTGGAGCTACTCAACTGCGACAGAGACATCGCACACGGCAGTGCGGAGCGTCTCCGGTTTAGTAGGACGGTAGGGAGTCGTGATTTAAAGGATGTTGCTTAGCAGCACCAGGAATTTTCGTGGCTCAATGACGAGAGGAAACTTCTACGTCATTACTTTCAAATTCGGGCTAACCCCTCGTGGGACAGGGTCGCTTTATCAAAGCGGCATAACGTCAAATTTTAAGATTTGGCCTTATGTCGCTTGGCCTTATGTCACGACACCTCATCAATTGACATTTTCGGCCTTTTTAGCGCATCCGTTATGCTCTTGCGGATTAGGCTACTGCAAACAGGACACTACTGTCTGCTCACCACAAACCTCACTTAAAGCCTGATGAATTTCTGTATGATTTTTGTCACGTGTACGAGTTAGCCGTACTTATATACAGTGGACATTGCAAAACTAACCCACTTAGGCCTATTGACCTATTGTGATGTCACGCGGAGCTGTGGTTCTCCTACTCTTGGAAACAATTTGAACTTCTGACGAAGCGTAGGAGACACTTGAAGTCTAGATCGCTTAAGTCATCTTAAGTAGATTTTCTTCTATGGAAGAGAATTGGGCTGGGCATCTCAAGAGTAGATGGAGGATTGTCTCCTTTTTTTTTAAAGAACTTAACACTCAATTGGTTATGAATACACTTCTAATGCCAAAGTAGCATGCAAATTCTGCATGCTTGCCTATAAGGCAGCGTCCAGTGATGTCACCTTTGATAACGCTGAGATGCTTCTAATTTAGACAGACGTTTGGTCGCTAGACATGTGGACCCAGCAGTCAACCTAAGATTTGTTCTTCTATTAGCATCCAACGTAGCGGCTGGTATACCGATGATACCTTTTTCTGGTAGGATAGGTAGAGCTGTTCCAATTCCCTAAAATATCTCTGTGGACCAACACCCAATAAAGGTGAATGTTGAACTGTTCTACCATGTTCATGAGAGATAATCAGAAGATAAGGACGGTTTCAGAATTTTGTGAGCCTGAGTCCAGGGCCTGTCTGTCCAAAAAGATATCACGTTTTTCTTCAGCCAGGACTGAAATTTTTTAATCTCAAAAATGTTTGCCTGGAGCACGCTACAGTGATTGAGAAGGCGGGCGAATAGTTCAAGTGAAACAGAATATCCAATGCCATGATGGGAGTAGTACGTAAGGCTTCGCTTATGCACAGACATCCTGTCCTCGGGACTTTGCTTAATTTGCTGAAGTTGATTGCATTGTCTAAGCTGGTACCGGTGATTGAGGGAGGGTCTATGATTCGAATTTTATATTTCCTGGTAAAGAGGACAAGATCAGTTTTACGGGCATTTACTTCCAAACCACAGCGATCCGCCCATCGAGTTTATCTTGTTAACATTTTGCTGTAAGATGCTTTCCTGAGACGGCTATAGAAACGGCCTTGCCGCGTACCTCTGCTGACACAGAGCAGAAGTTCCACCCATTTCGGAGCTGATAATTCTGCTATTTAGCATAAGACAGATCAGCTCTCTAAGTGAGTCGTCTACCTTCAGAGTTGACAGCGTATTCGTGATTGCGAATGTGGTGAGATTGTTAAAGGCACCTTCTACGTCCAGGAAGGCAACCATTGTGTACTCTTTATATTGTAGAGATCATTCGATGTGGCTAGTCAAAGAGTGCAGAGCCATTTCCACCGACTTTCCATTACAGTACGCATGTTGAGCCGTAGACAAAGGTCGTCTACGAACAATTCTAGATCGTATATGGATAGAGTTTTCAGAAGGAAATATGTTAGACTTATAGTTCTGAGCTCCTTTGGGACGGTTCGACCCAACGAACTTGTATGCAGAGCCCAAAAGCTGCTTGTCTTTGGTAATCAGACTGAATTTTAGTCGCACCTGGAGTATTCCTGCTGACGTTGTTACTGACAGTCAATAGGGAGCTACCTGGGTATCCAGTTGATTTTTCTCAAACAGTTAGGTAGAGAGGATTTTTTTAAGGCTTAATGCAGCACAAATTTCTGTTGTTTTGCCACAGAATGACGTCCATGATTGTCCCTTGTCTTCCCTAGTTCTTTTTTATATATTTTGAAAGATTCCTTATTTGAGTCCCAGTCTGTCACCTTTTTCGTGCCTTTTGCTTGTTTGAAAAGTTTCCTGCAAGCGTTTTTAAGTGGTCAGATTGCTGAATGTCTTTTTCTTGCATCTAAGTTGAATGAGAGGGCAGGAAGCAGCCAATGTAAAGGGTAAAGGGCAAATTGGGAGACTTAAGAGTTCATAGGAGAGTAGTTTTAAAAGTGTTCCTCTGTATTTTGGCCAATCAGTTTTCCGATAATTCCGAAATGCTAGTCGGCGGGGAGGAGCATTATTTAGACTGAATTGGAAAAAGAGTGTTCGGACGATACCATCCAGCTCGTTATCATTTCAGTGATGTGATGCTGAGATATGCCGCTGGCAGCCAGTAGGTACCCTTGGCAGTCTCCATCTAGAAACAACTAGATCGGGGTCGCTGAGATTATTAGGCAAGAGTACATAAAGGCTACGTTATATATGATCACTAATCTGATTTTGCCTTTCGTATAGAGTTTAACATATTCAGATGTGAAACACTCCTTCTATAATCCTTGGTTGCTGCATTAGGGTGATATCTATAATTATCTATAAGGGCACCTTAATTCCTCCAGTTTGGCGACTTTCTAGTCATGAGTTCAAAGGGTTGGGTTGCTGAGCCTAATGATCTCCAGAATGTCTTCTGTGGAGGAGGGTTCAGCTGGGGTCGAGGTGCTGGTTCTAAGTCTGTTAGGAATATCCTCCTTAGCCAAAACCTCGAGCCTTGCATCCGGCCAGACCTCTCCTAATCCATCTACGGCTTTTGTATGAAATCGAGAGATCTTTGATCGGCATAAGCAATCGGCTTGACGTGGGCTTCGTACCAGTATTGCTTGTGATGGGATTTAATTCGAGGTTTTCTAGCATGACGGTTAAGAAACTGCCCGAAAGCTTTAAATTCACCAACTGCCACCGTTCAGGTGAAATTGATCTCTCAATGTCGCTTTTATCGACTACCGCGTTCGTTATGGCGTCTTTTAAGACTTTGTGTGGCTTTGGAAGGTCCTGCCGGAGGTTTTGGCGTTTTTCAACTCGGGCCCTATATGAACTGGTGCGGTTTCCTCCAACGATTTCTGGAGATTGTAAGGGACTTTCAGCGTTTTGGGAGCAGTGGGTAATCGGTACTTTAGGATTTTGTTGGTCCACTCTGCTTTGTTCCTTCTCTCCGCAGTTCTCTCGACCACCGGAATGGATACGAAGATTTTGATAATACGCACGGCATTTCGGAGTCTGATGTAGAGCACCTTGGATGAGGTTCGGAGCGATTGGGCCACTGAATCTTATTTTGAGGAACGAGGTTTAGTAGCAGCAGCAAGTCTGTGGCAGACCATAGATTTTCTGCCTTCCTGGAAGGAAGCGATAGAACGATGATTTGCCACAGTCTTGTCACTCTTTGAAAGCTTTGCAAGGTTTGGCTCGTTGTGTTTCCCTTTGGAAGGTGCACCTTAGCCTGCCACAGTTTTGCTTTTGCTTCGCATTGTAGGAGACTTCCCGGTAATTGGTGCAGTCACGGTATTGCCGCCCGGTAATAATAAACTCGATCTCGAGTTTTGGTTTAAAAGATAATTTCATATGGGACCCGACGAGTTGTGGAGATATGGACGCCCATCTGTACAGGCTGTCGCTGTATACATACGGTCCTTCCTCTAATTCGCCCGAAATACCTTGACCCACTCCTTCCATCAACTGTCAAACTCCCTAAAAAATTGTCTGATATGAATGAAGACAGTTGTATCGTATGTAGTATCTCGTGTGAGAGACCGCCGCATTTATGAAAATTTTCGGCTCTTTCCTACTTGCACGAAAAACCCAACTCCGTTTGCATTGATGGCATAACCAAAACCAATAATATAGTTTCGATTCAACGAGAAGGTCTTCCTATTAAGCCAGTGGAATTGTCGTCAAACTACCATGAGAGTTTCGACATCACTTCCGACGAAATTCACAATGATCTTTCTACGCTGTCTTCGCATGGCAGCCGTAAAGGCTTTCCAACTTGCAAAGAACTCGTTCAAATTTTAAAAACTATTACAGTTCCTAACAAACTGAATTTTTGCATCCTGCAGTCCACAATGTCTATCCATTTACTAAAAAAATTTAAGAGGTCTCCATCGTATATCTCAATTTTCAAAAGTTTCCCTATGACCTAATTGCTCTTACTGAAACAAATCTAATTCCAGACATTAAAAACCATGAGCTGTTTCCTCCAAATTTCAACGTTTTTCGAAAAGATGGATTTGAAAGAGCTGATAATCCTTATGGCCGCGGTGTTTTACTAGCAATCCGGAACTGCTTTCCGGCAACTCCTGTCGATACTCCCCACACTGACAACTTTGAGTTAGTATGTGTCAACATTACGCTCCCAAAACGCTGTCTTTGTTGTTTATAGGAGTAATCATCTTGTTTCTACCCTTGACCGCCTTCATCCGTCCTTGTAAATTATATACTCATATGAAAATGGCAACACATGTGTCGATTCGGAAAACTCATTTTCATTTAACTTCCGAAGAACCGACTTTAACAAACTTAAAGACCTCATCAGCAACATTAACTTTGACTCTATTGCTGAGACAACTAACTTTGATCTTGCCCTACCAACTTTCTATTCATTAATTTTCTCCTGCTTTGCCCAATCGGTTCCATATACCTCCCGAAAGGAATGCATGTTAGCATCTCCCTGGTACAACAAGGAGTTGCTTTCTCTCTGTAATAACAGGAACAACTTGTGGCACAAATTCTTAAGAATTCGATCTGATTCCGACTACAGTAATTATCGATTGGTATATAATCGTATTTTTGAACTTTGTGAGTCTCTTTACCTTGAGTACCTCTACCGCATGCACTTCAGCTTAGTCTCGGGCCCTAAGCGGTTCTACCAGTTTGTTAATACCAAAAGAAAGTCAGACGGCTACCCATCTACTCTCAAAACCATTTTAACAAATCCTTTTCTAAGAAAACAGCTGAACCCGATCCTAGTTACTTTTGGTATATGAGGAACTATCCATGGATCAAATCCTATTTAGAAGACCGAAGAAGATACAGGGTCATCTTCAGATCTTCAATATCTGACCCCATTAACGCAACATCTGGTGTCCCTCAGGGTAGTCACCTTGGACCAATCATCTTTACCCTAACAATTAACGATATAAATGTAATTTTAACGAATTCTAATCTTTCTATTTTCGCTGAAGACATGAGAATTTCCAAAGTGCAAGCAAAACTTTTTGAAGCTTAATGTCAGCTACCTCTCCCTCCAAGAAACTACTTCATCCGCGATGAGCCTATTCCTTCTACTACCAAAGTACGGGATCTAGGAATAATTTGTGACAGAGAATTAAATTTCGACGACTCACATGTTGAGAGCATTAAAAAGAAAGCTAATTCTGCACTTGGCTTTATCAAACGCTGGTCAAAAGAATTTTCCAACCCTTACGTTTGCAGTACTTTTAAAATAAATTTCTATTCCGCCTGTACCCGAACTGGGCCTAACTTCGGGTTGATCGTCGACACAACCATGAGAAGAACCAACTTCAAGTTAGAGTCAGTTCGGCCATTTCGTTTTCAGATTGAATAGAATAAGAAAGTTGTCAGATATATTAAAAATAATTATAATTGAAATAAATAAAAGCTAAAGAAAATATTAGTACTAAACGTTACAAAGTCCCTGTACATTACTTTTGTAAGGCCTCTTCTCGAATATTGCAGCCAAGTTTGGTCACCACATTCAAAGAATTGAAGCAGTCCTACGCAGGTTTATTCGTTTCGCACTTCGTGGTCAACCTTGGGCCGATCCATATGGATTACCCCTATGAAAATTGGCTAAAACTGGCTACCCTAAAAAAAACGTCGTGAAGTCGCTAATGTAATTTTTATCCACCAGTTATTGACTGGAAATATCGACTGCCCGAGAGTAACGCAAAATATTTCATTCACTCCAAATGTCCCACTCCTCCTGATCCGAACTCACCGCACCAACTACGGTCACTTTGAACCAATATCTAGAATGTTGTATATAACGAACAACTACTACGAAGTCTTTGACCTAAACAAACCAACTGCTTGGTATCTGCAAGCAGTTAATGGCGATATGACGGCAAACATTCATGCCGAATCATTTTGTTACAGTCTTGAATCTAACTTAAAAGTCAAAATACAAAATATTGTTGATTTGTTTCCTTTAGGGTCAAGTTGTTTGTGAAAGCCTCATCCAAAAATGAAATATCTGTGATTGGGAGCGCTTTTCAATTGCTTCAATTGGAAAAGTTAAAGCAGGTGTACCTGTTCATAACTTCTCACAACATAATCTACGTAGTATATGTCTTTCACAAAAAAAAACACAACTTCAAAAGCTGTCCATAATTCAAAGTATTCAAAAACTGTCCTCACAGTACAAACACCTCCACCCTAACCATGAATGTAACAACTGAAAAAGTCTGTTACCTTCTAGGTGATTTGCATAATTTTGGCCTGAGGAGCAGGAGAAAAAGTTTCGATGATAACTTTCAAAAAATAATTACATCAACAGCAACGGCAAATGCCTTAGTCGCCTTTAGAAGTGGAATAAAACATCCCAAAAACCTCAAACCCTACACTTCGGGATTCCTTTACCAATCTAAGCCTCAACCATGGAATTTACAAAAGGTGGACCCGCTCTCTCTCTCTCTCTGTGTGTGTGTGCCTCTGTATCACTTTAAAACTTTAAGTCGAGTTAGAATGTAATCGTCGTCCCTTACCGTAAATACCAAAGGGAATTTCCTCAATTTTTAAATTTGACGCGAAAAACATTACTTCTACGAGGCAAAGGATAATTGTGGCATACCCCCATCCTTAGCAATGCGCATCGTTTCTAAATCTCATGGTACTCGTATTCCATAACACATACAACACCAGCAACGAGTGATAATCCTGCGCGAATATAAGAAATAAACTTAAGCAACATTAACTATTCAGCCAGGATAAGGAAAAGCTATAAATTCAGGAGCAAAAATTTCTTATCTCGCAGATACAAAGCGTACGTACCATGGTCTGCCGAAGACTTCCACAACGTTTTACAGTACGATAAAAGCTTAGGCAGAGAGTTGGGTTATAGTTTCGAATTACTTGCGCGGATTAGGGAGCGTACTGTTGAAGGATTGGTTGAGGGGCGGCTGTAATTAGTGCTATAATCAAATAATCCTGCTAATTGCTGTGCTTTGCCTATGAAAACTGCAGGAGAAAAGGATTATCGGCAAAACTCTTAAGGTGTTGTGGAGTGTTCGTAATATCTTTTTCACTTGCTGACAGATAGGTACTCGTATTCAGTTGCAAAATCAATTTTCACCTCGTGCCTGGTGCTTACGAGTAGCGAATGCAGACCACCTACGGTCCCTCCTAGGAGTACCTACTCGTACTTGATGTAATTTTTATTACTACCACAATAATTTTTTTCTTATTTTTTTTTTTTTGGTTGACGCAAATGATATAATTTAAGCCGTGAGAGTATCTAATGAATAAAATAAGTATCTATGCGTGATCATAGGTCATAATGGGGGAGTGTTTTTTTTGTTTCTCTTAATTGAGTCAGTCTACCATTACTGTATGCGATAAAGTGCTATAGACACACGGACATACAGACAGATAGTCAGATAAAAGATAGACATTGCCTGTGAGTGAGGATCTATTTCTGAGTACTGTCTGTCAATTAAGTACAACTACGAATATACTCGTATCTCAGCCGCTTGGCAGGTAGTGGCTAGCTTTCGCTCGGTTTCAATTTGCTTTTTTTATATTTATTTTTATTTCTTCCAATTTGCAATTAATTAACAATGTTGCGTTGCTGTTGATGTTACCGCTTGGGTTTGGGTTCGAGTTTGGGTTCGGGTTTGGTTATATTGTGCTTACCTCCAAGCCGTGCCGCATGTATTGTTTGCGTTTTTCACATTCTTAATGCCATGTCAAACAATTGAAAAGTGTAGGTTTTTTCGCTAAAAAAAACGCAATCCACTTAGATAGAGGCGTGAGTTTAACAACAACGGGGCGGAAAGGATTTGCATTTTAATGTTTTCACCATTTTCCATGGTATGTAATGGCATTTTAAATTTATGGCATTAGTAAGGAATTAATTTTCTAAAAAACAAAAAATTAAAAATAAAAACTGAGGTATCCACCTGCAAGGCGGTTGCGTTTAAGTACCAGAAAATATATGCTGCTGGGAGAAGCGTTAAATCATATTCAAATGTCAATTTTTCTTTCCTTTATAACTGCGTTACTTTTCGCCATTAGAGATTAGAGTTGTGAGATGATATGAGAATAGAGTGTGTGATGCGTACACTGAACTGTCTGCACATATTTTAGATAATCTGAACTTCTCTTGCTCTTGTTTTTAGAAACGACTCATAAAAATGCGCAATATCTGTACAGAAATAATGGGTGCTCGTGGTATAAACGCATCTGTGGTGTCGGGTATTTAAGGAGTTCCACACCAGTATATAACGAGTGTTCAGAAGGACCGAGGACTTGTCTTTTGCGTCGATTTTACTTTCATCAGGACAGTAGTAAATGCCACATTTGTTACGAAAGTAACACAGCAAGTTACCGACTCAACGCAAATTCTATAAGAAGATTCCAGGCTTGTAAGATCTTTCGGAGATTTCCATGACAGGCCATTGGTACATCGAGTTCAAAATGCTGTGCCAGGTTTTAGCTTTATTCAAGAGGAGGGAATCAGAGAACAAGAAGGGTAGTCCTTATACCGAAGATCAAAAAATATGACTACCCGCTCGCTTAGAGCTTTAGATGAAGCAGTATGAGCACCTTCCGATTGAAGGGTATGGGGAGAATGGTTGAGCATCATACACGCAAAACTAAATTGCGAGTGCATCCTTTGCACATAGCATAGCAAAAACCGAAAGACCGCCCAGATTGACGGATAAGAAAACAAACTGGGATGGTTTCAGAAGAAATTGCTTTAAGAGTTCCACTTACGACGCCGTTGCAAATCGAAGACGAAGTTGACAAGTTCGTGGAAATCATCCAAAGAGCTGCGTGGAACAACACTTCCTTTCGAACAAGAGGAATAAAACACGGAAAGCAAATATACGCACCCGATATAGAAGGCCACCTACGAGAAAAAAGGACAACAATCACGTGCGCCCCCGCATAAATCCTATTTGAACCGCCTATCAAATAAGCTAAAGCAAATGCTGCAAGAATACAAGAACCGTGAGACATCTAATTACCTCGAAGGCTTGACTGCGGATCAGAGTTCCAATTATTCGCTCTGGAAAGCCGTGAAGTCGACTAAGAAACCTACCTGTTATGCACTTGCCACCAATAAAAACAGCCTACGGCGAATGGGCAAAAGGAGACAAAGAGAAAGCGAATTTGTTTGTCGACCACTTGGAAGAAACATTCAAACCGTTCGAAGGACATCAATTCGCCCAAGAACTTAAACTCGAAAAGCCTTTGTCAAGCTCCTCCACATTAGAAATGCTTCCATGAAACTTTTATACGTTCCAAGCCAATGGAAAGTCGCAGAAGTCATAATGGTTCCAAAACCGGGGACAAAAAAATCATACAGACCCATTTCGCTCCTGCCGATAATTTCAAAAGTCTTCGAAATTCTTCTGCTTAAACATTTAAAAGCCAATAACTGAAGAAAGACGATTGATCCCGGATCACCAGTTCGGCTTTAGGGTCAAACATTCCACAATCGATCAGGTCTATCGGATAACAAATGTAATTGAAAACGCGCTAGAGGGAAAAAAGATATGTTCAAGCGTTTTTCTTGATGTATCGCAAGCCTTTGACAAGGTGTGGCACGAGGGCTTGAAGTATAAGCTACAACAAATTTTACCGAGACAAATGAACAGAATACTCGAATCTTTCTTGAAAATAGACTGTTTCGGGTTAGATATGGGATTGAATACTCTGAATTCAAGGAAATTCAAGCTGGTGTTCCACAAGGAAGCGTTCTGGGGCCATACCTATTCTTACTGTATACTAGAAACATGCCTCTAGATGAAGAGACTGTGGTAGCCACGTTCGCGGATGACACGGCGATCCTCACCACAGGACAAACAGTTGAATCCTCGACTGCAAAACTTCAACGAGCTTTGAACAAAATATTTGAGTGGACGAAGAGCTGGAGACTCGTGCTAAACGAGACTAAGTCAACAATTTTACGTACAGAAAGATAAGCAACTTACCTTTATTCAACAACTCGGTACAAATACCGTATGCAAACGAGGCAAAATATTTGGGAATGACCCTAATTGCAAAACTGAAGTGGAAATCACACGTAAAAAAGAAACGTGAAGAGCTCGAAATCGGGCTAAGAGAAATGAATTGGCTTATCGGAAGATACTCTAAACTAAGCACGTATAACAAGCTGATTATATATATAAGCAAGTGCTAAAACCTTCGTAGACTTATGGTGCACAACTGTGGGGTTGTACCAAACCAATAAATATGTCTGTCCTACAGACGTTCCAGAACAAAGCGCTTAGAGCAATCGTAAATGCTCCATGGCATATAAGGAATAGCGATATTCACCGCGATCTGGGAATTGCAACCGTGAAAGACGAAGTAACAAGCTTTGCTCGTAAACTTCGCATTGGTCTTGTGCATCATTGCAACCAGGAAATAATCCGGAGATTGGACGAGACAAATCTTGTGCGGCGACTTCAAAGAACAAGGTGAAACAGTACGAAATAAGGGTAATACTAGGTGCCTTCGGTGGAAAGCTACCTGCCAAACGCGATAAACTACAGAAGCTTGAGCTACTTGTTAAGGAAACTTAGTCGTAGTCTTATAGAAAATGGGAGGTTTTTTAATGAGTAAGAATCTCACACTATCATGAGCGCGTGCTTATGGTGGGCGCTGCTATGCCACTGTGGTAATGTGGTGATGTGGTGGTGCTCTTATGAGCGCGTGCTTATGGTGCCTATGAAAGTTTTTACCTACATACGGAGAGAAAAAAAAAATTCTTTGTCCAATATGCAACAATATGCCTATCTGTAAGATGATGAAAATGAGGTCCGAAATCTGTTAAAATTTAAACCGACATCGGAGAAGCTTTCGACAACGTAATTTTTGTAACTCGGCCAGACAAAACGGCGTAAACAAATCACTAGTTTTGTGGGTAGGGGCAATGGCGGAAAATATGTTATGATGTGGATAAACAGGTATTGCCTGCAAGCTAGAGTCCTGTTTCTATTGCTATGGTGCATGTTGGTCTACTCTAATTGCTTAATAATTTTAACTTCTTCTCCCAGGCATATGCAGATGATGTAATTTACCATACTCTAACGCGCAGTCAGCTCTAGCCATGATCGAAGATTGCTGCACTCGGAATGAAAGACCTTCCAAAACTGATTCATCCAGTATTTTAGTATATCAGAATTCTTCTCACCAACGGAGCTAAGAAATTGTGTCTTATCTTGGATAGCAAACTTCTTTAGAATAAACATGTCAAACACACGAAAACCTCCAGGGCACTGTGCTGTTTCTGTAAGTGTTTTCGGCAAGACATGGAGCTTAGCACCGAGGTAGGCTTCTTGGACCTTCATGGCTATGATGAGACCAATTAAGTTTTATGCGTCATTTGTTTGGTGGAGGAAACTTTCTCGAAAGTACGATAATGCTGCTTTCATCAAACTCCAAAAAAGGGTCTGTAATGGATGCATGTGAATTTCGTGAATTTCCCTCCCTTTGATTTACATGTCAACGGGCACACTCTCAAAGTCAACTTCCGTTTCAAAAGAAGTGGTCTTTAGAAATGCACGCACTGAAGTTTTGGTGACATTGCACGCTGATTATCTTTCAATTCTGGTCTTATGGGCATGTCGTCTGATGCAATAACATCAGAACTCCTATTGCTGTATTAAGGTATGATTTTAGTCAGAATATGCGCCAGGCGAGGAATAAGCTCTTGTGATCCCGGATGGCTTTAAAAGTGGTCTAGTATGCTACGCTGGTATCTTCGGTTTCAGTTCTCGTTAGAAAAGCTTATAACTGTCCTCTAAACAGAGATATGCGCAATTCTGATGGCAATGAACAATATTATGAAGAATTGATGGAGGAGAAGAAGTATCTTTAATGACTGCACAGCTCCATTAAATCCCCTTTTCAACCATCTTCTACTTCCGTTTCTCTAAACGTAGTTGGAAGCCTGAATTCACAGAGCCTAGAATCACGGAAAATGTGATCGTTAAAGAACTTGCTAAACAGTGTGGAAAACCTGTTAGTATAAACAGTAGAGTTTTGTGTGAGCATAACAGGAGATGCCATGACTCTTCGGGATGCCGACAGACCATGCGGATGCTTGACGATATCTCTAAAGGGTTAGCTGTTTTACTGCTGTCCTTTAGTAAGAAAGACTTTGACAGAACGCGTTTACAAACCACCTAAGTGTACTAGTAATATGGCTAGGCGCATCCTGTGACGTTCGCTGTGATAACAATGGCGAAAACAAGGAGCACTATCTCTGTAAGATAGTTTGCGCTAACTTGAGGCTGCAGGTACCCGGTACTGATGCAGTGGCTATTGGTACTGTAGGTACTTTTCCATGAGGCGCGTATTCATTTCTACGAAAGACTGAGCAATTTCAGTAAAAGGAACACACAGCGAGTACAGGGGATAGTTGAAATTAGAAAGGCCGTGTGCCTGTTTTTCTAAATGACACTACATCCGCTGATAAACTCAGTGAAAATCTGTATGATGGCAAGCTAAAAACGACTTTTTTGAAGATAGCTTCTACCTATTGGGACCAAAAATCACTAAATCGGTAAATCTTGTGTTCAAAACAACGAAAAATATCTTCGTTCGTCTAGTTAAGATCTCAGCTTTTGAGCTATAGAGCAGGTTTCGCCTGGAATGATCTATTACTCAATTGCCTTCTTCGACCAAATAAATATTGATTAGCAACTGTAATTCTTCGTTTGATATCTAATAAGGCATTATTATCAGCGTTAATAGCGGAGCCGAGGTACTGAAAATCCCTCAACTATAACACAATTGTTGAGAGGAAGCGAGTGTTCTCCATCGTCATTCCTAAGAATTAAGGCCCGACTCTGTATAGCTCGTCTTTATTATCTCTGGTGAAACAAACACTTTTGGAAACATTTCCGAATATTGCTTGTAGGGTAGTCCGTATCCATTTCGTCGATCACCAGCTTCATCCAACGTCAAGTCCGATTCCAGACATGGTGCATATAGAATATCCTTTCCGCCATTAGAATCACTTAAGCTGATTGTAAGGTTATTCTTAGGACACTGCTCGTAGCTCTTGTTGGGGAAGTCTTGGAAATATTATTCTCTTCTCTGCAGGCATGATTGCATATTAAGCTGAATTCCCTGACATGTCGAAAGCTCAAGTTTTCTTGTCTTGTTCTTGCCTGCTTGTATTCTCCGCAGTGGTCTCTTTAGTATTTGTTTTTATGGCAGTCTAGAGCCTTTACTAGCTCTTCGGTTCCACATGGTGGTTGTCCTTTTTCCGTCGTGCAGGATCGTCAACAGAAATCCGTCTTTACCGGAGGCTATTAGTTTCTTACAACTAGTGTTTTTTTACGTGTTCGGTTAGTAACCCCAACGCACAAACCACAACTTGGAGAGCCAAGGTTTTTCCTTAGCCCCTTGGGAAAAAGAAGCCGGATATTCCGGAGCTTTGGAGATAAATATGAGAGGTGTTGTTGATCTATTATGAGTTTATCTGCCACCACCTCGATTTTAGTGCCCTGATTAGTTCTTAAAAGTCTTTATTCACCTCGGCTCCATCTAAGGTATCTGGAAATTTGTCATGGTGACTGCCGACCTCAACTCTGGAGTAGATACAACGACACCATTTTCTACAGTTGTAATCTACAATACTACCAAAAATTTGTTGTTAGATTCTGCTAGGGCAAGCATAACATTGCACTCTGGGTATACCGCTTACTTGGGTTCAATTCAATGACTATTAGGCCTTTTTACTTGACGACACAGTTTTCGCAGAAATTTTTCGCCTCACAGAGTACTTATGTACGTGTCAGGTGGCAATGCCTTTATTTATATCACCAGTTCTCACTAGTAGGCAGTTGGCAATATTTCAGGTAAATTCTGTGGTAATCCCTAAATGTGATGTCCACGTGTCCCCTCTTGAAATGATTTCTGTCTTCGTTTTTTTTATGACGAAAAAGAAATGTTGCCAAACAGTTTCCAGCTGAGTTGCAAACTCATAATTCCATCGACTTTCACCACCAGGAAAACTACCCGAAACAGCAATGTTTCACTTTCTTAACATTGTGACAGCATAAAACTCAAAGTAAACATCCATCTCCAGGGCACACCAAGGCCTCCCACTTTCTTTATATGCCTCCGCTGAAGAAGGTAATAAAAAAGAAACCCACGGTCATATATCTCATCTGACTCCAAAGTAAATCCACACCCAATACGCCCTCTATATCCGTAAGTATTCGTCCGTTTGTCCCCCGTAACTGTAACCGTAATCGTAACCGTCTATGGAAATGGCCAAAAGGAAATATATTCAAAAAAGGGGAAGGAATTCAACTTGAAATCCAAATCCAAATCTAAATCCGAATACGAATCCGAATCGGAATCCGAGTCCGATACAGAAAAGTTAGAAACGGTTCTTGTGAGTATGGGGAATCTAAAACTAAATCCAAATCCAATTCTATACATGAGCGTCGATGAGGTTTCGGTTTCTCTTTTGCTCTCCAGCTCTAGCTCATTTCGAATGCAGTGACCTCAGGATAATGTGCCCTAACTCTTCCGTTCGGAAAGGTTCGGCCGGTTCCTTTGGATGAATGGATGAAATGGATGGATGGATGGATGGATGGCATTCGGCATTGGTGTACGAGTAATGACTGGAAAGGACATTCTCCGTTAATGCGGTTTCCTTCAAACGTTTCTTTTCCGTTTCAACATAAACACTTGTATAAAGTAGGTAGAGGCCCAACCAAGGTATTCGTATAATGTCAGACGAGTACTCCTGAGTAGTTGAAAGTCGTCCTTTTAATGGCTTCCACATGATACTGCTCAGCTCATGTCAAACGTGGATCGTACCAAGGAGAAATTCAAAGAAAACGGCAATAATACACGACATCCAGGGACAGCGCGACATAAAGCATTCAATTTGACGAAATAAATTTCCACCGATGAATGGAATACGAGTACCGGGTTCTTGCTTATGGGGGCTACTTCCCTAGTTACTGGCAGACTTTACGGGTTCCGTGATGGAATATACCCTGAGGATATTTATGATGCCCAATAAATGAAGTTGACTTGTTGCATTGCCAACTGAAAACCGAAGTAAAATAACAAGAAGAACAAGAAGAACAAATGCGCCTTCTTCACAATTTCGTTCTATTAAAATTGAAGCTACGAATACTTTGCATCGAAAACATGTATTCACAACGCAACAAGGTGACTAAGCGTTCTGACGCAACAACACGGCGGCAGTCACATTTAATTTGCATGCATTAGCAATATTTTTCGCAATCGTACAGCGCACCGGGCTGTGGGGTTGGGATAAAAACAAAATATTTATCTAAGTACGTTATTACTGCGTTGTCAGGAGGGCTGTCTTCCATGTACCCAAACACACTAGTGACTTCTCAAACTCATGATGTACCTCAAAAGGATACAAGTGCCATCAAGTGAATGTGGGGTTCTAGAAAGAAAAATCCTCCAAAGTGTTTTTTCTTCATTTCCTTTGTTTCAACAAGCGGCATAGATCTCAAGTGGGCGAAGCCACCACCATAGATCCAGATTCAGATCCAGCTCCTGCTCCAGCTTTAGCTCTGAGATGATTATTTTATTTTTTCTACTTCTTTGTCTACCTAGAAACATCCCCCATGACACTGGCTATACTATACACTGCTGCGTCCAATATGAACTTGTAACGTCACTTTATTCAGGATGATTTACTCCCTCACAAAGTACGCAAGTGTTTCGATGTTTTAGGGTTTCACTGTCTTACGTTACGAGTACAGTGTGTGTTGGTGGTTTTTGGGTTTGTGTTTTTTTTTTTTTGCGACGGATGTGGGAGGTTTTGCAGATAGTGGAAGTGGAGAGTCATTTTAAAAATTGCAAAGATCCCTGCTACGGTAAAGGAGGCGAAAAAAAAATCCTTAAACAAATATTAATTTGCATAAATTCTCCACATATTAAACTAAATGCATGTGTTTAGGGTGTGTGCTGTGTGTACGAGTATGTGTGTTCGTACTCAAAGGATATGGCTTCTTCTACAGAGAAATTGTGGGTCTATCTCTCTATGAGATGATGACGATGATGAGGATGATGATGATGAAAAAATTTAATCAACCAACAATACGGTAAACTGTTTTGTTGTTATTGCATTTTGTTGTTGTTTTCTTTTTTCTGTTGTTCCTACTGTGGCGAAGCTAGAACAAAGAATAATGACATCTCCCAACAACACTCCCTTGTTATTGTGGGTTCATGGGATACTTGGATATCCTTGAGAGTTGAAGCCGAGACGGTTAAGATGGTTTAGAACAAGCTATGCCTTCTGAAATGAAATACTTTTTGCAATGGCAGTTGTAAATATTTAGAAGTGGGATTAAATTTGCAAGGAGGGCACACTTCATGACAGGATAATAATTATAATGTGCACCGCTTTAGATCCGGTTTATGGAGTCATTTTTGGGGGGAACTAGGTAAATGTTTGCTGGTCGTCTTATACAAGGCGAAGACCTGGGGAAGAAGAATGCATGCACTGAAGTTAATCGAATATGTTTGGACGAGGATGTGATAATCGTTCCAATTTGAAGTACACACTCAATCATCGATTAAGCAAATCCTAAACTAAGATCATGATCCGGGTACGAAGAATAGACAGCGCTTTCAAAGTGTGTCGTTCAACCGTGCGTACTCTGCAGTAAGTGCAGATAAAAGTTGTTGCAACACGGACAACCTCAGCACTCCAGGAATAGCAGTATCCGAGAATAGTCCATACTTCACTTGGGCCTCAGTCAATACACCTCTTCATTTATCACAGCATTTGGCTAATTTTTTCCAGTTGCCCTCTGCAAGGCGATTGAAGTCCGCTTCCACTTGTGCACGCCACCTCAAGCTGGGTCTACCCTTGACCACTTACCGCGTCTAAAACTCTCTATCAATGCGGCAAGTCAGATAGTCGACTAATGGTTTCAGATACTCCCATAATATGGCAGATAAGACCTTTATAAGGTCACCTTTCTTGTGGATAGGCGAAATCAGGCTTTTAGGTTTCAATCATCAAGCTGCCTTAAGTTGCTCAGCATCCAGTCGACTGGATGAAAATTTGGCCAAGTTGATTGTTCATTATGACTGGCAGCGGAATTTAGGCAATCTCAGTTGTCTTATAGTCTAAAGAACCGTACTATGTAATCGCTAAGACCTACAAGGCCCACCATCGGCCAGATTCTTAGAATGTGGCAGATCTTGGAGCAGATGCTCGAATTTCAAATCGACACACACCTCCCAGTGACAGTGTATATCGGACGAAATTATACGAAGACGTATCCGGATTTGGTACTCGTGCCAAAATATTCCAACTCCGCAGGATTACTATGGAGAAAACTCGCTGCTCCGTGATCTTCGTCAATGATTTTGCCGAGATCTCTGATCTCGAAAAAGACTTATAAAAAGGCGATACACTGTCATGGGTTCATACATGGTACTCAATGGTATTGCGCGAAACTCGCAAGCCGACGCCAAATGCAGAATCTTTCAAAAGTCTCTACAATTATTTGCATATACGGATGACATAGACATTATTGGTTTTGAAGCTTACAAGTTTTGAAGCAGAAGCGGCTTCGACGACTAAGCAATACATCACAATAGACATGTACATATAGCTAATGATGTCGAAGAATTTGTTTACCTAGGCTCTGCATTTTATATAAACTAGGACACAATCCTTCAACAATTGGACTTGCCGATCATTTTCTTTGGATCAGATTACAGATGGATCAGCGACCTATAAAACAGTGATTGAGCACTCCTCCTCTAAGGCGCAGAGGCATGGATCAAAAAATGATGAGAAGGCGTTTGGTCTTTTTAAGAAAAAAGTGTATCGAGCGATCTACGATCCTGCCTACATATTCTTGAAGAGGGAGATTTAACCAAGGTCTGTACAGCGACATGAACTAAACTTAGACAGATAGAATTCATCAGCCTAACGAATGGCCACCGGTTCTCCACGGCATTGAAGTTCAGGTCCACTCCGAACTGTAGTGCCATCCGAAATATTGGAAGTAATCATCAAGTTTTATAAATCTCTTGACAGACACTCTAGGTTTACTCTGCTCGGAGACCGATGAAACTCTCTCCACATACCAGAGGATGCTTAGCACTTTCCAGTTTCTGAAAAAAAACTATACGGACAAATCTCTATCAACTTTGCTGACATTCACCCAGAGAAGATACTCAACATCGTGATAGAATCGAAAGATACTTGAAACCTATAAATAACACCTAATTTCCTGATGGTATCTGGAGTTAAAGATCAGCTCTTTAGGTCTAGAGCGGTGCAAAAATCAAGCAACAAATCTACTGGTAAGAAGGAAGGAATAAGTACATTGTCGAAATACGCTTTTTTTTCTTATACAGCTCCTAGCAGATAAAGTTCATCATTATCTTATATCTGTCTATTGTGACATTCTGTCAAAAACATTTTCTCTGAACACATTATGTAGGTTCTTCGCTTTTTCCTCTTTTCGAAGCGCTGATTTCATCTCTATCCCCGATATGTGTCAACCAACCAAGAGCAAAGGATCCAACAATTTCAGGACTTTCATCAAATTCCCCAGAAATAGACGAATACTGTTCTTGAGCTATTCAAGAATTAATGATTTATTGACTTTGGCACGTCCCTTTGCATGACCCTAAAGGAAGAACTTCAATAAAGTCGAACCACACTACAGACCATGTATCCGATTGACTCGGACCCTTAAAGTTTTGGTGCAAAAAAACAATTTTTTCACGTACCGAGTGGTATGTTCCGATATCCTTTTCGTATTCCTTGTTTGTTAACTCACTTTTCGTTTAGATTAGTTATTGCCGTCCGATACCATTCACTATTGACCGACATCATCCTAAAAATCCACTCAGAACAGTCACTTTGGACGCTTTAAATGATAGTTCATGATTTACATGTAGAATTTCACTATTTGAAATGCAACAATCTTGCTTACCACGTAGTCAACTAAGTGAAAATGTGACCCAGGACTGATAATGATTTCTTTGAAAAAATCGGCATGAACCTCCTCTTGCTCAAGGACCTGATTCATGAACGTATTAATCCGTCTGTGTTCCATTTCGTAAACAATTAAAAGATATGTTGAAATTCTGTCAAAAAAGCGGGAAAAGTTTGAAAGAATAGAAAATTACGCCTTGAAACACATATGCGCGACAGCTGGATAACCTTATATCCCTTTAAAATCATGATACGAGTACACTACGCAATGGACCATGGAATAAAGGAGTACACATCACGCCAGCAGTCTATTTCCTTTTGAATATCATAGTACAGGACTGTATCTTAAGACTACAAGTCCCCGGTGAAGCATACCTCAACAACAATCCGATCCTCACAATCCAGGAATGTAAATGAAGCGTCTTGAAAGAAAAGGTGTTCGATCTGTGTACCAACCAGAAATGCTATGAGCTCTTGAAATTTCAAATCCAATTTCATATCTAACGAAAAAAAACAGCACTTTCCCTAAAAATTCATCTTGGCTACACCAAAGCTTACATAAGTGACTAAACAAGCTCAAGGGGAAAACCGAGGCCGAGGTATGCCACACAAAGAAAGTTATCAGAAACCCAAGCTCGGCGATACTAACAAGAAAACGATGACAGGGAGAACTGGTGTTATTGTCATCGAAGTAAAGAGGAGGAATTGAGCTATCTGCAGATACTAAGCAATGTAAGGCCAGACCTAAACTGGAAGCAAATCGAAAAGCCATATTCAGGATCACACGATCCTAAAGAAAGATTGCCTTAAAGAGTTAGCGAATGTAAATTGCATTACGCATAGCACACAATTATCTTAATATTGTTTATTATGATAGAAGGATCTATGACAATTATGTGTGAAATAAAATATCGGCCAAATGCTCGCCACGGCTTCGGTGGCATACCTCTATCCGATGGTCCATATTGTCAATGATTCTGAGACATAATTGAGGTTCAATGTCGTTAATGTGCCGAATTATTTCATTCTTTAGCTCTTGAATTGTTTTTGGCTTATTGACGTACACTTTTCCTTTTGTATATCCCCAAAGAAAGAAGTCCAGCGGTGTCAAACCACATGATCGTGGCGGCCAATTAACATCGCCACGACGTGAGATAACACGGCCATTGAATTTCTCGCGCAAAAGACCCATTGTTTCGTTGGCTGTTCGGCAAATGGCACCATCCTGTTGGAAGCACATATCATCCAGGTCCATATCCTTAATTTCTGGCCACAAGAAGTCCGTTATCATCTAGCGACAGCGAACACCATTCACGGTAACTGCTTGGCCGACCTCTTTTTCGAAGAAGTACGGCCCGATGACGCCGCCAGCCCTTAAACTGCACCAAACAGTCACTCTTTGTGGATGCATCGGCCTTTCAACAATCACTCGTGGATTCTCATGTGCCCAAATGCGGCAATTCTGCTTTTTAACGAATCCACTGAGGTGAAAGATGATTTTCTTTGTAAAGTCACCATTCACTTCTGTCTGTTCAACCAACCATTCGGCGTATTGACGACGCTTGAAGTGGTCAGTAGGCTTCATTGAACCTTGTAATTCTAAATTCAAATCTTTATTCAAAATTAGCATCAGTGATGTTCGTGCGATGTTCAATTGTTGGGAACGACGACGAGTCGAAGTTGATGGCGCTTCTGCCACACTATCGCGAACAACAGCAATGTTTTCCGCTGAACGAACTGGGCGCGCATGCACAGGTATTTTCACATTTCCTACAGACCCGGCTTGCTGAAATTTGCGCAAACGATTTGCAATTGTGGACACATTTGGTCGATTATGCTGACCAAAAAAAACGCGAAGTGCACGAAATGCATTTTGATTTGAACGCCCATTTTCGTAAAAGGCTTCAACAATCTTAATGCGCTGGTCAATTGTGTATCTCTCCATGGTTGAATTTGTCAAACACAGAAACAAAGAAATGTCAAATTAAGTTGGGCAAAAAACTTGACGTTAAGGTGTGACTCACAATTAACATCGTGTATTATGGTTGTCGTAAAAAGATAAGTAAATTCTCCAGTGATCAAGTACCCACAATACCACTACCCGGCACATCAGCATCGAGTACATGCAGATTGATGGGAGTATAGACCGGGCATTCACAGGGATAAGGCGACTTTGAGGCTGAGAAAAAGAGCAAAGCCTTGTTACAATGCCAGTAAGCAACCTACAGTCTTTTCTACTAAGGGACTGCAGAAAAATAGCGGCCCCCTTAGAGTCGTTTGGAAGCGTTCTGTTATGTTATACTATTATTGAAGAACACGCATGTGCATAAGACGAGATTCACAAGAGAGTCGGTGCGCAAGATTATCAAACTTCAAGTGCGTGTTGTTCCAGACACCACTATGTTTTAAATCGAAGATGGCAGTCCATGGAACGAGTATCAAGTGGAGGAATATTCATCAGTACATTCATCAGCACATAAGATAAAATTGGTCTTATCGAAGCCATGAAGATCTAAAGAGTCCTCCTCGTTGACAACCCACATGTCTTCCCAAAAACTCCTTTATACTGCCAGGAAGCCGCCATCACCGTGGAAGTTATAGATGTGACATATTTATTTCAAAGAAGTTTGTTATGGAAGACCAAATACTTAGTTGCGTCGGAGAAGAATGACAAGCATTAGATGCGTCAAACGAGTTAGCTTACTCCTTCTTGTAAAAAGAACAACATCAGTTTTGAGATGATTGACTGACAGCCCATTTCCAATGCATTAATCGTTGATTATATCTGGAGTTGCCTGCCGTTTAAAGCAGACTGCCGCACCGTCATCTGCATATACCTGATCGTAGATGCTAGAGCATAGCGTTTTAGCAGTGAGTTAACAAATATGCACCATAACAGTGGAGAGAGAAGGATTCATAACAGCGGACCATATGAACTCTACAAAGTCAACGACATGGTCATAAAAGTGCACATCAATCGCCTGAGAAATTAAGGAAAACCATTGGAATCAACGCTCTGGGTTGATACAACAAGTGCAACGGGTCATAAATCACCTCGAAGTGAGCAATTGGAAGCAACTGAACAAAGACCGCGCTAATGAGGTTTATCAGTTGAGGTTCAGGTCCAAACCATATTTCTGCGAAAAATGAAGGGCAGACTCCAAACTATGACGAAGATTATTTACGCATAAAGCTCAAAAAGCTGTTACGAGTAGCAGCAATAGAATTATTATAAAATTGGACTGTAAAAGTAGAGAAGACCGTTCCCAGTCATGGCTTGCCTAAATAATGAAAGTGAGACCTACTCAATAATATTAAAATTTTCCAATTGTCCAGAGTCAGAGTGGAGGAACCATTTGGGTGAACCTAAACCTCAATAAACAACTGTCTCCCGCCAGATCGTTCTTTAGCTATATGCCTCCAGTTTCGCAAGCTAAGTTGGTTGAGATACCCTTTCCACTTGCGTGCGCCACCTGAGTCGCGGTCTTCCTCTACTGCGCCGTCTCTCGTGGGTGGATTTGAAGATTTTTCAGAGCAGAGTTTTGGTTTCCAACTGCTCTGCATAACCCAGTCACCTCATTCCGCACAGTTCGTCGTTGTTTCTCCTCATCCATTCACCGTCTATGCAGACGAGATCGAAAATCATCCGAAGAATTTTCCTCTGAAAGCAGCCAAGAGCGCCCTCATCTATTTTTGATAAAGTTCATGCCTCTGCGCCGGACAGGACTGGGATTATTAAGGACTTATATAACGATACTTTTGTTGTTCGAGAGGGGGCTTTGATTTGCTTCTTAGCGCAAAGAAGCAGCGATTGGCAAGCGTTATTTTTCGTTTGATATCAGCGCTGGTGTCGTTGTCTGAAGTGATAGCGGAGCCTAAGTAAACAAAGTGCTTAACTAAGTTGCATCTGTCAAGGGTGAAGTTCTGTTCAAGATGTCGGTCTTTACTGTCTTGTTGCCGACATATACTTGGCTTCATTGGCTGTTAAAACCATCTCTACCGCTTCCGTTTCAATAATCGCGAAAGGTCCACATCAAGACACCTTCTTCCGATACATTCTTCCGAATATGTTAATATCATCGTCGTATGAGAGTAATTGAACGGATTTTTGAAAGATTGTGCCACTCGTGTTAGAGCATGAGTTTTGGACTGTTCTTTCAAGAATGATGTTAATGAAATCTCGGTGAGTTCCTTGATGGAATAGCTTGCATTGCACAAACGGACAAGTTTGGCAGGGATTCAAAACCTAGTCACTACTCTGTATAGCTCGTCTCGATAGATGCTGTCATTCGCGTGCTTAAAATCGATGAATATGTGGTGTGTATCGATTTGGAGATCATAGGTTTTTTACAAGATCTACCGTAGTGTGAATATACGGTAAATTGGATCTTCTGGCTATGTTAAGAAGACTGTTGCCTCTGTAGTTGGCGCAATTCAGAGGGTCTCTTTTCTGACAAGCAATGTTGAGGTTCAATTCATCGGGCATACTTTCGTTCGACCATATTTTACAGATCAAATGGTGTATGTTCGCCTGCCGCTTCGAAGACCTTAAGCTTAGATATGGCTATAACTTTACTTTTTTTTAAAAAAAAAAAAAAGAACTTAACACTCAAGTGGGTATGAATACACTTATAATCCCTTAGCATGTGTTATGTTTTTTTGGAAAATGTGATAGAGAGATCGAAGGAAAGATGTTTGGGCTCCGTGGTTATTTCGCGCTATGGCTGACATCCAAAATTTAAAGGGGAGACTAAATTCGTTAGTGGAAGTTGGCTTGTTGTTGATTTCTAGTCAACTACTCATCTTACTTGATTTTCGTTAACTGAAAAACGGAATGTCTTTCGGGCGAGGTTGGGATGCGAACACCGAACTTTCCGATTTGCAAACCGATAGTCCACCAGGTTTTTTTTTTTAATTGGCGCGCGCTCAAGGGATTTTGTGTACCATTAAGATGTTTGCACATAGCGCGGGCGAGGGGAAGTTAGAAAGATACCGATGTGCGTTCGTAAGCGAGTTGTACGGCTTAGGAACGAATCACGATATTTCAGAGTACGTCCGAAAGTTTGGTTAAAAGTTAGAAGGGTTGGAATGCTACTGGCAAAATAGCGATACAATAAGGTGAGACAAGAGACATTACGTCTCACTATGAGTTTCATCGCATGGTTTTGGATCCTATCTAGCATTGGAGCATTGTACTCCAATTTCGGGCGGATAAACGCATAATATATTGAGGCTAGATCAGAGGGGCTGAACATTTCGCACAGTTTTTTGCGACATCGAATATGTGATCATTCCAAAGTTGTCATTCACACACATACCGGTTTCAACGATGCAAATGCCATTCTTGGATAATGACTGGGGGCTTAAATTTCGCTTTAACGACAGCAAACAGCATTGTGTTTTGTAAGTATTAAATTCCACTCTGTTGATAATTCCCCAATTGAGCCACGGCCACCCACAATCCAAGTCGGATGGACGGAAAAGTTGATCTACGAGTACATTACATCGTCCAAGTTTAAAGGTTAATTCTGTCTGACAGCGGTATTTGGTTCATCATCGCCGTTATGCATCGGCTGCGACTCTACTACTATGTTCCCTTGTTCATCTCGGTGGTCGTTTCTCGTCTTCTGCTCGTAGAGCAGCTCTAGTTTTTCTATGTAGCGCCGCTTTGTATTGCATCTTGCTTAGCTGCTTGTGTTTACAGGCACTCGTTGTCAAACAAGCGGTTTCATTATGGTGACCGAGTGAAGCACAGCACATGAGAAGCGGCATCTCCGATGACCTTTTGGCAATTTTGCCAATGGTCTTCGATACTTAGCATGTTTCTCCGATGTTCGGTATATCCGCAACCTTACCTTGGATACAATAAGGTAATAATTCGTGTCCCTTGGAATGTCCAGACATCCATAATACTGGAGGAGTGCCTTGCGTCTATGGCAATGTGGTCAATCTGGCTGACAGTTTATTGATCAGGAGAACTCCAAGTTCCCTTATAAATATCGATATACGGGAACAGCGTGCTATACTACGACAAGGTGGTGTTGTGCAGACTATGCTTTCTGAGAGTACTATCAACTACAAAATTACAATAGATAAATGGATAGTGAAAATAACTGGCACTTATGGGGCAAGTAGCGACCTTTTCCCAGATAAGTCTCAACCAAATCAGTCTTATTCTAAAATTATCAATTAAACTCAATCAAAATCACAGATTATCTGTTTAATAGCATTTCCGTCCTTTGACATTCTCACAAAAGCGAAAAGAAAGACGAAAACCTATTTAATTGGAGAAAAAATATATCGTTTACCCCTGAAGGGTAATAAAACCGAACCCTTTTATTGGAAGACCTCAAAACGTGAACGTAATTGTCGATGAATTCATTAAAAAAAAGGAAAAATGTGTACAAGGTCACCCAAGAGGTCACTGTAAAATGAGAAACTTTTTGTTGTAGTCCGTTTGTGTATGTGTATTTTAGCACCCCAATCAAGTTCAAGGAGCACATTGTAGCGTTAAACAGACAACGGAAAACGGAAACAGAAACAACAATAAATTCGTTCCCTGTTCACTGTTTTCAATTTTTTCTATCTGCATGTAATACCCCCAATAAAGGGAACGACGACCAACAAAAAAAAAAAGAGTTCCAGCTCCAGCCGTACCCGGAATACAGTGCTGCCGCAAATAGATTGGTAGTAGCACCGTCGCGGTCGCGGTCGCGGTCGAGGACTGCATTGGGTACTGTACTCGAACCAAAAGTCAGATCGTCTCCAACGATACATATAATTTGAATTTATTTAGCATTCATTAACCCAGTACCTGGAGAGGTTATGATTAAGACCGGCGGCACAGTACAGCGGTAGTATTGGCAGTAGCAGCAACCAGCGGTCAGTTAGCCCCATTTACGACAGACTGTGGGAACCGCTGGAATTTTAATTCCAATTTTGTTTCTGTTTTCTTTTTTTGTTTTTTTTTCGTATCTTATAGTGTCTTTTATTTTTTTTTGAAAAATTTTTCTTTTTGTTACATTTCTTGCCTTTTTGTATGGACGAGTGTTTTGCTGTTAATGCGTTTCCGTGGTCTTTAAACTGCTCACATCGTATACACCTGGATCTCGTAGATACAAATTAAAGTGGAAATTCTGTCGATCTACTTAAGGAGTACAAGAAATGAGAACCATTGAAGAGTCATTAGCTGTGCTTATCAATTTATTGTTTTATTTTTTCGTTCGCTCTGGTGATTGGGATTATTTTTATTGTACCCGTACTTTTGTTAAATTTCACTGAAAGGGGTGATATTTGATATTGGGAATGTACATGGGGGTTGCGGGAATAACAAGCATGCCAAGGGCTTGAACGTAATCCTTTTAAGTTTATGGCAACATTGCTAAGGTGTCTTGCTTGTATTTTTACCTGTTCTGACACCAATTTTACGAAACGTCCTTTTGCATTCGAACTGAAATTGCTTGAACTTCATATTTATCCTTTAAATTGTCTACCCTCTTAGAAGGGTAACAAGCGACTTTTGGCAACGGAAAATCAATTAGTCAGAGATATCCTGAAAATTCATTCAGCTTGGTGTTGTCAAGTTTTGTACATTTTTTGAATTGCCGTGGTCGCGTTACTTCAATCATAAACGCAGAGAACACAGTTCACGATTGAGTTTCTTCTTAACATTGACGTTATGCTTGCAATGAATAATTAGCTTATGCGGTAAAATAACATACATACGTGCCCTATACAGACTGACTGAGTTGAAAAGCATCGAATTATGCAATAAAGACTTTATACGAGCTCTTTGTATTAGAAAGTTTTTTCGACCTACATACTCGTATCAATCGGGTATCAATCGTTGATAAAACAAGATTCTTTTCCTTTCGTAATATAGTCTGACGTAAATAGTAATGGCATGGAGTTTCAAAATATTCAGAGTGCAATAATCCTGGGAAGTATCCTAACAGTGAACATGTCACCTTAGATGACAGTACAGTCTGGAGTCAATCTATGCTTTTATTTAGAGTGGTGGTCACTAGCCAACAGTCGTCAGATGCGTGCTCCAAAATGGATAAAGCTCCCTTCAGTTGCGTGACATTTAAGACGAGGTCTTCCTCTATTGCATTGTGCAGTAGTCATTTCAGCCATCAACAGAAACATGAGAAAAAGTCACTAGAAGAATATTAGATCCAAAACGGCTAAGGTTATCTTAATTTGCCTTTGCTAACGTTCTTGCTTTTACTGTATGAACTAGGACTGGGTTGATGAGGATCTTATATAGACACACCTTACCATTTCTTGACATCAGTTGCATTCTGAGGCTAAGGAAACAACAGTTTCTCAACAGTTCTAATGTCAGCCATATGCGGGTGATGTATGTAGCTGCCCTGCCTACCGGATCACGCCATGCGATGATTTGATCTAAAGGTTCCTAGATGTGGCAGCAACAGTAGACGTGTTGCTCTAGGGATGGGTTTTCAGGTACTCCTATCGAAAGTGAAGTTTTTCTCATCACAATAAAGTAGAAGGTGACTTATTTGATTCTTCAGCCATCACTATTCATTTTTCTAACGAAGATAAGTATTTGGGTGTCATTATGGATGAGAAAGCTCTCATCGAAAACCTCCAAGGCACTTCGGATTTATGGCAGCGCTAAGGAGTTTTCGACAAGACATGGGGCTAGGCCCCGAGAAGGGTAATTTGTACATCGCTGTGGTAAGGCAAATTATATCCTATCACGTGAAAAAAGTTTGATGAAAATAAGTCACTGCTGCCTTTTCCGGACTCTAAAGAACGATCTGTCCCTAGCAGGTCTGGTTAGACGCACATATAAATCTGCCTTCCCTTGATGTTTATATAATGTCCTACATTCTTAAAACCATTGTCTTGCTGTCTGGTTTTATGAAAGGACACTGGCGGTGGAGAAGCAGCTACGTCTTTAGAGACGGGCAAGCTGCGTTTAAGAACTTTTTATACATTCTCACCACCCACATGTTAGTTTGAGAATGCAATGCTTCTCCAAACACAATAACAAGGCTGAGTTTACTAAGTCTTGCTTGGGTCACAATGGGATCTCGGGAAATGAAATCCCCGATAAAATTGGCAGGTAAGGCTCTAAGCATAGTCGATTGTTGGCAGAAGTGGCGAATGCTTCCCGAAGTCTCTAAGAGTTCAGCGAATTTCCTGTTGTAGGAAAGGGTGTAGGCACGTACTTGCTTCGTAAATGGACACTTCACTTTTGACTATCAACTAAATGTGCTAGGCATAAGTGAAATAACATAGCACGACGATTGCTATGAGAGTGACATCGAAAACGCGACGCACTATCCATCATACGCTCGCATCAAGCTGCAGGTATTCTGTGCTGATATTGTGGGTACTTTCTACCAAAGACTGAGGAATTGCAGTGAAAGTAATATACAAGGATTGAGTTCTCTGTTCCGACAGATAAAAAAAAACCTAAACACACTCAACTTCGTATATTGCTTATTACATACTTAGATGGCGCTACAGCCAGGTGTGGACCTAACAGCTAACTTAGCTCTCAAGCTAACGCGGTTTTTTGTCAGCTGCTTCTAGTTGCGCATACAGAGTTGGATGAGGGTCCATTCCACACCTAAGATGAGGTCGTCGTCTACTGCGTTGTTCATCTAGAATCGGAATCTTTCCGGGCTAGAACGATGGTGTCCATGCGCTCAAAGTCACCTAGTTGGGTTATCCGAGCTTTTCTGACGATTTCAGCATCGCTATACAGTCCAAACAGATTCCTGCTGAAACGTCTCTTCCATTTTCCGTTGTTGCAAACGGTATGGAACATTACCTGAAGGCTTTTTCTCACGAAGCGCCAAGAGCATTTTGTCTTTTTAGTTGCTCGAGAGAGGGCTTTACTGCTCAATTACCTTTTAAGTCCAAAGAAGCTGCGATTAGCAAGAGTGATTCTTCGGATGATTTCCGCGGTGTTGTCGTTGTTGGAGTTGATAGCGGAGTTAAATAAAGTCCCTTACTCAAAGATAGCTGCTTATAGCGACTTTTGTGCTATGCTTCTATTGTGTGTGTTCCTCTTTGTTGGCAGCATATACAAGTACTTTGTTTTTCCTTCGTAGAAAGCTAAATATATCTTTGCCGCTTTTGTTCTTCCAATTATGTTTAAGTCAATTAAACGCATCGCCTTGTTTAAGTCAATTTCTGATACTGAAGTCTCGGTTTTGCCATTACCGACCTGCATCCTCCATCATCCTGCAAAGTCGAATGAACTTGAGAGGAATGCCTAAACTTGACATGACCCTGTATAGTTCGTTTCAGTAGATTCTGTCATATGGGACTTGGAATTCATGAAGAGGTGGTATGTATCGATTTATAGCTCCTTGATTTACTCCAGGATCTTCAGTAGGGGCCACTCGGATTATTTATGAAAGGTCTTACGAGTTCATATAATACGCCAGACTTGGTTTTATATACGATGTTGAGGAGACTTATTCCAGAGCAGCTGGTGTAGTTGATTGGATCCGCATTCTTTAGGATAGGACAAGCAATGTTCTTATATTTAGCGGCAATAAGAACTGCACATAAAAGGATGCAGGTTCGTCGTGGGAAAGCCCTTGAGTATAATAATGTTATTGAATTTGAACCCTTAACAGACTAATTCCGAGCTCGCTTCAGAACAATATATGTATACGCGCACATACTATATCCACATTAGTCTTCATACAATTCTATGTAGCGTATCAGGGGTTCATTCTCAGACCTCTAAAATTAACCCTCTGTAGTCTGTCTTTAGAACACTTTTTAAATGTAATCGGTGATTCTGTCTTCCGTACATCCTATGGAATGGTTCTTCCTATAGCATTCCAAGAACCTTTTAACTGAGGCATTATCATGCAATCGCACGCTTCGAACCTAAGCTATTCGTTTCCAAACTTGATGCTCTCACAGTGGACCTTTTTCACGAGTTTGAAGGATCCCATTATCTATTGGACTTTTTTGGTTATTTTCCAAAACTTAGCACAAAACCTAGAACTACTAGAATCAGGTTTAGCCCTCAGCATCATTTTAGTTCCTCAGGTTCGGAAGTTTGAACTCCATGTCAGTATATCAACGATTTACTGCAGGCAATTTTCACAAGTTGAACTCTGTTACTATTGTACTTCGAGGTGGAAGCTCTGGAAAGTAACGAAACTTATTCTTTGATTGTCTCGAACATGCATTTTTGAATATTTATTGTGTCTGCGTACGTCATATCTTTTCGAGTTATAAATTTAAGAAGCCAGCGTGTTGCTGGACATTTAATAGAGATCAGAGATCATCTTGAAAATGTTACGAAAGTCATCTATTTTATCGTTATTCACCTCTTGACTAGGATTTTAGTTATCATAACTGTTTAGATACATAGACTTGATTTAAGTTGGCAATATCTGAGGCATCTGAGAAATGATAGAATCTCTATAGGTTCCGTTTTCAACGCTAGCTTCAATTGAACAATATGGGGAATTTGGATACCCAATTCTTCTAATTTGACAGACGCCGACAAGACGCAGTTTAAAGAAATCTTCCGATCAGTTGGGAAAAAATTAAGACGTTGACAGGTTTGTTGATAGCTCAAAATACCTGAAGTATGACCTCCAATTCAGAACTACTCGGCAGGTAGTCGAACATTAAGTGAGGAATTTTCTTCAAACACATGTACGACATCATTAACCCATTGTCATGGCGGGCATTAGCTGCTTAAGTGCAAGATAAAGATATCTTGTCTCGTCTGATTTACACCATTCTTCTGCCCTGTCAGGTGTAGGTACTCTCTCAACAGAAGACAAAATTACAGGTCAAACGCGTACTAATTTAAAGCAAAACTCTCACGGCGAAAATTAATCACAGAACGAAGCACACAGCCCACAGCACACAGCACAGAGCACACAATTGGATGCCACATCCACACCTAGATTTGGCTGGATAGCTCTGCTGTACGGATAACGTTGGGGCAAGTAGCTCTTTGCCAATTGAGAAGTCAGAACGCGTACGCCTTTCTGTCGTAGGAGCGATAGCTCTTCTGTGCCTCAAAAATTCCATCAGCTAGCAGCACGCAGTAACCACCTTCTTCGGACATGTCTGCCTATCCGGGAGCGCATGCAGGAACCAACGAAGAACGAAGGCCCCTTCGGCCGGTCGTCTTCATCGCACTTTATCAGTTGGACAACAAACGGACAACCTAAGCAGGCCAGCAACCATAAAAACCAAATCGAAAAAAAAAAACATCAAAAAGAAATGAGAATAGAAACCAAAGATACTCGTACAACAACAAATAAAGTCAAGTCGAAATGGAAACAAATAAAAATCGCGCGCAAGAAACATGAAGACATTTCGACGATTGACTGTTGGTGGACAGGCCAGCCAGCAGCAGCCAGTGATGGTGCTGATGGCGGTGGTGGTGGTGGTGGTGGTGGTGGTGACAGTGGTACGGTATGGAATGGCCAGAGGCTCATTAAGAATTCTGTGCTGCCAAACGCAGAATAGGCGATTTACGAGTTTCAAAAGATGTCACAGCGAAGACAAAGTCTCAAGGTATCTATGTATCTTAGTATCTTTGTATCTTGGAGCTGTTGGGTTTCTTGAATTTTTTTATTTTCGATTTTTTAGTTTGTTGGTTTGTTGGTTTCTTAGTTTCCCATATCCCCATTGACAAATCAAAGCTACATGGCCCCACTCTTAGATAGATATGCGCGTTTTGTTATTCGTCTTTATGGTTTTTCATGTTGCTATTGTTGTTGTTCCTCTTGTTGGAACTAACCTTGTCGCGTAAAGTGGCTCACATACACCTGTGTCTTGTCTGGGTAGATGTGGATGGCTTGATGGTACCCAAAGAAGCACCAGAGTCGTTACAGTTCCACATGTGTCGCAGCAATGTACGAGTATCGGCCACAGGTTTCGTAGATAACGTCGCATCGTTTATCTATTGATGGCACTTTAAACTGTTCATTTATGTGATTTTTAAAGCTTTGTGCTATTTTTCTATTTTTTGTGGGCTTCTTTCTCTTTTGAGATGTATTTGTTGGATTTGTCGCTATTTGTCATTTTGGATACCGTTCGTTCGGTTGGCTTTTCGATTTTTTATTTTTTATTTATTTTTTATTTTTTGTTGTATTTTTTGGTTTCACTTTGTCATTTTGGTGTTTGCATTGTTATCGCGGCAGCAAGTTAAGCAAAACGAAATGAAGCGGTCGACCTTTTTCCCACAATAGATTGGCTTCCTGAGCAGAATAACCAACCGGGTACGAGTATCTATACCTAGGTATTTGTTATCTTCAACTTTCGTGAAGAGATGAACTAGAAATTAGAAGAGCTTGACTTTAGATTGGAATTCGGGTAGAATTTGGGTACTGACTTGTTTTTTCTTTTGGAGACAAATTTAAAAATGCTTCTTTACATGCTTCTTACATCGGAGAAGAAAACCTTTTGAAAGAAAATTTCAGTTGCGATTGAGAGTACCTACTGATAGATTGCATTCGGGGTGGGAGATATTTTGTACCAACCACTATTGACTATCCAGGGATGGATTTGATGGAAACTGAAAGGCCCTGTAAAATGGTTCTATTTGGTAAATAGTCCAGAGCTTGACACCGAAATACCTTCCAGAAATTAATGCAACGAAGAACGAGGATTTGAAGAAGGATGAACATACCTAGCCTTCGCATTAAAAATGTCATCTTCTTGATGAAAAGATACAGCAAGTGTTTATTTAGCAGCGGCAGCAATTAAGATAATGAAACCCCGATTCAGATTGAAATCTCTTAATCAGAACCATCACCACAAAAGTCATATTCAGACAAGAGTACATTCCAGCGTACCAGGCTAGACGTTTAAAGTCCTAGCGCCGCATAGAAGAAGAGCTTAAGTTTCCGAAACAGTGACTATAAAAAAGTATTACTTGAATGAAAAAATTCACTATTTTGCTAAAATGAATAGATTACAGTGCTAATTGGTTTTTGAGAGTCGCTTTTTTGCTGAATGAATAAAGCAGAAATTAGTTTTTTACTTTTTTATGTGAACTGTGCGGAGTCGTAGTAACCGATGGAACTATTACCATGTTACTTGCTTTAGGTAACAGCTAAAAGTGTCAGTAGACCGGAATGCTATTGACATTCCTTTTTGCACTTTTTTCACCATTTTCGAGCCATTGAAACAAACATGTTAGCCTAAGAAATCTGCAGAGCTTCGGAGTTTCTGACATGTGGAGAATGGTTCAGATTCATGTGCTCATGATGGCTTTGTGAATACAGAAAATCTTCATCCGCTTTAGTCACCGTTTGCGGATGCGGACATCGCGAGACGACAAACAGCTGACATCTCACATCACAACTATAGTGACTCCATTATTTTTCTTTCGACCTCTTCTTCTGATCTCGGCTAAATCTCTTCCTCTTCTTGGACCCGGTTTTTCGAGGACTTTCTTTGATTATGTCAAGACTAACTGATTCACTCAACTTGACATTTATTCACTATCAGTGTCCTAATACGGAGACTTCTGCATAAGCGCTTCTTTTATTTCATTTCGTTTTGTGCTAGATTCGTAATTTTTTAATTTTCGTCACTGTCATTCAAACTATCGTAAATGGTCCACCACTGTGATGCGTATGTTAGACCCGCATGATCGACAGTCGCGTATGACAGACGAAGCCTAAGTACTCTTATGTAAATTTTGTATACTTTGGCATGATGACTTCATTTGAACAGTTTAGTGTGGGGGTTTCGAAATATAGAAATTTAGACTTAGTCCGGCGGATTCATGACCTTGTATGCTCTAGCTTTTTTATTAAATTACTTATATTTGCCTGAAGGGCTGCCACGTCCTTGCTTATAATGCTACGATCGGCGAAAAGAAAAAGATCGCCTGAATTAGTCAACTTAAAAGCACAGGGCTTTGCACGCAGCCCTTAGTTTCGATGTGCCCTTAGCTTTCCTTTTAACGTCATCGTATACCATATATCGGGCATCATTCATATATGGTGTCACTTTTTGCATATTTTGAAATCTTGGTGACAAGTTCTCGGAGATCTGACGAACACCCTATCTTTCGCGACGTCGCGTCAAATATCGACCTTCTTTTCACGAGGCTGCATTGGCTGCCATGAAATTTAATAATATTGCACGAATCAATGAATTCTAATTGTCGCTCATACTTCAGAAGGTATGGAACACAGCTCCAATAGCATTCTTTAAGTAATGCGTTAATGGTTTCGTATATTGCGAGTTTCATCGTTACCGCTAGCAGCTCTCCTCCTCATCGGCGATTGAACCCGTTTTTCCTTCTTCGTTATACCGCGATCTTAAAAATATGAACTCATTTGTTCGTACTTCGAAATGGCACTTCTTCTCTTGCTTATCGCCTGTCTACAGGTTGTGAGGCTGGCTTTTCTAGTTTTTCTGCCCTTCGTTTTCTATGTACCGTTTTTGTACTTCTCTTTTGCTTACACCGGCAGTCATTTCATCGTTTCACGATCACGTTTTTTTATAATATTTATATTAAGCCCGTCTTTTGTACTATTCCTGCATTTTTTTTTCCAAAGTTGTTCCAGTCGCTAAAAAAAATATCGTTACTGACAATTCGAAAGGAGCACTTCTATAAAGTACTTAAAAGCGATGATAATCAAGGTCCGTTCTTAGGCAGAAAGGTCTCAAGCGTGATATTAAAAACACCATTTGGAAATAGGAACATACATTTGGCACGACACCATCTCAGAAAAAGGGCTGTTTACTTATCGTAAACAGGAGATGTTATGCACAATAACACATGAGCTGACCATTGAATATAACAATTCTAGTATTCATGATTCATTCTCATTCCAAGAAACCAACAATCACCAACGTCGTTAAAGCCAAGGTATGGAAGCGGATCACTTGGTGCGAAAACACCAAAGAAGGAACAGAAAAGCCGCTGATGTCGCAATTCTTCGACACTACTAGCTACAATGATAGCGAAGTAGCCTAACGGCATCTAATGTGCTGACTTTTATCCGGCTACATCGATTGCGATCAAGCGTATGAGCTGTCGTTCAACACATAAAAAGCAGAAATAGATCTGCCAAATCAGGGCCATGGAATGGCCTTTGCTTATATTGCTTTTGTTCCATAGATCTGACTTACTCTGCTGTTTTAAACGACGCGTATCCTGAGGTCTTAGTTGCTGGCCACTCTTTCGAGCATTTGGGAATTTATCCCATCAATAATTCGCCTTTTTTTTTTCCAAGGCCTGATAATTTTGTTGTTTATCAGCATAAACAAAACTCGAAGGACTAACCGAGCGGAATCAAATCACACGATCTTACTGGCCAATTCACTGCTCCATTTCGCGACATAATTTTGTCCTTGAATCGAGTCTTTAGTAAATCATTGGTTTCATGGGTAGTATTGCACATATCTGCATCCTGCTGCTTTTACATTTCGTCCGAATCAATGTGTCCATATTTTTGAACAAATAATCATTGATCATGGTCCGGTAACGTTGCTCAGTGTTACAACGTGGGCTCCAGACTACACCAAACAGTGCACTTTGGTAGGTGTAATGGAGTCACATGGGGTTTTTCTAGATTTGCCTCATCAAATCATTGAGCCACAAATGATCACAATCCCTAAGCTTGTGTCTATAAAATTCAGAGTCAACTTCAAGCTGATCAAGCGCCCAATCCGCGAACTCCCATCTCAAGCCAATGGCTGTAGTTCCTGTATCAACTGAATCTTATACCGAGATCTTGTAGCAAAATTTTCCACATGACCCCGGATTGACAATTGAAAATCTTCCGCGCCTTGTTGACTTTGTTGACATGTGTAGGATATATGGTACAAAATTTAAAGAGTAGCAACCTGAGTTGGGACATTATGAAAATCAAAAAAGTCAAGTTGTCTCCCATACGTTTCACGAATTTAATTTTCCAATTAAGTTTGATTGATTCGGAAGTGTTCTTCATGAAGATTCTCCAAACAATGATAAACATAAGCACATTAGCACTGCTAAAACACTGTTCTTGACTGGATAAAGGAAACCCGTCATGTTTGGCCGTTTCTTTGCAAAAGACACCGTGTAGATTGCGTATAAAGGGTGTCCCAAAATTCATGTGCGAAGTAATTTTGATAGAAAACACAGGTTATTAATTAAAAATTTAAATTTTTTTAGTGATTCATAAAGTATACCGTCCAGGGTTATGTTTGGAATAGCATATTGGGTAAACGGGCTCCACAGCTTTGCTGTTTTGCATAAATGTGGCTCAATTTGCTTCTTCAAGGTCGTGGTGAGCGGTGAGTGGTGAGTGGTGAGTGGTGAGTGGTAGTGGCCTTATTGGCATAAACCTTATACTTAAAACAACCCCAAGGAAGAAAGTCCAACGGCGTTAAATTGCATGATCTGGTCCGCCCGAAATGACTCATGCAGCAATTGAATTGTTTCTTGGGCTGTATTGCATCTGGCATCATCATGTCGTCCACATCCATATGCTGCAATTTAGGCACAAAAAATTGGATTATCATGTCACGATATTGAGCACCATTAACTGTTATTGCCTGACCAGCAGCATTTTCAAAGACGTTCGATGATACCCTCAGCCCAAAATCCACACCAAACAGTTACACGTTGTGAATGCATTTGTTTCTCAACAATCACTCGTGGATTTTCTGAACACCAATTCCAACAATTTCGATTAACAAAGACATCAGGATGAAAATGAGCTTCATCGCTGATTTTGTTTGTAGAGCCAGTATCCACTGGTTAGGTATGGTTCCATAATGCACCCAATGAACTCTCTTCGCTGTACGTGGTCAGTAGACTTCAGTTCTTGAGTCAATTGCACTTTATATGCATGAAGATGTAAATCTTTCGCGAGAATACGCTTTAGCGAGCTTCTTGAAATGTCCAATTCTTGACCACTTGACCTGCTTCGATGTATAAGAGTCTCCAATAAAAGATTTTATTTTTGTGGCCACTTGAGATAAAATGTGCTGTAATTGCCGACGGATGACAAGTAAAAATTGAACAATACACGTCTCAACAACCCACTGAAAATGGTGAACATTTCGCTGAAACAGTTCGAAAAGTTAAAGGTATTCTCGGTCGATGTGAAGCAACTGCTCACCAAAAAGTTGTTAAATTGGTTCAGAAATCGTAGTCGCCTCGCAAGAATTGCTGAAAATATTGCTTCCATAGCTCGGGAACCCAGATTTGTGGATTCCATGTCGATTTCAGGAATCGGGCATATTAAAAATGACATTCAAGGCAATTTTACATGGAAACTTGAATCAAAAAGCCCGTAAGAGTCAATTGACATCAGATCGTAAGCTTCTCTACCATAGATATTATCGTAACTTTCTCAATTGAATGTTATAAACGCATAAAGCTGATCAAAAGTTTAACCGAATAATCATTTTGGCCGATTATGTGCATTTCCATCGTCAAAGCGAATTGTCACATTTAAGAATAACAATCTCGAAGCCTCTCCATCCACAAAAAGTTCCTATTTGGTATGGTTTCTTTTTTCAAGAGTCATCATTGGAGGCTATTTCTTCGAAAATTTTCGCAGTATGAACTATCGTCATCTTCGTGATCCCCTTTATTTGTCGGCATATCCCAAAAATCAATTAGATTTGACTCGAACTCTGAAAGTGTCGTGTAGACTGAGGTTTGACTTCCAATCCCGCTTCTCGGGTTACCAGATACAATCCACCCGCCAAGATAAGTATTTTGCAATAACAGTCCACCCTTTTTCTCTAGTCCAGGTCGCAACACTGTTGAGTACACAGCTCCAGCTAATAATAGGGATACATGTGCTGGTCTTTTAAAATGTGGATCAGCGAGTGCCTTATCATATGAGGACTGCCAATTGATTTGACTTGGAATGCTGGGAAGTGGTCCAGTAACACGTTTTACTAGGAGTGCTTTTATTTTTACGAATGACAGCTCTGGATTACCAAGCTTAAGTTTGATGCTAGCAATAGAACGGACTGTTCCAATTTCTCCTCTTACTCCTATGATTTTGACGAGTGTTCGTTTTTTTGGCAAGCGTAATTTCTGTACCAAATCCTCAGATATGTAGTTGGATTGGCTGCTCTGATCTAGTAAGCACCGAATAGGAACGCTTTCATTATTTACCAGGAATGTAGCAGGATTACATTAGAGGACGCTTCAGACTCGTTTTGGCAAAAGTAATTTCCGCTTGTTGCTGGCAGTTCATTCCATGCCGAAGTTGGTTGAAGATGCATGGCCCTAATTTGAGATATGCAAGGCGATTGATAGTTAAACCGCTGGATGGCGCAGTATATGCAAATTTTCTGGTCCCGTAATAATGCTTCCCGATTTTGGGAACTCAAGAACTTTGAATTGCTCACTTGATGTTGCTCAGACGAAACACTTGGTAATTTGACTGTTTGGACGGTGGCATGTACTTTAGTGTGCGGTATACAAGCATCTTTCTTGGGCATCCTTTGATATTTACGGTTATCGCCTTTCTCTCAATTATGCTGATATTCTTTGAACATGAAATCTTCGATTTCTTCTAAGGTTGTCTAATTTTGGGGTTAGCAGAATCTTCTAGTCTTCCACGGGTAATTGGGTCAACGCCACGAATATGAGGTAAGCCATGATCTGTTCTGCAGTTACCTTTCTTTTCATGTTAGAAACCCGTCCTTTAGTATAGTATAAGTATGCAATGATTGGTTCTGCATCTCCAGGGATCGTTGGGCGATGGGGCAGAGCTAACAAAGCCTCTAATTCTACTTTTGCCAGGTGCCTTGGGTTATCAAACGTTCGATCCAAAAGGGCCCAAGCTATAGAATAGTTGTCTCCAGTCAGATCAAGATCACTGAGCAAAGCGAACCGATCAATGCTTGAAGTACGACTTCTTACCACCAGCGATTCAAATTGCTCCAATTGCTCAAATTCACGATACTTGGTGATGCGCCTGCTCTCGATCGAGCGTTAGTTTCGCTGTAGCGTGCAAAAGTGCTTAGTTCTGAGCATAAGGGGGTGATTTTTCGGCTGTGGTGGATTGATGGTATAATCTTTGTGTACCCCTTCCTCGACGTTATTTGAAACAAATTCCACTCCTTGCACAAAAGTATAAGTGATATCTTCAAGGTCTGGGTAAATTGTTACCCGGTATCCTGTGGTAGACCTCGATTGCCATTCGATGAACCTTGTTTGGTTTTGTCCTCCTCTATTAGTTCTAGGGAATTCTCCATAATAAATTCTCTGATTTTAGAGAAAATGGCCTCGTACTTCGGCAGAAAGGTGGACGAAGTATCTTTGCTTAGGTCCACCATGGTGGCGTAATTTGCCTTGGTGGAAGTCCAAAGGCTTTTTGCCTTGCTGTACTGCTTTGCAAGCGTTTCCGGAGTACGCTTATCGAATCCAAGCTTGGTAAGAACGATGACATCTTGGAAGTTATCTATAACTCGTTCTAAATTATTCATTATTGAATTTTTTTAGGTAAACTGTTACCCTACAATTATTTTAAAGTAAACTGTTCCCTTATATACTGTTTTAAAAGGCTCGAAGGACCAAAATTGTTGAAATTAAATATAAACCACTCCGGTTACTGTGAAAACTTAAAGTGACGTTTATTGGTAAGAATGCCCTGACATTTATATACAGTTTTCTTATGCTAAAATTAAATGACGAAGCAATAAACAAGCAGTGACCCAAATCGGTTGTGCCGCAATCGGCAGCTTTAGCTGAAGCTGAAGAACGAGGGGCGTTCAATATATTCTCGGTATCGGGGTGAAGCTGTGGTTGTATATATAAATTGACTTATTTATCAAGTAATACTATTACTTTAGTGCATTCATGTAAAATTTCATATAAATGTGATTATTAATTCGCGTTTTATCTCTAGTTAAACAGAATCATAATGGCAACTGAGACGATGGTGAAAATTGAGCATCGCGCTGTAATTAAATTTCTCACTAAGCAAGGAAAAAGTCAAAAAACTATTCATGAAGAGATGGTGGCTGTTTACCAGGGTTCCGCACCTTCATTATCAACTGTGCAAAAGCGGTCAAGTGCGTTCAAGAGAGGCAGAGAGAGCATTGAAGACGACCCCCGCTCCGGCGCCCCGGCTACTGCTTGTACGGGAGAAAGCATCAAAGAAGTCGAAAAACTTGTTCTTGAGGATGACCGAATAAAGGTGAAAATGATGGCAGAGATCACCAAGCTTTCAATTGGTACCATACACACCATTCTTCATGACCATCTTAACCTTTCAAAGGTCAGTGCAAGGTGGGTGCCACGAATGCTCACAGCGCCTCAGAAAAAAGTGAGAATCGCATGCTGTAGAGAGCTTTTGGAGATGTGTAATGAGAACGCGGACGGTGTTATTGATCGAATTGTTACTGGGGACGAAACATGGGTCCACCACTATGACCCTGAAAGCAAACAAGAGTCCATGCAGTGGCATAAAAAAGGAAAAGACCCCCCGAAGAAGTTCAAAGTCACTCCGTCTGCCGGGAAGCTCATGGCCACAGTTTTTTGGGACTCAAAGGGAATCTTGCTCATTGAGTACAAAAAAAAAGGTGAAACCATCAACGCCACATCCTACGCTTCCACTTTGCATAATTTGCGGGAGGAAATTAAAAAGAAAAGACGGGGTAAACTCGCAGCGGGTGTGTTGCTTCTTCATGACAACGCTCCTGTTCACACGGCGCGAGTTTCCAAGGCTGCTGCGCGAGATTGTGGTTTCGAAGAAATCCAACACCCACCCTACAGTCCAGACCTTGCCCCTAGTGATTATTTCCTGTTTCCGAATTTGAAAAAATGTCTTCGTGGAAAAAACATTTTCGGATGATGAAGAACTCAAGTCGGCAATAAATGGGTATTTTGCAGAGAAAGAGGAAATTTATTTTTTTGAGGGTTTAAAAAGCTTATCTCAAGATGTAAAAAATGCATTGATGTTAGGGGAGATTATATTGAAAAATAAAAACAATTTAAATTGAATTCGCATTTTCCTTCATATCGATACCGAGAATATATTGAACGCTCCTCGTATTATTAGGAAATATTGAAGTGCGTCATCGTTGTTTGTGCTGAAATCGGCATATTCAGCTGAAGTGGCATTTACGGTGACGAATTAGCGTAAGCAATGGCTTTTACCGTAAATGAACTGCGCTATCAAACCAAGGTCAATGAATTTTTATTGACGGAACTTGAAGGTATTGCTGAGAGTGATTTATTTTCAACAAGACAGCGCAAATACCACACACACAAGTAGCGAACGCATTAACTTTTTCCTAGAAAAGTTTCCTGGCCGAGTTTATTCTTGAAAAGGTGATCGAAATTCGACGCCGAAATCAAGCAATTTAACACCGTACGTCTTTGTTCTTGGGGGCCATATGTAGGAGCAGATTCATGCCATTGAACCACAAATATGCGGAAATGTGATGAACAATATTTAATCAAAGAGTATGGAAGCAGAATCAAGGTCGTGAACGTAATTTTGCTGGCATTGTTTTCAATTTACAATGCCAATTCTTCTGCTATCGACTAAAATAAAAATCAAACCTTGTTTCATAAAATTTATGTGTTTTCTTGATAAATCGAAATGAAACCTCTTACTGCAAAGGACTTTTACCTCATTTATTGTAGTTGGATTCATCTTTTCATTATTTCCTTTCATTTATCAACACACAAGTGTATAGTATGTTATTTCAAAGGAACAGGTAATCTTGGGCCCTGTTACAGTAACCGACTAACCTCTAGTCCACTCCTGGCATTGACCAACTCCTGTATACCTACATATGAGTGTGTATAACGACTCACCCACACCTCCGATGTGGTTTCGTTTTCCTTTGAATGGTGTATTAAGCGAATCCGGACATCATGAATTACGTACTTCCTCTTTTATCTGCGTCCATGTCCACTTCACAGATACATTTCTTTTTTCCAACGCACAATGGCACATTTCGATGATTATTACTATCGATAGAAATAAAATTGAGCAACCGACCAAACCAAAAAAATAAATAAATAAATGTATGTATGCACTTATAGATATATCAGAAAATAAAAAAAGGAAACAAATAAAAAGGAAATCCACAGTGATCATCTAAAGGATGGTTAGGGATACAGCTTTTTCTCATATCTGTTTTTTTTTTTTGGTTTTTTTCTGCTGACCGTTTTCGACCTCATTGGTGGTTGTTGATGGCCATAGATGATTTTCATTTTGTGAAAAGCCCTGTTGTGGTGCCCGTCCATCCATCCATCCATCCATTGAGTCAAGCCAGCTAGCCAGCCAGCCAGCCAGTCAGCCAGGCAGGCTCGTTGGCCAACAAATTAAGTGAGGGTTTGCCATTGCCATTATCGAAGACATTACCTATTTTGTGAAGGGAAAAACAGATAAAAGTCCACCTCATACATACGAGTATCTGTATCTGTATACTTGTAGATCCACATCTCATCATACGCATCGAATTCACTATATGGCGCTTCTCCTACCATCCCCGGCCGAGAAACACTCAGGCGGGCGGTCGGGCGACTCAAGCCCGGTCCTCATGCATAATTCAATAAAATTCTGAATGATTATTCTTTATGGGGCTGTTTATTTATCTCCAACGGTTTCTCTTTATTTTTTTTTTTTTTTTTTTCATTTCTCAACTGCCTCAGCCTCTTGCTACTGGTTTTGCTCCTTGAAGAAGTATCTCACAGATTTGTGTGTATCTTTTCATCATATCGAGTTCATTTATAATACAACTACCACTACCACACTACCACTGCCACTTCCAACTTTCACGACTTCTCCTGCTGCCACTGTGGTCAAATTATCATCTCTGTTTGTTTTACTTTTCGATATTTCACTGAAAGAACTGGGTGGGGGTTTGTTTTCGATGGGGGATGGGGATTGGGGGATGTGGCGAAAGAATGTCCTTCATCATCCTCCACTCTACAAAAATAGAAGCAATTTAATTTTGCTGGAAAAACGAAAGAAATAAAAGCCAAAACGAATCCAAGTCAGAGACATTTTCAAAAAACCTCACTGATTGCATGCCACGTTGGTGTGGACTTCCGTTTGTGGTATGTGGTGGCATTTTTTTTTTCTGTCACTACACTATGGTAATCACTACCTAAATTTGTCCGGACATCCATAAATCTAGACGGGAGGACTTTTCATTTAAAAAAAAAAAAAAAAAAATAGAAACAGAAAAAACTGCAAAAATAAAGTAGTAAACCTTCAGAATGGGATTTCCGGCATTTTTTCGCGAGCTCTTCGTGTTCATGGAGTGAAATGTTATGCTCAAGCTGTCGGCGAACAAGGAATGACTAGTGAAATACATCACGACGTGGATGCATTTTTACCGGTTGGTTGCTATTTTATTTTCTACTCCTCTATGAAAGCGGAAAAATACACATTTCTTCCTTTGTTTCTTTACAACATTCAGTGGGACATTTGTATGATTGCTGAAGGACTAAATTACACAAATGTAGGTGGGTTTTGATTTGAAAAATATGTTCCGGTGATTTGAAATCTTTTTCAGTCTTTTATAAAAGATTTATGGTGGCTTTATTGCGGGCAAAGGTCACATGGACTAAGCCGATCAGGGTATAGTATTCTATCTAATATGCTCTAACAGAATAAGTAATCTTCAATGCATTTCCGCCTCGCGTGCATTTAATTTTGAAAGCTGGAAGGAGGAAATTGGAATGATATAGTAGTCCACCAAGTCAAAATTCTCAAGACCGTCGCCTGTTGTCTACACATCGGTAAGCAGATAAAGGCCACTATCAGAACAAATTTTTATCTTGAATTCCCCAATCTGATGAAGATAATTGCAATTATCATACATCGCATTGGTGTTATTACACTAAGTCCAGTGACACACTAAGGTCCAAGTGACGGCCTGAACAGTTGCTTAGAATCGTTCTCTCTGGGAAAGAAAGCATGAGCTTGAGGTAAGACTTTGTCAGTATTCTATGTTCTAAGGAGGCGGCAAAAGATAATTCATCTTAGGTATTCAAACGGCAAGTAACAACCCTTATCTGACTACGGGTCAGAAAAAGCGGTTATTAAACATTTCTTACTAATAAACTCGATTCCGTTATTCAGCATATCTATCAGAAACCCAGGGTAAAATGAATACATATGCCATATCTCACCCTATCATATGATTGACCGTCGTTAAAGGAACATCACCTAAAGCACCATCTTTGTATAAGACAGTGTTAAAGCCGACTGATCTATCCGCTTCTCAATACAGGAAGACGTTCAAAGTCGGTTGTTAAATTACTATTATTAACACGGGGGTTTTCTGCACCCGTAAAACGTTCGCACACAGAGCGGAAAAAAACTTAGGGAGGAAAGAAAGGGAGATACCGATATTCGTTTTGGTAACCGTTAAAATAACTTAGATATAAAAACTTCAGCAGGGCATTCCATGAGCGACTTATACCACTTAAGAACGAATCTTGAAGTACGTCCAAAGGTTGGCTTCGCGGTAAACAACTGACCACTCATACCGAGCCGGATATCATGGCCAAAAGTTTGATGGTGAGCACTGGTAGTAAGAATATCGATATAACAAAATAAGGCAAGCGACATTACGTCATATAGAAGGCTTTCAATCAGCGGGGCAATTTTGGCGTCAGCAATCGGTTTTGAATCCTTTTAGCAGGGGCAGAACAGTTCCTGGGGTCTAAATCCGGAAAATATGGCGGATGGGGAGCAATTTGTACTCCAATTTATGAAATTTCGCCATGGGTACTACGCACATGTACACGAGTGTGTCCCAAAAACCTGACGTCATGACCTAGATTAGGTTAGGTATGGTTAAAACAGGGGTGTGATGAATAGAACCCAAAATCCCGAAAACGAAAAATTACACGTACTTCAAATTTTGGGTGGATGACTCGCTTCGCTCTCCACAGGGTTTAGCCGCTCACGTGACTCCATCGACTCCGCTAAGGAGTCTTTGTGCTTTCGGGATTTTGTGTTTTCGGGATTTTGGGTTTTCGGGATTCTGTCCGACTCATGTGATTAATATACCATCACACAAACACTAGCACCAAAACGGGCCTACCGCGATCACTGTGAGAACAGTTGAATTTACATTCAAATGACAAAAACCTAGACAATTTCCCTGGTGATCCATTCACGGCCTCTGAAGTTCGTGCCGCCTATATCCTCTAAGTTCTCGAAAAAAGTACGATGTTTCCCTAAAAATTATCTTCGACTATGCGATTTTAAAGACCTTAAAACTCAAGAGGGTATTACTACTTTTAAAATGCCGGAGCACGTGTTAAGTTTTTTGGAAAAGTAGAAAGAGAGCATTCACACAGTATTTGTGTTATGTCCTCAAAAGCTTACAAATCACCGAAGAATCTGTAAACATCCGTATCTGACAATTTGTCCGGTCAGAATTCCAATTATTCCCTAAGCTTATCCCTGTTTAATTTTATTAACACCTTACATCCTTTTCCATCAAAAAGGGGCCAGAGAGCCTTGGATACCCTGTATCCTTCAAGACCTGACCACCTAAGGTTGGCTGTGTTTTTGTTGGTTTTCTTCTTGATAGTGCTCCTTACTATACAAAGAGGTGATTTGATGTTAGCAACCTCACTATTATCGAGTAGCCGTCCTCTTCTTGCAAGTTAATCCGCTTGTTCATTTCCCTCTATACCGCAGTGTCTTGGCAGCCATCGATATAGATAGCGATATCTCTTGCTTGCTTGCGTCCGGTAGTCTTATAGACACCCTTAGTTCTGTTTTCGAACCGTGCGCCTGTGAAAATTGCAATTTCATTTGACCTGATTATTGCATTTTCTTGTCAGTCCTCTCTCTTCGGATATACTATATCATACGGAATGTCGAAGTCGGCCAAGGAAGAAATTTCATCTGTTAGAATTGGATTGCTTGGCTGTAGCTCCACTAGGACCGTGCTGTGTCCAAAATTACTTCTCTTGAAGTAACCCAAATTGAGTGAGTCGTATTACACTGTTGCCAGCAAGTTTTTTGACCTGTAAATCAAGCGGTGTTAGGTGCATATAGGTGTCCAATGCTGAGTTAGGGGTGGTACGGAGTGCACCTGTAATGGCTATGGAAGCCGTTCTTTGAACCGCCGCTAATTTTCTGTAATCAGTTTTCTTATTTATTGTGTACTAGTACGTCATATGTAAGTAAGTATGGCTCTTACCACCAACGTCATGATCTGGTTGGCCGACTGGGCCACCTTGACCTTCTCCGTTGCCGATTCGCTAAAAGAATCCTACTATTTCGTGTACAGCTTGTTGTGGATCCGTGTATCGACACTTATGACACGACGTAAAATCTCATTCGGATTGTGATTAAACAACGCCAAAGTTTCCTTCGAAATTGCCACACGAAATTCACTTTTTTTACACTGAATGACGTAACTTGCCATCAGGAACAATAGTAGTGGTCATTTGACAGGAACGGCGTTGATTTTCAAGCAAGTTTTTGTGTAAGGAAATTCAATTCAATTCGTATATACCAAGATCTGGGTTCCTCAATAATTGATGTTGTTAGTGTTGGAATGTAATGAACGAAAAATACGCTGGTATTCCTGTCCTTCGGCCCAAGGATAGTGAGTCCGGAACGAATACGAAAACCAATGAGTACTCTTATCACATTAAGAATATACTGAAATTGAAAGGAGTCTGCTGTGTCATGAGAATCACGTCATTGTTACCAGTTGGCTTTCGAATATGGGGCTGTATTTTGCATTTTTTTTGAATTTTTTTAGCTTTTTACGCTCTTTGTCGTCTTTGAATCCATAGACAGTTCTCCGATAGAACTGCACCGTAATTGTGTTTATGTTTTGTGTTTATTGTTACGTGTCCTTTGAGGAGTTGTCTTTAGGCTAATTTGCTAAATTGTAGCTAATTGAAAACAAGTCTTTACCCCCAGTCCGAGGTTTTTCTATGACACTGTGCAGTGGACTGTTTTGCAAATTGTTTATCCCATCGACAAACGGATTTCTTAACTTTTTTGTCTTTGAATTTGGTAAGAGCGTGATGAAGTAAATCATTGTTACCAGTCTTATCACCCTTTTCTGATCGTTCCTTCATCGAATAAAATGTCTGCTGATTAGTTTTTCCTCAAACAAATTTTTGTCTTAAGTGCACCATAGGAGTCTTGCCGAGAAACAACTGGCGAACAACCACCGCTAGGAGAAAATGATTCCATTTTGCAAAATTGATCGCTAATCATCATATTTTAGTTCATCATTTTGTCAGTTTCAAAATTTTCAATTATTCTTCGTACAGAGCACTAAGTTTTGTTCCTTTTGCCTCCCCTTTACATGATTGATAAGAAAATTCATAAGTGCAACAGGCCTGTAGCAACAGGGAGAAGAAAGGAAATTTTTAGGAACAGGCAGCATTATTAGGTGATCGGCGATAATTCATGGTCCAAGAACTACACTTATTTTGACTTTATTTTCCGAAAAGCTATGCTTACTTAATTACTTAGGTGGGGTGAAACTGGGCCTCAACTAACAAGCTAACTGCCTCCAGTTGCATACTCCAAGTGGGTTGAGGTGCGCTTCTACTTATGCACTCTACCTAAGATGAGATTTTCCTCTACTGTGCTGTCCCTCCGGGTTAGATTCAAAGACTCTGCGGGCCGAAGCATTGATGTCCATTAGCTTTACATGTCCTTGCCATCTCAGGCAACTGATACCTAGTTTTCTGACTAGGTCAATGTCGCTGTACAGCTCCTATAGTTCGTCGTTGAGTCTGCTCCTCCAAAGGCCGTCAACGCAAAAAGGACTGAATATTTTTCCAAGGAAAACGACTGAGGATATCTGCATCCCCTTTCAAAAGTATGCCTGGGATCATCATATTATGATCACATCATGATAGTCATAGAGTCTCCTTACTTTTTCGGGATAGGACCTTACTACTCTTCTTGCCTTCTTAGCCCGAAAAAAGAGTGATTCTTCGTGTTGTGCTGGGGTGTTGTTGGCAAAATTCATAGCAGATCCAAGGTAGACAAAGTCTTTTACTACCTCAAAATTATTGCTGTTGATTATGATGCTCTGTACAATTCGACGAAGTTATGTGTCCCTTCTTAATGACAGCATATACTTAGTTTTGCTCTCATTTACCGCTAAGCCCATTTTGGCAGCTCCGTTGGCAGCCAGCTGAGTTTTTTTCAATTATGTAGGTGCACAGACCGCACAATTCTTTCAAGTATGATGTTAAAGAAGTCACATGACAGGACGTCACCTTCTCTAAAACCTTTTTTAACATCAAAAGTTTCAGTTAAGTTGTTACCGACTTTGAAGGAGCAGCGAGCGTTCTCAGTCGTCATTCTGCATAGACGGACAAGTTTTGGAAGGGTTGCCAAACAGGAATATGGCTCTATATAGCTCATTTCTATAAATCCTGTCATATGCGGCCTTAAAATCGATTTGAATTTCTTAGGTTTTTTTTCCAGGATCTGCCGAAGTGTGAATATTTGGTCGATTGTCGACTTTACTGGTTTGAAACCGCAATTATCGGGATCAATCAGTTTCAGACGTTCGCACAATATGGCAGATAAGATCTGGTATCCGCTGTTGAGCGTACTTACTATATACCTCTATAGTTGGCGCAGTTGAGGGTCTAGCCTTGTTTGTGGATCGGGCATATGGTGCTGAAATTCTATTCATCAGTGTATGCCTGACTTTTCTGACTTCTTAGCAGACGTGAACAATTAAAAGCGTACTTCGTTTTAATTGAAATTTTTTAATTTTTTTTTTAATAAATAAAAAATAAAACATAAAAAAATAAAAATAATGAATTCTACAAACAGAAATAGCCATATCTCTGTTTAAGATTGGAGATTCGAGGCAATGAAATCCGGGGTCTGCGAGGTAGAACATCTCAGATTTTAAACCACTTCTAGGGGACGTAAAAAAAAAAGGTGCCGCATTCAGTCTACATTAAAAAAAAGTGAAATAAAAAGAAATCGATTTTTGGGGTCAATTCTGAGGTCTTTACGCCCTTAAGCAGTTTAAGAGTGAGAGTCCATTTGACATCGACTAAGTCTCATTAATGGAAAGGTGCAATCATAAAGACCCTTCTCGATGTCATACAACCGACAAGAGCATGGTTAGCATGGTACTTTTTGTCAGATCTTAAGCAAATTTTCCAGACAAGAACTAGAAAATAGCCCGGTTTTTCTCAAACCAGAGGAATACTAGTATTACGGATGTATGTACATTGTACATATTAGTAAATCCTCGCAGAAAATACAAGCATAATTACTACATATTTTTGCGGGTCCAGATGTTATTGTTATACCAGTTCACTAGTAGATTCATTCTTGTCCAAAGACGCTTCTCGACTTTCGGAACCTAGCTTTCTGCTCAAATCTCAGGGTTCCACAGTTTTCTCATTATTTTTTTCTGAAAAGATTGAGCATATTCAACTCCTTCTGAAGGTAGGGAAAACAGTTAAAATTGTTGTTTTTTTTAAGGTATTAGCAATCCATATAAGTCCTCACTGTGTTGGAATCAATTTGAAATGTCCCTTCATCTCAGCTAGTAGAATAAAAGGATAATGGGCCTTCATCTTTGCGTTTGTTTCATCATCGACGCAAAAAAAAAACGAGGTCCGGTATAGGGCACCGACCTTCCAGGGGTAATTCAGAAAGGCTCGTGTCTGCAGAGCTAATTTTATTGATTCTTAATTTCAGCCGATGGTCATACCACCAACTATCTGTGTCTAAGTATGTAGTTTTCATCGGTTGAATCCTTTCACTTCTTGTTGATTTCCGATTTTAACTAGATGGATCACTTTTAAGAGGAATTCAGTCCATTATTTTTGTGTTTCCCTCGATAACGTATGAATATTGCTGGTTAAGGGCGCACAATCGTTGCAAGAATGGATATTCGAAATTGTCTTCAACATGATGAGTATATAGATCGGCTCAAGATGATAAAGGACGAGAACGCTTTCTACCATCTAGAGCCCTGATTTAGAGTGCAGCAAATTTGAACTTAGGCTGACTGTTTCGTTGTGGAAAATTGTGCTCCAACTTCTCAAACAGTTCCAGCTTTCAATTCGGAACTTGTTGGAGAATTATTTTAATGCAAAGTGGTGAGTAGCAGTCTACTGCTAACATCACCAACAAAGATGTTCCGATGCACCCAGCGCCACTATATACTTTTTAGATAGTGTTGATGTGAGTATCATTAATTGTTGATGTCTACTCACCTAAGTTGGAAGGATTGCCAGCTGCAAAGTAGGCTGACTGGATTCTGAGCAAGCTCCTAAACAGTGATTGAATAGACTTCAAGTACATCATTCTTTTTCGCCTCCTATTTACCTTCTAAGCTTTAAATAAATTGCATCTTATTTTCAAGGAATTCTAAGAAATCCGCAGATAACATCACTTCCATTGAAAAACCGCAGCGGAACGATGTCAACTATCCTCTCAAGGGTTGGGCTGTTATCGATTTTGATGTAATTTATCACTAGCTCACAGAATAGTCTAACTTACTCGCACCAACGCTCTACCGCAGAGCCATTATCTTGATATTAAACTCAAAAGCACACCTAAAGTGCTACTGAGATTTATTCGAATAAAAGTCCCACCGAATATCGATTACATTTAATTACGCATTCAAATAACTCCATTACCACTGACAGCGCAATCACTCATTCATTACAAATTGTGTTCGAAATATAAATCATCGATTGGTGGTCAGCCAATTGGAATAATGTATGTCTGTCTGTCGGTCCTGTATCGGAGTGCATTGCGGGAGTCACGCATATATTGTATAATGCACCCAACTACTCGTAAGCTCATGACGCACATCGACCAACAAAACTCGCAACAAAAATCAAATAAAACGTCCCGATTCGATCTGTCATCAAGCAGAGAGTACGGATCACCGATCATCGAACACCGATCACCAAGCAACGAGCAGCGTTCAGCGGTACCATATATCCAACGCATTACACTGTCGATTAATTATGAATCAAAAGCAGGTAATTACATGATAAGTACGCGATACATTCAATCCGCATTCAGAGCTCGTAGGCCATTCAACAGCTGGAGGCGGAAATCATCTTGGACTGCCCCTTGGTTCTACCGATGGTGCATCTAAAATATTAATCACTACAAATGCACTATCGGCAATAGATGGGATATGGGATCTGGTGCTTTTCTGCTCAGACGGTAAGAGCTAGACGCTAGATGCGGCCAGCCGGCGCTTACTCTCAACCAGGTCCAGTATCCAATGGCCTCCACTAGACCAAGCCATAGCCATCTATTTGGAGCTCTTCAATCAATTGCTTAGCTGGAATTAATTTTCCGTGGAATCAGCGTGATAGTGTCTTGAAAGTTTCCGTCGACTACCGTACCAGCCGTCCTCGGGAAATGTCATTAATGTCCTTTTTGAGAATCACTGTTCGCTATATGATGTCGAACTGCATTTTTGTACAACCTGAGCATTCTTGTAAACGAATAGGCCACCGGATTCCAATACCAATTCCGTTTAGCTACTCCGGTGGCGTTTAAGGTGCATCCTCTCTGTTTCGTTCACATTAGCTTCATAGCTCCATAGCTTCAGTCCAATGATGAGGGCCTGATTAACGTTCGATTCACACAATCCGTATCATTGTGCGCTGTTGAACACTGGGCAAGACACACACGGAATTAGCATTTGTTCGGAGCGATCACAATCTGAGAATACTAATTGGTTCTGCAGCCTGCTGGGACGGGATTCACTATTCACCATTCATTCATCGGATCGCATCATCACAATCAGATCGGGGACGTCGCATCGAGACGGGCAACAAGGTATCATTACATGAGTTGCGCGCCTACTGCAGGTGATTCTCAGATTCGGATTCAGTTTAATTGTGTTCCGTAGTAGAGTCTTTGCGAATTGCTGTTGCTGGAAGCTGAACTACGAACAGTAGGTACGAGCAACCAGACGAATTGAGGATGCGCGCCTTTCTACCATGAGGAGATACGAGTATGTATGTTGTTCTGCGTCTGTTCGACGTAGGTATGTCATTAGCGACATCAGCATTGTTGTCATTGTGAACATACGAATCCGAATAGATGCGATGCGAGTCTTGGGTTTATTTGTTTTTTTTTTCTTTTAATTTAATTTTTCGTCCCTTTAGGTTGGCTTCGAAATCTGGGAGATCGGACGAAGATCGGTAGGCTGTGCTATTTTTATTGGATTTAATGTGTGAGAAATCGGTGATAAGTAAGCGATATGAGGACATTATTTCCATCATTAGAGGGTGTCCACCACTTGTGAAGCTATGTGTGGAAGAATTGTTGTCTGCTACTTACTCGTAATGAAGTTATAAAGAGCATTTTAGGATGGCTGAGTGTAGTCGTTTAGTAATGTTTGTAAAATGGAAGAATTCGCAAGGAACGTTTTGTTATGGAATAGATCGAAATTTGTCTGTGGATGAGATGCACCTGACCCGCAATTAGCGCGTGTTCTTCCGTGAACACAAGGATGGTCTCGGTGCTCTGATAGGTATGTGCGCCTACGATTCTTCTGGTTGCTATTCATTTCATTCATCCAGGTTGACATCGCCTTATCTTGTTGAAATCGCTGTTCTCCTCATCACTCCATCCACAAATGGACAAAATCACTCGAAAATCCCATATTTAAAGCGACAAAGGATATCTTTGTCCGCAAGACAGATTTGGTTGGAATCTTTGATAGAGCCTCCTTAGTACTTCTTGATAAAGTCTTCCAAAACTAGAAGAGGCTAGGTATAACTCATGTCTGTAGATTCTATCATATGCAGTTGTAAACCTGACAAAGATCTGGACCTCTTGATTCTAAGTATTTGTTCAATGCACAATTTACCACGCCTAAAGTTTAGAAATACTCCTTTCTTCGGATCGAACAAACGATGTTAAAGTTCCAATTATCAGGTAAATTTACCTCCAACCAAATCTACAAAATAAGTTGGTGTATGCCTTTCTTCCAAGCCATCTCCTGTTGCCTTTTTTATAATTTAGCCGGTAGGCCATCTGGTCGCCTTATTTTATTGAAGTTCATATATTTATTTCGTACTTCATTTTGGTCGAATGGATGGATAGCCTGTTTGCTACAAGACCAGATATTTCCATTGCTGCAGATATTGTAAAAGACTCTCTAATTCCAAAGCTATACCCACCACCCATTTGCCGGCTCTGCCTTACGGTTACGGCTCCGTTCCGTTTCCTTTAATTTCACAAGCGATTTCCAGCACCATTGATATCCGATTTGTTCAACATCGCATCGAGATTATTCTGGCGAACTTGCAACCCAATACAAGAGGCACAATTTTTCAAAACTTCAAAAGTCTAACACTACTTGCCATTGCGGATGAGATAGACATTATCGTAGAACACAGGCATTTGCATGCATTGAAAACCATCCTGGTGGTGGAAATGCCAGCCGCCCTCGAGAAAGTACACACAACATCGACGACTCAGACAACGCACGTAAATTGTATAGCATAACTTCGAGGCAGTCTACCTAGGTTCCGCACTTAATATACTGTTCGCATTCCTGTCGAATATTCTTCTTAAGGGCTGCGATTGTGTGAGGCTTGTTGCCGTAAGCCTGCGACTTCAAGTAGCCCCAAAGGAAGAAGTCTATGATGGTTAAATAGGGCGATCTTGCTGGCCATGTCAAATCGCCAAAACGGGAGATTACGCGACCATGAAACGCTTCCTTTACAACATCCATTGTGGCTCGTAATATGTATGCAGTTGCACCGTCTTGTTGAAACTACATGTTCACCAAGAAGTTATCTCTCATGACCATGTAGCGTTCGCCAGGAACAGTGACCGTATTGCCGATGGCGTCCTTAAAAACATACGGCCCAATCATTCCTCCCGCGAGAAAGCCGCACCACACAGTAATGGATGTAATGGCTCTTCGGGTGTCACACGCGGATTTTCAGTGCCCTAGAAACGAAGATTTTGCATATTGACCAAATCGTCCTCTTCGTTGTTGAGATTGAGGATGGCTTTACAGTAATTCACACGCTACTGACGGTCAGGAGGCATTAACTGATGCACTGTTTGCACTTTGTACGGGAACATGTGGAAGTCTTTCACTAAAATTCGCTGTCTGATGGTGCCCAATTGCATGGCCCATCGTCTGGTTGACCTTCTCAAAGACATCGGCAGCCACAGCCAAGATATTCTCGGCCGAATGACCAGTCCGGTGGCTGCCACGCCCTGCATGGTCTCCTGTGGTTCCACTCTGTTCGAGTCGAGTAGCTAAACACCGGAATGTTTGCCCAGCTGGCGGCACACGATTAGGAAATCGACGTCGAAATTCAGGCAGCGCTAACACCACCGACCGATTGTTGTCAAAAACATCGACAAAATTATTCCACGCTCTTATGGAGTATAGCGCTCCATGGCTTGTCTGTTTGTATACTGCAGCTGTCTAGTTAACAAATGTCAAATATGATTGACGTACAACGCCATTTGCAAAAAGTATACCATCTTCCTATAGGGTGATTAATTTTGGGCCACCTTGTATAGACATCGACACCACATTGATTTTTTGGACTTAGAAGGCAGTTGAGTAGCCTTTTTTCGGACAGCCAAAATCGCGCTCTTTAAAACGTTGATCATTCCTAGTACTTCTTTATGGCAAAGATGAATGGATTTTATCTAAAATGGTAAGAACGTCGCTAAAAGAGTCGGGATTCGTGGCTAGGCCGGGTAGACAGGATTGAAAACAGTATTCAGCTCAGAATGTCTTCGAATTCGAAATCCTGTAAACCAAGAAGGAGAACTAACTACGCATGTGGAACAACTTCGAAGAAAAATGTGAAGAAGAAACTGCAGAGCGTGTGCAGTCGGGCCGGATCATATATCCTCTTAAATACGGGCGACAATCGAAGAGTTTGGATTCAAAAGGCTCATGACTTTTGGCAAGCGATCGTATACCGAATCAGTGAATGGAGGATTTTGTTGTTCCCCTGTGTAAAGGCAAGAGCGACACGGAAAATTGCAACAACTAACGATGGTTGAAACTTATGTTACATACTATAAGAACATACCAGAGAGTTCCAGGTAGTTGACAGCACAGTCAATGCGACTTTGTGAGAGATACCTCTACACACGACCGCGTTTCACAGTTTAAGAATAATGTGAAGAAACATCGCGACGCTTCGAAAGATCTATATATCGTCATCATCAATTTGGAAAGGCATTGGACAAAGTTTCCAGAGATCTTATTTGAAAGTTACATAAATGCACAGCGAGAATTACTGGGGATTCTGAAGCTAAAGTTGGAGTACACCGAGGCGGTGTCCAAAGTCAATTACTTTTTAGAATCGTGCAAGATTTCCTATTAAAGCAGAGTAACGAGCCCGGTATAACTTTTCTTCTTTTCACCGCTGAAAGCACTATCGTAGATAACGATATGACAGATATTCAGGGTTACGAATCAGGCATAGTAAGACCTAATATCGGCAGTACTATTTTTTCCACGTACCAAAGTGTGAAACATTTAAATTCTTAACCCTAAGCTTAGACGTTTGTTAAACTTAGTAAAAAGCAAGCGCATTCGTGGAAATCCAGTATGGTCATTAGAAAATCCGATCCAAAAAGAAGTAGAGATTAAGCTCTTTGCCTCATTAAGGAGGTTTCTTTCTCGTCTTTCATAATGACTTGGGAGTTCAGAGTGGATATAGTAAATATTTGCGAGTTAAGGAGTACAAGGTGTCCGCATCTATAAAAACAAGCCAGCTAGTACGAACTAGTGCCAATATTGTACCTTCTGCGAAATCTTGCCATTTACATGCGTCCCAATATGTAGCAATCCAAACTCCAACCACTATGTTCCAATCCCATATTCAACTTCGTGTGGTTAAAATTTCGTCTTTGTTAGCAAATTAGGGGCAACTGGCTTACTTACAAGGGCCTCAAAGTATCATAGATAGCAGTTTGACTTTGAACGAGTTTTATGCACTATCGGACCTCCTTCAAAAAATTGTATCTCTTCACACTGAAGTCGTTAATTACGGCGATGGCACGAATACACGAATTCTCAACAGACAACACGTGAAGGGCGGTGTATGTAGATTTTAGCTGTGGAAGCGGAAGCGCGTTTAACGAGCCCAGGCCGATTCCTGACGTTGATATCCATACCGCTCTACAAACGCTGCACTTGTTTTAACTTCTCATCATGATAAGTACACCATCGTTCAGCTCTTCACTTTAGGCTCGTCGAACCACTTTGTCATGTCAGCTTATTTTTCGTATACTCGTATACGGAATTTCATCTGGTCGTTATGTTTCCTCAGTAATGACGTGCTTCTTCCTGCAGGTACCATTCCTTTCCTGAAATTGAGAAAAGTTCAAACGGTTCAGGAATGACTGCAACGCTTTTCTTAAAGATGAAATTTCAAAACGACCGAAAACGTAAGCAAGAAATACTGCAGTGTAGAATAGGTAGTACAACTTCGTGGACGTTCGTTTGAAAATTAGTAACCCTGCCCCATCCTCCCTCCCAACGATTATTTGAACAATGGCTCTTTGAACAATGGCAGATGATTGGCATTTCGTAGCCAGCTCAACGCTTCCAGATTGTGTCATGACTCCTTCTAGACGGTCATCCTATGAGACCAATATACTTTCACAGAGGATTCAAAGATTCCAGTAAACGAGGAAGGATCAACACGTTCATAATTTTTTGAATTCCCCGCATTATAACTTATAAAGTTAACGTTGCTCCCTCCAACTATAATCTATCAGTAGACTACTGTCAAATTGTAAGCAGCCTGCGTCACTTAGTTTTTGTGTGACAGCCACTGAAAGCAGGCAAAGGCGTGAAGTTTGGTGATAATGAAGAAAAGTGAACTTCTTGTAACAACTTCGAAGGAGTGCTTGGTGCTGCATTCTCAATCCGGACAAGTTTGCCTATTTAACATGAATCCACCACAACACACCGAAGACCAAACAGCAGTAAAAACAGTGGGCGAATTAATATTCAAACACTAGATAGTCGACAGCGGTATATTATTAGAGCCCAAGGCATTCAAAGCGGCTTTGTGGGAGTTAGGTCAATATATGACAGCAAAGCATTTGATTTAGTCTCCCGGGATCTTATATGGACGAACGTTTGCATTTAAAAATGTACTTCACGGCTACTACGGGCGAATTGGTCGAAAGAAGGCGAATTGGGTGTTCCTCGTAAGCAATTAAGAATGCTGCTAACACCACTTATCCTACCATCATCAATCCTAATTTTAAAGACTTTTTTCAGATAAATAGTACACAGCATTGGTTCCTCTAAGAAAGTGAAAATCTTCTTTCTTCTCCTAGACATCAATTGCATTTACGTGTATCTCGATGCAAGAAAACTTCCCAATGATCGGGAGCACTGCTCCACAAATGATTTTTTGGCATGTTTTACCGAACAGCGGAACCAAGAACAATACAGCTGCAGTTGATATTTCAGAGTCATTTGACAGAGTTTGGCATCAAGCTCCTTTCTCAAAAATCATCATTTTAGACTGACAAATCTCTTCCTCAATGGATAGGACATAACATTCGATTCCAGCTGACTTGGACGGTTTCCAGTCCGATACCCAGAAAACATTTTTTTCCCCGTACTGAGGGAAGTGAAGCATATGAGTGTATGAGATACTATGAGTATGAGGATAGCAAGCGTGTACTGATAGTAGTGTGAGATTCTTATTCACTAAAAACACCTCTCTTCGAAATCAATTTGTTTCTTACTGCTAAGTTTCGACTTATCAAGCAATTTTTCTATCTGGAATAAACGTGTTTGGCAGATGTTTTTGCAATGAAAGGTTTGGTTCTTCGAAAACGGCGCAACAGGTGTCTTTTGTCCAAGATCTGTCTGTGCTTTATTATTGATATGTCCACTTAGTCGGTGTTTTTTCCATTTAACTGTAGGATTTTCCAAGGTTTCTGTCCAAATCTTAGTTTTTTATCAGTTTTTTTTTTCAGTTTAAATGCATTTTTATTTATATACTTAAATTACTCTTACATGCTAGACTTAAAATTAGCTTAAATAACTTACAAATAATCTTATACTAACTTACTGGCCCTATGCGGGCACTCTAAGTTATACCTAACACTTAAACTATGTCTTTCGACGAATCTTACAGTCTAATTTTATTTTTATTTTTACATTTATTAAAACTAAGAAAATGAATTTTAATTAAAAAAACTTAGTGTCTGGACTTTTTTATCTATAAAAATTAAAACTAAACCTATAAACTACTTAAAAACTAAATCTTAACCTACTTAGCCTACTTACATCTAATCCATACGTGTATATATATATATATATATATATATATACTACATATATACATAATATATACATATATGTATATATACGAGTATATATCTGTTTTTTTTTTCATTTTTTTTTTGCTTTTTTATATTTTTTTCTTAAAACCTAACTTAAACCTACCTAAAACTATGTAAGCCGACCATGGCTAAAAAAAATAGGCTGGCCACCTTGCTTCACATGAAGCTAGCTATCACTGGAGGAATTCGACGACGAAACATCCTCCCCTTCTACAAGCCACCAAAAGTGTTGGTGCTGCCAAGCGACATCCCTAATATCGCGATTCCCTACCGACCTACTAAACCGGAGACGCTCCGCACTGCCATGTGCTACGTCTCTGTCGTAGTTGAGTCGCCTGTCCGCAGCTGTTCGAGCAACATGAAAGATTAGCGGCACCGCCAATCTGTCCTGGATCAGACCTTTGTTATCTAAATAGAGGAACATATAATTAGGGTAGTAAGCCCCGGAGATCAGGTTGTTCGATGAGGCCATTGCTCTCGCAATGTGCCTTCGAGTCAACTTAATGACGAAATTGTCCACTCTTATTAGATTCGCCCTATTGTATAAGACCTCATTAGGATAGAATTTTATGTACTGAGACTCTGGTGTTCTGTATAGGCGAAGACAAGTCCTAAGACAAGCCCTCTCAAACACTCGAATCTTTTCCAATAAACTTGCTCTCACGTTGAACCACACGGGACATCCAAATACAAGCATGGGCCTGATAAGGGCCATGTAGCAGATTACCTTCACCCTCGCATCGAGTTGGCTGTTATAAAACAGTTTCTTTGTAAGGGCAAAAGCACCTTTGGCTCTGACCAGAGCAACCTCCATATGTTTGTTAAAATACAGAAATTGATCTAGCCAGATCCCAAGGTATCTGACTACATTTCGACAAGCAAGTGGCTGTCCGTGTTGTCCGACGATAGAAAACTTTCGCCAATTCTTTCTGGTATCCCTAGAGGCCCCAGACAAAGGCGACCTAAACAGAATAGTTTCCGACTTCTGAAAGTTGATTTTCAACTTCCAGCCATCGCAATATCGCTTAATTTTGTCGAAGTCACGCTGCAAAAGTATATTAATGACCTCAATCTTAGGACCTGATCTGTACGCGATTATGTCGTCTGCGTACGCTATGGCATGGTGAAGTGAACCTATCAGATCGCTCGTGTAAATGTTGAATAGGATCGGCGAATTTACCGCACCTTGTTGCAGACCGTTTTTAATGTTAAATGTTCCAGCAGAAGTCACATCGCCATTCTTCACGATGAACTGTCTACTGGAGAGCATATCAAAAAGAATATACAGCAGTGGTTTACTAATGCCCAACCTGTCCAGCTTGAAAAAGAGTCCTTCTAACCATACGGTATCGAAGGCTTTCTCCAAGTCAATCAGGCAGGCACCAGTGCACTGGTTCTTGCCTTTGTTCCATTGGATATCATAAACCAGTTTCGACGCAGCATGAATGATATCATGCCCCGCCTTGAAACCGAACTGATTATCCGGAACTATATTTTTGTCCTCCATCCACTTAGTCAGGACTCTATTGATCACCTTCTCGAAAACCTTACTGATGTTTGGAAGAAGACTGATCGAGCGGAGATTCGCCGGAGTGGAAGTGTCTTTATCCCTTTTGGGGATGGGATGTACCACCGCAATTTTCCAATGCGCTGGATAAATGTTCACCGCTTCTAGAGGGAGATGTCGAAGCACAATGTTCGGTATTTCATCGGTTCCCACTGATTTCTTACTTGTAAGTGATTCGAAGATCGTTTGGAGCTCTTCCTTCGAAATGAACGGGGGTAGTACTCTATCGTTGGTGATGACATTATTTGCCATATTCTCGTCACTGAACTGGGTGAAACCCGAGCTCTCGAATCGCCAATTCACAATTTCATTTCGAAGGCAGAAATTGTGCACCAGGACTCGATTCTCCAGATCGTGGTTCGGGCCAATGATAACATTCGCCTTGTACACTTCCTGGAAAGTCGCTCCTATAGCCTCTACCTGCTCCTGCGGATCCTCGATCACAAAGAAGTTGTCATCATCAACAGCCTCATTTGGATCTATGCCCGCTGCTGCCAGTATTTGTTCGTTGTTCGTCGTTCGGTCGATTTTAAGACATGGAATGCCGTTCTGATTATTTCTCCGAAATATTTTATTTATTTGCGGAAACATATTCGGGTTGCTGGTGTTTACAGCCCGAACCTTGTTGTTCCAATACAAACTTACAGATGTTCTGTAATTTTCCTTTATTAATGTTTGGAGGTTTTTAATCGACGACTTCAGTGTCATGATCTCCGGGTTATGTCTGTCAGTGAACTGTCTGTACAAGGTTTTTAGTCTTGGCAGCAGTCCACTTTTATGTCGGTGCAGTGCGTCAATAGTTGCGTTGCGGAATAAGTCTTCTTCGTCAGTGTGTTGGTACCGAGGTATCGTTTTGTCCATTGTTTGTTTGATTGTCTCGTCCATTCGTCTTAGATACCTGTCAATCTCCTCGTTTGACAGATTTCTGTTGGACGGTGGGTAGAGCGAATTCGAGGAGAGTGCTCTAGTCAGTGTTCTGGTGAAGTGTGTCCAACGCACCCTACTATAATTGTAGGAATGCCTTTGAACAAACTCATCCAATTCCGCAATTTCGTTGGGAACAGTTATTTCGGTGCTGAGACCGCAATGGTCACTGTCATACACGAAAGTGCGTAGACAGTTTGTAGTTTGTTGGTTAGTGCATGCCAGTTGTATTCGTGAGTCGAACAGCAGAAGATCCAAATAGCACCCGTATCTGGGAAACGACGGATTATCCGTCGCCTTAAGCCCGAGTCGATATATTATACTGTGCTGACCCCACCAATTGAATAGTAGGTTCCCTCTAGTATTTGGTGTATTATTTCCCCAATCACTATGCTTGGCGTTGAAATCTCCGCCGATAATAAAATAGTTGTCTTACAATTCCAGCCTCAGGAATCGAAAAAGTGTCTCGAGCTCTGAGATAAATAAGCTTCCAGCACCTGGAAACTCTTAGTTTTTTATGTACCATGATGCATGGACAATTTCTCTTAGAACTTCATTTTCAAAATTTTGTAAAATATTTGGTATTTTGGTACACCTCAGCACGTGCTTGTATACGTACGAGTAATAGCAGCTTGTTTTACGATGCTTACCTCAGAATATTTTCCAAGTAGCCAGTACATTTCTCTATACATATATGTTTTTGCGTTCTTTCTTTTCTTTTCTTTCATTTTAACTTTGCCTCATTTGCGCACAGAATACAGTCCGAGTTTATGAAGATAGGCAACCTGTTCGTTTTCCTGTAAGTAAACTTACTTGGACAGATTTGGTTTCATTGGGGCTGGCCTTTGTCCATCTATTTACATTATTAAGAGCCCTTTGTGGTTTAGCTGTTGTTTCTTCAATGGTATAGCAGTGTCATCAGCATATGTAATTAAAACAGTCCCCTGTTCTTGCCGTATATCACTGGTATATAGGAAATATAGAAGCGGTTACTCGTATATTTAAAAAAAACTCGTTTCCGCGTCTGACACGGAAAATTTTTTTCTGGAAATACTTTCTCAGTATATTATATAGGCTTAAAAGCAATACCTGTTGTAATTTGAATTTCAAGCCTTCATGTCACAATTTGTCAAAGGCTTGTGAGACACCAAGAAATACGCCTGGCCAAATCCTTCTTTCTTCAAGAGACTTCTCAGTTACAAAAATAAATTTCTGGTATGCCACAGGGTGCCGTTCTGAGTTCTAGGATTTTTTAAAATTTTCATTAACGATCTATTGTCTGCTGCTTCAATTCCAATCCAGTATGTACCTTTGCTGAAGGAAGCTTGACACTCTCTGTTTTTCATATTCGTTTCCGAGGTCAATACCGTCTCCTTGGCCAAATGATATCTATCGTCTTTAAAGCGAAATTTACACAGCAAGGGATTATCCAAGAATAGTACTTGAATTGTTGAAACTAAAAAATCTTCCATTCTCGATGTGTGTGTCAATAGCAACCTACGTTAAAATGATCGCATATGTATATTATTTGATCTCACCAAAGAAGCGATATAAGAAATATTTTTCCTGCTCTGATCTGGCCTCAACATAAGGTCAGACTCCAAAACGTGCGATAAAACTGATAGATGACGATAAAATTGCAGATTAAATTTACACCCTCTAACACTGATGTAAAGTCGCTTATCTCAAATCAAACATTTTGCTTGTCAAGAGGCATTTTTCAAAAGAACGCATCAAAATTTTCAGACAGATCTGTCAAATAGTTTTGTTGTGACTGTCACATCAAACAGACGCCTACGAGATTATCGTAAAAATGGAAAAAAGTGAATTTCGTGTTCGCATTAAACACTATTTTCTGCTCAAAGAACCATCACGCGAACCTAACAAATGCTTGGAAAATATTATGGGACTCTTCACCATCGATTGAAACCATCCACGATTGGTTTACTCAATTTCGGTGCGGTCGTACTAGTACAAGTGGCGCCGAACGTTGTGGTCGCCCAATTATAGTCACTACACCAGAAATGGTCGGTAAAATCTACGATATGATATTGGACGATCAGCGCCTGATATTGGACCTCTGGATCCTTTCAACAAAGGGTAGATTCAACGAACCCAATTAGGTCCTTTAGATAACTGGTCTATGGTGTTCATTTAAAGTTTTAACCTGGAACATGTTCATAGCCGAAATGATTCCCATAAAATTCTTTAGCTCAAATTCCACATAGTGTCAACAACACGTGGGATTACATATGGTTCCAAAGTGGCCTTCCGTCTTAGTATTACAGGCTACTATGGTGCTAGTTTTCGCTAGTGAATTAAACAAAGGAATTCCATTAACCACGAAAGCTAATACTGCCGGCGGCAAAAGTGAGCTAATGTTCAAGGTGATATCTTTGAAACTACTCCAGCGCGTTATTGGTATAGATATGTGGCTAAGACAGTATGCATAGTTAAAAATATACTTAAACTAAGAATAAATGTTCCTGATTCACAAGAGAGTCTAAACGCCATGGACGGCAAAAATTATATAATTCACCTACCCGATGAGAGCGAATTCATCGCAGATCACTCACTGTTAAGCCGACTTGACTCTCCCGGTCTACTCTAGATGTTGTTCTGCCAAATCCAAAATACCGTTATGCGAATTAGAATTCATAACCATAATACCAGCAACACCTACATCGTAGTCATCAAATTAAAATTTCACAAACCAACCAAAAGTCCAAAAATTACAATTCATCAAATTCAGAGACAGAAATTTCCTGTCCAATGAATGCCAATTGAGTTGCATTAGATACTGTCGTAACTCGGTGTACCTAGAATGCAAGCCACCCATCTAGTTACCTGAACCTAAATAGAATTCCAAAAAATAATAATTGTAAGTGCATAGCCTTCCATGAATATGAAAATGTATTCTTGTATCCAGAGTGAAATTAAATCCTTAAACAAAAATATAAAAGTAAAAAAAAAATTAAGTAAAAACAAAAATAAACAAGGAGGTATGCATATGACATAATGTCACGAAAATAAAATGAAGGACTCTCCGGTGGCGTGTAGAGTAAATAAAAACATGAAAAAGGATGCCAGGGAAATCCTTCTTCCTTTTGTTGTATGATGTTCCAGTTTTTTTCTTATTTTTTTCTTTTTTAATTTTCTATATCTCATCTGATAGAGATACAGTTAAAAGCGACACCACCATCAACAACAGCAACAACAAAAACAGCACAACCTGTTCCATATACATAAGTTATGTGAAAGAGGCTAAAAACAAAGTTCCTATTCATCAGCAATAAAGGAGCTTTGACTCCGCCCTTTTCACATGAAAAAAAAAAACAACGCCCTTTCCCCTAGATGAGGGATCCAACAAACAAACAAACAAAAAAAAAAAAAAAAAAAAAACGAACCATCTCGCAAAAGGACGAAGAAAAGTTGAAAGAGAGAAAAAAAGACCTCCACAGGATACAACTATGAAATTTCGATTTTAATCGAAATAGGGATGAAATAGGATACTCTCGTCGTTCTGGTTGTCGTCGCCGGTAAAGCCAATCGAAAAAAGCTTTCATGTGCTCTACGAGGAAAAATCAAATCGACTCCTGGATCCTGGATGTTGGTAACTGGCTCCTGTTGGCACCAGTTCAAGTACCGAAGGAGTGGTACAAAATAAAGTATCCATATTGTGAGGAGAGAAGAAAAAACAACATCACCATCACCATCGCCAAATCATCATAACCTAAAACAAAACTCAAAACAAAAAATCAAGACCGACAAACGACAAACACTCTGCAGCCCTGAGAGAGAGAGAGCTTCCTGCCATAAGAGCCGAAGGATACAAAAGCAAAAAACAAAAAACAAAATATATCCAAAGTACCAGTAGCTAAATGGGGCGTTGATTCGCACCAGAACGTGCAGATGACACAAGCAAACTGTTATGTATTTTCCCCGTATGGAGCCTATAGTCGTCACTACATCTATACGAGAGACAACACACAGGATGCTGTATCTATAGCGTAGGTGGATATATCTGAATTTCACTAGTCGAATTGACGAGGTTATGAGATATGCGCACATGGGCACATGAAAATGCTGGTCTCCAGAAAACAACCAACCGATAGCTTCCGATTGTTCTTTCGACTGAAATTCGTCCTTGCCTCGTACGAATACGAGTAAGTACGATGCGCGTCATACGAGCAACATTTAAGGGTGTCCTTGGGTGGGACAAGCCCTCCACCCACTTATGCACACTAGAAATAGTCGAAACTTTTTTCTGATTGGAAACCATCCTGAGAAAAGTGGAAACGCAAAAAAGAATTCCAATAGGCGGTTACTAAGTTCGTTTTTTTCTGCCTCTTTGTTGGTTTTTCTTTTCTCCGCTCTTCCGTCGTGTCATATTCGTATCTAGGATAGGACACAAACTTTCCAAGCGATCCTGCAACACGTCATCTTGTTTTTTTTTTTTTTAGAATGCTGCGCCGTAGGGACTTTAGGGATGGCATTGCAAAGCAAATAGACGTACGGATGTACGGATATGAGTATAGTCTTATTTTACTGTGCTCCTCCTATTTTCATATTCTCCTCTATGTTGTCGCATCCATATTCGACTTTAAAAGGATTCCTTGGATCCTTGTGGAGTGGTTCTTGGGGGGCCTTAATGCCCAGGTGATGACTTGAGACGGAACGAAATGCATTTTTACTCGTTTATTCGTTTATTCGTTTATTCTTCTCCTGCATAGTATTGCTCAGGACCACGACCACACCTTGTTGGCTCTGTCGCACAAATTGCAAGGTGAATACGACTAGAACATGCAGAGAAAGAGAGAATTGAAATTTTTCACCTAAAAAGGATGCAGATTTTTTGTTGATTTTTTCCTCTCATTTTGGCTGGTTTTTCCTTCTATTTTTATGGAATTTTTTTTTGCTCCTTACTAATGGAACTGAAGTACGAGTACCGTTTTCTATTTTTAATTTCTGCTCAACCCCTTTTCAAAGAGATCGGAGGGGATTGCAAACTCCATTTCATGACAATTTGGTTTTTCTTCATTTTTTTTTAAATTTTTTTTCTTTCTTTTTTATATTTCTTGTTGGTCGTCCTTTTGCTTTTTACACCTTTTTGAATATAAATTGGATTTTATGTTGCACGCATTAGGTTTTGGTACACTGAGCGCAACGAGTATGGTCGTCGTGAAGGGCTACAACAACTACAATGACTCCAATGACTCCAACGACGACATGATGGCTTTTACTTAAGAAAAACATGAGCACAGGCTAGCGGCAGGATGTGGCTCTAAAACTGAAAAGGAAGTGCGGTCTGTACGTTCCTTTTGATATGGTTTTCGTATGGAAATTTAAGAATAATTTGTTTCACGGAAAGAAGAGCTAATGCAGCTTTGAGTAATTAATGAAAAATTGGACAGATGGCATTGTACTCGTAGGTTTGTCATCTTTGCTTTGTTGTCAAGTTGAATTGTGGTACTGCGAATGGGGGTGCAATCTTCACAAGATTTTGAAATATAAGTAGGTAAATCAATTTGATTTCCTTGGACTTAGTGATCAGTTCTTAAATTTTCCACAAGTATAGCAAGTGAAAGCCGCTTCGATATCGATCCAGGACTCTCTAGTACCTGCAAATTTATATAGTAAGAGTAGTCGTATCGATATAAATAGTATTTCGATGTTTTAATTTGCCTAAAACCCGGGGCGTAAAAAAGCAATACGTATTGATGAAGCCCGAAACATTTGCTGTACTTTACTTTACCCTAGATGGAGCTAGAGTACAGGTCGACCTGGGACTCAGACAAGAGCTTTCTCTATCTAACGCGATCCTGCGCTAGTCGTCTTCAGTTGAGAGATCCTTTTGAGCATGTCACCTCTTCTTTTACCACATTTTCCATTTGCAATGGATTCGAAGACGTTTCGCGCCGGCACCCTTCACAGATGGAAGGATGCTATTACCTTATATAGCTCTATACAGCACGTACGTCTCTTTAAATGTCATGTGTTACCTCAAAATCAAAACTGGTTGAGGAATGATGATGAACCAGTTTTAAAATCGCACTGATAAGGACCATACCATATTGTTGATATAGTGTTTCAAGCGTTCACATCGTATGGTACCTAAAAACTGATTCCTCTATAGTTGGCGCAGTTTAGTTAGGGAATCTGTCTTGCTGAGCATCAGGCAAACGCTGCGGAGATCTATATAAACTTTAATCCAACCACATTTAGTAGATGAATTGGCCCTTTCCAAACCAATTCTCTCGGCTTTAAACAAATATTTCATCGGCTCCTGCAGCCTTATTGGACTTTAATTTTGATATCGCATGGCCAGATCTCTTCTTCTTAATTTTGAATGGACGTAGTTGTTGTCGATCATTATGCACGTTGGTTGATTAATTCTACTGCACAGAGGCATGTTGGTCGCTTTTGCCGTTAAACCAAAATAATCACTTCAAATGGCATTTTTAAGGCTTGCTGGCCGCATAAGACTTCTCGAAAAGTTTGGGAGACTCGATTGTAGCCGTCTGACGTCAATTTCTTCACAACACTTCTTCGGAGTCTGACACATTCTCGTTCGCTTCAACAAGTAGTGGTCTGAGTCGATGTTTGTTTCTCGAAACATTCGGAAATTTTCGTCGATCATTATATGATCATGTGCTAGCAAGGAATATATTTGGAGGGCTAGATTCTTCAGATAATTGTGCCAGTAGCCCAGTTCTGTTGAATTTACATAGTCAGACTCATCTTCATTGGCTAAGAGTCAATAAAGCAGCAGCATACTCATAATTCCTTAGGAGCTGAAAATGCAGGTTTAAACTAATATTCCAAAGAAGCAAACTGCTGGAAAGTTTTCTTTTCGGACCCTGAGGTGAAACATAGGCACCGACAGATCTCGATGGACTGGAAAAACGGACTAGGAGTACAGAGGCCAACAGGCATATTTTGAATTGAAGCAGGGTATCAGTAATTATTAAGTTTCACCTTTTAGCAACAAAACAAGATAGTGTTGCAATCAGACGCTGTTTCTCTGGGCTTCGAAATGAGCAAGTTCTTAGGCACGGGGAATTATGGAAAATGAAATGGGTGGCCTAATATCTCAACGCATGGCATGCAGGTTCTGAAATAATTCCAATTGACATTTTTTGCAAGGATTTGACAACTTGAAGCTTGTGGCAAAATCTTGGCTCTTTACACCACAAACCTATTAGAATGAGGGCATCTACTTGGCGAACAGAAATCGGATCATCCTTTAAAATTAGCGGATTATGAAAGAAGATATTTTAACTGGATTCAAATACTTGCAAGGGCATTATGAGACAAATAATTCCTTCATTGGGAAAAATTGTGGGGCTATTAGGAGTAACAGAGTGTGCAAAGATACCAGCTTCGGATATGAACCTTTTTGTATTGGATTGCGACCCGGAGCATTCACAAAAAATCCAGTGATACCTAAATACATTGAGTATATAGGTATTTTTGAGTCTTTCCATCTCACAAGGTTATTTTTCTTTTGGCGGTACGTGTAACTCGCCCAGACAGCTCTTCGTAAATATCATCTTCTTTTTAAGAATAAAATAAATAAAGAAATTGCCTACATCTCTATATGTAATGGACAATTGGCGAACAACTGATACACTCTCAGTGGTGACTACTTTACCCATAGTCTGTAGTAACAGTGAATGGGTAATGGCCAATTTTTACAGATGAATCCAAGTCCAATCAAGAATATTTTGCTGATATTTTTCTACTCTGCAAAAATCGAAGACTTCAGTCGTTCTTAGGAAAATGTGGTCCTTTCAATTGCATCCTAATGGCCATGAACTATAGTATAAAAGGCAAATATAGCCGACGATTCATTTACATCTGAAACGAAAGTCGAAAAGCGTTTAAGTGGTTCATCACTTGTAAGCTAGATCAAGCATACAAGATTTCTTTTATAGCAGTCGGGAGGCTGTGGTTTCGTCTTGTTTTAAGTCGAAATAAAACACAGGAAATAAAACTTGCAATGAATTAACAAATCTAAGTGCTGTAGTCTAGGATGAATCTGGAACTCAACCAACTAGCTTCTTCATTCAGCTCAGTCCGTAGGTACCTGCCTCCAATTACACATTTCGAAGTGGTGGTTCACTTATATAAGCCAAAGTGTAAGTCGAGGTCGTATTTTAGTACGCCATTCTTCCGGGGTGGATTCGAAAACTATTCGAGCCCAAACGCTGACTCCACATGCCACGAGTAGCGAGTAGCGAGGGTCTCATTCATAATTGGCAAAATTCAAGCTTCTGCGCTCTAGAGCAACGCTAAAATGCTAGATGTTGCGTCGCCTTAAGAACAACATGAAGCCTGAGCGGATAACATTAGACCGATTGATCTAAAAATATTGTAAATGTTCGTTTTCTTGCTGCAGTCATACAAACGGTATATTTTATAGAAATGTTCCACGGTTAATGAAAGTTCTGATTATTCTGCTGTTGCAAAAACCAACACACCGAGAATTGTCAGCTGCTGAAAAGTGTTTCGAGGAAGTTGTTGTTAATCGTCCGAAGGATTTCGTAACAAGACATAAATTATTATACCCAACCTGGTACGGTTTTCAAAAAAATAAAAGTACAGGACTATTTTTAGGAGAGTTTACCAACACGTTCAATGAAGGACTTAACAAAAATCATCAGGTGCTTGTGATGTTTGTTGGCTTTAGGAAAGCCTTCGATACCATAACGCATAAAAAGTAAAATTACACTGTCAATTGAGTTGGTGTGAGAGGAGTGCTGGCAAACTGGATCGAAAACTACATAACTGATAGAAAGATTAAATTAAAAGTGTCTAATGCCATAAGCAAAGAAAATGCCAAATGCGTTTGGTGACCCGCAAGGTTCCAATTAAGTCCGATTCTGTTCATTTTGTATACAAATGAACTTTTATATTTATTCAAAAAGTGCAGAGCAAATGGCATATAAGTTGTCGGCAAACACAATAATTTTAACAAAGCATTGGGAATAGTTTATGAGGAATTCGATGCAATGTCAAAATGGTGCCATGAGCAAGGGTTAATTATTAAGGCTATAAAAACCAAGATGATACACATACGAACCCCACCTAAGCCAAAGGAAGCTTTCAGTATACATACATATATCAACGAAACGCCTCTCTCCATGTTCGGCCAACAACAAAGCAACAGAAGTAGTGAACAAAATGAAGTTGTTACTCGTATCTAAGGGAGTTATCGGCTTATCGGCTTCGGGATACCGAAAAGAGGATTTGAATAGAGCAGCGGTACCATGCTTTGCAGTCCTTCATTTCTGTCCAAAGGGAATTTAGGGGTGAGTTTGGCAGCATTCCCCCGAGTAGATGGACCATTATGAGGCTGGTACACATGTTTGCCGAATCTGGAAGCATCGAACGAAGACCGTACCATCGAGATCCCTATGTTCGGGTTCAATTCAGGCAAATCCAAGCGTTTCGACTCGAAACTTATCGGCGCAAATTGGAGTTAGCAGACGGTCATTTCAACGGTTAATTCATGATGACTTAAACTTGTTTCCGTACAAAGTTAAAATTACAAGCTAGTTAAACCCAAAAAATGATTGAAATGGCCGAAGAAGACAACAGCTTGATAAATTACTTATTTATGTCTGATGAGGCCTATTTTGATCTAAACGGCAATGTTAACAAGTAAAATTGCCGTATATGGAGTGAATCTAATCCAAAAATACTCCATGATACGGAACTGCAGCCAGAACGAGTCACTATGTGGTGCGCAGTTTCATCAAGGTGCATTGTGGGGCCATACTTCTTTGAAGAAAGTATTTTACCCAGAAGTGCGCCGAGGAAGTATCCGTTTCAACAGCATTTGGTTCCAGCAGCACACATACCCAGACCGGTTATGGCGGAGCTCCAACGAAAATTCCCAAACAAATTAATATCCAGAAGCTCCACTTTCCGCTGGCCTCCAAGGTCACTTGACCTGACTGCATCAGACTTTTTTTTATGGGGTTATGTCAAGCTAGAGGTGTACAAAACGAAACGAAGGAATTCGACTGAATTGAAGCAGTCCATTGAAACAATAATTGAGGCGATCCCGACTTGAACCCTTCAGGCCGCAATGTTACGGTAGGTTTCAATTAAGATAAATATTGTATTATCTTTAAATTTATACTATCAACTTCCATATCATATGTAATTATTTATTATACCTATAGATATAAGTACGGTTTCACTTTAGCGGCAACAACGAGCGAGACGGGGCGCTCGGAGTCAATGAAACCTCCAACGAAAACCTTTTTTTTTTTAAGAATTTTACACTCAAGTGAGTATGACTACACTTATGACGCCAAAGCATATGTTAAGTTTTTCGGAAAATGGGACAGAAAGAGAAAGAAAAATGTTTAGGCTCAGTGACTATTTCGCCCCATGGGTGGCATCCAACTTTTAATGGCGAAACTAAATTATTAGTGTAAATTGACGTGATGTTGGTTTTATGAAACCATTCACCTCTCGAGATTTTAGTTGCCTGAAAAAAAGCCTTTCGGTCGCGGCTGGTATTGAACCCCGAACCGTTCGATTGGGAAGCCAATACACTACCACTAGAGCCACGGCTTATAATAAAACCGCAGAGAATTAGAGACTAAGTAATGTATGAACTTTATTCATAAGAATTTTATCACTTTAAAGCTTAACCCAATGTTGTCAACCACCTGCAGACAAGCGTTTTGCTTTCAATTCAATTTAAATCAATTTATTATTTCAATATCTTATTAAAAACTTAAAATTAGAACTACAAATAGTTATTTGGAGGAAATACAAAAAAAGCAGAAGAAGGGGGAAAAAATTGGGGAGGGGAGTTAGGAATACAGATAATAAAATAAAAAGCTTAGTGGTTAGGGTGGAGGAGAGAAATGAAGAGAGATTGCACTAGCTATAGATCTGATACTTTTAGCCAAAGAATTCCATAATTTAATAGCGTAAATAAGGAATAAATGGGACCAGTTGAGATAATTATAATATGACGTGATGGGATCAAACTTAAGGTTCTAGGGGAGCGTGAAAAATTGTTCATATAAAATTAGGAGTCTTATTTGTTATGATGCTTGAGGGTTGTACCCAAAAAGATTTTAGTATGTTGTGAAATGTGTTCATATCTGCGTAGCCCATGAGTATTTGCAACTTGCGTTAGGGCAAGGAGTCGATATTGCAGTATACAACGTCAGCATATGTAATTAAGTGCATAATAAGACTTACGAGTATTACAGGCTTTCGTCTGCTGCTGACTGGAGTAAAGCTCGCAGTTACCCACAACTTGCGAAGGCATCCATAAATTCTTTTTATTGTACAGTTTGTATGGTCATATCCTGAAAAGTTAGGATTTATGGTAAAAGTAATCCATTAGCTTTAGACCAGGAACGAATACTGCAGAGGTCCTCATTGAAATGGTTAACAAGTTCAGCAGTGTTTCTTATATGGCTTAGACAAATACAGCTAGACATCATCAGCATATAGATAAATGTACCGAGGTATGAGAACAGACAGATGGCAGATAAATGAACAAAGAAAATATTAAAGGGCCAAGGTTGACCCTTGAGGTACACCCTGCTTCACCGGTAGAAGAGCTGAACAAGAATTATACAAGGTGGCGCAAAATTCATTATCCAATTTTGTTTTTGAATAACTTTTTTACCAAATAAAAAAAAAATTATTTTGAGTGATGGAAATCTTTATTTGGACCTTTACAATTTTTTCTGTTAAGTGGGCAAGATGATATCCGCCAAGTGGCTGCCGCCAGTGTTGATACACATTTGTGCCCGCTATCGCATTTTCCATGACATCCCGCAAGATTTCAAGTGAATATTCTCCTTAAGCGCTGCGATTGTCTGTGGCTTGCTGGCAACCCGCTACTTCAAGTAGTCCCAAAGAAAGAAGTCTGGGATGGGAGACCACGCAACCATTGTGGCTAGTGCTGTGTGTGCGGTTCCACCATCTTGTTGAAACCACATGTTCACCAAGCCCCGCTCATCCAATTCCGGCAGTAAGAAGTCGTTTATCATGGCCCTGTAGCATTCGCCATTTACAGTGACCATATTGCAGATGGCGTCCTCAAAAACATACGGTCCGCGTAATCGCCGCACCACACAGTGTCTTTGAGTGGATGTAATGGGTCTTCCGGCGTCACACGCTGATTTTCAGTGCCCCAGAAAAGAAGATTTTACTTATTGATGCAACCGCTTAAGAGGAAATGCGCCTCGTCGCTCATGATGATTTTAGACACAAAATCGTCCTCTTCGTTGTTGAGATTGAGAATGGCTTTACAGTAATTCACACGTGACTGACGGTAAGCAGGCATTAACTGCTGTACTGTTTGCACTTTGTACGGGAACATGTGTAAGTCTTTCACTAAAATTCGCTGTAAGGTCCGTCTGGTGATGCCCAATTGCGTGGCCCGTCGTCTGGTTGACATTTCTTCGTTCTCAGAGACATCGGTAGCCACAGCCGCGATATTCTCGTCCAAACGACCAGTCCTGTGGCAGGTTTTATCTCAACGTCAGAACTTGCAGGGAGGTCTAGGTAGACAAAGTTCCTATCACAAAGTTAATTCTGTCTTAAGTGGTATTCTCTCTGAGACGTCTGGGTTAGTGGTCCTTCTTAATTGAAAACACCTACTTCGTTTTGCCCTTGTTGACCTCTAGTCCTATCTTTACCATTTAAAAGCAATACCCACGAAAGGGTAACTGCCATGAGGCTGTGTAGGGAAATCAAAATTGGGCAGTTCAATGGTACTTTGGGCAGATTTAAGGTTTATCGCCAGGTGAAGATGTGACCACTCGTCTCATACGTTGTTTTTGTTTGATTTAAAATTAGTTTTAAAGTTTCAGAGATATGATATAAGCAGGTATATTGTACATAATTTTTAAAATGAAATAAAAATGACTGGTATCGCTCCGAATTCTCTTATGAATGTGCACAAACAGGGCTTTATTAACATTGATTTTTGTCAACTTCAGGAACGACTTCTCCAGGACTTTGATCCAGGGAAGAAATGCTATTCGAAACGAATGACTCTAAGACTAGTGGAGGAACCAGGGTTTCGTCAAGATGGGCAATATCAGACTACAATTTCTATTAATTGAATATGACCTTATCCTCTAAACGAAGATGCCCTAAATTTGGGAGCCATTCATTATATTTCGAGGAATAGTTGAAAGAAGAAATTAATATACCTATCTGCAATAACAAGGCTGCAAATAAGGTATTGATAAACTTTGATTACTTTGAAAATAGTTGAAGAACCCAAGATCTCTTCACATCTGGTCGACAGGCGCAATTCATTGAGCCTCTCCCAGGTATACTCTGTAGGCAAAACTAACAGTCTCATGCCGGATATCTGTAAGAAAATCACATCTTTACTGCCAACCCTTAACATGTATTCTCTGGCGGAGAAGAAGAAGAAACAACCGTAAACCTAAAAATTGGTACGAGCACCAGCTTTCCTGCTAAGTTTGGCAATTTGAGGCGAGTTTTGGATGGTTAATAGGACCAGAGTGCAGAATTGTAAAATCTTAATTGCAGACATTTTAAGAAACCGAATTGTCTTGGATAGCAGAGTGCTTGCACTGGGAAGCAGATTACAGGTCGTCGACCTTACATGCCCAAAACCAGAAAAAAGCACGACAGTGCCATATGTTGTATTTTATCTCCGAGGGACTGCCATTGGAGAATTAGACTAGACTACAGAAACGACAGTTAAGAGAAACAGTGATCTTGAAGTAATAGAGCTATTTAGGACTCTGTGCATTATGGTGAGAAATTATAGTCAAGTGGAGGATTGAAATATAAAGGTTGGCTTTACAGTAAAATTTTATTCAAATAAGAAATAAAGGATAAGTTTTTTTTAGGGGCTGGAGAACTTTTTTTTAAACAAGATGAAATGTTGTATTCATTATGAAACATGGTTGAGAACTTTACTGGATTAAAATGGTCCGCGATTTTGTTCAATAAAATTATGAGAGGCAATCAGATGCCTAATCAGTAGAGGGAGAATTTTCTTTCCACAGTATAAAAGCAGACGCTTTTTACTTACTTACTTAAGGTTGCGGTCCGGGGTGGAGCTGGGCCTCAACCAACAAGCGTATCGATACAGCACGGTTTTTAGCTATCTGCCTCCAGTTTCGCACGCTGAGTTGATTGAGGTCCCCTGAGCTGATTGTCCCTCGGAGGCGTAAGATTTTTCGGAACGGAGTATTGGTGTCCATCTGCTCTATCTACGTGACCCAGCCACTTTAGTCGTTGGACCTTCACTCTTTTGACTAAGTCGATATCGCTGTATAGCTCGTGCAGTTCGTTGTTGTATCTCCTTCTCCACTTACCGTCTATAGAGCAGAACGAAAATTACCTGAAGAATTTCCTCTCAAAGCAGCCAAAGGTCAAAGGTCGTATAGGGTCACTTTTATTGTTCGAGAGAGGTCTTTGCTAGTCAATTACCTTCTTACCTCAAAGAAGCAGCAATTGGCAAGAGTTATTTTCGTTTAATCTCAGCGCTGGTGTCGCTGCCTGAATTAATAGAGGAGCCTAGGTAGACAAAGTCCTTAACTACTTCAAAGTTATATCTGTCGAGGGTGACATTCAGGCCGAGTGTTGGGTGTCCTTTCTTGTTGACGGCATATATTTCGTATTGCCCTCATTGACCGTTAAGCCCAGTTGTATTGGCGCGTGTGTCTTGCACTATTCTTTCAAGAATGATGTTAAAGAAATCGCATGACAGCGCATCGCCTCGTTTAAGTCCTTTTTTGACATCAAAGATCTCGGTGAGGTCTTTACCGACCTAGTTCGAGCAGAGTGCATTCTCCATCCTCTTCCTGCACAAACGGATGAGTTTGGCGGGGACGTCAAAACTAGATATTGCTCTGTATAGTTCCCTATAGATTCTGTCAATTTTGAGCTCAGCCGTTTTTTTTTTTGCAACATCTGAATATTTGGTAGAATTTTCTGACCTAAAACCATCCTGATATTGGCCGATCAGGTAGTTGAGGAACAACTTCAGGCTTTCAAATAGATATGGCAGATGTTGAGATAAATAAGATCTACGAGTAGTAGGCGATGTTAAGAAGACTGATGCCTCTGTACTGGCGCAGTTCAGAGAGTCTCCTTTATTGATAATCGGGAAAACTATGCTGAGCTACCATTCATCTGACATACTTTCGTCCGACCATATTTTACAGATGAGTTGGTTCAAGCTGCTTACCAAGTCATCGTCTGCCGCTTTTAAGAGCTCGGCGTTCAGGCCGTCCGCTCCAGCAGCTTTGTTGGACTTAGGCTTACATATGGCTATCTTCACTTTATCCAGGTCGGGTGGACGAAATTGTTAGTCTACATCGTGCAGGTTGAAAGTTATTTTACTTGACAACGGTATTTGGTTTGTCTACAGTCTACAGAAATGATCTTTCCAAATCCTACCCATATGACTGATTATGATCGATACAGGTTTCAGTTCGAGGTGCCCGTGGCGTGTTTGTTTTTACCTGTTGGTAAAACTTCTGAATCTCATTTCTGGAGTAGCATCTCTCGACTGCTCGCTTCTCATGCTTCATCTTTTTCCTCCTGAGAAGCGGATAAACGAAGAAGAACTCTCCTCTTATTTTTTTTTTTTTTTTTTTTTTTTTTTTTTTTATAATTTACGCGCGCCTAAGGGGTTGATACCCTTTTACTGTTGCCAGGGCGCGGGCGGAAAGATAGAAGGAGGAGAAAGGAAAATTGTTTTTGTAGTGGTTTGAAACTCAGGTGTGTTTGGTTTCTATGTTTACTCTCCAGGGGTGGGAGTCCGAATAGGACGGAGAGTTTTTCTTCACTCAGAGTGATTCGAGATATAATTCCCAGTATTTTTTTCATTGCTTGAAACTCTTATAACAGCCATGCTTGTAGCTCTAGTTCGGAACTTTCGGACATCCATAATACTAATGTCATATACTATGAAAATATAATAGAGAGTTAAAGACAGTCGACCGTGCAATATTATTAGTATGTAGGTCCAAAAAGAGAACTTTGCAATCCTTCAAAAGATCTGCATATTGTCTGCATCGAATTAGCAAATGCGCTCGTGCAAGGTTTCCTATTGAAGCAGCACACTGAGTCCGAAATGACTTTTCTTCTTATCGCCGATGATAACGCTATTATAAGCAACGGCATGACAGCCCTTTAGGCAATTCACAATCAGTTCTTTAAAGCGAACTAAGACTGAATATCTACATTTCCGTCTTTACTATTCTGTAAACTCATCCCCTAGCATCTATTCGGAAGAAGTTATCATGCTAAAATGTGGCTTACATGTCACGAAAACGGTGAAGTATTGTATGACAGAAAAACTCTTCTTAAATACAAAAGTTTGTCATGCAAGGTCGTTCGTCCAGCTTTAACAAACTCATGTACGAAAAATATCAGGAAAAAATTACAGCGACGGAAATAAATGTCAGCTAGACGTAAACTACACACATTCCGTCAAAGAATATGTGCAACGAAGATTGTCGAAAATCAGCTCCAAAAAGCAATAAAAACTCAAGTTTCAGCCGAAATTCAAAGAAGAGCTCGAAAGAATAACAATTATATCACTCAAATGCAAAAGTACTAGTAAACTCTTGGCGCCACTAACGAGTAAATCCAAAATATAAGACCAATGACTAACGAAGATTAATGAGCAATTTATCCAACCCCACAAGCGGCGCAGTAGCATACTGGACATTCAGGACTTCAAACATAGCTACATCTTTAGGGCGAAGCGCATCCTGTCAGTTAAATTTTGGAACAATCCTTCAGTGATTTGGGGGCCTATTTCACCAAAAATGCGCTGAATATTAGAAGGACGGAAGAGTTTGCGGTTTATTAGCATACAGCAAGCACTTTACATATGGATTCTCTTACGCTGACATATGACAATGGTCTTAATCCCGTTTCCTATGAATATTCTTACAGTTTTAATTTTCATAGGGCTAACTACGCCAAACTGAACAACCTCCTCAGTATGGTTAATTTTAACTTTCTCTATAATAACCCTAACCTTACGGTTAACGATGCTCTTGCATCCTTTTATACCGAAATTTTAAAATGTCTCTCAAAATCTGTGCCTTTTTTACCCAAAAGGAATTCCTCATCGTCACCACCGTGGTATAATAAAGAGCTGCGATCTCTTCGTAACAAGAGAAATAAGCTCTGGTATTCTTACTTAAAATCGAGTTCCGACACCGATTTCTTCTACTACCAGTCTGCCCAAATTAATTTCTCTGTACTTTGCCAAACTCTCTATAACAACTATTTAAACCGAACGGACCACACACTCATTTCCGACCCCAAAAGATTCTTTCAGTTCATCAAAACTAAAAGCAAATCGGATAACTATCCATCATCCCTAAATTTTCTTGATAGGTCCTCGGGCGATTCCCAAATTATTGCAAATCTCTTCGCAATCTTTTTTGGCCAAGCGTTCGCCATCCATTCCCAAGAGCCAGACCATTCTTACTTTTCCTACTTAAACAGCTGCCCACAAACAACTTTGGAATCGGTGTCTATAACTTTAGAGCAAGTTAGAGATAAAATAATAAAACTCAATGATGATTATTCTGCTGGCCCTGATGATCTTCCCCCTATATTTTTAAAGAAATGTCAAATGCATCTAGCCCAACCTCTTACAGCTCTCTTTCAGCTTTCTATCACCCAGGGATTATTTCCATCAACCTGGAAAAGGTCGTTTATTATTCCCCTACATAAAAAAGGTAGAAAAGACGATATTTCCAATTATCGTCCAATTGCTAAGTTGTCCTGCATACCTAAGCTTTTTGAGAGCATTATCTATGACATAATGCTTTTCCATTGTAAATCTATTGTTTCCCCAAACCAGCACGGATTTTTCAAAGGCAGATCTACGACCACCAACTTAACGGAATTCGTATCAAGCACTTTATGTGCACTGGAATCTGGAACTGAAGTTGATGTGATTGCCACCGATTTCAGCAAAGCCTTTGATAGAATTTCTCATGATATAATCCTTCTAAAATTAAAGGCTCTTGGTTTTCAGATAAACTTTATAACTTGGGTTCAATCCTATTTAAATGAACGACTTTACTATGTTCTATTTAGGTCCATGGTTTCTGACCCAATTAAAGCCTCCTCTGGTGTCCCCCAAGGCAGCCACCTTGGCCCCTTATTATTTATTCTGACCATTAATGATGTTGCTTGTATCATTAAAAATTCATACATATCTGTTTACGCAGATGATATGAAAATATTTAGATATATATCATCTTCCTCAGACAGCCTACTTCTGCAGCAAGATCTAGACAGGTTTTGTACTTGGTGTCAGAAGAATTTTCTTGAGCTTAACGTCAATAAGTGTCAGGCTATAACGTATACCCGTAAACGCCTCACTACTTCACCTCGTTGCTATCTAATCTTTAATCTGCCTGTTCCCTTAGTGAATGAGTTGCGTGATTTAGGTGTTATCTGCGACAAGGAACTCAATTTCCGTTCTCACATTGATAGTATAATAAAAAAAAGCCAACTCTGCCCTTGGTTTTATCAAGCGCTGGTCTAAGGAGTTTTCCAATCCTTATGTTACCAAATCACTTTACATAACCTTTGTTAGGCCTCTTCTTGAATATGCCAGCCAAGTTTGGTCACTCTACTACAGAAATCACATCCTCCGGATAGAAGCTGTTCAACGCAGGTTCTTACGGTTTGCTTTACGTGGTCTTCCCTGGGATGATAGCCAAAACTTACCACCTTACACTGACCGGCTGAAACTTATAAATTTACAACCCCTTTCTATACGCCGAAAAGTTGCCGACATTCTCTTTATTCATCAAATCTTAGTAGGTAATATCGATTGTCCTTCCTTACTTCAAATTATTTCTTTTAACACCAATCCCCGCAATCTTAGGTCTGTGCCACTTTTCCGGCTCAATCTTCACAGAACGAATTACGGACACCTGGAGCCAATGTCTAGGATGCTTCGCGAAGTTAACGATGTTCTGCCTCTCTTCGACTACCATCTCAGCAAACTCTCCCTCAAGAAATATTTATTTCCACCTATGCCTCACGTCCTAACTTTCTTTAACCGCTCCCACCCTTTAGTGAAGATGTTAGTTTTAAATAAATGTTTGCTTGCAATAAGCTTAATAAATCTGTCCGGGATTGACCCGGGCCGCAAAATCAAAATCAAAAAATTAAAAAAAATTAGCAAGAAGCAATCCAGCGGCGTCAAATCGAATGATCTCAGTGGCCAATTTACTGACCTATAGTGTGGTATAATGTTGTCGTTGGATCAAATCCTCAGTACGTTAATACACGTATCATCATCCTATTGAAACCACATCTCTTCCGGATCAATGTCCGGAACATTGATCATTACTGTAATGCGTGCTCCAGCTTAACTTTGTGGAAAAATAACGACCTATAATGTGACCAGCGTGAAGATCAGACAAAACAGTGCACTTTTGTCCGTGTCTCATAAATCTCATCTCATGAGTCTCTTCTGTACTGACCTCACTCTAGAAACTGCAATTGTGTTTCTTAACAAACCCAAAAGTGAGCCTCGTCACGATTTTCCTATAGAAATAGAGGTCGACATCAATCTGCTCAATCCACGAACTCTCGTCACAAGCTATGGTCTCGTGGCATTAATTCATCAACCTGCTTTCAGCTCTTTTCAGTCTAGGCCGTGACTTTTCAGTGTATAGCCAAATTGTAGTTAACTTTGGAAAAACTGCAACCGCAACAAAGAACACTCCTTAAAACCTTCAGGTCCTTAGAACGGGTTCACCACTTTCTGATATCAAATAAAAATATCAAATACCATTCGCTTTATATCCATGGACAACAGTGACGATGAAAACTTAAAGATACGAGTAAATTCGGAGAGGCTCGTTTCGGTTCTTTGAGGTAGGTACTAGGTGCAGAGTGTTGAGGGTACACTCCCAACTTTCGAACAACACCATTCCCCGGTACGAGTACTTGCGATTCGCAATCATCTTTCTGTTGTATTCCCTTTTTTTTTCTTTGCCGTCCGGTCCGTCTCATTTTCTTTATATATTTTCTTGTGTTCTTTTGATTTGATGTTTTTTTTTTTTCCATTCTATATAATTTTTTTGTTTTTCTTCAGCGTGGTCCTCGTCGCGTCCTCGTCATAGCAGGATCGTCGTTTTTGATTGACAGCAGAGTCATAAATAATTCATGTCATTAAATCATGTTACAAAAGTTTTCTTTTTTTGCTTTGTTTTTGTTTTTTTTTTCCCTTCTTCTGCCATCCTCGACGTTTTCGCTGTTGTCATCAGAGTCGAAGTCGTCGTCGTTGTAGTCGTAGTCGTCGTCGTCGTCGTCAACGCTAGCTGGTCACTGGATTATTTTTGCTCCGATTCTCCAAAAAACAACACCAGATCCAAGCAGCAGAACTACGAAATAAAAAAAAAACACAGTCTGGCAAAAAAAAAGCAAAACTTTCTTATTGTTGTTAAAATACACAATTTTATTTTGCTCCATAGATTCCTTGTATCTCTAGATACAATTCCTCAAGTATTTTCGGTTTGGGGGATTGGATTTTTTTTCCTTATTCATACACTGTCTCCCCCTTCTGACAGAAGTGGTCAAACCAAGCCTGACATGAAACCATCCCTATGCTAGTAAGCCAACACGGTATAGGCTCTCAAGGTATTACACAGATAGATACATTGGATATCCATAGAAAGGAAAACAAAAAATGAGAAAAACTGAAAAACATTTTGTTTCCATGTTTCGTCATTGAGAAAATTCTTGTTAATGCCGGCCTGGCTCCAGCGGCGTATATCAGGCATATCTACAATACAACAGCAAAACGACAATCTAACCGGCCAGCTGAAAATTCCCATTGAAAATTACGTACGAATTGATGTCGCAATGAGACTCCTGTGTCCATTGACATAGTCATTTGTGTCGCGCAGTAATGTTAAGTGATTTAGCGCGCGCAAAAAAAAAAACCGACAAAAAATCAACAAAAACATAAACAAAACAAGACAATACTCGTATCAGAAAAACGACATCGAATTGCCTTCCCAAACATTCTTAAAGGCGATCACACATCGATGTTGTTCATTCAATAGGTGCGTGACTGTAATTGAGTGACGTTTGGATGCATTATGAAGGCCTCAGGTCTTTCTCAATGAGATGGGAAAATGCATGTTCTTTCAGTTTGTTCGTTGTTGTTTTTTTTTTATATTTTTAATTTTTTTGAAAATCGTGTATATGACTTGTCAAACGATTTCCGACACAACGACAAAACGACAAAACAAAGCGCCAGCTCTAGAGTTGGTGGTGGTGGTGGTGGTGGTTTATGTTTTGTGGCTTAACTCTTGGTAGCAATTATTTTTGGCGCGCACAATGGGAATCATCTCACGCTCGAATAAATAAACACAATCCTTTGTCAACACGACGCAGAGCAGATTTTCCGCGAAGCTAAGTTAGAATAATCTGACGTTTAATTGGAATCTGGGAATCCGACCCACTCACGCACATACAGAGAGAGTTGAAGGTGGTCACAGCGAGCTCTACGAGCTGTGTAAGGATCTTTTTTTTTTTTTTGAAAATCTACTCAACAAGAGAAATTGATTTTTATTTAGTTGGACGGTGGATCGATGGAACTGTGACAAATATGGATATAAGCTGTTCCCTAAGGGTTGGTATTTTCAGATTGCATTCAATGTTTTGACAGGTGACTTGTGGGGTGCCTCGCAGTGCAAAATGCCGAAGGCGTTGTGAGAGTTCCTCCGGCAGAGCTTGTATTGAAATCAGTTTTAAATGCAGGGCTGCTCTTTCCTTGGGAAGCCAGCATATGAAAGCAACTTTAGAGTACAGTGTTCATTTGCATGTTGCGTTCAACTGAAGCCCTTTTAAGATGCTCACACTTTGAATCTGTACTCTCACACATGGGTATTGAGTGAAAGAGAGACCAAATTGTGGCATTTCTAACTATTGCAACTTTCTTCACAGAAGTAAAAATAACCGAAAATTGCAACAATAAAATAATAGAAAATCTGCACCATTGTGGAGTTAAGATCAAGAGCTCATTTTGGTGCGGCAAAATCCCAAACATATTGGGAAAGAAATTCAAGAAGCAATAACAATTGCTAAACGCACAGTGATACAGAAAACATCGCAGAACCAGTCGATTTAGGAAAATCTTGTCCAAATACCTGCTGTTCTAGGATATGTTAAAGAAAATAATGGGAACTGGATATGATTCTGCATAGACTTACTTTCCAGGATGCATCTTTGGTCAGAGTAGAAATCAGGTTATTCACAACACGTCGACTTGGGGCGATGGGATTTCTCAAATTATGATCCAGAAGGCAAGGAATATAATCACAATAGTCTTCCAGAACATGTTTAACGACAGAGTTTAGAATGCCAAGAGCTTGGTGAGAAGTGAAAGTTGTAATTATTCCCAAGACGGCAGAGTCAAACCATACCCCTGCCAATGATTTCGACCCAACTTCTTTTATACAAAAAACAGTAGAAAAATGCATATAGGTATCTTTCTTCGTAATGGACTCAATAGCAAATATTACATCAAAAGCAGAGGAATGGAAAAATCGTCATTAACAGTGTGGAGAAGGCTCTTAAAGCTACTTTGAAGGGGGATTCAACAATATCACAACCTGAGCAGTGGAAAAGGCACTGCTTCTTTCAACGTTGACCCAATTCACTCAAACTTGTTTTTTTTTTTAATTTATTCTTTTACATAATAATTATAAATTCCAATAGATCACACAGTTTTTTTAAAAATGTATTTTGTAAAGGAAAAAGATTTATGCGATTTCATTCTGTAGCCATTTAAGACTAGTGGCGAATGATCGTTACAAAAATAACCTAATTACTAGTGTGGGGTAAAACGCAAAAAGTTCATAATATAAGATTAATATAATAATAAAACTAATTAAATAAAATTAAGATCAATAACGAAAGAGCAAACTTCACGAATAATGTTACAAATTTGATAATACTGTGATAACCACTTAAATGTGAGCAGCGACATCTAGATTCAAAGACCAGAAGATTTCGATACTGGAATAACAAAGTCTCGACTGGAGAGTGGAATCGAATTTTCTAGCAAATTGGAAATTGTATGGGACGCTGGATGGCGAGGATTGTTCTCGAAGTATGTCATTCGAGTATAAATACCAGCATTCCAAAGGTATGCAAATCAGTTCTAAAGTGAAATTTGAAGTGTTAATTAGGAGAAGTGATTAAGTGGTTTAAGTAAAAGATAAGAAAAGTATAAGCGGTTGAGAAATTGGATTGTACTGAGAGAAACAATTAAATAGTGAATTGTAACTGTACTGAATAAAGCGATTTCTATTGAAAAGAATAAGTTCTATTATTTGTACCCACACAAACATTCTACATTGGTGTCAGAAGTGGGATAGGACTTATTGTGTGTAAAAAAAAAAAAAAAAAAAAAAGTGTGTTTTTTTGACTATTTGAAAAAGCTAGAATGGGTAGAAAACTATTGCAGTTGACCCTCGTCCAACTCAAATCCGAGTTGAACAAGAGAAGCCTCAGCGCCAGTGGAGGAAAAAGTGACCTGGTGCTCCGACTTCAGGAGGCTTTGAACAACGAGGGACATGATCCTGATGCATATTCCTTTGATGTTGACGAGGATGAACAGACAAGTACCGGCAATGACATGGCTGCAATGATGCAACTCCTCTTATTAAAAATGGACGAACAAAACAAAAAAATGGACGAACAGAAGAACAGTCTCGACCAAGAAAAGAAAAATCTGGAAGAACAGACGAACATTCTCCAGCAAAAATTCGAAGAAATCGATGACAAATTTGAAAGAATAGAGAAGAACGTTGATGACAAATTTCATACAATAGAGAAGAATGTTGGCGAAAAATTCGAAGAAATGGACAGCAAAGTTCAGCAACTGGCAAAAGAGCTCGACACAGTGCGAAAACAGAAACTGCGAGAATGTTCTTTAAGTGGTCCAAGGAGAAAAGATTTGAAACCTCCCTCATTCGATGGTCAGACCTCATGGTCTACTTATAAGAAGCAGTTTCAAATGGCTGCCTGTGCAAACGACTGGGACAATAAGGAGAAGTGCTTTGCCCTAGCGATGGCCTTACGTGGTCCTGCGGCAGAATTGTTACAAACAATCGATATCGAAAAGAATAGAGACTATATGGTTTTAGTGCAGGCTATCGAGAAACGGTTTGGAGATAGATACATGCGGGAAGCTTACAAGGTTCAATTGCAAGGCCGTATGCAGCAACGAGGAGAAACACTGCAACAGCTCCAAGCAGACGTGAGTAGACTGGCACATTTGTCATATCCCACAGCAGGCCAAGAAATAATCGACGAAATGGCAAAGGACGCATTCATCAGGGGAATTGCAGATTTGAAGCTACAATCAGCAGTAAGGATGGCCGGGAAAAGAACCCTTGCTGAAGCACTTGCCTTCGCTCTGGCGATGGAAGCATCCAATCAGGCTTCCAAAGGAATGCATTTCGTAAGTGAAATAGTATCTGGTGAATGCTCCTGCTCAAGACCAACTACCATGCAACGAAATATCTGGCGGGAGAGACGAAGGATGCGCTGCTGGAACTGCGATAAAGTAGGACATTTGCAAGGGAATTGTAAAGAACCGGTACGACGAGAAGGCTGCCTGCACTGTGGTTACAGGCAAATAGAAAGAAAAACCGGCAGAAACGGCTACCAAGAAACCGGTCAAATTTCCAGAAGCCATCAGTTAGGAAATGCTTACTTCGCGGGGCAGAAGTCTGTAGCAGGAGTCGACTCCAGGGTAATTGTCCCAGTCTCACAGGTAAAACAATGCAATGAAAGCCTCCCAGCAGAAGTAGTCAGTGGTAAAGAAGCGAAACAACAGGCAACTATCCAAACGATCAGGACTGAGCCAATAGTGGGTTGGAGTATAGACGAAATCCGTTCCTCCCAACAGGCAGACAATGACATCGAACCAATATTGGCCTGGAAAGAACACGAGGAAAGACCAAGCTGGCAGCAGATATCAGATCGGAGCCAAACTCTGAAGGCATACTGGGCACAGTGGGACTCGCTTTTTGTGCAAGATGGATTGCTGAAGAGAAAATGGGAAAGTGCAGATGGGACAACATCTCGTATGCAGCTAATTGTGCCACGGTCCAGAGTCAACCAAGTGCTCCATGAAATACATGACGGAATCTCAGGAGGCCATTTGGGAATAAATAAGACGTTGGAAAAGGTAAGGGAACGTTTCTATTGGCTAAGCGCTAAACAAGATGTCGAGAATTGGTGCAAAAAGTGCATAAGATGTGCGGCTACCAAGGGTCCAAAAGTAAAGCCACATGGACAAATGCAACAATACAATGTCGGAGCACCTTTCGAACGAATAGCCATCGACATCGCTGGGCCGTTTCCCGAAACCTTTAATGGAAACCGATATACTCTCGTAGTCATGGATTACTTCAGTAAGTGGCCAGAAGTGTTTGCCATCCCAAATCAAGAGGCTAAGACCGTAGCCGAACAGATAGTCAACAACTGGGTGAGCAGATTTGGGGTCCCAATGGAGCTGCACTCTGATCAAGGGCGAAACATTGAATCAAAAGTCTTCCAGGAAATATGCCAATATTTGGGAATAAGAAAGACAAGGACAACGCCACTACACCCTCAATCTGATGGAATGGTCGAGCGATTCAATCGGACCTTGAATGAGCATCTATCTAAGGTTGTCAGCAACTGCCAGCGGGATTGGGATCGACACATACCCCTCTTCTTAATGGCCTACCGAAACGCGGTCCATAGCTCAACAGGGCACACACCATCCGAGATCTTATTTGGTCAAACAATTCGGTTGCCAAGTGAAGCAAAATTCGGATCCCCACCGACGGAGCCCAAAGAGGTGAACGAGTACGTGAATGACTTACGCAGCAGGATTCGTAAATTGCATGAAGACACCAGAGAAAAGATGAAGCTAGCAAGCAGCCGCATGAAAACTAGGTACGATATCAAGGCGAAATCTTCCGGTTTCAACGAAGGAGATCTGGTTTGGCTGTATAATCCTCAGCGTAAGAAAGGCAAATCACCAAAATTGCAACAGGACTGGGAAGGTCCATACAAGGTGATAACCCGCATTAATGACGTTGTCTACCGGATCCAGCGTGGGGATCGAGGAAAATTGAAAGTGGTCCATTTGGATAGAATGTGTCATTTCAACGGGATGCTGAATGACGAAGTTGTTCGAGACGAACAAGTGTAGGGAGCGAGCAATACAATAGTTTGTAGTTTTTCTAAACAATACTAACAAGCAGGTTTTTGACTTCAGAACTATTTATTTTGAAAAGCCAGTTCTTTAATTTGTTTAGGAATATGTTACATAGATTTGTTACTCTTATGTCGTGTGGCAATTTATTAAAAAGCTTAGGCTCTGTGATGGTAAAAAAATTAGAGTAGTGAGTCTTTTTGGATGTTGGCACATTAACAAGAGCATTAGAATGGACTCTTAAATTGTATTCATTAGAGCTTCTGATCGTGGATGTGAAACCACTACGGATGTAGAAAATTCTTAGAACTTTATACACAGAAATATGTTTAAGTGGTAAGATATGGAGATCTTGAAAGAGAGGCCAGCTGCTTGCAAGTCTTCCTTATTTATTTATTTATTTATTTACTAAGTAAGTATTGCTTACACGGTAAGATAATGGAATCTTTTAAATGTGGAATCCTTAAATTTTTCAAATATCAGATACAAGTATGTGCAAGTATATATAACAATAAGAATTCAGGAAGTGATAACAAAATAAAATAAAATAAGGTAAGTAAGATAAAGTAAAAGAGAGAAAAGAATAGAAAAGAACAATTGGCTTTACAAACAAATTGAACATTTTAAGCGTCTAAAATTCTAAATCTAATTAGTTTCATTGGCCAGGTATTTTAAGAGAGAGGTTTTAAATTGTTTTATGCTTCTAATTTTCCTAATATTTATGGGCAAAGAATTCCACAGCCGTAAGGAGTTTACGAAGAATTGGTGTTCAGACGTCAAGCAGGCATAGCTCGTTTGAAAAAGCATACATGATCTACCTGACTGAAGGAAGCGTAGCCTATTGAATAGGTATGCTGGTTGCTTAGTTTGAATTATGCCATGCAAGAGACTTAGCGTTCTGTATTTGAGCACATTATCAAATGTACATCCGCTGATTTGCTTTGAGTAAAAGGAAATATGGTCATATCGTTTTAGGTGAAATACAAATCGGGCAATATTATTATATACGACATTGAGCTTTCGTCTGGAGTCGTAGTCGGGGCAGAAAAAGATTTCAGAACAATATAGCAGAATCGGTATTAGCTGACCAACCAAGTATACGCTGGAGATCTTCATTCACCTGCGCAGTGGCTTCGTGAACCAAATTCATGGGAAAACTTAAGTGGATCTGGGCATCATCGGCGAACATATGAATTGCACAATGCACCACAACCTTTGGCAGTTCATTTACGTAGAGCGAAAAAAGCAATGGTCCAAGAATGGAGCCTTGCGGTACTCCCCTCTTTATAGGCAAATAGCATGAACATCGGTTTCCCGCTACAACCTGTTGTCGTCTTCCTTCTAAGTAAGACAATATAAGTTTTGTAGAGGGCAATGAAAATTTAAACTCTTTTCTGAGCTTTAAGCAAAGTATAGTGTGATTAACGGTGTCGAATGCTTTCGAAAAGTCAAGTAACGTCAGTATTGTAGGATGGTTGTCATCAATAGCTTTCCTAATTTCGTGAATTACCAATAATAACGCAGTCTTGTAACTTCGTTTTCGACGGAAGCCAGATTGATTCTCACAAAGCAGTTTTTTACACTGTAGATAGATTTGAATCTGTTTGAGAATACATTTCTCAAAAACTTTTGAAAGGAATGGCAGAATTGAGATAGGTCTGAATTCCACTGCATTTCCATTCGATTTCTTTGGAATAGGAATGATTTCAGCGTCTTTCCAATGAGTGGGAAATGTGTTATAAAAGGCAGTAAATATGGAAGCAGAAGCTTAACAAATTTTGGATGAATTTCATCGATCCCCATAGCATTTGATTTGATCGATAATACCGCTTCTGCAACGTCTTCCACGCGTAATCTGTAGAATTCAAAGTATGATTATCTACAATCGTCCGGTGGCTGGTCGAAGGTAGTTAAGCTTACTGACGGTGGATCACTTGACATTAAAAAAGTTGAATTAAAGTGATTGCAGTCTATATCATCGGGAGTTGTAGGCCTTTGTTTTCCTAACCCAAGTTCACGGATATGTTTCCAAACCTCTCTGCCTGAGGAGCAGCTACCGAACTTCCGATAGTAGAAGACACGCTTGGCGTTTCTTATTTTAGAAACCGCTTCATTACGTAATTTGCGATATATATTTAAGAACTCAGGCATTCTGTATTTTTTCCAGCTTTTATAGGCATCATCACGCTTTTTCATAAGCTGTAGGATATTAGGGGTAAACCATTGAAGGTGAGGGGGCCTAGCAGTTTTGTTTTTAACGGCACATGTTTGTTAAAGAGGAAAGCAATTTTTTCCTGCAGAAAGTTAGTTTGAGCATTGACAAGGGGCATCCGATAAATACGCTCCCAACTTGTGCCTATAGTATCAGCTTGCAATTGAGCATAATTTAAGTTATGGAAATCTCTAAACATGACTTTAGATTCAACAAAGTCATTTTTAGCTTGGTAAGTTATATATATCAAGCCATGTTTAGAGAATGCAGGTGCTGAGAGTTGGCTATATAACAGGACTTTACCCATATCGGATACAAAAATTGAATCGATCAGAGTTGAAGCAGTGGTCGTAAAATGGGTAGGGGTAGACGTGTTAACTGGGTTTAGATCAAGCGATTTCATTTGTTCCAAAAAGCCTATGGAGCCAGATGTATCTAACAGATTACAATTAAAGTCGCCGCATATAATGATGTTAGTGGCAATGTAGCCTTTCTCCTCAAGGGTGGTAAAGAGTGGAGCAAAAGAGATGGAGTTATTTGGTCTGTAGATTACACCAATCAATATTTTCTCATGACTACATTTGATGTTTATGAAATAGTATTCGAGAGGACAGTCTTGGCTTGATTTGCATACAAATTCAAAATTGAGAGTATTCCGAACATACAATGCAGCTCCCCCTGCGACGCGACCGATCCTATCAGACCGAAGAAGCTCAAACCCTTTTACTTTATAAATTTCATTTTGACGTCAATTTTAGAGTCAACGAAAATATGCCTAAATTCATCTATTTTCGGGTACAAACTTTGAGCGTTAATATGGCAGATGTGTTGTTGCAAATTATTCGAATAATATGCTTCTGTGCTATCACAATAGGCTCAACGGTGCTAGAATATGTTCCTCCCCAACTCGATATGCCGTATTGCAGTTTCGAGTGTACCAGTCCATGATATATCATTAGCAATAGATTTCTTGAGCAGTATGGTTTTAATAAGAACATGTTTCGAGCTACCGACATCATATATTTTTTTAAATCTGCTGCATGTGTCTTCCAATTTAGGGTCTTGTCAATTATAATTCCCAAATATTTAAAGCTATCGACGGATTCAATTTTGAAGCAGGTCGAAGAACAGGGGGAATCTTTTATAAAATTTTTTCTCCCACATGTGTGTTAGCACATGCTTAGTTTTTCACATGCAGCAGAGTGAAAGTAAACTTTATAATCAAACAGTTCTGTATTAGAAAGACTGCAACCCATAATCTTCGTTTTTTCACTTATAAGAATTGCATGTCTTAAAATTTGCAAATCCTTTTGTAGTTTTATTACGGATTCAAACAGATTTTTGCTTGTGTATGTAAAAGCCGTAATATTACTACAAAAATTTTGTTCGAGTATTGAATTTACATAAATAGGAAATAACAATGGCCCCATGACTGAACCTTGTGGTATCCCAGTGACCATTTTCATTTCCTCACTGTAAATGTTGTCCAATTTGAATCTTTGAGACCTTTCACTTAGGTACTTCTACCGCGAGCATCGAACTTGTCGAGTTGTAGAGGCTGAGTAGGGTCAATGAATCTCGAGAAGAAATTCTCCAGACGAGTCCTGAAACCAAAGGATGCTCCCCCCCCCTCCCCAACTCCAAAAGCACTCCATCATTCCCCTGGGCTGGAACAAGGTGTTATACGACCCGTGCCGAAGATCAACCTGGCTGAGGGCCCAGTATCTCCAAAAATAGCTCAGTCGCGAACGGAGTATCCGGATACCTGGCGACCTCCGGATTAGCTAGCCTTATCTGTATACAGCGGATCTCTGTACACATGGACACCCCTTTCTCCGCTACTCGTGGGACCATTAATGGAAAATAACCAAAAAACAAAAACCGAGGCCGGTACTCCTTCATTACCGGGCGGTGGAACGGTGACTACACCGACTACATGGTCCATGGTCCTATCACTTCCTCCGCCCCTAGCAGCAGCAAGTTTGTGGCAGGCCACGGACTTGTCGCTGCTACCAAAACTCCTTCAGGGAGTGTTAAGACTGTGGCAAGCCATGGTCCTATTACTTCCCCCGCCCCCAGCAGCAGCAAGTTTGTGGCAGGCCACGGACTTGTTGCTGCTACCAAAACTCCTCCCTCCAAAGAGGAATCTGGAGCTCAGCCGTATCGGCAAGCTCCATCTAAGGCGCTCTACATAAGACGCCGAAATGCTTCACGCATCATCAAAACCTTCGAATCCATTCCGGAGGTTGAGAGAAGTACGGAAATAAAGAGCAAGGTTGAGTGGGCTAAAAATATCCTAAAAGGCGGATTTCCCACTGCTTCCACTGCTCCCAAAACGTCAAAAGACCCCTCTAAGCGCCAGAGATCGTTGGAGGAAACCGTACCGGTTTCCAAGAAGCCCAAAACACACAGTTCTACAACCCCTGGGCCATCCAACAGCAGATCTCTGAGGTCTTATAACGAAATCCTAAAGGACGCATTGGTGATCGCGGTGATCGACAGGAGCGATACCGACGGTTCCATTACTCCGGAACGGTGGCAATTGGTCAAGCCGAAGCTCTCGAGCAACTTCTTGGCCATCATGCGGGAAAACCCAGGACCACCTCCTATCACAAGCGACGCTGGCTGGCACCAAGGCCATGTCAAGTTCATCGCTTGCTCCAACCAGAGATCTCTCGATCTCTTCACCAAGGCCATCGATGGTTTAGGAGAGATTTGGCCAGGTGCAAAACTCGAGGTCGTGTCTAAGGAAGACATTCCTAGCAGACCTTGAACTCGTACCTGGAATCCAGCCGAACCCTCCTCTCCAGAAAGTATCCTGGAAATCATCCGGCTCAGCAACCCGACTCTTCCGACTCATGACTGGAAAGTCGCGAAACTGGAGGAACTAAGGGGTTCTTATAGATGCGTGTTAATTGTGATCAATAAGGAATCCCTTAATCCTCTGGCGCAGACGAAAGGCATGATTCGGTTCGGATTCGAGTCCATTCATTTAAAGGTGTACAAAAAGGATGAGCTGGATGCTGATAAGCAAAGTCCTCCTCCTTTAACACCTGACATCACAACCTTGGATCTTGGAGCGTCGATATCCTTTCCAGAATTGGATAGCGACGACTCCAATCTGTCCGAGGTGACTACCAAGCCGTCGGTCTCCTCTTCTGACACACTGTCGGAAATGGAAACCGATGACGAAGCAATTAGAGGTCCTACACGATCAGAGATAGAAGATGATCTCTTGGGCACATCTTCAGAATCGGAGGACCTCAAGAACACCGTGGTGGAGGCGACTCTGGAAAACGGTAGCAATGATACGGTTTCTCCAGATTAATCTCCACCACTCAAAAAAGGCTTCGGCCGCACTGATTCTGCGTCTTTCCAAAAACGCAGAAGACATAATTCTAATCCAGGAACCATGGATTGCAGAAGGCGTGGTTCGTGGACTTAGACACCCACATACGCTCCGCTCTATACAAGAGACAAAGGTAAGATTAGAACTTGTATATTAGTGAAACGTAGCCTTAATGTATTTCTACTTCCCAACCTCAGTGACCCCGACCTAACCGTTGCCAGATTAGAGACTGCCAAATTCTCTTACTGGCTGGCATCGGCTTACCTTGGCCACGACCAAGTGGGCCCTCTCCCCGGTGATAACCTAGAAAGTGTGGTACTGGAAGCGGGAAGGCAAAAAACTGGCCTCATAATCGGATGCGACGCGATATTCTGCGACAAAATTACAGAAACCTCTGAGGCTTCGCGGTTAAGAAAAATCCTCTCCACAAATCCTATGATGCCCAGCTGTTTGAAAAAACCCGATGGCTCTTGAACAACCTCAAGTGATGAATCACTCAACCTGCTTCTGGACACCCACTTTCCAGGTAGCTCCCAACTCGCGGCCAGTAGCAGCCCAAACAAGCCTACTGCAACCGTGACCAAAATTCATAGTCTGATTACGAGAGACAAACTGCTCTGGGCGCTGCATAGCTTCAAACCATACAAGTCTGCTAGTCCGGACGGTATAATACCTGCCGAGCTACAGAGGTCCTCAGATATTATTCTGCCTGTGTTAGAAAATATTATGAGAAGCCGTGTAGAACTTATCCACATTCCACTGTTATGGAGAGAAGTCAATGTAGTATTCATTCCCAAAGCTGGAAAATGTTCTCATGTAGTCCCAAAGGACCTCAGACCTATAAGTCTATCATCATTCCTTCTGAAAACTTTAGAACGACTGATTGATATCCATATTCGAGCTAAAGTTGATCCAAGACTTCTGTCTACGGCTCAACATGCCTACTGTAAAGGAAAGTCGGTGGAAACGGCTTTGCACTCTCTGACTAGCCACATCAAACGATCCCTACAATATAAGGAGTACACAATGGTTGCTTTCCTAGACATAGAGGGCGCCTTTAACAACGTCAACACATCCGCAATCACGACTGCACTGTCAACTCTGCAGGTAGACGGCTCACTTGGGGAGCTGATTAATCTAATGCTAACAAGCAGGATAATCAACTCCAAACTGGGTGAGACTTCTGCTAAAAGATATGTCAGTAGGGGTACGCCGCAAGGCGGTGTCCTCTCTCCCCTTCTCCGGAACTTAGTGGTTAACGAACTACTGATATACCTGGAAGCGGGTGGTAGCAGAGTGATTGCCTATGCGGATGACGTTGCCATAGCCGTCTCAGGAAGACATCTAAATACCATTAAAGAACTCCTCCAAGTAAAACAGATTAACCCGCTGGGCAGATCGCTGTGGATTGGGAATAAACCCCCATAAAACTGATCTTGTCCTCTTTTCTAGGAAATATAAAATTCCAATCATAGACCCTCCTTCAATAAACGGTACCAGTTTAGTTTTCTCCGATACACCAAAATATCTGGGTCTCATTTTTGACAGGAAACTAAACTGGAAACCTAACATTCAAGAAAGAGTCAATAAAGCTACAATAGCTTTATTCTCTTTCAAGAAAGCCATTGGGAACAAATGGGGCCTTCAACCTCGCATTACCCACTGGCTATACATCTCGGTCATAAGACCGATACTTACTTACGGGGTGATTGTCTGGTGGACGGCCTTGGAAAATGCAGTCAACCGCATTAAATTAAGCAGAGTCCAAAGAACAGCATGTCTATGCACAAGCGGAGCCTTGCGGTCTACTCCCTCTGCGGCATTAGATATTCTGCTTCACTTGACACCCCTCGACATTTTTAGCAAGCAAGTAGCTGCGACGTGTTTTCTGCGGTGTTTTCTCAGATAAGCTAAATCTAAGCCTCTCTTTCCGCCTTCCAAATCACTGTAGCGTGTTCCAGGCGGAAATTTTGGCGATTAAAGAAGCTCTGTCCTGGCTGAAGAAAAACGTGATATCTGCAAAGGATATCCGCATATTTTAGGATAGTCAGGCCGCCATCAAGTCCATGGACTCGGTCTCATTATATTCTAAAACTGCCCTTGAATGCCGATCATCTCTCATGGAGATGGCAGAGCAGTTCAACATTCACCTTTGTTGGGTGCCGGGCCACAGAGACATTCCAGGGAACTGCAGAGCCGACGAACTTGCCAAAATTGGAACCACTCTACCTATCCTACCGGACAAAGGTAGTATAGGTATACCAATCGTTACGTGCAAACTAACACTAAAGCTAGATGCCAATAAAAGAACGGACCTTAGGTGGACTGCTGGACAAACATGTCTAGCGACCAAACAGATCTGGCCAAGGCTGGATCTGAGTCGATCTAAGTGTCTGATCCTTTTATATAGGAAACATCTCAGCGCCATAATAGGTGTCATTACCGGACACTGCCTCATAGGCAAGCACGCAAGAAGGCTTGGCGCCTTTACTAACGATTTCTGTAGAAGCTGCATGGACGAGGAAGAGGAGAAGACAATCCCCCACCTACTCTGCACATGCCCAGCTCTCTCTCAGAGAAGGAAGCTTCATCTAGGAGCTTTCTTCTACAAAGACCTAAACGACCTAGAAAACATAGACGTTAACAGTCTCCTACTCTTTATTATAAGCTCAAACTGGTTCCAGTAGTAAAAAGATCATAGATCCACGTGGCATCACAATGGGCCAATAGGCCTAAGTGGGTTGGTATTTCCAACAGACACTCTTACCTAACCTAACCTAACCTTCACTTAGGTATGAAGTAGGCCAGTCGTAGATTGCACCTCTAAATCCAACTTTATAGAGTTTGTTTAGCAAGATGTTATGATCGGCCATGTCAGATGCCTTGGTCATGTCTATAAATAACGCTAAAGTTTTTTGATTGCTATTTAAACCTGGATATAATTCACCACTTAATTTTAAGATTGCATCTTCGGTTGACATACCTTCCTGAAATCCGAATTGTTTTTCACTTAAAATCCCAGTTTTGTTTAAGAATGACCCAAAGCGGGATTTCATTAACTTTTCAAACAATTTAGAAAAGGTTGGAAGAAGGGAAATTGGCTCGCTTTTTTTCGGTTTCCTTTTTTAAACAAAGGAATGACTTCTGCATTTTTCAGTGCTCAAATTAAATGTGTAAGATAATACATTTGTGATATAAAACGCGATACGTTTTAAAATATAATTTGTAATACCATCAGAGGTACACGATTGTTTGTTGTCAAGAGACCTAATGCATTTATAAATTTCGTTTGAGGTAATTTGTTCGAAGAAGAAACTTTTAGTTTGAGAGACATCGTCAACTAAGATCACATCTGCAAGTAGTTTGCGGTGAGTAGGGCTTAGATTTAATGGCAACAGAAACAAAATATTTATTTAAGGCGTTGGCAATGTCCCTTTGGTTGCCAATTTTTGTATTACTCTCATCTTCGATTTCAAGTATCGTTGCCCTTTTTTTGTCCTTCTGAAGAATATGGTTAACTACCCTCCATTCCTCTTTTACATTGCCTCTGCACTTTTCAAACTTTCTAGAATAAAATCTATCGTAACATAAGTTTACCTCTATTTTAACGTCTTGACTGAATTTAATAAATGTTTGCTTTAAGATCTGATTCCCAGAGTTATGTTTACATTTTTTCCACATAGAGTTTTTTTTTGGCAATTTTTTTTAGTAGATTCTCTGTAATCCAGGGCTTAAGTCGTTTCAACTTGGAACTATTAATTCGCCTGGATCGAAATACGGTAGAACTTTCGATATGCAATTTTAAAATATTCAAGAAAATATCATAAGCCAACGAAGGGTTGGTTTGTTCATAGACCTCTTCCCAAAACTCGAATTTTAAGTAATTATTTAATTTTTGAAAATCAATTGTTTTTTTCTCCGGGAATGGTATGTATCGGTCTATATAATTTTTTTCTTGGATTGAATGCTTTACTTGTACTTTAATTAAGCAATGGTACGAGTATGTAATTCTTTGATCCATAATTTCACTGTATATTTCATGTACAAAGTTCTTACGAAATCTTACAAAGACTACATGTCTGCGTTTCATCTGTTATTCGTTTACAACTGAATCGAGCCCAAATGAAGACAGAAGAAACATATAATTGTTGCAGTCTTTGCCAGCTTCCAAGATATCTATATTAATGTCACCTAAAACCAATAAATTCTTTGAGTTTATACCTATAAGAAGATCACCAACTTCATTTATAAATACGCTTTTGTTAAATTGTTCTCGTGCAAGCGATAAACACTGAGAATAGTAACATTTTCGTTTCCTATTTTCAAATTGATTTGCATCATGTCAGCACTACTCTTACTTATGCGCTTTACTTCACATTTTGCTACTAACGAATTTTTCACAAACACGGCAACACCACCTGCTCTATATGTATTATTGCAATTGGCAACAGGTTCGTAGCCTGGAATATTGTAAATAGATATCTCATTGTCAAATATCCATATCTCTGACAAAATAATAAAGTCCGCTTTAAAATCTAAAGCATTTAAATGTGTTACGAAGTAATTAAAATTTGCTCTCATGCTTCGAATGTTCTGGTGAATTAAGAACTTAGTTATGTATCTGATCTATCAGACACTTCAGTCAACTAAACCACTCTGCAATATCAAAAAAGTGTGGGAAATAGGGCAGCGAAATATCACGAAAGCTGTTGCGAAATATGGCAAGAGTATGATATAATATATTTTATATTGGTTGGCCATAAGCTAAATCTCGAATATGATATGATTTACATAGAAGCTGCAGGGACAACCTTACTTTCTCTGTCACTGTACGAGACTCTCTCACTGGAGGAACAGAAGACTTAGAAGCTACGACTTTTAAGATATTGAAGAACGTTTTAATGCCTCATTATATGATTCCCACATATTTCTTAAGACATTAGGTTAACTAGACAATAATGGATGGACGAAGGAAGAAAGTCCAGAAAGCTTCTATTACTCGTATGTATAGTGAAGATAAGTCTGCCCTAATACACTAACTCATAAACCTAACCTAACTACTGCAGCTTGGGGGGTATATACTCGTCAGTTGCAGACATGTTGCGAAGAATTAGCTATGTACTCGTACGTCTCAACAAAACTGGAAACAGCTCTATGATCTCCTAAACGGAGACTGTTCGGAGACGGAGCATATATCAAAATTAACGCCAAAAAATGATCATTATTGAAGAGTAGTTGCACTCCCCACTAGGTTAGGTATGGAGCTTGCAATACTTGCATTATAAGTTGTCATCGCCAAGAAACAGACCAAACCAGACCAAATACTGACCAAGTTTTGGTAGTCAACCCTTACAGAAATCGAATCAAACTTGCAAGCACTACCATTCCCAAGTCAACATAAAAGGTGTCCAGTGGAAAATGTTTAAATTTAATATTATATAAAAATATATATAAAGGGTGATTCATTAAGACTTGTTTTTTTTTAATTTTAAATAAAACACATAAAAGGAATTTAGATGGTATAAACTTTATTGTGACCTGAAAGAACAGTGTCTAGCATTTACTTTTTAAATATTACTCGTATTTCGTGTAAATATTACCCGTGACTACGCCGTATATAGTCCATTCTGAAGGTCCAATTTTGTATCACTACTTCCAGCGTTGCGACCGGTATTTGCTGAATTACGAGAGTAATATTGGCTTTCAAATCCTGGATCGTAGCTAGCTTATCGGCGAAGACTTTTCACTTAACATAACCCCAAAGAAAAAAGACTAAAGGTGTGATATCACACGATCTAGGTGGCCAGTTTACAGGTCCGAAACGCGAAATTAGCTGTCCACCAAAGTTGTTTCTCAATATAGACATTGTTTCGCTCGCTGTGTGTGCCGTAGCCCCGTCTTGTTGGAAACAAATGTTGCCGAGATCACGGGCTTCAATTTCCGGCAGCAAAAGTCCGTTAGCATGGTGTGGTAATAAAGCCGAAAGACATAGCTATAAGAATTTAGAGTAGCTTAGAGTGCCTGTGTGGGGCCAGTAAGTTAGTATAAGATTGTTAAGTAATTTTAAGCTAGCATTTAAGCATTTTTTGTTAGTATGTAAGAGTTAGTGATTAAGGAAATAAAATGCTTTAAAACTGAAAAAAAGCATGGTGTGGTAGCGCTCGCCATTGACTGTTATGTTCTGTCCGGCCTCATAACCGTTGAGCCAGAAATGAGCCTCATCAAAATTCGATCTTCATTGAGCTGTTGCAGAGCCCATTGACTGAAATTTAAGCCTAAATTCAAGTCTGGCGGCTTAAATTCTCGACCGAGTTGGATTTTGTAAGCCAAGATCCTCTTTTATTAAAATTCGCCAAGTTGTCGAATACGATAAGCCCATATGGTGAGATCGGCGTCGAATCGATTGCTCACGGTCTTCAACTACACTCGCCGCCACAGCCGCAATGTTCTCCTCACTACGGGCCGGATGTGGTCTATTCGGTAGCGTATTATCCCATAATGTATACTGAGACCCGAATTTGCGGATAGTAAAGATAATAACGAATTTGGAAGGTCGATAATGCACATCATATGTTGCTCAAAGCGCACGAAAAACATTTTTCACAGAACGCTGATTTTCATAATACAGCTGAATAATTTGGGGACGTTGTTGAGGTGTGGGCCTTTCCATGATGCTTTGTGAAACAATACAAGTCTAAATGTATCACCCTTTACAATTTGCACATCAATATTTATTCTTATAAATAAGAACTTGGCAATGTTTTTTTTTTATCGAAATTATTGCTTAAACTACGGCCGTTTCTATTAGGACATTCTTACAGTCGAATCATTACCTTCGTAAATACACTTCAAAGTTTCGGTGCAATGACCGGAACTTTATGGCAGATATTTCTCTGTAGGGTCGACAGAGGGCTCTTATTTTAAGCGTTCGACTTAAGGCATCTAAACCAAAAAAAAGAAAGGTGCATGGTATTAGGACCGGCGAGCTAGGAGGACAGTTAACCTCTCCACACTTGCTACTTAATTTACTCCAAAAAATACGCTCAACTTATACATGGAGACACTAGCGGAGTGCGGGTAGGAGCCGTCTTGCTAAAATAGCATTCTGTCGATGTACCCAGGAAATAGTAACAGTTGCGGTAGCAGAAATTCGGCAATATATATATATTGACATCCACTGGTTCTCGATGGTTACAAAAATAAAGCCCAATTAAATGTACATACCTCAAGCAGAAATAGTACAACACACTGAAATTATTGGACAATATAAACGTGTTTGATGGCATTATTTAGGCTGGTAATGTAATGTCCATTATAGACGTCGTTCGTCCAAGTGTTTTTTCTGTTCGAAAACGTTACAGAATAATTCGGGCTTCGGTTTCTTGCCAACGATGGTGATTTTCGTTAAGATCCTGCTCTACTAGTATTTTCAAAAATGCTCACAGCTGTTTTTGATACCAGTAGAGGCAGTGATCTTTCTTATTGATTTACACGCATTCTGCGTGATTTCGTCTCGAACTTGTGCTACATGCTCTATCGTCACTACTGACCTTGATGGTCCTGGAGAAATTCTGTGGGCAATTGTCCTTTCGTCGAATATTGAAATGAGTCCAAAAAGTGCTTTCGCTGATTCACGCTTCTCTTTAAATATTACGCGCAGTGCGTTCTCGTAACAGTGTCTCATGGTAATTGTTGAATCCGCAAAACATATGCACCGAACTATACTTCTCTTGTCAACCGCGTCTTGCTAGTTTTTGACCAGTTATCCTTTTAACTTACACACGGATAAGAGGTAAACTTTGGGCAATAAACCAATTAAGAAAAAGTCAAGTTGTATACAGAAAAATGCGTATTGGGTAAGAAGGCTACAGGAATTGAATGTCAGTAAATGCTTACTAGTTTGTTGTGAAATTTCGAAGAGTGATGCGTCTAAAGATTTTATTTAAAAAAAAAATCCAAGAAACAAACATCTGTCCAAAGTCCCACGGCATTAAGACATTGGAATAGGCATAAAAGACTTCCATTCTACTTAGAAATGTTTTAATAAGTTTCATCCTTTAGTTCTCTTTCTGTTCAATCTAAGGCCGAAGTCTTCCTTTATGGGGTGTCAGTCCATGAGAGGATATTTGCTATGCATTTACTTAATATGTACGTCGTTGTAAATAGAGTACGTTGTTGTGTCTTTTTCTTCAAATTTTGTTTATTCAAACCGAATTTTACTAGAACAACTTTTCTCTCGAGGTGTTTTCATCCTCTTATATATGAACCCTGGTAGGTTATAGGGTTTCTGCATTTTTCCAGAGTGGATTAGGGGATTTTGTTACATGATGAACTCGGGGAAGGGTTGCTTTCATGCTTTAAGGTGTAATCGATCAGTTACCGCTCATTCATGACGTAGAGCTGCTTTTATTGCTTCCTGACCCGCCCTCATGTGGAGCTGTTGATTTAAGATACAATTGGCTAGATAATTGTGAGATACGAAGACATCTATTTACGAAGGTTAAGCTTTCTAGTAACTGAAGAAATTATTCTTCACGTGCTTCGCTTGTGTAACAGTACTGGCTCAGCATTACTCTTCATTCAAGACGCAAATTGTAGGTCATCCCACCTTGATCAAAATGTTCCCGAAAATTATTCAGAAAATTAAAAACATATTGTCCCCTTCAAAGTAATCCCAATCGACTGCAACAGACTTATGTCAGCGCTTCATCCAATCCTCGAAACATTTTTTATATTCGGTTTTCGGTATGTCCATCAGTGCTTCCTGCGATTTTTCCATTACTTCCTCTCGGCTGCTGAAACACGTTCCCCGTAGTGGTTTTTTAACTCGATTGAACAGAAAGAAGTCACAGGGAGCCAAATCAGGTGAATTCGGTGGCTGTTGGATGGTATTTGTTGCATTTTTCGTCAAAAAAACTACAAATAACGATGGTCAAAACGGTCTCTTTTTTGCATGAAATTGAGGTCTTTTGGCACCAACTTTGCTGCTACACGACGGAAACCCAAATCATTAACCAAAATGTCTTGGACGGATCCATAGGCAATGTTCAAGTCCTCCGCTATCCCTCTATCTATCTTGTAAAAAATCGCCAACACACACAAAGATAGATGTACTCGTGGCTACGTAACTTTTGCAAATGTCAAGCTATGACGCTAAGCTTTAGGGGGAATGTCAACAACAGATGTACCAACTTAACTCAAATCGGAACAATGGGAGCGCCACACGGTGGATATCCCGAGAAATTTTTGATCAAGATGGTATATAGCGGTTTCAAAAAGGAGCTGAAGCACTGATTAATAATAATTTTGGACATGAAGCCTGGTAGCCAATTTTTTATACCTTAGCTATTCATAGGTCTACTCTGCTCCCTTCAACCTTTAAATTTTTGCCAATCTGGTGAAGATTCATAACTACGAGTATATGCGTAAGCATACGGATATTCGAATCATCAGTCTATATCAGATGCCTTGGGCAAAGAGACATTGTCAATTGGAGCACTTACAGTGGCGTAGAAAGCAAAATTCTGCGCATTCATATGTAGACTTAATTAAAGAGATGTTTTTGTGAAGACTAGCACAAACTTGTTCACTCATTCATGCTCATTCAAATTTTGTGCCACTACACTGCCAAACAAATAGCTAAAGACTGGCAGGACAGGATAGAACAATGTAATTCCTTCACCTCTTGAGCCGATCAATATTAAATATCAACAGGATACAGGATAATTTTTAGAACTGATAATAGCAAATATGATCCCGGTATCACACCGGCTTGGCACATCAGCGGCCTGTGCATCTTAAGTGTTGATTCATCAACGCTTAAAGCGTCTTATGCTATACTGTACTTTAGTTCTGAGCTCCACATTCAGTTCTTTCTATTGCTAAGTACTGCTTAGGTTGTTACAATTTTTTTAACTATGAGTGAAATACATTCTTCAATCCAGGTGTCTGCTGATAGTCTTAGATATGTTGATAGTGTGCTTCAGTTACGAAAACATTTTTTCAGAAATCTCTGGTGGTCAGCCGTCGTTGTGTATTTAGATCTGCTGATTGATTTCTAGTTTGAACTGGGTCAAGATTTGTTAATTCAAATCAGGATCTCGATGTGTGATTGTTGATGCTATAACTCGATCCAATACGAAGACGTATACTTGATCAACCATTCCCATGGTAGATTCACTGCTCAGCGTACTCAATTGTTCTGACGTCTATGCGCAAGAATATAGCCATCATACGGCATATTTACGTTGGGAAAACGTTACGCCGGGTTCTCTGGATCTGGATCTACACCCCTATGATAAGGCCAATTATTTCTAATGCCTAGGTTGTCTGGTAGAATAAGCTTTCACGAAAATCGTCATTGCTGCTTTTACCAGACTCCAAGGAACGTCTGCATGGTGCTTTCCCTCGCAATTCTAGCTCCGCACTAGACGCATCGACGAATCTCTATCCCCTCTATCCCCTCTTTCGTTTAAAACGAAGTGAATAAGTGGTCTTTGGTACAACACGTAGATCTTTAACTCTGGTCTTATGGACATGACATCTGACGCCATAACACCAAAATTCCTGCTGCAGAAAAAATAAGAAAGCGACTTTCGCTTTGACCAAGACCGGTTTCAGGAAAGGAATGTAGTCGGGTCTTCACAGATGGCTGAAAAGCCGATATATGATGTGGCGCTAGTGTCTTTCTTGAGGACGACTACATAAAATTTAACTGCTCATTAGGAAACGCAACACTGATGGCAACGAACTATATTGTGAAGAACCGGTTAAGAGGTCGAAGCATTTACATTTGTAGCTACAGCAAAGCTGCTCTTAGAACCTTCCTAAAATTTATACGACTTCCTAGTTAGTTCGAGAATACAAGGTATCACTGAACACAGTCGGAAGACTGAATTTACTGAGACTTGTCTGGGGCCAGGTCACAATGGAATCACGGGAAATGAAAGTTCAGAGGAGAGTTTTTCAGGACTCGAACCTACGTTATGTCGCCTGCGTCCTCTGTGAGGGCTATCATTGACAGTTGGGTTTCCTATGGCATGATTCCCTAGGTTGCAGGCAGACCAAACGAATGCTTCCCGACGTCTCTAAGAACACAGTGGCCTGGACTGCAGGAAAGAATGCAGGTTGCTTACTGGTGACATGAAGAGGCAATACATTTTTGCTAAGCACCTCAATGTGCTGGGCATGAGTGATACAACATCCTGCGATGCTTGCTGTGAAAGTGATGACGACACTGTAGAGCACTACCTCTATGAATATCCGGCTTACGCTCGCATCAGGCTACAGGCACTCGGCATTGACATGGTGGGTGCTGGTGCTATAGACATTTTATCACTGAAACGCTTACCTACTCATGATACCATTAAAAGGAACTTACCAGTACTACAATGGACTAGTCTTTGTCTGAGTGCTCTTTTCTGGCGGAAACTAAACAAAAAGATATTGTCCTCGCATTGGTTTGGTGTATCGGAAAGACAACTAAATCGAGTTACGCAGGGTTTTTGATGACACTTCACTGGTCCAGTACTTAAAAAGTATGCATCAGATGGATAACTCGTAAGCATTTTAGAAAGAAAACCGCTTTAGTCCATATATAACCATGTTATGTTTGAGTGCATATTGTGATGTCTTGAAATATCCCAGACGGAGCGTCTGAAAAAAGCCAACTCTCTTGTGCTTTATGTAGGAACACGGGGCACACCGCAAATTATCAGGGTTGTCCCAAATTCCAGTACATCAAAAGAATAAATCTGGCCCGGCAGCAGAAAGTGGAAGTGAAACGCCCACCCATGTTACCTACGCCCAAATGGCGGCAGGTAGGTGAAATACGGTACAGCAAGCGAAGGTTGCTTCTCAGGCCACAGCGCCCAGAGCACCTGAACCAGTACCTGACATGCTAGCTATCTTGCTCTCTATCCAGGGGTAAATGGCTCAGCTACAACGTCATTTAACTGAACAGACCGCGCGGGTGGATCAAGTATACGCTCTGCTGCCTGGCCTAACGCAACTTTTGCCGTAATGGGTACGTACGTGGCGGAGCAAACCTTGAAGGTCCTTGCTGTGAATGTGAATTCACTGATAAGGTTCGAACGACGAGCCGCACTATTTAAGTTGCTTAAAGACCAAGCCCCTGATGTTCTTTTGGTTAGCGAAACTAAGCTTACTAAGAGACACAAAATGAGGCACAGAAGATACAAAATAGTACGGAGAAACCGACCCAACTCCATTCAGGGAGGTGGCGTTGCAATTCTCGTACGAAAAGGTATACATTTTAAAAGAGTATACAGTCGTGTAGTACGTAGGTTCCAGGTGCTGGAAGCATGCATCGTGTATATCCCCCTCCGTAGTGGAAAGCGGTTGTACATGGTGTCTGTCTATGCACCTAAGGCTACTCAATCCACCTTATTTATCTCAGAGCTCGAGACACTTTTTCGATTTCTGAGGCTGGAATTGGAAGACAACTATTTTATTATCGGTGGAGATTTCAACGCCAAACATAGTGATTGGGGAAATAATACACCAAATACTAGAGGGAACCTACTATTCAATTGGTGGGGTCAGCACAGTGTGATGTATCGACTCGGGCTTAAGGCGACGGATAGTCCGTCGTTTCCCAGACACGGGTCTTATTTGGATCTTCTGCTGTTCGACTCACGAATACAACTGACATCCACTAACCAACAAACTTCAAACTGTCTACGCACTTCCGTGTATGACAGTGACCACTGCGGTCTCAGCACCGAAATAACTGTTCCAAACGAAATTGCGGAATTGGATGAGTTTGTTCAAAGGCATTCCTTCAATTATAGTAGGGTGCGTTGGACACACTTCACCAGAACACTGACTAGAGCACTCTCCTCGAATTCGCTCTACCCACCGTCCAACAGAAATCTGTCAAACGAGGAGATTGACAGATATCTAAGACGAATGGACGAGACAATCAAACAAAAAATGGACAAAACGATACCTCGGTACCAACACACTGACGAAGAAGACTTGTTCCGCAACGCAACTATTGACGCACTGCACCGACATAAAAGTGGACTGCTGCCAAGACTAAAAACCTTGTACAGACAGTTCACTGACAGACATAACCCAGAGATCATGACACTGAAGTCGTCGATTAAAAACCTCCAAACATTAATAAAGGAAAATTACAGAACATCTGTAAGTTTGTATTGGAACAATAAAATTGGGGCTGTAAACACCAGCAACCCGAATATTATCCCGCAAATAAATAAAATATTTCGGAGAAATAATCAGAACGACCTTCCTTGTCTTAAAATCGCCCGAACGACGAACAACGAACAAATACTGGTAGCAGCAGGCATAGATCCAAATGAGGCTGTTGATGATGACAACTTCCTTGTGATCGAGGATCCGCAGTAGCAGGTAGAGGCTATAGGAGCGACTTTCCAGGAAGTGTACAAGGCGAATGCTATCATTGGCCCGAACCACGATCTGGAGAATCGAGTCCTTGTGCACAATTTCTGCCTTCGAAATGAAATTGTGAATTGGCAATTCGAGAGCTCGGGTTTCACCCAGTTCAGTGACGAGAATATGGCAAATAATGTCATCACCAACGATAGAGTACTACCCCCGTTCATTTCGAAGGAAGAGCTCCAAACGATCTTCGAATCACTTACAAGTAAGAAATCAGTGGGAACCGATGAAATACCGAACATTGTGCTTCGACATCTCCCTCTAGAAGCGGTGAACATTTATCCAGCGCATTGGAAAATTGCGGTGGTACATCCCATCCCCAAAAGGGATAAAGACACTTCCACTCCGGCGAATCTCCGCTCGATCAGTCTTCTTCCAAACATCAGTAAGGTTTTCGAGAAGGTGATCAATAGAGTCCTGACTAAGTGGATGGAGGACAAAAATATAGTTCCGGATAATCAGTTCGGTTTCAAGGCGGGGCATGATATCATTCATGCTGCGTCGAAACTGGTTTCTGATATCCAATGGAACAAAGGCAAGAAACAGTGCACTGGTGCCTGCCTGATTGACTTGGAGAAGGCCTTTGATACCGTATGGTTAGAAGGACTCTTTTTCAAGCTGGACAGGTTGGGCATTAGTAAACCACTGCTGTATATTCTTTTCGATATGCTCTCCAGTAGACAGTTCATCGTGAAGAATGGCGATGTGACTTCTGCTGGAACATTTAACACTAAAAACGGTCTACAACAGGGTGCGGTAAATTCGCCGATCCTATTCAACATTTACACGAGTGATCTCATAGGTTCACTTCACCATGCCATAGCGTACGCAGACGACATAATCGCGTACAGATCAGGTCCAAAGATTGAGGTTATTAATATACTCTTGCAACGTGACTTCGATAAAATTAAGCGATATTGCGATGACTGGAAGTTGAAAATCAACTTTCAGAAGTCGGAAACCATTCTGTTTAGGACGCCTTTGTCTGGGGCCTCTAGGGATACCAGAAAGAATTGGCGAAAGTTCTCGATCGTGTGGCAGCACGGGCAGCCACTTGCTTGTCGAAATGTAGTCAGACACCTTGGGATCTGGCTAGATCAATTTCTGTATTTTAACAAACATATAGATGTTGCTCTGGCCAGAGACAAAGGTGATGTTGCCCTTACAAAGAGACTGTTTTATAACAGCCAACTCTATGCGAGGGTGAAGGTGATTTGCTACATGGCCCTTATCAGGCCTATGCTTGTATTTCCCGTGTGTCCCATGTGGCAACGTGAGAGCAAGTATATTCGAAAAGATTCGGGTGTGTGAGAGGGCTTGTCTTAGGACTTGTCTTCGCCTATACAGAACACCAGAGTCTCAGTACATAAAATTCTATTCTAATGAGGTCTTGTACAATAGGGCGATCCTAATAAGAGTAGACAATTTCGTCATTAAGTTGACTCGAAGGCACATTGCAAGAGCAATGTCTCATCTTGATCTCCGGGGATTACTACCCTAATTACATATATCATGAGAGAGTTCGCTTTGACGGCTTTATTCCTCCAGAAGCTTTCCTCTACTTAGGTATTAAAGGTCTGATCAGGGACAGATTGGCTGTTGTTCGAGCAGCTGCGGACAGACGACTCAACTAAGACAGAGACTTCGCACATGACAGTGCGGAGCGTCTCCGGCTTAGTAGGTCTGTTGGCTTGTTGAAGAGGATGATGTTTCGTCGTCGAACTCCTTCAGTGATATGTAGCTTCATGTGAAGCAAAGTGGGCCAGCCTAATTTTTTTTAGCCATGGCCGGCTTACATAGTTTTAGGTAGGTTTAAGTTAGATTTTAAGAAAAAAAAAATATAAAAACAAAAAAAAAATAAATAAAAATATAAAATGAAAAAAAATATATATATATATTATATATACATATATATATATATATGACGTATATATATATTATGTATATATATATATATATGCATGTAGATGTAAGTAGGTTAAGTAGATTAAGATTTAGTTTTAGGTAGTATGTAGGCTTTTAGTTTTAAGTTTTATAATAAAATTAAAATAGTCCATGTACTAAGTTTTTGAACATGTTTTCTTAGTTTAAGCTATAGTTAAGTCACTAAGTTATAAAACCCGTCATAAACGTCGAAAGACATAATTTTTAAGTATTATGTTTAACTTAGAGTGCCCGCATGGGGCCAGTAAGTTAGTATAAGACAATTTTAAGTTATTTAAGCTAATTTGTAAGCGTTTTTTTGTCTAGCAAGTAAGAGTAAATTAAGTAATATAATAAAAATGCATATAAACTGAAACTGAAACTGAAATATCCCAGAACAATTATATTTCTACCCCCAAATTGTTGTGGCGGCACATAATTGATTATAAAAAATGTGCTTCTGGTATCAGTCGGAGTTTCCGTTGGCGTATAACTTCTTTCTTTCGTTCCAATTCAATAAGGAATTAATATCGGATAGCTACATTGTGACCTCGTGACCTACCGCACGAAACGAAGATCTTCATTAGCTCCAAGCCGGACTCTCGCATGCATTGATTCGTTGATTTAAGTTGCCAAAGAAAATCAACCAAACTCCAGGCATATTCTCTTACTCAGTCATTCTTTTCGTTTCGGATTTCGTATTCAATTACTAAATTTCATCAATAGAGAATCAATCTGTAACCGAGTCACAAAGTTCCCAATGGTATCTAATCCAAATTTCTTCGACGAGTTCAGTTTTAGTTGTCTTTGTGCCACCAATGACGTCTCTTATTTGATATGCGAAACCTTGTCTAAATGACTTCATTTCAACTAACCAACAACTCATTAATGACCTAACAACCCTTTGACTAACACTGATTCCAAATTCCATTCCAAACACGCACAAGCCATAAGAACTGCTCTAAATCAAAAATCAAATCGTTTTACCAAGCAGACTCTACAAATTTCCCTTCGACAAGAACACTATTTCCCAATTAATTCTCTTAATCACTACAAACTTTCAAGTGTGGACCCTATCACCAGGCCAGGCTATCTATCTACCCACCCTACTCCAAAAGACCACGTCCACATAAGGGCGCATAATGATTAAATTCATTTACACCCTCAGGCGAAACATCCCATAAGGTGGTCAGGACTACGATTAGAACTGGGAATATTGTACAGATTCCTGGATTTTTTGTTTTTTTTTTTTTTTTTGTGGGGAAGGAAAAAGGTGAACATAATGACCATTGTAACGAAAGACATAGATACCATTTGACAAGGGTGGTTATGGTTAGCCAGTCAATATGCACTGCTACTTCGACAATAGCAGGGTAAAATTTGTTCCCCCTTTATTTAGTGTTTTCAATTTTTGATAATTGATTCGGTTGTCCGACAAAGTAATCGGCCATCGGTTCCAATCAATTAATTGCGTGCCAAGGAGATGGTTTGCGTGTCATCGATAAACACCCCATAAACTTTTAAACAAGTGGCCAGTTAGAAGGCAATTTGTGGTAGCGAAGGCGGCAGCAGCAGAGGCAGAGGCAGAGGCAGCGGCAACGGACCTTTGCTTATCGAGTGCAGTTGTAGACTTTTACAAGAAATCAAATTGAAATTGGTAATTTAATTGGCTAGTCGAGGATTTTTAATTGGTACACATGTTACGGGACGTTTGTAACAGCTTTGTACAGACGCAGATTGAAATTATAGGCTTTGGCTAATGTCTGTTCTGTATAGTGTGCGCACGCTTCATGCCGTTTGGGGTGTTAATTTTCAAGTAATTTAATCAATTAGCTGTGGTTTCATTTAATTGAAATAAATGTTCGCAGTTATTTGGAGTATTGAGGGATTTAATTTTTTCTTAAAGAAGTTTAGGTTTTTTCTAACAGAATGAAATGAATGCTTAAATGAATTATCCATTCGTCCCGCAAAAAATTCCAATCCATCAGCTGATATATTCAGAAGGATTATGAATAGATGTTGAACCTGTCTCAGTTGTTTCATCTTGGAATATGGTCATTCATCGCCGGCAGGGGGCATTTGGTTAAACCAAAAACTGGTTCTGTGTTACCCAATCGCACACTTTGTCCGTATCTACAACGCAAGAGCTGACGAATTGAACATAAATTTAAGTCTTCTCGAAGCGGAGTCTGTGTGACAGATTGATTTTGCTTCTGCCGGAAGCTATGTATAATATCCGTCTACCAGACTTGATTCAACCATGGTTCGGCACCGTGTCTCTAACACTATAGCAAAGACTTTTTCAGGACGACTGTGGTGATACTTCTATAATTGAAACAACTTCTTTTATCCATTGTACTTTCTGAGAGCGAGATACAGAAAAACATATTGCAAATCACTAGGTCGTGTATGGTATGCCTAGACCACTTTGACGACAGGACTGTGTGATTTTTCTTGGACTTTGGCGTTGAACATGTCTGACAAACTTCCATTCCACAGACGTAACTCATTTGTCAATCTTATAAAAGGACTCGTATTTGTTGGTTCCGTCAAATTCTTAGATCTTTCACCCTCAGTGTGCTGTTTGACATTGAAGAAATAGTCCGAAAAGCATTTGTTCAGCTCAAGATCATCTTCATTAAACCAAGTTTACATTCCAGGGCACGCAAGAAGACGTTGGAAAGAATAACCCGGGTAATATGAGATGAACACAGAGACCACGTAATCTCCCAGATAAATGATATCGGAGTGTCAAGAAGGGTCAAGAAAGTTCGAAGCTTTTGCAAAAAAAAAGAGCTAAAAACCCGGTCGCGAACTGGGACTCTAGGATCACTGATACAGCCTGCGTGCTCTTGTCACCGACCTGTACTTAATTGTATATTAAGAAGCATAAACAAGTAGGACTGATTGAAAGATCCCAACTCGCGTCGATGAAGTAATCCGCCCACCTAACCTACGAGAAGAATAAGATTATCGTCAGAGCGATATGTCTACCTTTAGTATATTGTGAGCTGTTGAAGCCGAATTGCCCCATACCCATCGCCGCCTACCAGCTTGGCCCTATAATCGACTATAGAACCAATTTGTTGGATGTAACAAATTCAAAAAAAAGACGAACAATTTCCGTCGATACTCATCTCACTTTTTATTGACTTCAAAGCATCATCCGAAAGGATTCATCGAGGGCCAAGTTCGGGATCTCAAGTAAACTAATTCGGTTGTGTCACGCAGAATATTTCCAAACATTCACCGGTTTTAGTAAGACGACACTCCGTCGTCTATCTCGCGTTAGAGTAGATAGTGCGAAACACATAATTATGGAAGGGAACAAGTCCGTCCAGCTGCTGGGGTGAACCGAACGAAATCGTCATCATCGTTTGCTCGCAGTGTATCATTTCTAAAGCTTTTTTGGGGGTTAAAGAGGAAGCAAAATGAGTACGTCTTGTGATGAATGAGTAGGGGTCAAAATAAACCCCCCGATCAAAAATCGATCTGTCGTACACCATGTAGGTCAGTTTGTGACAATCGAGAGCTACTATTTAGAGGTAGCGAAGGAGTTTATTTATTTTGGAGCAAATGTGAATTTTACACATGATCTCCTGGTGGAAATTCGAGAAAGGATAGCCTTAGGCAAATAATTAGAGCCCAAACTTCTAATTTCAGGACCATAATGCTCTACAAAACTCTGAACTTACCGGTGATGCTTTAAATAGCTGAATATTGGCCGATGATTAAGACAGCAGAGGAAAATCTAAGATATTTCGAACGAAAACTTGTACATCGAATATCTGGTCCTGAGAAGATAAAACCTCGAGCTTTACGAGCTGTGTGATGATGTAGTCGAAGAATGAAAAGTAGATATCCATCGACTACAATTGTTCAGTAAAGTGTACGAAAATACTCCAACTAAAAGGTCTTCAAATTTACAGAGAAAAGGGAGCTTCAAACTTCAATTGAAAGATCAAGAAAGGTTAAATAGTGGATGCAGTTCATGTATCGGGTTTTCCAATAAGGACTTGACAACTTTTTTTTTAAATAAAACGCAAACCATTTGAAATATTTCAAAAACTTTATTATCGGCTTTAAGTACAATCAAAATATTTATGAATGGAACTCGACTTCGTCCATATGGCCACCGCGGGCACGTTTGCAGCGGTCGATTCTTTGGACCCAATTTTCAACAACTCGGCCACACATTTCGGCCGAAACGGCCGCTATTTCGCGTTCAATGTTGGCTCTGAACTCTTCCAATGTCGTCGGCGTGTTGGCATAAACCAATGACTTAACATAGCCAAACAGAAAATAGTCAAGCGGCGTTAAATCGCACGAAAGAGGCGGCCAATCGACTGGCCCATGTCTTGAGATAACACGCTCACCATACTTACTCTTCAATAAATCGATTGTAGCGTGTGCTGCGTGGCTTTTGGCATCACCCTGTTGAAACCAAATGTCGTCCAAGTCCATATCTTCCAATTCGGGCCAAAAATAATCGGTGATCATGGCGCGATAACGCTGACCATTAAGTAACAGTAACGTGACGATCGTTATCGTCGACGAAAAAATATGGCCCAATAACGCCGCCGGCATGAAAACCGCACCAAACAGTTATTTTTTGTGGAGGAAGTGGTGATTCATGAAGCACATGTGGATTTTCACCCGACCAATAACCCATATTTTGCTTATTGACGAACCCATTGAGCCAAAAATGAGCTTCGTCACTGAAGATGATTTTGCGATGAAATTCATCATCTTGGCGCATCTTCTCCAGAACCCAATCGGAGAACGTACGTCGCTTCAAATGGTCCATCGGCTTCAATTCTTGAGTCAGCTTGATCTTGTATGAGTGTATACCATGATCCTTACGCAAAATACGCCATAATGTGGTCTGAGCGATGCCCAATTCTTGAGAAAGCCGTGGAATTGACTGATTTGGATTGTTTGCTACGGACGCCTGAACGGCAGCTATATTTGCGACACTTCGACCAACCCGTTGTTTCACTGACACGTCAACATCACACAACGAATATGTAGACTCAAATTTTTGCACTAAACTTGTTATTGTATGTCTACTATGGCGAGAATTACGACCGAAAATTGGAGTTAACGCTCTTAAAGTTGCAGTCACCGACTCCGGCAGTTTGATGATTAGTGAAAGAGTGCGTTCACAAATTAAATTCAAAGTTGTCAAGTCCCTATTGGAAAACTCGTTACTAACCTTCCTACCTACCATGTTTGAATTTGACTCCTTTGATCAAATTACCTTGGAGGGTAGTAGGATCCGAATTAATAGTGGGTGAAATATGTATGCATTTGTAGTTTATTAAAAAGTTCCGGGGCTATTTACGAGTAAAAAAAAATTACTAAGAACAAGCCTTCCCTCTCTATAAAAACTGTTGACCAATCGTACATCCTCTGGAAGGTGTCCAGAGCACCTTCGTCTCATTTCGTTGAATAGCATCCGCGTCATCAAAACGCTCTCTCTTCATTGCACTCTTCATCTTTTAGAATAGAAAAAAGTCGATCGGGCCAAATCCCGCAAGTATGGTGGGTTATTGCTTTCAGAAACTGATTTTTCAGCCAAAAAGGCATTCAATCGCCGTTGTTCCGGATACTCTGTTAGCGTGTGTGGAACGAACTTCACACAAATGGTTCTTTTGCCAAAATTATAAAATGCAACATTTCTGCATTTTGAATGTGACTCGTTGACTAAAAAACAGAGCGAGGCGCACGTGTTCAGGGTTCTCGTCGATAATGGAAGTGGAGGGCTGACCCTCTCTTAAATCATCTTTGAACAACTGGCGGCAGTCTTTGCAGTCCTTAATATTTGAAATGTTTCCGTGGAGTTTTTAGAATAAAAAACAAATTAATTTTCAGTAGAAACTCGATTAATGCGATTACGATAAAAAAAGCTTAAACCTTCTCATCTGCGATAAGTAGGGGTTAACCAGAATACCTTCAGTTTAGTAACTGGGTAAGAAGAAACGCCATTTAAACATTTGGTATACACCAACGACTAATGGACTTAATGTACCTACTTCTTGTCATTTGCGAATCTGTTTTGAACCGAATTAATTGCATGAACTTGGTTCAAATTGTTTTGACTAAGAAAGTCAAGATACGAGTAAATTGCTTATAGCAGCCCTGACTAGACTATTGCTGCTAATAATAGCAAGCCCATTTCATCTACACCAAACTCTCCACAATGTAGATAGTGAAAGTTGTTAATCGTATTCGGATGCTTATTTCACAGTTTGACATACCTACATATCTACAATATATATGTTGATAAGTGATTAAAAAACAAAGCTGCCGAATTGAATATTGAATATTTCTTTACGAGCATAACGAGCATTACAATTTATTTTTCTCCAAATTTTGATACAAACTTTGCCGACGGGAACATGTAGATTTGTTTGATTTTGTTTAACTATTGGACAAATAGTTAGCAATGTATTTATCTGAAGTTAATCGATCACTTCGCCTGGGGTAAAATAGGAAAAAAGTGTCTAATACCACGTACCTTTCGACAGGCAATGGAAAACCTCATTCTCTAGCTGTTCACTGTTACAGGGCACAAAATACCAAAACGAACAGCACACTAAATTTTTAGTCTGTAGGCATTGGTCCACCTCGGACTGTTGGGTCACAAATTTATTTATTAATTGTCTAACCATTTAATTAAACCTGAATTCAAGGCAAGATATTAAAACAGAATTCGGCTTGAATCTCATGTACCAAAAAAGCCCTGTGCAGTGAAAAAATCTGCGCTCTGGCAAGACTGTTCCCTAAAATCAATATTCCGATTAAAATCAAGAAGTAAAATGCGAAAGTAGAAAGTACAATTCAAGTCTATTTTCCATCACTGAAAGTCCTGGAGTATGCTTAGCTGGTCCTTTTGTTTGCCTTGTCATGACGGGAAGACTAACAAATTTAACTATGCACCAAAGACATCTCACCTCGACGATAAACCTTTTGAACGAAAATGCGCAACAAACTAATGAACGAATGTACTCTTGGTGGTATACTAACTGAGTCCGGCTCACGGTCCCAACTTACGTACCACCTTGATCAAAAAGTTCCAAATTTATTCAGAAAATTAAAAATACAAGTTTATTCATCTAAATCTATATTGTTCCTTTCAAAGTAAACCCCATCGACTGCAAACACTTATGCCAGAGCTTGATCCAATCCTCGAAACATTTTTTATATTCAGTTTTCGGTATGTCCATCAGTGCTTCCTGTGATTTTTCCATTACCTCCTCTCGGCTGGTTTTTTAACTCGATTGAACAGAAAGAAGTCACAAGGAGCCAAATATGGTGAATTCGGTGGCTGTTGGATGGTATTTGTTGCATTTTTCGTCAAAAAATTACGAATAATGATGGTCAAAACGGTCTCTTTTTTGCATGAAATTGAGGTCTTTTGGCACCAAAATTTGGGGAAACCCAAATCATTAACCAAAATGTCTTGGACGGATCCATAGGCAATGTTCAAGTCCTCCACTATCTCTCTGATGGTTATTGTCCAACATTTCTTTTACTCCATCAATGTTTTCGTCGGTTTGTGATGTCGAAAGTTTGGCACTGCGTTTATCATCTTCGATTGACTCATGACCACTTTTGAACCGTTCTTGCCACTGGTAAATTACCATTTTCTTTAGGAAATAGTTGCAGAAACACTTTTCCAACATTTCCAACGTTCGCGCACCATTAAATCCGTTTTTTACGCAAAATTTAATACAAGTTCGTTGTTGCAAATTTAAATCCATTTCTGAAATTGTAAAAATTCGCCAACACACTCAGAGATAGATGTATGTTACTCTTGGCTACGTAACTTTTGCAAATGTCAAGCTATGACGCTAAGATTTAGAGGGAATGTCAACAACAGATGTACCAACTTAACAAAAAAAAAAGCGGAACTCGAATCGGAACAATGGGAGCGCCACATGGTGGTTATCCATGGAACTTTTTGATCAAGATGGTATTTCTGAAACCCCTTGGAGTAACCCGACCTTTCGGTTGCGCTAGCTTCTGACTTCTTACATTAGAAAAATGAGCGAATATGGGATGGATTGGAAAAGGTTGAAAAGACCCCGAAGACCCGCTCTAAAGAACCAATGTATGTAGAATCATTTTGAAAGCAGACGTACAGCTTAACGACACTACACGTGCATTTAAAGGCATTACATCCGCATTTTGAAGATCGACAGAAGTCCTTTCAACTAAAACCAACCTATTGTCTCTTGCTTCATTTCACTTCATCTCTCCCTTGTATGCTTTTGGTTTTCTTTTGTTGATTTCTTGATGACTTTCCCTGAGTACGATGGGCTGGTGCAGAAGGTTTTGCGCCCAGGGAAGGTTGCTGTGGAGATTAACTATGGGAGCTCACCAAAAAAGAGAATACTTGCATCCTAACGAGATTTAGGAAACGAAACCCTGTACTCGAAACGACTAAGTAAAAAATCTGTATATGAAACCTGTGATGTGGATATTTCCAGAGTTTTACATATTTGGATTGATCCGAGAGACTCGTTTGTACTATGATGCAAAAATCACTCTTAACACTTAGTCTCTGTCATCCATTGTGATGACGGAAAAGACAATCTAATATGTACATACACAGTTGCTTCTTTGATGACCTCAAATCGCCCGGTACCGATGCCAGGTATGCTCTGCCAACTTTGAAGGGGTTCTATATTGCTATTGCTTATATACTAAAGTTTTGGCGAATGGTGAAAATTAGAAAAGATGAATTGCTACTAATCCGATAAGATCTTCAAAGTCATTACTCCAACTCCTTCCTGCTTAACAGCGGCGAAAATAGTCAAGTTTCATGCATACAAAGATGACATGTAAATACCAACTCTGAAGATCTTGTTAGAAGCGCGTCAAAATCTCCACACACATAAGCAGAAAGTACAAGTACACTCGACAAAAAAGACTAGGCGTTGTGAATGTTAATCAACATTAAGGGCGCCATAAAAACCGTAACCCTCGACTGATGGCGGAGCTGAATTGGAGTTGCTGTAGTCCTGTTTTCACTACTTTGGAACATGTTGATTAACTCTGTGCTAAACCAGCTGAAATCGGACAGTGTGGAAGAGCAAGTGGCGGATGTTTCCTTGGTTTCAAAGAAAACTTGAAAGGTATAGCTTGTGAATTTAAGTACTTCGGGGAGCACATATATGTAAACATTCAAATGGATAATACGACCATCACTTTAATTCAAATCACTGGAAGCACGAGTTGGAGGACCTATACAAAATAGTCATAGCCATTGAAAACCGAAATCAAATGGTAATTGGAGACATGAACGCCAGAGTGTGAACTGAGGAAGGCACAATCAATAAGAAAGAACAAATAACAATCTTAATACAAGAGAAAGGAAGTTCTTGGATTTCTGTGATTAATTCGGGTTTAGAATTGTTAATGAGCCGAGGAAAGACGACTTGAGTGGTAAATTAACGTGCGAGCAGCGTAAATTATTGGCTATTGCTTACTCCGAGGGGAGTGGAATACTTACGTTTCAGACATGGTAAAACCAACAACTTTCTCTGATCACCGTTCCATAGTATACGGTTTTGTAAACAAACTTGCAAACAATCTAGAGCTACAAGAAATTTATGTTTTTCCCAAACTTAAATGGAACGTTTCGATAGCACCATTATATAGGAGCCTATTAGAAGTAGAGTTATTTACACATCAGAAGAATACTACATATAGAGAGCCTTGGTTTGATAAAGAATGCCATAAGGGAAGGACTCTTGCGCTCTCTTTGCTTAGGCTGCCTTGTCAGTATAACGAGAATGTTATGAAAGATCAGAATGTAAAAGCTAATTCGACTCATAAAGCCACTTCAAGTAGGTTGCGCTTCAAATGTCAGCTTGTCGAAACTCATCGGAGTTTTGCCTAATGGTGGCTGCAATAGTTTTTTGGAGCACTTCCTAAACTAAACCCTGCCCGAGCGAAGTATATTTTCATTATGCCTTACCCAAAATGGAAAGTTTTATCCTCGACCGTTGCCCTTACGATAAGTCGTCTCAAGGATGGAAAAGCCGCCGGGTTGGATGATATAACTTCGGAGTTACATAAATACGAGAGTAACGCACTACACAAGTAGCTTACCCCGTTGTACAAAGAAATACTGGGGACCGTTGAAGTTTCAACCCGTTTTGAGAAAAGAATAATATTCGCAGTTTTTGAGAAAGGATGAACATCTAAACCAATTTGACAGCTGAAAGTTGATTTATGGTTAGCACGTTTCGTCACTTTACGATGAATAGACTAACGCCAGAATAACTCGTGCAAATTGTGCAAACTTATTTTGAAAATCATGGTTCGGTTGGCCAAACTTATCGTGCGCTACGTCCATTTTACGGTTGGTATAATCGTCCATCTGAGCAAGTTATTTGGAACACGATAAATCGTTTTCGCACCACGTACGAGTACACTCTACTGGATAATACGCATCCCCAATGAAGACAAACAGTGCGAACAGAAGAAGTTATTGCCGTTGTGTACAGAAATTGGACCATGCCCCTCCACTTTGTGGAAGATTTTACGAAAAGATCTTGGCTTAAAACTTATAAGATCCAGCTTGTGCAAGAGTTGAAACCACTTGACATAGTATATGCGTCATAGCTTCGGTGTATGGGCCGAAAACATGATTCAGCTTGATCCTCATTTTCAACGCAAAATTTTGTTCTCCGATGAGCTCTGAGCCATGTAAACAAGCAAAATTGCTGAATTTGGAGTGGACAAAGTCGAGACGCCCTTACAACCATTAAGACTCACTGTTTGGTGTGCTTTATGGGCTGGTGGAATCATCGACCCATATTTCTTTAAGGACGATGCCGGCCAGAATGTTATCGTCAATGGAGAGAGCTATAGAAATAAAAACATGATTTCTGACTTCTTCGTTCCTCAGTTGAATGGCATTGACATGACAGAGTTTCGGTTTCAACAAGATGGCGCAACATGCCGCTCGGCGCGCGATACCACCAATTTATTGCGGAAACATTTCCTGAGCGCATAATTTCGCGTAATGGACCTGTGAACTGGCCTTCACGATCCTGTGATCTTACACCTTTAGATTACTTTATTTGGGTGTATGTGAAGTCACTAGTATATGCCGATAAACCAGAGACGTTGGACTATTTCGAAGTCAACATTCGTCGTATTATTGCTGATATACGGCCCCAGTTGCTCGATAAAGTTGCCGAAAATCGGACTTCAAAGTTGTGCTTTATTCAAGCTAACCGTGGTGCGCATATGTCTGATGTCATATTTAAACATTAATGGCATAAACTTATTAAGTAAAGCACTAACATCGTAGACATTACCATTAGCTTCAAATTTTTTATTTCATATTAAATTTGTATACCTCTCAAAAAAAAAAAAACACCCTTTATGTACCTACAATGGGACAAAATCAGCTATTTGGAATGGCGAATATTTATCAGATTGGCTCGAAACAGTATCAGGAGTAAGACAGGGATGTGCATTAAGTCCTAGTCTCTTCGCTTCCCGCTGCCTAGGCGGGAGTGTCAAATATGCAGAAATTATTTTTAAAGCACCTTTATTTGCGAATGACTTAGTGTACCCCTGAAAAACTACAGCTTATGGTAAACAGACTGCAGGCATACCATGTTCCTCTGGATTTTTTTGTAAATCATTCTAAATCGAAGGACATAATTTTTAAAAATGGTGAAGACTTAGTTAAAATTAAAGAGAACAATAAGAAAATACATGTAACAAATAAAAGAAAACAAAATTTTGAGTTAAAGAAAAACTAAGCGCAACGAAGGAAACGTAGAAAAGAAAAATGACTTATTAAAACAAGAAGTTAAATCAGCTCAAACTGGAGAGGTATTCGAAACAAGCTTCACACGAATGGGCAGCCCATTCCAGAGCTTGATAGCATAAGTAAAAAATTGCCTGCGTGATGTTAAGCAGGTGAATGTAGCAGGATACAAGACTATGTAGCAATTTGATGAACATGAATGAATTTTGTTAAACGGGTAGATATGTTAGGTTCCTGCACGTGAATAGTTTTGAAGAGCAAAGCACAGCAACAATATTTTAAAATAGTCTCTAAGTTGCATCAAAGGAGTTGACGAGCTTCAGATGAAATATGATAAAGTCTACGAACATTGAAAACATACCGCGCAATTGAGTTAAGTAGAAACGAGTACGAGTTAGAATCCGCAAACAGTTCACAGCCATGAGTAGGTAAAATGTAATGGATAATCCACGTAGAGATGCATATATTTTATTGATTATAGAATTTATGTGAACATCCCAAGTTAACTTATTGTTAAAGGTTATTCCAAGGTTTTTTACCTGATTAACATACTCAACTTGGGAGTAATTTGAAAGGGTATGGGGGAAATCAGGGAGATACGACTGATTTTGGATATTGGTATGGCTTTAGTTTTGTCAGGATTCAGCTTTAGACCATTGCGTGTTGACCACTCGAGAACAGAACGTAGACCGTCGTTTATTTTTGCAACCGCATCTTCAATCATGCCAATAGGGAAGCTAAACAATTGAACATCGTCAGCATATATATGATATTGGCAATGCAATAAGATGGAGGGTAGATCATTTATAAAAAAGAGAGAATAATAAGGGACCAAGAGTAGAACCTTGGGGAACACCACGATTAACAGGAAGAAACGAAGACAGTTTACTATTACATGAAACAGATTGCATGCGATTAGTCTGATAGCTGATATACAGCTATGTCCGCACCGGAATCCTGACTGCAGAGGATTAAGAAGCTGTTTGTCTTTAATGAACTCTTTTATTTGGTGGCTTACAATCGATTCAAAAGCTTTGGATAAAAAAGGGAGGATAGCTATAGTCTGTATACAGAGTTTGTACCATTTTTAGGAATCGGTACGATTTTAGACTTTTTCCAGGCTAACGGATAGGTAGATGTCATAATAATGGTGTTAAAAATATGGGTGATGTCAGGAAATATAAGAGGAAGGAGAATTTTTATGAGGTCAGGATGAATATTATCTAGTCCGACTGACTTGTTTTTGATAGAGAAGATTGGCTTTCCCACATTGTATATGTTAACTGTCAAGGAAAATTCATTTTCTCTATCATCCTGTGATAACGTTAGGTTAGTGTCAAGCAGTGCGCTTGGGGTAGAGAACATCCGATTCAACTCTTCTAAATCAATTCGTCAGAGACTATGGAGTGTTTCTTATTCACACCAGTATTCTGAATTTCACTCCACAGAAATTTTGAGGAACGATTGGAATTAAATCTATTATTATAGTAACTCAGCTTAGCGGATTTAATAAGGTTAGTGACAATATTACGATTAAGTTTAAAACATCTAAGCATTTCATTACAGTCGAAACGTTTCCAACGGCGATATTCAAATTGAAAATTCAACTTAGCGGATTCACTAACAAACAACGCTAAACCAATACCACAATGTCCAATTTGAAGTGCTTCGATGATGAGGAGAAGGAGTCCATCTATGGACGTGTCTTTGCCGTATCCGGTCCCGTCGTAACAGCCGAATGCATGTCTGGATCAGCTATGTACGAGTTGGTGCGTGTCGTCTACTTCGAGCTAGTGGGTGAAATCATTCGTCTCAAAGGTGACATGGCTACCATTCAGGTATACGAAGAAACATCTGGCGTCACTGTCGGAGATCCAGTGTTGCGTACTGGCAAGCCACTTTCAGTTGAATTAGGTCCCGGTATTATGGGCAGCATTTTCGACGGTATCCAACGTCCATTGAAAGACATTAACGAGCTGACCAGCTCCATTTACATTCCAAAGGGTGTTAATGTGCCCGCTCTATCCCGTTCAATTGCATGGGAATTCAATCCACTCAACGTAAAAGTTGGATCACACATTACCGGAGGTGACTTGTACGGTTTGGTACATGAAAACACTCTAGTCCAGCACAAGATGATCGTTGGACCTCGCGCCAAGGGTACAGTTCGTTATATTGCACCAGCTGGCAACTACCATGTCGAGGATGTTGTTTTGGAAACCGAATTCGATGGAGAGATCAGCAAACACAGTATGTTGCAAGTATGGCCTGTACGTCAACCACGTCCAGTTACTGAGAAGTTGCCAGCTAATCATCCACTTCTGACCGGTCAACGTGTATTGGATTCGTTGTTCCCTTGTGTACAAGGTGGTACCACTGCCATTCCCGGAGCTTTCGGTTGTGGTAAAACTGTCATCTCACAAGCCTTGTCCAAGTACTCCAATTCGGATGTCATCGTCTATGTCGGTTGCGGAGAACGTGGTAACGAAATGTCTGAAGTACTTCGTGATTTCCCCGAGTTGTCAGTTGAAATCGATGGTGTCACCGAATCGATCATGAAACGTACCGCTCTTGTTGCCAACACATCTAACATGCCTGTCGCTGCTCGTGAAGCTTCCATCTACACTGGTATCACTTTGTCCGAATACTTCCGTGATATGGGTTACAACGTATCCATGATGGCTGATTCTACCTCTCGTTGGACTGAGGCTCTTCGTGAAATTTCAGGTCGTCTCGCTGAAATGCCTGCCGATTCCGGTTACCCAGCCTACTTGGGTGCCCGTTTGGCCTCCTTCTACGAACGTGCCAGTCGTGTCAATTGTTTGGGTAACCCAGAACGTGAAGGTTCCGTTTCCATTGTCGGTGCTGTATCACCTCCTGGTGGTGATTTCTCAGATCCTGTCACTTCTGCTACACTTGGTATTGTACAGGTGTTCTGGGGTTTGGATAAGAAACTGGCCCAACGTAAACATTTCCCCTCCATTAACTGGCTTATTTCGTACAGTAAATACATGCGTGCCCTAGATGATTTCTACGACAAGAACTTTGCCGAATTTGTGCCACTTAGGACCAAGGTCAAGGAAATCCTACAAGAGGAAGAAGATCTTTCAGAAATTGTACAACTCGTCGGTAAGGCTTCATTGGCTGAGACCGATAAGATCACTCTCGAGGTTGCCAAGCTGCTCAAGGACGATTTCCTACAACAGAACTCCTACTCTTCATACGATCGTTTCTGCCCATTCTACAAGACAGTCGGTATGCTGAGAAACATTATTGCCTTCTACGATATGGCCCGTCATTCAGTTGAATCCACCACTCAGTCCGATAACAAGATCACGTGGAACGTGATCAGGGAGGCCATGGGCAACATTATGTACCAGCTGTCTTCTATGAAGTTCAAGGACCCCGTCAAGGATGGTGAGGCCAAGAACAAGGCCGATTTCGATCAACTGTAGGAGGACTTACAACAAGCCTTCAGGAATCTGGAAGACTAAACCACCTCAAGCCTTTGTTGTTATTGTTAAATAGTAGTTAAACTTTTAAAATACGAAAAAAAAATTTTTGCCTAAGTCCTTACATTTTAAATGAAATGCCCAAAATGTCCTTTTTGTTGCCCAATCCGTTTACTTGCACTTAAGCAGCAACAACAACTTATTTTCTTCTTTTACTGCTACGTGTTTACACACATTATTCTCGTCCGTCACAAAAATGTCCTTCGAAACGAAGAGAGCATAAGAAATCTTAAAATGTATGTTGCTCAGTATTAAACGCACCGAGGAGTGAAATTATTTTAATTATGATTCCCTCGAATTGTTTATAAGCCAATTGTACTTGTACTTTGAAAAATAAGTGAAAACTTAACTTAATGATACATCACTCTTTTATATTGTCCTTAGAATGTCATACGAAAGCCAAGGGCAGCTGTGCGGCTTTATAACATGGGTATTAATTGGAACATGTTTGTTAAAGAGGCTGTCAATAGCAATGGTCAGGAATTCAATTTGTTTATTGACGTCAGGTGTCAAGTGGGTTGAGTACCAATCAATGGACGAACAATCGCTAAAAAGACTTTCAACGTTGACATTGCAAAAATCACGTTACTGGATGGACTGAGACACGTATTTATGAAAGTGTAAGTCAAAGGTTACAGAAAAACGGGGACAGAAAATTGGCTAGAACATTTAACAAGCCTCAATTCACTTACAAGAAATACATCTAACAGAGACGGCATGCAATTTGGTTTAGAGTGCGTTGGTTCAGTAACGTTTACAAAATAAAGGCCAGGAGGTTTTATAGAAGTTTCTCAAGCTACTAGATGAAGAGTGGAGAAGATTTATATTTAAATCACCACAAAGTATGAATTTAGGTGCTAGGTGACATATTTCTTCAACAATTAGCGATATAACAAGCGAGTTTGCAATGTGCGGTGGCATATAAAATGTTCCGATAATGCATTTATTTTCGCCGTTGAGGATATCGATGAAATAATAGTCACAAGACTGGGTGCCACATACGTGTATAGCAACACCTTCTCCATTGGAGTGAATTCGATCAGCTCGGTAAGGCTTTTTAAATCCTCTTGGGGAAAATAGGCTACTTGGGGTGAAACCAAGTCTCGGATACACAAACAATGTCAATTAAACTGTTCTCAAATATCATTTTGAACTCATCATATTTTGTTGATGCACTGTTTCCTACAACAATTTGATTCGGTAAACCAACGTCAGAATTTTCACTTCTCAGCCTTGCTCAACATCGTCGCTGTTTGTGTTTTTTTTTTTTTTTAATTTCGGGAGGACATAGCAAATATAACGACACGTCTGTGAATCCATGCCAGTTATTTTGGGACTTAGTGCAACACAGGTAGACCCCGCTCACATCTCTCACATCACTCTGATCTGAAGCTATCTGGCTGTACTGCACCAAGGCCTTAAGCTACGGGAAAAGTATAGAGAATGAATCATTTTAAAACCCCCCTTTTCTTTTAATGCAGATGACTAGCTTACCTGTCTGTCATGCCTATATAATCGACGATTGATGCACCACAATAGGCTATCCTCGAGAAAAAGGAAACTGTCTGGTCTGCCCCTTACTAAGAGGTTTCTTGTCCATTTTCATTTTAAATCGCATAGTGCATCTGATACATATGTACGAGTATGTACTCATATATCTCCCAGTTATCTGTTACATTGCTGCTACGTGGCTTGTTGGGTTGCCCAAATTTTCCAACATCAATATCGCTTCTTTATTTTTTTCCATTTAAGTAAGAAAATATTTTTCCGTCCTTGAGTTTCCTTCAATAGTTTTCGGAGTGGAATTTTCCAATGACCAGATTCGTACATGACAACCTAAGCATTCAACAGAGAAGTAACAATTATGTGCATAACTCGATGTCTACTGTCTTGAAAATTGCATTATTCGAAGATCTTTATCCTATGTCACTTCATAGTTGAAGTTTCTCGTGTTACCTTTGCATTTATACCGTGGAACAAGGGAAGAACACTCTCCACTGGTTCTCACATCAATTTATTGAACAAAGTCACAAGCCATTTTAAAGTAAGATTTTTGATCTTGGAAACTCTAGGCGGACCTTACGAGCAGTACAATTTAAATAGATCTACTCGTATGCAACCTACTCGATAGCAACCTACTCGTATATATGTAAGGTTCAACAATTTTCCATAAAGTATTTCACACATTTAAACACCATTCACTATGTGGAACATCCACGCAATCTAATTTCCATTATTTAAGTGCTTATCCCACACCATGGCAAACAACTTACTATCTCCCTACTCACTCCAATGAATAAAGTGCACTTTTGGGATTGACATATCATTTCACGGGCTGTCGCCTTTCAATAAAAATATTTCCAACTACAACATCTCAATACGCATAACGACAACGACAACGATAACGACAAGGATGATGATGACAACAACGACAACAACAACGACGACGGTAACGTTGTCATCAATGTTAGTAAGGTTGATGGCAGTGATGATAGAGCGATGATAGATAGAATCACAGACGATGAAAAATAATGTAAAACGCCTTTCCAGAGTGAAAGAGCAGTAAACCTGAACAAAACACTAACCCTCCCACATCCCTTAACCAAAGGAAATCTGCATATCAAACTTACTGATCCTTTTTGATCCCTGTGACCTCACCACACCGTACACACCGTACACACCGTACACACGGAATGACAGCCAACCACACCGGGCGCTCATCGCTTAGCCGCATTCACAATAAACCGCAGAATTATCATCGCATCGTTTATCACCGAAAAATCCGAATACACCACACATATACTATAGCAAATTCACTGAAGGGTTAGAACAGAGTAAGGTACTTCAATAACAACCATCTTCTAGAATGGAATCCTTTTTTCCAAAACACCCTCAGTCGGGGAGCGAAAAAAAAAAACACGGTAGGCCAACCCTACCTGCGGCACTCTAATTCCGTTCCGGTTCGGAAACTTTTAGAAAAATGGGGTCCGCAGGGCCATACACTCCATACACACCCAATGGTATGAGTTTACTTCCAGCAGCTACCGAAGGGTTGAATCTTTTAATTAAATCTTTCCTTTGCCCAGGGAATCAGTTGTCTCTCTATTGGCAGCATATTAGCGACCGATGGTGTGAGCTGTGATAAGGACATTCACTTTGATTTGTCAATCAAAATTTGTCACACACAACAAAGGTAACGGTAACGGTAACATTAATGGTAACGGTAACCGCAACCAATTTAGATCTGAGTTGAAAGTTTTCTCTCCTTTAAAAGGTGGGCTGAAAGTTGGATGGACGCCTAGTTTCTGAGAGGACGAAACAAGGAAGACTTGAATCGAATTGAGGAAAAACTTTGTCTCCGTTTTTTTGTTGTTTTTTTTTTTCGAAAAATATTCGTACTACCAAATATTTCCATTGCCATTTGCATAATCTGTGGAACGTAATTTTTAGTTCATTTAAAGGACCCTTACTACCACCTTCAAGTTCCTGAGCTGTCTTCGTAGAACCCCTTGTCGTTGTCGCCATCAACGCTGTCCTAAACCTGGTCCCGGTCGTCGTTATTATTATTATTTTTTATTTGTGAGGACATTTTTCCGGGTGATATTTGAAATATGCAAAACCAAAGGGGCGACGGACGTCCACAAGATGATGACAAGTTTTTTCTTCCTTTTATTTGTTGCCGGAAAAGTGTGAGGGTGCTAGTGCTCCAACACGACCATATTGCGTGTGACGTTTGGTGGAGAAGAAGACCGCTGAAGCGATCCCACGGTCGCACAACTGGAAAACAAATATTATTTCTAAGAGGATTGTCTAAATGAGTTTCTTGAATCGTTCTCTTTGCGGCCTGTGTCCGTCTGTGCTCTAGTTCTTTGTGATTTCTTTTGATTTTAATGAAATTTATTTGCAAAGACTGAAGTTCCCCTCTTCCGTCATCTTCCACGTCACTGCAGGCCGGGACATCTTGGACGAAAGGATTTTTCCTTTTCTTTTTTTTAATTTTTGTTTTGTTTCTGCCTCCTGCTTAAGTATTTGCATAATTTTTCTCGTCGTCCTCTTTGAATTACACTTATTTTTTGAAGGACTTCTGTACGCGTCTGTGTGGGTGTACGTCTATGTGTAATTAACGCCCCGCCCAAGATTTCATTTTTTTTTGTTTTAATTCCTTCGTCCTTTTTATTATGATGTCGACGTGATTTTAAGGGCGGGATTTCTTTTGATTTTTAATTTAGGAGCCTCGTGTTGTTTATTATTTCTTTTTCTTTTTTTTCATTCTATTTTTGACTTTATTCCTTTTCGTCTTTCCTTCGTCGGTTTGTGGGATTTTTTCCGTCGCTAGAAACTATGGGAGAGACTCACGACTGTTCTTAGTATCCGTATATCAGAGTACAGGCATGCTGTACCAAAACTTTCGATATCAATTAAAAGTTCGTAAGTCGCTCATATAACAGCTCATTATGGCGTTGAAATTATGAGCCTCTGGTGAAGGAGGGAAATTTAATTAAAACGATTATTTTCGCTATAATGACTCAAAGAGGTGTGTTCCTTGGTTCTTCTCAAGGATTCATCGTTGTCAGGTACGTGCTTAAGGACGACATCAGTAAAAAGCAACTAGACTCTGTGGTTCGGTGTGGTAGGATAAATTATACGCGCACTCTATAAGTGCGACCATAGTTCTAACTCTAACTCTCATCCTTTTGTGTTCATTATAAAAAGATGAAGTTTTCTCTTCCACAAACAAGAGGAAGCTGAAGGAGGTTGGGGGGAAGAAAAAAAAATTAAACTTAGCATTCCTTTGATCAAAGAAAAGCATCTTCTACGTGAGTACAAGTGCACGATGGCACGATGAGGGTGGAATGGGAAATTTGATATCGGAATGAACTCCGCCCCATGGAGAAGGAGATTTTCAGAGGTGGAGTTCTGAAGGATACTTTTGAAGAAAATTTTGTGCAATAGTTTCCTGAAAATAACCCTATTATTAAGTTCTGAAGCATAGCACCTGGACTTTGTTTCAAAGCTAATAATTCACTCTAGGGAGATTAAATTTGGCAAAGATGGCTTCTTAAGCTAGGGTACAAAAATATACAACTTTTCGCCAAATTCGTTAAAGACGGTTTTCTAAAAAGCCCTGGAAACACACAAAAAATGATTTTTCGTTTTATATATTTCGAAAAAATATCGTGGTAAATACATCATGCAAAAGTTGCTGCACTTACAGTCAGAGTATTCTAATAATCTCGGGAATAGTTGTCAATTTTCTCAACAGAGCTATGAGGACTCCCAGCCCCGTAAAATGTATCGTTGAATCTTCAGATTAAAACTCCGTCGACACTTCAACGTACGACAAGACCCGGATAAAACCGTTTTTATACAATTCTTCACAGGTTCGTCGAGGAAAAGCCTTTTGGAAATAGGGAATCTCCGCTTGATCTCCAGTATGGTATGACACATAGATGAGAAGTAATCAAAATCAAATAATACCTAGCAATCCTGCTTATACTTATTGCAATATTTTGCGTCATTTCCGAAGACAGCGCTGACTTCGCTTATAAGCGAAGGTAAGTAAGATAAAGTAAAAGAGAGAAAAGGATAGAAAAGAACAATTGGCTTTACAATCAAATTGAACATTTTAAGCGTTTAAAATTCTAAATCTAATTAGTTTCATTGGCCAGGTATTTTAAGAGAGAGGTTTTAAATTGTTTTGTGCTTCTAATTTTCCTAATATTTATGGGCAAAGAATTCCACAGCAGTACGGAGTTTACGAAGAATTGGTGTTCAGACGTCAAGCAGGCATAGCTCGTTTGAAAAAGCATACATGATCTACCTGACTGAAGGAAGCGTAGCCTATTGAATAGGTATGCTGGTTGCTTAGTTTGAATTATGCCATGCAAGAGACTTAGCGTTCTGTATTTGAGCACATTATCAAATGTACATCCGCTGATTTGCTTTGAGTAAAAGGAAATATGGTCATATCGTTTTAGGTGAAATACAAATCGGGCAATATTATTATATACGACATTGAGCTTTCGTCTGGAGTCGTAGTCGGGGCAGCAAAAGATTTCAGAACAATATAGCAGAATCGGTATTAGCTGACCAACCAAGTATACGCTGGAGATCTTCATTCACCTGCGCAGTGGCTTCGTGAATTCATGGGAGAACTTAAGTGGATCTGGGCATCATCGGCGAACATATGAATTGCACAATGCACGACAACCTTTGGCAGTTCATTTACGTAGAGCGAAAAAAGCAATGGTCCAAGAATGGAGCCTTGCGGTACTCCCCTCTTTATAGGCAAATAGCATGAACATCGGTTTCTCGCTACAACCTGTTGTCGTCTTCCTTCTAAGTAAGAAAATATAAGTTTTGTAGAGGGCAATGAAAATTTAAACTCTTTTCTGAGCTTTAAGCAAAGTATAGTGTGATTAACGGTGTCGATTGCTTTCGAAAAGTCAAGTAACGTTAGTATTGTAGCATGGTTGTCATCAATAGCTTTCCTAATTTCGTCAATTACCAATAATAACGCAGTCTTGCAACTTCGTTTTTGACGGAAGCCAGATTGATTCTCACAAAGCAGTTCTTTACACTGTAGATAGATTTGAATCTGTTTGAGAATACATTTCTCAAAAACTTTTGAAAGGAATGGCAGAATTGAGATAGGTCTGAATTCCACTGCATTTCCATTCGATTTCTTTGGAATAGGAATGATTTCAGCGTCTTTCCAATGAGTGGGAAATGTGTTATAAAAGGCAGTAAATATGGAAGCAGAAGCTTAACAAATTTTGGATGAATTTCATCGATCCCCATAGCATTTGATTTGATCGATAGTACCGCCTCTGCAACGTCTTCCTCGCGTAATCTGTAGAATTCAAAGTATGATTCTCTACAATCATCCGGTGGCTGGTCGAAAGTAGTTAAGCTTACTGAGGGTGGATCACTTGACATTAAAAAAGTTGAACTAAAGTGATTGCAGTCTATATCATCGGGAGTTGTAGGCCTTTGTTTTCCTAACCCAAGTTCACGGATATGTTTCCAAACCTCTCTGCCTGAGGAGCAGCTACCGAACTTCCGATAGTAGAAGACACGCTTGGCGTTTCTTATTTTAGAAACCGCTTCATTACGTAATTTGCGATATACATTTAAGAACTCAGGCATTCTGTATTTTTTCCAGCTTATATAGGCATCATCACGCTTTTTCATAAGCTGTAGGATATTAGGGGTAAACCATTGAAGGTGAGGGGGCCTAACAGTTTTGTTTTTAACGGCACATGTTTGTTACAGAGGAAAGCAATTTTTTCCTGCAGAAAGTTAGTTTGAGCAGTGACAAGGGGCATCCGATAAATACGCTCCCAACTTGTGCCTATAGTATCAGCTTGCAATTGAGCATAATTTAAGTTATGGAAATCTCTAAACATGACTTTAGATTCAACAAAGTCATTTTTAGCTTGGTAAGTTATATATATCAAGCCATGTTTAGAGAATGCAGGTGCTGAGAGTTGGCTATATAACAGGACTTTACCCATATCGGATACAAAAATTGAATCGATCAGAGTTGAAGCAGTAGTCGTAAAATGGGTAGGGGTAGAAGTGTTAACTGGGTTTAGATCAAGCGATTTCATTTGTTCCAAAAAGCCTATGGAGCCGGATGTATCTAACAGATTACAATTAAAGTCGCCGCATATAATGATGTTAGTGGCAATGTAGCCTTTCTCCTCAAGGGTGGTAAAGAGTGCAGCAAAAGAGATGGAGTTATTTGGTCTGTAGACTACACCAATCAATATTTTCTCAAGACTACATTTGATGTTTATGAAATAGTATTCGAGAGGACAGTCCTGGCTTGGTTTGCATACAAATTCAAAATTGAGAGTATTCCGAACATACAATGCAGCTCCCCCTCCGACGCGACCGACCCTATCAGACCGAAGAAGCTCAAACCCTTTTACTTTATAAATTTCATTCGGTACGTCAGCATGAAACCATGTTTCAGAAACACATATGACGTCAATTTTAGAGTCAACGAAAATATGCCTAAATTCATCTATTTTCGGGTACAAACTTTGAGCGTTAATATGGCAGATATGAATGCCCTTGTATTGTGTCTGGAGAACACGAATCATGCCAACAATATATCCGTTAGCTCCAGCAACTGCGTTTTCCTCAGTACCTGATATACTACCCATATTCATGATGAGTGGCTATGAATATATTTTTTGTAGGAAAATCAGAAGCCTTTAAGTGACTAGTTAAGAATGAGTTTAAATAGAGTGAAAAACTTACCATGACCATTGAAACTGTTAAACTATTATCAGGGCTTATAATTGTGTTTGTGTTAGCAGGTGTGTTCAAAATAAGAAAGTGAATAAAAATAAACATAAATAAAATCTTTATAAAAATATAAGAAAAAAAAGTAAAAAAAAGAAAAAATGAATGAATAAAAGTAGTGGGGCGAAAAACTACAACGGCAACTCTGGTATTTTCATTGTTGGTTCTTTTGTTTTCTTTTTTCTGGGTGATAGCTTCAAATTCTTGGTGAGTTTGAACGACAAAGCTTCTTCCATCCTTTATTAACTTAACGTAAACTAGGCCCATCTTGGTGTATGCCGCGAATATTTTGTTCTCTTTCTTCAATTTCACAGCAGAGCGTAAAATATCACGATTTTTCCCTGTGAGACTTTCATTGATAAAACAGCTGGAATCAGAAGCAATTCCTAAGTCACGGAGACAAAGCTCTTTTTGTTTATTTTTTCGATAAAGAGCAGTAGCTCGAAGTACAGAGTCTCTTTCGTGTTGGCTTGAGAATTGCAGTATTATTGGTGTTGGAGAGCGATTGTTATGGTTTCCATGGGGGTGTAATCGGAAGATGTTTTTTAATATTGTTGGTGTTTGGAAGTCGATGGTACAACAAAGCTCACTGAATAAATTACATAGGTTCTCTTCGTTAAGATGTGGGACCCCGAAGAGAACAGCGTCGGCGACAAACTCCTTTCTTTGCAAGCATCCACATGCTGTCTTATATTATGAAGCTCTGCTTTCAATGCATTGATTTCACTTTGAGAGTTGGCTTCCATATGCTCAAGACGTTTGGTCACCTGGAAAACGTTCGATGTTATACTTTCCACCTGACTGGACCAGTTGTTTTGGAGTTTAGCAATTTTGGATTCAAAGTCTTCACGAAGATTTTGGATTTCCTTAGCGAAGGCTTCGATTAGGAGAGCGCTTTGTCTACTTAGGCGGTCATCCAAAGTTTCCAGGGAGAGTCGGGTGCAGGTGGTGGTGTTGTTAGCAGCAGTGGCAACGGAAGTTTGTGTGATGATTGATTATCCATGAATGGCATTTGCATCTTCGAAACCGAAAAACTTTCCATTCTCGGTATGCGTGTCAATGACAACTTACGTTGGAATGACCACATATTTGACGTCGCCAAAAATGCTGCGAAATGTCTAGGTTTCCTCAAGCGATGTAAGAAATATTTTACCCCGTCTGATCAGGCCTCAATATATAAGGCATTCATCCGCCCAAAATTGGAGTACAATGCCCACATCTGGTCAGGTGCTCCTAAAACATCTCTGCACCTGCAGAGACACCCTCGAACACCGACGAAATGTCTCGTGTCTCACTTTGTTTTATCGCTATTTCCACCACCAGTGCTCCACTGAAATCGCCAGTAGCATTCCGCCCATTCAAACTTTCAACCGTAACACCCGTCTCGCTACGAATGCTCATCAGTATACCCTCAGGCCCATTTTCGGATGTACGAGTACTCTAAAATATCGGGATTCGTTCCTAAGCCGTACAACTCGCTTATGGAATGCCCTGCCGATCTCTGTATTTCCTGGTCGTTATACCTTGCAAACATTTAAAAACAATGTACATCGGTAACTCTCTTTTCTTCCTCCCTCCCTTTGCCCGCGCTGTGAGCAATCACCTTAAGGGTACACAAACCCCTTGAGCACGCGCTCATATCAATCATATCCAATATCAGCACCCATTACATCAGCATAAAGCGATTGCAACCTGATGTCAATGTAAGGCTTTTTCCTGTCGAAACAGAGCACTCAGGCAAAGAACTAGTCTATTGTACTCCTTATCTGTTTCTTTTATTTAAATTTCTCAGTCTTTCAAGGAAATATGAGTAAGCGGTTCAGTGATAAAATGCCTACAGCGCCGAGTGTCTGCAACTTGATGCGAACGAAGGCCGAGCAGGATGTTGAAGCACTTATGCCCAGCATACCTCAGTGTTTAGCAGAAGTGTAGTGCCCCACAACGAAGTCAGATGGCAGCTTGCGCTCAGTTCGCTGACCTCTTAAACACGCTGGGAAGAATTCGGTTGGTCCGCTGGTAACCTGCCAAGTCATGCTACCTGCAGCTATGCCCATATGAAACCAAACTGTCAATGGGTCTTCCAATCGAGGATCCAGGCTCACCTAATGTAGGTAGTTCGGGTTGTGAAAACCCCCCCATGCTTAGCAATGCTTAGCAATTGTGTTTTCTGACTATGTTCAGTGCAGCCGTGCATTCTCCAACCAGCTTGGAAATTGTAAGTCTTTAAGCGCAGCTCGGCTACTGCTACAGATGGAAATGCCTCGCCCCCTCTACCGATTAGGTCGTTGCTATCAGGATTTCGTACATGAGGCAAATTTTCCTAGCGAGGAATGAAATCTAACATTGTCGTCCAATAGAGAGATATCTGCGCCGAATCATAAATCTGTTTTGGAGCCATCCCGACTACATTCATGTCCTTGCTCAGGTTCTGATTGAAACCATTCTAAATACGAGTTCTGATATCATTGCATCAGACGACATGTCCATAAGACCAGAGTCAAAAGACAGTCGACTCTCAAAGGTCATCAAAACTCCAGTAGGTGTTGTACCGAAGACCATTTCTCCTTAAACAAAAGATAACTTTTATGGTGCACCCCATAATATGAATATCAATAGGAGGTAGACTAATCAGTGTGTAAAGAGCAGAGCCAGGCTTTCTAAGGAAAGTCCCCGTACAAATGCGACAGACCCTTCCTTCAAGTCTGATAAAAGTAGCAATAGCATATTTTCATAAAAACTTGCTCCACCAGACAATCGATCCATAGGATATAATTACATAATTAGCATTACCATAGCCGTGTACGTCCAAAAGACCCTCCTCGGTGATAAGCCCCATGTCATCTCGAGATCATCTTTCCACTCCCAAAAGGCCAACGACGCCTTGGAGGCTTTCGACATCACATGTTTAGTCAAAAGAATTTTGTTATCCAAGTACTTAGCTTCGTCAGAGAAACGGATGGTGATGCCTTAAAGCAATAGATGGACCAGGTCAGTCAGTGACTGAAAGTTTATTTCTATCTTACCAATGGTGGAACACGTCTAGATCTGCTTGATTTCAAAACCAGTCAGTCGTTAGGCATGATTAAACAGATAGTTTATGAGTAGCTACATCATCTACATATAAGTTTAGCAGTGAGTCGACCAACATGCATTATAGAAGAAAAGAAATAACGACGACTTCCGGGCAACTCCTTTCTACCTACGCCATCACATTTTAGCTACAGTCAGCATCCACAGTCAGAGTCCTATCCACCAGCATTGCTACTGGCCGAGTTACACATGCCATCAAAAAGTTACGTTGTCAAAATCACCATCAATGTCGATGAAAATGTTCAGCTCGTGTTCCGTATTCTCGAATGCGCCTTCAGTTCTTTCCATCAGATTTTGAAGCGCAGTCTCGCAGAATTCTTTGCTTTGCTACAGCTTTTGGCTTATGAAGCTTAGCCATGCTCTCCAAGCCCTTCAAATGAACAAAGTCAGATTGATTGGTCTAGAGCTTTAGGAGAGCGTGTAGTTATTTTTTTTTATAAAGGCTACTCTCACTATTCTACAGAGTTTCGGTGTGTATGACGACACTAAAATAGCAGTTGAAGATCTATACATAACTGGGTATATGCTATAGGTCCCAGGCTACTTGAAGATATCAAAGGAATCAACAACGTGTTTGATAACCTCATTCGTCATCACAACTGATAACAGAAGGGTAGGGCGTGTTGTTTTACTCACATCACTTACAGCTTCATTAGTAGAAGCTAGTTGTGAACTAATTCTGATTAGATTCCCTGGTTAACTGGGAGTCAATATTGTTGACATAACGAGGTCAGACGATAGTTAGAAATCCAGAAGATGATTGACTCTCATGCTGCATTTGCTTCAGTCCCTAAAGGTATTCTGAGCATTAGCATCGCAGCATGTGGTAAGTATCATCTTCCGGCTGTAGTGGGGGGTTGGCGGGGGTTGTATCCAATCATAGGGAAGTAAGAGCTGTCTTTGTTTTATCGACTATTACTCTCGCTTTGATAATAGACTTTTCGCTTCTATTTCGCTTTTCAGTGTCGAATTAAGGGTTCTGCATATGAATACACAGCAACACATTCTCGATTTCCTTGCGTTGCCCCAGAATGCAAAAGATGACACTTGGCAGATTGGTTAACCTGAAAACGTCAAAAGTCCTAACTGATAGGAAGAGGAATTTCGGCATATACTATTCAAGAATCTGCTTCGTGGAGCATTTTATCTTAAGGGTAGTTCTCGGTTTAAGTGATAATATTCTCTGCTTCCACAGTTGATCAATACAGCGCTTGCACTTAGCATCGTTCACACTACCAGCCTTGATAATTCGAAGCGTCCGAAAGCGGCAATAAGGCGGTTTCATCCCATTTGGCAATTCGGAATTGCTATAAATTGCTTTGTCTCTGATCAGTTTTCCATTTTTCCGTTCCTTTCTGGTTAGAAATTAGAACGTTTGCAGGAATTTAAGCTGGGGCTGGTATAATCAGTCGGAGACGGAAACCGAATCAATTTATTTGGTTTCATCTCCAGAATGTAACTGTGTCCACATTGTCAACTTAGCCAGCATCCAATCTCTCTGACCTAGATGTTGATGCGAACTGCAATATTTTTTTATGAAAAACAAGGTAAGCGATAAACCGTAGGGCAAGATCTCACACATACTGCCCTTTAGACATTACTTCAGCGATGAATATTATACAATATTTCTTGCTGGTGGCAAGCTAACAAACGATGCCACCATAGATGAAAATTGGAAAAAAAATGGTTGAGTAGACCATAGAGCAGGTTTTAACTTAAAACCCCAATTCTAACCAAAAATCTGGTTTCTGGCGACGAAAGATGAGCTTTCTTGTGAGCCCTCTGTTCGATGTTAAACTTCCACTTAAGCTTTGGCAATCTCAGAAGTGTAGCTGCGAATTTGCTTTGAGGGGTATGAAATCATGAACTTTGATCCTCGAGGCAAAGTGCAACACAATTTTCGGCCATTATGAACATATCGATAAGTGAATAATTGAACGATATCCACGATAATGCTATGCAGTGAGAAACGAACGGTCAGAAGTGAAGAGAATGTTGCGGGTAACAGTACGCGAGTCAGTAAGTCAAGACCGCAATCGATCGATTCCGCGCCATTCTCACTCAAGAGCTAGGCATCTATTGAACGACCCTACGAGCTATGACGTATTTTCGAAAAGTCTTGGCTATACGTCCGCATAAGCTCGTATTAACTGGTGTGGTTTTCTTGTCACAGGTGTTATTGAGATGATGCCGGTCAGTCTGTTCAATGTCAATGGAGATCGCCATGGTTCAATGTTAACCAACTTTTTTTTAGGATAACTTTGAACTGGAAGGCTTGTAGGATATGTGGTTTCAACAGGACTGTGCCATTTGTCACACAGTGCTTGCCACTCGACTCATTAAAGACGAAGTTCGGTGATTTTCTTATCGACAGAAATGGCCAGGTCAGTTGGCTGCTAGGTTCATGTGATTGATCACCTTCAGACTCTTTTCTTTGCATGGGGTTGCTTGATTCTCTGGTCTATTCAAACAAGCCAGCAACATTAGATGACTTGGACGCGAACATTTAGTGTAAAGTTGTTGGAATATCAGGCGAATTTTACGAAAAAGTCATGGAAAATTATATAGATCTAGCGCATCCATCCTGACAGGTGGTTCTGGGAAGGATATTCGAATGGTTTCAGTTATATATGTGAGTATATTTCAATCCAAAATAATAGGCTGATATTACGAGGGTGAGTCAATGAGTCTGTTAATATCAATGTCATCGTAATTGCCTTTACTTTTAGGTAATTTGTTGTAAAATTCAAATATGTAGCGAGTCCACCTTTTGAATTCAATAGCGCACATGATAGAAGCTTAAACGTACGAATATGTACATCGGCTTACAAGTTTCTCAGTCCATAATTAAGAAGTGTAGACTTCTGTTTTAATGAACAATATAAAAAAACACGTTAAGACAAACTCTGGCCATTTAAAATTCGTATTCAAATTCATACATATATCGCTTAATTTTAACACCGTGCTGTTTCCGTTTTTTTTTGTATATATACCAACTGCTTCAACAGTTAGGCTCGTTCCAAATCAAGTTTGAGATTATTTTCCGGGGAAAAAAGTAGGACAAGCCTAGCAGAGATACTTAATTTCAAATATTCTATCAGAACAGTATACAAAAACGCTCTTAGAATACCAAGAGGATATATGTACATATGTACATCTGAGAAAAACTTCCCAGTGTATGGGGAAAAAAAAGAATAAATTCGTCCTTGTCAACTGGTGGCAGATTTTTATCAATTTTCCGACAATTTGCGGTTGAATTGTCTGCTCCCTTAAGCCACAAACACATTTCCGCTACATGATAAATCCCAGCAAACCATACCCAATCCCGGCATGCATGTTCGAGTATCCCTATCCGTATGTGTCTTTTTTTAAATGCCTCATGCTCGCACTACATATGTACATTCCAATAGCGCACATATTCCGTTCCCTGGAAAACTTTTCAAAATGAAAGGGTGCCTCGTACAACACGACAAATTTGAATATCATGTCCTACCACTCCACCACCCTCCCCCAAAACTGGAGAGATAGGCGGCATACGTTTCAAGCCAAACGGTTTTCCAGAGTTTTTATATCTTTCATTCGCAAAACAAGCAACGTAACGACACAATCCCAATCTAAAGGGACCAGCAAAAGCGTCACTTTCCGGTTTGACGTGTTCTGTATCTCGTCCTTCCATATTGAATGTTGTTCATCCATATGGCTGGTCAGGAAAATAACAAGAGAAAATTCGAATGAAAATAATCCGGGGAAACCCCGACATTACATTTTCGCAACAGGTGCGAGTACTCGTATTCCGTGGCTTGAAATTAACAGCGATTCCAAATAAATCACATTGTTCTGTACAATCTACAATGTCATTAGAGGAGCAAGAGACAATGTTGCCATGTCATTTGCCAGGACCAAAAAGTAAATGACAAAAGATATTAAATCACTTGAATGCCTTCGAGGACGACCAAAACGATAAATTGACAAGAAGCACCACCCAAATGACACTCAGCCAAGTAACTACGGATCATCACAGATTTACTCTCCTAGACAAGGACATGGCACCATTCCAGTTCATTGATTTCTTTTGTAACAGTTGTTTCCGACATTAACTTTTGCGGCGCGTAAAAAAGAAATCACCACTAACCAACTACTCTCGCCAAAATGTATCTAGAATCTGGATAAATTGACAGCCATGTCGAGTCTTTTACGGGCTCGAAAAAGAAAAAAAAGAAAAAAATAAGAAGATGAGCAAACTATGCGCCGAGGTAGTTTACTTTCAATTAAAAAAGGGAAAATCCATGTCAGGCGCTTTTTAAGGACAAGATTCCGCCGAATCCCATATAAGCTGCCTAGGCTATGTAAATATTTGTATTGGTAAAGCCTCGCTACAAAAATCAGTAAATCAGGGTTAGGGGTGCGCATCGTCTATACTCTATAGTATTCCTAACTGCGGTTGATTGAAGAATTGTTTTTTTTTTTTTTTTTTTGGTTTGTCATGCATAAGGATACAATGCTCATGGCTACGCTGGATTTATGGCGGAACAATAATATTCAGAAAACCGCAAAGTCAGTACTCGTCCTTCGGTTTCTCCCTCTCTTCGAATGATCTTTGACAAGGGTTCAAATTCCGAATCATTTATCGGCTGGATAAATGCTGATGGGAGTCGTGCACTGCTGCCACTGTTGTTACTGTTGCTGCTACGAGTATTGTGGTTTGCCGTCAGCCGACCGCACTAACTGCCGATGTCAGTTAATTATGTAATTGAATCAATTGCGGCTGAATGACTTGCGACTGATTCATGCAAGCGCTCGTATTTTTATTTCAAATTCAGGATCAGGGATTGCCATTTTATTTCATTTCATTTCACTAATTAATAAAAAGTATTAGCTTTTGGGGTTGAAAACGATGGGGGTGGTGGTAGATTTTGCGATTTGTAATTGGAGTTGTGCATTTGGGAATATAAAAAACTAAAACCAACTGGTCAGTGGGAAAGAATTGAGCAGCTGCAATGCGGCCTTTAACAAAATAAAGCTAGGTGCAATGCATTCTGAAGAATCATTCCACTTTAACCGAAAGTTGGCCCTGAAAGTACGAGTACACTGCCAGAGAATCGACAACGAATTAGTTGCGTCTCTGTTGACGATCTATGTACATTAAAATTCGAGTATTTACTTGGAATGTGAGAACCCGCAATAGACTTTTGAACACCTAATAGAGACATTGGGGACCTATAAGGCTCATATAACCGCCATCCAAGAAGGAGTAAGACGTCAACTTTTTTAAGACGGATATAGGCGCTCCTCAGGGCTGCGTTTCTAACCACTTTCTTGTTCGCACTCTATGCCGACAACTTGTCGGACTCTTTTGTCGCGTGAGTTAGTCACTGGAATTGTCTATGGTCGGACATCAAGACAATCAATAACTGCGGCATCTGCTACAGGATTGCAATCTTTAGACGCCATTGAAGGCAGACTCAAGGATGGAGTTATGTACTTTAAACATATAATCGACGGCCTAATTCACGTATGCAACGATGGAGAAAAATGACGACATCTAACAATTTGAACAGTGTCTCCAATATGATGTTTAAATTGTATAATGCTATTCAAAACAGTTGGCCAGTCTACTCCGCAGGTCTCTTAAATTTGCTCTCACAAAAATTTAAATTTAAAAGAAAGGGAACTTTAGAGCAACAAATATACGAAAAAGGTGGAAGAGGACGTGTACACCCATTCTATTATTCTCTCTGCGCATCCGGGCATTGACCAACTGTTTTGAATGGCACTACACTTGGTGAAATAAAAGCCGGAATAGCAGCATGTACAGCCTGCACGAAGCCACATTAACACACGGACACAAGCTCATTAATTTGTACGTTGACGAAACATGGTCATTCCTAATAATTATGTATCTACGTGTTAAGAATTAAGGACGTACTCCTAATAAAAACTCGATAAACCAGATTGATCAAGGTACGATGAACCGAGGACACACATCTAATATCTCAGACGATCGCATTTTCGGAAGTACCAACATTGAATCGGACCCACGACTTAGTAGAAGTCATGGTACGAATAGCCGTTGGCGTCTACGTCCATAACTAATATGGACGCTGTCAGGAGGCTATCAAAATACCACTTCAGCTGTTCTAGGCTTTACAAAGCGATCACAAACAAAAACAGATTATCCAACATGAATTCGGGCGGGCTCTTAAACCTTCAGAGATGTCCACCGGAACATCATAGTAGATAACCACACGGTTCTGAGGATTTGGAAGAACTACTTCTGTAGGCAAAGGCACAATTCTACCTGCACGAAAACCACGAAAGCTATCGTCCACCCGACCGAAACTCAAACTTAGAAGATTCTCAGGAACCCATGGCTAAGCCATTGTACTTTTCAAAGCTGAAGAAACTGATCTGCTGAGCAGCATCTATCGCTTCCACAGTAAAATTTAGTACGAGGGGTATGAATGGAATCTCAGCATTTTTCGGCCGGTCTTGACAAAACGAAATACATTACGCACATAAGACTTGAAAACAAATTTAAAAAGCTGGATGTCTATCTGAAACTGATCATTAATAACCTAATTGGTCAATATGAATGAGCTTTTAGATCTAGTAAGTTCTAAAAATATTACATCAATACCCACAACTTTCTCATCCTTAAATAGGATAGCGTTTAATAGATCTATAACGTAGAAAAACCCTCAGCCGGAAGAGGTCAACAAAATCTTTCGAAATCTCTCAACGACTCCGATGCCAACAACATTAAGTACTGAAGACTAATGGCAACGCTGCCAACGTGCCATCAGAGACGGAGCAACTGATGTGTTGGGTTTCACTCCACCACCACTAAGAAATCCCTGGTTTAAGGAATAATGTCGGCAAGCACATGCAGCTATAAAAGAAGTCTACAAAACCGCGCTGCAACGAAGAACCAGAGCTACTTGTATAATGGCGACGAAGCCCAATATCCCGACGACGTCAGGCAGAATAGACCCTTGCACTTGGACATTCAATCCACCTGACAAAAATTAAGTAGGAATAGCAATATCTAAGATGACATCCAACAAGGATAGGTATTCAAAACTACTGGAAATGACTTTATAGAGAGCATACACCAACTCATTTCTCAAATCTTGTGAGAAGAGTGTATACCTGATGAATGGTATCTCAGGATCGATTGCCCGATCCACAAAAAAGGAAGACTCTTTCAACAGCGCTAAGTTGTAGAGATATAAGTGTCCTCAACATTGCGCACAAGATATTATTTGCCATATTGTGTGAAAGTTCGAAACCCTTTGTCAACAACCTGATCGAACGCTATCAGTGTGGTTTCAGGCCAGGAGGGTCCACAATTTACCGAATTTTCATACTCCGTTAGATCCTGGAAAAAACTCAAGGAGTCCAAATATCCCCCATCTATTCATAGATTTTAATTCGCATATGACAGCATTTGTAGAGGCGAGCTGCATTTACGAGTATAGATCTATCTATACCAGACTCATACGTCTGTGCAGAATGACGATGGAGAACGCTCGCTACAACTTCAAGGTGGGTAACGACTAGACAAAGACCTTTGATATCAAAAAAGGTTTTAGGCAAGGTGAGGCGCTGTCATGTGACTTCTTTAAAATCACGCTTGAAAGAATAGTGCGGAACTCACAAGCGAAGACTGGAGGCGCAATCGTTCAAAACCCTGTGCAACTGCTAGCATAATTGGCAGAACTCAGCGGGCTAACAATGGTGCGTTCACTAGTGTTGAAACGGGTGCTGCCAAAATAGGTTTAGCGGTAAATGAGGGCACAACCAAATAGAGACACATAACATTGACTAATTGGTAAACATCACTGTTTACTGTATGGACGTAAGACCTTGAACATCCCAGTCGTACTTTATGGTGCTAAAACGAATTCTATCGGGGGAAAAATTCTTCGTAAAATACTCGGTTGACGGGTATACGAGCTGTACGACGACATCGACCTTGTCAGAAAACTGCACACCAGTCACCATACCAATGCTCCAGACCGCACAGTCTTCGAATCCAAACCGGAGGAACAACGCAGTAGAGGCTGGTACTCACAAGTAGAAGGAACCTCAGCGCATCTGGAGGCAGTTAGCTAAGAATTGGGCTACCTGGGGGCTTGTTAGTTGAGGCCCAGGTTCACACTGAACTACAGCACTACTACTACTACTTACTCCTAAGTAAGTAAGTAAGTTTATCAAATTACATAAATAGAAAAATTATGTTGATGGATGACAAGCTTCCGCATGCAGTAAGAAGGAGACCAACTCAGCGTGCATACTTCGAGGCTATAAATGGAGTTGGCTGGAGAGGCATACTAGTTGGCTTTGGCTTGACTTTGTAACAATTCCTGCCGCGGGACAATATTGTTATTGATAAGGATCAGGTAATTGCCCATGGGATAATTAGCTTTCACATTTTATGTACATGCTACTGTCTCAGAAAATATTCTGAGTATTCGATTAGTAACAAGGTATAGTCCCACCTTCCTGGAATCAAAGAACTAGCAGCATTGTGTGTTGAAGATTTTATAATAAATATCGTCCCTTTTTCACGCTCACTTCGCAATGGCGGGAATTAAGTTTTCAAAAGGACGAAGAAGAGCAGTTCTAACTCTCTTTTTGTTGTGCTCTGCTTGCGAGGAAAATTTTTCACTAAAACGTGCCGCATCTAGGGTTTCGGATGTGGAGATGTGTCAGTCATTCACCGGCAAATGGAAATTTTTGAAAATTGTGGTGAATTTGTGAATTTCGATAAAGATTACTTAATTCCTTAAGAGCTTGCAACAAAGATTTTCTTATCGTAATTTTCATTTCGCTCTTTAAGTTTTTCTTTTTTTTTTAATCAGCGCGCGCTCAAGTGGTTTGAGTACCCTTAAGGTGATTGTACACAGCGCGGGCAAAGGAAATTTAGGGAGGAAGAAAAGGGAGGTACCGGTGAACATTGTTTTTAAATGTTTGCAAGGTATAACGACCAGGAAATACAGAGATCGGCAGGGCATTCCATAAGCGAGTTGTACGGCTTAGGAACGAATCACGATATTTTAGAGTACGTCCGAAATTGGGCTGATGAGCATTCATAGCGAGACGGGTGTTACGGTTGAAAGTTTGAATGGGCGGAATGCTACTGGCGATTTCAATGGAGCACTGGTGGTGGAAATAGCGATAAAACAAAGTGAGACACGAGACATTTCGTCGGTGTTCAAGGGTGTCCATTGATTGACTGCAGGTGCAGAGATGTTTTAGGAGCACCTGACCAGATGTGGGCATTGTACTCCAATTTTGGGCGGATGAATGCCTTATATATTGAGGCCAGATCAGAGGGGGTAAAATATTTCTTACATCGTTTGCGGAAACCTAGATATTTCGCAGCATTTTTGGCGACATCAAATATGTGGTCATTCCAACGTAAGTTGTCATTGACACACATACCGGGAATGGAAAGTTTTTTCGGTTTCGACGATGCAATTGCCATTCATGGATTATAGCTGGGTGTTTAAATTTCGCTTTAAAGACAGCAGACAGCATTGTGTTTTGGAAGCATTAAATTCCACTCTGTTGATAGTTCCCCAATTGGTTATGCTGTTGATATCGGAATTTAATGAGCTTAGCATACGCTGCCGTTCTCGTTCTACAGCCGAAGAGCAGGGCCGTGAGTCCGGAAACGAATATGAAAAGCAGAGAGTACTGTCATCAGCAAAGGAATATATTGGATTAGAAGTAGCAGACAAGAGATCATTAATGAAAATTAAAAAGAGTGTCGGAGACAGAACAGAGCCCTGGGGCACACCAGCATTTATTTTGTGAATATCAGACTTGAAACCATCCAAGACAACTTGAATTGAACGTTCCGAAAGGTAATTTCTAATCCATTGAAGAAGAGAGTCGTCGATCCCAAATGCACGCATTTTCGACAAAAGATGCCAAGAGAGTTTGGCATCACTCTGTCAAATGCCTTAGAAATATCAAGTGCAACTATCTTGCCTTCGCCAGATTGATGTACGCTTTGGCTCCACTTTTCGGTGAGACATGCCATCAAATCACCAGTGGACCTGTTGCTACGAAAACCATATTGCCGGTCATTGAAAAGTTTTCGTGTTTCGAGTTATTTCATGAGCTGAAGATTTACCAGCGCTTCCATGACCTTGGAAAGAAGGGGCGTAAGTGCAATGGGTCTTTAGGAGGAGAGAGAAGATGATTCGCCTTTTTTAGGGACGGGCTGGACAAATGCTGTTTTCCATCTGCTCGGGAAGAGTCCTAAAGAGTAGGATTGATGGAAAAGCTTACGCAGTGGTTTTGCCAGCGAGGAAGAACACCTCTTCAGAAGAAGGGGAGATATACCATCTGGACCAGCGGATTTATGTATGTTGAGATCTTTAAGTACTCTTGCTACTACACGAGTACGAAAGTAGATTCGTCCCATTGAAGATTCGACGCACTCAAGTGTAGGCGGAGACAAAGCACAATCTGGGAGTGTTGAGCTGGCCGCAAAGTGTGCAGCAAGCAGATTGGCCTTATCCAAAGAGCTGACAGCTGGAATGTCATTGTAATTGAGCGTCGGGATTTAGGATGAGGCGGAATTTCTAATGTTTTTGACGAACGACCAAAAGTTTGTACTGCCTTTGGGACATTGCAGTATTTTTGCCTCAGTTTTTGGTCGTATTGGAATTTCACACGCTTAAGAAGGGCGTTGCAGTCATTTCTGGCTGGTTTGAACTTTTTTCGGTTTTCCTCTATCGGGTTGGTCTTGTAGGACCGAAAAACCATTTCTCTAACCCTGACGGCCTCTTTACAGCTCGAGTCGTACCATGTCTTTTCTTTTGGTTTGATACTTTTTATCCGATGATGAATAAAGGATCTCATTCCAAAGAAAATGGTGTCTGTAATCATATCAGTAGCGGCATACACGTCGTTATCGAGGAAGCATAACGACCAGCTAAAATTCCTAAAGAAGCTGTTAAGTCCGCTCCAGTTTGCTTTCTCGTATTGCCATACGGTTCTTTTAGGAATCTTTTCTCTAACTGTGTGGTCGGTGTACGAGAAATTAGCTGATATGACACAATGGTCGACGAGCCTAAAGGTGAGAGCACATCAATGGTGTACTTATCAGGGTGAGAAGTTAAAAACAAGTACAGGGTGTTGGCGGGTATGACTATCAACGTCTGGAATTCGCGTGGGCTCATTTACAAGCTGCGTTAAGTTGTTTTCCGCAGGGAAGATTTCAACACACCGTCCTTCGGGTGTTGTCTGTCCAGAATGTCGAAGCCACCCAGAATTGTGTATATTGAAGTCGCCCGTAATAACCATTTCAGTATGAGGATACAGGGATACAATTCTTTGAATGGAGTCAGACAGCGCATCTAACTCGTTAAAAGTCGAATTGCTGTCCAGTTTGGGGCTTCTGTAAATAAAGCAGTAGTGGATAATTTGCTTACGGAGATGGAATTTTAACCACATGAAGTTGAATCCCGGATTGGAACGTGGATCACATTGTGGTGGAGTTTGGTAAGTTTGCAGTTCGTAGCCATGTAGCTTCAGATCAGAATGATCTGAGAGGTGTGGGCGGGGATCTACCTGTGTTTCACTAAGTGCCAAAACAGCTAGTCTGTACTTACAGACGTGGAAGTACGCAGAAAAGTGATTACTTTTTAGTCCGCGTATATTGGCTACGTCCACCCTGAATTCCCTAGTCATAATCTACAACAAACACAAATACCGACGATGCTAATCAAGGCTGCGAAGTGAAAATTCTGACATTGATTTAAGTTCCATAATTGAGTTCCCAGCCTTCCGCTGTACGTGAAACATCCTTTGCTCTAATTGATTCCCACAGTTGACCCTTGCGTCCTTCAGACTGTTGTTTTTACTGACTCAGAGCGTCAAACAGAAGATAGCAACTACAACGTAAAAAGGCACATAATACACTCGCTTATAGAGTCCCAACAAACCGGAATTGCAGTTTTTTTTTGCTGATTGTAATACGAGTATTGCCTGGTACTAAGACCAGGGATATATTCATCAGCAGAAGCAGTCTCAGAAGTTCTTTAAGCCTACTAGTTAGAAGTTTAATGTTATAAATAGAAACACTTATCTTTAGCTGTCACATTTACTGTGTGTTTTCTCTTGTCGTACTTCAAGAACTATGCTCCTCTTCCATTGCAAGTTTGCCTTTATAGATCCTTAGTATAAATTCAGTGACAGTTATGTCACTTCCCTATATGAGGCAGATGTAATAAAATTTGATACAAGAAACATTCATCATATAACTTTTTTTAGTCAAGTACCTACATGTTATTATTCAACGGCGGCGAACATTCCTATTGGCTTATAAAATGTATTCTCTTCTACTTATAAGGTCACTCCTAGTTCCAATACCCACACCACTGTACTAGCCCCCAAAGTAAACGATAAATAAAAATATTCACTGAGAGTCCCTTTTTTAACTTTGTCGTTGTAAATCACCCATTACAACATTCAAATGAACTGCTGACATCACACAACCAACAGCAGTAACACCCGCCAGCAAATGCTAGAGAAATTATTTATTTTGTCCCAGTTAAGTCCTTTCAAAGACTAAAAGCGTTAAAAAGTCGCAAACGCAATTTTCCAAATAAATCTTCTTACAAACGAATCCTATAGATGGAGGACAAGCACTGGATGGAGGAATACGTAGAAGGTTTTATCATACCACTTCCAAGCGCAATCAACCATCCAGTCAAGAGAAGACAAATTCTCAGTGCAAGGGATGATTCCTTGCCTGCTTCTCGGACCAAGTTTTCCATCTCCTAATGTGAGTTAATGTTATGGGGATTCTTCATCCTTGAATTATACATAGGTAATGCCTGCCAGTCTTAGCCTATAGAAAATAAATAAAAATTCAATGGAACAATGTTTGTGCTGAAAGGTAATGCCCTAAGACGACGGAGAACAAGTCGCAAACCATCCATCGACAAGAAATAAAAGCTCCTTTCACTTCATCTTAAAAGCCAGCAAAACAGATTGGGGAAAATTTGCATACTCCTTGCCGGCTTCTAAGGAGATTTTTCCCATAAAAACAGAAAAACAACAAAAACCGAAGAAAAACTTTAGCGAAAAAAAGGAAGACCTGTGTAAAGCAAAGCCCACGCCAACCTTCAATTCCAAAACGACAACGAAAACGAAAACGAAGACGAAGGCGAAGACGTCCTAAATCATTTCAAGGTAAAGAAAAGTTTTTCTCTCGATTTTCCGGGGGTTAGCCTGGCATAATGCACTCAATCTTCCTTAGGAATCATCTGTCTTTCATATAAATGTAGTCGGCCAATAAAGATCCAAAGAAACATGTTCCGTAGGCTTGTCGCAGGGATTAATGAACCAAAAGAGCAGGAGACTTAACCAGACGGTGATTTACCCACGCTAAAGCCGAACAGATGAGTTCAAAATTTAATGCTGCCCTAACATACATCATTAGCACAGCCCAGGAACCTCAAAAATTCCAAGTGACACTATCCCGTCTGAGAAAGGGGGATCCTCTCCAACCGAACTGCCGATATCACAGATACTCCCAATGCACCCATTAAAGCGTATAATACGCGTCAAGTACAATAAAATCTCTTGAGATTATTTGTTTGCCACCAGGACGGTCTTAATGGTGGTGCTGACGATGGTAGTGGCATTGTTATCCGCATCGTCACCGTTTATTAAACGTCGATTAAATGTGTGCGGTGCCCGATGTGAACACAAAACAGAAAACACCCAAGCAACAAAGGCAAACAAAGCCTTGAAAAACACTTAAACAGAGAAGGAGAACGAGTCAATAAAAAAACACAAAAAAAAAAAACTGAAAACGAGGACCAAATAACGACTCGACGAGGACGCAGCAATGAGTGACGAACGATGAGCACCGAACAACGTACAACGTACAAGGAACGACGAACGACGAACGACGAACGTCGACAAAAGGACACTTGACTTTTGTGTCAAGAGTCCATCACCGGCAGATACCTAATTGCTTTTGAGCGTACAAATCCAACGCAATGTGGACGCCAAAGTGTCGTTGGATCTAGGCTGTCAGGCAGTGATTCAAAAGTATTATAATTCAAAAAGTCGTTAATGAAAGGTGTGGAGTTTGATACACAATGAGATTGAAATTGACGGTGTTTATATTGAATACGTCACGTCGCGTTGGGTGACCGACAATGATGAGGTGCTTCTTTTCTGAATTTGACGGAAATTGAAAGAGTTTTTTTTTTTTTTTTTGTTAATTTGTGGGCATTTACCTTTTCGACAAATAGTTTGCTTTGTTCAAGAGACTATTAGTATCCGTTTTCAGTATCTCTGCCAATATTGGCATTTGAACTCATATCTTTAAAGGTAAAGAACAATTAGCTCTGATTTCAGAATACTGTAGAAATTGCCTTGAGTATGATCTTTCTTTAGCTGGTTTCCCTATTTAAAAATATATTTTAGATTGAGATTTCGAAACCAAATAGATTCTGAAATGAATGAGCATAAATAGTCTCCTCAGCTGAGCACTTTAAACCTCTGTTCGTGGGCTCTATATCGTACATTCTTTCGTCGCTGATGAAGTGAAGGGTGTAACTTTCGAATCATTTGTGGGACTCATGCGAATACGATCAATACGCCAGGATCATTTAGCTTGAGCGAAACTTCATTTTGCAGAGATTAAGCAAGCTGTGAGAGAGAACCGAATAGCCAGTGTTGGGGGATACAAATTACTAGTATACTCATACATGCACCACAAATTTCCTTAAAACCATGCAAACTTTAAGTGACCGTAAAATATGTGCAAAGGCTCCAGTTATAAATTGTCTACGGCCCCATCACACACCGCATATGCCGAGTACCTGTAGCCTGATGCGTCGTATTTCGGATATTCACCAACACCCCACGGTCTCACCAACACTCTGTTGTGTCACTTATAAAAAGCTCACTTATTAGTACGCCATACATTACGCCAGTAAGTAATCTACAGTCATCCCTTCAGACGGCCAGCTGGAAAGGGTGGTAGCATTTGTTACTCTCACATAAAACCCTAACAGAGCATGAAGGCAGTCTAATGCAGGTTTGTGTCTAAGCAGGTTGGCATTTTCCAAGACCCTATTGTTACCCGGGATCCAAACAAGACTCAGTGAATCTGTGAATTCATCTATCGACTGCATTCAGAGGCGCTCTGCATTCTCGAAATAACTTGAAAGTGGTGAGAGAGTTCAGAAAAGTTTTAAGCGTAGATACTTCACCCAATCACGATTGCAGTGGATCGCCACTTGGACCACAGACGCTAATATAAAAAAGAGTAGTGAAATTTAAGTTTGATGTCTTCCAAAACCACAAGAGCATCGCATCCTAGATCGATTTTGGATACATCCGAGAAGACCTGACTGCATTCCTTTCCTGGCCAAAATTCTGGCCGAAATCATTCCTCGGCACGGTGTAATTTGATTTCGTGCTTTCGCAGCTATAAAACTTCTGTGATCATTGCATCAGAAAGCATGTCCATTGTCCATAAGAAAATCAAAAGACAGTCGGCGCCAAAGTTCATCAAAACTGCAGTGCGTGCTGTACCAAGGACCACTTCTTTATAAACAGGAGATGGGAGGGAGATTCATTAGTGCGCCAGAGCCAGGCATGTTGGGTGGCCGTGGCTCAAGTGGTAGTGGGCTCGGCTTCCAAATCGGAAATTTCGGTGTTCGAATCCCAGCCTCATTTTTTCAATTAACGAAAATCCAGTAAGATGAGTATTTGGCTAGAAATCAACAACAAGCTAACTTCCACTAAGAATTTAGTCTCCACATTAAGTGTTGGATGCCACCCATGGATCGACATAACCACTGAGCCCAAAAATCTTTCTTTCTCTCTCTGTCCCATTTTCCTAAAAACTTAACACGTGCTCAGGCATTTTAAATGTAATAATACCCACTTGAGTGTTAAACCGAAACCGACCGTTTTTTGGTGTCAACAGTGAAGTTTTTTCGTGAAAGGTTGTTCCACCAAACAACCAATAGTGACGTCTGGGATATAATTGGTCTTATCATAGACGTATAGATCCAGAGAACCTTCTCGTGACAAGTCCCAAGACTTGCCGCAGCGCCATAGCTGAATAGCCGACAGCGCCTCGGAAGTTTTTTGACACGGCATGCCTAGTCCAAAAAAGCATGTTATGCAGAATACGTATACCCAAATATCATACTCATCTTCATTGGCAACATGGATGATGATACCTTTAAGCACTAGAGGAGCCCAGTCAACATCGTCCTTCTTGGAAAGACAACATCCTCGGTATTGAGAGGATTGCCTTAATTGCCTTAAAGACCATTTTTTCGGTGCACCAATCGTCGATCACGTCTAGTGCTTTGGAGCAGACAATCGCTGGTCATGATCCAACAGATAGGACTGCTAGATCATGCCTGGACGTAGACCTTAGAATCATTAAGGGCGTTAAGCAGTAAGTCGCCCAACACGCAACATAGAGCGCCATATTCTGGCAACAGTTTACCTCCACAATCAGGGTCCTATTCAAGAACTTTGCTCTTATTCGGAAACTAGTGATTAGTCTACACCGTACGGTATGGCTGAGTTACACATGTCGAACGTTGCGTTATCAAAAGCAAGCCCAATGTCGATGAAAATGATCGGCCTCCCCTTGTGAGGCATTCTGCATCTTGGACAGAGGAATCATTCATAAAGCAGTTTTGGGCACATGAGGCCGCACCATAGTCTCCATTGAACATGAAGCAAGCTAGGCTTTTACGTCTAAACCCCTTTGTAAGCTGAGAGTTACCAGGAAGGAAAGGAAGCAATCGCGTACTCGTATTTGATGGTCCCATCCGTCACCAAAACCGATGGCAGATATCAGATACGGCGGGTTGTGTTTCTCTGTGCACTTCGAAGATAGATTCTTATCTTATCAAGCTGGCTGATTTGCCACTTTTGGACAAAATGATCAGCGTACTGGTTTCACCGAGTGTTTCGATCTTTCCGTACCAGTAAAACTTTATATAGAAGTCATCGAGATCTGAATTACCTTCTTGATCTGGGAAGATTCCAGTGTTCTTCCAAATTAGTCTTAACTGACTTGTTTAGAAGTTTTCAGATTTCCTTAGGTAGTCTACATTTCATCGTGAAACGGACGATCTGCAGAAGTTTTTCCCGGCTAAACACGTCAGTTCAGAATATTAAGTGATGACACCATGCAGATTCTGAACAGCTTACTCTGTTTTCTGCATCACTCGGGGCTGACACTTCTCCTTTAATCAAGGTCGATACCTCGTATTCGATTTTAGATTCGGGGAACTTATGGTCTGACATGAAAACTTCCGACATTACTTTCCAGTCGATAATGCCCTAAGCTTACCTCTAGGCTAGCGTGAAGTCAATCACTTAAAATCTTACTTTCATAACAAATGTTAACTGAGAGCCAAGTTAAAAAAAAAAAACGTTTAAGGTGATTACAGAGTACGGTGAAGAAGATTCTATAGCCGCTGTTGAGGAGACTCATGCTTCAATAGTTGGTGTAGACCAAAGGGCCTCCTTTCTTATGGATCGCCCATAAAATGCTAAGGTTTCATTTGTCGGGTACACTCTTCATAAAGTTTCCCAGTGCTGCCGTGAGCAGCTCGGCATCTAGGCCGTCAGTACCGGCAGCTTTGTTATCCTTTTGTTTGGATGCGAATATCCTCATTTCATCTAACTCCGATGCAATTTTTGGACATTATCATTCAGGATGAATGGTTCCTTTTGCCTGATATCGCAATATTGATCGTTTAAGAGTCTGCAGAAATTGTTTGTATATATCCTCAGCAATAATTACGAACCTAGCACCGGTTCTTTGGGGGATCCAGTTCATTCTGTAAATTTATTTGCATCAGAAGCACTTTCCTGAAATAACCTCTCTTAATTTCCTCGACCACGCGCTTCTCGAATACTTTTTTTTCCTACTTCTGTGGGCCGCTTTACGAGTATACGCTTCCTGTTTCTCTGCATGCGCCAGCCGGCATTTATATATAGTCAAACCACGAGTTTCGCAGTGATGGTCGGTCTGGACCTCAAGCATTATTAAAGGACACTTGATTGACAAAAGGCCGGGCGTTTTCTTACGATTGCAACGTAGAGGATGGTAATGGCTTCTTCTTGTGCTAACATCTACAGTGCATATGTATCGTATATTCTAAATGGCATATCCATTACAACAAACTATTACTCAGATGCTCTTTGTAGATTATTTCACTGAGTTTTGCGTTCCCAGACGGAAAATGCCAGCTTTATTCAGTCAAAATCCTAATTATTCATCTAAACAGTGCGTGGAAAAATGCTGGTAAATGTGTTGTCTAAAGAATTGTACTTGCATTTTGCAATTGCACATTGAAAGCGTGTTCATTAGTCCTGTCAGCTGCACCTCATTTCTACAAACAATTGCTCTCTAATCTTCAATATATCAAATCACGCTTCCTTAAGCTACAACATTTAACACTTTTCCAAAGCGTCCCCAAATCATTCCTAATTAACTGGCCGTCAATGAAGCTATTGACATCCTTTTGAGACACGCGTTCACAACAATTAAGGCAACTCACTTCTCACTCCTTTTGTGACTATAGCTCGATGTTATGTTGACATGCTTGTGCATTCATCTGGAAACAATCGTCGTGTTTACACAGGAAATCAAACGTCGAATCATCGACCCTAAACCCTCTCTCTCTCTCTCTCTCTCTTTCAATGGTAAAAATGACGACAAACATCCTTCGTTTGCCTTTGAAAAATCTGGACCTCGTGCCTTTGTTCGTAATTGCAATCTGATTATTCCGCGCGTGTGATTTTGTTGTGAGCACAATATTCGGGTGTCGCTTGTCTCGGACCTGTGCTATTAATCTGACATTTTCCCGCCTGTTCATGCAATGCAATAACTTGCAAAGAACCTGACTAAAGGTTCACGTGTCCTGGCAGCCTTTAACACGCCTTCATTTCGAAATTCCTTTCATCAATCCGATTCTAGAAAAGGAACAAAAATTCGTTTGCATTTTAATTTGCTTTGGAGCTTACTTAGAAAATGGAAATGTACGAGTACCAGGCAAAATGGAATCACCAGTATGGAGATCAATCTAATTTCAAAAGCAGATGAAACGAGTTACAATACATTAGACCGACAACGGATGCGCTGGATGAATGATAAAGTCCTTTTTCCGATATGTGCCCGTATCCATTGCAAGGCGCGGCTAAATCCCTTACATTGGTATTCAAGCTCCAGCATCAATCATAATCGATCAATGAAATTCACACGAGCACACATTGTCAATGCGAAGTGTGGCGTGGCGCCCTTCTCTAGTTCTGTGGTTCTATGTAGTTAGCCTGTAGCATCGAATTCTAGGTGAGCGAGATCCGAGTATCGCATAACAATGACATCCATGTTCATCCATAACGTCGTCGTTGGGCCACACGTAATTTTATTCGAATCACATAGAGCCGAGAATTATTGGCAGCAGGACACAGCGTGATCTTGGTAAGGAACAAGACACCAAACGGCATACAAACGGGGCGTGAGGTCCTTTGACGGATGAGATTTTAAATGTTTTTTAATGGGAACACAATTTTCGGTGGCAAATCCTTCGTAGATTACACAAACGGTTACGTTTACTTACAAATACGTATACATATATTGTAGGTAGGTACGAGTAGGTAGGTATGGGACTGTAGTTTTCGATTCAGTTTGATTGATGTCACTCTATTATATTGACGACGACAATAATAATGGGGATGACACAATGGGAATGAGATCTTAATAAGGATATGTGGTTTTGTTATTGCATGTACATCTGATAATGTGAATTCGTTGAGGGTGGGCATTTCATAATGTGTTCATCCTTTTCTGAACCTTTCCAGCATCAGATGTGAAAACATGAAATAAAAATTTAGCTGTCTCACCGTTGAGAAACTTTCAGGTAGACAAAGTCCAAGGATATGGACACGGATATCAGGTACAGATGTGAATATGGAAATTCATTAAAATCCACATTTAGAAACATTTCCTTGGCTATGACATGACAGACGTTTTGAGGTATTTTTCTCGAAAATTCTGGCACAAGTCCAGGGGTATGCTATTCGTATGGAGTCGATCCTGGTGTATTTTTTTTTTTAAGTAAGAACTTATTCATAACTCTCTGTGGGTGAGGAGAACATAGCAGGGGAATTTATTTGTTTTGTATATGCACACGTGATGACTGATGAGTAGGGCTTTGCATCCTTAATTTTGTAAAATAGAAAAAAATGAAATAAATTCTGTTTACCGGCAAGCTCTTGAGTATCCTCTAATTTATATTCCATTAAAAAGTTAATGCAGACTTTTTCTTTGACGAGGTGATGTTGAGCTTCTGCGGTGTGGGGCAGCAATAGAATAAACTCATTAGGGAGTGCAGTCGGAGGTATCAAAAATGTATCATATAACTCTATTCATACCTTGAGACATAAAAGGTTTTAAGAGTTTTTTGTTTTTATTTATTAAATATTTAGATACAGTTTCTATAAAGCTAAGTTAGGTTAAAGTAGGACTCGTGAACTTACACCAACTGAAAGAGTCGATTGTGATACTAATGGGTTATATGTTTCATTGTTGTCGCTGATCTTCATAAGGCAGAGATCATGCGTAGGGGTTGGATTCTGATGCGTGCAATTGCATAACAGTTGCAAAAAAAGTGCGCTATAGATTCTTCTTCCTCTTTGTTCTCATTGTTTCAAGGGAATCTTACTTGTTCTGAGTGTCGGCCATAATTGTCTTGAAGTTTCACCTTTCACTGGCTTTCACCACTGGAGGTTTGGTACTTTGATCTGCCAGCTCCCTATTAAAAGGTAACTTGTCTGCATATTTGTTGCCTGCCACTCCTTTGTGGCCAGAAACCCAGCAGAGCTTAACCATATGCAAACGCAAAGGGCCTTAAGTTCATCACAATACCGCTTCAGACCTTTGATTTAGTCTCGACTGCTGCGACAACCTTAGTGGCATACTGGCTGTGAGTGAATATGGTGATATCCTAGTGGGATATTGCCTCTATTGCCGGAAGTCAGGTCACTTCTGCTTCAGCCAATATCACAGCCTGGAAGACACTGCTGTAGTTTGGCAGGCGGCGTGACCATTTTAAATTCAATTGATCGGAGAAGATCCCAGCACTCTTGGATAGTCGAAAAGTTGTTCCATCTATAGAGGGAAGGTCAAATTTTGGAATTATACTTTTATGTGTGAATACGACAAGCTCTGTTTTTTGCGGGTTGATGCCCATTCCACAGACGATTCTGAGAGCATAATTCAGAAATTCACTGATTGTGGGGAGGAACCCCATCATTTATTTATTTATTTAATCAAATAATTTACAAATAAATTTACAAATTATTTTAGTAAGACATCTGGGTAATAAAACTATAAGTGATGCCGTCTTTAATCGAAAACAAATTTAATTAATGAAATATTAGTTAAGTTAAGGGACAGATAATATTAATTTTTACAAACAAGGTTTCAAAAATAACAGGCATATGTAATTATATTTCGTTGAATTTGTTATGAAAATCTAAGGCTAGTTTTATTCGTTCGATTGTGTTGTAATCTGAGGGGTTAAGTATATTTGCTAATTGCTGCGATATACGTGTACTTTCCAGTGACGGGTCTATCTGACGTGATAGAGGACATTCGACAAATATGTGCCAAATAGATAATTCAGTCTGACAGGGTTCACATACTTCCGGGTTCTCGCCAGTGTACAGATGTTTAGTGGAGAATAATGTTTTTCCAACTCTGACTCGAAGTATTCTTATGCAATCTTCCCTGCTAAGCTGATTATTGTATGGTATACGATGGTTGTCGGGGTTGTGTGTTTGAAGGAATGTAAGACAATTTTTCCAACTGTCAGCAAGCTCCTGCTTCTGCTGTGTTCGGAATATTTGTCGAGTCAATTGGTAGAAGTTTGGGGACTCAATAATCAGCGGGTAATTTACAGCATCTTTGGCTCCAAAATCTGCAATTTCATTACCTTGGATACCGATATGCCCTGGTACCCATGCTAGTGTGATATCTCCAGTTAGATTTCCTGTATGACGTTCTAGTGTAGGGCATTTGTTGGTTTCATTTCTGAGGCCTTTAAGAATGCTTAAGTTATCTGTCAATATTATATGTCCAGAGTAAATTTGTGCTACAGATATGGCCTTATTTATTGCTGCCAATTCTGCAATGTAGCTTCCTGCTTCTTTAGGTAGAATTCCTTGCCAGATCGAAGGTGTTTGTGCATTTATTTCCCATTTAACTACAGCATAAGACGAATGGCTGTCACTATGTGATCCGTCTGTATAAAAGATATGTTCAGCGCCGATTTTTTCTATCATCTCGTGGTGTAGCATTTGAAACAATTCAACAGGGGTATTCGTCTTCTTAAACTTAGCTAGATCCGTATTAATTTGTATTAAGTTCCTTTTCCAGGGCGGTGTACTATATGCTATTGAACTATTATCAGCAAAGAAGTTCTCTTGGTTAGCTATTAAGCTGAGTATTCGAGCAATTGCAGAGAGGGATTTTTTTCGTTTACTTCCTCGTGAAGTTAAAATTTCCTTTGCAGTACCATAGAGGGGGTGTGTTTGATCGGATATTGCCTTACTGACCAAGTTAACAGATCTTATTTTGTCAAAATTTTGGAAAGCCTGATACCCAGTTTCAACACGTAGAGCTTCGATTTTAGTTGATTTAAGGCATCCTGAGGCTGTTCGGAAGCAATTATTAATTCCAGCGTCGATAGCGTTGCAGTTTTTTATTGTTGTCCACATATAGGTGGTAAGGCCGTGCTGCAAAGTTCCTTCAACAAGTATTTTTGCTATCGTCAAGGCTGTTTCCAGATGGGGTCCTTTTTTCTTGGAGCATATCATTTTCAAAAGATTGTTTCTTTTTTTCAATTGGTCAAGAATGTTTTTGACATGGAGATTCCATTTAAGATTCCCACTAAAGGTAACGCCTAGGATTTTCAATTCTTTTGAAGGTGAAATGCAAGTGCCTCGAATGTCCAGCGGAGCTGGTTGACAATTTCTTTTTCTGCATACGTGTAGCAAATCTACTTTTGAAGGTGGAGCAATTGCACCTGTGCCTTTGCACCATGTATGAATTGCTTCATCTGCAAATTCCAAAATAGATTTTACTGTCGGCGGGTTTCCAGATGCGGCAACATAAATATTATCGGCGTATACTCCAACGAGGTCGAGGTTTAATTCTGGTTGCGATAATTCGTAATTTTTAAGATTTGATGTGGAATTCCCCACAGATACATCTGCTTAAGAACAGGTGTCGATGTGACCCGATCAAAAGCTTTTTGTAAATCAGTTGACATGACTACGTTGTGCTTAGTTTTTGAAAGGTGTTCTGCGAGCCTATGCTCTAACAGGTGGATAAGTGTATGAACACCTCTGTTCTGTCTGAAAGCATGTTGTCCCGAATTCATCTTTTTCTCTGCAAACCAACTTATTCGCCTCGCAATAATTTTTTCAAAAATTTTGGAGAGAACGGGAAGCAGCGAGATAGGTCGATACTCATTGACATTATGCCGATTTCGAGAGTCCTTAGGAATTGGTTTGACCTGAGCTTTTTTCCAATCGTGTGGAAAAAAGCCAGTCATTAAAATATTATTGTATAGAGTACAGAGTCTATCTTTGAGATTATCCGAACATTGCTGAACCATCCTATAACTTATCTTATCCTCCCCTGGTGTAGTGCCCTTTGTCATTCTAAGAGTCATGTCAAGTTCCAGTCGGGAACCCCATCATCTACATACGTAGTCGCTTTTGTTCCCTCTCTTCTTAGGTTCAGATGTATTTCGTTGACAACTAGGGTCCACAGATCCACAGGTGATATCCCTCCTCCTTGTGGGGTGTCTCTTAAGGTAGTTACGATGTTTTCTAATATTGAATGAATGAATAATGTTAATGCCGGATTAACTCCGAAATTTTCTAAGTTTCTAAGCGGAAAGGTTAGCATTATTAAAGGCTGTGTATTCCTTATCGTAGAAACTTTTTTCAATCGAGCTGACTATTTCATGCAGGGCCTATACGTACAGCTCGATTAATTGTCCAACATTTTTCCTAGTGATCTGAATCTTCTTCAGCGACAGAGTTCCTTTGGATGTCCTAATCAGAAATGACAACAGTGCGATTTTGTACTGGTTACCTATTTCGTTGAAGGACGCGCGGCAATCTCTAACCACTCTCGAATTGATGGTGTTTCAAGCTAGGCATGTGTCGCTGTTAGATTGTCTATATGCAATGTAATTTCAGGCGAGGGTATTGGATTCAGCAGTATCCTGATCAATATATAGGTTGACTAAAGGACTCGAATATACATAGGTCAAGCACAAACGAAACGAACTTACTGAGAATGACTTAGCGTTGCCTATATTATTTTTTTTTAGAATTAGTTGATTTCAATTTCCGTTTAATGAAGGTCGGTTGATTAAGGGAGACTGTATTCAAGCAAGATTACATTGACAATCCGTTCAATATATGTACATATGTACTCGTATATGTACGATAACTGGTAATGAGATGCAATTACATGTCTAAATGAAATTTAAACTTCCCCAGATGGGCTTAAGAAAGCGAAAAGAAAGTGTTCTGGCATCATTTGCTCAGATCATGACTTGAAAGTTCCCATATGACTCCCGGATACGAGCACTACGAGTACTGTGAAGCTCTAACTGTTTTAAGGTACTCGTAGTTGGGGTAACGCAAATATGATAATGATATTGCAATCAAAATCGATAGTCAGGGTGGGTTTAAGGCCTCGGAATATAATAACACCAATTCTGGCAGGAGTTGTCGCACAATGATCAGTGCATTATGCAGGCAGAACCGAATGAAGCTATGTTGAATTCCAGGACACTAATATATAAAATCTTATAATCACTATCTATGAGTAGGAGAAAGTTGTTAGTCCTGTCAGCAATAACAGAACTTCATAAGGTGAACATGTGATGCCAAAATAGGCGGGCAAGTGTTAAGGGCGTCCTTATATTCAACGTTTGGAGTTATTTTACGGCTTACTGCCCGACCACGTAAATAGTTTACTCCTCTAAAACAGCCAATATCCTCAGATAAGGACAGAGCAGGTGAACTGTAATCTCGAGGTTAAAGTTCGGAGCAACTTATATATAGGTAAAGTTCAGTCCACGGTCACTTGCAGCGTGGGATAATGGACGATGCTACCAAGGAATGACGTTCAAATCGTTTTAGGTAATTTTAGCCGCAAAATAGGAAACAGAGCATCTACGAGTATGTTAGAACGACTGGAGACGGGCAAGCGAACACCAGAGCTTCAAGTCTTTCCAACTCCTCGCATGATGACATAATCAGGAGAAACCAGGGAGATGTCAGTAGGGCGTTTGTAACCACCATTGAGGGATAAACAGCAAAACTAGGTCTGGCGGACCTAAAAAGGACATTTAACACCGATGCCTTAGGCAAACTGTGTAATTAAGAAATGCCATAAGTGCGGAAATTAAACAAAAATAGCTCTTATCAACCGCAGTTTCTATGGGTTATGAAGACAATTGAAGAGCAAAGCCCTATACCCAGCAACGAAGAAGACTCTATACAAGGCCCCCATCATCCCTGCTCTCTTACATGCTTTGAGCGAGACATTCTTCAGTGAAATATTTGGTCCCGTGTATTATATCGGTTATACAACGACGTAGATCTGGTCAAAAGGGTTAGCTTACAGCGATTAAGATGGATGTGGGGTCTACGATACCACGCTAGAGGAACAACCCAGTATAATTATACCTCACCTAAGTTTGCGCACGCAGTTGAAAGGGAACATCAATCGATTCGATGTGCATAATTGGAGGCAACTGTTGATTGAGGCACAGTACCGCCCCACAGTAACCCATACAAGCTTAAAGTAACTTAAAAACTATGACTTAAAAACTATAAAGAGTTAGGGGTTAGGAAGTAAGGGAATGGTGGAGGAGGTCAAATTTAAGACAAGAAGTGCTCAGGTTAAAATCAAAAAGGGTGAGGTTTGAGTTGACCTTACGGAGCATGCGAAGTATTGGTTCGTTAGAGCCATAAGAGGTGCGGTGGATATATGAATTCGCCGAAAGAGGGACCATACTTGGCTGGCATATTCAAGGAGGGGCCGGACAAGGGTAATGTAAAGTGACCTTGTCACATAAGGGTTGCAAAATTCTTTAGACCAACGTTTGATAAAACCGACCTATGAGTTGGCTTTAAGGATTATCTCATCAATATGCGAACGGAAGTTTAACTCTCTATCGTATAAAATTAAAAGGTCGCGAAGGGATTGAACCTGGGGTACAGGTTTGTCATGCAGAAAATAAGGTCGAGAGGGGGATTGATTGGACTTACGAGACAAAGTCTTAGATTGGCAACTCAAAGCAATTTTTTAGACACCAAGTAGAAAACCTATCGAGGTCTTCTTGAAGGAGAATAGAGTCTTGGGGTGAAGAAATAGTTTTGGAGAACTTAGTGTCATCGGCGTAAATGGATACGGAGCAATGTTTGATAATCTTCTCAAGAGCGTAAAAAGGGGACCTAGATGGCTGATTTGTGGGACACCAGAAGTGGCTAAAAACGAGGTTGAGAAGGCTGACCTAAATCGAACGCTACAGTAACGTTTCTCCAGATAAGAAGATATCCATTTTAACAATATGGGGTCAAAACCGATGGAAGACAATTTGAAAAGGATCAGTTGATGTGATATTTTATTGAAAGCCTTAACGAAATCTGTAGCAATAACGTCAATATCGTTGCCATTTTCTAGGGCTGAAAGCGCAAATGATACGAATTCAACTAAGTTTGTAGTAGTTGATCTACCTTTTAGAAATCCGTGCTGACTGGGTGATATAAGTGACTTGCACTGAAAGCTTAGAACTTCATATAAAAAACTTTCGAACATTTTAGGTATGTGAGAAAGCTTAGCAATGGGACGGTAGTTGGTTACTTCATTCTTTGATCCCTTTTTGTGAACCGGGGTTATGAAAGAGGTCTTCCAAACTTGGGGGAATTCCCTTTGTGTGAGGGACAGATGAAAGAGGGAGGTAAGTGGGTGAGAAAGATTGGAGGCACACTTTTTGAGAAATAGTATTGCTGGGAGCCCATCTGGACCGAATACAAATTCATCATTGAGAGAGAGTAATCGTCGGAAAACATTATAAGAAGATGGAAATAGCTCTTTATGTCGGGGATCAGATTGGTTTCTGTAAGAGCATAGACGTCGAAAGAGAGACCGTGTGATTTAGACAAGACAGCACGAGTTTTAGAGCGCAAGCCTCTTACGTTTTGGTAGTAAAATGTAAGAGGTAGTTTGTTGCGTGGAAGAGTAGGGGAGTATAGATGAGATGCAGGTAAAGAAGGCAATTAGGAACGAAAATATTTGTCGTGGTCAGCTCGGCTGCGCTGAAGGTGTAAAACTCATTTAGAGTGCACATAGTTGCGGAAAGCAGCGAGGTCATCCGCAACCTTTTGAGGAGGTGTGTCGAAAATTTCGTGGTACCTGTTGTAAAGCTTTCTGAGACTAGTTATATCCGTAGAAATGCCTTCCTGTTGGATGCAGACCGTGACACTTGTTTGGGTTTTTCCCTCAAAGCAAACAGAGTCAGATTTGTAGTAAAGATATGCGAGAAAGAGACGTATATTTTCGTATATCTTTTATCTTTTTTATTTTTATATCTTGTAAGATGACATCTAAAGTAAAAGTAAAGTATACGGTTCCCACACCTTAATATTCACAAAGGAGCATGAAATTGATCATCGATTGCGATCGATACGTGGCAGTTCTCCATTGTTATAGATGTCGAACATTCTGATCGGGATATGTAGGCTCGGACCACTGTTGCAGCCAAGGTTGGCCTGCGAATTTCTCCGACGCCACAAAGACTGCAGTCGACTCGATTATGAAGCTGCGCTACATATTAGAACTAAAATGAATTATGCGCTCTTTAGCACTGGAGAAGGGAAAGGTACCGACTTCTGCGGAGAAAAAAGAGAGAATAATTCAGAATTTTTAAGAAATGGTAAGAAGAACGTATCAGGCCCATAAGACCCGAACAGACCCCTGAAACCTGGGGTTAGTAAAGAAATTTAACTATCGTGTGTCACAGTTAATGATGCGAATATGAAAAACCACTACTTCAGACGGTAAAATTTCGGTGAAGAAGACTTTGGCCATGACAGCCATCCGACTACAATGAACTAGGGATAGTAACACATGAACTACAAGAGAACACATGAACTGCTGGAACGGACGTGCTACCTACCGAGCTGCTTGAGACAGTAGGAGATGTCTTGTTAGAGAGCATGCATCAATTCTTTTTCAAGGTTAGATCGAAGGAGAGTATGCCCGATGAATGGAACCTGAATGAAATCCTTGCCAAATTCGGCAGATTGTGCAGAATGACGACGGAGGTGATCGTAATGAAACTTTTACGTAAAGTCAAAAATGGGTTTAAACAAGATGATGAGCTTCCATGTGACTTCTTTAACATTTTGCTTTAAAAATTTGTGCGAAACTCGAAAATCAACACCAGAGGTAGAGTTCCGTAAAAGTTCGTGCAACTACTTGCACACGTTGAATACGTTGATATTATTGCCAGCAAGCAATCACTGGTGCGTTTACAAATATTAAAATAGAAGAGGCATGATTTCGTTTGGCTGTCAACGAGCGTAAAGCCGAATTTAACCAGCAATATTAATCGGACAGAAGGTCAGGATAGAAAATCAAAACTTCAGATAATAAGGGATTCTGTCTACCTTAAATTCGCTATTAATTGTGCTAATGAAACCTCTTCAGAAATCAAACCAGAAACTGCACTTTCCAATCTCTGTAGGACCCTAATCATCGCAGTTCTATTTTCTGGCGTTAGAGAAGACGGATGAAGAGATCCTTGGTCGTTTAGAACGTAAGATTCTCCGAGTGATTTTTGGTTCTGTTTGCGCTGACGAACTTTAAAGAAGGAGAAGTCAGCCTTGTGAACTATACAGCAACATCAGCCTGATCATAAAGATCTGCATCAGTCACCTGAGACTTGTAGAGTAAGTAATTGTCACTGCTCTGATTCGAAAAGTCTTCGATTTCTATCGAACCAGCGCGTACAAACGGAAACGGACTTTGGCCATTTTGGTGTGCGTAACTGGAGGCAGTTGGCCCAATACCGTGCTCAGTAGAGTAGAGATCAGTAGGTTTATTGGTTCAGGCATAGATAAGGTAAATCTAATCTAAGCATGGAAAACAGCATGTCTCAACCAGCATGCAAGTTGTAATGTTGTAAGGTACAAGGTTTTTTGATAGATTTTAATTTGAAGTACTTTGATGATCCATTTGATCCATTCAATGCCTCTCTTGGATCTGGTTGTTCCCGGTGAAAGTCGGCAGTGTCTCGCTGCATCGGTACAAACTATGACCAGCATAAGGATCTGTTAAAAGAGTATTAAGACTTATTTTAGTTTTAATCCGCGAATTTATTGATAACTAAATTAAGTGTAACTCAAAAGGAGTACGTGCTGCTCTGCCGATTACAACCGTGGGAATCATCAAAAAAGGCGGAATAACCATTAGGTGGCCTATCAGTGACAGGTGTCATTGTCATTGGAAGATGTGGTCAGAAAGTTACGTCAGTGGTTAATAGATTGAGCAAGTGGTGCAAGATCACATCAGTTTCCCTCGGACTTAATTTTGGTTAATTCTGATTTGTTTATTCGGTAGACGTTCAGATCGTCTAAGTTCTGGTGTTGAAACTGCTGTATAACTAGCTGCTGTGTTTCTTGGACTCGCTCTTCCGCTGGAAGCAGGACTCGGCTCAGGTGAATTCAAAGTGATGTTGGTAGGTGGCAAGTCTGGGAGCATTAAAATGTCAGAGTCGTTGATATTATTGTTGTCATTGCTTGGTACGGGTGCTTATTTTGCCTGATACTGTCACGAATGGATGGATCTTGTACGACGACGCATCTGATTCTGGTGACGCCTATGTAAATCGGAGATTGCTTCCACCAAATACACCCTTTTGCCTAGATTCTTCGTTACAGCTTCCGTGATCCACTTTTCCTTCCTTTGAAACTGTCGTATGAAAACTTGTTGGCCTACATAGAACTTGGTTTTGACTTGGTCCATAGCTTTCTTGGGTTCTGGAAACATAGGTGAAAGAATTGTGCGATGTGATCTTCCGTGGAGTTTTTCTGCTGGTGAGATCCCACTGTCATCTGGTGTAGATCGATATGTTGACAAAAAGACAAACAGCCCATCTTCCCACCGTGGTGTGTCTTGCAAAATCTTTCGAAGAGCTGTTTTGTATGTACGTACCATCCTTTCAGCTACGCCGTTGGACTCTGGCTTGAATGGCACTGATGTCAAGTGTTGAATAAAGTTACTTCGGCAAAAATACTGGAACTCACACGAAGTAAATTGGGGCCCATTGTCGAACCTAACGTCTTGGGTAGCCCCTCAGTTGCGAAAATCGATTGTAAAGCATGAATCGTAGCTTGTAATGTGGTAGATGCCATACGGACAACGTACGGAAACAGCCACATCTGCTTCTGAAAGGGTCCAGCGAAGTCGATATGTACTACGCGCTCTCATACTTCTACGGTCGACGACCAGCTAGTGTATTCTCTTGGCGAGTTGTTGGCGTTGGTCTGACATGCGGTACATTGTGATACAGTTTTGGTGATGTCGTCCTCAATGGTGGGCGACCAACAGTATCGATGAGACACTTGCTTCGTACGTCCTCAGTGACTCTGATGAAGAATCATCAATACTTTGGGTTACAACTGCCGGGGTACGACTACTCTAGGGTTTCCGCTATGGAAGAGAAGAACATTATTAAACAATTCTACAGAAAGTCTTCTGCGAAAATAAGGCAATAAGGAAATTTCATTTTCTCGAAGCTCTTTGTGCCATCCGTCGTAACGAAGAACCTAGGCAAAAGGATGTTTTTGGTGGAAGCAAACTCCAATTTACATCGCGCTCACCAGAATCAGATGCGTCCTCATACTCCAGCAAAAGACAAGATCCATCCATTCTGCACGTATTGAGTGACACTCTTCAGCGTATTATCCTTTTGTGATGTCTTGGCTATAATGGTAGAATTTATAGAAAAGTCTTCGACAAATGAGGAGAAAACTTCATCCAATTGATGACCAGATTCTTCTGTGCGGTCAAATGTCTCACCTGGTCCAATTGGTAACAGTGACAAGCGGTCGGCGTTTCCATGTTGTTTGGTCGGACGATAACGTATAGTGTACGTGTATCTCATTAGGATGAGCGCCCATCGTTAAAGACGCTGTATCGCCATGTGTGGAATGTTCTTGGAGGGACTGAAAATTATGACGAGCAGTTGGTGGTCTGTAACTAACTCAAACTGGAGACCACAAAGATACTAGTGAAACTTCTTGACACCATAAATGATGGAGAGAGCCTCTTTTTCAATCTGGCTGTATTTCCTCTGCGCTTCGTCCAGCGTCTTCGATACGCGGCACCAATACATAATATTGGGACATCATTAGGGAAGTGTACCAGTCGGGAAACCTTTACGATGTTATCCTTGAATTGGTCGAATACGCGCTGTTGGTCTATACCCCATAAAAATGGCACATTTTTTGATCTCAGTTTGTTTAGTGGAGCGGCTACCTGGGCAAAATCCTTAATAAGCCGATTGCAATAGTTCAACTTGACGATGAAAGCTTCTAATTCCTTTAGATTCCTCGGCTCCCGTAAATCGCGAATAGCTGCAAGCCGTGTCTCCAATGGACGTATACCTGAGCAGTCGATGATGTTACCCAAGTAGCCAAATTCCCTTTTTGCAAGTTGGCATTTCTCCATACGACATCGCAATCCATGATTGTTGAGCCGCTCCAATAGGGTTTGGAGATTTTGCAAGTGCTCAGCATTGGTCCTTCCGGAAACATTTACGTCATCTAATTCTAAAGTCGCAACAGATGCGTAAGCTACCGTTTGCTTTCTTCACGACGACAATGGTGCTGCCAATTGACTGGTCTCGACTGACCGGATAATATCTAATTGTCAGTTCGGACGCCTTCTTTCAAGCCGGACGATGCTTAAAGTACTTCGGCTGACTATTTGGGTTGAGAGTTAGATGAGCGACAAAGACCTTACTCCAACCCAGTTCTGATCTAAAAACAGTCTCGTACCTCTCGCAGATAATTTTTGCCTCAGCGGCAAGTATCTCCTTCAACTCGGTTACAATTTGCATAATTGATTGCCCCTTCGAGAAATTTATTGAAAACCCAAACTCTTCGAACCAATCTAACCCCATTATGTTGGCACCTTGATAACTGTTGCTTACTAAAAGTGACAGGTTGCAAGTCTTGTTTTTCCATTAAACTGATACTGCCATCAGCCCCTTGATTGGTACGTGGACGCCGCCATACGCCTTTAGAGAACGGTGAGTGGTTTCGCAGTGAGGATTCCCAAGAGCCTGGTACCCTGCAAGCTCCACCAGTGAACAAGTGGCTCCAGTGTCTATCTGAAAGACCATTGGTTGCTGATTTACGTGAAGCGACACGAAAATTTGACGGCCTTTCATTTCAGTTTCCCACTGAGTTGACGAAACTTCGTCGATACGACTTTCGACGACCTCATTAATTGAGTGAGTCGTGTCTGCGGGCTTTCGGCAATGGTATGAGTTGGTGTGCCATTTTCAGGCCTTGTGTGAGCATGTGACAACCTACGTCCACGGCTTTTGGATCGCTGCCGTGAATTCCTTGGAGCACCTGTTTCTACGCGCTGTGTTGACATGCACACACTACTTATATGCCCCACCACTGACAGTTGTTGCATACGGAGTACAGTTGTCAAGACCTAGTAAGGGAATGTTCATTAGACTTACTCTGTGCCTGTTGTCCCTGTTTATTGATTAGTTGATTGACCTCCACTGTAGCTGATGCTGTCGAAACACCCTTTAAAATCTCCGTCGCCATCTGGGTTGAATCATATGCTGTTACGAGCTCCTCAATTTCCTCCAGAGAGGGGTCTTTTTTCTGGGTTGCTGCCATACGGACGGGTTTGTGTGGGGTGTAGTAGACAGTCATGTCCCGTATCATACTGTCGGCGTATGATGTGCCACAGCCTTGCTTCACACACACGAAATTACAGTCTCTGGCTATTCCTCTTAAATCGGCTATCCACTCAGCGTACGTATAACCTGGAGACATTTTCTGTCTCAGAAATTTACACCTCGATGTGAGAACATGCAGTTGGGTATACTCACATCGGTGGTCTCGAATAGCTTTCGGAGAACTTCGTTGATATAGTTTCCACAAGTTGACAGAAAGTGTGCCCTCTTAAGGGTGTCATCTTCTACCGCGTTGACCTTAAAATGCTGCTGTAGTTGGAACAGATAATTGTCCCATGTCTCTTTCTCGAGCGAAAATGACCGAAACTATGGGATGGAAGTGGATGACTTGGACGTATTGGAAGCGGAGGAACTTTGTAAGATTCTCTCCATGTGCTCTGCATTCGACTTGAGAATATATTCCAACAATTTCTTTTGCTAGTCGAAGATTCGTTCCACTATTGCTGGGTCCATAGTGAATTTCGCTACCTCGTCGCCAGATGTTGAAAAGAGTATTAAGACTACTTCTTTTAGTTTTAATCTGATTACAAGCGCGGGAATCATCAAAAAAGGCGGAATAACCATTAGGTGGCCTATCAGTTACAAGGGTCATTGTCATTGGAAGATGTGGTCAGAAAGTTACGTCAGTGGTTGGTAGATTGAGCAAGTGCTGCAAGATCACATCAGGGTCATTTTTAATTGCAGAGGTACCCAACATTTATATAAAATCAAAGAATAAGGATTAAAGCATCAAAATAGCAGATGAAAAGTCAACTAAAAATTGGTATCTCCACCTGATTCCTTGTTCTACATACAATAAAACAAAAAGATATTTCAAACTGACGCTGATCGTTGAGCAGTTAAATAAAATTCACAAAACAACAATGATGTTTTAACGAATATTTACGTACTCATATATAGCTCAGGGACGCGAAACTAAAAATAACAACGAGTCCTACAAACTGCTTTCGACAATCTTGAAAGGCAATAACATTTGCCTGCAGACAACAGGCCTTATTATCTGTTTCACTGACACGTATACTGCTGGGAACTTTTTCTATTTGGGTAGTTGTTTGGTTAGATTTCAAATTGCACCCCTTACTACAATACGAAACGTTTTATCATCGTTTCGCAATATCACTGAGGGTGCCAGTGCCAATATGCCAATACTCGTAGAATGTAACCCAAGGCTGACTGCCGTGCCGACACTGCGATTAACCAAGCGTTCAGATTTAGAAAATAAATAAATAATCGTCGGAAGATGTGTGAAAAACATTGGAATAACACTTTTCCTAGACCGTCATGTACCACGGCAGTTGGAGCAGAGACATTTCCCAGAAATAACCAAAACTGAGTGGAGAAATCGGTCGGTGGTACTCCCCGGAGCGGATACTCGTTTACTTATTTTCATTTGCATTATAATCAATTCAGAACTGGCTTGTGTGAATTGGATTGGATTGGCTGGCAGGGTATAAAGCAAACAGTACCCGTTGCCAGAGCATTATTATTATGGTTGCCGGAGTATTTCACTTTTTCGACATACCCACTCGTAATTCCGGGAGGAGTAAATCAAATTCGATGGAAGAAAAATGCCAGCGGTAGCGTTGCCATTGTTGTTCTATGTGCACCCACAAAAAGAAAATTGTTTTCTTAAGTGTTATGCGATACAGGGTATACGCCGGCTAGGGCAGTCTCTCTGGAGCGCTTCGAAACTGCTGAGTTGAACAAAGATTTCTGTATCTTTATCAAGGAAACGAGAGACGAGGATATGAAGAATATGAATATAGTGGGGGTACCGTAATCAACCCCTGTGTGTGTGAAACCACTTGTTGTTGGCTTAATTCTATTCGTTCATTGTAATTTCTTCTCCCAGCCGTCGTTTTTTTTTTTTTGATTTTCCATTTTTCTTCTTTCTTTTTTTTGGTCTTTTCATTTAGTCCTGCAGTTAGTGTATTCCGATTTGGTACGTTTGTGCTTTTCTTTTAACATAAACACGAGGTTTTTTTTTTATAAAAAAAAACCGCTAGAAGGCAATGTCAAGTCAAGCGATTTATTCACGTTAAGTGAGGCGTTGGTAATATGTTCCCGCTGGCAACGTTCAATTCGAAAAGAAACTCAAACATATGTCAAAATATTTAGATTTTAGATTTTCTCTTAAAAGAAAAATAGAAATATAGAGAAAAACGCCTTGAGTATCCGGCGGAGTAAATTAATTATTGCGTAGCAAGTTTAGGACGCTGCTTCGGCTATTGTTTTGTATGTATTTCGTACGCATTCTGTTTTTCTTTAATTCTTGTCTTATAGATATTTATTCAAAATTTTTAAAAACTTTGTATGAATTGTTTTAAAAATAACGCCTTTGTATTAGGGTCGACAAGTAGAAATTTAAGCAAGTCTTTGAGGTATGGCTTCCATGTCTTCGAAGTCGAATCCAAGGCTCAAGAGGAAAGACCTCGAGTTTGTTGAGCAGAAGTTAGACAAATATGCCGCCGAAGATCCCAACTCCTTCGAGGTTAAAGGCATTTTCAGTGGAAGTGAGAAATCATTGCTCCTGAATTGAACCATTTTTCAGTAGCATGCCAGTAGAATGCCACACTTAAATAGGAATAGTGAATAGAAATAAAAATAACAGTCAGAGGGAATGCAGCTGTTCTATAGCGGTCAGATGATAAAGGGTTTTCCAATAGGGACTTGACAACTTTGAATTTAATTTGTGAACGCACTCTTTCACTAACCATCAAACTGTTACTGTCAATTTATTCAGTAAACTCAACATTTTCATCATGGTAAAGTACACGAACGAGCAACGTCTGCAAATTATAAAAATTTTCTACCGAAATTCGGACTCGGTGACTCGTTAACTCCAATTTTCGGTCGTAATTCTCGCCCTAGTAGACAGGCAATAACAAGTTTAGTGCAAAAATTTGAGTCTACATATTCGTTGTGTGGTGCTGCCGTGTCAATGAAACAACGGGTTGGTCGATGTGTCGCAAATATCGCTGCCGTTCAGGCGTCCGTAGCAAACAATCCAAACCAGTCAATTCCACGGCTTTTTCAAGAATTGGGCATCGCTCAGACCACATTATGGCGTATTTTGCGTAAGGATTTTGGTTTACACCCTTACAAGATCAAGCTGACTCAAGAACTGAAGCCGATGGACCATTTGAAGCGACGTACATTCTCCGATTGGGTTCTGGAGAAGATGCGCCAAGATGATGAATTTCATCGCAAAATCATTTTCAGTGACGAAGCTCATTTTTGGCTCAATGGGTTCGTCAATAAGCAAAATATGCGTTATTGGTCGGGTGAAAATCCACATGTGCTTCATGAATCACCACTTCATCCACAAAAAATAACCGTTTGGTGCGGTTTGCATGCCGGCGGCGTTATTGGGCCATATTTTTTCGTCGACGATAACGATTTTTTTTTTTAGTTTTTATGCATTTTATTTCTATAACTTAAATTACTCTTATATGCTAAACAAAAAACGCTTAAAAATTAGCTTAATTAACTTAAAAAATAATCTTATTGTAACTTACTGGCCCCATGCGGGCACTCTAAATTAAACATAATACTTAATCTATGTCTTTCGGCGTAACTTACAGTCTAATTTTATTTTTATTTTAACATTTATTAATAATTAAAACTAAGAAAATAAATTTTAAGCAAAAACTTAGTATATGGACATTTTTTTTTAAATTTTTTATAAAACTGAAAACTAAAAGCCTACAATCTACCTAAAAATAAATCCTAATCTACTTAACCTACTTACATCTAATGCATACATACATACATATATATACACACATAATATATATATACATAATATATAAATATATGTATGTATATATATTTTAGTTTTTTTTTTCATTTTTTATTTTTATTTATTTTTTTTTGTTTTTATATTTTTTTTTTTCTTAAAATCTAACTTAAACCTACCTAGAACTACGTAAGCCGGCCATGGCTAAAAAAAAAAAAAATTTGGCTGGCCCACCTTGCTTCACATGAAGCTAATTATCACTGAAGGAGTTCGACGACGAAGCATCCTCCCCTTCAACAAGCCACCAAAAGTGTTGGTGCTGCCGAGCAACATCCCTCATGTCGCGACTCCCTACCGCCCTACTGAACCGGAGACGCTCCGCACTGCCATGTGCGACGTCTCTGTCGTAGTTGAGTCGCCTGTCCGCAGCTGTTCGAGCGACGTGGAAGATTAGCGGCACCGCCAATCTGTCCTGGATCAGACCTTTGCTATCTAAATAGAGGAACGCTTCTGGAGGAATAAAGCCGTCAAAGCGAGCTCTCTCGTGATACATATAATTGGGGTAGTAAGCCCCGGAGATCAGGTTGTTCGATGAGGTCATTGCTCTTGCAACATGCCTTCGAGTCAACTTAATGACGAAATTGTCCACTCTTATTAGGTTCGCCCTATTGTATAACACCTCATTAGGATAGAATATTATGTACTGAGACTCTGGTGTTCTGTATAGGCGAAGACAAGTCCTAAGACAAGCCCTCTCAAACACCCGAATCTTTTCCAATAAACTTGCTCTCACGTTGAACCACACGGGACATCCAAATACAAGCATGGGCCTGATAAGGGCCATGTAGCAGATTACCTTCACCCTCGCATCGAGTTGGCTGTTATAAAACAGTCTCTTTGTAAGGGCAAAAGCACCTCTGGCTCTGGCCAGAGCAACATCTATATGTTTGTTAAAATACAGAAATTGATCTAGCCAGATCCCTATGTATCTGACTACATTTCGACAAGCAAGTGTCTGCCCTTGCTGTCCCACGATCGAGAACTTTCGCCAATTCTTTCTGGTATCCCTAGAGGCCCCAGACAAAGGCGTCCTAAACAGAATAGTTTCCGACTTCTGAAAGTTGATTTTTAACTTCCAGTCATCGCAATATCGCTTAATTTTGTCGAAGTCACGCTGCAAAAGTATATTAATGACCTCAATCTTAGGACCCGATCTGTACGCGATTATGTCGTCTGCGTACGCTATGGCATGGTGAAGTGAACCTATCAGATCACTCGTGTAAATGTTGAATAGGATCGGCGAATTTACCGCACCTTGTTGCAGACCGTGTTTAATGTTAAATGTTCCAGCAGAAGTCACATCGCCATTCTTCACGATGAACTGTCTACTGGAGAGCATATCAAAAAGAATATACAGCAGTGGTTTACTAATGCCCAACCTGTCCAGCTTGAAAAAGAGTCCCTCTAACCATATGGTATCGAAGCCTTCTCCAAGTCAATCAGGCAGGCACCAGTGCACTGGTTCTTGCCTTTGTTCCATTGGATATCAGAAACCAGTTTAGACGCAGCATGCCCCGCCTTGAAACCGAATTGATTATCCAGAACTACAATATATTTTTGTCCTCAACCCATTTAGTCAGGACTCTATTGATCACCTTCTCGAAAACCTTACTGATGTTTTGAAGAAGACTGATCGAGCGGAGATTCGCCGGATTGGAAGTATCTTTATCCCTTTTGGGGATGGGATGTACCACCGCAGTTTTCCAATGCGCTGGATAATGTGCATTATTCATTACATTATTAAACAGGGTGGTATAAATGTCCACCGCTTCTAGAGGGAGATGTCGAAGCACAATGTTCGGTATTTCATCGGTTCCCACTTATTTCTTACTTCTAAGTGATTCGAAGATCGTTTGGAGCTCTTTCTTCGAAATGACCGGTGGTGGTTCCCTATCGTTGGTGATGACATTATTTGCCATATTCTCGTCACTGAACTGGGTGAAACCCGAGCTCTCGAATCGCCAATTCACAATTTCATTTCGAAGGTAGAAATTGTGCACAAGGACTCGATTCTCCAGATCGTGGTTCGGGCCAATGATAACATTCGCCTTGTACACTTCCTGGAAAGTCGCTCCTATAGCCTCTACCTGCTCCTGCGGATCCTCGATCACAAAGAAGCTGTCATCATCAACAGCCTCATTTGGATCTATGCCCGCTGCTACCAGTATTTGTTTGTTGTTCGTCGTTCGGGCGATTTTAAGACAAGGAAGGTCGTTCTGATTATTTCTCCGAAATATTTTATTTATTTGCGGGAACATATTCGGGTTGCTGGTGTTTACAGCCCGAATTTTAGTGTTCCAATACAAATTTACAGATGCTCTGTAATTTTCTTTTATTAATACTTGGAGGTTTTTAATCGACGACTTCAGTGTCATGATCCCCGGGTTATGTCTGTCAGTAAACTGTCTGTACAAGGTTTTTAGTCTTGACAGCAGTCTACTTTTATGTCGGTGCAGTGCGTCAATAGTTGCGTTGCGGAATAGGTCTTCTTCGTCAGTGTGTCGGTTCCGAGGTATCGTTATGTCCATTGTTCGTTTGATTGTCTCGTCCATTAGTCTTAGATACCTGTCAATCTCCTCGTTTGACAGATTTCTGTTGGACGGTGGGTAGAGCGAATTCGAGGAGAGTGCTCTAGTCAGTGTTCTGGTGAAGTGTGTCCAACGCACCCTACTATAATTGTAGGAATGCCTTTGGACAAACTCATCCAATTCCGCAATTTCGTTGGGAACAGTTATTTCGGTGCTGAGACCGCAATGGTCACTGTCATACACGAAAGTGCGTAGACAGTTTGTAGTTTGTTGGTTAGTACATGTCAGTTGTATTCGTGAGTCGAACAGCAGAAGATCCAAATAAGACCCGTGTCTGGGAAACGACGGACTATCCGTCGCCTTAAGCCCGAGTCGATACATCACACTGTGCTGACCCCACCAATTGAATAGTAGGTTCCCTCTAGTATTTGGTGTATTATTTCCCCAATCACTATGTTTGGCGTTGAAATCTCCACCGATAATAAAATAGTTGTCTTCCAATTCCAGCCTCAGAAATCGAAAAAGTGTCTCGAGCTCTGAGATAAATAAGGTGGATTGAGTAGCCTTAGGTGCATAGACAGACACCATGTACAACCGCTTTCCACTACGGAGGGGGATATACACGATGCATGCTTCCAGCACCTGGAACCTACGTACTACACGACTGTATACTCTTTTAAAATGTATACCTTTTCGTACGAGAATTGCAACGCCACCTCCCTGAATGGAGTTGGGTCGGTTTCTCCGTACTATTTTGTATCTTCTGTGCCTCATTTTGTGTCTCTTAGTAAGCTTAGTTTCGCTAACCAAAAGAACATCAGGGGCTTGGTCTTTAAGCAACTTAAATAGTGCGGCTCGTCGTTCGAACCTTATCAGTGAATTCACATTCACAGCAAGGACCTTCAAGGTTTGCTCCGCCACGTACGTACCCATTACGGCAAAAGTTGCGTTAGGCCAGGCAGCAGAGCGTATACTTGATCCACCCGCGCGGTCTGTTCAGTTAAATGACGTTGTAGCTGAGCCATCTGCCCCTGGATAGAGAGCAAGATAGCTAGCATGTCAGGTACTGGTTCCGGTGCTCTGGGCGCTGGGGCCTGAGAAGCAACCTTCACTTGCTGTACCGTATTTCCCCTACCTGCCGCCATTTGGGCGTAGGTAACATGGGGAGTAACGGCTGGAGTTTGCAAATGCACGGGTGGACGTTTCAATTCCACTTTCTGCTGCCGGGCCAGATTTATTCTTTTGATGTACTGGAATTTGGGACAACCCCGATAATTTGCGGTGTGTCCCGTGTTCCTACATAGAGCACAAGAGAGTTGGCTTTTTTCAGACGTTCCGTCCTTACCCAGAGCGCATTCCTCGGACTTGTGGTTCTTTCCGCACTTCACGCATCGAGGCTGCATTTCGAAGTTCGACGCGGCGTGCCCGAACCTTTGGTAGCGAACACATTGTAAAATGTTTTCGCTCCTCTTTAATTTCTCCCAGTGGACAACCTGGTAGTCTAGGACTTTAATACTCCTTAGACCATCCAGATTGCTGGTGGGACTTAGCTGGACTAGGAAAATCGGCAGTTGCCGCTTCTCCCTTTTGGCTCTGGCTGTGGTGAAAGGCTTGACCCCCACGAATTGGAGCCCTTCGCACTTCTTCTCTTTCAGCAGTGCAAGGAGCTCCTCCGGATCAGTCGACGGTTCTAATCCCCTAAGCAGCATTGTTTGCAGCTTGTCCCCCTTCGGGGTGTAGGAGAAGAACTCCGTCGTCGAATCCTTCAGTAAATTCTTTATTTTATAATAGCGCTCCACTGAATTGCAGTGGATCGCGTGCCTATCTACGCTTAATCTTTTTATAAAAAAATTACAGCCTATGGCCGACTTACACAGTTCTATAGTATCCTTTAGTTCCATCTTATAAGTGTTTATTGGTGGAACCCTTGTTCTAGATGTCTTTTGTTGTTCTTGTTGTTGTTGTTGATTTTGTGGTTGCTGTTGTTTCCGTTTTTGTGGTTGCTGGCTCTTCTGCTGCTGTTGTTGTTGTTGCGGTGTCTGCTGATTGACTTTTTGAGCCTGTGTGTGTTTAAACTGGTGTTTTGATTTTTCTTGTTGCTGCTGAGTAGCTACGTGTTGCTTTTTTTTTGCTGCTAGTTGTTGCTGTTGTTGTGGCTGTTGAGATACGAGAAGTTCCCCTAGCTGCTCTTTCTCCCTCCTTGCTATTTGTTTAGCCTTAATAGCTAACACTCTTTGCTGGAGAAGCTTTATGCTACTTATAATTTCGTTTACCTCCTCCTCTTCGTCATCTGACTCAGAGGCCGCCAGAGATGCAAACATATTGCCATCTTCCATACATTGGCCTTCTCCATCATCGGACACATATGGGAAATGACCTTTGAGTGCTTTTTGTATGGTTTGCTGTTTTGCTGCTGCCCTCGTTAATATTGCTGGCGCCTCTTCCCTCGCTCCGCCAGGCAGCTTTTCTGTTGATGCTGACAGGGAAGGGCGCTTCATTAGGTCCGGAGTAGGCTTCAGCTTCCTCCTCCTCTTCATCTTTGGTTCAGGTTGGCTTGATGCACTTGAAGCATCGCCTGACTTATCCGCTGGTCCCGCTATTAGCTTAGCGGACCGCTCCCCTGAATCCATCGCGTGATGGTGTTAGCGCACTTTTTATGTTTTTTTTTTTTTATATTTTAAAAAAATAAAAAAAAACTTTTTGTTCCACTTGGAAGTGTGGACTCGAACCCACGACCTGTTATTTGTCAATTTTATTTTCAGGTTGTTTGAAATATTTAAAATATTTAAAAAAAAAAAAAAAATAAAAAAAACTTTTTGTTCCACTTGGAAGAGTGGACTCGAACCCACGACCTGTTATTTGTCAATTGCGTTCGAACACCACTTCCACCGTGCTGATTGGCCTTTTGCAAAACGTCGTCAAATATTGATTTTCACTTTATATATACGAGTATATATATTTTGTATTTTTTTTTTTTTTTTTTTTTTTTTCTCGAAAAAGCCGAAACACGTTCTTACTCCACGACGGTCTGTGAACGACTGTCGACGATAACGATCGTCACGTTACTGTGACTGGTCACCGTTATCGTTATTGGTCGGGTGAAAATCCACATGTGCTTCATGAATCACCACTTCATCAACAAAAAAGAACGGTTTGGTGCGGTTTGCATGCCGGCGCATTATTGGGCCATATTTTTTCGTCGACGATAACGATCGTCACGTTACTGTGACTGGTCAGCGTTATCGCGCCATGATCACCAACTATTTTTGGCCCGAATTGGAAGGTATGGATGGTTTCAACAGGATGGTGCCACAAACCACGCAGCACACGCTACAATCGATTTATTGAAGAGTAATAATATGAAGGTATGGTGAGCGTATTGTCTCAAGAAATGGGCCAGTTGATTGGCCGCCCGCTTGACTATTTTCTGTGGGGCTACGTTAAGTCATTCGTTTATGCCAACACGCCGACGACGTAGGAAGAGCTCAGAGCCAACATTGAACTCGAAATAGCGGCCGTTTCGACCGAAATGTGTGGCCGAGTCGTTGAAAATTGGGTTCAAAGATTCGACCGCTGCAAACGTGCCCGCGGTGGCCATATGAACGAAGTCGAGTTCCATTCATAAATGTTTTGATTGTACTTCAAGCCGATAATAATGTTTTTGAAATATCTCAAATGGTTTGCGTTTTATTTTAAAAAAAAAGTTGACAAGTCCTTATTGGAAAACCCTATATTATAATTGCTACACTGGTCACCAAATCACTTCAAGCGGTAGTGCGGCATCACAGAAAAATACAACGCGACGTCTGAACAATTAGATAAAAAGCCAATATTTTAGCTAATATTTAAGAGGAGATACATTTTCGGCATTAAGTGTTTTACCTTTACTTTACTTAGTTACTTAGTTACCGAGGTCACTCTTCAGTCCGCTGTGGACCTAGGCCTCAATCAACAACCTTCTCCAGCCAGCAGGATCTCTAGCCAGCTGACTGCAGTGCAGTCGCCACCTTAGATGAGGTTTTCATCTGTTATGCCGGTTTAAGCTAGAAGACTTTCTGAGTCTTTCGTCAACATAGCCCAGTCACCTCAGACGTTGGACTGGAACAATATCGCTGCACAATTCGTAGAATTCGTGCTTGAACCTCCATACCCATTTCCTGTCAATACAAAGGGGTCGAAAATCACTCACTGTACCATTTTCATCGGTACAAGCCTCTGCATCATAAAGCCGAGCTGAGACTGTATACAGCCAGTTTGGTCTAACAAGAGAGGGCTCTCTTACACAGTGTCCTCTTGAGCCCAAAGAAACAGCGATTTGCATCTGAACTCTGCACTGATTTCATGTAACTGTCAAGGTAGATGAAGTCCATAATTACCACGATGTTATATTTGCCAATGGTGAAGTTATGGCTAATCCACTGATGGCGTGTATCCTTTTCTGATGTTTATTTTGCAGTCGTTAACCATCATACACATTTTGGCCGCTTCCGTCTCAATACTCACGAAAGTTTTGAAGTCGACAAATAGACTGTGAATGTGAATATTTGATCGATGGTGAAATTTCCTGGTCTGAAACCGCCCTGGTATGGATTAACCAGATTGTTCATGAATGGTTTTAGATGCTCACATAATATGACAGAAAACATCTTATAGACAATGTTTAAGAGGCTTATTCCTCTATTGTTGGCGCAGTCAGCTCTTCTTGTGTTTCGGACAAATGAAAAATGAGCTTTGCTTGATGAGCTGGTGCATGTTCGAGAGGCAGTCCGTGAATTGTGAATTCATTTTGCCACTTATGCAGCATCAGCACCAACTGCGACTATACGACTACTTGTCCATTTTCATCTTCTCAAGCGTCTATTCTATCTTAGTAACCCTATCATGTGCGCTTTGTTTTCTGATAAAACTTTCGAACGTCATTTTTGCAGTAACATTTCTTCATTTCCTCGATCACGTGCTTCCCATGCTTCGTAAAGCTATATGATTTAGCTGTTTGTCTGCATGTACCTGTCCACATTCGTCGTCAATCAGAAGTCAGATGTATTTACCTTGGTATGTAGAGAGAGTATGTAACAAACGCGATCGTAAAGGATCGCTGTTTATTAAGGTGGTAGCTTTTCAACGCCGAACTTGGCTCCGTTATGCCTATGATATCTGCACTCGTGTTCTGGAAACTCGGTAGGCTCCTCGGAAAGTGTGGACCAGAATAGTGGAGAGGTTGACGATTGATTGATCAGGGGATAGACAAGCCCTTTATGGATATTTAGATGATAGAACTGCTTTCTGCCCGATTACAAATTCTAAGAACCTGAATCCATTATCGGGCGTGTTGTTATGCAGACCTCCTTGCGTTAAGATCTTTTAGCACAACACAGAAGTTGGAACACAGACCATTTGTTCAGTCTAGTAGGTCGAGTAATTCATTTTTGATATTGTCAGTGTCACGTTCGCAAATCAGGGTCATATTTCTGAATTTACCCTTGATGCGGATTGCAGTGAGGCGTTCACTTACATGCCGAAAACTTGAGACTTTTTGCCTCGGTCTGCCTCAAAGCAAAACCACATCTAAATAAGCGTTGTCTTTCTACTTTATAGTAGTCGTCATAGTAGACGTCGTACTTTTCCATCTAATTTTGCTCGGCCCATCCTGTCACGACCGCGAGTGGTCTGTTAAGGGCTCTAACATTCCATGAACAAAGTCGTTGTCCTCAAGACTTTGTTGGCATCGTCAACTCGATATCTGTTCGTATTATAGGTTGTTAATTGTGAGTGAATTGGGATTTTCTTTCACGATGCAACTCCAGGCCCCTTAATTAAACCCATGGAGTGTTCTAGCCGAACACGGCTAGACCGTCCGCTTGCAGTAGTCTGACTGAAATTATGAGAGCCATTAGCCTATTCAGGATCCTAGCGCCACCAGAATTTCCAGAGCCTCATACACAATGGAGCGCTTAAGACCAGGGCTCCGAATACCTCGAAGTAGCTTTAAAGAGCGGAGTGCATCAAGTAGCTCAAACTGACTAGAAGCTGTTCTTTTATAAAATTTTTAGGTTTAGGATGTTTTTAAGATTGACTAGTATTTTATTCAAAATTCTGAAAATTCAAAATATCTAAATCGTATTCCTGTGTTTAGATCGATCGTGGCATATACAGGTTCTCGGTTCTCGGTTCTCGGTTCTTAGTTCTCGGTTCTTAGTTCTCGGTTCTTAGTTCTCGGTTCTTAGTTCTCGGTTCTCGGTTCTCGGTTCTCGATTCTCGGTTCTCGGTTCTCGGTTCTCGGTTCTCGGTTCTCGGTTCTCGGTTCTCGGTTCTCGGTTCTCGGTTCTCGGTTCTCGGTTCTCGGTTCTCGGTTCTCGGTTCTCGGTTCTCGGTTCTCGGTTCTCGGTTCTCGGTTCTCGGTTCTCGGTTCTCGGTTCTCGGTTCTCGGTTCTCGGTTCTCGGTTCTCGGTTCTCGGTTCTCGGTTCTCGGTTCTCGGTTCTCGGTTCTCGGTTCTCGGTTCTCGGTTCTCGGTTCTCGGTTCTCGGTTCTCGGTTCTCGGTTCTCGGTTCTCGGTTCTCGGTTCTCGGTTCTCGGTTCTCGGTTCTCGGTTCTCGGTTCTCGGTTCTCGGTTCTCGGTTCTCGGTTCTCGGTTCTCGGTTCTCGGTTCTCGGTTCTCGGTTCTCGGTTCTCGGTTCTCGGTTCTCGGTTCTCGGTTCTCGGTTCTCGGTTCTCGGTTCTCGGTTCTCGGTTCTCGGTTCTCGGTTCTCGGTTCTCGGTTCTCGGTTCTCGGTTCTCGGTTCTCGGTTCTCGGTTCTTAGTTCTCGGTTCTTAGTTCTCGGTTCTTAGTTCTCGGTTCTTAGTTCTCGGTTCTTAGTTCTCGGTTCTTAGTTCTCGGTTCTCGGTTCTCGGTTCTCGGTTCTCGATTCTCGGTTCTCGGTTCTCGGTTCTCGGTTCTCGGTTCTCGGTTCTCGGTTCTCGGTTCTCGGTTCTCGGTGCTCGGTTCTCGGTTCTCGGTTCTCGGTTCTCGGTTCTCGGTTCTCGGTTCTCGGTTCTCGGTTCTCGGTTCTCGGTTCTCGGTTCTCGGTTCTCGGTTCTCGGTTCTCGGTTCTCGGTTCTCGGTTCTCGGTTCTCGGTTCTCGGTTCTCGGTTCTCGGTTCTCGGTTCTCGGTTCTCGGTTCTCGGTTCTCGGTTCTCGGTTCTCGGTTCTCGGTTCTCGGTTCTCGGTTCTCGGTTCTCGGTTCTCGGTTCTCGGTTCTCGGTTCTCGGTTCTCGGTTCTCGGTTCTCGGTTCTCGGTTCTCGGTTCTTGGTTCTCGGTTCTCGGTTCTCGGTTCTCGGTTCTCGGTTCTCGGTTCTCGGTTCTCGGTTCTCGGTTCTCGGTTCTCGGTTCTCGGTTCTCGGTTCTCGGTTCTCGGTTCTCGGTTCTCGGTTCTCGGTTCTCGGTTCTCGGTTCTCGGTTCTCGGTTCTCGGTTCTCGGTTCTCGGTTCTCGGTTCTCGGTTCTCGGTTCTCGGTTCTCGGTTCTCGGTTCTCGGTTCTCGGTTCTCGGTTCTCGGTTCTCGGTTCTCGGTTCTCGGTTCTCGGTTCTCGGTTCTCGGTTCTCGGTTCTCGGTTCTCGGTTCTCTGATATAGGTGTATGTCGCCTTTTACGACAAGTGCGAGCATGAACGACGGCAATATTCTATAAGCAATTGCCACACTGTGGCGAAGATATACAAATGTATATACTCAAATATATCTAACATTGGCTTTGGTCGAAAACATGTTATTATAAGGGTCGTAGTTGAGTACTTCAGCGACAACTTAAACTACGCAGAGTGAATTGCCTGCGACAAGAAGAAAGCTGCTTTCACATTTTGATTTCAAACAACCTGAAAATAAAATCGGCTCTGTGGCTGGAGCTACCACAACACTAGAATTTTGCGACTCAGAAAGTCGCAAAGAAAGAAAGGTGAGGGTTCAAGATTCCACATATTTAAGTCCAAGAAGCAAACCAAAGACTGGTATCGTGATCGCATTTTAACAAAGGTCATGAAAAGGCTACAACAAAGACATCGACCAGCCAAATAAGGCGTTCTGCACGAGAAATTAGATGTCTATGGACAATGTTCTATTAATTGAATGTAGTTGTCGTCTTCAAGTGTTCAGTCTTTAGTTCCCGGATATTAGCCCCCACTAAAATGTGACTTTTGAGAACCAATAAGCTCTTTTTCGAAAGTTGCACCAATTTCGGGAATATTTTAATTAATACCACCCCCAGCATGTATGGTGCCCCGGCAGCTTACTCAAAACGTCGACATCGTAACCACACACTGGAAAAAACATCTCCAGCCAGCCAGAATCCCTGGAAAACTCCTTACTGTTTGAACCGGATCTAATGGCCTACCATCTAGAATCAAGAGAATTAAGAATCCAGATGCTAAAGATACAAATAGAAACGGAAACAATAAAGAGCAGATATGATTTAAACATTAAGTATCTAGCTTTATTTAATAATCAAAAAGTGAGGAAACCTAGGCATACATATATTGTAATGGAGAATCTTTCAGTCAGACGAACTCTAATACAAGGACTGCATATGTCATATTTCCTTTTTTTTTTGAAAATGTTACTCGTAGAAGCCTTTTTAAAACCCTTAACACGTTTAAAAATCACATTTGATGTCAAGTTAATGCGCAAATCGTAATACAAATTTTTGATCTTACCTAGCGTCAGATGTCTGATAATTGACGTCTGACGATTCGAGTCCCATTTCATTAAACGCTATTCCACTCACCTGGTTTTAATTATATTTCATAAACGAGTTCCTTTCTTTAACAAAGCAAATCTATCAGATGCTATTGCAAAATGTTGATTCATAGCACCACCGGCATTATGGCAATCTAGGACGACAACTTCCTTTCATCCCTCTTGAGCTTCTCCTTGTTGTAGTTCCACATCGAAGATCTGCATCAATTTACATTTTATTTCAGAGTTCATTTGTATGAATCCTTTAACAAAACCCCGTCTGTTTAAAGTGGAATCTTCTTGCTCTTGTTCATTGTGCGTAGGAATGGGAAACCTTTCAAAAGCTCCACACCGAAGCAAACAATGGCTGACAATCAGGTGACAATCCTTTCTGTGAAAAAAGGATTTCAAAACTCCAACAACCGACAACCCAAACAACTTTACACCGTCCCAGATAGTGGTTGACTTAATGCATGAGTAGTGTACGAATACTCTTCTACCTTGTCGTATACTTTTGAAACATCATTTTTCATGCTTTGTGTGTGCATGAAGTGGGATTATTCCCTCACCTCATCTCTCAACAAGGAACAGTTGAATTTCCTAGAATTAATGAAGCAAAGGGCCTTTCCATGACCAGAAACCAAACCAAGTCAAAATCATATAGAAACATAGTACGAGTATCTGTTTAGGTTTTTTTCTGTATTTTTTGAATTTTTCTCAAATGTGACGAACGAATATTAGCAAATGGCCACGAGGGAAATTCGATACCCGAAAGGATCATTTATTTGGTGAAAGCAAATTCAATTTGCCAGCAATATATTCAGTTTAACTGAGCATTTGATTGTCCGAGTTTCGCTTCATCTCAGTCCGGAGATGCGTAGGGGTGAAAGGGTTCGACTTTACAAAGTTATTACTTTTATTGCTTCCTGCAGATAAATGGTTGAGCGGTTGGTCATTTAGTGTTCCTCAGGCGATGGACATTGTAATAAATTTGGCCCCCTTACCGGAGAGGGTAAATATTTTTACAATTTTTATTTTTATTCACATTTTAAATTACACTTACAAGTATCATATATATTTTTCAAATAGGAATCATGTTATATACAATTAATATGTGCAACCTTAAAGACTTAAATTCTGGGATAAGAGTAAGAAAAAAATATTGATTGCTTTTTTCTGGTCGCTACAGAGCACTCAAATAAAGCACTAGTTCATTGTACAATAGTTCCTTGTATATTTATTTTATTACAATTTATCAGTCTTTCGTATAAGGCTTTCTTGGTAAAGTGTCTACAGTACCACATAAGCGACGAGTAGCTGCAGCCTGGATCGAGCGTAGGTCGGTTACTCACAAAGATAGTGTTTTTGAGTGTCGTCGTCACTGTCACCGCAAGTGTCGCTGGATGTTGTGCCATGTTGTGCCTAGACTTCGGGAAGCATTCGTTTGGTATGCCGCCATCCTGCAGAGTCATGCCATTTTTATAACGCTCCCTTGAAATCCGGCTTTCAATGGATGCCCTAACCGATGAAACAGGCAATCCTAACGTGGGCTCAGATTCTGAAAAACTCTTCTCTGAGCATTGCATATGAAGTCCTTCAGCGATCTCATTTCCCATGATACCATTGTGACCTGAGACCTTAACAAGGCATTGTAAATTCACTTACTGCACTTGCACTCTCGATCTGCCTTAGAAGCGGTAAGAGGATTCAGCAAGGTTTCAAGCATCTCCTCCTTCACCGACACTTCACAATTTCACTATTGCTTATAAAGAGTATTTTTTTTAGAGGTATACAAATTCAATATGAAATGAAATACTTGAATATAATGTTAATGTCTATGATATTAGATTTATTTAATAGATAATTTTATGCCATTTTTAAATATGATATCGGGCATATACGCTCTACAACTAGTTCCAACGAAGCGCAATAGTGAAGTCCAATTTTCGACAACTTTATCGAGCAACTGGGGCCGTATGTCAGCAATAACACGGCGAAGGTTGACTTAGAAATCCTCCAACGTTTCTAGTTTATCAGCATAGACTAGTGACTTCACATACCCTCAAAGAAAGTGATCTAAAGGTGTGAGATCACAGGATCGTGGAGGTCAGTTCACAGGTCCGTTACGCGAAATTATGCGCTCAGAAAAGGTTTACCGCAGTAAATCTTGTTGAAATCAAATCTCTCCATTGATGGCAACATTCTGGCCGGCATCGTCCTTAAAGAAATATGGGCCGATGATTCCACCAGCCCATAAAGCACACCAAACAGTGAGTTTTACTGGTTGTAAGGGTGTCTCGACAAAGGCGGGCCCCCGCCCAATTATCAAGGCCTCGCCCTTTAATGACGTTGTCTAATAATGAACGGGGGCAGAGCAAAGTACTGGTCTTATTGTAAACATCTTCAGATGACGCTACCGAAGGTTGCTACGATTTGATCAGTCACAAGTTGCCGGTCATAGGTCTTGTTGGCGGCTGGACCACCGGTAGTCCCTACCAGGACTTAAATCACGGTACCATGGGAGTCAGGAGCCCCCCGGATCTCGGTCCGGGCCTAACTTGTTAGAGGTAGGCCCCCTTGTGGGAGCGTCATGGTGGCTGTGGTTTAAACCCAAAATCGCGGGAAGGGTCTTACCTTGGGTTTTCCCTTGGTTTTTCCCTTGGGTTTTCCCTTGGTTTGATCCAATGTAGAGTTGCAATAAGTACTGGCTGCTGCGACCCTAAGAGCAGTAAGAGGTTTTAGGTCGGCCTCGACTCATACCAAGGGTGGAACTTGTGCCGGCAACACAGTTCCGAATTGGTATCTGAAACAGTGAAAATGTTTGGTGAGCGATGGCAAGGCGTATCCTTGCTCCCATGGATGTATGGGCATCCCGTAGGCTTAAGCCTTCACGGCAGGTACCTACGTTAAAACACAAGAGACATCTGTCTCGACAAAGGCTTCTGGATTTTCTCCACTCTAAATTCGGCAATTTTGCTTGTTTACATGGCTCAGGGCTCATCGGAGAACAAAATTTTGCGTTGAAAGTGAGGATCAAGCTGAATTATATTTTCAGCCATTCACAGAACCAACGACGCGTATAATGATCACGGCTATGATACCCGTTTACTGCCTTGGCGCGGGCGGAAGGTTAGAAGGAGGAGAAAGGAAAACATTGTTGTGATGTAGTGGTTTGAAACTCAGGTATATTTGGTTTCGATATTAGCTCTCCGGGGGTGGGAGTCCGAATAGGACGGAGAGTTTTTTCTTCACTCGGAGTGATTCGAAGGTTATCAATTTTCACGCTTGTTTTTGTGCTTGAAACTCTACAACAGCCAAATCTAAATGTCAGGGTTATGCCTTCAAACGCAGATTTTTCTGACTGAGTTCCAATTACACAAATGAAAAATTTGTCATGAGTAGGATTCGAACCTTGACACTCCGAGTGAGAAGCAATGCTAGTACCACTACACCACGGCCAGCCCAACAGACAGTACAGTTGCATTATCTGCTTACACTCGTACCTGGAAGAAGAATTCAAAACCATTGAGAGCGCTACGCATTAAGTCGACCAACTTGCACCATAGTAGTGAAGATAGGCATATTCAATGAAGTCCTATTTACCAGCATTGTTGTTTCACTACCAAAAGCACTTCAATTTAAAAGAGTGGCGGATTTTAAAGCGCATTTTCGCAGTTCCGCATAGGCATGTGGCACTTTGAACTTTAAAGTGTGACCGGTCCGCTTTTTTTTCTTAGCCTTATATTAAAAATCCTGAACACTCAGGTGAGGTTTGTCATTTGAGATTTGGTGCTGCTTTTGCCATCAAATTCTAAGAGTACGTTGAAAAGGAGAAGAAAAGAAATAAGGAGAAAAGCCTTCTTTTTTTTTAAACTTTAACAGATTTCGCCATAAGGCGAAACTTTTATTTGGCAACTGATTGAGCAGATACTCTATTATTTAGACAATAGAAAACATAGATGACACGTTGTGAAAAACAAAGCCAAACAAGCATATACGGGTACCTAATTGATAATTACTACCAGTCTGTACAAAACAGGCAGCGTATACAGGAAGTGGACTTCTTAATGTGAGTGGAAATCCTAATTGACTATCACTTGGGATAGGATCGACAGACGCTGACCTGAAAATGTCATTACGAATTCAGGACACAAGCAGTATCTTCCAATTTGAAGTTATGCATTAGAACCCCACAGCTAATACGAATGAGATCGGTTTCTGATAAGGGCAATTCCGCGTTTCCGATATGGATAACTGTTGCACTATTTGCCATTTTTTAAGTGTCAGTGTTTTCAATAAAGTTTAGCAATCCATCATAAATAGATTTGCACGACAAGAATGTAACCAAATGGTAGAAACTTATTTCTGAAATCAGTAAGCAGTTGCACGAACTTATCAATCGTTAATTTTATGGCCCAAAAAAGCGCTCATTTGGACATGCTATCCGCCGTGTTGTCGAAAGATTTCGGTAAAATTTAACGCGAACAACGCGTTCCGAAGTAAATATCGTCACAATTGATATATAATAAAGACCCGCATTTGCCAGTTGGCAGACCTGCACAGGAGATTGGGATTTGTCCGTCCACAACCTGGAACATTTTGCGAAAGGACGGTAACAGATTGTATCCTTAATGTATGAGGTGTACAATATAGTTATCAATTTGTAGTTATTTTAGTATCAAAACCAAACTACGTGAGCCTTAGCTTTAAGCTTTAGTCTCAATATAAGTTTGTTGATTAACAACGGTCACTTAAAATCTAACATTCTGTTTGCGAACGACTATATTAATGAAACCTCGTATTTCATGAATTTCTTTGTTCCCATGGATTCTTCGATCATATAAGATATGGGTCCTATGGATGTTGATATAATGCTTGTATAGGGCATTCCAAAAAGAGGTGTCATTTTGAACAATAATAGAAATATACAAGATTTTTTTTAAAAGTTGTGCTGTTTTTACTTTAATCTAAAGTACAAACTCTACGGTTAGTAATAGAATTCAATATCTTGCCAAATATTAGCCATGGCTCTTATTAAAAATATTCTTTTGCTGAAATTTTTCATAACATTTTCGCATAATTGCGGCTGTATTTCGCGAATAAAAGCTCTGCTATTTTGTTTTAGTACATGAGTCGTTGGTGGAGCATTGACGTAAACTACATCTTTAAGATAGCCTTAAAGGAAAAAGTCTAATGATGTTAAATCGCACTATCTCGGCCGTCAATTGAAGTCTCCACTTCGTGAAATCACCCTTCTTGGAAATTTGTCACGCAATAGCGCCATTGTTTCACCAGCTATATGACAAGCGGCAACGTTCTGCTGAAAACAAATATCTTTCACGCCCATAGCATCAAGTCCAGGCAAGAAAAAGTTACTCAACATCTTTCGGTAACGAAATTCATTCACTAGCATCTTTTTCGAAAAAATATGGACCAATGACATCTCTAGCCCAAAAACCGCACCAAACTGTCAGTTGTTGTGAATAGAGATATTGGTCCACTATTTCTCTTGAGTTTTCGGAGCCCCAGATGCGATGGTATTTGTTGCTTACGCACTCTGACAAATGGAAATGAGCCTCATCACTAAGAATAATTTTGTGTAAGGAATCATAATCTGGTTCATTCATTTCCAGCAGCCATTCAGCGAAAGTACGACGTCGTCGTTCGTACTGGCTTCAATTCTTGAGTCAAATGGACCTTATATGTAGGCCAAGTTCCTTTTGCAAAATACGGTGCAAAGTGGTTCCGGATAGGCCCAATTCCTGTGATCGTCTCGAAATGAGCACACCTGAGTGTGCCCCCCGTTGCAGTGGGAATATTTTCTGCTGACCTTGCCGGATGAATACTTTCTGAAGTCTTCACATCGCTAACCTGTCCGAGGCGTTTGATGACGAACAATGACTGTGGCTGTTGTTCGATGACAGTAGACAGAGTGTTATCTATAGGTATGGTGCTGTTACTGGATGTTATCCCTTCTGATATTCAATTGGTGCAAGATTTCAAGCGTCGAGCATTTTCCGCAAAATGATCTGGTTCAGTCATGAGGTTCAGGTAGGCTTAAGCTTTTAAGCTTATTCGGAGTGAAAACAACTCGCAAGTGACACTTCAGAGACTATACCACTCACAAAAATATACTGCATGGTGTGGCTTGTACGCTGATGTCATCAGAGTCTTATTCCTTTAAAAATGAGGCAGGAGCTTGTGTTGTACTCAACGGTGACCGATACAGAAAGATGACCAACAAATATTTGTTTCCAAATTTTCGTGACGTCGAAGTGGTCGATGTGTGGATGCAGTAGGATGGGGCTAAGTATCATACTACTAATGCTACCAATTTATTGAGTGTCATCACCAACGATAGAGTACTACCTCCGTTCATTTCGGAGGAAGAGCTCCAAACGATCTTCGAATCACTTAGAAGAAAGAAATCAGTGGGAACCGATAAAATACCGAACATTGTGCTTCGACATCTCCCACTAGAAGCGGTAAACATTTATAGCACCCTGTTTAATAATGCAATGAATAATGCACATTGTCCAGCGCATTGGAAAACTGCGGTGGTACATCCCATCCCCAAAAGGGATAAAGACACTTCCACTCCGGCGAATCTCCGCTCGATCAGTTTTCTTCCAAACATCAGTAAGGTTTTCGAGAAGGTGATCAATAGAGTCCTGACTAAGTGGGTTGAGGACAAACATATAAGTTCCAGATAATCAATTCGGTTTCAAGGCGGGGCATAATATCATTCATGCTGCGTCTAAACTGATTTCTGATATCCAATGGAATAAAGGTAAGAACCAGTGCACTGGTGTCTGCCTGATCGAATGACAGGTTGGGCATTAGTAAACCACTGCTGTATATTCTTTTTAATATGTTCTCCAGTAGACAGTTCATTGTGAAGAATGGCGATGTGACTTCTGCTGGAACTTTTAACATTAAAAACGGTCTGCAACAAGGTGCGGTAAATTCGCCCATCCTATTCAGCATTTACACAAGTGATCTTCACCATGCCATAGAGTACTCAGACGACCTAATCGCGTACAGATCGGGTCCAAAGATAGAGGCCATTAATGTGCTTTTGCAGCGTGACTTCGATAAAATTAAGCGATATTGCGACAACTGGAAGTTGAAAATCAACTTTCTGAAGTCGGAAACCATTCTGTTTAGGACGCCTTTGTCTGGGGCCTCTAGGGATACCAGAAAGAATTGGCGACAGTTCTCGATCGTGTGGCAGCACGGGCAGCCACTTGCTTGTCGAAATGTAGTCAAATTGGGATCTGGCAAGATCAATATCTGTATTTTAAGAAACATATAGATGTTGCTCTGGCCAGAGCCAAAGGTGTTTTTGCCCTTACAAAGAGACTGTTTTATAACAGCCAACTCGATGCGAGGGTGAAGGTGATCTGCTATATGGCCCTTATCAGGCCTATGCTTGTATTTGGATGTCCCGTGTGGTTCAACGTGAGAGCCAGTTTATTGGAAAAGATTCGGGTGTTTGACAGGGCTTGTCTTCGCTTATACAGAACACCAGAGTCTCAGTAAATAAAATTCTATCGCAATGAGGTCTTGTACAATAGGGCGGACCTAATAAGAGTGGACAATTTCGTCAGTAAGTTGACTCGAAGACACGTTGCAAGAGCAATGATCTCATCGAGCAATCTGATATCCGGGGCTTACTACCCCAATTATATGTATAACGAGAGAGTTCGCTTTGACGGCTTTATTCCTCCTGAAGCGTTCCTCTATTTAGATAGCAAAGGTCTGATCCAGGACAGATTGGCGGTGCCGCTAATCTTCCACGTCGCTCAAACAGCTGCGGACAAGCAACTCAACTACGACAGAGACGTCGCACATGGCAGTGCGAAGCGTCTCCGGTTCAGTAGGGCGGTAGTGAGTCGCGACATGAGAGATGTTTCTCAGCAGCACCAGCAATTTTCGTGGCTAGTCGAAGGGGAGGATGCTTCGTCATCGAATGCCTCCAGTAATAGATAGCTTCATCTGAAGCAAAGTGGGTCAGCCTAATTTCTTTTAGTAACAAAAAAAAATAAATAAAAATAAAAAATGTTTTTTTATTGTATGGCCTGGAAATTGAATGCAGATTCCCTCACGCAGTGGGCGACGAACTTAATTACTAAGCCGCATCGGCTACTGAAATACTCTTTCTATTTTTTTATCTACCGCCCATCCAATGTTTGTTAAGAACGGTTTAAAGTTGGAGCAGTGTTTTCCACAAAACATCTAGATAGCAGTTGTAAGATTGACAGTTTAGCTGGTGTTTTATCTGCTGTATCTTTAATCTGTAATTAATAACAGCTTCCCATTGAAATGGTATCTTACCCCGAGGTAGGTAGGTTAATTCCTAAGCTCTTTCGAAGTCGCTATTATCCATATGCAGTTAGACAGTTAACCAATATTCTTTTCATGTTGATAACGTAAACAGATGATTGCATCCAACTTCAAAATCTCAGTCGCGCAAATATTTTTCACGGATCTCTGGTGGCCTTTTTTACATTTAAGAGAGGTCCCTTATTTATTACCATACTACGAGATTTCGAAGCTTGGTTGAATTGTACCTGGGTATGAAACTTTCCAGTCGCATCTCTTTCAAATATCTGTTTCGGATTATCGTATTCCAACATGAAAAATGTGAATTTCCATCAAACGTTTGACTGCAGTTTCATTCCCCGATGCATTAGTATTCGAAGTGAATTTTTTTCAAATTTATAAAAATGCGCCAAAATCAGGAAACTTCACCTTGGTATTATTGGTCCCGCTTTTGCATAGAAAATGACCAATATGTGATGACCACAACATACCGAATTGATGTTTATCCAGTTTAACATATCTGTGACTCCAGGGTTATATAAACATGTTTGGACATTCTATGGATACTATTTCACACTAGAGTAAAGTAAACTTAACTTTTTACTTTTCTAACTACCGTCATTTCGAGAATACTCATCTGACAAAAATGTGAAATATTTAGTCGTAACTTCGTGATTTTTGTGTCTGATGTTGAAATATCCGTATTGCCGAAGCAATTTGTCTGGAATGTCCTCCTTATCCGAGTGTGTATCTCTGTAACTAATTGAGCGAAATTAGCGATTCAGTTCTTCACAGATATTTTATTTTAACCCCCCAGAAGAAATAATATTTCTTCTGCAATGCCCAATGGTACCACCCACTGTGTGGATTCTCTGAAATACCAGGACAATACGACATCGATTTAGACTTCACATAACTACTCGTATTTCTCATGTTCTGAAGGCTGCCACTTTTTTTGAGCTGAAGATATTTTATTTTAATTTCCTCCTTGGCTAAGTACTCTTTTATCAAGTATTGCAAATCTATGCAATTTATAGCCTTAACTGGTTTAATAAAAACACAAACACACACCCAGACTATTTGCCACACTGCGGAGAGAGACAGGAGCTGGGGGGATTCTTCTACCAATAAAAGTGTTTAGCTAAACAGTCGCCATTTTTATTACCTCGAAGATGAAACTCTAGAAGAAGTAAACAGTAGAGGAAAGTCTTTTGTTCATCCTTTTCGGTGGTCCTTGGAAGAGTGCTTTTAACGATATTGCCACTTAAGAGGAATGGGGTTGAGGAGAGAATGAACGACACAAGGACATACATTGCTTCTGGAGAAGCCTCTCACAACAAGACACATATGTGTGACACATCCTCCTGGCAGGGGGGCCACAAAAGTGTATATTTGATTATTTTCACTGGTCGTTTTTGGTCTTTTTTGTGTTGTTTTTGTTTTATTTTTTTTTCACTGCCTTCTCTAGTTGGATCTTTTATTTCAATGGACCAGGATTTGTGGTAGTGGAAGTGGAAGTGGAAGTGGCAGTGGTAAGTTAAAACAAACGGAGCGTAAAAACATAATAAATTTTTCCATTTTGTAGAGTGCCCGCATTCGCAAAAGTCCTTTGTCGAGGACTACAACTAGTAGAAGCACCAAGTATGTTACACCTAAGACAAACAGAACTCTAAAGAAAACTCTTTAACTGCGTTGCCAATGTGGCAATATGGTGCTACCACATTATGAGTTACCAAAACCTTCAAATGGCACACACTATATTTGACACATGGCATCTAAAATTTTATTATTGAAATGCGAGTGGTGAAATGAAAACTCTTCAAAATAGTCAACCCTTTAAAGAAAAGATTGATTTAAAAGTTCGCGGCTTAGAAGAAAGCTGAAAGAATACTCCAACTCGTTGTATTTCACAATATGTTTTCAAAATGTTTGACTAAGGATTCAACTAATCCTCAAAGCCTGTTCCATATGACAACAAGTGATAACATAACCATAAACATAGCTAGCTAGGGTCATATACATAAAAGGCTTCTTCCAACATGGAATAGTGGAATACAATGGTGTCATGCATCGCACCGTAAATAGTTGAACACACGTGATGATATCTCTTTCTAGAGTAGGGCTGCAAAAGAAAATTATAAATCAAAAATTATCAGCACTGGTTCAAGTATAATCGGATTAGTCATCACCTTTGGTTGTTTCTTCGCTGCAACTCGTGAAGCAACATTAAATCAGTTATACATATATGGAGAACATGGTTTTAAGGACTTCAGATGGCAAACATAATAGCGACAAACCACTCGTGCTTATCCCGAATGTCCCGGCAGTTCTGATTCCGAAAGCTGTGGTTATCCTACTGGTCCGTGAACCTAGGAGTTAGTAGAACTTGCGATTCCAATGACTCCTGCAGCTGCTTCTGAGTCATACTCTGAGTTGAAATTATAGAGAAAATGTGACGGAACTCTGAATATTTATATGTAGATGCGCGAGCGACCTACCGCGCAAAGAGATACTCGTACAATCAAAGGATCAAATACTGAGGCGGCTTTCCAACAAATTAATTCATAGAAGTGTCGAATAAGTCTAAAAATTTTGTAATTTTATAGGTTTCTCCACGCGAAACGTCCCTACAGCCGGAAAATATTTGATGGAAAGCAGCTAAGGTTGTTGAACCATAAATAGTTCTAAACTATTTTATAACGAGCGTCTCAAGGCGCCGAAAATAACACCTAAAGTTCCAAAAGGTGTTAGGTAAATCCTCCTCAATGAATACCGGAGCACTCAGACAGAGAACCATGATACTTTATTGTACTCCAGAAAAAGGGTCCTTATCATATGATATATGGTCACCAATAATGCGAATGTTACGGAAGGAGATGAGTAAGCAGCTTAACTTCACCTGATATGTATATGATATGTTCACCTTAGCAGACTATCAGCTGGAAAATATTATTAAATCTTCGGGATGAAATTGGGCCTCAACAAGCCTCTTCAGTTAGCCAGCACTTTAGCTAACTGCCTCCAGTTATGCACTCCAAGTCGGTTGAAGTTCGCTTCTACAATACTTGTGCGCACCAGTCAAGGTTAGTCCTTCTTCAACTGCGTTTTCCCTCCTGGTTAAATTCGTAGACCATTCGTTCTACATGTCCTAGCCATCTCATGCGACTGATGCGCCGTTTTCTGACAAGGTCGATGTCGATAGTTTGTCATTGAAATTTCTCCTCCAAAGCCCGTCAACCCAAATGGGAATTTTCTCTCGAAACGACTAAGGACATTTTCATTCGCTTTCGATAGAGTCAATGTTTCAGGCCCATAAAGTAGGACCGGAATGATCAGGGTGTTGTATAGAGTCTCCTTAATATTTCAGGATAGGGCATTACTACTCAATTGCCAAATCTCAAAGTGACAAAGTGCCTACAGTTCCGGAACCCACAATACACAACGCAGAGACAGTACTTCGAGGTGTAGTCACTTATACCTTGTGCACTGGGGGCTTAGGCTCGTTATGATGCCAGTGAGTAGTCTTATGTCTTTCTAACTGAGGAACAGCACTTCGGGAAGCATTTATTTGATTCGCCGGCATCCGGCATCTGAGAGAATCTCTCCTGTGAGACTTGTCTAGCATGACTCAGTTAATTCAGACTACCGTTCAGAGAAATGTTACATCTTGGAACTAGAGGTAATAGTAGGACTTTAAACGTAGCTTAGAGCTCGAAACATAGTGTCTGACTTTTTAACGTACACCACCTGTCATGGAGACTTCTGTTTACGGGATGCCCATACATCCATGGGGACAAGGATACGCCTTGCCATAGCTCTGCCGCTTTCCTGAGATACCAAATCGGAACTGTGTTGCTGGCACAAATTCCACCCTTGGTATGAGTCGAGGCCAACCTAAAACCTCTTACTGCTCTTAGGGTCGCTACACCTAGTCCAAGCGCTCGAAACAGATGCAATAGGCGTGTGGATCCAAAGGACCCTTTTTAGTAAGAAGCCCCATGTCTTGTTGAAAAATCATTCACACTGAAATAAAGCCAACAGCGTGGCTAATAAAGGAGCTCCCTATCCAGTATGACACAAAAATTTGATCCTAAGCTTCGTTGGAAAAACAGATGGTGATACTGTTCAGATCTAGACGAGTCAGGCCAGTTTTACTTACATGAAGTTCAACCATTCTCCCCATGTTTTTCAACATGAAGAACCTCAGACTCATTGATTAGAATCCATGTCATGTTTTCTGATTTTTGTTATAAGGGCTGTTCCCCAGGGGTTCGGTATATACGTTATGCTATTGTCAAAATAGCCTTCAAGAGTTTGTTCAGAGTTGCAGCAAATGATCTATTCGTTTTGGTAACATAACCGGATAGATGCCATCCACAACAACAGCGTATTTGGTGACCTCACCCGCCACATACTCAGCTCATTAGCAGCTCGTTGTGAGTTGTGTTGGAATGTTTCACCGATTATTTCGATCTTGTCATAAAAGTTCTTATAAGAAATATATGTCTTGTTTAGAACTTTTCGGGTTTCTTAATTTAATAGCTGGAAATCTGCATGAAACAGACAATATGCCGGTGTTTTCCCTAACTTGACATCAATCAACATATTCGCTAAGGACAGATTTCAGGTTCTGTGCAGCTTTCTCTATTGTCCTTTTTGTTTCGTGTGAGTTTAAGTAATGCATTGACGGACTTGCCGAGCTCCTAGTTCTTCGGGGATTTTTGCCGATACCTCGCATTCTATTCTGAATTTGATGTACTATACCTACAAATGTCCTGACATAGAAATCTCTGACAGTATTTTCCAGCTGATAATCTTCGTTATGTTGAATTGATTGAGTAATTATCAATTTCAGATCGACCAATGACAAACAAATACGTGTCTAACGACCAAGATACCACGTGTCATACAGACCAAATGACGCACAGTGTTTTGCCCTCAAATCTGACAGATCAAATACGCAATAGAAGGAAGAATTTAAAGTTGTTGATCTTAGATTCAATTTTCATTAACATAGCCTGTTCACAAGCTATGTCAGCTACAATCTGTAAGCATTGAAACTCACATACAATCACCGGCAGTTCACCTTCTGATGACAAATGAAGCTGTTCTGAAACCCTGGACTCATAGAACTCAGTTTTATTTAGTCGATGATTGATATTGCTAAAGAAATGTGCTGCATTTCTTGTTCTGAACCCGTGTAGTTGCAATCAAGATGCAACTAGCCCAAATGCAAAAGACAGAAGTGAAACGTATTACAAACTCGAAAATGAACACAAACATTTAACTATTAACTTCTCTTAGAGACGACTCGGAGACCACTGAATCCGCCGTATTCTAGACTTTAACGATTTCTCTGCGGATGTCGAATCCAATGGCCTCAACCTGATATGGCAGCAACTTCAGAAAAATACAGATGTGTAGATGGAGATAAAGAGAACTTCTGCGATCAATCAATCTATAAACAGCTTTCATTCTTTGAGTGACCGGATCTTTCAACCGAATTGCGCTGCAATAAAAAGAGGAAATAGAAAATTGCAAATTGTGGAATCATTATATAATGAAAATATTACATGCCACAAGGCTCAATACTTTTTTCCCACCATCTCTCGAATGTGTTCCACTGAACAGTTATTAAAACCCGGCAACTCCATTTACACCAGCAGAAAGCCGACACAGAAAAATAAATTAAAATCAAAGAAAATTTGGGAAAAAAGACAAAAAATATCAAAAGGATGAGCATGGGCTGTGTGAAAGACACCATACACACATCCGCCGCATTGCCGGTTGTATCTATCACACTTGATATGTTACACTAGGCACTAGGGATATGATTATGCAGGAATACTGTGCGAATGAATTCGCAACGCTATCACTGCCATACTCAGGACCCTTGTCGCAGTTGTTACACTCATAGTTTCTTCTCCTACCACAATCACCATCCATGTTGGTGGGTGGAACGGCGACACAAGAAAAAAGAAATGCTTTTCTCTTTCATGTCTGCTGCCGACATCAGAAATAGATAGCTGCAATGGAAGAATGTATACTCGTTCGTATCTATAGAGCCTTTTCATATCCCTTGTCTTGAGATTTGTCCTCCACGAATTGCAACTTGCTTAAGAGTTTACGTTTTCCACATCGACATAAGGCAACATAAGGAGCAGAAAGCAGAAGGCAGATACCAGAGACGAGATACCAAATAGCAGATAGCAGAGGGAAGCATTCTTCAGAATAGTCGTTTTGGTAGCAATGGTATTCCGGGTGTCAATGGTGGGAGTGGTTAAGGTTGGTTATTGTTTTGGGTTTTTCTTTCCGTTTTTATCGTACACCCTATTTTCCCGCATTTTCTGTTTGCTTCCTTTCCGCGCTGTGACTACTTCGCTCCGTACCCAGCAAGCAGTGGGAACTTTCCAGATCCTCATAATGATATCTTTTGTCATAAGGATGTTCACATGGAGCGTTGCTATCTCCATGCTGTCTGCACCCCCCCCTTTCAAACAGAGAAAAAGAATTCTTTTATGTTCTCTTATCCGATGGATAGATACTTAAAGTTTATTTGTCCATTGTGAACAGATATAGAATGTGTGGTCATTCTTTGGAGTTTTTGTTGACCAATCGAATTGCTAATAGAATTTAATCGTACCCACTCGCCCAGAGGGGTGGATTTCCCGATTTTTTTCCTTTTCATTTTCCTTTTTCCATCGCAACAATAACATCAAAAGCGTTTGGTTTCAACTTAAAATGGTCGAAAGGACAACAAACATGCGAGAGAGTCGTTTGGAATTATTATCTCTGGTCAATTTATTTTTGAAGACGTTAAAATTGTCTTGGATATGTGTAAGTATTCCCTGCAGGACAATTTGAAAGGGTAGAAGGGAAAAGTTACAAAGAAAAAAAAACAACAACCATCACAGACTCGATGATATTTGTTCAGCAGTGTTAAATGGCCGAGCGACAAAGGAAGTTTTTCTTTTGAGTAGCAATTGTCAATTTGAGGGTGAATTTGAAGTAGACATTTCGCTAACCTGAGGGCGTTTTTAGGATTGTTTTTCTTCTAGAAAAATCTGATACCGAAGGTATTTATAATCTTTTGAAGGCTCGTTTTGTTTTACAGAAAAACTATCTCATTAAAATGCTACGGATTATTTTTTTTCTTATCAGAAGGACTGACAAGATGGTGAGTTTCATAGAGTATCCAACTCAAACTGTTGCAACATCCTTCTATTGACTTTTTGAGATGTTATTTTACGTTCCCATTGTAGACACTAGATACTGGTCAGGCCCAAATGGACTTGAAAACAAAGTTAAAATTTGTACATGGAATATTCGGACCTTGAACCAAACAACTAGCGTTATTCCGAAAGTGGGTGGTAGGGCCGGAAAAAAATAGGAATAAAAACTGTGCCATATACTACGATTACTGCTGTGACTTATGAAGAACGCCAGGTTTAGGCAAGGAGTCTGAGCTATCGGCACGTCAGCGATCAGATTGTAATAATTCGTATCAAGGCTATGCGCTCAGGCCCCTAAAAAATAAATTGACGAATCTAGCAGAGAACTTACAAGCAATGCCTGAAGTATGACGCTAAAATCGTTTAAGGTGATTAAAACCCAAAACTAAGAAAGAGGGCTTCTTTGGCAGGACTATCGGAAAGCTGACGCTAAAATCGTTTAAGATGGTTAAAGCCCAAAAATAAGAAAGCGGGCTTTTTGGGAGCACTATCAGAAAACATAGCCCACACGACACTACGTCTAGAAACGAACTTAGGCTGATTGAATTTGCTGCTGTGCAATGACGTATACTAGGTCATCATTTTCTCATCTCAACATTTATTATAAGAAGATTTAAGGTTGAACAGCTACAATCTCAACAATCCGCAAGAACCTAAGCCGGCCACGTATAATTTAACCTCTTGTCAACGGTTTTGCAAGATCCATTTAGTGCTGAAGATCAGTAGCATCGATTCCAATAAGTCGTCCCAACTTATGTACTGAGTTTCACCCAACCACCCTTGCGAAACTTCTGGTTTGAAGAGAGGAAAGAAAGAAAGAATATTTTCTGGAGTAACAAGAAAGACCATGAGAAGCACGTCGTCGTCGGGTAAATGGAAAGCTGCCACTCCAGGAACAACACTCAAAATTTTTACAAACAAATAATAAAAAAAAAATCTCTGAAGCCAACAAGACCTGAGCAGAATGTTAGGCAAGGAGATTTAGAACTTCGAGGATCATGGCTGCCGAGCGAATGGCCCATCCACCGAATACTTAAGGCTCATACATCAAATCATTTCCACGATTTGATTGGGGGAAAAGAAATTTTCTTAACCGCGCCAACTATAGAAACGTCTGAAATATTGTGTGAACACGTGGAACCATTTATCAGAAATCTGATTAGTCCCTATGAGAACGGTTTTGGAAAATCAATCCCTAAGAAGCCCAGTGTTATAAAATGCAATTTCATACTGTCGAAAAAGACTCCTAGGAAAACATGCGAATTACTCGGAAAGATAAAAAAGTCTCAAAATGAAGTAATCGCCAAGAATTTTCCGAAAAATTCCAGCGCCAAAATAATTTCAAACGAAATTTCTTAACAATTTGCTAACCAAGCTTCCAAAACTATTCATAATTGTGATACTGGTCATCGAAACCGATATGTTGTACACTTCATATAAATAAAGCCAACTAATGAATAGGAAGAGCTTAATACGAGTATGTTGAGGGGTCTAAGCCCAGATAAGGGTCCAGGAGCTGGTAATGTAAGGTCAATTGAAAACTCAACGCAGCCTTTTTAGCCCCAATCGTATGAACGATAAGAAACAGAAGCCTTGAGCAAGGCGTGATACCTACCCGATGTTAAAGAGCAGTGTTACAAAAAAAAAAAAAAATACGATGATTACAGACCAATCTCTACCTTGCTAGTAGTCAAAAAGGGTGTGGAAGATATTCTCGTGCGACGCTTAAACAGTACGCAAACTATACTGTAAACAAATCAGTACAGATTTCAAAAAGGAAATAACACCAGAACAGTGTTGGGAGCGTTTTCTAACTTGGTGACCACGAACTTCAATAAAAACCATCATGTATTCATAATGCACGTAGATTTCAGTAAGACTCTTAATCCTGACCGACTAATTCAAGCGTTAAGCGGAATCGGTGGGACTTGGGGAGTGGATGGAGAATTATTTATCCAAAACAAAAGCAAATGTTAAAATACTGAACACAATGAATAATGACACAAACAGTCAGTACGGTGTTCCACAAAGTGCTTAATTAGGACCATTGCCATTCATACTCTACGAACGAGGCACAGTTTCTGCATATACGGATGACATAGCAGTCGTTGTAAAACACAAGTACCTTGCAACCCCAACAATATTAAAGCAACAAGAGTTTGACAATCTTTCGAAGTGTGGCACCTGTAATGGTTTGGTAACGAAAACGGAAGCAAACCCACCAAAATCTTTGATCTCATAACAAAAAAAAGCCAATACCTGTGGCACAGTCTTTCAAAAATCTGTGCAACTTCTTTATGATTTGTAGAAGGGAGTAAACTGTCACTGATGGTCTTGCAAATATTCAAACAGAAGTGTCAAAAAACGGTTTAGTTGTGACAAAATCAAGTGTATGCTGTCAACAAGAAGAGGCAGCCATACTTTTGAGGTAGTTAGGGTCTTATCTACCTAAACTTCGATATGTACTCTGATAATAACACTTCCTCAGAAAACAAAATGTAGTATTACACTTGTCAATCGCTGTTTCTTTGGCCTGAGAAGGAAATCGAGTAACAAAGCTATTTGAAGAAACGCTCAGAAGTGCTCTTTGCTGCTCTTCTGCTCGTTGGCGCAGATTACTCTTTGGATAAAGATAAGCGTGATCGTTTTGAACGGAAGATTTTTAGATTTTTTTCCTGGTCAGAAAAGTGTGCAATAGTCGCATAAGTCGCGACTGAATGTTAACGCTCCGAGTCAAGGGGTCTTCGATTCATACCCGAAGGGACAACGCAGTAAAGGAATTTGTTAAATTGAAATGCGAGCTCAAGTTTAAATTGGACACAAAAAAGCGCCATCTGAGTGAAGCCCAATTTCACCCAGAGTTTAGCGCAATATCGGTTAGTATTGTAAATAAAGTAAGCACTTCATTACGAAACCAACAAAAATTGAGTAGAATTTTTTAAACGATTTATTGGAATAACTTTTAAAGATTGCAATTGCTATAAAATGCAACTGCCTTTACCAATCGAGTGTCTACCCTACTTTTATGATATCCTGTAGCGTTAGCAAAGTAAATATGTCATAAGCAGACCTATCAGCAAATCCACATAAACAAGTGATATGCTAGGTGTGTTCATTACAATCTTCCTGTTAGAACCAGTAAACCAGTGCTATAACTCTGAAATCACACCTAAAAAGGACGACAAGCACTCATACCTCTTTCGCCTGATTGAATGATCTATGGTATTTCATTGTAAGCCAGCCCTCGCTTGCTCTATTTACAACGGTAGTTACCGACAGAGCGTCAGTATACAAATGCACCACCGCGCGATAATTCTTTTAAATAGATGTCAGTGTTTGGGTCTGCGTTTTCGAAAAATCGGCAATGTAGATATTCCGTCATATACGTCTGATTCATAACTCGTAATCTTTTTACGATTTTATCCAATTATTAAGAGTTGCCTGGAGAGCAGTTGCTTATTATTGACGAAAAGAAGAGAAGTCATTCAGGGTCGAAAATCTTACACGACGTTAAAAGCAACGGACTTTGTACACAGCCCTGATGCACTCCAACCTTAACTTCGTCTTATTCTTGCTGTGCATTTAGCTTTAGTTATAATGTCATTGTACATATCACATATCATATACTCGTAAGATATCTGGTAGTTAATTGAACCAGTTTTCCAAATCGATGAAAATGATATGCAGATCTTTCAAAGCGTTGCGATATTTCTTCAACATTACCTGTAGACTTGGAATCAGGTAATATGTCGATCTGCCATCCACAAAGCCGCATTGACTCGATTTTAAAAATATTGCGCTATCGACTATCTATAACTCTCATATACAAATCGTTATTTGAGTGATAAGAGTGATGAACTTCAATTCCATTATTACAAAAGAGATGACGTAAAGCAAATCTTAAAAATTTCTTTCGAACACTATCAATTTTACTTATATCCAGACAACACAACCGTGATCTAGGATAGGACTTACTATGCTACAAAACAGAGCCTTCAGAGTATAAGAATCCTTAAAATCCGAAAAGTTGCTTTTAATGTACCCTAAAAATGAATAGTCTTTTGAAACAACGTAGTCGAAATGAAGGTGAAATCTTAGTTTGCTGTTAAAAACTACAACAAAGCCTTTACATTTCTCAACTACATTTATTTAATAACAATAACAACGTTTTGATAAGGCAGGAAGATCATTAGTAAAAAGTATGAATTTACTAATCTCAGGAGCACCCGAGAAAACTAAGATCTCCTTGGAGAAACAATCACCTATAGAGAAACACTGTTTCCTGCCATGCCAATAAGTTTTAAACCACAGCAGCAAAGTGTCATAAAACCGTGCTATTAGCTTTTCGAAACGGATAGTCACTAAACGCTTTTACAAAATCAGTATAAACTACATCGACTTGCTTATGCATTTCTAAAGAATTGATGCAGAAATTTGTAAGCTAAACTAAGTCTGATGTAGTTGATTGGCCCTTCCAAAAACCATGTTGGAATTTACTAATATGTTGCTTGAGTTTATCTTTTACAAGTCTTAGCAAGAGCTTAGGAATAACTGATAGTTTGGCAATAATTGGAAATAAGCTGTTTGTTACCAGACTTGTATATTGGTTCTATGGTAAAAATTTTGCATACATCGGGAAAAACGCCACCAGAAATTGATGGATTAAACAATTCAGGCAAAGAGATCCAGAGCAATGATGTAGAACGATGGGGAAATCCAAAAATGTATGCTTTTCTCTTTCAAACGAAAAACATGAGCAATTAAAAATACTGTAGACGGAAGGGAATGAACATACAGATGTATTGAAATCTTCAGATACAAAGACAAACTCTAACATTGGATTTCGGTAATTGGTGACATAATTAATTTGATTCAAGTAATTGGACAAAAAAGAATCTATTAATAAAATTTCGATATCAGAAGATAATATAATTGGCAATAGCTTAGTGTCATTAATTTGTGACCAAATAATTTCACCACAATTAAAATCGCCAAATACAACAACATTATATAGGGGAACCAGATAGCAATGATAGTTTTCCCAATTGTTATATTTCAGCAGCTGTCAAAGTTACCATTGACATCCAGCTGCTAAAATATTCAGTAAGGTTTTCCATTTCATAATGCATCGTTTAATGCTTGCCGAACGTGCGGAAATTATTAAAAAATATTATCGAAATTCCGGCTCAGTTGTAAATACGCAACGTGCATTTCGTCATGAGGTCGGTCATCATCATGGCTTCAGTGTATAGACAATTCCTTTGAGCGTGAGTACACTCTTTTGAATCTTAAGCCACCAACCATACAGAGATTGGTGCGAAATGAAGAAAACATATCCATCGTAGCACGGCCAGTATCGAAGAAGATCTAGAAATGTCGATTCTACGCCGATTAGTTAAATTGGGTATAGCTAGAGAGTCAACCCGGCTTATTTTGCAGTTGGATTTGGTCCTAAATCCGTATAAGACTGTGCTGACGAAAGATTTGAAGCCGAACGACCATAGACAACGGCGTGAGTTCGCTAATTGGGCTCTGGAAATGTTGGCCGGAGATCCGGATTTTGGCCAAAAAATCATCTTTTCGGACTATGCCCATTTTTGGCTGAGCGGCTATGTCAACAAATAAAATTTTCATTATTAAAGCGAACACAATCCACAAGTGTGCGGCCAAACATCAATGTTTGGTGCGGTTTAGAGTATAGCGGCATCATCAGACCTTATTTCTTTGGAAATGAGGAAACAGACACCGTTACCGTCTATACCTCAGATAGAGCAACTTTCCATGGTCAGATCTCAACAACATCGATATATCCGAGCTGTGGTTCCAACGAGAAGGCGATACATGTTATACAAGCAACGCAACACTCAAAGTTGTGAAGGAGAAATTTGGCGACTGGATCATCTCATGGCGAGCGGTCAACAATTGGCCGCCGTGATCATGCGATTTGAACAACTCGATTATTTTCTCTGGGGCTACGTCAACTCCTTAGTCTGCGCTAATAAACCAACCACTTTGGACCAGCTCGAGGCCGACATTCGACACGCTATTGCCGGAATAACGCCGCTCATCAAAAAATGGCCATTTAAATGATGTGCTCTTCCACACATAATGGCATGAATGTAGCTTCAAAATAAAGCCAGAATAAATTTTATATCTCACACCGTTGTTGTTTTATTTAAGTTTTTTTTCCTATCGTTCTTATCTGGACACCATTTAATTACAAACTGTTGTAGTATGGCAACCCTATCAATATTCTCCATATGCTTGTTGTAAATCGGATGATAAGCTTTTTAAATAAAACTGAAATCTTTAACCCTATCCAATTTGACTTTCGGAAAGGGAAATTATCTGAAGATGCCCTTCTACAGTTTTATTCCCAAATGATGCCAAGCCTCGACAGAAAAGAGCTCACAGCTTATTTTTTTTATCGACATCACCAAGGCATTTTACATTTGATATTGGAAAAAAAATTGTTGAAAATAGATTAAGTAAGAAATGCAGTAAATTTTCCCAATTTGGGTGTTCCCCAAGGCTCTGTTCTGGGGCCAATTTTGGTTTTAAATTTACATAAATTCCCTTTTTAAACTAAATATTAAAATTTCTCCAACTGCCTTTACTGTTGAAGTAGGCTTTTCTTATAGCCTTGTTGCCATTGGAGTCTGTCTTAAATTGAGATCCTCATTTACTACGAATCTGGTTTAATAATTAATTAATCAGTTATTAGTTCCAATTTGTCTTCTAATCAAAAACTAGAACCCGATAATCATTTCCACGCACCGGATTATAAAAGATACAATCTGTTAAATTGTACCTGCGCTGTTGATAGTTCATCTCTCACTTTCCGCAGGGATCTGAACCGTAGACGAACTTAAATACTTGGGCCTAATTTTAGATTCTAGAATGTATTTCTCGAATCAGGCAGAATCTTTCACGAAGTATCTCCGCAGAGCGCTTCGTTATTTCTACGATTTGCGTAATATCTGTTCAAAAATGCTGGTAAAAGCAATCTAATCTTTCATTCCGAACTTCAATATGGAATAACCTGTTGGAGGAGTGCTTATATGAATAAAATTAAACAGAAATGTGTTCTGAAAAAAATATGCCATAAACATTTTAGATATCGTATTTTTCCATTGTTGCTTGTCCCAAAAATACTTCCAGTCCGGTGCTAAAAACATTTTTTATGCAATCAGAAAACCGCAATTTTCGATTTATATCCATTCTTCATTTCCGCAGTAACTTCTTCAATATAGGACCCGTACCCAAATTACGCACTACTGCATTTCATAATTTTTATTGTGTCATGTGCATCATTTGCAATTAATAAGGGCAACAACAATACCGGTAGTGTTTACTAAGCTGCATATGGTTGTATATTATTATTATAAAGGGTCCGCGATCTAACGTTTTTTTTTTCAACTACTCGTAGTACTTATTTCGTGAATGGTAACACTTAGCTCATGTCTGATTTGACAGGTAATTAGTTTTATCCTTCCGCTGAACGAATATGGTTGTGTATACGCTTGAACAATGCTGGGAAATATTGCGACATTACTTTGAAAATCATGGTAATGTTGCAGAATGTGTGCGAAAATTGCATATGGATTTTGGAAGAAGAGAAGCACCGTCAGCTCCGTATGTTCGTTATCCTGTGAAAAAAGTGAAAGAAACTGGCATCCTCATCGATAAACCAAAGCGTTAAAAGCCAAAAACAGTGCGTACACCCGAGAATATTGCTGCTGTGGCAGAAAGTGTGCGTGAAGCGCCATCAACATCAATTCACCGTCGTTCTCAACAATTGAACATTTCGGAGACATCATTGAGACGAATTTTGCATAAAGACCTTGGTATGACGCCATACAAAGTCCAATTGGTTCAGGAGTTGAAGCCAACTGACCATCCAATGCGTTTTCGCTTCGCCAAGTGGGCCTGCGATCGACTTAGAGAAGATGCCGATTTTGCCAAAAAAACATCTTTTCAGATGAAGCTCATTTTGATCTTGGCGGGTATGTAAACAAGCAAAATTGTCGCATTTGGGGCACAGAAAACCCGCACGCATACATTGAAAAGCCGATACACCCAAAACGAGTCACAGTTTGGTGCGGATTTTGGTCCAGAGGCATAATTGGGCCATTTTTCTTCGAAAATGAGCAAGGAGTGGCCGTTACAGTCAATGTCGATCTTTATCGGGCCATGTTGAACGAATTTTTGTTCACAAAAATTGAAGAGGAGGATATTGGCAACATTTGGTTTCAACAGGAGGGCGCTACGTGCCACACAGCCGAAGCTACAGTCGATGTTTTGCGCCCTGTTTTTGTAGATCGCATTATCAGCCGCAGAGCTGATGTCGTTTGGCCACCTCGGAGCTGCGATTTGACACCGTTGGACTATTATTTGTGGGGTGCCGTAAAAGATAAGTGTTACGCCGACGACAAGCCAGAGACAATTGACGCTTTAAAGGACAATATGTGGTTAAAAATTGGACCGATCGTGTAGGCTACTGCATGGCCAGCCGAGTCAGCCATTTGAATAAAATTATTTTCCATTATTAACCGGAAGGATAAAACTAATTACCTGTCAAATCAGACATGAGCTAAGTATTACCATTCACGAAATAAGCACTAGTTGAAAAAAAAATGTTAGATGGCGGACCCTTTATTATTATAAATTAATGATGGACTGCTAGGCGTTCAGAAGCTTACCTCCGCCGACAGAATTCACTCGCACACACCCTTGATCAATATGTAGCTGATTATTAACATAGACTTCAATTTCTGCCACAAGCAAAACACCTCCTCTACATGAAGTATGAAAGACGGGAGATGCGTCAATGTCGAAAAAGCTCTTCATTAAATACTATATGTTTATGCAGGGGAACAAGAAACTCCACATCCACGGGTTAGGCGTCCGACCGTCTCTCATAATTTTTATAAGAAAATTTATTTAACCAAGTAGGCAGGAGACTGGTCAATTAATTGCTTGACATCGAAAAGTGCTACATAAATCCAATTTTTTTTATCGACTAATGCCGGTTGTTTTCGTTGTTTTTTTTAAGTTTTTTCACTGAAATTCTGCCAGCAAAAGTCAATTCGCCCAAGACCACATTAGAAACTTTCAATCTCCATTTCGCTATATTTCAGCATAGATAGTAGTCTTACTGAGTTTGGTATCCAGGACTTCACCTGTCAACATAATGGCAACACTATTCTTATTGTGATCCGTTGTATAATAACACATTGCAAACAAAGTTTGAACGCATAATTACTCGTATATCGATTTTACGTTGCTATAATACGCTTTCAAGTTCGAAATTTTTCCCCGTCACTTTACATCATCTTGTTTGCTCATGGAAACCAACCGTCGAGCTCTGACACGAATATTCCCATTCGCCTTGCTGTACAGTGGAAGTACCCGACAGTGTAGTGTAGTAATATATTGCACATTCACTTCATGATACCATACTTTCATACTATTCTCCCTTTATTCACATGGTACTGGTATGCGTGTTGGCATGAATGTACGACTTTGCTTTTGCTCCATATCGGTAGTCTTCAGACGTGAGAACCCGATCACACATGCAGACTTCGAAAAGCCTCATTAGAATAAGGGCCTGAATATGATTGTCCCTCATTTAGCCGCCTTTTGTCTTTTAATATGGACCGGCACTGCTCTCCGAGTTTTTGCGAAGAAAATGTGCCTTACTTTGGTCTATATGGAGTCGCGATATTTTAGTCTCAAACAGGCAGCTCTGTAAATTTGAATTGGTCATAGACTTAGTAGATTCCGAACTTGTTGCTAGTGATTTGTACGGAAGGATACTATACACTAGGCAAATACTTGCTTATAATAGGATGAACGATTTTGTTTTCCGAAATTTAAATTGATGACACCCATGATTATGAGAAACTATATTCCAACAGCAGTGATTACAGACTTAATTTTTTGGTATGAATTTCAATTCCATTTGTCTATCTAGACTTGCCAATCTGTGCTTTCCTTGATACATATATGTGTCGTTGCTTAGGAAACCCTAATGATTGGTTAAGGGTCACTCACTTCAGTTAAGCACCATCTTGCAAATATCAATCACTGAAACAAAAAGTTTTCCACTCTTTGAATACAAGTTCTAAGCTCTGCTTCGAATGCGAAATTGTTTTTGATGTTCGCTTATAATAATATCCCAACAGTGGTAGTGCAAGATTGGTAAACTTCCATTACAAAAACTAACATCTCAAAGGTCACTTACATTCGTTAATTCTACTCATTATTCTCATATGGCTAAAAACCCACGTTATGCTTGTATAAAAAAAGGACTCTCTTTCACATTTGCATTAGTCTTCAGTCTTAAGTGAGAAATGTAAAAATTCTCCAGATGCGGAAATGCGGCATATTAAATTATTAAGCAATTTTCATCCCTGCAATCAATCCTTTCCGTCGGGAAAGTTAGATTTTTTTCACCCCAGTTTCTTTCTGTTTCCACCAGTTGTCTAGAGGTACGACAAGTTTTAAATACCTTTGTACGTATGCAAATCGGTTTGTTCCGTCATGGTCTCCGTTTTTACTGCGGTCGGAGTACCATAGTACAAATGAAAACAGGGATGGATATCCATCCTTATGCTAAGGCAAACAAAGAGACCAAAGTTGACTCCAAGCATAACGACATCAGGAATAATTGTTAACAAACCGCTTTAAGCGCTTAAAGACACATTCATGTTCTAGCCTAGCCATAATCACACCATATGAGAAGTAGAATGAAATCTCAGAACACAAACATTCCAACTGGGTAAATTGAAAAGGACTATTCAGAGTGACGACGACGACGGTGGTGATGACGGTGGCGCTACCAGTATCCGTGTTGATGATGATGAGAACTCGAAATGGGGTTAAAGCACCAGGGTGAGCTCCTAATTAACATAACTCGTTCCGTATAATTATTTGCAGATTCAAGCGCAATTCCCTTACCGTGTGGTAATTATCCCTGCTGTACTTTGTGCTAATGGAAACTGTTAAGCGATATGGCCTGTTAATGTTCGTTACGAGTTAGTAATATGTACATCCCCCGCCAAAACTCTGTGACTTTCCAAAACCTACATATTCCAGATAGTGGATCCAGACAATGGATAAAAGGGTTTTTACATGTAGAGACCGCATATTGCGGGTGACCGAATCGCCTTGTTGATTTAACTAAAATCTGTGTTCCACTGGACTGTGTTTCATTCCAACGTGTAATGGATATCCAAAATGGTTATCCAAAAATCATCCTTGGATTTCGGGAAAAAGTCCACCCACATTCCAAGGCTGTTTAAGTCTCACAATTTCCTTTCAAGTTTTATTGGTTTGGCATGTCGGTTTCATGCAGCATTCATGGAAATTATCAAAATCGCGTAAATTTTTATCTTAATCATAGCAATCACAGCTAATTGCCCACAATAGGTAGTTCCTTTACATGCAAAGGACTAAAGGGTCTACACTCTACGGGATCTCTAAGAACTCTTAGGAATTTGTCGTTTTTCCAGCCAGTTGTAGTCGACACTTTTTGTCCAGTGCTACTTATACACGTAATGACGGCATATTATGCACGCCTGTCGACCCACATCCGTGCGCTGGAAATAAGTCATAATTCTATTTGCATATAACGTGCTATGAAATATTTGATTTCGTGATCGCTGTTGTGGATAAATGTTAATTGAATTAGGCAATTAATAAGTACAAAAACAGCACTTTGGGGGTACTAACGTTTAGAATATCAAGGTGACAATAAAAGGACTTCAAGGCACGACTGTTCAAAACGATGTTTTAGACGAACAGTTTGGTTTGAGGCTGAGGCACCAGCAATTTCTGATTGCGAATAAACTGATTTTGGTGAGAGTTTGAAGTAATTTATAACTCTTCGTGTCACAAAAAGGACTTTCGATAAGAGTAACTATCAAAAAGCAATCTGTTTGCTGTGACATTTATTTCACAAATGAAATGTGTGCAGGTGTAATTGAAATTTTTTCTTAAATATGCTAGAATTTCGGATGGGGAAATAACGTAGTTTTGATATCGTAAATCCTTAGAATTGCATTCTATTTATAACATCCTGGTACAAACAGACCAACAATTTATATTGTACTAGGTTTGGGCTACTAGAACTCTCTTAATCCAGGTGCATACCCAACTGGGTGGTGACATAGTGTTTCTGTATTTGAAGGTCGCCAAAAATTAATTACGAACACATTAAAATGTATAACGAAAAAATCAAGAGATCTAAGTTAAAAATCGGTTGTAGAAGATGTAGTCTGTACAATAGGATGTTCCAAAAGACTGGATTAAATTCCGACAAGCGACCACAGACTCCGTCAATTGACTTTTGGCAAAATGATGTGGAGTTCTGTACCACTTTTCGATGTCAAGCAATTAATTGACCAATCTTCTGCCTACTTGGTTAAATGGATTCCAGCACATGGTCTGTTTTTCGATATAATATCGTAAAATATGGCTGATAACTATTCACCGATTTTTGGATCGTTTGAAGTGGGTTAACGCCATAAGGGTCGACAAATTATGTGATAATCTCCATTCGTAAAGATAATGCATAATCCATTGCAAATAAATTGAACTGGATAGGACGATGCATCTGCAGATGACAGCTCATTACTGCATGATTAAACAACTTTTAAGATGTGGCAAGCACAAATACATGGACTCAGCCACTAAGGCTGAGAAGGTAACAAGCAAATGCGACATTAGGACTATTTACAGCATCAAAAAGCAATTTTCAGATGACCAGGACTAAGTGGACTCCTACTTATTTTGAAAGGGGAGTACCTCACTAGATAAAAGGAACATTTAGCAGCACCGTCAAACTGCGTCCGAAGTCCTTTGATCCCATGGTTAGATGAGGCTTTCGCAGCATCGAATACTCGAATTTGCACTTGTGTACCCAGTAATGCTGAAGTTAGCCATTAGACTACAAAAAAAAAGGAGTTTGAGCAAGACAGATCCTAAAAAAATGTTCCCAAACCGCGCCAAACTTCTAGTCCTGTAGTCACCAATCAGGAAAAGTTAAGAACTAGAGAAAAAGAAGAAGGGAATAATTGGCTAACTGCCTGAAAAGGGTAACCTGTTGAAGAACGGTAACTGGACTGGAGCGTGCTTTTCGTGGTAGCCAAACTAATAAAACTAATAACCAGAATGATTCAGCACAGAATCAAAATGCGACCTAACTTAATCCTTGAAAATGAATAGAGAGGCTACTGAGTTGAATTCTTCAACCCTAGGAATTATATTAAACAATGAGTGGAGTTCACAATTGCAGAGGACATTCGCCAGCTCGTATCAAGTTGCTGTATGTCGAGCTTTAATAAAATGATAAAGGTAATCTATGAGAGTGCAAGATTGACGTCCTACATAACGCTAAAATATCAGAGGAATTCAAAATCCACAATGGAGATGCATTCTCTTTCTATTTGTGTATCTTGATATTATCAACAATATACCACCTCGATCAAAACGTTCCCGGAATAATCGCTCCCATTGTTCCGATTTGAGTTCTTTTTTTTCTCCTTTTTTTGTTAAGTTGGTAAATCTGTTGTTGACATTCACTCTAAATCTTAGTGTCATAGCTTGACATTTGCAAAAGTTACGTAGCCAAGAGTACCGTCAACTTGGCAAACATTGGCCGATTGTAAATTTTAAACAAATGCAGGAGTTTACTAAATTATCTTTATTGGAACTTATCTTCTTTATATTAGGGGCTGTATTAATTGTTTTAATTTTCATGTGGACATTTAAAACAAATAGTATAATTAAGGCTATTTTTTGGCAAAAAACTTTCTAACTTTGACCACCTAATTTCTTTTATAAAAAGTATATTTGAATAACATTACCTAACCGTTTTATTTCATAAAGAGGTACAAAAATCTTAAACTAAAAAAGGAACACATTCACATTCTTTATTATGACGAAAAAAAAAGTTCAGTCGTTACTTATGTGCGCATGAAATGGCAAATATTTGATCCACTGATAGATCGTTCTCGTCTCTTCAGGATTGTCTAAATACTCTACATTTTCAAAACTTTCCACTTCGTCGTGTGTTGAATCTGAAGCAGCTTCATCGGCAATAACTTGAACACTTTTTCCAGGGTCAACCATTAGTTTTGACCCCTTTTTACGAGGACGAACGTCGTTGCTATCACTGTGACGCATTGATTTCAGTCCGACAATACTACAGATGAAAGTGCCTCCCCAACATTGGCTTCACCACCATCATCATTTGATGGCAACCTGTTAATGACTTCCAAAGGGTTAAACGGAAAAATACTGCATTTTTTTAAGCCAGCAGAAAGAATGTCAAATGTTCCACCCTCCTTGACAAATGAATTGATTAATTGCCTCAATAAATATGGAAAAACCTCTTTTGATAAATGTTGTGCGTTTTTCCTTTGAGAGTTTTTCCAGCTTTCCAAAATGAATCTCCATTTTCGTTTGAAAGGCGCGAAAAATGCCACATCTAAAGGCTGACAATTTATGTTGAATTTTTCGTTAAGCACACAAACCTTATGTTATTAGATACCGCTGCTTCCACTACCTCAACAGAAAAATGGCTTGCCAAATTATCGCCTATTATGACAACCTCTTGCCCTAAGTGTCTTATTTCGGGAATAAAAGAATTAGGGAACCAGTCCTTAAATACAACAGCATCAAACCACCCTGACTTACTGCGGTTGAAGCGAGTTCTTGGAGGTCCACCTTGAACCCACGATTCCCATAAGTGTGTAGCTTTGTACACAACATATGGTGGCAACAGTTTTCCCCGGAGCGCTATCCATCACACGTTCTGGGTATTTTGTACCTTTTTTAAAAACACATTTTCTTGTCCCAGGGTCATCGCATAAATTTGTTTCATCAAATCTAGAAATTCTTTATTAAAAGTGATATCAAGGATAGGTTACTATAAATTACTTTCCATCATTAATAAACTTAAATTAATTTACCTCAAAGAGTTACTATAGTACATTTTTATGTCTTCCGATTGGATTTGGGCTTGGAGGTCTTGATACTCGTATTTTGGCATTGCGCATTGTCAGGATTGATGCATTTCGTACCAGAATTGATCTGATCCAATCAACACCTGGCATATTGTTAGCAACGAATCGATCAACTTTTCGATTTCCGAAATCAAGGTAATTTTTTTCCAGCAAGCGTATACTTCGGAAATCGAAAGGATACCCCCATTTGCTAACCGTTAAAAGGCCGTTAGTTATTACCTTTTCTTCTTCATTCGTGAAGATCGTTGGCCTACCCACGCTCTTTGCATGATCATTCTTAAGGCGGTTAACGAGAGTCCCTTTCACGGTTTTAAAATCTTTTGAACATTAATTAATAGACCTCACTTTTGTTCTTATAAGGTCTAGATCCATTTGCATGTCTTCTTTTGTAACGCCTTTTTGGCTCAACTTTTTTTTTTGAGGCTTTGCCATGCAGTATGAAATTCTTTAAAAAAAAAACGCGGGAAAAGGGGTGGTCAATGTTTGGCATATTTCATGTCTAATTGACTACCCGGTCAATGTTTAATTGACGTCGGTCAAAGTTAGCCATTTCACTCGAAATATTGGTAGAATTTTTTATTTCTTTACAAAAATACTAAAAATTTAAGAAAAAGTACTCTTAACTATACTTTCCCAAAAGGTAATTGATTCAACTACATACCAGTCCAAAAATTTGGTGGAAATCAGTTCACTAACAGTCACAAAATATTTAAAGTTTGGAGCATTCACAGAAAACCGCAAACTAGTACCTCTGACAAATTCGATTTAAGTGCACTCAAACGAACTTTTATCTCTCAATATTTTTTTCTGCCATCTATTAATGAGTACCACGTACTGAATATACAGTAAATGTTAGTTTATCTTCCAAAAGGTGGCAATAAAATCTATTAAATTTATACCATCGGTCAAAGTTACCCCAGTTGATGGTACATCTATATTTGTGTGTGTTGGCGATTTTTTTACAATTTTAGAAATAGATTTAAATTTTGCAACAACGAACTTGTATTAAATTTTGGGTAAAAATCGGATTTAATGGTGCGCGAACATTGGTAATGTTGGAAAAGTGTTTCGGCAACGATTCTCTAAAGAAAATGGGTCGTTTACACGAGTGGCACGAGCGGTTCAAAAGTGGTCGTCAATCGAAGATGATGAACGCAGTGGCAGACCATCGACTTCGAAACCCGACGAAAACATTGATGGAGTTTTTTTTTTTTTTTTTTTTTTTATAATGAGCGCGCGCTCAAGGGGTTTGAGTACCCTTAAGGTGATTGTACACAGCGCGGGCAAGGGAAATTTAGGGAGGAAGAAAAGAGAGGTACCGATGTACATTGTTTTTAAATGTTTGCAAGTTATAACGACCAGGAAATACAGAGATCGGCAGGGCATTCCATAAGCGAGATGTACGGCTTAGGAACGAATCACGATATTTTAGAGTACGTCCGAAAATGGGCCTGAGGGTATACTGATGAGCATTCGTAGCGAGACGGGTGTTACGGTTGAAAGTTTGAATGGGCGGAATGCTACTGGCGATTTCAGTGGAGCACTGGTGGTGGAAGTAGCGATAAAACAAAGTGAGACACGAGACATTTCGTCGGTGTTCGAGGGTGTCCATTGATTGACTAATATTAGTATCGTCAATAAGTTTTATCGCACGGTTTTGAATCCTATCTAGCAGGTCCAGAGATGTTTTAGGAGCACCTGACCAGATGTGGGAGTTGTACTCCAATTTTGGGCGGATGAATGCCTTATATATTGAGGCCAGATCAGAGGGGGTAAAATATTTCTTACATCGCTTGAGGAAACCGAGACATTTCGCAGCATTTTTGGCGACATCAAATATGTGGTCATTCCAACGTAAGTTGTCATTAACACACATACCGAGAATGGAAAGTTTTTCGGTTTCGACGATGCAAGTGCCATTCATAGATAATGGCTGGGTGTTTAAATTTCGCTTTAAAGACAGCAGACAGCATTGTGTTTTGGAAGCATTAAATTCCACTCTATTGATAGTTCCCCAATTGGTTATGCTGTTGATATCGGAATTTAATGAGCTTAGCATACGCTGCCGTTCTCGTACTACAGCCGAAGAGCAGGGCCGTGAGTCCGGGAACGAATATGAAAAGCAGAGAGTACTGTCATCAGCAAAGGAATATATTGGATTAGAAGTAGCAGACAAGAGATCGTTAATGAAAATTAAAAAGAGTGTCGGTGACAGAACAGAGCCCTGGGGCACACCAGCATTTATTTTGTGAATATCAGACTTGAAACCGTCCAAGACAACTTGAATTGAACGTTCCGAAAGGTAATTTCTAATCCATTGAAGAAGAGAGTCGTCGATCCCAAATGCACGCATTTTCGACAAAAGAGCCTGATGCCAAACTCTGTCAAATGCCTTAGAAATATCAAGTGCAACTATCTTGCTTTCGCCAGATTGATGTACGCTTTGGTTCCACTTTTCGGTGAGACATGCCATCAAATCACCAGTGGACCTGTTGCTACGAAAACCGTACTGCCGGTCATTGAGAAGTTTTCGTGTTTCGAGATATTTCATGAGCTGACGATTTATCAGTGTTTCCATGACCTTGGAAAGAAGGGACGTAAGTGCAATGGGTCTGTAGGAGGAGAGAGAAGATGATTCGCCTTTTTTAGGGACGGGCTGGACAAATGCTGTTTTCCATCTGCTCGGGAAGTGTCCTAAAGTGTAGGATTGATGAAAAAGCTTACGCAGTGGTTTTGCCAGCGAGGAAGAACACCTCTTCAGAAGAAGGGGAGATATACCATCTGGACCAGCGGATTTATGTATGTTGAGATTCTTAAGTACTCTTGCTACTACACGAGTGCGAAAGTAGATTCGTCCCATTGAAGATTCGACGCACTCAAGTGTAGGCGGAGACAAAGCACAATCTGGGAGTGTTGAGCTGGCCGCAAAGTGTGCAGCAAGCAGATTGGCCTTATCCAAAGAGCTGACAGCTGGAATGTCATTGTAAATGAGCGTTGGGATGGAGGATGAGGCGGAATTTCTAATGTTTTTGACGAACGACCAAAAATTTTTACTGCCTTTGGGACATTGCAGTATTTTTTGCCTCAGTTTTTGGTCGTATAGGAATTTCACACGCTTCAGAAAGGCGTTGCAGTCATTTCTGGCTCGTTTAAACTTTTTTCGGTTTTCCTCTGTCGGGTTGGTCTTGTAGGACCGAAAAAACACTTCTCTAACCCTGACGGCCTCTTTACAGCTCGAGTCGTACCATGCCTTTTCTTTTGGCTTGATACTCTTCATCCGATGAGGAATAAAGGATCTCATTCCAAAGAGAATGGTGTCTGTAATCATATCAGCAGCGGCATCCACGTCGTTAACGACCAGTTAAAATTCCTAAAGAAGCTGTTAAGACCGCTCCAGTTGGCTTTCTCGTATTCCCATACGGTTCTTTTAGGAATTTTTTCTCTAACTGTGTGGTCGGTGTACGAGAAATTAGCTGATATGACACAATGGTCCGACGAGCCTAGAGGGGAGAGCACATCAATGGTGTACTTATCAGGGTGAGAAGTTAAAAACAAGTCCAGGGTGTTGGCGGTATGACTATCAACGTCTGGTATTCGCGTGGGCTCATTTACAAGCTGCGTTAGGTTGTTTTCCGCAGCGAAGATCTCAACACACCGTCCTTCGGGTGTTGTCTGTCCAGAATGTCGAAGCCACCCAGAATTGTGTATATTGAAGTCGCCCGTAATAACGATTTCAGTATGAGGATACAGGGATACAATTCTTTGAATGGAGTCAGACAGCGCATCAAACTCGTTAAAGGTTGAATTGCTGTCCAGTTTGGGGCTTCTATAAATAAAGCAGTAGTGTATAATTTGCTTACGGAGATGGAATTTTAACCACATGAAGTTGAATTCCGGATTGGAACATGGATCACATTGTGGTGGAGTTTGGTAAGCTACATCACTGCGCACATAAATGGCGAGACCGCGGTGAGAGAAGAATAATGGCACTAGTTCGTAGCCAGGTAGCTTCAGATCAGAATGATCTGAGAGGTGTGGGCGGGGATCTACCTGTGTTTCACTAAGTGCCAAAACAGCTGGTCTGTACTTACAGACGTGGACGTACGCAGAAAAGTGATTACTTTTTAGCCCGCGTATATTGGCTACCTCTACCCTGAATTCCCTAGTCATAATCACAGACAAACACAGAAAACACAAACACCGACGATACTAAGCAAGGCTGCGAAGTGGAAATTCTGACGTTGGTTTACCGAATCAAATTGTTGTAGGTGTTATGCCCTTACAACAATATGAAACAGTGCACCAACAAAATTTTCACTCACAACCCCGCTATCCATCAGTTGTTACATACACTCAGCCACTGCCCGTACCGTATGGTTAAATACAGTAACGGCAGTGACTGAGTGCAAGCAACAGTACTTCGACAAGGAGCGGGTGAGGTGGGATACCCGCACTGTGTGATATTCACTGTCACTGCACTTTTTTTTGTTTTTGTATATATTTTTTTTTTGCACGCGCGCGCTTTTGTTCTTTTTTTTTTTTTTTTTGTTTTTTTTTGTTTTTTTTTGCTGCACAGCACACAACAATATGCGAGTGCACTGGTTGAGCTGTGCACTCGACGGTGGTCGACTCGGAGTAGAAGAAATGTTGGTCCATAACCGCAAATTAACCATCAGAGAGATAGCGGAGGACTTGAACATTGCCTATGGATCCGTCCAAGACATTTTGGTTAATCATTTGGGTTTCAGTCGTGTATCAGCAAAGTTGGTGCCAAAAGACCTAAATTTCATGCAAAAAAGAGACCGTGTTGACGTGGCAAAAGAGATGATTTGCGAGGCTGAATCCGATCCCACATTCATCAAAAGGATCATTACTGGAGAAGAGACGTGGGTTTAAGGGTGCAACACGCAATATAGACATCAGGCAGGTGAATGGCGTTAACCAAATGAGCCGAGACAAACAAAACCACGTCGTTTTCAGTCAAAAAAGAAGGCAATGCTCACGGTTTTCATGGATTAAAAATGCAACAAATACCATCCAACAGCCACCGAGTTCACCTGATTTGGCTCCCTGTGACTTCTTTCTGTTCAATCGAGTTAAAAAACCACTACGGGAGCGCCTTTCAGCAGCCGGGAGGAAGTAATGGAAAAATCGCAGGAAGCACTGATGGACATACTGAAAACCGAATATAAAAAATGTTTCGAGGATTGGATCAAGCGCTGGCATAAGTGTGTTGCATTCGATGGGGATTTAGATAGATTTAGATGAATAAACTTGTATTGCCTGTACTGTGATGTCCGATCTAAATTACCTACACCACGCTGACAATGTTTGCTTGCCTTAACGCAGGATATTGGACCTATATGCGGTGGTTCAGAAACAGAAGTCTAAACTCATCTAAAACGAAAGCCTTATCACTTTCAATATCAACTAATAACTAGATTTTACTGGGTCGCCAGTAATTGACAACAACAAGCATTAAAGCCAATCCATCATCGTTTGTGTCATAACTTCGCTGATCGAGTGCTTCAACAGTTGAAAGTTGATCTACTTTATTACAATCAAATTTCGTTCTGTGATGAGGCACTGTTTGATACCTTTTATAGGCTGGCGACATTATCGGGCAGTACTTCTTCAAAAATGAGGAAAATCAAAATATCACCATACAAAACAGTTGGTTGCTTTGTATTTATTTATATGTATTTTGGGAAGTGGTTTTCATCATATTATTAGTGCGTCTGTTAAGGGTATTGCTGTGGGCTCTTGGTCTATTGGCCTCTCGATGTGGCTCTGCGAACACTTCCGGTTTTTATATTCAGTTTCGATAAACGGATCAGCGCTTTACTTAACAAATTAGTTTTCCAATGACCACACCAGAACAAGACAGTACCAGCTGAGTCTAGAGTTTTTCAACTATATGTTTCTTAGTACGTAGAATTCACTTACGAATTCACGCATACTTTTCATTATATCACGCCTAGTTGCATTCGAGATGATGTTTCATATGGCTTTAAAATTTTAATTGGCTCCGATATATATTGGGCCCAGGTGTCAATCTTAGTTCGACATCTGCATCACCATAAGGAGAACGGATTTCTTGTTTCCTCAAATCCTTCACAAGTATTTGGATGGCAGCTTGCACCTTCACTCTTCAGACCCTGACGACCGCAGCAACGACCTGATCTAAAGGGTCATTTAAAAGTCGCGCCTAGATGTTATTTTTTCTAAATAAAACATGTAAATACTTAGGTTTTCTCGGGTGTTTTTATTTTTATAAACATATGGCTCTTGATAATTATGTGTGAAAAATAATATCATTTAAATGTCAACCACGAACTCTCATACGAACATCAAAACCTTCAAGGACTCGCTCATATATTACGGCATGATGTTCATCAATTTCGGCCCGAATGTTGTTTTTCAATTATGCAATTGTTGTTGGCTTATCCGCATAGACTTAAAAAACCCAAAGAAAGTAATCAATTGGTGTTAAATCGCATGATATAGGTTGCCAGTTTATGCCACCATTACGTGAAATTAGTCGACCTAGAAACTTAGACCGCAATCACTCAAAGTTGGCACGTGTTGTGTGACTCGTAGCTCCATCTGTTGAAAATAAGCATAGTCTGTGTATGCGACTATTTCTTCAATTTGAGGCCACAAAAAATCTTCAATTTATAGAGGTCTCGATTGGCAGTAACAGCTCTTTCATTTACATCTTCTAAGAAAACTGGGACAATGATTCCACCAGCCCAAAAACCACACCAAACCATACATTTTTATGGATGTAATGATTTTTTTGAAATTGCTCGAAGTTTTTCTTCTTCCCAGGTGCGACAATTTTGTGTGTTGAATCCATTCAATGTGAAATGAGCTTCATCACTAAAGACGATGTTGCGGGAAAAACCAGCATCATGTTCTAACAACCAATTGACAAAATTTGCACGTTAATTATGAACTGTTGGCATGTAGCTATCCAAGGTTAAAATTGTTTATGCGTCTACTTCACAAATGTCATAGATGACATAAAAAGAAGGTAGCGTTCAGAAATTAATCACTGCTGACATCTAGGCGCGGGTTTTGAAAGACCATTTACAATTCATTTTATTTCAAAATCATTACCCCGACACTGCTGTATTTATATTTCCAGAATCAAAGCAAGAAACTCCCAATTGCTTACATTATAGTTGTAAGAATTTCACGCGACGTTCCCAACATTACTTACATCTGCATCCATTATAGCTTTTTGGTATTCTAACATAGGAGTTGCCTGAAAGTTTTCAAATCCTGTCTATCAATTGAAAAGGCATTTCACCATCTGGCGAAGTCGTACTCAAGACAATACTTGAGATCCAGGACATTACGGAAGTATTCTCTGTACCTTCCGAGCTCATCCGATACTGGCACTTATATATGCTGGCTGACCTTTCTTCACTGTTGAGACGATCAGAATTTGGCGTATTCATTCATTCATTCAGCAGGATCAGGTATTTTGTAACGTTTCCTTGATTCTTTTAAAGAGAACTTTGTTAGCATATATCGTTTTATTAGCGTTCGGGACTGTTTCTATTTCCGATAATACCTTGTGTCTCGCTGGGTTATTGCCGTAACCGCCATTACCCGGATTATAGGACTGGCTATTGCGCATTTTTACTTTTAGATTTAATATTTCAATTCCTTATAATTTATTCAAGAACTCTATAAGACAGAGTAGAAGTTAGAGTGACGCTTTGCCTAAGCCTACATCTAGCATCGAAGTGGTCGTACCATAACTGGACAACAAAATTGTTCCTCAATTATCTTACAGATGCAAACAAGCGATATCAAGTTCTAAAATATCAGAAGCTTTGCTTAACTCTATCCAATGCTCACTAGCTTAGTCTGTGCGTATCTCTCTGAAACTACTGAAAGAAGAATATCTGATCAATAGCAGTTTTTCCTAGCCAAAAACTATACTAGCAAGGCCCAATCGAATTGTTTACAAATGGTTTTAGCCAATTACACAGTTTAGTCCATTCGATCTGGCATTCTTTTTTCCAACAAATTTAACTCCTTACCAGATCTGCATCTACAGCTTAAAATAATTAGCAGGCTTGTTTGATTTAAGCTTTTTAGTACTCGTAGTATACCTGTATTGCTTCCTACAGCCTGCATTCTTTCCTACTGAAGGGGAACAGGAAAATCGCTGACTTGTTGAGACTTTGTTTAGTCTGCCGGCATCCAGGAGATTCATAACATCTGCACTTATATTCACGTGAAACTCAACGGAACAGGTCGCTGTCAGTACTAACGTATTCGGGTCCTGAGAAACTTTTCTTCCTCTGTGAGTATACCAAAAGCCAGTTTCTTTTAAACGGAAGATGGCTTTGACATTGTAGCTCATTATATGATTGAAAGAAGGGAAATTTATCAGTGCGCCTAGAGCAGAGTTAAACGTACTAGAGAAAGCCTCCATGCAGCCGACACAGGCTGATATTTGGAGTCTGGTAAAAGCAACAGTCACGTATCTCCCTGAAAGCTTGTTACACCATAAACCGACGTATCGGATATAATTGGTCTTAGCATAGCCGTGTTAATCCAAACGACCTACGGCTAGTGTTGAAACTGGGGCCGGGTGCGTGATTAAAACACTTATTTTGAGTATTCCAAATCCTTGATGAACTAAAATCTTTATTTCAAATAACATTATAATACAGAAGTTAATATAATTATCGGGTACTTACTATTGTGCTTGAGCACCGCCCGTTGTTTCACAAGTTTCAAAGAAAAAGAAAAATGAATGTAATATAAATGTCAAACTAACTTATGTAAGTGTTGCCGATCGTGGTGCTGCTGGCAGTGTTGCCGAATGTATCGCAACATTCCCCCCTTCGTAAATGTTCGGCGTTATCTGCTGTAATATTTACCCTTCTCACGTCCAGTCTAGCCAGCTTAACCACCGGTCGCGTCACAAACCCATTTGCTGTTTTTACAATTGCACTTCGAGCTTCTCCATCTCTTGACTGATGTAGATCAACAATCGTTCCTTTTGCCCAGGTGTTTCTCTTGCTATTTTCTTCTACAATAATCACCACGTCGCCTACTTTTAGTGCTTCCAACGGTGGGTGAAACCATTTACTGCGCCTTGTTATGCAAGGTAAATACTCACGCACCCAACGCTTCCAAAATTGGTTTGCTAGTTGGTTGGATAGAGTCCAATTTCTACGCAGAGTCAATCCGGAGCCGTCCTCGCTACCACGTTCTCGGATTCCATTTGAGCTTCCCACCAGGAAGTGATTCGGAGTCAGTGCTTCATTTTCAGGTGAGTCTAACGGAACGTATGTTAAAGGTCGTGAGTTTAGAATGTGCTCGATATCGGCTAAAGTTGCCCTCAAAACGTCTTCTCGTAAATTTGTCTCGTGCAGGATATCCATTAATATCGATTTCACTGAGCGTATCATCCTCTCCCAGGCTCCTCCCATATGAGGGGCTGCTGGGGGAATGAATGACCATTCGACCGCAGGATATTTTTGCTCTAGCTCTTGGTAGGATATCTTCTCCAGTTCGTCGACCAAGGAACGACTTGCACCTCGAAAATTTGTGCCGTTGTCCGACAGGATCCTTTTTGGTACGCCCCGACGACTGACAAACTGCTTAAGCACAAGCAAAAACGCTTCTGTTGACAAAGATGGTGTAAGTTCTAAGTGTACAGCACGGGTAGTAAGGCAGGTGAATAGTACACCCCATCGCTTTTCCCGTCGACGTCCAATCAGTATGTTCATGGGTCCGAAATAATCCACTCCCGTGTAAGTAAAGGGTTGTGTAAACGGAGCCAGTCGTTCCAGAGGCAGGTCACCCATGCTTGGAGCGACAGGTTGAGCTCGATGATTGCGACACCATTGACAGTCCTTGGAGATAGATCGGACCAAAACCCGAAGACCTGTGATATAAAAGCGTTGTCGTATTTCATTTACCACAATTTCGTTGTGATGATGGTGAAATTTGCGATGGTAAAAATCCGTGATTAGTCGTGTAACTTGATGCTTACGTGGCATAATAATTGGGCGCTTGACACACATCGGTAAACTTGTCATCAGATCCAAGCGACCTCTTACTCTAAGCAGACCTAATTGATCCAAATACGGAGAGCATTTAAAGATTAAACTTTTACGACTTACCGCTGTTTGTGAACGAAGATTCTTTAATTCCTCTGAGAATGCTTCTTCTTGACAGGCTCGAAGGATGATTGCCTCAGCTGCATCATATTCCCGCATTTTAATTAACTCATTTATGAATTGTGACTTTGGTCTTGATCTGATAAGCATCTGTAGAAATTTCAGCACATATCGTTGAGCATTGTGCAACTTCTCCCATCTGCTAAAACGACTTGGATCAGGTACAATAACAGTCAAGTCTGCGGTTTTGGCAGTTTCTATTTCCAAGTAAAAAACGGCTTCTGCTTGTGATTCGACATTATCGCCCAGAACAGTTTCTGGCCATTCACTTTCTGGCGATACGAGGAATTTCGGTCCGCAAAACCACCGTGAGTGCGAGTTAAATTCTGTATGTTTCGTCCATTTGGTTCCATCATCAGCCGCGTTAAGGGCTGTGGGCTCCCACCTCCATTCGTTGACGTTTGAGCCTTCCAAAATATTAGCAATCCTTTGCGCGACGAATTGTTGAAACTTCCTTGCATCAGATCTAATCCAAAACAGAACGTTTCTGGAATCAGTCCAAAAGGTACGGCTCTTAATTTTCACTGACACTTCGGTTTCAATAAATTTGGCGAGCCGCAGTCCCAAGATAGCAGCCATCAGCTCCAGCCTTGGAATCGATACAGGTTTTAAAGGTGCAACTCGAGTTTTCGATGCTACTAACGAACAGCAAACCCTTCCGCTGGTTTCAGCTCGTAAATAAGCCACAGCGACATATGCGTTGATGCTTGCATCTACAAAGATGTGTAATTGCAGATTATTACTAATACTTACAAGTGGATAACAGCGTGGAAGTTGAATTGTGCTGATGAGTGGCAATTTTCGAATCCATTCCAACCAATCCTGATGATCTGCATCTCGTATTGTTTCGTCCCAGCTGACACCTGAACGCCAAATGTTTTTTATAATGATCTTGGCATGAATGACATAAAAACCCAATAGCCCTAGTGGGTCAAATATAGACATAACGACTCTCAGGATTTGACGTTTACTGGGAGAAGTATTTTCGTCCAAAACTGACTTGTCGAATTTCTGGACAAAGGTAAGTTCATCAGTACCAGGACCCCACCACAGACCTAGAACCTTCTCATTACCAGTGTTAAACTCCTCTATTCCTTTGTCACTCTGCTTAGTTGAACCCGTTAAAGTTTCCAGGACTGGTCTCGAATTAGATGACCAATTCCTCATTTCGAAACCACCTTCACAATGAATACGCCTCACCGTACCAGCTAGTTCTATCATCTCATTCTCATTTTCCACACTTTGCAGCCAGTCATCGACGTAAGTATTTTGGATTATAGCACTAACTGCCTTCGGATGAACCTCTGCCCATCTATTCGCATTTCTATTCTTGATGTAGTTTGCCAACGTGGGAGAACACGATGCTCCAAACGTCATAACCCTCATCAGGAAAACGTCAGGCTCCTTGAAAGAATCATCTTTACGCCACAAAAACTTCTGAGCAGCTTGATCTTCTTGGCAGACACGAATTTGGTGAAACATCTCTCGTATGTCACCACAGATTGCCACAGGTCTCTCTCTGAAGCGAAGAAGTATGCCCACTAAAGATGCTAGAAGATCCGGTCCTTTCATAAGAACTGTGTTTAGCGAAATGTCGTTTACCTTCGCGGCAGCATCCCAAACAAGCCTCTTTTTGTTCTTATTTGCATTTGTCACGGTGAATATAGGGATATACCACGACTTTCCACCGGCTGTTATTTCCTTTTTCTTCAGTTTTCTTATGTAGCCCTTGTCTTCGTAGCTTCTGATGGTTTCCGTCAAAAAGGCCTTCAATTTTGGATCACGTTTCATTTTAGTTTCAAGGCACTCAAGTCTACGTTTCGCCATTGCAAAAGAATTCGGTAGGTCAACAGAATCATATCTCCATAACAAACCTGTCTCCCACCTCTTCTCGTCGGGCAAGTATTTTGATTTAGTTTCCATTATACGCAGCGCTCTCTCATCCTCTTTGGATTGCTTAGCAGAGGAAGTTTCTTGGACACCAACAGATTCTAAGCAAAAATACGACTTTAACATCTCATCCATCTTACTTACAGAACTGCAAGGACATATGTGCAGCAGACGCTGTGGTACCGCACTTGAGTCGTTACTTCTGCCGTAGACAGCCCATCCTAATCTGCTCCTGCTAGCAATCAAATCATAACCATCTGCTTCTCGAGTCTCCAAAGGCAAACCAATTTTCGCGTTATCCAGGCCAATTATGATTCGGGGTTGAACATCCTTGTACGGGCGAATAGGGAGTTCCTGCAAATGACGTTGTTTCTGTAGCACTGTTGCAAGTGACTGCAGTGGTAAATTCAAATTTGATATGGTGCGCACGTTTCGTAGATTAAATCGTGGTGCATTCGCTTCACATGATGAAATGTCTAAGCTTACCACCTTAGAATCTGGCTCATTGTGAGTAATTTTGCCAGTCCATTTTAAGCATAATTCCATCGACGGACCAGTGAGACCCAACTCCGAAGTGATGCTTTTTTCCATAAGGGTACATGCAGATCCTTCATCGACGAGTGCGTACGTATCCAATGTCTTGCCAAAGCCATACAGCCTCACAGGAATGTACCGAAACATAGTCTTTTGATTCTTGAAATGGAAGAGTATAGATGGATCTGGTGCTGTGTTTTTGACTTGATTATCTTTCGCCTGGCTACTTCCGACTTGGCTAATCTGACGGCGATGTTGTTCCTGGGTATTACTATGTAATAAGAAATTATGAGGCATTTTACAGTTGTCTACTCCACACTGTCGTCTTGCGTTGCAGCGCCTCAGCGAATGTTTTTTGAAGCAACAGAGGCAGAGATTTTTGTCACGTACAAACTGCCATCGTTCGTGGGTAGAAAGATCGCGAAACTCGTTGCAGTCCGATAGACGATGAGCTTGATAGCATTTTGCACAGACCACTTGCTGTGATAAAGAGTTCTGATTTTTATCTATTACTTCATGGACCAGAATTCTGTGCTTTGGTTGTCTGCTGGGACTCTTCATTTCGTGGTTGCTGGTAGTAGCCAATGGTCGGAAGATAGTCACCTGATTGGCACAGGTTGCAAGAGCAAAGAGCCACCTATCAAATGTTCCCATATCAACACGAGGTAAAGACAGCTGGTGACGACCCCAATCGAGTTTAAGCTCACTGGGTAGTTTGCCCACCAATTCGGCTAGCAACACCGGGTCGTTGAGATAGTCCACAAAACCTACAGCTGAAATGGTAGCACAATAATTTTGCACAGACAATGCGAAATGGATAAGAGATTCCAACTTATCTGATTTTACAGCTGGCTCCTGTCTTAGCTTGCGCTGCATTGACTCGTAGATGATATCAGGACGACCAAAAAGCATTCTTAATATTTCTATTGCCGAGGAGACAGTGCTTGGCATCATGAGTTTACCTCGTACTGCTTCTAAGGCTGCTCCTTTCAGACATTTTTGAAGACGTAGCAAATTTTCCTGGTCGGTGAATCCGCATCGTTCGGTTGATTGCAAGTAGTTCGTAATGAAAAGAGGCCATTCCTCAGGTTTGCCGGAAAAACTGGGTAATTCTTTAGTTATCACTTGACGTGCAAAAATTTGTGATTGTGACAAAGAAATATCAGGTGCAGCGGTATTGATGTATGAGAAAGCGGAGTTAGTATACGATGGACCTCCGGCAACATATGATTGCGTGGATGACACAGTTATTGGAGATGGTATTCCAAAATTAACAGGTTCGTTACAGAATGTAGAATGCGGATAGCCGCAACATCCAGCGGTTGCTGTGGGCAAATAAACACTTCCCGAGTGTGCTGTTCCAACGGTGTTTCCATAGACATTAGCTCGTCTGGACAAAAACGAATTTGATACCTGTTGACTGGTATGTGTTATTGGTCTAAAAACGGGAACTGTGGTAGGAACAGCATGCCTGCATGTATTATAGTTGTGCCAGGTAGCATTTATTCCGGGTGCGTATGCGACATTCAAATGCCCCGATGTGATTTGTGGCTGAGCAGACTCGAATGCTATCCGATTCACGTCGATGGTATTGTTCAGCGTGGTGGAATGTAATATGTTTCTCGCTGTGCCCTCTTGCAGTTGATTCTGCGCAGATGGGATAGCAAAAGGTGGAAGAGTAACACGTTGTGATGCGTAAATATCCTCAAATCTTGCGAAGGGATTTGGCAATGACCTGGTGACGGAAGGTGTGAAGGAAGGAAGATCTGGCACTTTTTCGATGGGTTGAAGAATTGACGTCTGCACTTCGATTGGCGTATTTTCAGCTGTTGTTGTTGCGATAGTGGCGACAGTAGCTAAGCCGGTTGTAGTGTTTATGTCATTTGACTCCAACGAGCTCCATGCGCATGTACTGGATGTAGTTTCGCCTTCACATAAAGACATGTCGTTGCGCGAATCCATGTGCAAATAAATGTGAGGTTACGTAGAAAAATATTGAAAATGTGTAATATTGAACGTATTTCAAGATAAAACCTTTGTCTTTTTGCTATCTACACAGTTGCAGGTGTAACGATTCTTGATATTTCGTTGGATTGAGAAATATGCTCGGGAAAGTCGACGAATCCACACCTGTAGTGTACAACGATTAAAGGGGGCAACTTGTTTTGCATGCCACAATAATTTTAGAATGTTGAAACTGGGGCCGGGTGCGTGATTAAAACACTTATTTTGAGTATTCCAAATCCTTGATGAACTAAAATCTTTATTTCAAATAACATTATAATACAGAAGTTAATATAATTATCGGGTACTTACTATTGTGCTTGAGCACCGCCCGTTGTTTCACAAGTTTCAAAGAAAAAGAAAAATGAATGTAATATAAATGTCAAACTAACTTATGTAAGTGTTGCCGATCGTGGTGCTGCTGGCAGTGTTGCCGAATGTATCGCAACAGCTAGAGAGTAGACAATGAATGGTTCTCGATGTGAGGTGTTAAAAAAAATAAGTTACCCGGGGTTGCACCCAAATATTTAGCTTTGCTGGAGGCTTTAAAATCCTAAATATATAACGGAAACAACCGTCAATCACGTCTAGGGCTGTCTGCACTTTAGACCACAATCACCAGGTATGATCCAACAGGAAGTACAGCTACATTATCTGTATATACAAAAGCGTAGATGTTAGAAGCATGGACAGCGTTAAGCAGTTATTCGTCTTTGCTAGCAATCCCTCTATATTCCCGCCATCATATATTGACCGCAGTCAACATCATCAATCAGAGTCCTATTCACAAGCTTTGCTCTTATCCACAAAAATAGTGATTCATCTACCTCGTGAAGTCTGGCTGAGTTAAACATGCTGTCAGAAGTTGCGTTGTTCAAATCACCAATGTCAACAAAAATGCACAGCATGTACTCCTTTTTATCGAGTTCGCCTTCAATCTTCCCAACCAGATTTTGAAGCGCAGTCTCGCAGAAACTTCGACGATGGTAAGCATTTCGCATCTCGGACATAAGATGCATTCGCAAAGTAGTGTACACAGAACTAGTGTTAGTCTTCAGCGCTTGATATAATTGAAATCACAACCTTAGGTTAGGAAAAAATGTAGCACTTCTATCCCAAATCTTGTCAACTCACGCCTATGCTAAAATAGATAGTGGTCCTAGTCTACTTTGGCTTTGACACTGTAGGAATGTAGGCCCTAGAAACTAAAAAAAATTGGTAGTTTGCCAATATCGTCGCCTTTATTGTCTTAAATTATCCCTTCACTGCCACGATGTCGCCTTCACAAGGCATCCAATTCAATTAGAAATCACTGCATATACGCCATTCTGTTTGAGAATTTATCTCATAACATACCTACGAGTACGTAGCCTGTTAAAAGACACGAGCCTGTTCCTTCTTTTTGGAGTAGTATTCAGCTCTACGCAGCACTTAGGCTTGTTTCCACCTGGCCAAACAGAGTAGAACAAGAAGCCTTCACAACAGGTGATAGAAAGATTTGGCTATCATGAATTATGTTTCAGTTTCTCGGTTATATGATATTTAACTTTTTAGCTATTATTTCGTCGAAAGATCCTTCACTTTTCAAATCCTAAGAGATCTGCTAAAACCCCAAAAATGTTTTTGTAAAAACCTACAATGGAACACCGAATTATCGTAGAAAACCACTCTTCGATTTTTAAAAGAGAATCCCGAACCTTGGTAATCCAACGCATTGGAAGGAAGGATCTCAAGTCATGCAAAAGAAGAAGGAGGTGAAATCATCCATACAGGTAATATCCAATAAACTGTCTTGGCTAGAGAAGGATTCTGTTTTAACTGCGAATATATTCCAAACTGTAGCAATTTCAAAACTCAAAACGGTAAAATGCAAACGAAAAAATATGGCTATGGATTGTATTTAGATATTTTCTGTGTGGACTTCAAGTGATTAATAGCTTCAACAGTTTCCTTTTTTGTGTCAAATCATTGTACGCGTGCTTACTTAAAGGCAAGAAACAATAATTTCCGATTTGTGCACTGCAAATGACACAAATGAGGAGGCATTCGATCTTAAAAAGGCTAAACGACATAAATACGAGTATATGTGCATAGCTGCTTCCACCCATATCAAAATAGCAGAAGAGCGCATCCTTGTTCGATATATCGCGAGCGATATGTCATACAGACGTGTGCATACGCTCATTCCAATAAAATATGACACATCTCCGGACCTTTTTACAGTGCCAATGACAAAAAGGACCACGCTGACAGTGAAACATACATTAATTTATGGACCTAAAAAAGACCCTTTTCAAAAAACTATCTGCACTCTCGCATAGGCGTCGCGTACACCCCGCAACAACAACACTATCCAGGGTATGGACTCGTGTATTTTGATTTGAAACGTTTCTCACTTCATTATTCTTGAGAAATGACATCAAAAATGAGAGCATAACCGATAACCACCCCCTGGATCAGATTTCCAGACCAGATTTAGGGATACGATTTGGATGGCATCATAACAAGGATAACTAGTTCAGAGCAATGATTCTGAGATTTATGCATTGCGTGCTGGCTCCCGAAGTGGAAGGAAACACACACACAAAAAAAAAACGAAAAAAAAATTGATGACATACCATGACTCTCGTTTTCGGCAGGAGTTATTATTTTATCATTTCCGGTGCACGGTCAAGAATCTAAATTCAGAGAAAAAAAAAAATACTCGTACAGTCATGATTTAGGCAATATTATATAGGGTTCGTGGCTCATTGTTGTCACAACTGAGCCTGTGGGGGGTTGCGCTCTCATTCACGTTATGGATCATTTAGCTTAAACATGACGATGGTCCACTAGACGCAGAGAATTAAGGAATAAAAAAGCGCCGGCACAATAAACAAAAAAAAAAAAAGGACAGCAAACGCATCTCTGATTTCTTTTCTTTTTTGATAAGAACTAGGGGACGAGCTAGGATGATCTCCCTCCTTGGCAGGCATCGTGTGTTGAACGTATTTAAACTGTTGAATCTGAACAAGGAAAAAAGTGATTCCTTAAGGATTACACAATTTTAAATAATATCCAGAATTTGAATTTAATTTTTATTCTACGTAATAACGCGCTTCCCTTTTAGAGAAGATGCGCGCCTTTGATCCGTTTTTAATTTAAAGTTCGCCTTAGAATGGGGGCGAGTGAGATTAAAAGTAAATTGGAGCAGAACACAAAAAGGAATGGGACGGGGGTGAGTGGTAAAAGATGGAAATTAGCTATGCCAATATGCCGATTTAAATATATCTATCGTTTTCGATCAAGGAGAGAATTGGAAATTTGTGCGGTTATTGGTTGTATCTATTTCGTCCCATGGAGAAAGGAAAGAGGTGCCTGAGGATTGAAGTGAGGTTAATGCATAAAAATCGAAAAATATTAGATGGTAATATTCTTACTGGAAATTGAGGAATATTTAAAGGAGAGACTGTATTCATTGGGAAAATACATAGCCACTTTGGTGGATAGAAAAACGGCAAGTAACAATGGTGCAGAAAAAGCCGAAAAGGCACAAAATCATTCCATCAAGAGGAAGGAACATCTATGAAACAAATATTTTTGAAGTGTAAGTTTTTGTACAGAAGCCAAGCCGAAAGTATTTGAAAATAAAAATCCAAGGTTTCCCAGGTGTTACGTGATATTTTTGCAAACAACAAGAACATCAGATAAAGCAAGCAGATTTCGAAACAAAAAGTAAGAGACCGAAGAAACCCTCAATACTAAATCTGTATTTAGGGTCTTACGGAATTTATTTGTGCAACAAATGGCAACATTCTGTCGGTATCGCGTTAAAACATCATTACATGGGAATCTCCCTCGAATGTACATCCAAATAAACGTCGTCTTCCTTCTTTGTACTCGTAGCATTCACCATAGTATATGTCGTAGTTTTTCATCCATTCCAATGCACTTGTTGCATTGCAATAATACAATATATTGGCCTTTGATCCGGAATTAATCCGCCTCCGACCCAATGAAGAAGAAGTGCCCTAGTACGAAGACTCTCCTCCATTCTCTCATCAGAAATCGCCAATGATGCCCGCAGAGGTTGGATACCCTACTTTTAGTCAAAAGTACTGGGCTCGCAGGTTTCACCACGTGGGTATGAAGTATCACTTCATGGGCAAATGCTTACATGCCGACGCTTGTATCTTCATAAAACTCTTACCGTCATTAAGAACCACGTAGACTGAGGCAAAAAGTGTTAAGTTTTCGGTATGTAAACGAAAGCCTCATAACATAGAAATAAGCTTGATCTGTGTTCATGCCTCTACAGATATTAAGAATGACAACATCAACGACGAATTCTATGACTTTCTAGATGGAACATATGCTCAGTGCCCTAACTTTGACACTAAACTTATGCAAGGCTGAATAAAGTAGCTGTCTTGAACAGGTCATTAGAAAACACAGCCTGCATAACCGCGGGTCAAACTATAGATTCAGGTTTTTAGAGTCTATTACGGGGCATACCCTCTTAGTAGCCTGCAGTTTTCAGTCTTACAAGACCAACGCAACAAACTAAAGCAGAAAAAAGATTAAACGATCCATAATTGACTGCAATGACTTCCTGAAAAAGAGTGTGCAATTCATATATAATACATATAAGGCAAAAATACTACAATGTCCCAGAGGTAGTACAAAGTTTTGGCCGTTCGTCAAAAATATAAGAAATTCTGCCTCATCCTCCATCCCAACGCTCATTTATAATGATATTTGGGCAAGGCCAATCTGCTTGCTGCAGTTCAGCTAGCCAGCTCAACACTCCTAGACTTGACTGCGTCGAATATTTAATTGGAAGAATCCACTTTAGTACTCATGTAGTAGTAAGTTTTCTCACCAATCCTACTCCTTAGGACTCTTTCCGAGCAAATGAAAAGCAGTATATGTCCAGCCCGTCCATAAAAAAAGGCGAATTTTCTTCTCTCTCCTCCTACAGATCAAGAAATATCTCGACACACAAAAACTTCTCAATGACCGGCAATACGGTTTTTGTACAAAGAGGTTCACTGGTGATTAGATGGCACATCTCACTGAAAAGTGTAACCAAAGCGTACGTCAATTTGGCGAAAGCAAGATAGTTGTTAGTCCTATTTGTATTGATGGGGAATGAAGGAGAAGGCTTATTCACGTATATATCATGCTGAATATCAGTATAAGTCTAGTCAGGCGTATATGGATCCAAGATCTGAGATGGCAGGACATGTTGAGAGAATGGACGCCACAACTTCAATTTAAAGAGTCTCTGTGTCTAACCCCATGGACGGCGTAGCAGAGGATGATCGCGTCTAAGGTGTCGGGGACCTCAACCAATGTGGAGTGCGGCACTAGAGGCAATGTGCTAACTGGAGTGGCTTGTTGGTTGAACCACACAGTAAATACATTAGATTCAACGTTGAAACCATTAATAAACTGAGCAAAAGGTAAACTATATGAGCCATGAACGTATTTGAAGTACAGGGGACAGAGCAAAGGTTTGGAACTAGGAACTATGTAATTTAAAATTCTGGTCACGCCGTGGATAAACCTTACTTTACCAACTTCAAGAAGGTTGCTAAAGACCGCTGAAACACCATTAAAAATGCATGCTGGGAGTGCTGGTATCCACTTGCTCAACATGCTCTAGATATACAAACCATCTATATAGGGTTTTCCAATAAGGACTTGACAACTCTTTTTTTAAATAAAACGCAAACCAATTGAGATATTTCAAAAACTTTATTATCGGCTTGAAGTACAATCAAAACATTTATGAATGGAACTCGACTTCGTTCATATGGCCCCCGCGGGCACGTTTGCAGCGGTCGATTCGTTGGACCCAATTTTCAACCACTCGGCCACACATTTCAGCCGAAACGGCCGCTATTTCGCATTCAATGTTGGCTCTGAGCTCTTCCAACGTCGTCGGCGTATTGGCATAAACCAATGACTTAACGTAGCCCCACAGAAAATAGTCAAGCGGCCAATCGACTGGCCCATTTCTTGAGATAACACGCTCACATACTTACTCTTCAATAAATCGATTGTAGCGTGTGCTGTGTGGCTTGTGGCATCATCCTGTTGAAACCACATGTCGTCCAAGTCCATATCTTCCAATTCGGGCCAAAAATTATCGGTGATCATGGCGCGATAACGCTGACCGTTCACAGTAACGTGACGATCGTTATCGTCGACGAAAAAATATGGCCCAATAACGTCGCCGGCATGCAAACCGCACCAAACCGTTATTTTTTGTGGATGAAATGGTGATGAGTCACATGTGGATTTTCACCCGACCAATAATGCATATTTTGCTTATTGACGAACTCATTGAGCCAAAAATGAGTTTCGTTCATGAAGAGATTTTGCGATGAAATTCATTATCTTGGCGCATCTTCTCCAGAACCCAATCGGAGAACGTACGTCGCTTCAAATGGTCCATCGGCTTCAATTCTTGAGTCAGCTTGATCCTGTACGGGTGGAAACCAAGATCCTTACGCAAAATACGCCATAATGTGGTCTGAGCGATGCCCAATTCTTGAGAACGCCGTGGAATTGACTGATTTGGATCGTATGCTACGGACGCCTGAACGGCAGCGATATTTTCGACACTTCGATCAACCCTTTGTCTCACTGACACGGCAACATCACACAACGAATATGTGGACTCAAATTTTTGCAATAAACTTGTTATTGCCTGTCTACTAGGGCGAGAATTAAGACCGAAAATTGGAGTTAACGCTCTTAAAGTTGCAGTCACCGACTCCGAATTTCGGTAGAAATTTTTTATACGAGTAATTTGAAGACGTTGCTCGTTCGTGTACTTTACCATGATGAAAATGTTGAGTTTATTGAATAAATTGACAGTGACAGTTTGATGATTAGTGAAAGAGTGCGTTCACAAATTAAATTCAAAGTTGTCAAGTCCCTATTGGAAAACCCTTTATAATTCGAACCTTTTTCTACTATTTCTTTTTATTTCTACAGTAGTGCCTTTGCTTCAATTTACAGAGCATATTTACAGGCATAAAATGATAGCCAAGGGATGTCCCACTACCACAAGCCATTGAGTCTCACTCAATGAGCACTATAATCAGCGCACTCTTGGGTCAACTGTCTCCAGTTGAACTAACCGATTTAGTTGAGATTCTCTTTGACTTGTGCATGGCACCCAAGGCGACGTATTCCTCTACTGGGAAGTTCCTTCACTTTCCTGACCAAGTCAATGTCGCTGTAATGAAATCTGACGATTTTGCCAGGGACGCTAAAACTAAACATGACACTGTAAAGCACTGTAAGGCTCGTCGCTACAGATGCTGGTATGTATGATCTTGAAATCGTCACAGAAATGATGAATTTCAATTTGATCTTGTTGAGTTTGATATGGGAAAATCAATCGTTGCGATATTAAGGAAACTGATGTCTTTATCTTATCAGAATGAGAAGGGTCTCCTTTCTTCTGGATCAAACATACTATGCTAAGGTTCCTGACAAAAAATCTTAGAAAAATGTTCATGTAGGCTCTCCTTCTCTCTTAAATAGCTGTCTGGTTCAGGAATTTTGGAATTTTTTTGCACTTATGGTTAAACAATGATATACTTACTAAATTCTAATTGGAGAAATGAAAATGATTTTTCAATGAGGAATTTTGGTCATTTTCGCCATCTAACAGTCTGCGAAAGTGGTTTTGTTGGCCCCTAGAAAAGTTTGAATCCAACCAAGCTGAACAGGCGTATTAGCATCGATCATATTAAGAGATCTTACTTGCCATGAAACCATGAGGTTAGTTGATTTTCTACATTTCATGACTTTACTTTTTACTTAAATCATGTCACTCCTCGATTGGCATAGAGCGTCAACAACGCCTGTGCACCATCCTCTTCGGAATTCTGAAATGCGTTTCAACTTACTCCAGCCCTTTTCTGGTAGTCTCGATCCCTCTCCGACTGTTCTTCGCATGTTTACTTAGGCCGCCCCGCTCTTCTGCTTGAGACTGGGTGAGTGAATTCTACTGCATATGGCATATTTCGCAATAGGGCCGTTTTAACGTCGTAAGGTGTGACCTATCCATTGCTACTTTCTCCTCCGTATGGTGACGTCTATAGGTTCTGACCCGTTCTTAGATAAAGTTTTACGTTGGAGATGCGGTTCGGCAAAAACCCTTTAAGATGTTACGTAGACATCTATTTACGAAAATTTGCAGTCTTCGAGTGACAATTTTGGTAACCTTCCAAGTACTACACCAATATAGTAGTACTGATTCTAAATTGAACCTCGGCTTGATTTTTATGCTGAAAACATTGCTTTTCCAGATTTTTGATAGCATTTCAAACGCAGCTTTGGCTTTCCCGACTCTGCTGCCCACATCGAGGTATTGTAATTGAGGAACCATTAACAGATTAGAATTCATAAAATACAATGCTGTCTGCTGTGGTTAAAGCAAAATGTAAACACTCAGTCATTGTCCATGAATGGCACTTGCATCGTCGAAACCGAAAAACTTTCCATTCTGGGTATATGTATCAATGACAACTTGGGTTGCCAAAAATACGTCAACAATTCCCATGTTGCCTCAAGCAATGTAAGGATACTTCAACACCTCTGGTCTGTCCTCAATATTTGCAATAGTTATCCTCCCGAAATTAGAGTACAGTACCCATATCTGGCCACATCTGGGCATATCTCTGCACCAGCTAGATAGGATTCAAAACCGTACGATAAAACTCATAGGTGATACTAATATCACTCAAACAATGGACACCCGTGAACACCGACGTAATGTCTAGTGTCTAATTTTGTTTTATCGCTATTTCCACAACCAGTGCTCCATAGAAATCGCCAACAGCATTTCACCCCTTCAAACTTTAACCGTAATAACCGTCTCGCTTGTGGAATGCCCTGGTTGGCTCATGTAAAACCAACGTTCACCGGTACCTCTCTTTTCATCAAGTCCCTTTTTTATTTAATGTGCTAGGAGGCAAACATCGTCAGCGTAGTCCAGGTGTTTGAGGTAAGATGTCATTGCCACCTCAAAGTTTTTTCCTTCAGTTAGTTCTGCTCGAAGTGCATCACTGATGACTACCAGGCATAACAACGGTGAAAATATACAACCCTGATCTACTCCACTATGGACTTAAAAGTCATCTGACACATTACCATTGTGCAGATCGTGGTACATACCACCCTTGTAAGTAGCCTTAGTACTAGCTATAAATTTTTCCGGGATACCTCTCCTGCGTAAGGCTATCCAGATAACATTTCGGTTCAAATTGTGGAAAGCCTTTTCAAAGTCAATGGTGTGATTTACGCACGAGTATCCACCCCGAAATGCCGCCTGTTCGGCATCGAGTGTTGGTTCTAAATGCTTCCCTTATCTGCTCTATCTTAGCTATTATCTTGGCTACGGCTGGGAGAACTCATATTTCTCTCCAGTTGTCACATTCCATCAAATTAGCCCTTCTTTGGAAGCTTCGCGAATCGCTCATTTTCCCACGCTCTTAAAATGAGCGGTTGGAGTAAATCTGCCGATGGAGTTAGCGCCACTAGAAAAAGCTCGACAGAGATCAGTGCCTACCGCTTTATTTCTTTATTTCTTTTGAAGGTCCAGTTCGAATTCGGGAATTTATTGGGATTTGGAACTATGACGCTGTCGCCTAAATTATTTAGCACTAACGATAAATGTTGCATCTGTTGAGCTGATCCAAAATAAGCAGAATGTCATGCAAACTTTTCACGGGAAGTTGTTTCGAACTCCGACCACCAGTAAGTTATTTTGTGATGCTGTAGATGTCACTTGTTAGCTGCTCTTTCAGCCTTCGAGACCAGTGCATTGAAGTATGAATGCTTGTCACGTCCGAAACTACGCTGCACTTCCTTCTACTGCTGATGCCGCTGTAACCCGAGCCTTAAGTTAAATACCCACTTCAATCCCGTCATTTCATAAGCATTCGAGTATGTGAAATTAGAGTGTAAATACGGAATTGAACCCCCGAACCCGCTGAAGCGCATCCTAATGAGCTTCAGTCTACATATAAGACAATGGATGAGGCAATTTACGTTGACCGCACTTGCTCAAAAACGCCTTCAGAATGTCTTGCGATAGTTTTCTAGAAGGAGACTGCGAATTAACAATGACATTATATTGACACCTGTATCTACAACTCTGACTTTGTCAGAGGCCTAGAATCGGGATAGTACCGAAGTTCATCTCGCCTAGGGTTGTTACCTGATTGCTGTGTTTTAGGGTCACCAAAACCCTAACTTTACCGAATGGCCAACCAATTGAAGCATTTCCGGATCCATTGAATACATTCTTCCTTACTTCCTTACAACGGCGTTACAGTCTGAGGTAGACCTGAGCTTTAATTAGTATACTTCTTCAGTTAGCGAACTATTTGACACATTCAAAGATGGTTTTTGACAAACTCTACTGTATGGTGCTGAAGAGGTCACATTGTCTAAGCCCCTTTTTTTAATCAAAGATTCCACTCCTGAGTAGCGAACATTCTCGACATTCCGTACAATCTGACCAAGTTGGCAAGAATACCAGAACTAGACACGACCATCATTCCTATAGAAGCCATAATATGCTGCCTTGAAATCGATAAAGTGGTGGTGAGCATCGAGTGACTTTTTTTAAATTTCTGTACGATCTGTAATCTTTGCTTCATTTTGGTCGGGTGGACGGAGATCTTGGCTTTTATCGCCCAAGTTGGATGATTGTTTCTGCCTGACAACGGATTTAGGGTTGTCTCCGTCGTTTAACAACCTGCAATCCCAGTACTAACTGTGACTATACCACAAAATTTCCTTACTCATCTCGACAGGTTTTAGTTCGGTTCTTCTTGGTTTGACAGGTTCATTTATATTACCTTTTGGTAAAACTCTCGAACGTTATTTTTCGAGTCGCACCCCCATGTTCTTCCATTAACCTTTTCTCGTAGGGCGCACAAGTCGCTTTCGTCCTTCCACTCAACGTCGCTTCATAGACGAGCTGCATGCCTGCATTTTTTATCAAATCGGAAGGTAAGTGAGAATAGTCAGGTGCAAACCAGAACATCAGTTGTAGTATGTTATTTCTGACGACTTATCCGAATGGATGCCACTGATCTTCAACCCTTAATACAGGATGCAAAGGTGTTGGCAAGAGGTTGAAGGATACGCAATCAGAAAAGTTTCTGCCGATTTGCTGCGATTACTGCTCATCGTTAAATCCTTTCAGAGTATTTTCAAATTATTGTGCCATCCGAGATATCCGCAAACGTGCCGTGAATTCAACTAGGCAATGGCAATCCTATATTGGCCGCTCGAATTGTTGCGAAAGTTCTAATAATGCAGGAGTGCCTTGGGTCAATCGCAACATGCTCGATTTGGTTGACAGTTTGTTGATCAGGTGACCTCCATGTGCATTTGTGAACATGGAATTGACCAAGCCGTGTGCTGATAATCACTTAAAATGTGAACAGCGTCATCTATATTTGATGAGCAGAAGACTCTTCCGTTAAAGGAATAATGAGAAATGTTTGACAACGATTTAGCGAATATTCTGACAGTAACGAAAGCTGAATGGAAGACTGGAAAGTACAGAATGTTCACGAAAGATGACAGATAGAAGAGAGGTCAGTTCTGAAGTGGAATTTAAAAGATGAATTACGAGTGGTTTAAGTAAAAGATAAAGCAAAGTAAAGTGGTGAATAAAAGTGATAATTTGGATTGAATACGGACAGGTACATTCTCCTTTAACGTTGAAGTGGAAGAACAAATGAGTACCGGCAATGACATGGGTGGGATGATGCAACTACTCTTGTTGAAAATAGTCTTGAACAAAAGCTGGATGAACTAAAGAAAACTCTAGGCGAACAGAAGAACAGCGTGCACGATCTTCAACAAAAAAACGGATGAAAAGAATAATAATCTGGAAGAGCGAAAGAATATTCCACCGCAAAAGTTCGAAGTAATCGATGACAAATTTGAAATAATAGAGAAGAATGTTGAGGAAGAAATGGACAGCAAAGTTGAGTCACTGGCAAAAGAGCTCGACACAAACCGAACCAGAACCGAGAACGTTCTTTAAGCGGTCCAAGGAGAAAAGAGTTGAAGCCTCCCTCATTCGATTGCCAGACCTCATGCTCTACTTATAAGAAACAGTTTGAAATGGTTGCCTGTACGAACAACTGAGATAATGAAGAAAAGTGCTTTGCCTAACAACGGCCGTACACGGCCCTACAGCAGAACCATTGCAAACAATTATAATAACATCGAAAACCATAAAGACTATTTGGCTTTAGTACAGGCTATTGAGAAAAGGTGTGGAGATAGCCAAATTTTGAAGACTAACAAGGTTCAATTGTAAAGCCGAATGCAGCAACGAGGAGAAACACTGCAACAGCTCCAAGCAGACGACAGTAGACTGGCACATTTGTCGTTCCCCACCACAGGCCAGGAAATAACCGACGAAATGGCAATCGCCGATTCGATGCTACAATTAACAGTAAGGATGGCCGGGGAAAGAACCCTTGCTGAAGCACTTGCCTTCTCTCTAGCAATAGAAGCAGCTAATCAGGCTTCCGGAGGAACACATTTTGTCAGGGAGGTAGCATCTGTTGAATACTCTTGCGCAAGACTAAGTGCCGATGAAGGAGATACCCTGCGGGAGAGACGTAGAATGCGGTGCTGGAATTGCGATAAAATAGACATCTTCAAAAGTAGTGAAAAGAACCGGCACGACGAAAAAGCTACCCAGAAACGGCTATCAAGAAGCCGGTTAATCTTCCCGAAGCCATCAGTCTGGAAAAGCTTAAGCACCAAAATTGCTGGACAGAAGTTGGTAGCAGGAGTCGACGGCCGCAGAACCATCACCCAAATCTCAATGGCATAATGACGCAATGAAAGTCTTCTGGTAGAAGTGGTCAGTGGTAAGGACATTAATAGTCACCTGTGCCACGGCCTCAATCATTAGGAGGGATCTGGTGCAGAAATCCTGGTTTCTTAGCACCAGCAGTTACAGCTTACGAACAGCTACGGGAGACAAGGCTGAGATATGTGGTGAAGTCCGCATAAAAATCCACCCGCCCGGAGTAGCCTTCCTTAACGTTTTTCGGTTGGCTGACATACTCGTATTTGACAAGTGCATCATTGGTATAGATTAGATGATAGAACTAGTTGTCAACTTTGGAGTACTTCCGTCTTAAAAGTCGTCCTCTGCCTAAATCAGATTCCAAACCAATTGTTTGAGCTAAAGTGGAAGGTGGTCCTGGTAGTCATCAACTGTATTTGATGGAGCCAGAAAATAGGAGAAACTTCATGGTGGGAAAGACCTTAGAGGAACCAAAGAACAACATGGTTCCTGTAAGGATTCTAAATCCAAAGATATTCAGTGTAAAGGTGAAAAAGTTAGAGATGGTGGAAAAATGCGTACCAATTGAATCTATATCGACCACAACGGAAACGAGTCATGCAACACCGGTCCAACAGTTCAGAGCAATGAAAATCAAGAATAAAATCGTCAGCCTCTGCAATCTGGATCAAGAGCAGCATATCCTGACAGAAAAACTAATCGGTGAGTACGCTGATATATTTGCTACACAAGACGGAGAATATGAACGTACGCAACTCGTTCAACTCCACACTAATGCCGGAGATGCCTGACCAATCGGTCAACCTGCAAGGCGTCTGACATTGGCAAAGCAAACAGAAGATGTCGAAATGTTGAGGGCATTTCCAGTGGTCCTCGTGAAGAAGAAAGACAGCATCAGGTGGTTTTGTGTAGACTGTCGATATATTGTAGACAACGATAACACCAAAAGGACAGCTACCGACGATTGAGAATTGACGACACTTTGGATACGCTTTCTGGAACGAAGATTGACCGGAAGAACGGTTTTTTTTGTTTTTAATTAGGACGCGTTCAAGGGGATATCATACGCTATGTAGAGATTAATCGAAAAGATCGTGAGTAAACAGCTTCACTACAGGAAGCGGTCTTTGGCAGTTTACGGCTACCTTCGAGCGATTAATGGAACGTACATTGAAAGGGCTCACTTGGAAAACCTGTAATTTTTCTGGTATTGCAAAGAGCCTGCACCAACTCGGGGAAAAGACCGATAGTTCAGGTGGCTGAGGAGTGTAAAAAAGCATTCCAAGAACTCTAAAATTGTATTTGAAGAGTAAATTACGAGCAGTGATAAAGTGGTTTAACTAAAAGACAAAGTAAAGCAAAATTAATAAGGTCTATCTTTTGAACACAAACATTTTACAATACATATGAACGATTATATCAAAAGCTTTAGGCTCCTTCCATAAGTCTGCCGCTTATTACAATTCTGCAAACAAATAAACCCCACCTCTTTACTATGTAGCAGTTTTCGCAGTGTACGTCACAGCTTAACGTCGTTCTTAAGGCCTTTTGTCCCATCTCTCCACATTTTCCGCATGGCAGTGGTATCTACTTTATAGCAGTCTCGGCTTCCGACAGTTATTCAGTTGCAAGTGGCCTTACTCAAGGTCAGAATATTCCTTGTGCAGATTCGTTATTGTTATTAACTTTTTCCATTTTGTGGGTTGTCAGCAAAAAATACCTCCTTATCGGAGGATAGTGGTTGCCTGGTAGGGCAGTTGACCCTACGCACAATCTTAGAGGGTAAATCACTTTGAGCGACCTCTCGGACGTACAGTGCCTGATTTTCGGGAGCCATTAACCGGCTTTGGGGCTAGAGAATTACCGCTGACCTATTAAGGCTTCGCCCCCACTGTCTAGATTTTTGCACCCTGACTATACTCTCTGCTGGCGCCACCGTTTAATCAGTCATGCGAATTCATCCTCATTACATCCTTTTTCTGAGGCTCGGTCATTTCTAATATTTTTGCCATTTTATCCTGCTTAACACTCGCACTTTCTAAATTTGACAAGTCAAGCCCTGGTGGCCGAGGCCAGAATCCGGTATAATTACACGTCGAGAGAACTCCTAATGGTAGACTCCAGCCGAGTGCTCGTTAGGGAAATGGGTGACAGACAAGGCATATGAAAGTGCGCTCTAGAGCAGAACTAGGGCGCATATAAGCACTTTCAAGGCAATTAATGGAGCAGCAGATAATCATGCGAAAAAGGGAAAAAGTCAAAACTACGTTAGCGTCAGCAGCGACATCTTGGGTTCTAGAGGATAAACTCAAACTGTTACTAGAAACGCTTTCGTAAGTATTCCCTTTATATTTTTTCTCGAAACCATTATCTTGTCGTGGAAGTGTTCTTTGGTGCTAGTTCTGGTTTGTGTATAGAGTAATCCATTTTTAGTAGAGATTAGACCCAGAGGTGGATAGAAAACTTAAGTGAGAACCGATGTTGTTGTTTACAACATTTTGTCAGTACTTATCATATTTTCAAACCAGAATAAATATCACGGAACAAAACCGCTATAGTCCATTCTATGGTTCACAGATCCCACTTCGAGCGATAAAAAACTAAAATATTAGCTGTCAATATGTTGTGAACTTCTGTTGCACAAGTCAAGTTCAAGAGTTTGCATTTTTTTTTTGGGAGATTGCGGAGCGTAGCACTATTGTAAACACGTCGTAAAAGTTTTGTGTAATATGTCCACAGAAAGTCCGAGTATTTCCCAAGCATGGAAAAAGCCTGATGAGGTATATAACCAGCCACAAAGACCCGCATTTACTTACTCCCGACAATTTCTTTTAGCTTATCAAGTTGCACCGACTGAAGCAGAAAAAGAAGCAACTAAGTGCTCGTCTGAACAATGCCAAAAGCAATGTAGAAGTCACTGAAATAGACAAAGAGAAACTGCTCGAAGCGGTTATCGCCCAGAAGCGAAAAAATCCCTTCGCCAAGTAAGTATTTGAGTCTCTTCGGATCCCCGAAAATAAATTAAAAACACTTTTGCTTCAGATCCTCAGAAGGCGCAAAAAAATTAAAAATAGATTCAACAGAGTCTTTGGACATTGCAAATGATGATTCGGTGCTATCGCTCATCTCTACACCAAACTCGACTAGGGATATTCTGGTGAAAGAAACCCCTCAACGATCACCACCAGCAAAACTCGTCCTCCAACCGTTCGACCCAAAGAGCTTTGCCAAACTCTTTCAACAGGAAGTGCAGGACGATGATGCTGATCATTTGGAACAACAAAAGTTCAGCAAACATCTACCAGTCGATTGGAGTCTTAAGACCAGGGCCCGGTTCTTCTGCGAGACTGATATGCCGGCTACAAAGTTGAAGACAAGTCAGGAAGCAAGTGGAATTACTGGTTTCGTTAGGTGTATGGATACGAGAACCCCGTCGGGGGGATTGGATATTTCTCCTGCAGCAAGACTGAATCAAGGTACCTATTATTGGCAGCACCCGCATCTTCCGTGGCTTACATTATTTCCACGGAACTCAAAGGATAATATTGGCATTCAAGTTGATGAACGGCAACGTAAAGCATTGGCCAGTGATTGGAGTGACAGCTTTCGCGGCCTGTTTCAGTTGCTTCGCGCTCGACAATGTCCATACTTCTACCTTTGTGCGAATACGTTTACAGTTCTCTTTCGAGCGGCAGGGATTGGTGGACGAGTCGAAACACATGCCCTCATGACACCAACATCAAAGGGAATGCGATCGTCTCTACGGCAGGAGGGCATCGAGTTTATCCTGCCCTTGAAGAGGGATACAAATCTTAACAAATCCGGTGACGGGAGTTTCACCGAAGTGAAACAGGAAAACGGAGAAACCCCCACAGATGGTGAACCAAATGCAAACAATGTCCTAGAAGACGAGGAGGAAGAGGAAGATTGGCTTGAGAGTCTCGGAGTGGACGAAAAGGAAATCCGGAGAATCAACGCAACCCACCACAGGAAACTGCAACAAAAGGAAATGGCTGAGGACTTTAGCGACAATTCCCTGGCTCTGGTCGAGGGAGTCGAATGTCAGGCATTCTTCAACTTTCTCCTGAATGCGAAGAGTACAATCTCAAGCGTCGGTCGATTAGCTGGTGTCCCTCCGACTCTTCTCTCCCCGGTAGCTTTTCCCAAGGCAACTATACAAAACTTAACCTCACGTTCCAGCAAGGTGCGAATGGATGGGGTAGACTACTTCAGTGTGGAACTCAAAGGAATTGTCTTACCCACCGTCTTGCCATATGCCTGTGCTCTCCTGCAGGAAACGAAAGACACTTTCAGTGCAACCATAGCGAGTAACATGGCCACACTGGCGTTCACCAAAGCTTCGGTTAAACTCATGGAAAACCTGAAAACTGAAGAGGACACTTCAGGAGGCCAAGTGTTCGGCAAAGAAAACCTCTCGGATTGTGGCCTTCATGCGGACATGGTTGAATCGCTCTGCAGAACCGCGGAAAACTCGGTCGGCTTAATCGAACGGGTGTGCTTCAATAAGGAATTTGGCTACGCATGGAGCTGAGTAAAAGATTTTTTTATTTATTAAAGTTAACACTAATCCTAAATGTATGTGTTCTAATTCTAATGATCTACGATAATCAATTCGTCGATGCTCCAATCCTCATAGGAGTGATCTGGGAGATATCTTCTTATGATTATGGGAATCTTCTTTTGTTTCAGTTCCTTCATAGCTATCTGTAGGGGATCAGTTTCACCATCTAATTCAACCATGATTGGAGCACACATAGCAATCTGCAAAGCACGAGTTCCCAGCACGCGCGCTCTCTCGTACTTCGTCATATATTTCGTTGTTATTCGCTTTGATTTTGGTACACCACCACCACCTTGTCCTTGGGCTATTATTTCTATATTATCCACTTCCTCGTCCTGGTTAATATCATCAATATTATCATCCTCATCGACATCATCGAAATCCTCACCGCCGACACTGAAATTACAAGTTTTGTAAGGTTATGGATGAAAGATTTTTCGTGCAGTAGAATTTACTCATCGTTATCGAAATCTCCTTCATCCATATTGAATTTTTGACTCAAATAAAAACGACAATTTCAGGGAAAAAATTGCAGCAATTTAGCTTATTTTACACGATATTTTCAAGTTTACGAACAATAATAAGCAATAGCGACGAATTACGCGTTTGACGCTAATTTTTACTGGCAGCTTCTAGAGGCAAAATGTCATAATCATGCGAGCTCGTTCGCAAGATACGTTTAAAAACATAAGTTGGTAAGGCAGTTTATTTTCTTTTTACAAAACAAAGTGATAAGGAAGTAGATAATTATATGGATTATATTTTAAAGCATCTAATCTATATATTTTTAGACCACATAATGCGTTTTATTATCAGAGAAGTGTGCTTCAACTCACACCAACTTTGTCTCCAACTAAATAACGATTAAAGCTTTCCAACATTCTAAAATTCATGGAAAATATAGCCTCGTATTCAGCTGATGTGAAACGAAAAACCCCATACAAAAATGACACGACGAAATAGTCAACGGAATGATACTTAAGTGAATAATTGTACTAGAATACTAAGCAGTAGACTCCATTCTTTTTTCGCACACAATTCATTGTTCGGGACATTAATTGCTTGTCAAATTTTAACATTTCGTTTTTTCTTTTCTTCAGCACAGCAACTTATTTATTTTTTAATTAAAATCGATTCAATACATTTTTTAAAGATTGTCTCCTGTCACTGATTGAACTACCCGTTCATAGTTTACGCTTTTAATTAGCAAAACATTTCGCTGTTTTTGAGCCCATGGAAAGATTTGTACATTGTGCATGCATGTAAGAAAAGTTTGCAAAATTATTTAAAGAAGACTGTGATATGTGCTTGCCTTTCAGCAGAACGCATTTTGAGGTACACATGTTTACAAGGTTTTCTTTGATCAAGCCATTACCCACCTTTAACTCATTTCATATTGTGCAGAAATTTGTTCAATATCCGAATCTTCGACTGAATCCAGTCAGCTTGGGTAGACATTGAGACATTGCGCTCTGATATAGAATATCATAGATTGCTTCATTCCAGTTTGAAGTTAATCAATCCAATGGCATGCGCTCAGTATTGTGCTTTCTTATCTTGAATGGCAGAAGACAACGGCGCGAAGGTAGTTTTCTAGATCAAACGTCATCTCGAACACTGTTTATATATTTAATGCATTAACAGCCGTCAGACCTTAGTGTTACGGCAATGACAAAAATTATGAGTCGATGAGTTTAAAGAGCAAATGAAAACAATTTAAATGAAACAATTATTATCATTTAAATGAAATTATAACACCACCACTTCTTCTAGTGTAACATTTTCGAATTCAACGACGTGTTGTACTAATCTTCTTGAAGTACAAGAAACACAAATGGTGTATTCAAAATTCCATTAAACTGCGATATTAGTAAAGAAGTGAAAACATTTTCTTAATGCCACTACGACGCCTTGCCTCACTGGCTGGAACAGATCTCGCATCACGTTTGGTATTTCGTGGTTTATGGTTCTAAAAATTGTTATTTTTATCCTCGGTTGGAATATATGCCCCACAGATAAGGAAATAATGTTGGCATAACTAGGAAATGCGAGCCGGTAGATAGGTAGGTCCAAAAATATTCAGTTTAGAAAACTGTCTTGGTTTAAGGAGAATAGTAAAAAGTCAAAGTTATTTCTGTTAACAGCATTCACAACTTAAAAAACGTATATTGCTTTTGTTTCGATAACTGCATCAAAACCGGTACAAGCGTCGTCCTTCTTGTGATATCAATATCATTTATGAAAGCAGATGCACCATTTTTGGTAAATTCTGTCTCCGGCGTTGACTTCTCTCAAATATGATGTTAACAAAGTTGTCAGTCGCATCACCTTGTCAAAACCATTTTTTGACATTGATGGTCTCGGTGAGATCGTCATTCTGGATAATCTGACGAGTTTTGCACGGATGCCAAAAATAGGCATTTTGTATAGCTCACCTCTTTAGATGCAGCCTTATATGGTCCTAGAAGAGGTGGTGTGGACCATTCTCAACTTCTTGGATTTCCTATAGAATCTCCCATACAGTGAATATTCGGTCAATTGTGGATTTACCTACCCTAAAACCTGAATTACAAAAACGTGACGCTCACGTTCTCCTGTGCAACGCAGGTTCAAAGTTAAGTTGTTAAACAATATGTGCTTGCTAAACAATTCTTCCTATCTGGGTTTGCATTGCTGTGTTTTCTTTGATATCCGTAGACGTATTTTGGGTGTAAGAGTGTTCGATTCTATATTGTTCACTCGGAATGTTCAGACATATAATATATATTACTGAAGAAGTGCTCTTGATTAATTTGGTTAACTGTTTTATGATCAGGTCTCCTGTGAGGTGAGGAAACTGTGTGTTATCTACACTGATATTCATCCTATAGGCAAGTCAATTAAAATAAGTCTGCTTCCAGATGTGGTATGATTTTCGTTATTCTACCAAAGATGCTCTCTTCTTCTAATTTGGCGTTAAGACCATCTTACCGGGCTTTGCTTGTAACTTTTGTCGTGGAGGTTGTAGAAAAATTCGTTGGTAGCTTCGAATATTTCCGCTGTAAATGATGTAGGCGAATTTAGCCTGAAACAACAAGATCTAGGCTTCTTGCCTTAGTCAGGATATTTTATGTCATTATTTCCTTAGGTTTATAAAATCAAGACCGGTAGGAATAAAACAAACGCCTTAGCAAAAAACCAAAATGTGACACAATGTATTGTATGAAATAAACAGATCTCTTCTTCTGTCAATAGGTATGTCAATAGGCTAAACGTCACAACAATTTCTGTATTCCCCACGTGCAATTAGATCAAGCTTTCTTGCAAATTCTAAATATCTCTTTAAATTAATCGCGAAAATGAAAGACGACGATGGAGGAATGGACAAAAAGAAATCACATCGCTCCCGGCAATCTGGTGTCAAGGCCGAAAAGAAAAAACTGAAGACAAAGCCGAAAGAAGACAACCTCTCCGCTCGTCAAAGGAACCCCAAAGCGTTTGCAATTAACTCCACTATAAGAGCTGAACGAAATTTTCGTCGCAAGGAAGACCTCACTGCAAAGAAACAGCATATTCCATTAATTGACCACACTCCAGATGTACCACCACCAGTTCTCATCGCAGTTGTTGGTCCTCCCAAAGTGGGTAAGTCAACGCTAATTACAAATCTCATCAAGAACTTTACGAAAACAAACGTGACCGACATCAAAGGTCCTATAACGATAGTCACCTCGAAAAAGCGTCGAATTACTTTGGTCGAGTGCAACAATGACGTGAACTCAATGATTGATATTGCTAAGTGTGCGGACTTGGTATTGTTACTTTGCGATGCTAGCTATGGATTTGAGATGGAAATTTTCGAGTTCCTAAACATTTGTCAAGTGCATGGCATGCCAAAAATAATGGGAGTACTAACTCATTTGGATATGATTAAAAATCCCAAGCAACTAAGGAAACGAAAGAAGGAATTGAAACATCGTTTCTGGACAGAGGTTTACGATGGAGCGAAGTTGTTTTACCTCTCTGGAATAATCCACGGTGAGTACCTGCGAAACGAAGTGAAAAATTTGGGAAGGTTCATATCGGTTATGAAATTCCGTCCACTTTCATGGCGAGGTGCACATAGCTATCTCCTAGTTGATCGTGTAGAGGATGTCACGAATACGGAACTGATTCGACAAAATGCCAAGTGTGATCGGGATGTGATTCTTTATGGCTACGTGAGAGGTGTTCCTATGAAACAGGAGTTCATGGTGCATATAGCTGGTTTGGGAGATGCAAGATTAAATGAGTTGAGCAGTATAACGGATCCGTGTCCCCTACCGGGAACTGAAAAAAAGCGAAGTCTACTCGAGAAGGAGCGTTTATTGTACGCCCCAATGTCAGGAGTCGGTGGGATCGTTTACGATAAGGACGCTGTGTACATTGAGTTGCAAGGTTCACACAGTCATAAGAAAGAAGGAGCCGACGCTGCTGAACAAAATGATTTGGTAGAGAGAATTGTGGATAAGAAACAAACCATGGATGTCCAGATTGACGAACAGGAATTCCGACTCTTCTCAGATGGTGGTGCGATAAAGTCGAAGGATTTTATAGATGACGCAGTGTCAGATGATGAAGGTGACGATGAAAGTAGTGATTCTGGTTTGGAGGAGGACGACAATGATTCGAATGAAAGCGACGGTGAAGAGAGGGAAGACTTGGGATGGAAAGCAGAAAGCGGTGACGAGTTGGAAGATAATGAAAAAGATTCTTCGGACGAAGAGTACCAGAATGCAGAGGAATTTGACGCTGATGGCAGTGAGGATGACGAGGATGACGATGATAGCGATATCGAGGATAAATTGATCGCCAGTAGTATGAGTTGGAAAGATAATTTAGCACAAAAGGCAAGGGAAGCGTATCTTGAACGGCAATCAGAAGGAAAAAGTCTTATGAAGCTCGTCTACGGAGTGTATAGCAATTCGGTAAGTTGAAAGCATTCACACCAATCGAAATCACTTGTACAACTACATTTTCAGGAAATGAAGAAAAAGCCCAAAGAAGAGGCTGAATCTGACGATCAATCCGATGAAGATGAGATTGGTGGCCTGTTTAAAGTTGCTGCAAAGAAACAGTCTGAATTGCAAAGAGAGAAGGATATCAAGGACAAGGACGAGTCCTGCTTTTTTGAGCAATATTCTGGTAAGACGAAAACAAACCCGATTTGTCATTTCTACGAGAACTGACATGGTTGCTTGCTTTTAGGTACAACACTTGACTGGCTAGAACAGGGCAACATAGAGCTAATTAAGAATTGCTTCGTCACCGGTCAATGGAAAGCGTCAGAGGATGCAGAAACCCTTTTGAAGTTGGATGATATGAGTGATAGTGAAAATATTGGTGATTTTGAAGATTTGGAAAAGGGAATTAGATATTCCGGCAGTAAAGTTGTGGCCATTAGGGAAGGTGATGTCTGGAAGGACGTCTCAGAACCCGAAAATCCTGCAAAACGAAAAATGACACGAGTAGAGGAAGAAAATCTGACTAAATCTGAACTCATGGCAAAGAAGATGAAACTAAAAGCTAAATTTGACGCAGAATATGACAACAAGGGTGAGGAAGAAACCCGTATCACCGGCGACCATTCCTACTACGAAGAGTTGAAAGCAAATGCGCAGAAGCAATCGGATCTTAACAAAAGTGAATTTGCAAACTTAGACAGTGACTTAAGAGTTCAAATCGAAGGGTATCGCCCAGGGATGTATGTTCGTCTTGGATTTAAAAATATACCTGCCGAGTTCATAGAAAATTTTGATCCATCATACCCAGTCCTTGTGGGTGGTCTCAATTTGGCAGAGGAAAACATTGGGTATGTCAATTGCAAAGTCAAAAAGCATAGGTGGTACAAGAAAATTCTTAAGACTGGTGATCCTCTCATCCTTTCCATGGGGTGGCGACGTTTCCAGACTGTGCCTATTTATGCTAAAGTTGAAGATAATTTTCGACAACGTTATCTGAAATACACCCCTAACCACGTGACCTGCAGCATGACATTTTGGGGTCCAATCACTCCACAAAACACAGGTTTCCTAGCTTTGCAGAGCGTCAGCCACGATCGTGAGGAGATGAAGAGAATTGGCTTTAGAATAGCTGCCACTGGCTGCGTAACAGAGTTGGATAAATCGGCGCAAATCATGAAGAAACTTAAACTCGTGGGTCATCCTTTTAAAATTTATAAGAAGACTGCCTTTGTTAAGGGTATGTTCAATACCACCTTAGAGGTGGCAAAATTCGAAGGAGCTAAAATCAAAACTGTCTCCGGAATCCGTGGTCAAATAAAAAAATCACACCACTCCCCCGAGGGTTCCTTCCGTGCGACATTTGAAGATAGAATACTACTCAGTGATATTGTGTTCTGTCGAACCTGGTTCCGAGTTGATGTTCCCAAGTTCTACGCTCCCGTCACATCGCTTCTGCTTTCGCTTGACAAAAAGTCCAACTGGCAAGGAATGAAGACACTAGGTCAACTTAAGCGAGAGAAGAATATCCGAAATGAAGCTGCAGTTGATAGCCTTTACAAAGAAATCAAACGAGAACCGAAATTCTTCAAACCACTTACCATTCCGAAGGCATTGCAGCGAGCACTTCCGTACAAGGACAAACCAAAACATGGTCCAATTAATCCCAAGACCTCATTAGACAAAGAACGTACAGCTGTTATTCGATCACCACATGAACAGAAAGTTGCCAAGATGATGAAAATGATTGAGACCAACTACAGGGACAAGAAGAAACGCGACAAACAGGAGACAAAGAAACGATTGAAAATTTTCAAAATTCAAAAAGGAGCTGACGAGGTGAGAAAACTGAAAAGGCAAAAGGAGTTGCGAAAGAAAATCTCCAGGGCGCTCAGTAAAATGAAAGGAAAGAATAAGACCTAGGAAATGTTATGTTTGTAGTGTAAGATAGATTGTTAATAATACACAAATCGTATTTTAAATCACATGTGTGTATGTCTATTTTTCTATGAAAATCAAATTGGTATTCAAAAATATATGAGCAATATATGTATGTTTAGATTGCGGTATTTTTAGTCTAGCGAGGTACTGCTTTCGATATTTTTTAGGGCTGCAAGCAATTTGCTTTTACGATTCGCATTCATTTTCGATGAGTCATTAGTTGCTTGTCGGCAAAAGGTATTTAGGAAGGTTTCCCGCTGTTTAAACTCTTCAGTTATTTCTTTTCGGATGAATCCCATGTCTTCGAGTTTTGTTGGTTTTGGAGTTACGCTTTCCTTTGTGGTAACCTAAAAATGGAAAATGTAAATTGTTTGGTAGTATTTCATTAATTTATTGAAACATGTTTATGACTAATTATGCAAGCAATCATATACTTTTGAAGTGCAGAAAGAGAGTGACCTAACCGAAACTTCAGAGAGCCGAAAGAGCCTATTCAAATCTGCAATTTCAAACTTGATTGGCTACTGTTCAGTTGCAAATGAGACTTGAAGATGAAACAGGAATAATACTATTCTATTTCATTACTGCGACTAACATTCCAGAGATGAATGCTGTTTTCAAGCAAGTCACTGAGAACCTTGACCTACACAATATGGGACTAATCGTTGGATTAAGGGCCAGTCATAACTTCAGTCACCAACAGAAACCTGTCTATCGCTAGAGAAGGAGGTAAACATTGATCAAGTTTCAAAGTGTGTTAAACTTGAAAAGTTCGACACATTTCGTTTGTGGAAATAGCTTTCTTGAGTTCTATTAATATCTCCCTGTTTCAAAGAATGTAGAGAAGGTGGAATGTTTTGCTTACTTCTGTATACAAACTTGAGCCTTGCAACTTTGCGGGCAGGCGTAAGATCCTATTGAGTCTTTTGGTGACAACATCATAAATTTTCAAGCTGAGTATTCGCTTCCATAGATCTATCCCATCCTGGCGCACACAGGTGGGAGCTGTAAAGTTGTAAAGCTGGAAAATTCATAGAAAGCAGTTTGTAGAAGATAATGTCGATTCGCTTTCGTCTGATGAATGGCGTAGAGGAATGCAGCTACTAATTGAAAATACCGCCTGCGTTCGTTCTTTGTCATACGCCCAATTTAGCAATGAAAAGGATGAGGCGCTTACAGCGATTGGAAACGGTTTTTTTGTGGGCTAAGGAATGTCTTCCCGCAATCATGGCGAACTAAATAGAGCCATTGTTTATAGCGTCGACCTAAACAGTCCTTCTCACTTGTCTAACAACGCGTAGGTGACCAATGCTTCTGCAGAGTAACATGAACCTATGAATGATCTGTGGCTAAGTTAGAAGTTAGTGTCAGGAATCATTCAAAAGTAAGCCAAGCATGCAAACCTAAACTAGAAAAATAAAAAGAACAACTAATGTTAACTAAAACAAAATGTTTTGCTATCAAACCCCGTACATAGAAAATAGTTTCCGCAGGGAAGTAAAGGAGTATTTACAAGTTCAGGGTTGTCGTGGCTAATCTCCTGGAAATGTATGCCATTTACAACGTGCTCATCATGGCAGGAATATGTAATTTATTTCCAGTCTGGATAAAAATTTGATTGCTCTTCAAAGCTTTATGAAATTTCAGTTATAGATCTAATCTTACCCCTACCACCAGGCCATTCTAGCACATCAAAAGCTTGACCAAATCAAGCTAAATGTAGCCCGCTTACCTCCAATAAATTTTCGTTGTCTTTAGCATCAGCATCGGTACTAGGACTTCCATTACTTTCTTCGTTATCTTCACCAATCTCTTCGAATTCATCATCGTACGAATTATTGTCATCAGATTTAGACTCCAACGTTTCTATGTCTATTTGGGACTCAGTTGTATTCCCAACTTCCCTCTCTTCTAATGGCCCATCTCCATTACCTCGATGTGTTGATGTATTACCCAGCAATTTATTCGCTGAAAATTTTCGAGCAGTCCTACTTGTTCCAAAGTCCGACTTATCTGTTCCAATACTTCTATTACTATGATCACCGATGATTTCAATGGGTTTTTTGGTCGTCAAAGGGGTCAAAATAGTTTGTAGTACGCTATTCCTCTCATCGTTTTCTGGAATACCATTTGCAAGGTTACTCATTGAACCGATGGACAACTTTGAGAGTTTTTCATTCATCTAAAGGGAACAGGAATTGTACAATAGACACAAAGAACCCTATTTGACTTACATTAAATTCTTCAATCTTCTCATAAGCCGATAGTTCCAATTTCATCTTTTCCAACTGTACCATGGCATCTTTACGTTTCTTCTGCTCCGTTTGTAACTCCTTCTTGCAACTTTTCGTTTCTAATTGCAATCTCCGTGCTAATAGTTTCATGTCGGTTTCCTTTTCTTGTAGACGGATCTCGAGTTGTTGAACTTTCTCCGATAGCCGTTGTCTTTCTTCCAGGTTTCTGAAAAATTATAGTGGCTTAGGTTGCGTATTTAAGGTATCATAGTAACAAACGTACTTATCCTTGTTTAACTGAGTAAGGTGCTTATTCTGATCACTGAGGGACAGCACAAGACTTTCTTTTTGCTTAAGTTTGTACAGAAGTTCCTTGTTCTGTGCCTGAGTATTTCGATACTTCATTTGCCACACTCGAATCTCTTCAGCATGTGAATGAAGCAATTTTGGAAGTTCCGCATTAGTGTTTTCATATTTGGACAGTGCCAAATCCTGTCGTTTGTGTAGAGTTCGAAGTATCCTATTCTCGTGAGCTAATTCCTGAAAATGTCCACGCATTAATCAATACTGTAATTCTGATATGATTCTATGATATACGCAAATATGTTGTTGTGCATCGGCTAATTGATTTTGAAAAGTCTTCATCCTTAAACGCCTGGCTGACAAGACACGTTGACGAACTTCTGTGGAAGCAGGGATAAACCCACCAAAACGACCATTCGTTGCAGCAGTATTTCTTCGGTAGAGTATAGTAGCGGAACCTCTTGAACTGGAAGTATTTGAATACAGACTTTCTGTGCTTTTTGAAGAAGACCTAAACAGATTATGTTACTCATCATAGTGAAAAATAATAATAATTATTAAACTCACGGCATAGTTCGAGACCTTTCTTCTGGAATTAGCGATAACCCGGAACTTGTTTTTCTGGGCGCCACCATTAGCTATTATACCGATAACCGAAAACGGATGTGTAAATTAAAGTTGAGAATAAATTTCATTAAATGAAAATTGAATTTCGTTTTAACAAGGACTCCTCCTTTAAATTATATTTTGGAATAAAAGGTAGCCCCTGTAAGTCAGGTAACCCCAAGGAAGTCAATTTGCTTTTAAACATATCCTGACAATGGTTGTCGTGGTGACGGTGGGTTTATTTTGGTAGAGGACTTATAGTGGGCTGGCGCACTAGCCATAGTTAAGTGCATGTAAGTGTTGAAAATCCTAACGCTTTGTTTAATCAATTTGTTTGTGGTAAGTTGCAGTCTGTGTTCATATATGAGGACATCGTTGAGGGTCTGAGGGGTGCATTTATTGGGTGCAACAATTTCGTATAAATAAGCGGAAGCTATTCGAATAGTCTTCCGTAGATAAGTTACGAAACGAGCAATTATAATTCTTTGGTTCTTATCAATTTCTAATATGCATTATTGGTTGTCTATGTAAAACAAAAATGCATATTAGTGTTCCTACAAAGCATACCTTAAAGATTACGTATGAGTGGTAGAGCTTTCATCATTACCGTGTTATCATAAATATCTCTATTGCTTTTTTAGGATACAAATAAATTTAAAAATTAAATATGGCTTAATTTTCGCTTTATCTAATATAGGTAACTAGTACCTTTAGACAGCATTTTCGGTAGGTCAGTCGGAGAACACGACCTGCAAGTTTTGACTACCTCAAATAGAGTCAGACTCATCAACATTACGAAAGACTGCGCGAAAATTTGATGTCGCATCACTACAATCACCAGAGTAATTGTCAAACGACAAATCACTAAACATCCTGAACGTTCTTACCCCACATGGGGAACAGATTATGACTGCAGATGCTTCACAGAGACTTAGTACTTAGCACTTAGATTCCCCTTTAAGGATGCCAGTCATGAAGCAAAGTAGCCACTGAGCCCAACATATTTCTTTGTTTTTTTGTCCCATTTACCGAAAAACTTAACACGTGCTTTAGCATCATAAGCTTAGCCATACCCAATTGAGTGTTAAGTTTGTTTTTTTTAAAGTTTCATCCTACCATCAATGCCTGGGTTCGTAAAGAAAATTCAAAAATGAAGTCCAAATCAAAATAGCAGATATCTTAAAATCTGGTTCAAACAAGTTTTCCTCTAAATCTTGCACAAGTTCATCGAAGATCTCATTTTCAGCAATGTGATGTCATTTACAATGTGACCTGGGACACAGACACTGTACTTGCATTAATTAAACGGTGATTCACCAAACAAGTTTTTTATTTAAACGCTATTTGTCTGCAGAATCTAAATCCAGATAGCTCTGTATAGCTGATCTATATAGTTACTGCTATATGCGGTCTTAAGATCGGTAAAGAGGTGGAGAGTATCGATCTGGACTTCGTAGGTTTTCTCTAGAACCTGTCATAGCGTGAATATTTTGTCGATTGTAGACATACCGGATCCAATCAGATCGATGAAAAATGGTTTAAGGCATTTATACAATACAGCAGACAACATCTTATTTATAGGGACACTGATGCCTAATAGCTGGACAAGTAGGACATTCACTCTGGTAGCAGGTTGTGTTTAAGTTCAGATATTGCTATCTTTACTTCACTTCGGTCGGGAAGACAGAAATCATGGCTTTCATCGTTCAGGCTAAATTGTTCATTCTGTATAACAGCGGAATTCGGTTCATTGCCGCCATTTCACAGTCCTCTGAAGTAGTTTTTCCGTATTCTTACCACGTACTTCTACTAAATTTCTTCTACAATAGGTCTTATCCACAGATTGACCACATTTCGATCGACGCAAGGCACTCATTCAGTATTATATTATTATACCAACATCGACTCGGACAAGGTAATGGCCTTGTTGCAGCCAAGGTACGGTTGCGGATATCTCAAACATCGTAAAGGCGAACTAATACTGTGAGTTAGTTTGACGTCGGACGTCTACAATCGTAAGAGATTGCCAAATCCTTTTCCGATCGAGTCGCATTTAATCTCTTATGTCGCCAGCATAAAGTATCGCAGACTAGTGGCGACATTGCCAAAAGGCCATCCGAGATGCCGCCTGTACCGGGTTTTACTCGGTCACCATAACGAAACCCTGGTTTAACGACAAGTTAAACAAGATGCATACGAAGTAGAGCTGAATAGAAGGACTAAAGCTAGGAGCAGGAGAGGATAGTTCGTCTCCGTTAATCCGTTTCGCAGGACCAAAAAAAAAGAGCATGAGAAGTGCACAGTCGAGGAAACCGAGAGATGGTGCTCCAGGAAAGTGATTCGGAAGATTTACCAAAGGATACAAAAAACATGCCACAAACCCCGAACCGAAGTCTGTAGAAGGGAACGTAGTAGTAGAGTCGCAGTCGATGCTAAGGATTCGGAAAGAGTATTTCTGTAGACTGTATAACGGCGATGACGAGCCAAATACCGCTGTCCGGCAGAATGAAATCTTTCAACCTGGACGATGTAGACCAGAAATTCCATCCACCCGATCTGGATGAAGTGAAGATAGGGGTATCCAAGCTTAAGTTCAGCAAAACTGCTAGAGCTCTTCAAAGCGGCAGGCGATGACTTTGTAAGGAGCATACTCGTATACCAACTCATCTGTTAAGAATGGTCGGACGAAAGTATGCCCGATGAACGAAACCTCAAAATTGTTTGTCCGATCCTCAAGAAAGGGGACCCTCTTAGCTAAGCCAACTGCAGAGGCATCAGTCTTCTTAACATCGCCTACAAGATGCTATCTGCCGTATTGTGTGAAAGCCTGAAGCCGTTCCCCAACACCAGATTCGCCCATATCAGTATGGCTTTAGGCCAGGAACGTCCACCATCGACTAAATATTCACACTACGGCAGATCGTGGAAACAATCCATGAGCTCGATACACACCACCTATTCATCGATTTTAAGGCCGCGTATGACAGCATCTATAGAGACGAGCTATACAGAGCAATGTCTAGTTTTGGTATGCCTGACAAACTCGTACATATGTGCAGGTTTCAACAAGGTCGCTGAAGAACTCACCGAAAACTTTTATATCAAAAAAGGGTTTAGACGCTGCGCTGTTATGTGATTTTTATTCTTTCTTGAAAGAATAGTGAAAAACCCACGCCTCAATACAAGCGTCACAGTCTTTGAAAAGTCCATCCAATTACTCGCATACGTCAATGATATTGACATAGTCGAAAGAAAGCAGAGCGATGTCAGTGGCGTTTTCGCGAGTATTGAGGCGGAACGGTCAATGACGGCAAGACAAACTATATGCTGTCAAAAGGAAAGGACACCCACACCGTCGTCTCGACCAGAACGTCACCCTCGTCTGATATAACTTGCAGGACTTTGTCTACCTAGGCTCCACTATCAATTCAGAAAACGACTGCAGCGTTGAGATCAAACGAAGAATGTTGTCAATCGCTGCTTTTTTGGACTATGGAGGAAATTGAGAAGCAAGGCCCTCTTACGAACAACAAAAGTGAATATATAAGACCTTAATAATCACAGTGCTGCTGTGGCATGGACTTTATCAAAGATGGATGAGAGTGCTCTTGGCTGCTTTGAGAGGGTGGTGATCTTCGAGGGATTTTTGGTCCCGTTTGCATAGACGGTGAGTAGAGGAGGAGATACAACGACGATCTGTACGGGCTGTACAGCGACATTGACTTAGTCAGAAGAGTGAAGTTCAAACGACTGAGGTGGCTGTGTCATGTAGAGCGGATGTACACTTAAGCGTCAGCTTTGAATGTGGGGATCGAAATGATTGCGACGTCGAAGTTAAAAGAATTTGTTCGGCGATTAGCAGATTTTCATTCGATGTGTTTTGACCAGAGAAGCTTTTTGTCCAAGATGACCTCCGGATATTTAGCTTAATCGGTTAATAAAGCAGAGGTTCTGTGTAGGACTGATATACCAATATTATTAAACTTGATTTTATGGTACAAACAATAGTGGCTTGACTCCGTCAAGCCGTTTTTTTTTTACGAAGCCTCGTTGAATTACAAATGTAGGTACATATATTACGTGGTTCGAATTGGTTGATGGATAAGATCAGTTCAGCCCGTGCCAGAGTACGGTAGTGAATTAGAAACAGATATGGTAGATCGAATTTAGCAAGAGTAGGTTGCCCTTACTTTTCGACCACTTGACCACATCATAAATAGTTGTATTGGAAACGCATAAAATATACTCTAATCGACTTGAATTAAAACATAATTGAAAAAAAGAACAAATGCATAGGAGAATTCAATATTCATGAGCATAAATGCATAAATCATAACAATACACCATTAAAATATTCAAATGCAAATTCACCTCAACGACATTTTTATTCCTCTACTGTGCTTTCACTTTCATAACAATTATATTCTACAATTCTTTTTTGTTGACGTTTCCTTGGTTGTTTCTCTTTCCACTTCGTAACACAACATATAATCAAAACCCCATTTCCACTCCATAACAATCAACCACTCCACTCAATCTCACACAAAAAGCTCCAAAAAAGTTCCAACAAAAACCATGTAAGCTTTCACTCGAGCGAATCCGCTGTCACTTTGCGCGTGTTTCTCGGTTATGGTGGACGTCATCACTTCGGGAGAAAAAAAAAAGAAAAAAAGAAAGAACATAAAGCCAGTGTAAATTTCCAAAGCAATTCTGTAGTTTTCACCGTCAAGCAAATAAAATCGACATTCGTTTATAAATAATTAATCAGTCGTCTGTATGGATAGTTTGTGTAAATTGTGATTTAACCAACGCAATGTGGCGTGCCCCCCAAATGCAAGAAAAAATCGATTCAAAAGCAGAGTCTGCATTTAAAGTGTTCCTTGTGGTCTGTGTCGCGTACTAGTGGAACACAATCCCACACACTTCCGAGATCGGTGAACAAAACAAAATTAGTCACACATATCTGGTCGCTGTGAAATTATCGTATTTTTCTTTTCTACATTTACGTTCTAACCTTTTGTTCCTGATCTGTTGTTGGTTCTGTCATTGCTGTTGGAGCTGCACCACAGTTATAGCGAAAAATAAACAGAAATAAAAAGAACAGAGTTACATTGCACAACAGCTTCCCGTAGAAGACAAAAAAAAAAGAAAGAAAAAAGCGGATCAGAGCAGGGCATAGCAGACAATTTCCAAGTCACCATGACGCGGCTAACTGAAGAAATGGTTATAGCCAGATCCAAACAATCTGACCTGAGCTCCATAAAAAAGCTGAATTGCTGGTAAGCCTTCCTTAAAAGAAGTTATTTTCATTTCTCGATTAAATGGGCATTCTATTAAAGGTCTTTGTCTGACTCTGGTTGTGGCGTTTTATTTGTTGTAAGCTAACTGGTTACATTACGGGCATGGTTGTAGGAGCAGTTTTTGTTGGATGGTTGTCTGTTGGCCATGTTGTGTGTATTGTGTGCAGTCCATGACTCCCCAAAGTTATAGAGTTTACGCTCTACCGGTCTATGAATGAAAGTGGTCGGAGTCGGATAGTGATTGCGTTTGTATTAACAAAAGCACTAGCAGTCTAGCAGTCAGATAGCCCGTGAGTTGGGAGCAGCTTTTGTAGTCTTTCCGTTTCAGAATTAGAGCTGGAGTTCACACAACAATGTGCTTTACTACGTATACGAGTATAACACAGTTACCACTACTATCAAAATTATAATCATATCTCGTGGTTGAACAGGTTCTTAGCATTCCTTCATCGGTATGCAGTGATTCAAAATATTAATCACCCCAAAATGACATCAAATGTTTACGTTTTCAGTCAGTCGGGCTGCGTCACAATTAGTTCGTCTCGGCGACAAATTACTGTTTGACTGATCTTAAGCATGAGATAGCATTTCTAAATAGAAAGAGGCATACCACACATACGAGTACATGTGTATTCAGGGAAGCGACTTATTTCATTGCTGGTAGTTCAAATAATTACCAGGTGAATCAGAAACAAAAATTTCTGTCGTTACCTCTAAGTTTGGGACTTGTATTCGAATTTGCCTTTCCAATCACATCAACCGCATTTAAGAGAAGAAATTGAAGCATGGAAGTGATTAGTAAAGCAAAGGTGTAACATCTAATCTCATGACTTTGGCATCTTATTTCAAGTAGTCCAAGGATCTCTCCTTATAAATAATTGATACTACACACTAAAAGTCAAAGAGAATATGAAAACATAAAGAGGGGTTGGCAATTTGTTAACCAAGGAGAAGCAAGCATTTCTGGGTGTGCTTAAAAAATAATTACCAAGTCTGAAATATTGTATGTTGTGCAAGTGTGATGGCGATGATGATGACGGGTTTATTCTTCTTATCAGTTGTTCAACTGAAAGAAAAAAGATTGCAAACTATTCTTGACATACTCCACTAGGATATCTGATAGAAAGTGGCGGAGAATGAGCGAGTGTACTTATCCACTTATTTATTTGTTTTGGTTGGTCTTCAAGAACATAATCAGCTAGACGCGAAGCAATTTTTTTTTTCTTGTTTTTGTTTAGGTTCGAAGTCAAGTACGTTGTAGAGTGTTCTTGGATCCACTTGATTTAAAAGTTTTCTTTTCTGAATATGTATCTTGCGCATTATAGCTTAGCGGCAAAAAGGCTTACAGGTATTTGCATACATATGCATTTTCTGTTGCCATGCCTGCTTCGACACGGTGCTATTAAAGTGTTTTCGCAAATTTGTCAGTGATTAGACTTAAGGCGGTGTTTTGGAAATAGTTTTTGGCAATGTAAATGCATCGAGTTAGTAGGTTCTTGTTTATTTTCATATACATACATATACAGGGTGTTCCGGATAATTTGTCGAACATTTCAAGCGGAGATTTCTTGACATATACACATATTTTGAGAAAAAAATCCAATGAGTGTGTGGAAGGGTCGGAAATAGATCGCTTGCGAGACACAGAGATTTTAAGAAAAGCGCTGCAGTTCAATCAAATTTATGCGTGCATTATAATAAATGGGGTATCGTTGTACTCGTAATTATGAGTAATTTAATTGTTTCAAAGTGGCGGGGTGAACCTGGGCCTAACTAGCATGTCTCTTCAGTTAGCCCTTCTTTAGCTATCTGCCTCAATTGCGCACTCCAAGTTGGTTGAGGTCCCCTTCTACCTACCTAAGATGAAGTCTTCCTCTACGGTGTCGTCCATCCGGGTTAAATTCGATAGCTCTGCGGGCCGGAGTATTGGTGTCCATTCGCTTTATATGTCTGACTAGATCGGTTTCGCTGTTTAGCTCGTATAGTTCGTCGTTGAATCTTCTCCTCCAAAGCCTGTCAACGCAATGGAGACTAAATATTTTTCGAAGAATTTTTCTCTCGAAACGGCTGATGATATCTTCATCCGCTTTCTATAGTCTAAATGTTTCAGGGCCATAAAGCAGGACTGGGGTGATCAAGGTCTTATATAGAGTCGCTCAGTTTTTCACAATTGGCTTCTTAGACTAAAGAAAGAGCTATTGGCAATAGCGATTATTCTTTTTAGTTCTGATGAAATAGTAAGACTTTTGAAAGATTGGGCCTCCAGTGTTTGCTTGTAAATTCTACAATTTCAATCGCTTTTCTGAGTCCACGGATTGTAGCTCCTGTATATTCTGAAATGCATGCATGCCTTTTGAATGTCCAATCCTCCAAATGTAAGTCTTGCTTGGATTAAAATGTTTGCTTTTTTGTCTAAGTCTGATAATTTGATGGTTTCTGACGTAATGTAAATCATTTTCGTATCTGCGAAGCAGTATGTGAGTTTCTCGACGATTTCCGCGGTGTTTCTCTCTCCCTCAACCTGGAATATGTTCTAATAAATTCCCTGCTATTTAGGGTTGTCCTATCATGGTATCGTCTCTGAAATTCCAATCTCGGTAATTGATTGTAAATTACGGGTATTGAACAAATGCGGATTGCTTCAATGCACACTGGAGCTGTCATATAAACTTGGTAATAGTTGGGTCGTATCTTGAAAACTATTGACTTGGGATGAAATGACCTAACTTTGTTTTTGTTTGTAGATACTGAGTACCTACATGTTTCAAAGTTGTGAAAAGTGGAAGACATTTTTTCAAGTTAAAAATTTAAGTTAAAAAAAAATCACTTTTAATCTTCAATATCTTTTGACACATCAATTCTAGGGTAAAATTTACTTTACTCATAGCTACGAATTCAACGATACCCCATTTCTTGCCATACACGCACATACTTGAAAGATGTTATTTACAATAAGCTCAAAACAGGGCAGTGTGAGGACTTTTTTAGAACCACTATTTCGGTGGGGATGCATTTCCGACCCTCCCCCCACCAATAAGATTTTTTTCCTCGAAATATGTTGAGGAATTTCCCATTAAACTCTTCGACACATTATCCGGAACACCCTGTATAATGTATATAATCATGTAATGCTACACATTTGTCCCACCTATCTGCAATGCTACTGCAAGTAGCATGGACTTTAGAAGAATCCCGCTGTATTTTGGATCACGTCACTATTGAGACCAATGGGATCTATGATAAATTGTACAAAAATGCAGCGCTGGAACAGCTTAAGTAAGAGCAACAGCTACTTTTCTACTTTTCTACTCTTCTACCTTTCTTTTTATTTTCCTTTATCTTTATTCTATCTTTCTATTGATATTTTTTCTGTCTACCTCCCTTTTTGTTTCTCCTCTCTCTATTCTGAATTGTATTTATATTTTTGATTTTATTTGCATTTAATTAATTTTTATTATTTAATTCATATTGTGAATAATTTATGATATACTCGTATTACGTTAAGTCTACTTACTCTTTCTTATGTAATTTGTGTATTATAAAACACTCCAATTAAATAAAAGGCAAAATGAATTGAATTGAAACGTTTGCTAATGTTTTTTCTTTGCGTGATTGCATTTTTTTGTTTGGTTCCGTCGTCGGATTGTGGCCACAAGGTGAGTTTATTGCTTTTCGACCTGATTTTCCGATGACTTTCATTGATCATGGCAAAATCAGCGAATTTACACAGCCTAAAGTGTGTCCATTATCAGCCTCTAAATCTGGAAACTTTGCGAATGTGTGTACTTCTAATTATGCTAATTACAATATATCTTATTTTTCGCACTTTGGGACGATGACTTCTTTTAAATAAATGTATGGAATTCGGTTTCGGAAAAACAGTTATCTTTTTGAGCCTTTATGTTCTTATTAAGATTTGCCCGATTTGCTTTTAAGATAGCGTTGCCATCAGTGAAATGAATCTCTTCTTTCGGACAACAATGTTCTTCAACAATGTTGTTCTTTAGCTTGTTTTAAAATCTCTTGTATATTTCCCTAGCATACAACATTCGCTTCAACGGAACGGTAGTTGTTGTAATTTCTCGTGTCCCTATTTTGGTTTAGACACGGACGCCTGTTAATATTTTATTAAACAGAATCGCTAGCTATTTAAATCAAAGATTTCTCATTGTCGCCAATACTTCAAAGGTTATGTGAACCATCCCGACTGCATGTCTCGTATTCATTCTATTTCGCTCTTCGTGCCGGACAGCCGAGAAAATTTTACTTCACGGGAATTCACCGTATAGTAACGCGTGATGCCCTTGTCTGTTTTCTCTACTGACCGTATGTTGCGGAATGGTAGCTCACCGTTTTCAATTTCAATCACAGCATCTCCCTCCTTAAATTAGATCGCCTTCATGTTATCCTTTAAACTTGAGTTTTAGTTTTATAAATCACATCTTTGCTCTTAGTGAGTACTAAGCCAGATAAATGGGGGCTTCTGCCCGGTTAACAGACGTCGACGTTCTTCTTCAATATATTTCAGCGATTGAATTTCTTACGAATGTATTCTGTGTTGTGCCGCAATCTTAAAAAATAAAGGGTTTTCCAATAGGGACTTGACAACTTTGAATTTAATTTGTGAACGCACTCTTTCACTACCGAATTTCGGAGTCGGTATATCGGTGCCGTTCAGTCGTCTGTAGCAAACAAAAGTCAGTTCCACGGCGTTCTCAAGAATTGGGTATCGCTCAGACCACATTATGGCATATTTTGCGTAAGGATCTTGGTTTACACCCATACAAAATCAAGCTGACTCAAGAATTGAAGTCGATGGACCATTTGAAGCGACGTTCGTTCTCCGATTGGGTTCTGGAGAAGATGCGCCAAGATGATGAATTTCATCGCAAAATCATCTTCAGTAACGAAGCTCATAACTGTTTGGTGCGGTTTGCATGCCGGCGGCGTTATTGGGCCATATTTTTTCGTCGACGATAACGATCGTCACGCTACTGTGAATGGTCAGCGTTATCGCGCTATGATCACCAATTATTTTTGGCCCGAATTAGAAGATACGGACTTGGACGACATGTGGTTTCAACAGGACGATGCCACAAGCCACACAGCACACGCTACAATCGATTCATTGAAGAGTAAATATGGTGAGCGTGTTATCTCAAGAAATGGGCCAGTCGATTGGCCGCCTCGTTCGTGCGATTTAATGCCGCTTGACTATTTTCTATTGGGGCTACATTAAGTCATTGCTTTATGCCAACACGCCGACGACGTTAGAAGAGCTCAGAGCAAACAGTGAACGCGAAATAGCGGCCATTTCGGCCGAAATGTGTGGCCGAGTCGTTGAAAATTGGGTCCAACGAATCGACCGCTACAAACGTGCTCGCGGTGGCCATATGAATGAAATCGAGTTCCATTCATAAATGTTTTGATTGTACTTCAAGCCGATAATAAAGTTTTTGAAATATCTCAAATCCTTATTGGAAAACCCTATATTAGCTCGTTTGCGCATGCTTCGGCGTTTCACTTCTTTTATTGCTTGTCGCCTGTTCATATGTTAAGCCTCGCCTGCTATAGCATATGCTCTAGTTACCGCTTTCTTCATATGAATTTCTTACGTTCGTAGTTTAATTCAAGACGTATTTTATCAGTACAAAAAATTGACTTTTTTTTTTTAAATTACATGACTTACGAGTATGTACTAATAGATAGATCTGTTTTTGTATTTTATTTTGAGCGCCCTATATCCCACCTCTGATGTGTTTCAGGCTTATTCATTCTTTCCTGGACACCCTGTATATAATTATAATAAATACTGTGAACAATGTTGTGGCCACGTGATTGGGAAGGTCAGTACAAAACAGAAATTTTATTGCACTGTTTTTTTGACGACATGTTGCGGCTAGTTATCTTGTTGAAAGAGACATGTGGTTGACATTTATCCTCTCCGCAAATGTAAGCATGTTGATCCATCATAGTTATTTGGGTATATGGGGCCAATACTATGGTGTAAGGAGCAACTCCATTTCATATTGTAGCTTCCATGTTTTACTTTTTTTTACTTGTACAGGGTGGTCCAAATACAATCAATTATTTTCGGTATGTTATGGCTTTATGAGAAAGAGCCAACATTCCCATTAGTTATGGAATACGATTTCATTCCTGTGACTGGCTCGCAGTAGCGCATTCTATCAACCCAATTGTTCAAGACCTTGTAGACTGTTTCTTTCTGGCTCTCTCTCACGAATGGCTCTGACGTTATTCGCTTTAAGGGTTTGAGGATTGTCCGCAAAATATCGATTATTTGATGGGATGTGTGGCATGGCGCGCCATCATGCTGAAACCAAAGATCATCCAAGTTCATGTCTTCAATTTCACAAAAATTCGGTAATCACTTGCCGCTCGCCGTTGACCGAAATGACGTTACCATTTCATTTTCGAAATAAAATAAGCAAATGATGCCACCACTCCAAAATCCGCACCAAATTGTCATTCTCTGCGGACGCATTAGCAATCATTTGCAGATGTGGCAATTTTGTTTGTTAATATACTGTAAAATGTTTGTGTGGGTACAAATGATAGAACTTATTCTTTTCAATACAAATCCCTTTATTCAGTACAGTTACAATTCACTATTTAATTGTTTCTCTCAATACAATCCAATTTCTCAACCGCTTATACTTTTCTTATCTTTTACTTAAACCACTTAATCACTTCTTCTAATTAACACTTCAAATGCAACTGATGAACTGATTTGCATACCTTTGGGATGCTGGTATTTATACTCGAATGACATACTTCGAGAACAATCCTCGCCATCCAGCGTCCCATACAATTTCCAATTTGCTAGAAAATTCGATTCCACTCTCCAGTCGAGACTTTGTTATTCCAGTATCGAAATCTTCTGGTCTTCGAATATCGACATTTTCTGCTAGATGTCGCTGCTCACATTTAAGTGGTTATCACATTGCTCCCTCCGAACAACTTCGTCATTCAGCATCCTGTTGAAATGACACATTCTATCCAAATGGACCACTTTCAATTTTCCTCGATCCCCACGCTGGATCCGGTAGACAACGTCATTAATGCGGGTTATCACCTTGTATGGACCTTCCCAGTCCTGTTGCAATTTTGGTGATTTGCCTTTCTTACGCTGAGGATTATACAGCCAAACCAGATCTCCTTCGTTGAAACCGGAAGATTTCGCCTTGATATCGTACCTAGTCTTCATGCGGCTGTTTGCTAGCTTCATCTTTTCTCTGGTGTCTTCATGCAATTTACGAATCCTGCTGCGCAAGTCATTCACGTAGTCGTTCACCTCTTTGGGCTCCGTCGGTGGGGATCCGAATTTTGCTTCACTTGGCAACCGAATTGTTTGATCAAATAAGATCTCGGATGGTGTGTGCCCTGTTGAGCTATGGACCGCGTTTCGGTAGGCCATTAAGAAGAGGGGTATATGTCGATCCCAATCCCGCTGGCAGTTGCTGACAACCTTAGATAGATGCTCATTCAAGGTCCGATTGAATCGCTCGACCATTCCATCAGATTGAGGGTGTAGTGGCGTTGTCCTTGTCTTTCTTATTCCCAAATATTGGCATAATTCCTGGAAGACTTTTGATTCAAAGTTTCGCCCTTGATCAGAGTGCAGCTAAATTGGGACCCCAAATCTGCTCACCCAGTTGTTGACTATCTGTTCGGCTACGGTCTTACCCTCTTGATTTGGGATGGCAAACACTTCCGGCCACTTACTGAAGTAATCCATGACTACGAGAGTATATCGGTTTCCATTAAAGGTTTCGGGAAACGGCCCAGCGATGTCGATGGCTATTCGTTCGAAAGGTGCTCCGACATTGTATTGTTGCATTTGTCCATGTGGCTTTACTTTTGGACCCTTGGTAGCTGCACATCTTATGAACTTTTTGCACCAATTCTCGACATCTTGTTTAGCGCTTAGCCAATAGAAACGTTCCCTTACCTTTTCCAGCGTCTTGTTTATTCCCAAATGGCCTTCTGAGATTCCGTCATGTATTTCATGGAGCACTTGGTTGACTCTGGACCGTGGCACAATTAGCTGCATACGAGATGTTGTCCCATCTGCAGTTTCCCATTTTCTTTTCAGCAATCCATCTTGCACAAAAAGCGAGTCCCATTGTGCCCAGTATGCCTTCAGAGTTTGGCTCCGATCTGATATCTGCTGCCAGCTTGGTCTTTCCTCGTGTTCCTTCCAGGCCAATATTAGTTCGATGTCATTGTCTGCCTGTTGGGAGGAACGGATTTCGTCTATACTCCAACCCTCTATTGGCTCAGTCCTGATCATTTGGATAGTTGCCTGTTCTTTTGCTTCTTTACGGTTGCAGTATTCGCATTTTACCCCGCACGGTCAACGAGAGAGAGCATCAGCATTTGAGTGGAGTGTTCCCTTGCGGTGTTGCACTTCAAAGTCGTAGCCCTGCAACTGCTCGATCCATCTTGCAACTTGGCCTTCAGGGTTCTTAAATTGGAGTAGCCATTTCAGAGCTGCGTGGTCTGTCCGGAGAATGAACTTTTGTCCGTAGAGGTACTTATGGAAATGCTTCGTAGCCAGAATTAAAGCCAGAAGCTCGCGCCAGGTTACACAGTAGTTTCTTTCAGGTCTGGAGAGTACTTTACTGTAATATGCGACCACTTTCTCTTGACCATCATGAACCTGGGAAATCACAGCTCAGACCCCAACATTGCTAGCGTCTGCGTCCACGATGAACATTTTTCCGGGCGTCGGGTAACCCAAGATGGGGGCATTGCACAGCTGTCGCTTCAGTTCTAGAAATGCTTTTTCGCATTCTCCAGACCAACTGAACTGTCGGCCTTTTTCTGTAAGTTGATGCAGGCTCTTTGCAATGCCAGCAAAATCCTTTACGAACCTTCTGTAATACGTGGCGACTCCCAAAGAGCTTCTCAGTTGGTGTTTATCTTTTGGAGAGGGCCAACTTTTCACGGCTTCGATTTTGTCAGGATCCGTTCTTACTCCTTCCGCTGATATAATGTGACCCAGATATTTTACTTCCGGACGGAACAAGGCGCACTTTTCTGGGTTGAGTTTTAAATGAGCACTTCGCAGCCTCTCAAACACTTCTTTTAGATTTTCGCGGTGCTCCTCGAACGTCTTACCTATGACGATAACGTCGTCCAAATATACTAGACAGGTTTTCCAGGTGAGTCCTTGCAATGTTCGTTCCATTAGTCGCTCGAAGGTGGCCGGAGCGTTGCACAGTCCAAACGGCATCACTGCAAATTGCCAAAGACCGCTTCCTGTAGTGAAGGCAGTTTTCTCACGATCCGTACGATTTATCTCTACCTGCCAGTAACCGCTCTTAAAGTCAAGCGTTGAAAACCATTTCGCTCCAGAAAGCATATCCAAAGTGTCATCGATTCTCGGAAGTGGGTAGCTGTCCTTTTTAGTGACATCATTGAGACGTCGGTAGTCTACACAAAATCTCGTGCTGCCATCTTTCTTCTTCACGAGGACCACTGGAGATGCCCACGGACTTTGCGATTCTTCAATCACTCCCTCAGCTTCCATCTTCGACATCATTTCGGCAACTTCTGTTTGCTTTGCCAATGGAAGACGCCTTGCAGGTTGACGGATTGGTCGAGCGTCTCCGGTGTCAATGTGGTGTTGAACAATATGCGTACGTCCATATTCTCCGTCTTGTGCAGCAAATATATCAGCGTACTCACCGGTTTTTCTGCCAGGATTCGCTGATCTTCGTCCAGATTACAGAGGCTGAGAATTTTGTTCTTGATTTTTATGCTCTGAACTGTTGTGACCAGTGTTGCACCCTGTTTTTCCGTTGTGGTCGATATAGCCTCAAAGGTACGCATTTTCCCACTATCTCCCCCTTTTTCACCTTTACACTGAATGTCTTTGGATTTAGAATCCTTACAGGGACCATGTTGTTCTTTGGCTCCACTAAGGTCTTTCCCACCATGAAGTCTCTTCTCTTTTCTGGCTCCATCAAATAGAATCGGTGGCTACCAGGACCACCTTCCACTTTTGCCCACAAAATTGCTTCTGACGAAGGCTCTAGACTCTGATTGCTGCAGATGACGACATTTGAGACTGAGGTATTGGCGTTTCCGTATATCATTGGTATCTCCATGTTTCCGTATTTCAGGGTTTGTGCCCCCAAGTCGACTACAAGTCCATGTTCTCTCATGAAGTCTGTACCAATGATGCACTCGTCACATATGTCAGCTACCAGAAACGCGTGAGTGAATGTTATTCCGGCCAGTTGGATTTTTATGCGGACTTAATCGTATCGTTGCTCCTGTAGCTGTTCGCAAGCTGTAACTGCTAGTGTTATGCAGCCAAGACTTCTGCACAAGATTCCTCCTGATGATTGAGGCCGTGGCACCGGTGTCTATTGTTGCCATCCATTTTTCTTTTCCACTGACTACTTCTACTAGAAGGCTTTCGCTGCATCGTTTTGCCAGCGAGACTTGGATGATGGTCCTGGGGCCGTCGACTCCTGCTACCAACTTCTGCCCCGCGAAGTTGGTGCTTAAGCATTTCCCGACTGATGGCTTCGGGAAGGTTGACCGGCTTCTTGATAGCTGTTTCTGCGGGTTTCTTCCTCTATTTGCTTCTCATCACAGTGAGGGCAGTCTTTTCGTCGTACCGGTTCTTTACACTGCCTTTGAAGGTGTCCTATTTTATTGCAATTCCAGCAGCGCATTATTCGTCTATCCCGTCGAGTATCTCGTTCCTCAGCACTAATTCTTGTGCAGGAACATTCGACAGATGCTACTTCCCTGACGAAATGTGTTCCCCTGGAAGCCTGATTGGCTGCTTCCATCGCCAGAGCGAAGCCAAGTGCTTCAGCAAGGGTTCTTTTCCCGGCCATCCTTACTGCTGATTGTAGCTTCAAATCTGCAATTCCCCTGATGAATGCGTCCTTTGCCATTTCGTCGATTATTTCTTGGCCTGCGGTGTGATATGACAAATGTGCCAGTCTACTCACGTCCCCAAACCGTTTCTCGATATCTTGCACTAAAACCATATAGTCTCTATTCTTTTCGATATCGATTGTTTGTAACAATTCTGCCGCAGGACCACGTAAGGCCATCGCTAGGGCAAAGCACTTTTCCTCATTGTCCCAGTCGTTTGCACAGGCAGCCATTTCAAACTGCTTCTTATAAGTAGACCATGAGGTCTGGCCATCGAATGAGGGAGGCTTCAAATCTTTTCTCCTTGGACCGCTTAAAGAAGATTCTCGCAGTTTCTGTTTTCGCACTGTGTCGAGCTCTTTTGCCAGTTGCTGAACTTTGCTGTCCATTTCTTCGAATTTTTCGCCAACATCTTCTCTATTGTATCAAATTTGTCATCAACGTTCTTCTCTATTCTATCAAATTTGTCATCAACGTTCTTCTCTATTCTTTCAAATTTGTCATCGACTTCTTCGAATTTTTGCTGGAGAATGTTCTTTTGTTCTTCCAGATTATTCTTTTGTTCATCCATTTTCTGTTGAAGACCGTGCAGATTGTTGGTTTGTTCGTTGAATATTTGTTCAATGCTGCTCTTCTGCTCGTCCATTTTTTGTTCCAGACTGTTCTTGAGAATGTTCTTCTGTTCTTCCATATTGTGATATGCACTTAAATGTGAGCAGCGACATCTAGCAGAAAATGTTGATACTCGAAGACCAGAAGATTTCGATATTGGAATAACAAAGTCTCGACTGGAGAGTGGAATCGAATTTTCTAGCAAATTGGAAATCAATCACTTGACCTAATTAACACTTCAAATTCAACTGATGAACTGATTTGTATACCTTGGGGATGCTGGCATACATACTTCGATAACAATCCTCACCATCAATACAATTTCCAATATGCTAGAAAATTCGATTCCACTCTCCAGTCATCACTGGTCGAGACTTTGATATTCAAGTATCGAAATCTTCTGCTCTTCGAGTATCGACATCCTCTGCTATGTAAATCTAGATGTCGCTGCTCACATTTAAATGGTGATCACAATACATAGGCGTCGAATGAAAATGCAACTCGTCAGAAAAAATTATTTTCCGGCCAAATTCGACGTCCAATTGGAGCTGATGTGAACTCCAAACTGAGAAGCGATAACGAGAATGAAGCTGAGTCAAATGGACTCAAGGGAATAATTCGAGATCTTTGTCTAAAATTCTCATCAGGTGCGTGAAATGTTGAGTTGTTGACACATATGGCGAGTCGAGGTTCCCGGATTGAGTAGATTGAGTGGATTGTCAGTGTCAAAATGACATGTAATTCAAAAAGAAACTTGTGTTTGTATTTTTTGTAAAAAAATTTGCTTTTGGGATTGAGAAAGTTTTCCTTCAATTATCTTCTTACAGCTTCCCACTTTCCACTTGAACACCTTCTAATCCTGTTCACCGACTTTTTAGACAAAAGCCTTTTTTTGTCCCGACCTCCGCCTTTTTCGTTGTAATTTTCCAGCATTTATCATTGTAGTAGAAATCTCAGTGTCGATTACCGCAATTATTTTTTCTTCGGCAAGAAGGCGGCGATTGAGTAGCCCTTGCTTTGGAATGCGGTTCATATTATAACGAAATATTAGTATATTGGGTTTGGATGGTTTACATTAAGATTTAGAATTATTTTAGTTTAAATATACACAGGACAAAACAACCATAAACAAGCAAGCACTGCTATTATTTTGATAGCTAAGGAACACGCAATGAATACATTCAGTGACGTTTGGCAGGAAAATGCTATATAATCAATATTTTCTTCCAAATTTAATACACATTATTCTCTTGCCAGAAAACTTGTTAAAGGAACTAATAAATTATTAACAAATCAATTTATACTAAAACATATGTATCGTTCAGGAGATTGCACTGCTATTATTTTCGTGACTACGAATATGTACTACTTAGTGCATAAATCGTTCAATTCATTCAAACGTCTCTCAGCTGTCATGCGATTTTCTTATACCGAAACGATGACAAAAAGGCGTATGTATGTTTGTTATTCGAAAGTACTATTATTAGTATCATTTAATAAGATAGTGAGTATCATATATGTCGACTAAATTAAACTTAATTCATAGAGGGTATCCCAAGCACACCGGCTCTGCTTTAGATGCACTGATGAACTTCCTTTCCCGTGAAATCTACATATATCAGGATATCAGGGGCTGGATTCTTAAGAAGTAACGGTCTTTGGTACAAAACGCATGGCGTTTTGATGATTTGATGTGCCGAATATATTTTGACTTGGATCTTATGGACATGTCGTCTCCTGTAAAACTTCTGTTGCTGCAAAATAATCGACGAAATCGATTTCCCTTATGTCTAGAAATGGTTTCAAAAATGTAGTTGTGTCCTCACGGATGTCTCCGTGATGCCGCGGTGGTGTCTTTTTGGAGGACGAAAATCATAGATTCCCTTCTCGTTAGGAAAATTTGCGTCTGTCTTCCATGTGCAGATATACCCAATAGTGATGACAATGAACTGGGAATCATTATCTGCGCTAAAGGCCTTGCAGAACTTTCTCACCACTTCCAAAATACTTCGAAAAGCAAGGCTTTTCTGAAGGCAGTCGGAAGGACTGTTTGTGTCCCAGCTCACAATGGGATTACAGGAAATGAAATCGCCGATATAATTGGGGAATTTGTCAGGACCCGAACCTGCATAGGAGGCCAGCGATTTCCCTGCTGCCCTCAGTAGGAGTAACTTGACTTGGTGTCGTAACTGCGAATTGTGCTTTTGGAACCACTTAAGTGTGCCATGAATAACTGACATAACATCTTGTGACGCTTGCTGTGAAAGTGATAACGACAATGTTAAAAATACTCGTCGCTATTGTGGTGGGTGCTGTTACGGTCGGCACTTTATAAGCCATTACTCATCTCTCTACAAATATTGACTGACTAGATAACTACTGACTAACAAATCCTTCCGAGTATCCAAATAAAATACTCTACTACCTTCTGGAGTCTCAGCTATTCATCAGGCCGCTGCTTGGATCAGCTTGAATTCAATACATGCGTCGCACTTTATAACTTCCCTTTTCTTTTTATATATCCCGGTCTTCAGCTTTACGCTAATTACGATCCTTTTATTTTATCTACATATACTATTTTTACAGAGCTGCCTAGAGATTCTGCTTGAAAGTAAGACTTCTTGTAAATGAAAGAGTCTTGCTCTTTCATCAGTTGGGCCTCTGCAATCCCTGGCTTAGAGTTCTGCCTCTGATTTGTCTACGTAAGGTAATATTGCTGTTGTATTATATTGATAGAAACATTAAGGGTCGAGATCAGCGAATTTTTTGCATTACAGTCCTAATAATTATTGTAGTTGCGTCGTTTCATATCCGTAGCCGCACCTTCTCTGCAACTGTCATACATAGATTATGAACTGAATCTGTGCACTTGTGGTAGTTTGTACGTTCGTTACAATAGGGGAGCGTCTATTTATAATTGCAAAGCGATTAATCCATTGTAGTTGTCTGATTCTCATTTGCCTTTTGACTGTTGATGTTTGGGTATATTGACGTAGGTACACATTTATAAATTACCATGATCCTCCCAGTAAAATTGATCAGTCAAATCGTTCGGGGGAGAGGTTTGTTAATCTATGTTTATATAGAAAATCTTTACATCTTTTGTTTGTACGCTGGGAAAAGGGCACAGATGAAGCAGACGTTTCGGAATGTTGTCGTTCTCCACTCACTTTTATGGTAGAAGCTTGAAACTGTTTGTTTAAGTCTGTCCATTGTATATTCCATCCACATCCACATCCACAGTATATTCAGCTATACTTCCTGGGGGCTCTTATACAAGGGTCGCAAAATGAATCATCCAATATTGTTTTTGAATTACTTTTTTACTAACTAAAAAAAAATATTTTGAGTGATGGCAATCTTTATTTGGACCTTTACTTTTCTTTCTGTTAAGTGGAAAAGATGATATTCGCCAAGTGGCTGTCTCCAATGTTGATCCATGACTATCCGCAAGATTTTCGGTGGTAAATGTTCGAATTCCTGTCGAATATTCTCCTTAAGGCCTGCGATTGTCTGAGGCTTGCTGGCATAAACCCGCGATTTCATGTAGCCCCAAAAAAAAAAGTCTGGGATGATTAAATCGGGCGATCTTGCTGGCCATGCCAAATCGCCAAAACAGAAGATTACGCGACCGAGAAGAGCTTCCTTCACAATATCCATTGTGGCTCGTGCTGTATGTGCGGTTGCACCGTCTTGTTGAAACCACATGTTCACTAAACCCCGCTCATCCAATTCCGGCAGTAAGAAGTCGTTTATCATGGCCCTGTCGCGTTCGCCGGTAATAGTGATCGTATTGCCGATGGCGTCCTCAAAAAAATGCGGCCCAATCACTTCTCCCGCGTGAACGCTGCACCACACAGTTGCTTTGAGTGGATATAATGGCTCTTCGTGCATCACACGCGGATTTTCAGTGTCCCAGAAATGAAGATTTTGCTTACTGACGTAGCCGCTTAAGTGGAAATGCGCCTCGTCGCTCATGATGATTTTCGACACAAAATCGTCCTCTTGGTTGTTGAGATTGAGGATGGGTTTACAGTAATTCACAAGCGACTGACGGTCAGGAGGCATTAACTGTTTGCACTTTGTACGGGAACATGTGTAAGTCTCACTAAAATTCGCTGTAGGGTCCATCTGGTAATGCCCAATCGCGTGGCCCGTCATCTGGTTGATGTTTCTTTGTTCTCAGCGACATCGGCAGCCACAGCCGCATTACTCTCGGCCGAAGGACCAGTTCGGTGGCGGCCACGCCCTGCATGGTCTCCTGTGGTTCCACTCTGTTCGACTCGAGTAGTTGGCGCGACACGATTAGGAAATCGACGTCGAAATTCACGCTATTGGCCAAAAACATCGACACAATTATTCCACGCATTGCTTGCCTGTTTGTATACTGCAGCTGTCTACTTCATAAATGTCAAATATGATTGACGTACGACGCCATTTGCAAAAATTATACCATCTTCCGATGGGGTGATTAATTTTGCGCCACCTCGTATCTGCGTGATAGAGTTAAATATTTGATTTGACATTGATAGGCGACGTAGTTGGATGTACATATTTATATAAATCATGGAATGATACATTATTTTCGAATCAAACGAGTATAATAAAGTTCGCCTCGGAATGGAAAAAGGACGATATGTTTTTGACAATCTTATGGTGTCTTAATGACATGGTAAACGAATTTTAAACTATTCCAAACTTTATGTCAACAATAATTCTATTCTATTCTATAATATATTCTAGTATATTCTAATATATTCTGTTTATGCTCCGCACTTTAAGGCAGATTATGTTAGTGCTAGCTTGCTTGCAATATGTTATCTAATAAAGGCAGCACGTGTCTTCAGAGAGATAGACGATCTTTCCAATTGTGCGCTTTAGAACGATCAGTTCTCTTCCGGGTGAACGCATATCAAAATTAAGTATGATAATGTTGATCAACTGTGTGATACTTAGCCTGTATCACCCAACAAATAAACCTTGCCGTTCTTAGTGCATAGTTCTTTCTGAAGCTTAGTTGTTTGATCGAATTCAAGGATGAATTTGCAATTCATTCTTACGCATTGCTGACAAAGACGACCTTTAACAAGACTTGATTTGATTAATTCAAATGGTAGTCATTCTTTCTTTCCGTTCTACGTTTCTCTTTTCTATTCAATTCTTTGCTTAGATTGATTTCAAACAAAATCCTACATCCACATTGATACTCTTGAAACACTTGTTTCATTTAAAATCATTTAAAATCATAATTCTTATTTAATCACATCAATCTATTCATGTCTCCTATGTATGTATTGTATTTACAATAATATTCGCAGATATTCTAATTAAATTGTTTTCTTTTTACAGGGGAAGTGAACTCAGCGATGTATCCATAATCAAACATATGCGTGGTGTGGAAGTTTTGGCGTTGAGGTAAGTCTAAGTCATTGCTTGTGATCAAATTGACCGATTTCACTTAGTTTTGATTCCGGGTAAAAGAAGAAAAAAGTCAAATGACGAGAAATATGTAGAAATAAATCGAAACTGAGGAAAAAAATTGCTCCAACAGCCTCAAGACGCAAAATAAGGCATATGTATGATATCACCATCAAGTGGAATGACAGTCATGCATTAGTTGACTTGTCGTGGGAGAGCTAACCAAAAACGGTCAGATTCGAAACAATTTACATAATAAACCCACTTCAACTCTCTGACGAGTACTCGCACACAACCTAATTGGTCGCCGTTTGGCTCAATTAAAATTGCTAACGCGTACTTAGTATGTGATAAAGTTGAATGAATAAATTACACTCTCGGTTTTGTTTTACAAACTCTACTTCCAGCGTGAAACTACCGTCCGTATGTAACGTACTAAGTGTAAGTACGAATAAAACGTGTATGCTTCATGAGTTTGGCCTAACCAGAGGGTGTAGCAGCATGTTGATGACAAGAATCAGTGGGTAGTCGAGTTTGCTTTTATATTTCCTTCGATAACACTTGCGATTACACGGAGCATGATGGTATTCAACGCAGAAATATGCACGAGAATAAGATACTTTTCGTTATTTTCTTATTTATTTATTAAATTTTTTTTTATTTTTTTTTTGGTAGATGGCCAAGTATGAGAAGCCAGTCAAGGTTAACTGGCGACTTCTCGTAACAGTATGTAGGTTGATGCTGACTAGATGTCGTTTTACTTCTTTCTGGTACTAAAGAAAAAAAATATATACAAAATCTGTGTTAATAGCTATAACATTTAACTTCTTCGTGAAGATTCTATTTTTTGCTTCCAAAGTCGTTTGAAATGAACGTGAGCATTTGAGTGAGGTCAAGATTGTTAGGATTTTTATGTGCGATGCGTTGTAGTTGGTTTAAAAAAAAAAACATGAATGATCAAAAAACTGTTTATATCTTAATGAAAAATTCAATTGAATACGAATATTTATCAGTGGAAATATATGGTCATATACAATAATATGATCAAAACACTTAGCACTCTACATTGTACATTGTATGCATCTCCATATTTGCTTATTTTCTGCTATAATAGTGTGAAATACTTTAGTTTACCTTACGACGACGTTAGGTTTAGTTAGCTAATAATGCAAATCAGATTAGTTTCTAAGTAAGAGCAAGCTAATTTCAAAGTGGAAAAATATTTGTAAACATCGAGGTTTTATTATGTAAGTCTTAAGTGACGAGAACGTACATATAGAGCGAGGAAATTTTTTTTTGCTATTTTTACTACAATATTCTTGAAAATCCCACTCTCTAATCATGTGGAACATTAAAAATCTACTCGGCCCTTGGACATAGTTAAATTCGTTCAGTTCCTATCTCCTAAGATTGCAAACGTAAGTAGGCAATCAAAGATATCAAATAAGTGATTAGAGGCTATATTAGACTTGAGTTGGAATATAGATAAGATATGGTGGGTAAGGAAGATACTTTAAGTAGAACTTCATCGCACTAATAATTGGTTTTTAATATTTCTTATTGATATAAAATCCTATTTGATCGGCAGTTTTGAAGGTAATAAGCTTTCAAAGATTAAAAACCATACAAATTGAATCCATCAAAAATTACAATATGTATTCTATGACTTTTGCAACCCGAAGCAACGAAGAAAGACAACGTAATGGTATAAAGCGAGTCATGAGTACATCAGATGGCAAACAAAATGCGTCCTAAGTACACCTATGTAAGTTATCATTACTTTCTATTCTAACTGCTGCCGCAATTTGCTTCCCGTTTGGTTCTTTATCTGCTTCACAGGAACTATTAAAGATAATATGTTATTATCCACAAAAAAACTCCAGTTTTAGTAGTTAAAAATAGAAGAATGCGGTGTGCTAAAAAAAAATGCAAAATAATATGAGCAGATAAAACCTTAAAATGTTGGGTTCAACACGTACTTCAAACACAAGTTGACGAATTTTGTTAAGCATTAATATTCACGCAGCGACAGTTGAACTTGTCTGTGCTCAATTTAATATACAATGAATCTGCAGAAAATTGGTTTTAGATATCCGCAAATTCATTTTTCGTCAAATCGTTGTGCTCCATTATTGGGAAATACTCTAATTAGTATCCGTTCCGGGTATTGCCGTCCAATGACCTTCTGTGGTATTATGGTATACAAGAATTTGGGTGTAGCTAATTTTGCAGTTATAGGCGATAAGTCACTATCCTTCTTTTGTGAAAATAAATAAATAAATTACGTTAGCAAACTTGTTTTGATTTGAGTTGTACGATGAACTGATAACATACTTTTTCAACTACGGATGGTACACACTCCAATCTGCTAACAAATGACTAAACTGCTTGTTACATTTGTTCTACGGACACTACTTTTACTTTACCCTTTCACTATCTTATGGAGCCGAGAGATACTCGTAGAATTGTAATAACTCACTTAACACTCACTCAACAAATAAAATCGCAACCACCCGAGACTCCTCGCTGGTAGTGTTATTTATTTATTATTGTGGAGAATAGTTAATGACATTATGTTTTGAACAGAACTTAGTAGTTAACGAATTACTGATATACCTGGAAGCGGAGTGATTGCCTATGCGGATGACGTTGCCATAGCCGTCTCAGGAAAGCAGCTCAATACCATTAAAGAACTCCTTCAAGTAAATCTCAATAGATTAACCCGCTGGGCAGATCGCTGTAGATTAGGAATAAACCCCCATAAAACTGATCTTGTCCTCTTTTCCAGGAAATACAAAATTCCAATTATAGACCCTCCTTCAATAAATGGTACCAGTTTAGTTTTTTCCGATACAGCAAAATATCTGGGTCTCATTTTTGACAGGAAACTAAACTGGAAACCTAACATTCAAGAAAGAGTCAATAAAGCTACAATAGCTTTATTCCCTTGCAAAAAAGCCATTGGGAACAAATGGGGCCTTCAACCTCGCATAACCCACTGGCTATACATCTCGGTCATAAGACCGATACTTACATACGGGGTGGTTGTCTGGTGGACGGCCTTGGAAAATGCAGTCAACCGCATTAAACTAAGCAGAGTCCAAAGAACAGCATGTCTATGCACAAGCGGAGCCTTGCGGTCTACCCCCTCTACGGCATTAGATATTCTGTTTCACTTGACATCCCTCGACATTTTTAGCAGGCAAGTAGCTGCGACTGCAGCTATTCGCCTTAAAGCGACTAAACAGTGGACAAATAATTCATTTGGCCACGCCAACATTCTTAATACATTAGGAATCCTCACAGAGAACACCGATTACACCATACCTGAACTTTGGTTTGACAAAAACTTCCATGTAAGCTTCCCCTCTAGATCATTCTGGGAGGAAGATGCTTTCATGGAGGACAAGTCAATCCATCTCTACACAGATGGATCTAAAATCGATAGCGGAGTTGGTGGTGGTGTTTTCTCAGATAAGCTAAATCTAAGCCTCTCTTTCCGTCTTCCAAATCACTGTAGCGTGTTCCAGGCTCTGTCCTGGCTGAAGAAAAACGTGATATCTGCAAAAGATATCCGCGTATTTTCGGATAGTCAGGCCGCCATCAAGTCCCTGGACTCGGTCTCATTATATTCTAAAACCGCCCTTGAATGCCGATCATCTCTCATTTAGATGGCAGAGCAGTTCAACATTCACCTTTGTTGGGTGCCGCACCATAGATACATTCCAGGGAACTGCAGGGGTGATGAACTCGCCAAAATTGGAACCACTCTACCTACGAGTATTCTACCGGAAAAGGGTAGTATAGGTATACCAATCGCTACGTACAAACTAACATTAAAGCTGGATGCCAATAAAAGAACAGACCTTTGGTGGACTGCTGGGCAAACATGTCTAGCGACCAAGCAGATCTGGCCAAAGCTGGATCTGGATCGCTCTAAGTGTCTGATCCTTTTAAATCGGAAACATCTCGGCGCCATAATAGGTGTCATCACTGGACACTGCCTCATAGACAAGCAGGCAAGAAGGCTTGGCCCTTTTACAAATGATTTCTGTAGAAGCTGCATGGACGAGGAAGAGGAGGAGACAATCCTACACCTACTCTGTACATGTCTAGCTCTCTCCCAGAGAAGAAAGCTTCATTTAGGCGCATAAACTGGGTAACTGTCCAATAGGAAGAAGCGCATTCGGTATTATTATTATCCCTTCCATGTATAAGAATTTTGGGTACCAAGGATAGAGTTCAACGTAAATTTGAGCTGTTTGAAGACAGAAACTTCTAAACTTTTCAACGTCTATACTGAAATCGCTAGAAATTGTTTTGTAAGATGATGTTGAATCTTCGAATTAGGTTCTCATCTATTCCAGTAATGGCAGCTGACAGCTCATACTGCTGAAGGAACTTCCTAGCTACATTACCATCATTGGTATTACCAAAACCGGGTATGTCGCTTTTAGTGTCTTTTAAAATTCGCTCATTCTTCTGATTTACTCGCCAAGACTTCACAGGTAACTTACATGAAATATGTAAAACACATTCAACATCCTTATCCTTGAATGTAGAACAGAAATTCCAAAAGACAAGTGTGGTTTTTTTTTGATAGGCCTTTCAATCATATTGCCTATTTTGTTGAAATCGTTCGACGAATCTTCAAACAAGTAACATCTTAACGTTGACTTCGTCTCAGACAACGCGTTAAAAATGTTGCCATCAACCATTGTTAGGACTAAGGCTTGTTTTATAATAAATTTCTTACCATCAACAGTGAATTATATTGGTGTTAAGTTGTTTATTTGGTGTTCGATGTTTTCTTTTTTGGCTTTTGCAAGTTCAATTGTTTCTTTCTTATATTGTAGCTTAATATGCCTGCAAAACCGTGAAGATGATGGCCTTGGATTTAGCTAGACCACACATTTCTACTATTTTGATCGCTTATCAGTCTTAAAGGCACAATAGATGGTAGAAACATATATTTGACGTCACTGTTTTCCGATGAAAATTTTGTATGACTTGAGCTCCAATCAAATCCCCACTTCCAAACTAAATTCAAGTTGATTGAGGGATCTAAAGAGGATATTATTTCTTTTTGCGATTGTAATAAGCGATTAATTGTACGGTCTAATAAGGACTGTACTGGTACCTCTGCCTCAATTTCAACATCCTTATAGGATGGGAAAATCTCGTTTGCGTAGTTCCGAATTATACACATATCGTATTAGTTTTTAGATAACTGAGCTTACATAATCATTGATATAGCTTGCACGGAAGATACTTTTATGGGACTTTCATTTATATTTTTATGAATATAATCTATTTCACCTAATGTTTTCAACATCTTGCATCCGAGCGCTCTAAAGTTCGTCTGCACTATAAGAAGAACGCAAGTCAGCTGTTTTTTTCCGCTTGGTTTGTTGACTACTCTGTAGGAAATCAGTCGTTGGGCGACCACGCTTCAGAGAATGATACATTTTAAACTCTAGTTCACCGAGTAACTAAACGTTTTCATCCTTCAAGAACCCCTCTCTGTGCTTTTTACATTTTCCCCCTTTTTTGTACACTGTTAGGACAAGATGTTTTTTCTATTACATATGTTCGCAAGTCCAGGAACTTTTCATCAATTTTCATAAATTTACTCACAAATATAACATCACACAACACTTTACTTTTGATTTTGATGTTATTATCCATTAAGGATTCGCCTAAGAGGGACGAAAACTACAGAATAATGCACAAGTTATACGCTTAAACCAACATTTTGATCACGTGTATTTAAAAAAAATGGAGTATACTATACTGTACTATTGTAACTAGGCTAACTTTTAATTTAACTTCAAAGAGTTTTATTTTTAAAATGCGCAACTGGATTCCACTTCTTCGGATTCATAATACAACTATCCTCTTTTATATTGTTCATTATTATAATAGTTTTGGGATCCCCTTGCGCGAACTAAAAAAAAAACCCTTCTTAGTATTTTTATGCATGCCAGAGTTTTATGCGTTTACTTATTTTGCATGTGTAAAAACACTTGACACAGGAATTAAAATTATTCTCGTAATCTACATACATTGACCAACAAACAACATTTTTTAAATTTTGTATTAACTTTGTTAATTTTCCTTAATTTTCCTTGTCAGTCATTTCTTGAGCAAAAACAATAATAAAAGGTCAACTTTAAAGTACAGTAACTAAGACGTTTGATCATTTGAGAAATAAATTCTTACGTACCACATATGTTGGACCGTTAACAATGTTTTTACAATTCGCAAAAGTTAAAAACGTTTTTTTGAGCAATGATTAGTACGATTAGTACTGTGTGTCGGTCGAGTTTTGGGCGACTCTTTTGATCGATTGGGGTGGGGTTCTATCTCATTTATCTAATAAATCATGTTCTGAATATTCGCGTCCAAGTTCTGAATAGTTTGCGGTTAACCAGCATACACCAAAGACTTTATAAAGCTCCATCAGAAGTAATCCAGTTGAATGGTTCACTGAACTTTGTTGTGTTATAATATTTTCGTTGAATCGAGTCCTCAGTAAGCGGGGAGTGTGGCAGGAAATGCCTGTCATTTGGAATCACATTTCGCCTTGATCAATGTTGTCCATATTTTTCTTCTTCATTGATCATTTGTCTGGTAACGTTAGTCATTGACTGTTACAGAAACTCCGACCTTAGTTTTGAAAAAATAAGGTCTGATGGTGCTACCTGCGTGAAGTGGGTGTAATTGAGTCTCATGGGACTCTTCTGAATTTGCCTCACTACAGAGAGCACAAATTTGAACCTCGCCACCAAACACGATTTTTCAATAAAAATAAGAGTCAATTTCAAGCTGATCAAGAGCCCAATTCTTGAATTCCCGTCACAAGCCATGGTTTCGTGACCTTTATTTCTGCACCAGCTGAATCTTATACGTGTGTAGGCCGAGATTTTTTTGCAAAATTTTCCGCATAATGGACGGACAAATGTCAAATTGTTGCGATCAACGCCGAATTGACTATTAAAGATCTTCCGCTACATTTTCACTTACTACGTTACTGTTTGCTGGAAAATGTCGCAAAACGAAGCAGTCCATTTCTAGTTGCCTTCTACTCGTACAAGAAAGCTGAATACTCGAAGTAAGGTCATGCACTTGGTTTTCTCTTCTAATTCTCATTTATGCCGTAGCCGTCTAACGGCCTCCACTGGAATAGAGGGATACCATCAACGCTAGACAAAATTCGACGTTCATACATCACAGTCGCGTTGAAAACTTTTCCAAGTCTGTAGCCAAACTTTTTGACACGCAGTTGCGCACCAGCTATGTCCTCAGACTGCAGGCCCCCGTACATTCGAGGCAGACTGTTTTTTAGAGTCTGGTTAAAGCAGTAGTGACGTATTTTCGTGAAATCTTTTTCCATCAGACAACCGACACATAGGATGTAATTGGCCTTATTGTAGTTGTGTAGATTCAACGGACCATCATCGGTATGTCTTGCCCTAGGCTCCTTTACGCTGCTAGATGTCACCCAAATATTTAGTTTCGTTGGAGAATGAGTTAGACTAGTCAGATTCCTATAACTCGTAAAGAGACAGGACAGAACAGGATTGACTGAAAGCCCATTTCTGGTGCAACAATCATTGATCACTTCAAGGGCTACGTGCTCTATAGAGCAAACGGTCTCAAGGAAGTATAGCTAAATCATTTGCATATACCTGGTCGTAGACGTTAGAAGTGGTGGCAGAACGCCGCCCGTCGGCTTACTCTCGCCATTACCAGTTGGCGGTAGTCAGCATATGAATATAAACTCATATTTTAGTCATATAGTGTCATATAGAGAACAAAAAAAATCTTGCAATCTTCGATATTTTTCGTGAATTGAAGACCGATTTTCAAATGATACTTAAGCGTTCTGGTGGTGTAAGTCTATTCATAATGATTTTTCAAACAATACTGAACATAAATGTTGAAAAACCGCCAAAAATTGAAGACCTGCATGTTTTCCAATCAAAGATTTCATTTTGAATAGTCCGATATTTTTCCATCTATAGTACTCGTATGTATCGAAAAAATGAAAAAAATTGCTGGAATTCACTACAAAAATACATGGTCGACATGAAGCACCTTCTCACCCCGCAATTGTTGTTGAATTGGTTCAGAATTTTGAGCTATTGGGACAAGTTACATAGTAATGTGAAGAACCAAAATCGCGGAAGAGCAACTCTTGATATTGCTTCTGTAGCTCAAAGTGTTGCTTAAAGTCCAGATTTGTCGGTTTTAAATCGATCTCAGAAGTTTGGCTTATGACAAATAACACTACAACAAATTTTGCAAAATGACATAAACCCTAAACTGGAGTCTGAGGACCGTCAGTAGTTTCGTGACTTTGCCGATTAGGTGTTGAAAATTTCATGACATTTAACAAGAATATGACCAAAAAACCATTTTGATCGATGAAATACATTTCCATTTTTCAATAAGCAGAATTGTCGCATTTAGAGTTAGGGAAATTCAAGAGGCTTCTATCCGTAATGTGTTATTATTTGGTGCGGTTTTAGGGCATCATCGGACCTTACCTCTCTGAAGATGAAGCAGCTGTGGCTGTTGCCGGGAATGGATTGCACTATCGAACCATGATTAAAAAAAAAGAAATGCATGTGGGCAATGTTAATTTCTAACAAAACATTGCTCTTTTGCGAGAAGAACTTCCCTGCCGAGTCAACATCCGTGTTGTTATCGATAAAATAGAGCCACAAATGTACAAAAATGGGATGAACAATTTTATCAAAATTGCTTGGAATTTGTGGAGGTCACTTGACAGATATTATTTTTCATTATAAACATTTAAAACAGTTTAAAATAAAAATCAAAACATCAGTTATCATTAAAAGAAAACAACTTTTATCTTATTAAATCAAAATTTATTGGTCAAAAAAACATTCTGATTTGTACTAACTCCCCTTCCGAACAAGGCTCCTGTGCTTGTTTCTGCTCTTTTTGGCCGGGCCATTCAATAACATTGCCAGATGTCTGTGATGTCTGGTAATAAAAGTTTAAGACCTTTGCTAATTGTTCAATTGTCCGTGGCCTGCCCGTCACGTGAAGATCCAAAAATCGTTGTCTTACTTGTTTACTCCGTCGTCAATAGTGAACTCATCCCTTTTTCAAAGGGTGTTTTCGGTTCTGAACTGTATTGATCCGTGGTACGAATGGTAAGCAAAGTTTGAAAAGGAAAGTGTTTTTTATCTTCTTTGTGCTAGTCCTACCATTTCTCATACATAATACTTTTATTTTAAAGTTATTTTAAAGCGACTGTCGATGGTGTGAATACCTTCACATTATCTAATAGTTTATATGTACGAGCATTCGTAGCTAAATTTGTAAACTCGAATAGTCTAAATCGGCTGATTAAAAGAAAACTTTGACCTGTTCCTATGAATCAAATCTCATTCCCAATCTCATTTACAAATGACTCCCGTATAGTTTGGCCTATAGCACACAAATAGCACAGTTATTTGGCCCGTTTCAACCGGTTCTTTCAATTTATTACGACCTACTGTAATTATTCTTTTTCAAAAGATGATGTGTAGTATACATTTACCAAATGACCGAATAAAAAAACTTGCCAACCATGTTAAGCTCCAGACAGAAAACAAAAACAAAAAATAAAAACCAAACCAAGGTGTGTATATCATATATCATGACATAATCGTCTTCATTTAGAGAATTTGTCATTTAGCTAAATTGAATTCCTGCAGAGGCAGATAGATGTGTAGCCAGTTGAGCGAATTTTATTCAAATTACTTCCAGAACAATGCCCCAAGGTGCACACAAAAGCAAAATATGCGAAAAAGTACAACAACGAATCTACAATCCGTAAGTACGTACTTTGACGTCAAATAGTTTGTCTCCTTTATATAATTAGAATTAACGACACATACTATTCTGATATTCTATGGAAATAAAACGCATTCCGCCAGTATTTAGTACGCAATCCGAGTACCAGTACCAGCGCCAGTACCAAAGCCAGCCCTTTGCCCATAACAATGAGTGCCTATCACTATCTCATGCCAGTTTCCTCTTAATCCAAATGAAATCGATTGAAATAATCGAAAACTATTTTTAAATCCGTTGACAATCGATTGCTACTTAATGAAAATTTTGAAGTGCAATCTCAAGTATTCACATTGCTATTTCAATTGCAAGTACTTGAATACAGTAGCAGTTCTAGTCGTGAAAGAATGCGTGCACGTACGTACTCGTATGTGTGTATTGTACGAGTACATATTTTTATTTTCGCGTACTTGTGATGGACCTATCGCGTGCATGGCGTAAATTTATTCTTTCAACAAAAGAATGGATTACTTAATTTAAAAAAAAAAAAATAATAACAACAGAAAAGCTTTTGGGTAAAACCAGAATAGAGAAGAGGCACCACGTGGTCGAGTACGTTTACGTATGAGTTATGTAACGATCTTGACCCATAAGGCGAAAATTTTGGGAACGGTGCTAATTAATATTTCCTATTGTCACAGATGAGCACTACGTCATTTTTCGATAGTTAAACCATAACCAAAGAGTGTAGCACCCTTTGAGTGCTCTACGAGCGAGCACGCTCGTATCCAAGAGTCTTCTTTCTTTTCGTAAAAATAATATCGTTGATTGAAATTTGATGATGAAATTTGACGCGAACTTTATATTTATCATGCAGATAATAGAAGCCAACCAGATTCAAGTGAGGAGCCAACGACACGAGCTCATTTACGAACGCCTGTATCTTTATGACTTGTATCTATTATTTCTTGATTTCCTTTTATTTATCTACGTCTGCTTATCTATAACTGTTTAATGATAATTTTGGTGAGACGATTATAATTACTTTACGAGAATCACAATGCGTCAAATAAGATTTTATTTTACTCAAATTACTCGCGAAGTATTGTATTGTATTGTATTGTATTGTATTGCCTAATGATAGCTAATACATACATATACGAATATTATTAATTGTCACAAACCCATTTTACAAAAAACTAAAACGAATTAGCACTGTTTTGTTTGTTTATGTAAAGAGAAGCCGAAAAGGCGGTCAGTTTCGACTGGTCAAGAATGCGTTTACATATTGCATGGGGTGCAATTAATATTCCAAATGATGTCACTAGGAAAACCAGATTTGTATCATAATTGCAGGGGTTGAAAGTGGTTGCACGCTATTCTAATTTTATATATAAAAAAAAAGATTAGAACCAATATAACTGCTTCCATTGAATAAGTACATATTTAATGATGAGCTTGCGTGGGCGAATGTTAGCATACACGTGATTCGAAACCCTTGTTTTCATCATGCATACGAATTGAATACACATTGCCCGTCACTTGATTTACTCCCATTTTTGAATTGCGCTTTAGTCGGATGTGCAATCTGATAAACCTTCTGTTCCGTAACGGAAATTTAGGTAAACAAATTAAATTATGGTGTTTTTCCTTTTTGTTTTTGGTATTGTTTTGAGGCTATTTGAGAGAGGCCACTTGGTTACCTCATCAACTCATTTTGGGAATTTAAGCATCAACAAGTGAGATTTTTGTTATTTTTTAAATTTTGGCTGAGATAAAGAAATGAATATAAACCAATTTGGATCGTGGACGTGACCCTTAGAAGGGAAGAGAGTATTTTTGCCCTAAGCTCAAAAATTACTTTCACTGCGAAACTGCATGATCGAACTTCGATCAGTTTGAATTTGGGTAGTTAACCCGCTATTGCATGAACTAAGAAGCAATGAAGTAAAATAATAAAATAACGAAGAAAAAAAAATGCATATCATTCTGGTTTCTTTTTTCCAGAACCATATTTGGCTCTGCATGCACACAAAGAATATTTTTAGTTTAGTTTATTGCAACCAAATTTTTAGTCAGCGCTGCGAAATTTAGCAAATCAATTTCTTTTTTCACGATATACTCGTAAAAGATATACTTTACATTTGCAATAAGAGTACGAACGGAAAGTACAGTTATTTTGACATAATTGTCGGTTGGGCATTCATTTTGGAAAATTCTTTACTGTGTGGAGAGGAAAATTTCGATGTTACCCCTTTAGGCTTGGAGAACATACTCGTACATATATAGTGTGCAGAACTGCTTGACGTTGGTGTGTTTGTCGCAGAACCAGCTGGACGTCCCCTTTTTCGGATAACTTTTCCTGCTTTGCACAAGTTTTCAGCGATTGCAAAATTAAAGTCGAACAATGCTAGGTTCTCATTAGACGGCGCCATAAAATCCAAGCGTTCACTACGCACAAATCAATTATATGTACACAATTTTTGTTATACCAATTGCTCAAGGGATTTAAGTCCTTTAAAATGTTTGCACACATCGCGGACGATGGAAAATCAGGTAGGATGGAAAGAGGGGTACCGGCGAACGTTGATTTTAAATGTTTGAAGGTTATAATGACTAGGAAATAAAGAGCTAGACTGGTCATTCCATAACCGAGTTGTACGGCATAGGAACGGATCACGATATTTTAGAGTACGTCCGAAAGTGGGCTTGAGGGTATACTGATGAGCATTCATAGCGAGACGGGTGTCATAGTTAAAAGTTTGAAGGGGCGGAATGCTACTGGCGATTCCTATGGAGCACTGATGATGGAAATAGCGATAAAGCAGAGTGAGACACGAGACATTACGTTGGTGTTCGATGGTGTCCATTGTTTGAGCGATATTAGTATCACCTATGAGTTTTATCGCGCAGTTCTGAATCCTATCTAGCAGGTGCAGATATGCTTTGGGCGCACCTAACCAGATGTGGGCATTGTACTCCAATTTCGGGCGGATAAATCCCTTATATATTTAGGTCTGATCAGAGGGGGTGAAGTATTTCTTATATCGCTTGAAGAGATCTAGACATTTCGCAGCATTTTGGACGACGTTGAATATGTGGCCATTCCAACGTAAGTTGTCAAACATAGAATGGAAAGTTTTTCGTTTTCGACGATGCAAGTGCCATTCATGGATGATGGCTGGGTGTTGAAATTTCGTTTTAACGACAGTAGACAACATTGTGTTTTGGAAGCATTAAATACCACTCTGTTGATAGTTCCCCAAATGGTTATGCTGACAATATCGGAATTTAATGAACTTAATATACGCTGTCGTTCCCGTTCTACATCCGAAGAGCAGGAACGTGAGTCCGGAAACGAATATGAAAAGCAGAGAGTACTATCGTCAACAAAGGAATATATTGCATTAGAAGTGGCAGACAAGAGATCGGTGATAAAACTTAAAAAGAATGTCGAAGACAGAACGGAGCCCTGGGGCACACCAGCATTTATTTTATGAATATCAGATTTGAAACCATCCAAGACAACTTGAATTGAACATTCCGAAAGGTAATTTCTAATCCATTGAAGAAGAGAGTCATCGATCCCAAAAGCATGTATTTTCGGCAAAAGAGCCTGATGCCAAACTCTATCATATGCCTTAGAAATATCAAGTGCAACTATCTTGCTTTCGCCAGATTGATGTACGCTTTGGTTTCACTTTTCGGTGAGGCATGTCATCAGATCAGCAGTAGACCTGTTTCTACGAAAACCGTACTGCCGATCATTAAGAAGTTTTCTTGTTTCGAGATATTTCATGAGCTGACGGTTTATCAGCGTTTTCATGACCTTGAGAAGAAGCGACGTAAGTACAATGATTCTGTAGAAGGAGAGAGAGGAATATTCGCCTTTTTTTAGTAACAGGCTGCTCGGAAAGAGTCGTAAAGAGTAGGATTGATGAAAAAGCTTACGCAGTGGTTTTGGCAGCAAGGAAGAACACCTCCACAGAAGGAGGAAAGATATACCATCTGGACCAGCGGTTTTGTGTACATTAACCTTTTTAAGAACTTTTACTGCTACACCAGTGCGAAAGTGGATATGTACCACTGAAGATTCGTCGCACTCAAGTGTAGTATTGAGTATTGAGTATTGAGCTGGCCGCAAAGTGTGCAGCAAGAGCTGACAGCTGGAATGTCATTGTAAAAGAGCGTTGGGATGGAGTATGAGGCAGAATTTCTAATATTTTTGACGAACGACCAAAAATTTGTACTACCTTTGTGACATTGTAGTTTTTTTTGTCTCAGCTTTTGGTCGTATTGGAACCTTACACGCTTAAGAAATATATTGCAGTCATTCCTGACTCGTTTAAACTTTTTTCCGTTTTCCTCTGTTGGGTTGGTCTTGAAGGACCGAAAAAACATTTCTCTAACCTTGACAGCCTGTTTACAGCTCGATTCGTACCATGCCTTTTCTTTTGGTTTGATACACTTCATCCAATGAGGGATAAGGGTTCTCATTCCAAAGAGAATGTTGTCAGTGATCATATCAGCATCGGCATTCGCGTCGTTATCGAATAAACATAACACAAAGAAACTGTTAAGACCCGCTCCAGTTGGCTTTCTCGTATTCCCATACGGTTGTTTTAGGAATCTTTTCTCCAACTGTGTGGCCGGTGTATGAGAAATTAGCTGATATGGCATAATGGGCCGATGAGCCGAGAGGGGATAACACATTGACTTTGTATATGTCGGGGTGAGACGTTAAAAAGTAGTCCAGGCTGTATATAATTGTCTATCAACGTCTGGTATTCTTGTGGGCTCATTTACAAGATGGGTTAAATTATTTTGCGCAACGAAGATCTCAACACATCGTCCTTCGGGTGTTGTCTGTCCAAAATGTCGAATTGTATATATTGAAATTGCTCGTAATAACGATTTCAGTATGAGGGTACAGGAAATTCAACTGGATCCTGTAAAGCCCCAGCAACGAGTCCAAAAAGTCTAAACCACCCATGTATTTGACGTAAACAAGCACTGTCTAAGGTGATGGTATTTCAATATGTATATGGTATTTCTTTTTTGTCAAAACGCATTTTTGATGTTATAGGCAAACTGCCGAAAAAAGCCGAGAGCGTGTTTACCACTTTGCTGTCATACCACAAAATAAGACTCAGCTTCCATCGATTGCAACAACCTTTTCTTCCATATTACCTCGTCCTAATTTTCTTATTTCTCTTTCGGATGGCATCTTAGAACTTGAAACGCGATTCAGCCTTACAGTTCCTAAAAGTATTAAACTAAAAGTATGGGCTGTTGAACCAATTGCCGAAAAAAATTTCGCTGAACTTTTTTTGTTAGTCTTCTGACATCATTACTTACTTCGAGGATGGTAAATGCTCCTCTAGATTAACATTAGACGCTCTCGATTTTTTCCAAGTAAAGGAGTGATTTTAAACAATTCATCATGTCCCGGCGCATTAGGTGAACTAAAATTCTCATTGTCATTAAAATGCAAGAACCGTTTTATGTTTTCCTAACGATTACACGTCATAGTTTCATATGCTAATTGTTGAATTACAGGTTTACTACATAGTTTTCCCATAACATACTCGTACATATAATAACGATTTTCGTTCCTATAAACTGTTCCATTTCCTTAGGAGTCACTGCGCTGGGCTTATACTTATACATATCAATATTACAGATTTCACGCTTGTTTGCTCCACAATAAAGTAATTCAAGTCGTCAGTCACGAAAAAATGCGAAGAAATCTGACGGTGTTAGCAAATCTACGATGTATTTCGGATAAGATTATTGCCTTGAAACTCAAATTTGTCTTTGGAGTAGGGCGCAAAATTAGCCTTCTTCCACAATCTCTTTCTTTCCCAAGCAATGTTTTTGTCGTGGATGGAAGCTCATTTTCTTCTCTTCACTATTTTTGTGCCCTGAAGTACCATTAGGAACCGCTTCGTCTACTGTATCGGATGCAAACTCATCCTCGCTTTGCCATACATTTTGAAGTCGACTTACAAACTTGCTTTGTCCATAAAAACTGAATGGCTCCATTTCTAAAACTACAAAAAAGAAACTACAGTGCAACCTCGATATAACGAAACTGAAGGGAATTAGAGAATATTCGTTATACCAAGTAATTCGTTACTATCAGGTTCGTTATATAGAAGTAAAAAAAATGTTTAATAATCTCAACTTTACATACAGTTTGTCAAGAAAGTGTTTTTACAACCAAAAAATTTGTTCAAATTTTTGTTTATACAGATTAAACTACATATTTTTTTAATTTTTTATTTACATTTCTTAAGACCAGTATTTAAGTAAATACATAACAAAGAAATGTGTTCAATTTTATGGGAAAAAACATAACAAAAAACAACAAAAACGAAAGAATTCACAAAATTACAGTGTCAAGAAATCGTTTTTACATATTTTTCTTTAGCATTTAAAAGTAAATTTTATCAACTTACTTTTATTCAATTTTTTGTGTGGCGGCCTTAAGATTCGATAACAGCTTGTAATCTGCTTTTCATCGATCTAATTAATTTTTTTTAAGTTGCATTCCTGAGGTATTTTTGACCATTCTTCTTGAATAAATGTATTGAGTACTTTGATACAGTTGTGAAGCAGCCACAGCTTAACTGTGTGCTCCTTGTGCTTGGGATCATTGTCCTGGTAAAATTTGAATTTTGGTTTTATCGTGCAATCACCGCCGTCGATCCCAAATTCATGCAAGTGAGATCGAAAAATGCTTAAGTACTGCTTCGCATCCATGTGGTCATCAATAAAAACTAGGTCCCCAACCCCTATGTTCGATATACAAGCCCACACCATAACGGACAATTTATCAATTTTCACTGTTGGTATTATATTTCTTTTATCCAAGGCATTTAAAGAGTGCCGCCACACTCTATTGGCTCCCTCGTTATACTACAACATTATCTTAGTTTCGTCACAGAAAATAACGCCATCCCAATGTTCATCAGGCTGCTGAATATGTTCTGTATCGAACGACCTCCTTTTTCTTATGTTGTCTTGTGAGAGCAACGGTTTCTATCGCGCTACTCTTGATGAATATTTGTGCTTTAAAAGCACCTGCCGAATAGTCTCGTAAGATACATCGCTTCCACATTCCAACTTCAGTTCATTTGCCAGCGCCCTAGTCGATATTCGGGGATTTTCATATATTTTCCGTTCATTTCTTTCTGATAATTTATAAGGCTTGCCCTCTGCCTTCATTAAATGCAATCGTCCATCACTTTTTGCACGATTAATTATTTTATATATTGTTTGCCCGGTCAAATCAAACATCTGAGATAACTTTGCTGCGCTTTTATTTCTATAGTGGTTATAATACGAGTACACCAACTGAATTACGTCACTTGAAACTCTTTTACCAGGCATTTTTAATTACTTTAATTACACACTAAATATAGGGTTTTCCAATAAGGACTAGGCAACTTTTTTTTAAAATAAAACGCAAACCATTTGAGATATTTCAAAACTTTATTATCGGCTTGAAGTACAATCAAAACATTTATGAATGGAACTCGGTGCCTTAAGTATAGAAAAACGGCCGCTTTTTCGCGTTCAATGTTTGCTCTGAGCTCTTCCCACGTCGTCGGCGTGTTGGCATAACCCAATGACTTAACGTAGCCCCATAGAAAATAGTCAAGCGGCGTCAAATCGCACGAACAAGGCGGTCAATTGACTGGCCCATGTCTTGAGATAACACGCTCACCATACTTACTCTTCAATAAATCGATTGTAGCGTGTGATGTGTGGCTCGTGGCACCATCCTGTTGAAACCACATGTCGTCCAAGTCCATATCTTCCAATTCGGGCCAAAAATAATCGGTGATCATGGCGCGATAACGCTGACCATTTACAGTAACGTGACGATCGTTATCGTCGACGAAAAAATATGGCCCAATAATGCCGCCGGCATGCAAACCGCACCAAACAGTTATTTTTTGTGGATGAAGTGGTGATTCATGAAGCACATGTGGATTTTCACCCGACCAATAACGCATATTTTGCTTATTGACGAACCCATTGAGCCAAAAATGAGCTTCTTCACTGAAGATGATTTTGCGATGAAATTCATCATCTTGGCGCAACTTCTCCAGAACCCAATCAGAGAACGTACATCGCTTCAAATGGTCCATCGGCTTCAATTCTTGAGTCAGCTTGATCTTGTATGTGTGTAAACCAAGATCCTTACACAAAATACGCCATAATGTGGTCTGAGCGATGCCCAATTCTTGAGAACGCCGTGGAATTGACTGATTTGGATCGTTTGCTACGGACGCCTGAACGCCAGCGATATTTTCGACACTTCGACCAACCCGTTGTCTCACACAACGAATATGTATGTAGACTCAAATTTTTGCATTAAACTTGTTATTGCCTGTCTACTAGGGCGAGAATTACGACCGAAAATTGGAGTTAACGCTCTTAAAGTTGCAGTCACCGACTTCGAATTTCGGTAGAAAATTTTTATAATTTGCAGACGTTGCTCGTTAGTGTACTTTACCATGATGAAAATGTTGAGTTTACTGAATAAATTGACAGTGACAGTTTGATGATTAGTGAAAGAGTGCGTTCACAAATTAAATTCAAAGTTGTCAAGTCTCTATTGGAAAACCCTTTATTTCTTTGGCGGATAAACAAGGACCGAAGAAATTGTTCTCCACTCCTTTGGAATTGAGTAAACAGTAAAAACAAAAACAGAAAGGACTGTTATTACTGAAAATTTCATTCATAAACGTAAAACCACAATGTGTAAAAATACTTTCTTGACACAGAATTTCTTGGAATAAACTTATTTTTGTTGTTGTTTCTTATGTTTTTCAAATAAAATCGAGTAACTGTTTGCGTTATCTTCTTATTTAAATGCTAGTTTTAAGAAGTGTAAACCAAAATTTTAAAAAAATGTGTAGATGAGTCTTTATTAGCAAGAGAAATGCAATGTTTTTGCTTGTAAAAACACTTTCTTGACAAACTGTATGCAGGTAATAATCTGCTTACCCGGTTATAGCGAACGATTTTCACTAATACAACCACACTAAGGAAAACACAATTTAATTTTATGTATTTCATTTTATTTAAAAATTTATTTATATTTAAATAGTTTTTTTTGTCACAAAATAATATTCGCATAAACATAAAAAATCAACAAAATCAAGAATGCATTACTTAACATCAAACAATAATGATTGTCTTACGACATACTGGTTATGTCTGAACATGTCGAGACATGAATTATTGTGAAATTGAGTGCGTATAGTTTATCGGATGCGTTATGTAATGATTATAAGTATAAAATTCGTTAAATAGAGCTTTAATAATAATTTCACTTTATATTTTGCAAAGATTGAAAATTCGTTATATAAAGGTTTTTGACAAATGTATTCGTAATGTAAAGGTATATTTTGCATTAGCTCTTACGGACATGGGTGGCATCCAACATCTAATGGGCATTCTTAGTGGAAGTTGGCTTGTTGTTGATTTTTAGTCAACTACTCATCCTACTTGATTTTTGTTAACTGAAAAAATGAGGCTGGGATTGAACGCTGAACTTTCCGATTTGGAAGCCAGACGCACTGCCGCTGGAGCCACGACCACCAGCTGAGAGAAAGAATTTTTTTTTTAAGTTTAAGCTGTTTAATTGTTATTCCATCTTTTACTTTGATTCTCAGCTTCAAAGGTCTCCAGACATTTTCAATCGCATTGGCATCTGGAGACTGAAATGGCTAATCGAACACATTGACCACCACGATGTTTTGGATAGTCGCCCTGTCGTAGATGCCAATTCAGGTTTCTACATCTGAACAGAATTTTAGGGGATGCCGGCAATCCTTTATGTGAAAGGTTGGGTCAGTCTTTGAGAATTCCCTTTTCTGAGGCTAAGCATTATTATTATTTTCAAAAAGGTGAAGTACTTTGTTTTCAACGGCTTTTGAAATGGTTTTTGCCTTTTCCAATTAAGGCAAATCCTCAATGTCATAAAAACTTTCTGACTTTCGGAGATATTTTGCTGTAGCCATACATTTTGTGCGTCCTTTGCTCGTCCATATTATTCTCAGCAATTCGGAGCCTATATCTGAAAATGGAATGTGAACATTAACAAATTTAATTGGAAATATTTAACTCCAGTTTTAAGTTTCATATTTCTTGGTACTCGTATCTGAAATCAGAACACAGTTGTCACTTATAAATTACACTTCTTTGCAAATAGATCTGATATTAATGTATCGTATTGAATATTTGTGTGGCTCAATTGTATTTTGAACCGATAATCTTCTACTTTTCAATTTGCAAACTTTAAGCTTATCGTGAAGTAATTTATTCATTGAAATAATTTTGTTTTCTCCCTTTACTTCCAGTGTGAATAAAATAACTAGCCTGCAACACTTTGAAGACTGCCGTAATCTCCAAGAACTATATCTACGTAAAAATAATATTCAGGACATTAGCGAAATAGTATACCTACAAAACCTGCCAAGGTTAAAGTATTTATGGCTCGAAGAAAATCCCTGCTGTGATAGTGCAGGACCAAAGTAAGTTTATCACACTCACCCTCCATTCGAAATATTGTTCTGATTGTTTTTCCTTTTAGCTATCGATCCATAGTCCTTCGGGCACTGCCGAATCTTAAAAAGTTAGATAATGTCGAAGTAACGCCAGAAGAAGTAGAAGAAGCCTTGAATGCCGCGCCAGCTCAGGTAGAAGAGGAAGAAGATGAACCATACGAAGCACCTCCACAGATATCACATCAACAGCAGCAACATAAGCAATATCAGCAACAGCAACAGCAGCAGCACCATCAGCAACAACATCAGCATCATCATCAGCAACAGCAACAATACTACCAACAACAGCAACAACAACAATCACAAACGACTCAACAGCAACAGCATCCACAACAACAACAGTATACATCACATCAGAGAAAAAGTTCAAGTCCTATAAAAGAGGTAATCCCTTACATATGTTTGAATGTTTATAGTTATAGTCTGCCCACTAATGCACCATGGGATTAAAGGTTACACGACCATCTTCTGGTATATGTTACACATTTAAAGAGCTACATAGATAATATAGATACATAAGGTGCTTTAAGTGGGCATAACTAACCAGTTTCCATTTATAGCCTTTGCTACAGTTTGTCTTTCACATTGTAACACAAAATTGAGATATTAACCCTTTGTAACTTGTTCTTGTTTTTTTTTTTTTTTTTTTTGGCATTTAAAAAACAAAAAAAAAAACGTAAACCACTAACAGATCTCCCAGCATAATAGTCCCGATAACACTGAGGAAAGCTTAAGTGAACCAAATAATCAAGGGTCGGTTCCGTCGTCTCCTATTCAGGTATAGTTTCTTGTCAAAATTTTGGTATTCCCTTTTTTTTTGTTTTTGGTTTCAATGATTTTTGGTTTTAATAAGTAGTTTGCTTAGAATTGTACAATACTCATTTGCCTGTAGAGATTATTACTGTTGCATTCCTTAAATATGTTAAGGAGGAACAAATTTGTAAATTGTATAAACATGAAACTTACAGCGTTCACCAACAAACCAGGATTTTTCACCGCCAGAGCAGGCTCATCCACCGTCTCCGAAATACAATCAGTCAAGAGAAAATCGTCTGTCTTACACGCAATATGATGTAAGAAATGTTTTCTTTCCAACAAAAAAAAAAAAAAAACACAATTATTTTATTACGAATGTGCTTGGTGTAGTGTTAGTTTAAATCTAGTTAATTACTGTTGAGTCATTGGAAACATTGCATGCGGTACTATTATTGTTTTTAGTTTTTTTCCTCTTGTTAGTAGTTTTTTTCGTTTTTGATAGTTTTGGAGTCATGTTTACACAAATGAATGAAGAATAAAGATGCGCATGATTAAGATTGTCATTATGGGGTTTCGATTTGAAGTTTTTGTAGAGAAATCACAACAAGATCTTAATCAGTTTTATTAAACCAAACATATACGTACGTTCATGGTAGAGAAGTGTATGTAGAAAAGTGGGGATGGATTTAAACTTTTTAAGAGCTACTGTTGTTATATTTTTACTAAGTTTGTGGTTACACTTTTCCTTTCATGTGAGATAATTAATACTAACTTCTTAATAGATAATTTGAAGAAACACTCTGCTGAGTATAACTTTAAATAAGTATTTAATCAGTTGGTTAATTGTGTCTGTTAAGAAACGATTATTGCACTATCAAACCTTGAATTTCCATTTTAGATTAAAATGCTCATTTCCAAAATTCACTTAGTAACATACGCAGACTGGTCAACCAACCTTTGTTTAGTTAACGACTTATAACACCAATTGAACTAACAAAGCTCGGTCTCAAATGATTGGCAATTTATAATACATCGAATTTGATTAATTACCTTACCATTAGCCAGCGCTTAAGAAATTGAATCTAAGACGTCTGTAACAATCGTATAGGGAGGGATCGAGATCTAATAATAGCTACTATACTTCGTATTTCGTACTATATCTGTTAGCAGCTGTTGATCCAAGTGATCAATGATACCTAGGCAGAATATCAACTGTCTCTTGGATCCCTTGGATCTTGGATCTTGTCAACAGATAAGAGATCATCTTACCAAAATTGCAAAACAATGATCAGCTTCACCCTGAGATCATCGACGTTTACTGGAACATCTGGGATGACACCATTGTCGGTAGAAGGCGAAAAGGTCAAAGGAAGTAGCTGACAGCAATCACTTGAAAACTGATCGATGAACGCCTTAAAGGTGCGGCACTCGAACTAGAAGTCCAACAGCGCATGAAGGGAACACAAATGCAGATATGCTTAGCTATAGTACATCAACGCATTAGTCACCAAGGTTGACGCAGAAGCAAATATGAGCGGTAATAAGACCAGAGATACTAGTAGTATTACTAACCAACTCGATGGTGTTCGAAGTTCGAAATTATATCTAGAAAAAGGCTTAGAAACCTGTTGACTTCGGATGGAGATCAGTTTACCGGAGGGCAACAGTGCTTAAGTACTTAAGCAACAGCGATTTTAATTTTGAATCCAACGTCAGATGAAGATGCCCCAGCAATATATACCCGTATTCACATCTTCGCATCGTGTCTAAACATAACGGTGAGGTTTCAGAGGAATTTGAAGTTCGCAGCGGACTACGTCAAATTTGTATTGTTTCGCCACTGCTGTTCCTTATGGCCATTAGTGATATGATTCGGGCAACCCTGTATGGAGGAAATATGAGATGGACTGTGCATCGCACTCACTTCATAAACATTGACTATGCTGATGACCTTCGTCTCATCCTCTCAAACAGCATATTCGATCTACACAAACAACATGAAGCCGAGTCGAACAGAGTATGGCTCAAAAGAAATGCGGTTGAAACAAAGTATAACCCCAACACCGCTCAATTCAACATTACCGGACAGCAAGTCAAGAAAGTAATCAGCTATATAGTACTCGTATATGTATAAAGTATGATCTCAGAAGATGATAAATAGTAACGGACTTGATGTGGACTGCAGAAATACAGAATTAACAAAATAAAAGCTGTAATCGGTATGCTGACTAAAGTCTAGAGAAGCAATGTTTTCAGCACAAAACCCAGGCTGAAACTGTTGCGAGATAACCAACGAAGTCACAAAGAAGCTGCAAATTTTCATAAAATAAAAACCTTTTGGTCAAAGCATATATCGAACGACAGAGAAGAAAGCGGCAGTGGATTGGTCACACCTTACGGTACGAAGACAGTTCTCTTGCAAAATACGCCATATAATGAGAAGGATAGTCAGGGAGGAATCCAGTTTTTTGGCATGACTTGGAGTTAGAATTCGAGTAAATAAGAGTAAAGCTATTCCACAACACACGGTTTCTAATTATACGTCTCGACCTTCGCAAACTTCTTTCAAGTTTTAACAATTGCAAGATATTGTAAAAAATATCTATAAGAGAAGCGATTTGGCCAAACAAATCCCCAATCCTTAACATCTATGGATTTGTCGTTATTTGGTGTCTACACAAAAAATGTGAGCTTCCATCGACTGGAAGCAAACAGTTGAACAACTAACACAACTAATGTGGTGGACAGCCTGCTGGTATTGTTACCATGATATGAATACCGTGGTATTGTGAATAATTGTAAACTCTGACGGACAGCATTTCGTAGTACACGCTGACTTCTGCGTTAAGTAGTATGTATACTCTGACGTTTGTGTTGTGTCGCATTTCTATAAAATAGTTCTCTTTGAATTCATTGTAAAAAAACAATGCTATACTTTTTCACTGTGACTACTTGTCAAAGAATCGCCAACAGAGAGAAAGTGGCCCTGCAATCAGTAAGAAATAGGTATACCACCAACTAATTTCGAATTTCAATACCAGGTATATTTTGTGGTATACCTACCTAACGTGGTATTGTAGTGACAGACATGTGGTATAGAACATAGTATTGCCATGGTATTAATACCAGCAGTCTGTCTCCCACTTTAGGTGGCGCTGTTGTCCGCGGTGCATCTTGACCACAATCAATAAAAATCTCGTTACCCGGTTTCAGTTAGAACTTCAGAAGTTAGTTAGAACTTCAAGTTGTTTGAGGTTTCAGTTGGGGTGCCAGATAAGACTAGTGTTTCCTTTACTCCGTCGTAGAGTACGAATTAAAGACTCTTCGCGCCGGGGCGTTGATTATTCGCTCTACATTTGCTAGGCATCTCGGGCAATTGATCCGCACTTTTCTGACAAGGTCCATGTCGTAGATTTTGTTGGTATATCTCCTACTCGTTCGAAAAATGTTGCCTTTCAGCTTGACACATTTAGTCCAGTGATATTCTAACTTTTTCAAGCCATTCAAAAAATATGAACTCAGCAAAATAGGCCTCTGTTTCGGCGATGATTTCCTCGTTTGACGACAATCGCTTTCCGCCAAGCCATTTTTTTCATGTTTGGAAACAAAAATAAATTACATGGGGCCAAATCTGGAGAATAGCGTGGGTGACTCAGCAATTCGTAGCGTAATCTCGCCGATAGCTTTCTCATGCCCTTACGAGTAGGATATTTTGAATGCATTCAATTGAGATGTGTTTGACGATCTGCTAACATGATATCATGGATTTTATTAACCATATCCTCCGTAGTCACCTCAATCGGACGGCCTGGGCGCTCTTCATCAAAAACGGATGTTCGGCCACGCTTGAATTCATTAAACCAATTTCAGATGGTAGTCATCGAAGGTGTATGGTCCTTATAAACGGAAATCAAAGTGAGTTTCCTGACACGTCTTACCATCCAAAAAAAGAAATTGAATCACTGATCGATATTGCTCTTTCTCCATGATTGCAAATAAACACGAACTTGATGACTTTCAACAGCTGTCAAAACAAATCTACTCGATACATCTGTCTGAAATTTTGACAGTCACCGTTGGCGCTATATGATGGCATACACATTTGTGGGAATTTCTTCACAATAAAATAACAAGAAATAAAAAAAAAATCCGCTTTTACAAATTTATTTTATGAAAATTCTAACTTGAACTCCCGGCTACTGATGCTGTCACTGGCAGACTCTACTCGCTCCCAGGGGCGCTAGTGCTGGTCCGCCACACATTTTGCATCAGTGGTGTCATCAGTCGGTAAACACGGGTACTTATCATACCCTCGTATTATTATATATGTATGTTCAATATATCAAAAGTATCTCCTGTTTTCAGCTGTGGCAGGCTGTCTCATAGTTTCACATTTTCAGGACAGCTGGTGTGATCACCATTGCGATTGTACAATACAATATCTTGTTGTTTTTTAGTGCGAATTTGGGCAATAGCAATATCGGACAACTGACTAGAGTGCACTTTGAGGAATATGGGCCAGCGCACACTGGTTTAGTTACCCCGGGGTACAAACCGGTTTAACTGGTTTTGTAGAAGAGAGAGATGAAATGTAAAGTACGAAAACGGGGTTAAATTTTCATCCATGATCGAGCGGACGAAAATTTAGACAAAACCAACACACACTTAATTTACCATTTCCGAGGGTAAAAGAAATATGTGTGTCATGCGCATTTCATTCGTAGTTTGGCAGCCGAAGAGTAAACAACAAAAAACCAATAGAAAAGTATTTTGTTTGTGAGCTGTCAAATTATTAGAAAAACCACTACAATAAAAATCGGTTCACGTATACATAATTTAACCCCAGGGTTGCACATCCAGTGTACGATTGATGTAAAATCTACAAAACCAATTAAACCGGTTTGTACCCCGGGGTAACTAGTCCAGTGTGCGCTGGCCCTATGAGATCAATCATTCTATTTCTTAAGTTGTCCTTATCTGAAATGACCTACTCGTAAGAGTTGTTTTCAGAGCGGTAAAAATAGATTTTTCGGAATCGCTAAGGATTTTTGCTTTGCTTTTAAAGAGTAGCATTACTATAATATGGGTAGAACTGTTATTTAAGTACGTTTATGGTCTCGCAGGTAAATCATGAATTATGCAAATGAACAACGATAGGTATGAGTTAAACTGAGACAAGAAAACTGAACATTCATGATTGGGACAAAGTTGGCAGAGAAAGCATAAGCATGTCAGAATTGAAGGGTAGACTAGAATTAAACCATCAGATAACTAACAATCCAATTACATTAATAAGTGACTTAATAACTTTGTTTTCTTACTGAGTTATTTACTCAATATATTACTTTGATTAAAGAATTGTTTTATGAGCTCATACGTTTAATCAGTAGAGTATGCCTCCAAGAACTATGATATCAAATTTACCGAAAACTGAACTTCGTGTATTGGGTATGATGGTCGATGTGCAACACTTTATTCGTCATTTGATATGTACATACTAGGTGGGGTGAAAAGTAACCTCCTTGACCGCCAGAATGCGCTGCTATTGCAAAAAAGGTTACGGTGCCTTGAAGTCCGTTCATATTTAGGCAGATAGCCAAATTTCAGTGCGATACTGTCTTTAGTTTTGTTTTGACAGCTGATTGTTGTTGACGTGTTTGGCATCATGTTGAGTATGGACAAAACGATTTTCGTTCTCTCATAAAACATTATTTTTTGAGCGGCAACACGGCGAAGGAAACTAAAGAAAAGTTGGATAAATATTATGGGGCTAATGCTCCGTCAGATTTCACCGTCAAATATTGGTCTCGAGAGTTTCGTGGTGGCCGCAGCTCCACTAACGATCAAGTCTGCAGCGGCAGGCCCTCCGATGCGGTTACAGAGGACAATGTCAAAAAAATATATGAAATGGTGTTGGCTGACCGGAAAGTGAAGTTGCGCGAGCTAGCAGATACCACAAAGATTAGTACTGAGCGCACACGATATATTTTGGGCAATATTCTGCATATGAAAACGTTATCCTGCCGCTGGGTGCCGCAAACCTCAAAAGATGGCTCATCAATAAAAAATTCAGCTCACGCAAGGAAGTCATCGACGCCACGGAGGAGTATTTTGCAGACCTTCCGGAAAATTACTTTTCGGATGGGATCAAGAAGTTGGAAAATCGCTGGAATAAGTGTATCAAGCTAAAAGGGGACTATATTGAATAAAATAAAATAAAAACATTAAAAAAAAAAAATTTTTTCATTCCCAAGGAGGTTACTTTTCACCCCACCATAAAATAAAGAAAATTATTTTTAACGTCCCTACTTATAAAAATTCACGTTTTGTTGGAGGTGGGATTTCTACTCGTACAATTGCAATTTTTGAGAAAGCAGAGGCGTTCGAATAAAGAGGCACATAATGCGTTTTGTTTAAGAAAATCCTTCGAGAAGCATTGAGGTCTTGGAAACGGAATGCTCGCTCTAGAAGGAAATAATTTCTTGAGTGGATAAAAATAAACCTCTGTAAGAAAAGATACTTTGGAGCTTTTCAGCTTTCACAGGGGATTCTAATCTTCATGGAGGCATCCTATTACGGATGCTTGTCAGCATCAAAAATAAGTTACGCTCTTTACGTGTGTTATCTTCCATCGAACATTGATATTATTAATAAAATTTTCCCCTATTCCATGAAATAGACCAAAACAAAAACAGGTCGGATATCGATGCGTAGCTGGCTGACCCACATTCGTTATTCCTGGGCAGCGTACACCACGTCACATGTCTTGCAACAACCAGTCTTTGATGCGAATAACGATTACCATCTTATTGGAAACAGAGACATTTATTTGGTGTATCTAACATGCTTAGAATACTAAGAAACAAACGATAAAATTTTGCAACAGTATAGCAATTATGCCTGGAAGCCGCTTGTAAAATAGAGCCTCTTGTTATCTAGAAATTACCTGCCGCATGATCATATTTTTGTTTTTTTTATAATTTACGCGCGCCTAAGGGGTTAGATACCCTTTTACTGTTGCCAGGGCGCAGGCGGAAAGGTAGAAGGAGGAGAAAGGATAATTGTTTTGTAGTGGTTTGAAACTCAGTTGTGTTTGGTTTCGATATTCGCTCTCCAGGGGGGGGGGGAGGGGGGGGGGGAGTCCGAATAGGACGGAGAGTTTTTTCTTCACTCAGAGTGATTCGAGGTATAATTCACAGTATTTTTTTTCTGTGCTTGAAACTCTACAACAGCCAAATCTACGTGTCAGTGTTATGCCTTCACACGCAGAATTTTTCTGTCTGAGTTCCAATTACACAAATGAAAAACTGACTTGCCATGGGCAGGATTCGAACCTGGACCCTCCGAGTGAGAAGCGATTGCTAGTACCACTACACTACGGCCACCCCCTCTAGTCAGCAAAGACAAATTCAATCCGGTTGCATTGTTAGCGATCGCAATCACTGTCAACTCCTAGAGTTATTCAAATAACTCAAATTACGTAAACCGACAATTCTTGAAAGCAATGAGCCATCTTATTCAAGTCAAAAGCGTAATTGTTTAATATAGTATTACCCGCTATCACAATTATTTAGACATGGCTGAAAGCAACACCAGTGAACCAAGGATTCACCCCTCACATTTTGTACTTCTCCAACAAAACATGTTCCTCGATTTCTTTTTGTCAACACTGTTCGTCAATACAAGGTGAATTTTAAATTAACATTAGTTTTGAGTAGATAACCAACGAAAGATACTTTTAGCAACCGATCCCATTACTTCGCCTTGTTTTTTTTCGTTCCGCACGCAAGCAGTTCGTTGTTGTCATTATAATTTGCTTCTTTAAAGATACTAGCATGTGTATTACATAGTTTCCAAGTTATCTATTGAAACCACTAACAATACTCTATAGCTAACCACGTAGAGCGATAGTTCTTTCCTAGTTTGAATATGAATCACTTAAACTAATAACAACCCAAATGCACGCAATCGGGCACTACTCGTATTTATTACATAGCCCAACAAATTTATCTTTGTTTTTAATTTGGATTTTTGCACACATACCATATTCCATACGTACATACATATGTCTAAGAACTTTGTTTATATATTTTCATTAATTATGCTCATCTAACAATGCTCATTGCTATACAACTTGCTTGATTTAAAACCGAACGAAAAAAATAACGTAAAAAAAAAAATAAAACAATAAATAGCAGAGGTCACCGGGATCCGACCAAGAAAGTCCGTTGGGAGGATATCGAGAAAGAGGACCGATTCCGGCCAGTATATCAACACATTCCATGAAGGTGAAAATGAATGCGTTCTAATTCACTAGCAATCAATAGACTCTATTGGATAGAGTTAAATTTTCTGATGAAATTTGTTTAAGATATTAATTTAGAATTTTTTATAGGAATACTATCAATCAGATCGGCCGTCTTATCCTGCACACTATCGCCATAGTCAGACTGATTTAACCGAATGGGAAGAACATCAGCAACATCATAATCAATACAATAGTGGTGGCGGGCCAAAAAGTCATCCAATGGAAAGGCGAAGTGCAGGAACTGAGAGAGAAATATCAGACAGATATAATTATAGAAATGGCAATGTAAGAGAGAATGGAGACTGGGAAGATCGTGAAGAACGACCACGTACAGGAAGGTTAGTCAAATTATTTTCTTATTAAGAAAATTGTACTTTAAAGATTGATATTGTTTTCACAGGCGAATGGATGGAAGATACAGCGATTCGGCAAGTGTAGTATCCACAGCGGTTCTTAATCATTATTCAGGGTATCATAGACGTCCAATCAATAGGGTATGTATAAGGTGTAGCTGATGAGGCAATTGAATGTACATATCATATGTATGATGTATGTACATGTGTTTTAGTTTACTCAGCTTATTATATGAAAAAACTATTTTAAGGTTTTGTTAGCGGACAGAAACAGGTGTGGAAATTATTGCAAAAAAAAGGAGGAGTATGAATTCCCATTTGAGTTGTTGGGCAGAAAGAGTTCACGATATTTATGAATTAGAGCACACGCGATTAATTCGCGTTAATGTGTGCTAAAAAGTGTTTCATAATATAGTACGCATTGCGTCTTACTCAATTTTTTTCCTTTTTGAACCGCTAGAAATAAAACAAAGAAAAGGCAACGCGTTCATATGGACTTTTAGAAATCAAGTGTAATAGGAAATTGTCGTTACAGAATATGAGTCTGTTTATTTACTATACTTTATATCTTCTTCTTTTATTAACCGTAAATATATTTGCCTTTGTTGTGCGCCGTTTGTGGGGTTGACTACGGACCATTATACAAATCCGCCCTATTTTGAATAACCTCGTAAGTGAGGATTACACATATGTCTCGGAAACATTTTAAGATCTTAGCGCCGTCCATGTAAGATCGAACCCCTTTTTCAAATCGAAATTAGGTCTTTGCTGTTGTCATTGTGGAAATAAATTTTTTCAGACAGATTGTGTATTGTTGTTTACGCAATCAGCTCTGTATTGTTCATCTACTTTGGCAATAAGATTGCCAAGCACATCCTTGCGGTATCTTTCGTTTCCATAAGCTAAATTGCATTCGAATCTCAAACTCTTCGAGTTTTTTATACCAGAGCGTATTCGTTTCGACTACCTTCTTCGCAATTATTTTTGGAAGTCTATCGTCCGACAGTTCTAAAAATTTTATTACATAATCTACATGCAATTTTAATGATTTAATGAAAAGCGGTGACAGTCCTGTTTCGATATTGATCATATAGTTTGGTGTTGCACTTGGTAAGCTAAAGCATCGTTTTATGTAGTATCTAAGGAGTTTCTCTACTGTTTCATATTGGCAGTATCCCCAAGATTGCGCTGCGTACATCATAACAGATTCTGATACAGCTTGAAAAACCTTGTACTTTACGCTGTGGTCAATTAGTTGATTTGAAAATAATTTTTTCCATGTATCCGATATGGCACCTTTCGCTTTTATTAGTCTTTCCTTTAGATGAGGTCCCATACTGAGATTACTGGCTATTGTCACCCCGACACAATATCAATGGGCTGTCCGTTGAGATGCTATTTTTCGTTTCTGCACTTTCTACCAGCTCCCTTCTTCAAGATCATAATTTTTGATTTTGTAAGATTAACCGTAAGATTCCATAATTGACAGTACAAATCAAGACGGTTAATCAATAATTGTAAGGACTCTGGTGAATATGCAAATAGAACCACATCGTCTGCAAATAAAAGTGCCTTTATTAAATGTCCTGTAATCTCTATTCCTCCAGGTAAAAAGTCGGTGCGGTAATCGATGTACAAAGCGAAGAGATATGGGCTTAGTGCACATCCCTGTCTTACTCCCATAGTTGTTTCAAACCATTCTGATGTTTCGGTCCCGCTTCACACACTCGATTGGTTGTCCTTGTATATATTTTCGAAAACCCTCCCAAACTTTTGGCTCATTCCAGCGTTATAAAGTTTGAATATTAAAGCTTTTCGATCGATATTATCGAAGGCTGCCTTGAAATCAACGAAAAAGGCGTATAATTTCGTTTTTTGTTCGAGGAGTGTCCCAGCAATGTTTTGCAGTACGAAAATGTTGTCTACGGTTGAATAACCATTCCAAAAACTTGCTTGGAATTCTTTGATCAAATTGTTGTTTTCGATCCAAATTGACATACGCTCATTTAAAAGTTTTGTGAAAACCTTGTAAGATGAGTTAAGGAAAGGCACGATAATTTGCGGGATCAGCTATATTGTCTTTTCTGTGAATCGGATATATTATGGCTTGTTTGAACTGTGGCGGTAGGTTGCCTGTTTCCAGCATCCCATTGAAAACACCGCTATTTTGTCGGTAAAATTGCTTGTCGCATACTTAAAAATTCAATGGGTATCCGATCAGTTGGTGCCTTCACATCTTGAAGTTTTTTCAAAGCGTTACATATTTTTCCCTGTGTAATAGGTGCATCTAATATTTCATTTTTAATTAATGGCATTGCGTAATGAAACGGCATTATGCTACTTTGTGGGTTCAACAGCGTTTGAAAGTGGTTCATCAATGTCCTTGCGTCTAGCTGAATGCCAATTTGGGGTGCTCTACTGTTGAATTTTTTAATCGCACACCAGAACTCCTTTGTATCTTTACAGTTCACCAATTTTAGAGCTTCGTTTTCAAAAAATCTTTTCTTTTTCTTCATACATATTTGCTTAAAAACTGTATTTGTTTGGCAGTACATTCTTTTAAAGAACTGATCTCCAAACTTTCGAAAAACTTTTAGCCACCCAAAAGATATTATTCTCGCTGCTTCACACTCAGTGTCAAACCATTTTTCTTTAAAAATGTATCTTTTTGGATAAGCTTGTATTTTTGGCGGGTTAGAGATTTTTATTAAATCGTTGATATCTATTATTTCAAGTTGAGCAGTTGTCTGCAAGTTGAGGGCGAGTTTCCGTCTATACTCAGATGCATTTGATTCTTTCCACATCAGCTTATGGGGTAGTTGTATCGTTCTTGTAGCTTTTCTTTCTGTCGGTGAAGTATCAACTGCTGCATCAAAACTACAAGATCATTTACTAAGGATATCCATAATCCTCGTACCAAGCAGTAATCTATGATTGAACATCCTTGTTGTTCCATGAGAATCACATAATTCTAACAATTTTAATCCCTTTGCATTTGTGGTTCCATCTTCTGATTTTCTCACTTTACCTGCGATTCTATTTTCTCTTCCCTCTTCTTTTCCTATTCTGACATTCAGATCACCGATGATCACCATATCGTCGTATTTACAGTGTTCAATTGCTTCAACTAACGCACCAAAATCTCTTCCCCAGTTGTTACAGTTGATATAAATTGGTAGTAAAGGGTCCGCCATCTAACGTTTTTTTTTCAACTAGTGCTTATTTCGTGAATGGTAATGACATTGACAGATAATTAGTTTCATCCTTCCGCTGAACGAATATGGTTGAACAACGCTGGGAAATATTGCGACATTACTTTGAAAATCATGGTAATGTTGCAGAATGTGTGCGAAAATTGCGTACGGATTTTGGAAGAAGAGAAACACTGTCAGCTCCGTATGTTCGTTATCTTGTGAAAAAAGTGAAAGAAACTGGCATCCTCATCGATAAACCAAAGCGTGAAAAGCCAAAAACAGTGCGTACACCCGAGAATATTGCTGCTGTGGCAGAAAGTGTGCGTGAAGCGCCATCAACATCAATTCACCGTCGTTCTCAACAATTGAACATTTCGGAGACATCATTGAGACGAATTTTGCATAATTTTGCACCTTGGTATGACGCCATACAAAGTCCAATTGGTTCAGGAGTTGAAGCCAACTGACCATCCAATGCGTTTTCGCTTCGCTAAGTGGGCCTGCGATCGACTTAGAGAAGATGCCGATTTTGCCAAAAAAAAAAATCATCTTTTCAGATGAAGCTCATTTTGATCTTGGCGGGTATGTAAACAAGCAAAATTGTCGCATTTGGGGCACAGAAAACCCGCACGCATACATTGAAAAGCCGATACACCCAAAACGAGTCACTGTTTGGTGCGGATTTTGGTCCACAGGCATAATTGGGCCATTTTTCTTCGAAAATGAGCAAGGAGTGGCCGTTACAGTCAATGGCGATCGTTATCGGGCCATGTTGAACGAATTTTTGTTCACAAAAATTGAAGAGGAGGATATTGGCAACATTTGGTTTCAACAGGACGGCGCTACGTGCCACACAGCCGAAGCTACACTCGATGTTTTGCGCCCTGTTTTTGAAGATCGCATTATCAGCCGCAGAGCTGATGTCTTTTGGTCACCTCGGAGCTGCGATTTGACACCGTTGGACTATTATTTGTGGGGTTCCGTAAAAGATAAGTGTTACGCCGACAAGCCAGAGACAATTGACGCTTTAAAGGACAATATTCGTGAAGCCATTGGTGAAATACAGCTGCACACAATCGATAATGTGCGTAAAAATTGGACCGATCGTGTAGGCTACTGCATGGCCAGCCGAGACAGCCATTTGAATGAAACTATTTTCCATTATTAACCGGAAGGATAAAACTAATTATCTGTCAAATCAGACATGAGCACGAGTAAGTGTTACCATTCACGAAATAAGCACTAGTTGAAAAAAAAAAACGTTAGATGGCGGACCCTTTATATATAGTTTGTTTGATTCAATTGATATTTTTAAAAGTTTAATTTCATATACCGATTCAAATTCAAAGGATATGTTGTGTTTAGAACTATGTTTGTATCCAAAAAAGCATCCCCCACTTGCTCTTCCTCGTGTATTTTGTTTTAAAGCGGAAATCCAAACAAATTCGAAGCTTTTGAAATGGTTTAAATATAATTTATAATCTTCTTCTACTAAAAATGTTTCATACAGAAAAATAATATCAAATTTATTTATAAATTCATAAAATGCTTGCTTGAACTGACTTATTACTAAGGCCTTTAATATTATTTTATTTATTTTAACAAGGCTGCTTCTCATCTTTAGGAGTTTATTTCGCTTCTGTCGAAGATCTTTGGATATATTGATACCTATACCTCGTAGTGATTTTGATTCCTTGAGCGCTGCAATCACCTGTTGTCTTGAATCAAGCTTTACAATAAGTGTTTTGTATCTGCGTTATTTGTTCTTATCTCGCGAATATGTTGGGTTTCAATGATCGGATTTGGCTGAATGAGCCTCGACAGTGTATTTTTGATGAGATCTTTTTCATCCATACCGTCTTGTGTTCGCGATTAATAAGAAAGCTATTTCTCTACTCTCATCATTTTCATTACCTTTACTCGGTTCATTACCTATACTGTTTCGCTGGCTTTGGATTCCGTAAAATATTCTGTTTCCTCTACGACTGCCGAGGGAATTGTATTGCGCAGGAATTTTGTGTCGATTAACGAGTTCAAATATCTTTTTTTTTTGTTTTCGTTGTGTCGTAATGCTAACGCTGCAACGTTTCATTTCTTGTTGCCTTATTAAAGGATGTGAGGGTACCTGCTTTGATTCTTGATACAATTCCTCTACGGTTATAAGTACAACTTTCTTCGCCTATTCTTTTCAACGCTCGTGAAATTATTCAAGACAGACTTTAATAGTTTCGCTATTTCCACTCTACTTAGTCCACACTTTTTCATCCAATCATTCACCAACTACGTTTCTTTATAAATAGGGTTATTTCCTTGTTCAAGTAGTGCTAGTTTATTTTCTCGACTAATGCCATTTCTTCGGTGTTTCACTCAAATTTCTTCACAGAAGTCAGCAAAACCCGATGCTGTCTTTCTAGTGAATCGGTCAGGATGATTTTAAAATCTTTTACTCATCGTTTCGCGCTATTCTAGAATAGATCCTAATCTATCTTGTTTTGGTGTCCGCCGCTGCAGTATGTAATCAAATCCCGCTCTTGCTTAATAAATAGCGTAATACGTATGGTTACAACTTATGATTTGCTTTGCTTTAGTATCATGCCCTACTGAGTTTCTTGTTCCGAAACCATTTCCTCCAGTGTCCATCTAAATCTACATCGATGAACAGCATTTCTTCCCTTGATATTCCATTTAAAAGCTCACGTTAGTCGCGTAACGTTCCCTTTGGTCACTGCTTGCTTGCGTTAACAATATTCCAAGTTTATAATTTTTGATACGCTTACGATCTTATCTAGGGGTTCAGCTTTCATGATGATGGCAACTCTGTTCTTATTTTGACCCGTTCATGATAATACATTTTGTACACTTTTCTTTACAAGGCTCCCACATTTCGCCTCTTGGTTTCTTGAACGCATATTATTCTATATAGATCTTACGTTGCCGTATTATGTTTTCTAGTTCGGATCTTTTGCCCTTCATTGTGGATAAGTTCCAGCGGTAATGTATTCATATACGTTCACTTATGTTATGCCGCATTTTTGTACTATTCTCCTTTCATCCGTATGTATAAATATTTACGTTGTATATATTGAAGACTTGTGTGCCAATGTACACAATATAATCTAAATATCTCACGCTACGGTTCGCTGGTAAAACCATCAGCAAAACCTCCTCGAGTTGGTAGGTTAAGGTATTGCCATTATGTAGCATTTCTAAGGTTCTTCTGGTTTTTCTAACACATTTTATTTGCTGTTATTTTGTTTGCATCAAACGATTGCTTTTGTATCGATTTGTTATTCAGTTGTGATTTGCAATTTGTTACACTACGCAAATTATTTTTATTTGCCTTAATTTTGTTTTGAAGTCGGATGTAAATTGTTAAAGCTTGGTTATGGGGAACGTGTTCAATACTAATAGTGGGAAGACTATTCGCCTGCTGTCTGATAAACTCTGACTTTGACTGTCAAGGTACTCCGTTGTTTCATTTTGTGACGAAAAATTGATACAGCAATTGTAAGATATTGGTTCACATGCCTGCAACATTAAAGTGGTAAGAAAAATTCGGTGTTCCGTTAAGGCGTTTCTAAGTTGTCTGTAATCTTTCCTGTTAATGGTTATCAAGTATACTTCTACTTTCATTTTTTCATAACTCATCATTCCAGTCCACTCCCCCTACAACACTCTCATCCCACGACTTTCATAAAGCAAACTTTCACAAAATCAGTGACTATCTCAGCAGATCCCGCTTTAACTTTCACAACCTAAGTATAAATGATGCCTTATCCATTTTTGATAAAGAAATATTTAATTCTTTTTTCCTTTACGTTCCGTTTTCCCGCCTTAAAACATCATCTACTAGTCCTCCCTGGTATAATCGCAAGCTTCGTTCCTTTTCCGACTATTCCAACTATCTTGGTGCTTATCTTCATTTCACCGAACTTTACGATTCCCTTTACTAGCGCTACCTTAACAGTGCGCAAGTCAACCTTATAAACGACCCTAAGTCCTTTTTCCAATTTGTTAACTACAAAAGAAAGTCCGATGGTTACCCTCCTTCCCTGTCTTTCAACAACAGGTCATCAACCGATCCACCATTGCCAACCTATTTGCCACCTTTTTTTAAACAATCCTTCACCAAAGACTTCTTTGTACCAGATCCATAATATTTTAATTACCAACAGAACTTCTCCAATGGCCCACTTCTCTCTCATATCTTGGACCCGTCTTATATCGAATATAAATTACACCAACTCAATGACGAATTCACACCCGGGCCAGATGGCCTCCCTCTCATATTTCTTAAAAATTGTTATTCCTCTCTTCACTTGCCCTTTCTAATCTCTTTCGTCTATCCCTTTCACAAGGAGAATTTCCTCAGGCTTGGAAAACCTCCTTCATTACCCTGATCCACAAGAAAGGATCAAAGAATGAAATAACCAACTATCGTCCCATCACTAAACTCTCCTCTCCCATATACCCAAACTCTTCGAAAGTATTTTGTATGAAGCGCTAGGCTTCCAATGCAAATCACTTATTTCCCCTAGAGAACATGGCTTCCTAAAAAGTAGGTCAACCACCACAAATCTCGTTGAATTCGTATCCTTTGCCCTCTCTGCCTTAAAGAATGGCAACGAAGTCGATGTAGTTGCAAAAGATTTTAGCAAAGCCTTCGATAAAATCTCTCATTGATTAATAATCTTCAAATTGTCTGCCCTCGACTTTGAACTCATGCTGTTAAAATGGATACCCTCTTACCTCGAAAACAGTTTTTCAGTGTTCGTTTTAGGTCAGCCCACTCGGTTCCATTTTTGGCCACCTCTGGTGTTCCACAAGGCAGCCATCTCGGTCCCTTTCTTTTTAATTAACCATAAATGATCTCGATATGATCATCAAACACTGGTCTGTCTCCCTTTACGCCGACGATACAAAATTTTTCAAAACCATTTCTTCTCGCCATGACTCTTTCCTCCTTCAACAAGACCTTAATAGTTTTTCGATCTGGTGCCTCAAAAATTCTTTGGAACTTAATATCGCCAAATGCCAATCCATCACCTTCTCACATAAGCAATCTCCTCCCCGACTCTATATTCTCCACAACCAACCTATCTCCTCCGTACAATCTCTTCGCGACGGCACTTTTTTTTGTAGGGAGCTCAACTTCCGTTTACATATGGATAAGATAATCCTCAAAGCCAACTTGCACTAGGTTTTGTAAAACGGTGGTTCAAAGAATTCACCAACCCATACGTGACCAGGTCCCTTTATATTACCTTTGTTCGCCCCCTCCTAGAGTACGCCACAGTTAAGTATAGTCCCCATATCGTATTCATATCTCGAGAATTGAAAGCATCCGGCGCCGTTTTCTTCGATTTTTTTCTCTTCGAGGTATGCCCTGGGACGATCCTTTTAATTTGCCCCCCTATCAAAATCATCTCAACCTTATCAACTTAAACACCCTTGCAGAGATGCAGCAGACTTTCTCTTCATTCATCGACTCTTTTCAGAGGGCATTCGCCTACACCAAAATTAAAAAAAAAACTACTTTTAGAGACGTCGGAAAGCATTCATTTGGTGTGCCAACATCCCGGATTGCACATACAGTTGTGCTCACAAAAGTGCAGGTTCAGAGCTTGGAAGTCTTGAACAAGTTCACTGGCGATCTCATTTTCCGTGAGTCCAGCTCATTCACAGCAGGGTTTAGTGAATTCAGCCCTACAATTGTATTCAGTGAAACGCCTCATCCTTCATTCTATTTTAAAAGTGGTTGCTCATAATATAGTTAGTGGCCATTAGGCTTATATACATGCATATATAAGTCTTCAAATTCTTTTTCTGCTTCAGATTCTGAACAACGCCAGTCCTGAATATACGTAAGGTCTACTTCATATACCATATTTTATAAAGCCGAGAAAAGAAATTCGCTGGAGTTTAGCAATAGTATAGTATTTTCGGGAAAACACGCCACATAAAGTTATCGACGCTAGGCATGATCTGAAAGATTGAAAGTTAACTCATATGCTATTACTTGGTTGTGTAGTCCATTTAGTTTTTCTTTCCGTTCTCGTATTTTCTATTTTGATGTAAATTTTTAGATCAACTCTTGACTAGTTACCTGAATTTTTCTTTGGTATTGCATACCTGGTTATGTATACGTTTACCGAAGTATCTGTCTCGCATTTTCATTGTTAAGTCGTTTATTGAGCTTGAATCCTATATTCCCGATATGTAGTGAGTCTGCGATCATAATCGAAATCGACTCCTCGTTTATTTTGACATTGAAAAAATGGGGAGATTCCTCTATTTATTGCAGCATAATAAGCGGATTAGGTTTTCTTACAACTAATGGGTTATTCATGAAACGTGTACGCATTTTAAATGAAAAAATAACACATATTTCGTATGGTGTGAGATGTACTGCTAACTAAGTTTGAAAGTTTCAATACAAGTATACGTGAAAGAAAACTTGTAGACAATCAAACGATGATTTAAATTTTTGATTAAATGTTGGCACAACATTTGTTGTGTAATTGGGATGGATACCGTTCTGAATATTGTTTTAGTTGTTCATTCTTATAGTTCGGGGAGCATTAGCATAACCTCGATCCGAAGAAAGAAGTCGCAATGTATTAGATCACACGATCTTGCAGGTCAACGCATGGACCATTTCATAAAATGCGATATCCGAATTTTCTCTTCAGAAATTCATTGTTTTGTGTTGGAACCAGTCCATCAAAATTTTCTCAAACGATCAGAGTTGACGGTAATGGCTTCTGTTTTATCATCTACGAAAAAATAAAGGCCTATCACTTCACTCCAGCAATAACCGCACGAAACTGCGACTTTCTCAGGATATTTAATAGTTTCTTCCATTTCCAAAGGATTGGCAGTTTTGTAGCCTTCAGATTGAAAATGTGCAATGAATTGAAAACGACGACGTTGATCACGATCCTCTGAGTTAATTTGGTATTGTGATAACCACTTAAATGTGAGCAGCGACATCTCGAAGACCAGAAGATTTCGATACTGGAATAACAAAGTCTCGACTGGAGAGTGGAATCGAATTTTCTAGCAAATTGGAAATTGTATGGGACGCTGTTGAAGTGTTAATTAGGAGAAGTGATTAAGTGGTTTAAGTAAAAGATAAGAAAAGTATAAGCGGTTGAGAAATTGGATTGTACTGAGAGAAACAATTAAATACTCGTATGGTACATGGTAACTTCATAATCGCTCTGGGAATACAACGATGCTTTCAAACATTTTACATTGGTGTCAGAAGTGGGATAGGACTTATTGTGTGTAAAAAAAAAAAAAAAGTGTTTTCTGACTATTTGAAAAAGCTAGAATGGGTCGAAAACTATTGCAGTTGACCCTCGTCCAACTCAAATCCGAGTTGAACAAGAGAAGCCTCAGCGCCAGTGGAGGAAAAAGTGACCTGGTGCTCAGACTTCAGGAGGCTTTGAACAATGAGGGTCATGATCCTGATGCATATTCCTTTGATGTTGACGAGGATGAACAGACAAGTACCGGCAATGACATGGCTGCGATGATGCAACTCCTCTTGTTAAAAATGGACGAACAGAAGAACAGCATTGAACAAAAATTCGACGACCAAAATAATAGTCTAGAACAAAAACTGGAAGAACAAAATAACGTTCTACACCAAAAGTTCGAAGAAATAGATAACAAATTTGAAAGAATAGAGAAGAATGTTGGCGAAAAATTCGAACAAATGGACAGCAAAGTTGAGCAACTGGCAAAAGAGCTCGACACAGTGCGAAAACAGAAACTGCGAGAATGTTCTTTAAGCGGTCCAAGGAGAGAAGAGTTGAAGCTCCCTCATTCGATGGCCAGACTTCATGGTCTACTTATAAGAAGCAGTTTGAAATGGCTGCCTGTGCAAACGACTGGGACAATGAGGAAAAGTGCTTTGCCCTAACAATGTCCTTACGCGGTCCTGCGGCAGAATTGTTACAAACAATCGATATCGAAAAGAATAGAGACTATATGGCTTTAGTGCAGGCTATCGAGAAACGGTTTGGGGATAGCCACATGCGGGAAGTTTACAAGGTTCAATTGCAAGGCCGTATGCAGCAACGAGGAGAAACACTGCAACAGCTCCAAGCAGACGTGAGTAGACTGGCACATTTGTCATATCCCACCGCAGGCCAAGAAATAATCGACGAAATGGCAAAGGACGCATTCATCAGGGGAATTGCAGATTTGAAGCTACAATCAGCAGTAAGGATGGCCGGGAAAAGAACCCTTGCTGAAGCACTTGCCTTCGCTCTGGCGATGGAAGCATCCAATCAGGCTTCCAAAGGAATGCATTTCGTCAGGGAAATAGTATCTGGTGAATGCTCCTGCTCACGACCAACTACTATGCAACGAAATATCCCGCGGGAGAGACGAAGGATGCGCTGCTGGAACTGCGATAAAGTAGGACATCTGCAAGGGCATTGTAAAGAACTAGTACGACGAGAAGGCTGCATGCACTGGGGTTACAGGCAAATAGAAAGAAAAACCGGCAGAAACGGCTACCAAGAAACCGGTCAAATTTCCAGAAGCCATCAGTTAGGAAATGCTTACTTCGCGGGGCAGAAGTCTGTAGCAGAAGTCGAAGCTAGGGTAATTATCCCAGTCTCACAGGTAAAACAATGCAACGAAAGCCTCCCAGCAGAAGTAGTCAGTGGTAAAGAAGCGAAAGAACAGGCAACTATCCAAACGATCAGGACTGAGCCAATAGAGGGTTGGAGTATAGACGAAATCCGTTCCTTCCAACAGGCAGACAATGACATCGAACCAATATTGGCCTGGAAAGAACACGAGGAAAGACCAAGCTGGCAGCAGATATCAGATCGGAGCCAAACTCTGAAGGCATACTGGGCACAGTGGGACTCGCTTTTTGTGCAAGATGGATTGCTGAAGAGAAAATGGGAAAGTGCAGATGGGACAACATCTCGTATGCAGCTAATAGTGCCACGGTCCACAGTCAGCCAAGTACTCCATGAAATACATGACGGAATCTCAGGAGGCCATTTGGGAATAAACAAGACGTTGGAAAAGGTAAGGGAACGTTTCTATTGGCTAAACGCTAAACAAGATGTCGAGAATTGGTGCAAAAAGTGCATAAGATGTGCCGCTACCAAGGGTCCAAAAGTAAAGCCACATGGACAAATGCAACAATACAATGTCGGAGCACCTTTCGAACGAATAGCCATCGACATCGCTGGGCCGTTTCCCGAAACCTTTAATGGAAACCGATATACCCTCGTAGGGTATCCTCCATGAGGATTACTTCAGTAAGTGGCCGGAAGTGTTTGCCATCCCAAATCAAGAGGCTAAGACCGTAGCCGAACAGATAGTCAACAACTGGGTGAGCAGATTTGGGGTCCCAATGGAGCTGCACTCTGATCAAGGGCGAAACTTTGAATCAAAAGTCTTCCAGGAAATATGCCAATATTTGGGAATAAGAAAGACAAGGACAACGCCACTACACCCTCAATCTGATGGAATGGTCGAGCGATTCAATCGGACCTTGAATGAGTATCTATCTAAGGTTGTCAGCAACTGCCAGCGGGATTGGGATCGACACATACCCCTCTTCTTAATGGCCTACCGAAACGCGGTCCATAGCTCAACAGGGCACACACCATCCGAGATCTTATTTGGTCAAACAATTCGGTTGCCAAGTGAAGCAAAATTAGGATCCCCACCGACGGAGCCCAAAGAGGTGAACGAGTACGTGAATGACTTACGCAGCAGGATTCGTAAATTGCATGAAGACACCAGAGAAAAGATGAAGCTAGCAAGCAGCCGCAGGAAAACTATCTACGATATCAAGGCGAAATCTTCCGGTTTCAACGAAGGAGATCTGGTTTGGCTGTATAATCCTCAGCGTAAGAAAGGCAAATCACCAAAATTGCAACAGGACTGGGAAGGTCCATACAAGGTGATAACCCGCATTAATGACGTTGTCTACCGGATCCAGCGTGGGGATCGAGGAAAATTGAAAGTGGTCCATTGGGATAGAATGTGTCATTTCAACGGGATGCTGAATGACGAAGTTGTTCGGGACGAACAACTGTAGGGAGGGAGCAATGTGATAACCACTTAAATGTGAGCAGCGACATCTAGATTCACAGAGCAGAAAATGTCGATACTCGAAGACCAGAAGATTTCGATACTGGAATAACAAAGTCTCGACTGGAGAGTGGAATCGAATTTTCTATCAAATTGGAAATTATATGGGACGCTGGATGGCGAGGATTGTTCTCGAAGTATGTCATTCGAGTATAAATATCAGCATCCCCAAGGTATGCAAATCAGTTCTAAAGTGAAATTTGAAGTGTTAATTAGGAGAAGTAATTAAGTGGTTTAAGTAAAAGATAAGAAAAGTATAAGCGGTTGAGAAATTGTATTGTACTGAGAGAAACAATTAAATAGTGAATTGTAACTGTACTGAATAAAGGGATTTGTATTGAAAAGAATAAGTTCTATTATTTGTACCCACACAAACATTTTACATTAGTATTTTCGGGAAAACACGCCACATAAAGTTATCGACGCTAGGCATGATCTGAAAGATTGAAAGTTAACTCATATGCTATTACTTGGTTGTGCAAACCATTTAGTTTTTCTTTCCGTTCTCGTATTTTCTAAATTGATGTAAATTTTTAGATCAACTCTTGACTAGTTACCTGAAACTTTCTTTGGTATTGCATACCTGGTTATGTATACGTTTACCGAAGTATCTGTCTCGCATTTTCATTGTTAAGTCGTTTATTGAGCTTGAGTTCTATATTCCCGATATGTAGTGAGTCCGCGATCATAATCGAAATCGACTCCTCATTTATTTTGGCATTGAAAAAATGGGGAGATTCCTCTATTTATTGCAGCACAATAAGCGGATTAGGTTTTCTTACAACTAATGGGTTATTCATGAAACGTGTACGCATTTTAAATGAAAAAATAACCCATATTTTTCACTAACTAAATGTTTTCACTAACATTTTTAACTAAGTTTGAAAGTTTCAATACAAGTATACGTGAAAGAAAACTTGTAGACAATCAAACGATGATTTAAATTTTTGATTAAATGTTGGCACAACATTTGTTGTGTAATTGGGATGGATACCGTTCTGAATATTGTTTTAGTTGTTCATTCTTATAGTTTTGGGGATCATTAGAATAACCTCGATCCGAAGAAAGAAGTCGCAATGTATTAGATCACACGATCTTGCAGGTCAACGCATGGACCATTTCGTAAAATCCGATATCCGAATTTTCTCTTCAGAAATTTATTGTTTTGTGTTGGAACCAGTTCATAAAAATTTTTTTAAATGATACGGTAGAGATCAGAGTTGACGGCAATGGCTTTTGCTTTATCATCTACGAAGAAATAAAGGCCTATCACTTCACTCCAGCAATAACCGCACGAAACTGCGACTTTCTCAGGATATTTAATAGTTTCTTGCATTTCCAAAGGATCGGCAGTTTTGTAGCCTTCAAGTTGAAAATGCGCAAAGAAATGAAAACGACATTGATCACGATTCGCTGACTTCAGATGCTGAGTTAATTTGATATTATACACATGAAGTTAAAATCCTTGCAAACTTGCATAAGACAACTCTAACCGCTTTGATTTTGTCGAATAGACGCATTTTGATTTTGATGAACATAGCTTATGTTTTTTATGCAATGTTTCAGGTGTATGCACTTTACGTGGATTCGGAAGTTTGTCGGTGTTAAAGAGCGTATGTTTCTCCTCAAATCTCTACATAGTTCACGTAATTGTAAGTTTATTTAGTCTAATATCGACACCGAGAATTTCACGTAAAGCGCGAAATGTTGATGGTGACTTGTTATTTTTTGAAAGGTTTATACGATAATCAAGGTTCAGCTGATGTATGAGACACTATGGTTCCAATTCTAAACTATCAAATTACATATGTCTATATGAAAATAGACGGACCTGTGGTTTGTCAAAAAAAAGTTAAGGCTCAATCTCATGTGCACACGTTTCATGGATCACCCTTTAGTTAGCATATTGATACAGGGTTGATTATTTTTTCGGCGCTTATTTCGTTTTCTTCAACATGCTTATGTATTGCTGGCGATAATCAAAATTATATTTGTGCATGTAACCACAGGTGTGGAATAATCACATCTGTGGTTTCAGAAGCTTAAGGCGGTTTCAAACCACTAAATAGTGAGCGATCGGAAAGACCGAGAAACCACTTTTACCATCTACAATAACTTGGGTACTACCTTTTTTGTACGGAATGGTCTATTTTTGTTCAACATACTCGTAATATTTGAATTACGATTTATGGGAAACTTCTACCAGTATTCTTTAACATTTTTTCGAGCAACCTTGCTTTTAGTGTGGGTGCAAATTAATTGATGAAGAAGATGTAAAGGACCAGTTGGGTAAGCTTGTATTGCTCTTGTAATGCAGGTGCTTGACGATCTTTGCACTTATTTCATTTTGTAAAGGCATTTGGTGTTTTCACGGTAGTGGTTGTTCATTTTATATGAAATAATAATCAGTACGTTCGTTGTGCACTTTTCTACTCACTTGTGTGTTATTGATACTTTTTGCTTCAGCATAAATTTTTATTCAATGCACTGTTTCGTAATACTATTGAAATATTAGCAAAGAAAGGAGAAACTATGATATATAATTTTTATTTCTAATTTCCTTTTTTTTCAGAGTTCTAATTTATTATCAGCTACATTATGTCTTGTCAAAGAACTTGACTATCCCAGCTTGGAAGTGGTTGAGCACGCCGTGCGTTGCCGGATCGATGAACTATCGGCTGAATGATGAACAAGGCGTCTGCCTTCACGCTAACTGTCTCCAATCTGCAAATTGTTCAATATTTGTGTTAACTTTTTATTTAACTACTTTGGTTACTTTAATCCTGCCAGTATACACCAGATATTTATGTGATGCAATTATTTTGGCTTAAAATACCCTTAACCACAAAAATTAAAACTTATTGAACTTATTTTGTATTAAAATTGAACTTGATAATTCTTAAGAGATCAATTGTACACAATTTGGGTACCCGGCATTGGAAAATACTAAAATCTAAAAAAAAAAAACCAGCATAAACTAAGAATCTTCATCCTTGCCAATTTTCATTTGATATACATTTTTTATTTATCTAAAAACAAAATGCATTTTTACACATTTTTTGTTTTGTTTTGTATATTTCTAATTCTTAATTACAAGACATCATTGTTTACACTAATTTTTATTGATAAAAAAGTTGTTAACTTAGTGCAATTGATTTTTAATATAGGCTAAAATCTTTTTGTTTTTTAGAAAATTCTATCTATTTGTTGTCGATTTAATGTATTTTTTTCGCAAAAAAAAAAAGAGAATTAAGTTTCCACTACCCATCAATATTAAGATTAAGTTTTGAAATATAATTCTGTTATTTAACTGTAGTTTGTACTTATTTAAACTAATTTATTAGATATAAATAAGAATAATCGATTGACGATGATGAATAACTCATAAATTTAATTGCTGCCGCACAAAAAGCAAACAAAACTATGAATGCATTGTTGTATGTATTATGATATTCTAATTTAACGAAATAACGTCCATTCAGTTTCTATACTCAGTTTTTTTTTTATAGTAAAAACAAGCAAAAAACAAAAATGCAAAAGCAAATAAGATAAAGAAACAAATAACTTTACATACTTAACTTAAATTGTTGTCGATTAAATCGATTAAACGATTGTAAACTAGTTGTAATGGAACTTATGATATACATAACTATTTCCTGCTACTACTAAATTATACGAAACAGTAAGTTGTTACAAAACCAGTAGAATTAAAACAAAAACAAAAAAGAAAACTAGTTATTTATGTACGAGTATGAACAAAACAAACAAAAAAAAAACAAAAAAAAAAAACCAGCACGAAATTAAAATCGAATCATTTTTAACAACAAAACGTGTATTTATATTTTATTTCTCTCTTAAGATATTTATCAGAGCTGTATAGGTTATCATTTTGTGCAAACTAGGCTATTCGAAATTGAATGATGATTGAACAACGCATTGTTCAATTTCACTTTTAAAAAATTATTAAAAGTTCTCTCGGTCGATATGTAACACCTCGTAATTGTTAAATTGGGTTATAAATTTGAGCTATTGGAGCAATTTAGAATCGAAATTTTGTTCATCATGCAAGAACAACTAGGAATATTGCTTCTGTAGTTTGAAATGTGGTCGCAGAGTAAGTTTGTCAACCTCTGAAATCGGGCATATCACAAACAACACTCTACCGAATTTTTCATAAAAGCAAGGGGCTTATTGCGAGAGTCTATTCTATTAAACAAAATTTTGGTATTGCGTAGCAGAATAGAATAGAATAGTAATAGAATAGAAAATAGAATCGACTTTCAAGAATAGAAAATAAAAAGCTGTTATTTTCGAATAAAAAGCTCTCAAACGAAACTTTCGAAGCAAATGTCAAATCACTGTTATTTTCGGTTAGTGTTTTGAAGGAAGTGTTGTTATAAAGGAAAAAATGAGTTTCATATGGTTTGATATATGTACATATTTGAAGATGAAATAGAAGAGGTTCGTCGAACTGAAATGTTATCCACACTTCGATACAGAAGGATTTTAAGAATGCACTTCAATCCTCTAGATATGGAAGAAAATATGTAAGCAAATAAATTCTTGGTTAAAAGGGCATTTTTAGGTTCATAAAGAATTTTAGATTAACAAAAGAAGTCTTTGTTAAAATAATATCAAAATAAGAAGACCTGATAAGCACCCCCAACCTCTGTATTATAATAGAAAATATTATAGCATCAATGCCATGATTGTTAGTATTACGTATATTTAAATTGTTCGTTGTACAGTTTGCCTTCTTACCCACCGTCAAGTTCGGACGTGTTTTAATTTCGCTCCGCGATAATTTGTGAATAATTGTTTTTCTGTTTGACTTTTTCTTTTTTGGTTTCGTGTTTGACCCCATTCGAACCACATTACCTGTTCCCATTCACTTACACCATAACTTCTCAGTGTCATCAAAACACAGTGTCTTTAAAAAAAAAAAAAATAATAATAATACTTAATAAACTACTTGCTAATAATTTAACCATGTCTTCCTGTGGATTTGCTGACTGCGCTTTACCTACTAACACAGTGGAAATGGTTACATGTAATGGGATATGTGGAAAGAAATTCCATCCCATATGCATTGGTTTGAGCAGAAACGCTAAAACTCATCTCGAAGAGTATAAGCGAATATTCAGCTTTTTTTGTGTAGAGTGCCGGACCATCTCCCTGGCACATATAATGCTGGCTATAAAATGTAATAACCAGCAACTAATTGGGCTTGCAGACTCGATTGCAGAGCTGAAATGCGAAATTCAATTCAGCAGTAAAAATTTAACTAAACTCATTTCAGAGAGCCATGATAATCTAAACTGTTCTATCGATAACAGCATAACTACCATAAAATCAGCTGTTCAATCCCTTCACTTTAAAATCATTAAATTAGCAGATTCCGATAAGTCTCTCTGCTCAAACACATTACCAGCGATTCAGTCAACTTCAACTCAGTTGGGAAAAATTATGTCAACATTGGCTGACCAATCAACTCTTCTACATCTCAAGCATGCTGAACATACCGAAAACATCGGATCGATCCAACATGACCTCAATTTTCTTAGTGAGGAAGCTGCATCCACTAGATCAACCACGATGCAGATATTGGAGGAATTAAAGCACATCTCTAGTAAGCCGGATGCGTTTCCATCTGCAGTAAGCCCGAGTAACAAATCCTTGCACGACGAGCTATATACATCACCTTCAACCACTTCAGCCCCAACTCATTCAATAGCCGCTACCACCGAAGCTCCCGTTCAACCCTCTACGATAAATGCAACTTCGATCACCAATCCCGACCCAAGACCATTGCCAATAATTAAGGCTTTTGGGACATCCTGGACTCTCCCCGAATGGACCAACAGAATTTAAAAATTAAATAAAATGAATTTTGAAGCGATCAAAAAACCGGAACTGTCTACTTTCTTCCTCCAAGCTGCCCCACGTCACGCAAGCCCGTCCTGGATCAAAGCCCTTTTTAGGAGTAAATTCGGTATATAAGACGTCAAATGTAAACAAGTTGGCAAAGTCAAGAGCAAAAACGGCCAGTGTTTTGAAATACGTATACCCACTAAATACGATTGGATGTTCAAATCATCGGACGGCATACCAATAACGGAGAAGATGGTCATCACCCAACGGAAGGATATGGTAGATAATAAGTTTACTATTAAAAGAAAACATAGCCCGAACAATTCTGCCCCATCCCATCAACATCCCGACTCAAACTGGTCATTTAAGACCAGTATCTTTCCAAGATTCTCCTCACTCCTTCCCCCCTTTGCACCATCTAAAAAGAACACCAGAGTCGCTACACCAAATTCTCTCCCTCCCCTCACCAAATCTTTAAAGCCGCTTCAAAACAGAGTTTCATTTAACCTTGCTCCTGCGCCTTCTACCCAAGTTCCAACTAACAATGCCCCATCCGACAAATATCCTCATTTTATTAGCTCCCATATATTAAACCCAACCACCCATTCCTCATCTTCATCTATAAATCCACCTGATCCAACCCCCCTCACTAGTCAAGATTCTAGTTCCGGGGTGCTTGACCATCCTGTCCCTTCATCATCCGCTCGTGCCTCCGATTCTCACCCAAAATACCTTGACCCACACCTTCCACCAACTGTCAAACTCACTAAAAAATTTTCTGATATGAATGATGACAGTCGTTATGTAGTATCTCGTTTGAGAGACCGCCGCATTTATGAAAATGTTCGGCTCTACCTTGCCTACTTACACGACAAACCCAACTCCGTTTGCATTGATGGCAGAACCAAAACCAACATAATGGTTTGGATTCAACGAGAAGGGCTTCCTATTAAGCCAGCGGAATTAATGCAAATTTTCGTTCGCTACCATGAGAGTTTCGACATCTCTTCCGACGAAGTTCATAATGATCTTTCTACGTTGTCTTCGCATGTCAGCTCCAAACGTCTTTCCCATTTGCAAAGAACTCGTTCAAATTTTAAAAACTATTACAGTTCCTAACAAACTGAAATCTGTATCCTCCAGTCTACAATGCCTGTCCATTTACTACCAAAATGTAAGAGGTTTGCGCTCTAAAATCTCCTCGGTATATCTCAATTCTCAAAAGTTTCCCTATGACCTAATTGATCTTACTGAAACAAATCTAATTCCAGACATTAAAAACCATGAGTTGTTTCCTCCAAATTTCAACGTTTTTCGAAAAGATGGATTTGAAAGAGCTGATAATCCTTATGGCCGCGGTGTTTTACTAGCAATCCGGAACTGCTTTCACGCAACTCCTGTCGATATTCCCCACACTGACAACTTTGAGTTAGTATGTGCCAACATTACGCTCCCCAAACGATGTCTTTACGTACTTTGTTGCTACATTCACCCATCTCAACCCATTGAGTCTTATCAACCTGTAGTTCACGCAGTTGATTTTTTGACTGAGGATGCACAACCTGAAGATTGCATTGTTCTAGTAGGAGATTTCAACCTCCCTCACCTTATATGGGAGCCTTCCGATGATTCGTCTCATTTTGTCTCTCGTAATTCGACATCTGAAATAGAAATATTGATGGTGGACTGCCTAACCAACTCAAGTCTGCATCAGATTAGTGGAATACCTAATACAATGAACAGACAACTCGACCTTGTCTTCACATCCGATTCAGATAACTGTGTCGTTTATAGGAGTGATCATCTTCTTTCTAACCTAGACCGCCTTTATCCCCCCTTGTCAATTATATATTCATATGAAAATGGCAACACATGTGTCGATTCGGAAAATTCATTCTCATTTGACTTCCGTAGAACCGACTTTAACAAACTTAAAAACCTCATCAGCAACATTAACTTTGACTTTATTGGTGAGACAAAAAATATTGATCTTGCCCTATCAACGTTCTATTCATTAATTTTCTCCTACTTTGCCCAATCGGTTCCGTATAACTTCCGAAAGGACTGCATATCTGCTCCTCCCTGGTACAACAATGAGTTGCGCTCTCTCCGTAATAACAGAAACAAGTTGTGACACAAATTCTTAAGAACTCGATCTGATTCCGACTACAGTAATTATCGATCGGTATATAATCGTTTTTCTGAACTTTGTGAGTCTCTTTACCTTGAGTACCTCTACCGCATGTAATTTAGCTTAGTCTCGGACCCTAAACGCTTCTACCAGTTTATTAATACCAAAAGAAAGTCAGACGGCTACCCATCTACTCTTAAATTTCTTAGTGAATCTTCTGCCGACCCAAAAACCATTGCAAATTTCTTTGCCTCTCATTTTAACAAATCCTTTTCTAAGAAAACAGCTGAACCCGATCCTAGCTACTTTAGCTATATGAGAAACTATCCTGAGACGTCAGCCATTTCACTAAATATAACAACAACTTTGGTATATGAAAACATTACCAAACTTAAAGATGATTTCTCGTCCGGCCCTGATGGAATTCCGGCTATTGTAATAAAAGAGTGTGTTACCCATCTCGGTCCTCCTCTTGCTGCCCTATTTAACTTGTCTGTCTCAACAGGTACTTTCCCTTTCCTATGGAAGGAATCTTACATTATCCCTATTCATAAAAAAGGAAGTAAAGCCGAAGTCGATAATTATAGGCCCATAGCGAAACTCTCTTGCATACCCAAACTTTTTGAAAGCATAGTCTATCAACAACTGCTTCCGTACTGTAGGCCAACTATCTGCACAAATCAGCACGGCTTCATGAAAGGTAAATCAACGACCACTAACCTAACAGAGTTCGTCTCTAGGACTCTTCATGCTTTAGAAGACGGTGACGAAGTCGATTCAATTTCCACAGATTTCAGCAAGGCATTCGATAAAATTTCTCACCAACTTATCATCTTTAAACTAAAAAAACTTGGCTTTTCCCCTCATTTTGTGGCATGGACCAAATCCTATTTAGAAGACCGAGAATACAGGGTCATCTTCAGATCTTCAATATCCGAACCCATTAAAGCAACATCTGGTGTCCCTCAGGGTAGTCACCTTGGTCCAATCATCTTTATCCTCACATTTAATGATATAAATTTCATTTTAACGAACTCTAATCTTTCTATTTTCGCTGATGACATGAGAATTTCCAAAGTCATCTCATTGCCTTCTGACTCCCATTGCCTGCAAGATGACTTGAATAAGTTTTCGGTATGGTGCAAGCAATACTTTTTGGAGCTTAACGTCAACAAATTCCAAGCAATAACCTATTTCCACAAACGTCTACCTCACCCTCCAAGAAACTACTTCATCTGCGATGAGCCTATTCCTTCCACTACCCAAGTACGGGATCTAGGAATAATTTGTGACAGACAATTGAATTTCGACTCACATATTGACAGCATTATAAATAAAGCCACTTCTGCACATGGCTTTATCAAACGCTGGTCAAAAGAATTTTCCAACCCTTACGTTACAAAGTCCCTGTACATTACTTTTGTAAGGCCTCTTCTCGAATATTGCAGCCAAGTTTGGTCACCCTATAAACTAACCCACATTCAAAGAATAGAAGCAGTCCAACGCAGGTTCATCCGTTTTGCACTTCGTGGTCTACCTTGGGCCGATCCATATGGATTACCCCCTATGAAAATAGGCTAAAACTAATTAGCATGCATACCCTAAAAAAACGTCGTGAAGTCGCTGATGTATTTTTTATCCACCAGTTACTGACTGGAAATATCGACTGCTCGACAATAACGCAAAATATTGCATTCACTCCCAATCCCCGTAATCTAAGATCTGTCCCACTCTTCCTGATCCGAACTCACCGCACCAACTACGGTCACTTTGAACCCATATCCAGAATGTTGCGTATAACGAACAACTACGCCGAAGTCTTTGACCTAAATAGCAGCAAACAAGAAATAAAAACAGCGCTGCTCAACTACTCCCTTAACATCTCCCCCGTCCACCATTTCTCCTCGCCCCATTAGGTTAAGTATATCTTTGTTAGTTTTTAAGTCTAGTTTTAAGTTTGGCTTGTTAATAAGCTTAATAAAGTTGTCCGGGGTAGACCCGGGCCAATAATAATAATAGTACCTATACTTGATAAATATGTATCTCAAATTTCAGGTATGTAACCACAAAAAAGTCATAAAGTTCGTTAATGCCAAGTACCCAGGATCATCTCATGATTTCATGGTATGGAACATGTCGGGCTTAAAGCAATTGTTGGAAGAGAAGTACAGAAATGGAATGAGGAATACTTATATTCTACGTAGACTCTACGGAATATTTTTGTTTCAGTCTATTCATTTCAATATATTTCTAGGCGACGCGGGCTACCCCTTATCCCCGTATCTAATAACACCTTTTAGATGCACGGAACCAAACTCTCCTGAAGCGCGATTCAATAAAAAACATAGACAAGGAAGGATTACAATTGGATTTTTAAAGAACCGTTTCCGATGTTTAATGGGAGCCCGAGAACTTCACTATAAGCCAGAAAAAGTGACAAAAATAATCAATGTTTGCGCTGCTCTTCATAACATTGCACTGTATCATGGGATTGAGATAGATGAACCAGTAAATACTGAGGAAAATTTTTCAGTAGAAGATGCATACATCTACGTTCTAAATGGCGAAGGTAGCGCTGTTCGAAATCAATTATTGAATTTAATTTACCATAAAAATAAATTAAAAAACGCTTAGAGTGTATTTATATTTTACATGTATTTACTTTTCCACGTCTGAAATACGGTTAATCGTATTCATTTAAAATATTGGCTTGGCTTGGTTTTCAAGTTATAACTTTTTTATTTCCTGCAACTCCAGTTTAACCTTAAGTTTTATTGCTCTATCCCTTTCTTTATTTTCTTTGTCATCTTTGTAAATGCTCAGTTTTTCGTTTTTAATCTTGAGCGATTCCTAATTTGTATCCTTTTGTAAATAATACATTTTCTTCGTGTGTATAAATGCCGTTTTGATATTTTTTTATTTCAGAAATTTGATTGTTCAAGCTTTTGAAATCTCCTGTATGCTCTTCCAAAAGTTTAAGGTGAAAATGAACTGCATTTTGCGACTTAATTGCACTAAAATTCTGACTTGTGCTTGGCATAGGTTCTTCACTGTCTGGCCTATGTCCTTCCGAATTATTAATTTGAGTTAGACTTGGATTGGGCCTTGTATCATAAGTCATCATCCAGTGGTTGTCTGCCTCCTGCTTTTTGCAAATTCCTTTTGCTATTAGTGGTTCTTTTTCCATTAGGCATACTAGCTTCTCCATTTGTCGCTTGTTTGTAAATGTTTTCCTTTAAAAAAAAAAAAAAAATAATGATTTTGCATATTGAAATCTATTTTTATTTCAAAGTAATTAATATCTGTACTACTTACTTATTTTCCTTGTTGTCCATTTTATCCAACAAAGGAACTCAAATGAAAGTCGACAACAAATTTCTGATAGAATTGACATTTTCATCAAATAGAATAATATCGATAGCAATAGAGTCTCGCAATACTCCGATAATAGATTTTATTTCTATTCGACTTTAATTCTATTGCGAATAGACTCTCGCAATAAGCCCCTTTGTCAAAAAGTCTATAAGGTTCGACTGACGAAAGAACTTAAATCTGTCGACCATCAAGGGCGTCACAACGTTGCCAATTGTATGGTGCAAATGGATGAAATTGATCAAGACTTCGAACGAGGAGGCACATTTCGTTCGTTAAGGCTTTGTTAATACATAAGCAAAACTACCACATTTGGGTCTTAGAATAGAAAATAATGATTGTCAAGAAGTCTCTCTATCTGCAACGTTTTACTGTTTGATTGGACCTTAATTCGGATGTGCCTGTTATCCATTCGTGATAACTACGCTGTCGAACCATGACTTAATGGCTGAAACAAATCTTTTATGCAATGAAAGTTCCTTAGGCAAATCATTTATCGAAATGCCATCGAGTTGATGCGATCAACATCGTGCGAGGAGGTTTATGACAACGCTCTCAAGTGAATTGAAGTATTCAAAGTCAACATCCGCGCTATTATCAATGAAATAGATCCGCAAATTTTCAAAAAATTTATAAATAATATTATAAAGAGTCTGGAGGTGTAACATCATCTAGCTGATATTGTTTTTTATTATTAATGACAACCCTTCTTCTATCGGTTAAAGTAAAAATCAAATCTTCAATACTTACATATATCATAAATATTCATAAATAAAATACATCTTTTCTTGATAAAGAAAATCGAAACCTCTTATTGGAAATAATACTTGGTATCTTATGGCATAAACATCCGTGCTCGTGATGTATATGTTCTTCCTATCTTCACAAGTATCATTTGGTAAACTTTTTCAATGGGATTGGTTCCAATTTTCAACGTAATTATGCGGAATGATGTCACAGATCCTCTAAAATGTACTTTTAATGCGAAATGTAATATACCTGTACAGTTTAGAACAAAAAGATAGTTCGTACATTAATAGGTGGTTTGTGTCAAGAATAAGAATGTCAAAGAATTTACAGTTTATGATTCAATATTTTTTAGCTTAGTAATTACCCATAAAAATAATCTATAATTGTCAACAGGCCGTTTTTTTTTGTCGAAATATCGTCAAGCGTAATGCTTCCCTAACCCGTACAGCTAGCTTATGGAATGCCCTGACGAGCTCTCTGTTTGTAAACATTTAAAACCAATGTCCCTTTCTTTTTTTCCTCCCTAAATTTCTTTCGCCGAAGCTGTGTGCAAACATGTTAAGGATATAATAACCACTTGAGCGCGAGCCAATTATACAGGATGTCCTCTAATTTGTCAAGGATAATTGGGAAAGGATTTTTGGGAATACCATCTCGAGCAAAAAGTTCCCAGAATAACCAAAGTGCGGCGCTCCCATTGTTCCGATTTGAGTTCTTTTTTTTTTCTTGACTTGGTAAATATGACATTTACAAAAGTTACGTAACCAAGAGTACATCTATCTCTGTGTGTGTTGGCTATTTTTTACAATTTTAGAAATGGATTTAAATTTGCAACAACGAACTTGTATTACTAGGTGAAAAGTAACTCTCGCGTTCGTGTTTTTGGTCAGGAGTGATCTTTGTGGTATCTGCTAGCTCGAGCACCTTCACTTTCCAGTCAACACCATTTTATGTATTTTTTTGACATTGTCCTCTGTAACTGTTGCGGCTGCGCAAGAAGTGTTCTGGCCCCCTGAGACTGATGAAAAAGAACGTACCCCTTCAATTGGTTTGGTGACGTTTATTCCTCTATAATTTAACATATACACATTATAATTCATTGGGTTTACATGTATTTTCATAGATACTTACAATTTTGAATTTTGGCAGACTCGTGGCGGCACCGTGGGCTCAGAACAAAGAAATGGCAGAAATTTCGAGAAACGATTGAAATGGCGATTTAAAATGGCGTAACCTCGTTTAATGTGACAGCTTGGTTAGGTTTGTTTCATTTGACGTTTCATGAGCCACACGCTGCCGCTAGGGCTGTTACATTTTTAAAGAAATTTGTGCAATATTTTCTCAACAGTATCCGTATCGGAGGGCCTGCCGCTGCGGACTTGATCGGTGGTGGAGTTGTGGCCACCACTAAACTCTCGAAACCAGTATTTGACGGTGTAATCTGACAGAGCATTAGCCCCATAATATTTATCCAACTTTTCTTTTGTTTCCTTCGCCGTTTTGGCTCTCAAAAAATAATGTTTTATGAGAGAACGATAATCGTTTTTGTCAACAACAATCAGCTGTCAAAACAAAACTAAAGACAGTATCGCACTGAAATTTGGCATGTCTGCCTAAATATGAACGGACGGCACCATAATCTTTTTTGCAGTAGCAGCGCATTTTGGCGGTCAATGAGGTTACTTTTCACCCCTCCTAGTAAATGTTGCGTAAAAAGCGGATTTAATGGTGAGCGAACGTTGGAAATGTTCGAAAAGTGCTTCTGCAACGATTCTCTAAAGAAAACGGTCGTTTACCAGTGGCACGAGCTGTTCAAAAGTGTTCGTGAGTCAATCGAAGATGGTGAACGCAGTGGCAGACCATTGACATCGAAAGCCGACAAAAACATTGATGGAGTAAAAGAAATGTTGGTCAATAACAGCAAATTAACCATTAGAGAGATAGCGGAGGACTTGAACATTGCCTATGGATCCGTCCAAGACATTTTGGTTAATGATTTGGGTTTTCGTCGTGTAGCAGCAAAGTTGGTGCCAAAAGACCTCAATTTCATTCAAAAAAGAGACCGTGTTGAGTCGCAAAAGAGATGATTTGCGAGGCTGAATCCGATTCCACATTCATCAAAAGGATCATCACTGCAATCCAGACATCAACCAAGTGAATGGCGTTCACCAAATGAGTCGAGACCAACAAAAAAAACACGTTTTCAGTCAAAAAAGAAGGCAATGCTCACGGTCTTCATGGATTACAACGGTGTGGTGCATCGTGAATTTTTGCCAAAAGGCCAGACAGTAAACAAAGAGTTTGTTTGGGCGTTATGAAAGGTTTTCGTGAAGCAATTTGCCGAAAGAGACCAGAATTGTGGGCAAAAAACTCGTGGATTTTGCACCATGATAACGCACCGTCGCACAGTGCCATCATTATTACTAATTTTTTGACGAAAAATGCAACAAATAAAGGGTTTTCCAATAGGGACTTGACAACTTTGAATTTAATTTGTGAACGCACTCTTTCACTAATCATCAAACTGTCACTGTCAATTTATTCATTAAACTCAACATTTTTATCATGGTAAAGTACACTAACGAGCAACGTCTGCAAATTATAAAAATTTTCTACCGAAATTCGGAGTCGGTGACTACAACTTTAAGAGCGTTAACGCCAATTTTCGGTCGTAATTCTCGCCCTAGTAGACAGGCAATAACAAGTTTAGTGCAAAAATTTGAGTCTACATATTCGTTGTGTGATGTTTCCGTGTCAGTGAGACAACGCGTTGGTCGCAGTGTCGAAAATATCGCTGCCGTTAAGGCGTCCGTAGCAAACGATCCAAATCAGTCAATTCCATGGTGTTCTCAAGAATTGGGTATCGCTCAGACCACATTATGGCGTATTTTGCGTAAGGATCTTGGTTTACACAAATACAAGATCAAGCTGACTCAAGAATTGAAGCCGATGGACCATTTGAAGCGACGTACGTTCTCCTATTGGGTTCTGGAGAAGATGCACCAAGATGATGAATTTCATCGCAAAATCATCTTCAGTGAAGAAGCTCATTTTGGCTCAATGGGTTCGTCAATAAGCAAAATATGAGTTATTGGTCGGGTGAAAATCCACCCGTGCTTCATGAATCACCACTTCATCCACAAAAAATAACTGTTATTGGGCCATATTTTTTCCTCAACAATAACGATCGTCATGTTACTGTGAATGGTCAGCGTTATCGCGCCATAATCACCGATTATTTTTGGCCCGAATTGGAAGATATGGACTTGTACGATATGTGGTTTCATCAGGATGGTGCCACAAGCCACACAACACACGCTACAATCGATTTATTGAAGAGTAAGTAGGGTGAGCGTGTTATCTCAAGAAATGGGGCAGTCGATTGGCCGCCTCGTTCGTGCGATTTAACGCCGCTTGACTATTTTCTGTGGGGCAGGAAGACATACCGAAAACCGAATATAAAAAATGTTTCGAGGATTGGATCAAGCGCTGGCATAAGTGTGTTGCAATCGATTTGAAGGGGACAATATAGATTTAGATGAATAAACTTGTATTTTTAATTTTCTGAATAAATTTTGATCAAGGTGGTATTTTAAGGAAAAAATCGTTCTACAGTAAGGGTCTATCTCTAATGTTGACATCATTTATCCAGGAATTGCTCTGTTAATACTAATGGTAGAAACTTCGTTTACGACTTTTTTTTATAAGAAATACTATAAGATTTTTTTCTCAAAATTGGCAAGTCTTTAAAGTCTTTGACACATTATCTTGTGTATATTTTCATAATCATCGAACTTTCCTTTTTCATGCAAAGGAAAAATGGTTGCCTTCTGGAAACTTTCAGGTTCCTACACCAACTTTTGCAAATATTCTGTTGAATTCATTCACTCCGCTTTCCAAAATTCTGCTTCAGCTCGAAATACGTTGAAGTAGCGCATATAAGGCATTAGCTATACTGATTTTTGATGCTCATTCATTTCTGACGGTGCATAGTATTTTTATTATGCCTGCTCAACACTCGTGCTTATAAGTTTGGTAACTAAAGCAAAGTCTCGCACACGCCGACGATATGGACATAATCGTAAAACGTACATGTCAGTAAGTTTGCCGTGGACAGATTTTTCATTCATCCCACGGTGTTTTTGATAAAGCGCATCCCGTCAGTCCAATTTTGGAATCATTGTTCGAACAGTCAGGGGTCTGTCTATTTCACCTGAACATGCACGGCCTGGATATTGTGCGATTTATCAGCATACACTAACGACTTTACATAGGCCCACAAAAAGTAATCTAGTGGCGTCAAGTATTACTATCTCGGTGACCAATCCACTGGTCCATTTTGCGATGTAATGTGGTCGTCGAATCGGCAATGGTTTCAGCGCCGGTATGACACCTAGCACCATCCTGCTGGAAACGTATATTTTTCGAATCTATGACGTTCACATTTTCGAACTGATCACTGTTTGGTGACGTTGGACGTTAATGTAATTGATACTCATAAATCTGTTCTAGATTTGCTTTAAGTCCCATTTACAATACTGCGTGATACGATACGAGAGTCGCATTCGAATCCGAATGCGAGAGCTCTCGCGTTCAGACATCGGACGTCTGTTTACAAAGATGCGTCGAAACACCACTCACAAATAACAAGCTCAAAATAAAAACAACAAGAATTTAGCTGTCACGCATTGCGAGATGTGAGAGTTTTCCAGATTTTTGAAATTGATTGCGAGGCTCGCTGCGAGACTCGCATTATTGTAAACGAACACATTGAATTACATGTTACGGAAATATTTTTGACAGTTCATGCGCTCTCGTTTTCGAACAACGTATCGCATCTCGCAGTATTGTAAATGGGGCTTTACTCCAGAAACGGTAATTTAGCTTATTCTTAAACCAACTCTCATCACTAGACATAGTCGCGTGGCCTAAGTTTCTGCACCAGCTGAATCTTATACCAAGAAAGACCGAGATCTTTACGTAAAATTGTCCACATAGTGGACGGGCGAAAGCCTGATTTTTGCGATCGTCGCCAAATTGACAATCTTGGATCTTCCACCTCACTTTCAATCACACCGGCTACAGTTTTTTCTGTATGCAAATTACGTTAAGGCGTTGTGTATGTAGTGTGCGACATGTAGTGTGTATGTGACATGCAATTTATCCACAACACGACTATTAACGAGCTTATTTGATCAGGAGGATTAAAAAACTCACATAGTTCTCTTGTTTTATGTTTTGCAAGACCGTTTTTCAAAATTTTAAAGTATCCTTCTGGTGTTAGTCGAATTATGACAATTTGTCAAACAATGCTGATTTTAAATGTCAAAGAATTGTCAAACTTGACCGCACAGTTTAAAAGTTGAAAGTGGTCCCTACTGGAAGATTTATTGTTACAAAACAATACCTTTTTATGACACAAAACATCCAGAACTGGGATTGGCATCGATTTTATCAAGAATAGAAGAGGTAAGATATTTTGAGAGAAAGATTCTTCATATACAGTGAACGGAGGAAAAGATACATAGATATTATGATGAACACCAACTGTAACGAAATATTTTCTGGTAGTGATATTGTTGAGACACCTTAAAAGATCCAGTTCGGCTCTGGAGATGAAATAGCTAGCGAACAATTATATTGGCGTAAAAAGACTCTTCAGATATAATTTATTAAACAAAGTGTCGGTTAATGATAATTTTAATTAAATACAAACAAACATAGAGATTTCTACTTTACAATACATTTTTTTATGATTTTTATTTTACCTTTAATATTTATACATAATATTATAATTTATTTATATATAAGTGTGTGAGGATAATAATCAACATATAACACTAATATCATTATCAGTTTCGTATGTATACATTAATGAAATTTACGTAAACACTGTGAGACTTATTATCCCACAATAAAAATTAATTAACAATTAAGTATGTACGCAATCCATTTAAATTTAAACATTCAAATCGCTACATTATATGTATACAACAAAATCCTTACAGAGAAAAAATGTTGGTTTTCTGTTTTTTTTTTTAATATATGTGTGTATATATGTTTTTTATTTAATGTGGCATTTAATGAGGCTCACTATGCTCTTCATTTTTAACTTACCAAGTCTACTCTCACTGCTAAACATTTTTTTGTTGTGTTTTTATTTCTTTTAATTTTAATTGATACATAAGCATCCTGTTTGGAGGAACGCATATTTTAATTGACCCTAGGTGATACATTTTATATATATATATACGTTGCATATTTATACTTGTCATATATATATTTTTATTTACTGAATTGTTCAACATAAAAAAATTGTACTAAATCAGACATTTACAAGCGTAAAAGTTCTTTTTTTCGTATTTTTAAAACATAAAATAATTTTGCTCTAGATATTTTTATGTATACATGTACAATCATTTGGCTCAAAAGTGTTTTTTTTTTTAGTTTTTTTTTTAGGCAGGTATCAGGGTTAGAGGTACTTAACTGCGGTGGCTATCCTTAGGAAATGCCAGTTATATATTTTCTAAAATAAAGTAGCAATTGAATTGTTCATTTTTAAAAACTAATGGACAGTAAGCACCATTTTAGTTAAAGGAAAAGCGATTTATTATTTTTCATTTTAAGATTAAAAAATATTGCACATTTCCCGACTATAAGCGAAACTAATTTACAAGACTTTTATTCCAAATTATATTTAGATACATACACATTTAATGTATGCGTTTTTTTTTTAAACGATATGTTACGATGTGAATTTTTTCTTGAACAGTTTTTTAAACAGCTTCTCTTTGCAATTACGAGTATTATACGTTTCGATTTTATGCTTCAAAATATTGTCAACAGTCACGAGTATTGAGATAATGTACAACAAATTTTCTTTTCTTTTCTTTCAAATATTTAGATACAAATACATTTAATAGTGATCATAATTAAATGTGTGTTTCTTTTTTTTTTTGGCTTAAATAAATGCAATGTCTCTTTTATACTTATGTTTTTTTAAAAACTTTTCTGTTTTCTTTTTTGTAACGACAAACATAACATTTATGATATACAGATACATACATAATTTTATTTGAGATTTAATAAGTAAGCAACAATGGTTGTATGGTTATACGAGTATGATATGCCTTTACCTTAAAGATACTCCTTGGTTGTGTGATTTTTTTAAGATTCGATTTGCTAAGAATTTATAATTAATTTAATTTATATATATGTATATATTTTTAAAACATTTAAATATAACATTTTTTTTTATTGGTTTTCTGTTTATAAACAAAATTTTAATGAATGCTGGCGAGTAGATGAAGATGTAAGAGATGAATTTACAAGTCATCTCCAAGGCGGTGGATTTCATCTAACATAAAGTCCACATCTTGTTCGGTGACAGCTGCTGATGAGATAATGGATCTGAAGAAGTTTGGCCGACGGTCATCAGGTTGATAGCCAACCATTAAACTGCCTTTCTGCATCATGCGACCTTTGATGATGGGGCAGATCTGAATTGAAAGCAAAAACAATTTAAGTGTGACGTCGAAAGATTTTAGTATTTTTGTCATTTGGTTTTTTTTATACGTATTATATAGTTCTTTAATAAAAAATTATGCTTCTATACTTTCGAGCCTTGAACGGCTTTTTTTTGGACTATTTTGAAAAAAAAAAGAACAAAATTCTATGGACAAGTCCTACGCCTAATACATATGTACTCGTATCTTCTAAGATATGGGGATTTCAATTCAATAATTCGTTTTATTATTTATTAAATTACTCTTCAACGGGTGTGCTAAAACAAATAACCGTTTCTTTATAGGAGGCAGGTTTAAGTGCTTTTGTTCACACTACAACAAAAGTTTGTTGCGAATCACAGTTCGTCAGAATTCGTATGCACAGTAACCGTGCCCGACTTTTACAAAGAAATAGAAATATTGGATTGGCCAATAAGTTCACTCTTGCCTTAAAAATTAAATATTTATTGTTCATAAAATAATTAAAACTTTAATCAGTTATGTATGCACCATTATTTGCTACCACATTCTGCCACCTCTCGTGCAATTTCATAATGTCCCTTTCGTAAAACGGTTGATTTTTCTGGACGAAAAATTTTTTCCAAGTTTCCAGAGAGACAAAATTTATTCCATTAAGTGAGTACTGCAGCGACGGTGGGTGAAGTAAAACATCCCATCCAAACTGCACCAACTTCCACTCCCTCATTTTCGAGAGTTTTTCAATGATTGCATCCTTCAGTCTATGCAATTCAGAGTAGTACTTATCGGAATCAGTGGTTTGTTATGCGGAAGGAGTTCATAATACACAATTCCCTTCCAATCCCACCAAATACAGAAATATAAAAAAGTATAATATTGTTTTTTTGATATGCGTTGGTTTTAAATGTTTACAAGTTATACTGGCTGGGAAATGCTCGGCAAGGCATTCCATAAGCGAGTTGTACGGTTTACGAAAGAATCACGATATTTCAGAGTATGTCCGAAGATGGGCTTGAGGGTGGACTGATGAGCATTCACAGAGAGACGGGTGTTACGGTTAAAAACATGAAGTGGCGAAATGCTACTGGCGAATTTCAGTGGAGCATTGGTGGCGAAAATAGCGATACAACAAGGTGAGACAGGAGACATTACGCCGGTGTTCGAGGGTGTCGAATGATTGTGTAATTACTGGCATCACCTATGAGTTTTATCGCTCGATTTTGGATCTTATCTAGCAAGTGCAAAGAGGTCTTAGAGACATCTGACCAGATGTGGGCTTTGAACTGTAGTTTTGGGCGGATAAACTCCTTATATATTGAAGCCAGGTCAGGTGTGGTGAAATATTTCTTACATTGCTTGAGGAAACCTAGACATTTCGTATCATTTTTGGCGACATCGAATATGTGGTCATTCCAACGTAAGTTGTCATTGATACACATACTGATGATCTAACGTTTTTCGGTTTCGACAATGCAAGTGCATTGAGTGGATGGACAGTGGCTGGGTGTTTAAATTTCGCTTTAACGACAGCAGACAACATTGTGTTTTGGAAGCATTAAATTCCACTCTGTTGATAGTTCTCCAATTGGTTATGCGGACATACGCTGCCGTTCCCGTTCAACAAAAGAAGAGCAGGGACGTGAGTCCGGAAACGAATATGAAAAGCAGAGAGTACTGTCGTCAGCAAAGCAATATATTGGATTAAAAGTGGCAGACAAGAGATCAATGATAAAACTTAAAAATAATGTCGGAGACAGAAAGGAGCCCTGGGGCACACCAGCATTTATTTTGTGAATATCAAGTTTGAAACCATCCAAGACAACTTGAATTGAACATTCCGAAAGGTAATTTCTAATCCATTGAAGAAGAGAGTCATCGAACCCAAAAGCATGGATTTTCGGCAAAATAGCCTGATGCCAAACTCTATCAAATGCCTGAGAAATATCAAGTGCAACTATCTTGCTTTCGCCAGATTGATGTACGCTTTGGTTCCACTTTTCTGTGAGACATGCCATTAAATCACCAGTGGACCTGTTGCTACGAAAACCGTACTGCCGGTCATTGAGAAGTTTTCGTGTTTCGAGATATTTCATGAGCTGACGGTTTATCAGCGTTTCTATGACCTTGGGAAGAAGGGACGTAAGTGTAATGATTCTGTAGAAGGAGAGAGAAGAAGATTCGCGTTTTTTAGGCACGGGCTTTACAAATGCTGTTTTACATCTGCTCGGGAAGAGTCGTAAAGAGTAGGATTGATGAAAAACTTACGCAGTGGTTTTGCAGCGTGGAAGAACACCTCTTCAGAAGAAGCGGAGATATAACATCTGGACCAGCGGGTTTATGTATGTTTAGATCTTTAAGTACTCTTGCTACTACACGAGTGCGAAAGTGGATTCGCTCACTTGAAGATTCGACGCACTTAGCAGATTGGCTTTGTCTAAAGAGCTGACAGCTGGAGTGTCATTGTAGATGAGCGTTGAGATGGAGGATGAGGCAGAATTTCTGATATTTTTGATAAACGACCAAAGGCATTTACTACCTTTGGGACATTGTAGTATTTTTTGCCTCAACTTATATCTATCTCCATATTTATATCACTTTTCAAAAGTACACCATGCATGAAACACAATCGATCGTGATCAACTTTTTTCCAAATATTTAGTTGGATTTTTATTTAAATAAAAAGAAACTGCAAGCTCTAAACAACATTTACAAGCTACGTCATTCGAATTTAACTCTAACACTAACAATAAACAGAGAGAACTTATTGGTCAACAATATTTAGTGAAATAGCATGAGAACCGGCTTATAACCAACTTGTATAACCAAAGCTTCAAGTGAGCTGAGTAACAAAACCCCCTCTAGCTGGTATCTGTCTTAGGTTGTCATGATGAATGCAGCCATGAAATATGCTGTTGCTTCCTTTGATCGTCTAGTACCGATTGCATATATCCAGTTGTATTATAAAAGCATAGAGACCAACTTCTAGCAGCTCTGAAGAGAATCTTCAGTATTATCCTGACACTGGCATACATATCGATCACTCGGCAAACAGTAAACGTAGTCCTTATGCCGAAAATGGGGAAGGACGGGAAACGTTTGCCAAGAGTTTCAATCAGTCTGAATTCCTTGATATTGAAGACCATGGAGGGTTAGGAGCAAATGTACTATTTATTCTCTGTCCAAGATGCAACATGCCTACCAACGCAAAAATTGTGGCGAGACTGCCCTTCAAAATCTAGTGGGCAGAATTTTATATGACCACGATGGAGTGCGTTCTGGACATATTCATCGACATAGAGGGTGTTTTAGATAATCCAACTTGTAACAGCATGTGTTGTTGGTCAGCTAAGGCATAGACGGATAAGAACCTAATTGCGGATGCTGACTGCGGCTAGCCTGCGATGAGGTGGATGGTAAGCAGGGGTTGCTCGCAAGATGGCGTCCTGTCTCTACCTCTATGGTGCATGTTGGTTGACTCATTGTTTAACACTCTCAATGATCAAGCCTAGCGACTGTCTGCCCTAAAAGGCAGCTAGCCCTAAACCTGATCGAAGTGAGGTGCATAAGAAATCGGCTTCCAATCAATTCTCTCAAAACTGACGTTGTTTTTATAACGGCTGCTTTGACTCATATAATGCCTAAAAACATCACCATCTACACATTTCTCTGAGGTACTGAGGTGTCATCCTTGATTACAAACTTATTTTCACTGAACATATTATGTCGAAAACTTTCAATGGGATATGGGCCTACTGGCAGAGTTAAGGAAATTCGGCAAGACATGGTGTTTGTTTCCGAGAAGGGTCCGTTGGATCTAAAACAGGCACTGAAGTTTTTATGACCTTTCGCTTCGATTGCTCTTTGACTCTGATCTTATGCATCTGATGCAATGATACCAGAACATTTGTTGCTGCGAAAATAGAATATCGTTTTTCTTTGTGCCCAAGAATAGTTTCAGCCAGAATCTGAGGCAGGAAGGGAATGTAGTCGAGAGTCACAGTAAGCCCCCAAAATAATTTAGGATGCGCCGCAGGTGAAATTTTTATCTATTTTGCGAATCTATTCCAGACAGACAGAGTCATATAGGAAAATGCTGCCTAGAGCTGTGCATGAAAGGAAGGGTAACCATTATTTTGGGTGTAGCTGGAATTGATTAGCGAAAAATTACGCTAAATGAATAGAGCTTTTGACTATGGAGATATTGATTTTTTTTGTTTCTTTGTAAGTGAAGGTTGGCCAGTTTAAATTAAGAGCTCCAGTTCTTTACGATACTACTTGTCAGATAGCTAATAAGTGATAATTGAATTTTCAGATGTAATGAATCTTTTCGACTTCAAAGTTTTGCAATTTTGATGGCATTCCATTCAGTTGCTAATAGCTCGTTTTATGTGAATACAAAAACTACGAATAGGTTAGAGTAGTCCTTATTGGAGGTGCATTTAGACCACTTGTATTGCAGAACCAATGTGATACCACTTGGAAAGTGTGGAGGAGTTATGCCAGAGCTATAATACTCCTGAACCATACTCCTGAATTGCAGATCGAATCCTCTTCAACCCTGCAGCACTCGCAAAAATAGTTGTAAGGAATACTCAATCGCTGCGTGGGTCTTCCAACGGCACAGTGTCCTATGATTATATTTGTGAGTTTGAAGATATCAGCTCTTCTAAGTTTGGTTAGCTCCCTTGGCCGTTTGGGATAAGATATGGGATGTATAGGTCTAAATGTCTCACAGTTATCCCGAAAAGGTCTTTAGAGATGACTTCGCTTCAACGTTTTTGGCTGTTTTATAACCGTCGGTGAATATGGAGATAGTCTTATTAACAATGACTTTGTGTGGTCTCCATTCATTTCTTTCTGGAATCAGATAATTGAAATCAATGCTGAAGCCTACTTCTGTAAGTTAAAAGCTGTGAAAAGCAGCGTATCTAGACAAGCCTGCCTCATATTTAATTCTTTTAATTTCTTAGACACTTTCAGTCTAAGGACAGAGTTATTCGGGGCGAATATGTAATGTAGATGTAATCAACGGGATGGAAATGTCTGTATATTGGATTTTTTCATGGAAGTTAGTGTTCATTCCCTTTTCTAATGCAGGCTTCCAGTTGAAAATTGGTATAACAACGATGGGAAAAACCTAGTGTATGACTTTGGATTGTACATCTCACTTCACACACTCAGCCAATTTCATAGCCTTATTATGCGAGTAGAGAGTAACTAGAAATGTTTTGCTGCAGCATTTTTCAACTATCTCAGTTTGCTATCTAGGATGAAACCCAATTATTAAACACTCTTTAACAAGCTCAGAGAGATGCTATTCAGGTTACGAGGGATCATATCACCAGTTCCGTTTTGAATAAATTGATCTACTCATATGTGTTCAACAGGAGTGCATGCTTAACACCGCGTTATTAAGAAAATTTTCATGAAATCAAAATATCCAGTGGAGACGGGTAGTTCGCATACAAGAAATAAATGTCCGGGTTTTATTCAAGACATCTCTGTAGGCATCAACCCTGAAATTTTTATGACAGCGCTTGTCAGTTTGACTTCGTAATATGAAACAAAAAAGAAAACAAAGTGTAGGGAACTTATCCACCACAATGCTACCTGTTCGTAAAAAAGAACAAGAAATCTACATCTGCGCCGCGATTTTTCTACTATAATGTAGTTGCTTACCAACCAACTTATGTTACACTCACAGAGAGAAATGTCATGCAATAATTTGCCCACCTAAGTTAAAAAGAAAAAATGTCAGACGAAATGTCTGAAATTTAGTCTGACATATTTGTGTCTCGGGGAGACGCGGTGTAAGGTATATTAGGAAATGCTAATGAATGTCTGTGGGCGTTTTCCCGGCATACATATATTGTAGAATGTGACGTCCTCTACGTAAGCCACCACATCATATCTTGCATACTACGAGTATCATATAATTTGATAGGCAGTCCGTTGAGTATCGGCTCCAGAGAAAGAGCATCAGTTTGTCGTGTTCTTCTGAGTGGCTGTCTTTTTGTAAAGTAGCTATCAGAGGTTTACATTTACATATGACTACAGTTGAGAACGAAGTGAACCAGATGCAGGTGGAGTCATATATGTGGGATTTCAATCCCACAAAGAAAACACTATCGACTTTTTATACTTTATATTTATTTAAATGAAAGACAAAAAACGACCGGCCAGCACAATGGTTCAAATAAGACTCAAATACTACTCTACTTGCTTGCTGGATTTTTAAATTTTTGGCTTGTTTGTCTCGAAATGTGTGTTTATTCGTTGGTCGCGGTGTCGTCGGTTTATCTGTCGTGTGCTTGCACTCTGTATGTCCCGTTCAGTTGGATTTTCTCTTGTGTTTTTTGTTGTATTTCGTGTGGTCTTCGTTCCGTTTGGCGACGGATGATTTTACTGTTCTGTCGTCTTTTGGGTATGAATTGTATGCGTCTTCTACGTAGTTATGTGTGTGTGTTATGTATAAGTTTGTCGTACATTCAGTAGGGTATCTCCGCGTCGGTCTGGCTACCTATCCCACATACATGTCTAGTTTTTGGAGAAAAAATAACGAAGGGGAAAAGTGTCAATGTTATTGAAAGCTCCCTCAATATCAAGAAAGGTCACCCTTGTATAAACCTTTGTGAGTTTTGATTGAGTTGTAAGAGAGAGTGTTGTAAGGTCGCAATTGATTTAAATTGTTGGTACGTCGAGAGTTCTTTCGAGAGCCTTTAAGAGAAAAACACCTGCTTTGTATGTATGAGAGCTACGAGGGGCGTTCAACATATTCTCGGTATCGGGGTGAAGCTGTGGTTGTATATATAAATTGACTTATTTCTCAAGTAATACTATTATTTTAGTGCATTCATGTAATGTGCGCTGTAATTAAATTTCTCACTAAGCAAGGAAAAAGTATTCCACTGTTATGGAGAGAAGTCAATGTAGTATTCATTCCCAAAGCTGGAAAATGTTCTCATGTGGTCCCAAATGACCTCAGACCTATAAGTCTATCATCATTCCTTCTGAAAACTTTAGAACGACTGATTGATATCCATATTCGAGCTAAAGTTGATCCAAGACTTCTGTCTGCGGCTCAACATGCCTACTGTAAAGGGAAGTCGGTGGAAACGGCTTTGCACTCTCTGACTAGCCACATCGAACGATCCCTACAATATAAGGAGTACACAATGGTTGCTTTCCTAGACATAGAGGGCGCCTTTAACAACGTCAACACATCCGCAATCACGGCTGCGCTGTCAACTCTGCAGGTAGACGGCTCACTTGGGGAGCTGATTAATCTAATGCTAACAAGCAGGATAATCAACTCCAAACTGGGTGAGACTTCTGCTAAAAGATATGTCAGTAGGGGTACGCCGCAAGGCGGTGTCCTCTCCCCCCTTCTCTGGAACTTAGTGGTTAACGAACTACTGATATACCTGGAAGCGGGTGGTAGCAGAGTGATTGCCTATGCGGATGACGTTGCCATAGCCGTCTCAGGAAAACATTTAAATACCATTAAAGAACTCCTCCAAGTAAATCTTAACAGATTAACCTGCTGGGCAGATCGCTGTGGATTGGGAATAAACCCCCATAAAACTGATCTTGTCCTCTTTTCTAGGAAATATAAAATTCCAATCATAGACCCTCCGTCAATAAACGGTACCAGTTTAGCTTTCTCCGATACAGCAAAATATCTGGGTCTCATTTTTGACAGGAAACTAAACTGGAAACCTAACATTCAAGAAAGAGTCAATAAAGCTACAATAGCTTTATTCTCTTGCAAGAAAGCCATTGGGAACAAATGGGGCCTTCAACCTCGCATAACCCACTGGCTATACATCTCGGTCATAAGACCGATACTTACTTACGGGGTGGTTGTCTGGTGGACGGCCTTAGAAAATGCAGTCAACCGCATTAAATTAAGCAGAGTCCAAAGAACAGCATGTCTATGCACAAGCGGAGCTTTGCGGTCTACCCCCTCTGCGGCATTAGATATTCTGCTTCACTTGACACCCCTCGACATTTTTAGCAAACAAGTAGCTGCGACTGCAGCTATTCGCCTTAAAGCGACTAAACAGTGGACAAATAATTCATTTGGCCACGCCAACATTCTTAATACATTAGGAATCCTCACAGAGAACACCGATTACACCATACCTGAACTTTGGTTTGACAAAAACTTCCATGTAAGCTTCCCCTCTAGATCATTCTGGGAGGAGGATGCTTTCATGGAGGACAAGTCAATCCATCTCTACACAGATGGATCTAAAACCGACAGCGGAGTTGGTGGCGGTGTTTTCTCAGATAAGCTAAATCTAAGCCTCTCTTTCCGCCTTCCAAATCACTGTAGCGTGTTCCAGGCGGAAATTTTGGCGATTAAAGAAGCTCTGTCCTGGCTGAAGAAAAACGTGATATCTGCAAAGGATATCCGCATATTTTCGGATAGTCAGGCCGCCATCAAGTCCCTGGACTCGGTCTCATTGTGTTCTAAAACTGCCCTTGAATGCCGATCATCTCTCATGGAGATGGCAGAGCAGTTCAACATTCACCTCTGTTGGGTGCCGGGCCACAGAGACATTCCAGGGAACTGCAGAGCCGATGAACTCGCCAAAATTGGAACCACTCTACCTATCCTACCGGACAAAGGTAGTATAGGTATACCAATCGCTACGTGCAAACTAACATTAAAGCTAGATGCCAATAAAAGAACGGACCTTAGGTGGACTGCTGGACAAACATGTCTAGCAACCAAACAGATCTGGCCAAGGCTGGATCTGAGTCGATCTAAGTGTCTGATCCTTTTAGATAGGAAACATCTCAGCGCCATAATAGGTGTCATTACCGGACACTGCCTCATAGGCAAGCACGCAAGAAGGCTTGGCGCTTTTACTAACGATTTCTGTAGAAGCTGCATGGACGAGGAAGAGGAGGAGACAATCCCCCACCTACTCTGCACATGCCCAGCTCTCTCTCAGAGAAGGAAGCTTCACCTAGGAGCTTTCTTCTACAACGACCTAAACGATCTAGAAAAAATAGACGTTAACAGTCTCCTACGCTTTATTAAAAGCTCAAACTGGTTCCAGTAGTAAGAAGATCACAGATCCACGTGGCATCACAATGGGCCAATAAGCCTAAGTGGGTTGGTATTTCCAACAGCCACTCTTACCTAACCTAACCTAACCTAAGGAAAAAGTCAAAAAACTATTCATGAAGAGATGGTGGCTGTTTACCAGGGTTGCGCACCTTCATTATCAACTGTGCAAAAGTGGTCAAGTGAGTTCAAGAGAGGCAGAGAGAGCATTGAAGACGACCCCCGCTCCGGCGCCCCGGCTACTGCTTGTACGGGAGAAAGCATCAAACAAGTCGAAAAACTTGTTCTTGAGGATGCCCGAATAAAGGTGAAAATGATGGCAGAGATCACCAAGCTTTCAATTGGTACCATTCACACCATTCTTCATGACCATCTTAACCTTTCAAAGGTCAGTGCAAGGTGGGTGCCACGAATGCTCACAGCGCCTCAGAAAAAAATGAGAATCGCATGCTGTAGAGAGCTTTTGAAGATGTGTAGTGAGAACGCGGACGGTGTTATGGATCGAATTGTTACTGGGGACGAAACATGGGTCCACCGCTATGACCCTGAAAGCAAACAAGAGTCCATGCAGTGGCATAAAAAAGGAACAGACCCCCCGAAGAAGTTCAAAGTCACTCCGTCTGCCGGGAAGCTCATGGCCACAGTTTTTTTGGACTCAAAGGGAATCTTGCTCATTGAGTACAAAAAAAAAAGGTGAAACCATCGACGCCACATCCTACGCTTCCACTTTGCATAATTTGCGGGAGGAAATTAAAAAGAAAAGACGGGGTAAACTAGCAGCGGGTGTGTTGCTTCTTCATAACAACGCTCCTGTTCACACGGCGCGAGTTTCCAAGGCTGCTGCGCGAGATTGTGGTTTCGAAGAAATCCAACACCCACCCTATAGTCCAGACCTTGCCCCTAGTGATTATTTCCTGTTTCCGGATTTGAAAAAATGTCTTCGTGAAAAAAGATTTTCGGATGATGAAGAACTCAAGTCGGCAATAAATGGGTATTTTGCAGAGAAAGAGGAAATTTATTTTTTTGAGGGTTTAAAAAAGCTTATCTCAAGATGTAACAAATGCATTGATGTTAGGGGAGATTATATTGAAAAATAAAAACAATTTAAATTGAATTCGCATTTTCCTTCATATCGATACCGAGAATATATTGAACGCCCCTCGTATTTCGTGTGGTCTTCGTTCTGTTTGGCGACGGATGATTTTACTGTTCTGTCGTCTTTTGGGTATGAATTGTATGCGTCTTCTACGTAGTTATGTGTGTGTGTTATGTATAAGTTTGTCGTACATTCAGTAGGGTATCTCCGCGTCGGTCTGGCTTCCTATCCCACATACATGACTAGTTTCTGGAGAAAAAATAACGAAGGGGAAAAGTGTCAATGTTATTGAAAGCTCCCTCAATACCGTTCTATAAACCTTTGTGAGTTTTGATTGGGTTGTAAGAGAGAGCGTTGTAAGGTCAATTGATTTAAATTGTTGGTACGTCGAGAGTTCTTTCGAGAGCCTTTAAGAGAAAAACACCTGCTTTTTGTATGAGAGCTGCATACATATGTTTAGCTTAGTAAAAGTGTTGCCCAATCTAAACAGGCTTTAGAATACATAGCAGGATGTTTTTGAGAGAAATAAGTGTATGTCCAAGTACTCATTTTTAGAGTTATGTACGTTCGGTGTTCGTAGTATCTTGTACAAAACTTGTCGTAGTCTCGAGGATACATTTATACAGTGATCAGAAACTATGCAATGATCTACATTTCTGTAAGAAGCTTCTAGAGAATGCCATGTTTTTTATGAACAAATCGGAGTGTCAATTTTTTAATATTAAGGACACACTGCTTGCAACTTATATTGGCTTGTTATCCATAAGCTGTAACATCCATTTTCTATTTCCATAACTTTGTTTCACATAAATTACACCAAACAAGGGTGGTATAATAAGAGGTGTCGCCCAGAAACAAACAAAAATGCAACGAAAGTAAAATTCAGAATTCAATTCAGTATTTTTTTTTAACTCGCTTAAACTTACACCACTCCAATTGAGCAAATATAATCATAAATCCTGTCAATTAATTATTGCCTAGCTCAATATATTTTCGTTACACTTATGAATGGTTTTCAATTGAAGTAAGTTAGGAACTATATAATATGTATTAAATTAGAGTGAAATAAAATCTTTTTTTAAAAACAAAAAATATTGTATTAAAATTAAATATTATTCAATCACCTTTCCAAGTTCCTGTTCCTTTTTGCTATCATGTGGGATGCCTCTCAATCGCTTTGGTACATACCAAAATGAAACATTTACACATTCTGGTTCCATAATCAAATGGAATCGATCAGATTGCTCTTTAATACGTCTCACTTGATATTTAACCAAATCCATAAGACGATCTTGTTGACGTTCGAAACCCTCGGTACCCTTTGAACGCCATTGCAGCCACAATTTAAAGATGTCATTGTGTCGTCCGCACTGTATCACTTTATCGCCAGTATCGTAACTGATGTCGTATTGTTTATCAGTCATGAACAAATACTCAGCCGACATTTGATTACAGCTGATTAAAAGGCCCTGGGGATTAAAATAAAAAAAAAATAGAAGGGTGTTAAAAGTTTCCATTTATTTACTTTTGAAACACTTTAAAACAGATTTGCCTCCTGGGGATAATCCTGTTGTTTCCCTGATTGGCCTAATGGTAAAGAGTGGTAGAGAACCTTATGTTGGATTCCCATGATCTACTCCGAATTGCCTAACATCATTTCGTACTTAGAAAGTACAATAGAAAATAACTTTGGAAATAGAATTTTCAATACCGCAAAAATTCCGCAGTTTAATTTCATTTAAAAAAAAAATTAAACTTTAAGTTATGGCTTAAAGTTGTTGGACGGTTTTCGTGTTTTTTTTTTGATCGAAGAAGAAGATTGATAGGTTTTGGGTGAATGACGGTTTTATGTTGGTTTTTTGCTTCGTAAATTCATACCAAACACATTCATCTTTCAACTCGGTAGATTTTCTCATTTCCCTATTGTGAGTTTGACTGTTTCTCTAAAATCCACCCTTCAAAAAAAAAAAACATTCCCGGTCTCGGTTACAGTCTTCACTCTCATTCTCAGCCGTATATTAAGGAGGAGGAGGGTGTTGGAGTACTTTACTCAGTGCACTGCACAGTACTTGGAAGCAATAACTCAGGGGAATTTTAATTAAAAATTCCTTGAATAACATTCTCTCTTTCAAAGGAAGCAAAAATGTCGAACACAACTGTGGCCAATGGTAACATATTGCAAATATGTTGTCATGGAGAAGAAAAGTGCTGAGAAATGCTTTTTGGTCGGCCCATAAAAGCCTCTTGGCGTTTCGTGCATAGTGAAGAAGGAGTTGAAACTGGAATTGAGGCGCAATTTTTCAGATGTGTTGATGTTACGTCTGAGATAGGCAGATTGGCATTCAGACATCAGAAAGATATTTTGAATACCAAGAGCTGGATAACTCTTGTACATGTACATATATTTATGATAAATTTTTGGAGGCAAGAAGGTCCAAAAAACAGGGCAGCTTCTATACTTACGTCTTCCTTGAAGTGTATCGTTGAACATTGGAAAATGGCGCCCATCAGCTTGTGTGGATTCCAGGTAACTGAATCGGCTCTGAAATTACAACAAATCACAAATTTTAGTCTCTTAAATTAATAATTGTTTTCGGAAGCACCCGCAGGTGCTAATTGATCACTGTTAACGAGATGAGGGCTGAATAATTGATTTCTAAATATCCAGGGGTGGTCGAAATCCATCCCCTATGTATTGCAGACATTTTCTGAATTAAACAAAAGGAAAAAAAAATCCTCTAAATATTAACGTAAACATCCCTTTGGGAGCTATTTATGGTTCAGTGATTGTTTACCAAAATCATGAACAGACAAAGGGGTGGTTTTGTATCCTAAATGCGAGCTATACGTGTGTTTGCTCTATGTTATCTTATTTGCTCAGCGAGTGTCAGTTCTTAGAATCATCTACGACACCCCATCTGACAGATGAGACAACGCCGCATGCCTCTCTCGGTCGGTTGGTGGTGGTGTATTTGACATTGAAAGTTCAGATCATATAACCAAATAAAAGGAATCCAGAGTTTTGAATGGGATAACAGTCTTTATGTGCTGATGCGATTAATGGAATCTTAATTTCTTCTTTACGATAAAAGTTACCCAATGGGTTAAAGTGAGAGTGATACTTACGGCAAATCCAGGAGCTTAAATATGCTTTTCAAAGTTATTTTAATTTGAGCAGATTTTTCGAGTTTTCTCGAGGGCCATAAGGAATGTGGGTTTATGCTTGTTGCCCCAAGTTAGATAATCAATGTCTGGCCTTCTGCACCGTTAACTTCATATTCTATAAACCTTTGTAGAGGCTTAAATGTTAAGTCGAAACAATTGACTTCGTCAGACGCCTTATACGTACCTGAATCTTCCCAAAAACGCTGCTAAGTTGCTTGGATCAGGGCTCAAAAGCAGGAACTTACTTTTGCTGGGAGTGACTTTCTCCTGGTTTAGATATCGTGAGAAGCAGTTCACTTCCTACTTTGCCCAAGAGGACGAGTTGGTTTATTGTACCAATATTGACGGTTTGATGCATACATGGAATATCCTAATCCAACCATCATAGTGGGATATTTTCATAGATTCTTCAAAAAGAAGCCTTAAAGCGGTTCTGCTTCACAATGGCGGTTTCTACGCCTCCATTCCTGTCGGTCATTCCGTACACCACAAGGAAACCTACAAGAACCTTGAATTGGTTCTTTGCAATTAAAATATAAAGACCACGGTTGGCAAGTGTGCTGTGATTTCAAAATCTTGGGCAAGTTGCTCGGACAACAATCTGGGTTTACCAAATTCCCTTGCTTTTTGTGTCTATGGGATAGTAGAGACCCAGCAAATCACTGGACCAAAAAGTATTGCATGAAACTTTGGTGTCTCCTCATAAAGTTCTTCTACCACCGCTTCACATAAAGCTGGGATTGATGAAGCAATTTGTAAAGTCACTTCCAAGAGATAGAAATTGCTTCAAATACTTAGTTTTCAGGCAAAGTTGAAGGAAGGTGTTTTCGTTGGACCAGATATTAGACGGCTTATGGCTGATCCACCATTCATCACAACCATGATGAATCCTCAAAGAGAATGGTGATTGCCTTTAAAGAGATCATAGAGAAATTTTAGGCAATAACAAAGACTCTATCTACAAACAAATCGTCAAAAGAATGTTAAAAGCATTTCAAGCTTTAGGTTGCCTAATGAGTTTAAAAGTACATTTTCTTCACTCCCACCTTGACTACTATCCAGAAAATTTAGGAGATGTGAGTGAAAAGCAAGATGAACGATTTCACCAAGGTATTAAAGAGATGGAAAAAAGATACCAGGGAAGATGGAGCATCTCAATGATGGCAGACTGCTGTTGGACGCTTCAGAGAGACCTTACAGATGCTTCCTACAAACGAAAATGTACCAAAAGGAGCCTCACACTCACTTGATCAAAAACATAAGAGCTACGCAAAAAAACCAAAACAGCTCTAATTTTTTTTTGCAGACTTGTGTTATCGTAGATGTATAGGTATATATATTTTGAAATTATGTTTTAAAACTTGTACAAAAATTAATCTGTCTTAATCTTACATTAACAACCCGATCTTGATCTTGGTCTTGGTCTTACACACGTTTGGTATGGATGCGGATATACCAGATACCACAGAAACGGCTGTTGAGAATATTATACATCGGGCAGTTTTAAGCTTGTATTATTTACTTCAAGAGATGTCATACAAACACAAAAATTAAATAAGTCCATCGGCGCTACAGCCAGTATATTCTGAGTTGCTGTGGCTCAATTGGTAGACTGCCAAATCGGAGGGAGATTCCATCTTCACTTTTTCCAAATAATTCTAAGAATTCGCTTTTGAGAATTGAAGCAGTTTGTTATCATAAGCACCTTCGAAACCAGCTAATCCGTATTGTAATTTGGATCGTACTGAGTCAAAATACACTTATACATATTGTCTTAGTTCACTTAGTTGAGTTCCACTGAATGCTCAAACATTGATGGGAGCAAGGACACGCCTCGCCATCGCTCTTCGTCAACTCATTGATACCAAAGAAGAACTTGTTGCTTTGTATTAGAAGCGCAAGTTCCACATGCATGCTTGGTACATGCATATGTGTCGAGGCCAGTCTAATAACTCTTGCTGATCTTAGGATCATAGTACCAAGTAGTTAATGCAACTCTACATCGGGTCTGGAAAAACCTTCCTTCCTAGATTTAAGTCACAGCCACCATGACGCTCTCACTAGGGGGCTCTCACTAACAAGTCAAGCCCGGTCCGAAATCCGGGGGACCCTGACCACATGGTACCGTGATTTAAGTCCTGATATGGACTACTGGTATTTCTGCCATCATCAAGATCTATGACCGGTAGCTTGTAACTGGTCAAATTGTAACAACCATCAGTGGCGTTATGTTCAGAAAAGCGTTACGATAAGACCAGTATTTGCTCTACCCTCGCTTTTTATTAGACAATTTCATTAACGAAAGAAGCCGTGATAATTGAGCGAAGGAAAAAAAGTAATCGAATATGCATTCATACTTTCGTATACCAGCGCCACTTGGATGAAAGGAGAATAGTACGAAAACGCCGCCATAAAAAGGAACGTATATGAATACACTACTTCGTACAGTGGAGGAGTGCTCCTGGAATAGATAATAGAAATATTTATGTCCAAGCTCAATGTTTTCCGGGAGCGAGCAACATAAGACTCTAAAGAAATAAATTACGCACGGCAAGTTGAATTATAGGTACATTGACGGGTACAAGTTTCGAAGTAGAAAATGTATTACGGCAACATAAAATAGATATAAAATGCGTTATAGAAACCAAGTACCGAAATGTCGGAAACGTCGTGGTGCGGTACTTAAACTTGGAAACGAAAGTCTACAAAACGTATTATTACGAAACTGAACAAAACAAGAACGGGGTTGTCATCATTTTAAAACCTGAACTTGTAGATAAGCTCAAAGGCATGCCAAATATACATATATTAGAAACGTGGAATGCTGTTGAGCTGTGAGCAATCGGAAAAACAATGGGAAAAGGAAATGCTAAAATGTGCTTTTAAAAGGAATGTCAAGAATGAAGTGCAAAATAACTGCGAATACAAAGACTGCTATGGAGTAAATGGTTTGGGAACAAGAAACTGCACTAAACTCAAAAATATTAATTAAATAAAATTATTATTTTTTTATACTAAACACGCTGTTATTGAGAGTGAGCGGCACTTAATTACATACTTCAGCGGTAGGCATAAAGACCAAATAGATTACTATCTTTAGCGCGAACCACCTATAAAAAGTTTCGAAAGTTGTCTTGAGGCAAAAGGCCGCTGAAATATATTGAGAACGAGCAAGAACAGCTGCTTACGGGGAACGACGAAATGATGAATTGTAATCAGATGCCTAACAAGTGGGGGGAGAGCTATCGTGTTCCACTGTATAAAGGCAAAGGTGACACGAAAAATTGAAACAATTGGCGATCGCTGAAGTTTATAATGCCCACTATGAAAATACGAGAGGGTTCTAGTTTTGAGGAAAAGAAGTAAAAAGAAATTTTTATCATCGAAAACAGCTTTATTGTTTTTCAAAATACTCTCCATGAGGATGAATATCCATATCCAAATCCATAGCAATAAAATTTTTTTGATAGCCAAACGTTCATGCAATAATAAAAGTGTGCAAGTGGAACTAGAGAAGGAAACACCTTCTCATTTTCTCTGCAAATACAACCATTCTTCGATGAGCTTGATGACATCTGGGGTAAAGGAATACGAAATCTAATCCGTTTTCTTAACTCCACAGGCTGGATCTAGTCACCGACAGCACATATCATCAACCAAGTCATACGAGTCGTGGTAACAAAAAGGTGCATGCTAGTGCTACTTGGGTTTAAGGTAGGCTGACCAGGCGTCCTCTTTAAAGAGGACAAGTCCTCTTTTGGACCTAAAAAACTTTTGTCCGGTATCTTTTTGAAAAAATAATCGATTTGTCCTCTTTTTCAGGTTTTTCAACTTTCAAAATTTTTCAGTGAAAGAAAATAGCAATAAAAAATTTATTTTGGTGTGAACACGGCCTTAAATATTTTTTCACTACAAAAAGCTAAACTTTGAATTTGCTCATTTCTAAATCACAACGCCATCTGTTATGTGTTCTTATTATTTATTGAACGCAACCTTTCGACTGACAGCTCATTCAATAACTGTTAACCGTTAATTTTTTGTGTGTGCAATTCGTTGCTTAGTGTCTTTTGTCTTCTGAAAAAGTTTTTATAATAAACAAAATTAAATGCCAAAGCGTAAGTGCATATTTAATACCGATCTCCAAAAAAAATACCCGATGTTTGTACAAAATGACTCAAACGCGAAACATATTGTTTTCTGCTCTTCCTGTAACTCCTCATTTTCGCTGGCAAATAAAGGAAAAGCAGATCTCGACCAACATTTAAATACCGACAAACATAAAAATAATATACAAACTGCGAGTTCTTGCAAAAAAGTTACTGAATTTCTTACTCCAAGATATTCCAAACTGGATGACCAAGTATCTGCGGCAGAAGGTGCCTTGGCCTATCATACTGTAGTCCACCACTTTGGATTCCGATCTGTTGACTGCAGTCATAAGTTCCTAAAGTGCATTTTGCCAGATTCGAAAATCGCTTAACACATTTCCAGCGCGCGCACAAAAACCGAGGCGATAGTCATCAATGTCTTAGCTCCCTTATCACTAAATTGTACTCTTGAAGATTTGAATCAAACGGATTTTTTGTCGATTTCTACCGATGCCAGTAATCATGGAAACCAAAAAATATTCCCCATATTAATACAATATTTAAAAAAAGATGTAGGTAATATTTGAAATAGGTTTTGTATGAGTTGAACTTTATTCAACTTATTGTTTACTTATCAGGTATTAATATAAAAGTTGTTGACATTCAAACGATGAAGGATCATCGTATACCATATCCAACTATTTACTAGCAACTTTAAACAAGTTTTATTTATCTTCGAAGTGCATTGCAATGTCTGGAGATAACTGCAATACAAATTTTGGTGGCTACAAGCGCGCTGGCAAGAATAATGCGTTTAACAAGTTAAAAGCGAATGGTCTATCGAATTTGATCGGAGTGGGGTGTCCGGCTCATATTTTGCACAACAACATTCAATTCGGGTTTGATGGGTTACCTATAGATTTAGAAAGTATAGTAATGAAAATATATAATCATTTTTCGGTTTATACTGTTCGCACAGAAAAACTTAAAAATTTTTGTGAGACTGTGGAAATCGAATATAAAAAAGCTTCTTAGCCATTCTAAAACACGTTGGTTATCGCTATATCCTGCCGTTGAAAGAATTTTGCAAATATTCGAGGGGTTGAAAACGTATTTTCTTTCCATGGATAGTCCACCATTTGTTCTCAAGATTTTTTTTGAAAACGATATCAATGAAGCGTATCTGTGGTTCTTCCACTCGCTTATGTATTTTTATAATGACCAATCGGATCAATAGAAAGAGAGAAGAATTCAATAATAGAAACATTAGAGAAAATTCACACTGTGCAGAAAGTTTTAAAAAACAGAATATCTGAGAAATTTATTCCATTAAAAGTTAAAGAAATTTTGAAAAAAATTGTCGTTAATGGTGAAAATGAGAATGAAAGTGTAAGCTTTGAAAAAAATTTATTTGAGGTGTATTCAAGGTGTTTAGAATATCTTGAGAGGTGGTGTGAATCTTTGAAAGAATTTAATTGTTTTACGTGGATGAATTTAAACAAAGCCCCCCAATGGAGTGACATTGAAATATCTTTGCTCTATTTGAGGGGCAAAGGCGTTAACATAAACGAAAATAAATTGTTTGACCAGTTTTGTAATTTAAAAACGTTTTTGGAAGAAGAAATTAAAAACACAAATTTTGTAAACGCACCTATTCACGAAAAATGGGTAGAATATTTTAAAAATAAGTGCAATCCAGAATTACATAGCGAATTTTTGGTAATCGCACAATTTGTATTTGCGATTCCTGCTCATAATGCTAATGTTAAGCGCATATTTTCATTAATAACGAGCCAATGGACTGAGGAACGCAATAGACTAAAAGTCGAAAATGTAAAGGCAATCCTTTTTTGTAAATACAATTTTAAAAATATGTCTTGTACTGAGTTTTACAACTATATTTTAAATAGCCCCGACATTTTAAATAAAATAAGATCCAATGACAAATACAATCAAAACTAAAACTCTACCTACTCGAATAGTACTTTAAAAAAAAACAATATTTGTGATATGGAAAATGTTACTACATAAAGCAATTTTCATGTTAAATATCTGATACGAGTAGATGTTATGAAGTTCTTATTTTTGTTATTTGTTTATTGTTTTCTTTTGTTAAGTAAGTTATGAAGTTTTTTTTTATTCCAATAAACCAAAAAAAGATATTGTTTTTGTTTTTTTGTGTTTGAGGTTTTTGTGGGTGTCCTCTTTTTCTTGAGGATAGATCTGGTAACCCTAGTTTAAGGGGAACCGCCGTTTCTACCTACCTGATCGGAACACTGCTGTTGAGTTAATCAACGCTGGAAATCATAAAAAATCTTTGCACGAAAATATTCACGATATATTGTACAATAATTCTTCTTTTTGGCTGAGATGAATTTTCCAAGTCTCTATAAAAACGCAAATAGCACTCTTATGAGCACGTGTACCATTAAAAACGTCAAACTTTACAATGCTGATTTCAGATTTGACGTATCTACACCGGTATTGCCATATCTCAACACTTAAGTACTAATTAACTTAATACTCAGTGGAAATCAATGCTTTGGCTTTATGGGAGGCAGTGCGACATACATATGACGCGTTTAAAAATTTACGCTTACTGATTGAGAAATATCGTGACGTTTCGAAAGATCTGCATATCGTCTTCATCGATTAGGGAAAAGCGTTCGACAGAATTCTGTACACGAGGCGTGTATAAGATAAAAAACGTGGTATGAGCGATGACGTTAAGTTGAAAACAAACGAAGCATTCGAAGTTAAAGTTGGAGTACACCAAGATAGCTTCCAAAGTCCGTTACTTTTTATTGTCATGCAAAATTTTCTTTTGAAGCGATGATAGTGTAGCAGCCTTTCGGGCTATTAATAATTGAAAAAAGGCGCTAAAAAACAAATTGTACTAAGTAGTACTAAGTTCGTAGTAGTAGTGGTAGTACTAAGATCGAATATATGCATTGTCGTTTTTTCGAACCCGCACAACTCAACTTCTGAGATGTATAATCGTGTCGAAATGCACACACATTTGTAGCACAAAGAGTTAGCGCGGAGTTGCTTTAATATCGCATATCGCATATAATATCTTTACAGAGCGAAGTCCTGGCAAAAATAAATGCACGTTGCTCTGGTTAAATCGGCGACAACTGTATAAGATTTCATGGTCTAAAAAAATAAAAGAAGAGAATTTTTTCTAACTTCATTTCAGTAAAGATTGTAAGGAGCTCGCAAGTTACAACCAGCATCACGATCTTGTTTAAACTAATGGAAAGAGCGCAGAGGGACGTCAGTGTCATATTTGCAGACATCGGTTTGGCAGTAAACTAGGACAGAAAAGACAAATACCTTGGTGTTATTTGTCAAAACGTTTTTTAGCGACACCTATGAGGTTGAAGCTGTAAAATATTTAACTCATTAAGACTGCAAAGTTACCTCGCAGAATAACATCAGACTATAAATCCAAGGAAAAATAAAACAATAATAAAATAAAAAGAGATATGTACATATGCAAATGAGTTTAAAACTAATGCGCTTTATGGAACAGTTGCATATACATACTCGTAACTTAAATATGATGCAACCCAACGAGACGTTAAATTCAATTATTGGAACTTCTGTATCCTTTAATTTTTTGTAAGCCTTTTTTTTCATCTGTTAGTATAAAAAAAAAGATATGACACTTGTGATGGGTATACATTTCGTTCTATTTAACTCATAAATTTTGCCTCGTTTTCATTTAACGTAAACTGACGGGAAGCGGAAATACGAGTAGGGAGTTTGGATACAAAAGCACAAGCAATGTGCATATGATTCTGTCTGACATATGATGACATTTTATGAAACTTAAGTGACATTTGTAGTACGGGCACATGAATCATCTTATCTCCAATCGTTGTCAGTTATGTACTTGCTCTATTTTGTTATGTATAAACTCGTATAAATCAATTTTATCTTATTATTCGATAGAAAATTTATTATTTTATTTTTTATGTTCTATCTGCACACGTTCAATAATATTAAAACTATGACTCGAATTTGAATATGAACACAGAAGCACCAATGGCTATGCGATAAGAAGAAATTGGTTTAAAATATGACACAGGCTCTGGATATACGATTTATGGCATGAAAAAAAGTATGTTATGACGTTGTAGTCCGCGTTGGTATTTTGATGATGTTTATTAAAGCTAGTTTAACTTCGGTTTTCTGTCGGTTATGAACTCAAAAATTAGTTAGAGCCAACTCATGGTGGCCGACTAGGTGAAGTGTAACTTTGTCATCTAATAGTGCCTACCACTTATGTATATATACTACAGGGTGTCCCAAAAATCAACGTCAAGCCGGAAACGGGTGATGAGTCAAGTCATATACTTTTAAAATAATTGGCACTCAAAAAAAAAGAAGAGAAATCTGACACCCTGTGACGATCTTTCAAGTGCTGTGACAGCAAATTTTTACTTTTCTTCGATTTCTTTTTTGTCACGTAACTCTGACTAACTCTTCTGTAAATTACGGTCCAAAATTGAAACATAACTGTATCGAATTTTTGTCCATCCATGTATCTGAAAATCATTAATCATCCAATTTGAACTGACTGTACTGACCAAAAAATGTACTATGCCATTTTGGCAAGTAACTTTAAAAGCTGGCGTATTTAGTCTGGATTCCAAAATGGTATGACACTTGCTAGACTGACCCTTAATTGAGAACAAAAAAAAATATTTTGTTAAAGAAACCCGATACATAGTTAATTCTTTTTAATAAGTTAAAATGAGTACCAAGTGGGAGCGAGAGGGACAGTGACGCCGTGATTAAGACGGATAAACACGCCATTTCGACTAGTGTGTGTGAAACAGATAGAGATGCCACCCTTGTCATTTCATTTCATTTTTTTCCCATCACAGGGCACACAGAACACTACGTTCTCTTGGTGTATACTCTCAGGATCGCTTTATACAACTGTTGTTTGTTGCGCGACTAAACGCCATCTACCGATCTTGTGTCTTACAACAAACTGTTTGCCTCTAGCGGCAAATTATCTGGTAATAAGACGGGCATATCTTCTGGAGTTGATGTCTTCAACCGCTTCTGCAATTTTTTGGCTCAGCTCGTTTAAATTTTCTATCGGCTTGGAATACATTTTTTCTTTTACTGCTCCCCAGTAAAAAAATCGAGTGGATTTAAATCAGGTGAAGGGGCTGACCACGAATTTGGACCAGACCGCCCTATCCACCTGTGAGAGTATTCCCGATCGAGGATCTCTCCTAATGTGCGAGCATAATGCTCTGGGCAGCCATCTTGTTGATACCACATGCATACATAGATATTAAGTGGCACGTCTTCCAATAAATTTGGTAAGTGGTTCTCCAAAAAATCTAAATAAACCAATAATTCTACCATTGAAAATTCCCGTCCACATGTTTACTTTAAAACGGTACTGTGATCTATCTTCCCGCATCAAATGTGGATTTTCCACGTGCCATTCGTGCAAATAGTGGAGGTTCATGTAACCGTCCCTTTAAAAAGTTGATTCGTCCGACCATAGAATTTTTTCAAAGAATCTCGGTTCTTCTCTGAACCTCTGCATCATCGTTTGACAAAATTGGACTCTTTCTGGATAATCTCGAGGTAGCAGACTTTGGACTCGCTGTATATGGTACGGATGGAGCTGGTTTTTCCTTAGAATTCCGTGTGCTGTACATTTGGGTAATCATATGTTTTCTTCAATTGCACGTACTGAAGTACTAGGGTCTTGTGCAACTGCTTGTAAGACTTCGTCCTCATAAGGCATGACGGGTCTTCCCCCACTAACCATTAGATTTGGAAAGCGACCCTCTGAGAATGACCGGTGCACGCTTACAAACACTCGATGATCCGGATGACGCTGAGCATTTGGGTATCGCTCATGATAAAGTCTGGCTGCAGCACTAGTATTACACCTGCATTCCCCATAAATGAGATGCATGTTAGCATTTTCCTGATCAGTGTATCGAGATGGCATTCGCAATACACAATCACGGGATCAACGATCAACACTAGACCAGAAGAAATCCAGGTTCGACAGAAATGGTCAGATAGCAAATCAAAGTCGCAATGCAATGAAGTCCAATAAAGAAAGCCAACATTGTAAGCACGAAATCAACACGAATACAGAATAATGCGCTGTAAGGGAAGGAGCGTAACGTACTGCAGTATTGCACGATGTGCCTATCATCTCCTGGCATCTCTATCTGTTTCACTCACACTAGTCGAAATGGTGTATTTATCCGTCTCAATCTCGGCGACACTGCCTATCTCGCTTGTACTCATTTTAACTTATTAAAAAGAATTAACTATTGTTTCTTTAACAAAATACTCGTATTTTTTTTGTCCCCAATTAAGTGTTAGTCTAGCAAGTGTCATACCATTTTGGAATCCAGACTAAATACGCCATCTTTTAAATTTACTTGCCAAAAAGGGCATAGTACATTTTTTTGTCAGTACTTACGGACGGCTATTATATTTATTCGATCAGGTGGTTTATACAAGAGTAGAACTGGTGAATATAACATTTTCTGAAAATTCAGATGCGAAACGTGAGTCCTTGCAACAATACGGATCGGAAACAATTAAACACAACTGGACAAATAATTCGAGGTAGATGAACTTACAGAACTATCGTAGAGGAAAATGTTCTCCGTTTTCCAGAACGTTTAATTTATGTACAAGAATGTACATATAAGAAGAAACGATCCAATTTATAGAAATCTGGAAAAAGGCGGTATCGATTGATATTTACATTAAATGCTTGTAGATTAAACGAACAATACAGCGGACTATTCTTTCATATGGAAAGTTCCAACATCGATATCACGTTAAAATGTGAGTGACAGTCATAAAGTCCAGCCTAACTTTTAATGGATGGGATTATTTTATTTTGTCTTACGAGCTCTTTGCCGTTTATTATCTGTGGTTGAGGGGAAGAATTTTGTGGATTTTAAAAAGCTCAAAACTGGGGGTACTGCTTTTAACTCTACTCAAAATACGAATCACATGCTTCTACTTAGTAAGCTAAGGTTAAATTTTGTGAGTATGAGAACCACCCCAGCACGTAAGTCTACATTGCACCTTAGATTGGAACAAACCATTATAAACTAGGTTTAAAACATGCTGACTGTAATAAAGGTGGTAAAAATGTTTAAAGACGTTATTTAAGTGTTGTTGCAAATTTGATGTGTGATTTTTCCAGCTTAACCTGCAATACTTAAAGTTCTCAACACGTTCGATAGTAGAGTACCCAACAGAACATTTTCTATATACATTATAACTGGCTTTATAAAAATTATGTGTAAACTAACTAAAAAAACTATACTTAGGACAATAAGGCGAATGATATATTAGAACCGTTTTGATTTTGTTTTGATTTTTTGATTTTGATTTTGCGGCCCGGGTCAATCCCGGACAGATTTATTAAGCTTATTGCAAGCAAACATATACTTAGAACTAACATTTTCACTTAAAAACTAAAGGGTGGGAGCGGTTAAAGAAAGTTAGGACGTGAGGCATAGGTGGAAATAAGTATGTTCTTGAGGGAGAGTTTGCTGGGATGGTAGTCGAAGAGAGGCAGAATATCGTTAACTTCGCGAAGAATCCTAGACATTGGCTCCAGGTGTCCGTAATTCGTTCTGTGAAGATTGAGCCGGAAAAGTGGCACAGACCTAAGATTGAGGGGATTGGTGTTAAAAGAAATAATTTGAAGTAAGGAAGGACAATCGATATTACCTACTAAGATTTGATGAATAAAGAGAATGTCAGCAACTTTTCGGCGTATAGAAAGGGGTTGTAAATTTATAAGTTTCAACCGGTCAGTGTAAGGTGGTAAGTTTTGGCTATCATCCCAGGGAAGACCACGTAAAGCAAATCGTAAAAACCTGCGTTGAACAGCTTCTATGCGGAGGAAGTGAGTTCTGTAGTAGGGTGACCAAACTTGGCTGGCATATTCAAGAAGAGGCCTAACAAAGGTTATGTAAAGAGATTTGGTAACATAAGGATTGGAAAACTCCTTAGACCAGCGCTTGATAAAACCAAGGGCAGAGTTGGCTTTTTTTTTATTATACTATCAATGTGAGAACGGAAATTGAGTTCCTTGTCGCAGATAACACCTAAATCACTAAGGGAACAGGCAGATTAAAGATTAGATAGCAACGAGGTGAAGTAGGGAGGCGTTTACGGGTATAAGTTATAGCCTGACACTTATTGACGTTAAGCTCAAGAAAATTCTTCTGACACCAAGTACAAAACCTGTCTAGATCTTGCTGCAGAAGTAGGCTGTCTGAGGAAGATGATATATATCTAAATATTTTCATATCATCTGCGTAAACAGATATGTATGAATTTTTAATGATACAAGCAACATCATTAATGGTCAGAATAAATAATAAGGGGCCAAGGTGGCTGCCTTGGGGGACACCAGAGGAGGCTTTAATTGGGTCAGAAACCATGGACCTAAATAGAACATAGTAAAGTCGTTCATTTAAATAGGATTGAACCCAAGTTATAAAGTTTATCTGGAAACCAAGAGCCTTTAATATTAGAAGGATCATATCATGAGCAATTCTATCAAAGGCTTTGCTGAAATCGGTGGCAATCACATCAACTTCATTTCCAGATTCCAGTGCACATAAAGTGCTTGATACGAATTCCGTTAAGTTGGTGGTCGTAGATCTGCCTTTGAAAAATCCGTGCTGGTTTGGGGAAACAATAGATTTACAATGGAAAAGCATTATGTCATAGATAATGCTCTCAAAAAGCTTAGGTATGCAGGACAACTTAGCAATTGGTCGATAGTTGGAAATATCGTCTTTTCTACCTTTTTTATGTAGGGGAATAATAAACGATCTTTTCCAGGTTGAGGGAAATAATCCCTGGGTGATAGAAAGCTGAAAGAGAGCTGTAAGAGGTTGGGCTAGATGCATTTGACATTTCTTTAAAAATATAGGGGGAAGGTCATCAGGGCCAGCCGAATAATCATCATTGAGTTTTATTATTTTATCTCTAACTTGCTCTAAAGTTATAGACACCGATTCCAAAGTTGTTTGTGGGCAGCTGTTTAAGTAGGAAAAGTAAGAATGGTCTGGCTCTTGGGTATGGATGGTGAACGCTTGGCCAAAAAGATTGCGAAGAGATTTGCAATAATTTGGGGATCGCCCGAGGACCTATCAAGAAAATTTAGAGATGATGGATAGTTATCGGATTTGCTTTTAGTTTTGATGAACTGAAAGAATCTTTTGGGGTCGGAAATGAGTGTTTATTTGGGTAGACTGGTAGTAGAAGAAATCAGTGTCGGAACGCGATTTTAAGTAAGTATACCAGAGCTTATTTCTTTTGTTACGAAGCGGAATTAAAACCATTGTCATATGTCAGCGTAAGAGAAAGGTATCTTCAGAGGTGTTACCTAACATACTGAAAATCATATGCTTTGTCTTATCACTTATTATTAGTTTATGTACAGAAAACCATTTGCGCAGAATATCTAGATCATTAATATGGTATTTCTCAGAATAGGATACAGCAGTGTCATCAGCAAATGCTGTTTGCTTTCAAAATCTTGGATATAAAGTGAATTCATAAAAATTAAGAATAGGATCGGACCAAAAGCAGAATCTTGAGGTACTCCAATGTGGATACACTTTTCCGAACTAAAATTATGTTGATGCAAGATGCAAACCAATCATAAAGAAATCCCCGAAAACTTGCTCTATAAAGTTTTTGGAGTAACAAAACATTATACGAGTAGATGGTGTCGAAGGTTATATCAATAAACAGGGATATCAGCTATCTCCGCGTCGTTTATACTGGTGTATAACTATACATAATTTTAGAACAGCTTCTTCTGTCGATTTGCCTTTTCTGGAACCGGAAGAAATGGCTTTTATCTAAAAAGACAAAATTCTTTTTTCGAAAGTTTTTGAAAAAGATGTGAAACTTTCGAGAACACTGACAGAAGTACAAAATGGGACGGTAGTTGTTTAGACATGTAGTTTCTTCTATTTTGTGCAGCGGAATAACAATTGCTAATTTAAACGCACCTGGTGGAACCCATTTTTGTTACTTTAGATATCAGGAACATAGTAGAAAATATTTTTTAAAATGTTGCTGGACATCATATTATTCGGTGATGAGTTTGAGGTTTTGAAAATTTTAAAAATCTCTAGAGCAGAACAATTTTTAAAGAAAAAAACTTACAGAGTTATAGTGATCTAGAACAATACTATCATGGCATGGCTTCGAATGGGAAGTGTCATCTATATTTTGAGTTATGTTATAAAAGTAATCATTAAATACATTTGCCACTTCTAAAGGGTCATTTACTCGTACTCAAATGTTAAAATTCTTTATAAATACATTAGCTTTTGACTTATCTTTATTTAGGATTTCGTTTACAACTTCTCATTCCCATGTTTTCCTATAATAATTGTCCTTACAAAGCGGAATTTTAGTTTTAAGTTCATTGCAAAATTTTATAGTAACACTGTGGGAATGCTTTATAACTGAATACGAAGTTTACTGTTCAACTTAATTTTTTTGTGAAGTGTTTAAGATTTTTAAAATTTTTATTTTTTTTGATATAACAACTGCAGTTTGAAATGTGGAACTGACGCTTCTGTGAAAATGTGTCCAAAAAAATTTGATATATAACTTGTGGTGTAAACTCCTTCTCAAAACTCAAAGGTTACAGCAGGATAAAGTGCAGCAAAATAAATTTTTGGAGATGTATGTGAAAAAGTGTACTTATATCTTGTGATGCGACTATCTATTTGAATAGTGGTTAAGCTGTGATCAGTTATTTTGAGATCGTGACCATCAATATATCATTGTTTCTATGCAGTCTTATAAAAGTTTGATCTAAGCAAGACGGTATTCCGTAAAATAATTGTAACTTTGAGAGTACAAAAACTCTCAGAAAATTACACTACAAAAGCATTAATAGTTCATAAATGTAATCTGTAAACTTTCAGTAATTGTTGAAAATGCAGCTAAAATACAACAACTCCTTACACATCGGCGAATTGGTTTCATCCACTGTTTAACTAGAAGAACAGGAAAGCTGAACAAATGTTGCATGAATTTGAAAGAAAAAATCTGCGTCCTATACTCATTTGAGTATGCGAGGAGAGCTAGAAGGATTAAAGTTATAACCACAATCTATGATATACAAGCGGTGAAATGGAAAAACAATTCTCCAAATCATCTTGCTGATTTGATCCCCCAGGTTTAACACGACGGCGATCACCTATACCAGAAATGTTTTATTATTATTATTATTGGCCCGGGTCTATCCCGGACAACTTTATTAAGCTTATTAACAAGCCAAACTTAAAACTAGACTTAAAAACTAACAAAGATATACTTAACCTAATGGGGCGATGAGAAATGGTGGACGGGAAGATGTTAAGGGAGTGGCATATTGAGCAGCGCTGTTTTTATTTCTTGTTTGCTGCTATTTAGGTCAAAGACTTCGGCGTAGTTGTTCGTTATACGCAACATTCTGGATATGGGTTCAAAATGACCGTAGTTGGTGCGGTGAGTTCGGATCAGGAAGAGTGGGACAGATCTTAGATTACGGGGATTGGGAGTGAATGCAATAACTTTGTAACGTAAGGGTTGGAAAATTCTTTTGACCAGCGTTTGATAAAGCCATGTGCAGAAGTGGCTTTATTTATAATGCTGTCAATATGTGAGTCGAAATTCAATTGTCTGTCACAAATTATACGTAGAACCCGTACTTGGGTAGTGGAAGGAATAGGCTCAGCGCAGATGAAGTAGTTTCTTGGAGGGTGAGGTAGACGTTTGTGGAAATAGGTTATTGTTTGGAATTTGTTGACGTTAAGCTCCAAAAAGTATTGTTTGCACCATACCGAAAACTTATTCAAGTCATCTTGCAGGCAATGGGAGTCAGAAGGCAATGAGATGACTTTGGAAATTCTCATGTCATCAGCGAAAATAGAAAGATTAGAGTTCGTTAAAATGAAATTTATATCATTAATTGTGAGGATAAAGATGATTGGACAATGGTGACTACCCTGAGGGACACCAGATGTTGCTTTAATGGGTTCGGATATTGAAGATCTGAAGATGACCCTGTATTCTCGGTCTTCTAAATAGGATTTGGTCCATGCCACAAAATGAGGGGAAAAGCCAAGTTTTTTTAGTTTAAAGATGATAAGTTGGTGAGAAATTTTATCGAATGCCTTGCTGAAATCTGTGGAAATTGAATCGACTTCGTCACCGTCTTCTAAAGCATGAAGAGTCCTAGAGACGAACTCTGTTAGGTTAGTGGTCGTTGATTTACCTTTCATGAAGCCGTGTTGATTTGTGCAGATAGTTGGCCTACAGTACGGAAGCAGTTGTTGATAGACTATGCTTTCAAAAAGTTTGGGTATGCAAGAGAGTTTTGCTATGGGCCTATAATTATCGACTTCGGCCTTACTTCCTTTTTTATGAATAAGGACAATGTAAGATTCCTTCCATAGGAAAGGGAAAGTACCTGTTGAGACAGACAAGTTAAATAGGGCAGCAAAAGGAGGACCGAGATGGGTAACACACTCTTTTATTACAATAGCCGGAATTCCATCAGGGCCGGACGAGAAATCATCTTTAAGTTTGGTAATGTTTTCAGATACCAAAGTTGTTGTTATATTTAGTGAAATGGCTGACGTCTCAGGATAGTTTCTCATATAGCTAAAGTAGCTAGGATCGGGTTCAGCTGTTTTCTTAGAAAAGGATTTGTTAAAATGAGAGGCAAAGAAATTTGCAATGGTTTTTGGGTCAGCAGAAGATTCACTAAGAAATTTAAGAGCAGATGGGTAGCCGTCTGACTTTCTTTTGGTATTAATAAACTGGTAGAAGCGTTTAGTGTCCGAGACTAAGCTAAATTGCATGCGGTAGAGGTACTCAAGGTAAAGAGACTCACAAAGTTCAGAAAAACGAGTATATACCGATCGATAATTACTGTAATCGGAATCAGATCGAGTTCTTAAGAATTTGTGCCACAACTTGTTTCTGTTATTACGGAGAGAGCGCAACTCATTGTTGTACCTTTCGGAAGGTATACGGAACCGATTGGGCAAAGCAGGAGAAAATTAACGAATAGAACGTTGATAGGGCAAGATCAATGTTAGTTGTCTCACCAATAAAGTCAAAGTTAATGTTGCTGATGAGGTTTTTAAGTTTGTTAAAGTCGGTTCTAAGGAAGTCAAATGAGAATGAATTTTCCGAATCGACACATGTATTGCCATTTTCATATGAATATATAATTGACAAGGGGGGATGAAGGCGGTCTAGGTTAGAAAGAAGATGATCACTCCTATAAACGACACAGTTATCTGAATCGGATGTGAAGACAAGGTCGAGTTGTCTGTTCATTGTATTAGGTATTCCACTAATCTGATGCAGACTTGAGCTGGTTAGGCAGTCCACCATCAATATTTCTATTTCAGAGGTCGAATTACGAGAGACAAAATGAGACGAATCATCGGAAGGCCCCCATATAAGGTGAGGGAGGTTGAAATCTCCTACTAGAATAATGCAATCTTCAGGTTGTGCATCCTCAGTCAAAAAATCAACTGCGTGAACTACAGGTTGATAAGACTCAATGGGTTGAGATGGGTGAATGTAGCAACAAAGTACGTAAAGACTTCGTTTGGGGAGCGTAATGTTGGCGCATACTAACTCAAAGTTTTCAGTGTGGGGAATATCGACAGGAGTTGAGTGAAAGCAGTTCCGGATTGCTAGTAAAACACCGCGGCCATAAGGATTATCAGCTCTTTCAAATCCATCTTTTCGAAAAACGTTGAAATTTGGAGGAAACCGCTCATGGCTTTTAATGTCTGGAATTAGATTTGTTTCAGTAAGAGCAATTAGGTCATAGGGAAACCTTTGAGAATTGAGATATACCGAGGAGATTTTAGAGCGCAAACCTCTTACATTTTGGTAGTAAATGGACAGGCATTGTGGACTGGAGGATACAAATTTCAGTTTGTTAGGAACTGTAATAGTTTTAAAAAAAATTTGAACGAGTTCTTTGCAAATGGGAAAGACGTTTGGAGTTGACATGCGAAGACAACGTAGAAAGATCATTATGAACTTCGTCGGAAGAGATGTCGAAACTCTCATGGTAGCGAACGAAAATTTGCATTAATTCCGCTGGCTTAATAGGAAGACCTTCTTGTTGAATCGAAACCATTATGTTGGTTTGGTTTATGCCATCAATGCAAACGGAGTTGGGTTTGTCGTGTAAGTAGGCAAAGTAGAGCCGAACATTTTCATAAATGCAGCGGTCTCTCAAACGAGATACTACATAACGACTGTCATCATTCATATCAGAAAATTTTTTAGTGAGTTTGACAGTTGGTAGAAGGAGTGGGTCAAGGTATTTTGGGTGAGAATCGGAGGCACGAGCGGATGATGAAGGGACAGGATGGTCAAGCACCACGGAACTAGAATCTTGACTGGTGAGGGGGGTTGAATCAGGTGGATTGATAGATGAAGATGAGGAATGGGTGGTTGGGTTTAGTATATGGGAGCTAATAAAATGAGGATATTTGCCGGATGGGGCATTGTTAGTTGGAACTTGGGTAGAAGGCGCAGGAGCAAGGTTAAATGAAACTCTGCTTTGAAGCGGCTTTAAGATTTGGTGAGGGGAGGGAGAGAATTTGGTGTAGCGACTCTGGTGTTCTTTTTAGATGGTGCAAAGGGGGGAAGGAGTGAGGAGAATCTTGGAAAGATATTGGCCTTAAATGACCAGTTTGAGTCGGGATGTTGATGGGATGGGGCAGAACTGTTCGGGCTATGTTTTCTTTTAATAGTAAACTTATTATCTACCATATCCTTCCATTGGGTGATGACCATCTTCTCCGTTATTGGTATGCCGTCCGATGATTTGAACATCCAATCGTATTTAGTATACGTATTTCAAAACACTGGCCGTCTTTGCTCTTGACTATGCCAACTTGTTTACATTTGACGTCTTGTATACCGAATTTACTCCTAAAAAGGGCTTTGATCCAGGACGGGCTTGCGTGACGTGGGGCAGCTTGGAGGAAGAAAGTAGACAGTTCCGGTTTTTTGATGGCTTCAAAATTAATTTTATTTAATTTTTGAATTCTGTTGGTCCATTCAGGGAGAGTCCAGGATGTCCCAAAAGCCCTAATTATTGGCAATGGTATTGGGTCGGGATTGGTGATCGAAGTTGTATTTATCGTAGAGGGTTGAACGGGGGCTTCGGTGGTAGCGGCTATTGAATGAGTTGGGGTCTAGAGAACTATTGTATATACAGCGTACCAAAGATCGACGAGAGTGGAGGGCTACAGTGTCTCAAGCAGAAATTCTGCATAGTTGTGAACAAACGTATTTGGTTTAATGAAAAGTTGTCTAATTGGCTAAATGGAGAATTTTCCATTAACTATTTCTGGCCTTAAAGAGCCTGCTCTATTAAAGTTCTCACTTTACCCAACCTTACCTAATCTAAGCTTACACAACGACGAACGTATGCCATCCTTCGTTCTTTCCGAAGTTTATAACAGCTGGGACCAAATCTTGATAACAAAGCTTGTTCAGGCCGAACATATCGCAAAACATGTTCCCCTGTCGGTAGAGGCCTGATAAAGCGTTGTTGTAATCAAAACATCCGGTTATCGTCGTTAGATATGCTGACTGACAGCATATCTAGTCTGGGTAAACAATGCAAACTCACATTTTATGGTCTCCTTAAGGGATTAAACATTATAAGGAGATAACCATGCTAACCTTTTTTGAATCACCACGTTGGGATGCTTTTGTTTGTTTCTCGAATATTGATAAGCACAATCACTGTAAATACATTGTATTCTTTTTTGACTCATTATCATGTATATATTTCGCAGTGGAATTAGTATTTCCATGTATTTGTAAATTAAGTAGGGATAACAATTTGTATAAAAGAACCATAGATTTTAGAATAAACTCAGTTAAGTTTTGAACACCGAAGTAAGTGTTTTCATTTAACATCGTGAACTAGATGATTTTCCTAGTCTCACCACCCTTTCGTCGGAACTTTAATAACTAGAAGAGTTACCTAGTTATCTCCCGGAACTCCGGACTATTTGGAGGAAGTCATCAGTGATCTAGACGACGTTCCTAGATCACCAACGCCCAAGTAGAAATACTTGGTTCTTCAAGGAATCCAGAATTGGGCCAAGTTCCACGATAATCGACTGCGAAGAATCTGAGTAAAGTTGTACTGGCTTAGAGATTCTACCTCAGCCACCATGCAATCTTTCCAGACTCCAAGTAGTCATCGTGTTTGGAACCCACCTCCTAAGACTGGAGGTATTTCAGCGCGAACAAAGCTGTTACCTGAGACTGAGAGTCATTTAGTTTTCGAAAATTCTAGGTTTCCTCAAGCGATGTAAGAAATATTTTACCCCCTCTGATCTGTCCTCAATATATAAGGCCCAAAATTGGAGTACAATGCCCACATCTGGTCAGGTGCTCCTAAAACATCTCTGCACCTGCTAGATAGGATTCAAAACCGTGCGATAAAAATTATTGACGATACTAATACCTGTCAATCAATTGACACGCTCGAAAACCGACGTAATGTCTCCTGTCTCACTTTGTTTTATCGCTGAAATCGCTAGTAGCATTCCGCCCATTCAAACTTTCAACCGTAACACCCGTCTCGCTATGAATGCTCATCAGTATACCCTCAAGCCCATTTTCGGATGTACTCTAGAATATCGTGATTAGTTCCTAAGTCGTACAGCTCGCTTATGGAATGCCCTGCCGATCTCTGTATTTCCTGGTCGTTATAACTTGCAAACATTTAAAAGCAATGTACATTGGTACCTATCTTTTCTTCCTCCCTAAATTTCCTTTGCCCGAGCTGTGAATAATCACCTTAAGGGTACACAAACCCCTTGAGCGCGCGCTCATTATAAAAAAAAAAAATTCTAAATCATTTTGATCATGCCAATGATGTAATCCGCTGATTCATTTCTGTAAAGATGCCGCAGTGAAGAGTAAGACCACGCTGGTAATGGTCCTGGTTTTGTTAACGAATACATGGTCCTTACCTTGGACGTCTAATAAGAATCTGAGGGCTTAAAAAAACAATCACAAGACGGAAAAAGTGTGTATTAGGGTCGAAATCTTTTGCCGGTCTCATATCTTTGGAAGGCAGCTTGTTTAAGTTTCATATAAATTACACTTAATTTGTTTTTATAATAAAAGTACTTGCTATATATATATTTTTCCTTGAAAAAAGTGTACTTAGAAACAAATGCTATTGATGATATTAAAACAAAAATCATTTTAATTATTTGCTATACCAGTATCTGTTTCAATTTTAAAATATGGTAAGAATTTAGGAGTCCTTATCTGCAAATTACATGATATAACCACGTATTTTTTTTTTAACAGAACTTCGTTCAAACATTTGCAATATTTTTCATTTTATGGTTCCCATTTGGAGCTCACATTCAAGGACATAAAATCCACAAACGATTTCTAAATGGCTCTATCACTTCCAATAAGGATTACATAATTTTCAAAAATGAAACCGATAACCTGACTCCAAAGCTGTTGCATACGACCGTAAATGAAAATAGTTTCTTGAATGTTACCACTAAACAAGATGAGCAAATATTTGAGGAATCACATCCCATAAAGGAACTGCAGATAGAAATTCATGAATTTATTAAAAATGCCTCAAAAATAGAGCCAACTCTATTTATTAAACCCCAAAATCAGACTTTTAGGCTATCTGTGGCTGTAATGTCTGCAAATAATAATGAACTACGTGTGGGAAATAAAGTCCCAGAATTTGCTAATTTTACCTTTGAAACACCCGACAATGTCACATCGAACACTTGGAACACAAGCCAAATGGTGATCTCGAGGACAGACTTAACTAATCGCACTGATTCACGTGACCATAATACCACCAATATGCTTTATTCTAAGTTGACTTTCGAAAACGAGACCTCAAAGCTGGAAAACGAATCGATATCCGAAATAACAGATATAGAACCCGAAATAGATGTTGTGTTTGGAATTTTCGAAACTAACGACCCTAAGATTATGAATTCTTCATTAAAAAATTCTCCAACTGAATTCGAAAGCCTTCCAATGATTTTCTCCATATTTGCTACCGCCAACAAATCAGGTGATGAAAAATTCACTGATCTGATGCTTCCATTTATTTCTAACCAATATTTTTTAGGTTTGATTTTTGGAGGCTTACAAATGGAAGAAGATTCAATAAGTCAGATTAAACCGGGACCACCATGTCCTCCGTTGGTTAATAATTTGGAATCAGCTTACAGTGATGAAGTTGTATCGAGTACTTTCAAGCCATTAGAAGCTTCGTCTACCCGGAACAATTGAAGCATTTTAGAAGAAATAGGATTTACATTTGTTCCACAACAGATACGAGGCCCTTTGGTACTTATTTAGATTTGATTTTCTTTTACTGATTAGAATCTTAAACTTTTAAATTTAAAATTTATTTTGGAATAAAACTTTTTAAAATTATATTAAGTTCCTCATTTCAAAATGAAATTAAGTTTCGATACATACCTCCCTAATACACTATTTTAAGGATAATAAAAGGCATATAGGTAAGATATGTACATTCAATAAAATTTTTCCTAGATGCTTCGAGAATTATTACGTGCATTCAGTCTTTTCTAAAAGCTTTCCTCGTGATACCTTTTTCAAAATTGTCATATTTAGAATGATAATTATCTTAAGGGTTAATTTGTCAGGGCGTCAGCCTTGGCATTTTTTAGAAATTTAGTTAAATCAGTGAATCGTAGGTTCTTATCATTAATGACTATTAAATAGAAATGATAGTCAACTTTTCGAATTTTCTCTCTGCTCTTGCAGAGGCAAGAATTTCAGGCATGATGCTGAACTTGCCAATAATTAGCGTGAGTGATGGCCTAAAAAATAGCTTCGATTCGAACAAATTATTTAGTAAGCATAGCTTGGATAGTCATGCGGGTAAATTCTATCTACGGCGCCACTAGAAAAACCTGACTTATGAGCAATTCAATTACTATTCAGTACCATACTCCATGGCTTTCCGACCTCGTTCAAGATGAGCATTTACCTTTCCAAAGAAAACATACAATGGGCTGCAACAACTTTGTTAATCAAATACGGCTGCCTTAGGCTTAATTTATCGTTTGCTGTCGATCTCATGGTTGTTTAGAACATTTAGTCACTGTCCACTGATCGACAGCTACTGATTGTTAACAATGTTGGCTCTCAGTCATCGATTTAACGCTATCCAATAGGTACCGTAAGGAGACTAAAGGTTGAAAGGTACTATTGGAGGTTTTCATGTTAGACCATATATATGCACGAAACAACAACTGGACATGCTTTAAAGCGGAGTTTTTCAAGTCCGTTTTAATTCAAAATGAAACAGAAGGCAGATAACGCTTTTAAGGACCTGAATGGTGCCCTCAACAAAACTTTTGAACTGGCATGTCTTTTCAGAGAAAAAAAATGGATCCTAGATTTACAGCAGCTACGTAATGAAGCCAACAACTTTTAAACAAGTCACTTAAGACCAATTTGGAGTAAGTCTGGAATCTTTACCAATAGTAGAAGCATAAGAAGTTAATTTGAATGACGAAGAGTGCCTCTAATAAAGATTTCTATTTTTTTTTTCTATTTGATAAATATTATTATTTATTTCTTATTTCTTATAATTAATATTTCATATAATTATTTACACATTCAAATAACTTTTTAATAATAAGAAATTAGATTAGCATTCAGTATTTTAAATTAAAATAGAATTGAATGCTATCCATTACATCAATAAAATAGAAGTTAAAAATTATTTATGGGTGGGGTGACCCTTTTTTATAAAACTAATATTATTTCAAAATTCAAAAGGCTTAAAATCAAAAAACAAAAACTGATGGAACAAAAATATATTTAAACCAAAACGTCGAAAGTAAGAGATTCAATTTGATTAAGATCGAATATAAAGAGCCAACATTTTACTCTCTTTAGAAAGGTAGCTTTAAATGATATCGTTCTAGTGGAAGCAGGGAGTTTATTGAACAAACGAGTAGATACAATAGTATAAAAATTACGAAATGCAGAGGTTCGAAAATAAGGAATGGAATGAATGCAAGACAAGTTTCCACGGAGATTGTGACTAGAAATTAAACGAAACTTACGGTTACCGGACTTCATATAGAACATTTTTAATACCTTAAAACAGAACAAATGACGAATAGGTAGGATTTTCAGGTAACAGAATAACGGAAAACTAGAATGTCTAGCCGGTTTACGGCAAATTATTCTTATAACATATTTTTGCAAAATCAACAATGATTGAATATTACTTAGATACACACCCCCCCAACAGGCAAGTTCGCACTGAAGTCTAGATTGGAAGATACCATAGTATATAGTCCTTAAAAGACTGATTGAACAAACGTTACGCATATAATAGAAATGACGAAGGGTGTATCGGAAGTAATTTTTTAAAATATTTATATGGTTAACAAAGCTCATCCTAGAATCAAGAGTAAGTCCCAGATATTTGAACTCAACAACATTCTCTACAAGGAAACAATTATTACTACATTTTTTATTACTATTATACGAGCAACACGATAAATCAGACGAACACGAGCAAGTTTGCGGACAGTATCTTCTACACTCCTGTGAGTGAAAGTAAATATTAGTTTCGCAATTATAATTCGAGGAGAGACTGAAATACATTAATTTAGTCTTGGAGCTCAAAACTAAATTATGAGCAAAAAACCAATGCCTTAATAAATCAAGATCCCAGTTTATATCAGAGACCATGTCTAAGCACTTTTCGAGCCATAAGAAAAGCCAATGTCATCTGCAAATGCAGTCGGCGAGCCTCTGAAATTAAGCGAAAATAGTGAGTTTATAAAGACTAAGAACAGAATGGGACCTAAGACAGAACCTTGAGGAACACCGATATTAAAAAACATCTTTCCACTTCTAATACCGTCGATCTTGACCCGTTGTGACCTATTTTTAAGATAGGACTCAAACCAATCCAGGATAAATCCACGAAAACCAGCATTCTCTAACTTTTTCAACAAAAGGTTGTGATCGACCATGTCAAAAGCTTTGGTGATGTCAATAAATAATCCTGCGGTAAATTTTTTAGCATCAAGGTGTGACATAATTTGGGAACAGAATTGTAAAAGTGCATCTTCCGTTGATTTCCCTTTCTGAAACCCAAATTGATTTGAATTAAAGAAATTATTCTTAGTTAAGAAACTCACTATTCTATTTTTCATCAGTTTTTCAAAAATTTTACTGAAAACTGGAAGTAATGAGATCGGTCTATAGTTACCAATTTCAGAAGCAGAACCTTTCTTAAGAAGCGGAATGACATCGGCAACTTTAAGATCCTCGGGGAAGATCCCTTCTAAAACACAACGGTTATAAATAAAAGACAATACATCAACCAAAAAACATGCAATCTTTTTAAGCGTTAAATTTGAGATACCATCACCACTACAAGTATTAGAATTTGGTAAGGACCGAATAACTTTCAAAATCTCCAGAGGAGTAATGGGTTGAAAAACAAAAGTATTTCTTTCTATATTCTCAATATAATCATGTAAGGGACGACAAATAGGGCAAACCGATTTGACAGGACTCGTTTGTAGACTGGAGGCAATATTGACAAAATAGCAATTAAAGGCATTAGCCATAACGAGTTTGTCATGCACTTCAGAGTTATCTAGTAATAAAAATTTGGGTTTCTGAAACGCAGTAGATTTGTTTAGTAGGCTATTTACAGTTTGCCATTCGTATTTCAAATTTCCCTTTGCTGAGCTAAATAAGTCACGGTAATATTTATCACGACACATCGGAATTTCTTTTTTCACTTTGTTGCACAATTGCTTATATTTACATTTCAAATCCGAATTATCGGGATACTTTTTACACAAGATCCTCAGCTTATTTTTATTCTTAATTTTAAACATTAAGTTGGTCGATATCCAGGGCTTGAGTTTTTTAAATAATTTTTTGGGAGGCAAGGAGTAAGAACAACAAAGAATGTGCCTTTTTAGAAAGCTAATAAGCAATGAATAAGCACTGGATGCATTATTTGAAGTGTATATATTATCCCAGAACTCATAACATAAATTATTTTTAAGTCTAAGAAAGTCAATTCTATCACTACTTTTTACAGAGTTAGAGGGTCTACAATTTTTATCTTTATTTAATGTCACTAGGAGTCCTGTCATAGCTTGGTCAGTAATATTTAAGTCAAGTACACACTTTTCGCATTTGGTTATAACATTTCTGAATCGTCCATAAAAGTGGTCAAGACACCTGCCAGAAGCAGCCCTAGTCGGCTCATTTATATAGGAACTAGACCATGTGACGAAAGTAACGATAAATAGCTGGAGATTGTGTCGTTTGAGTCAAGGCTGTTGATGTTGAAATCTCCAGTAATAATTAAATTAGATGATTTTTCATTGCTTAAAAGGCTAGAAAACTCGTTTATAAAATACAACACATTAAACACATGCAATCTGTAAACACAGAGGAACACAAATTTATCACAATTTATTTCAATAGATACTTTTAAGACATCCGCACTCAGAAAATCCATGTAAGTGATGTCAAGATTTTGCGAAAATAGTCGAAAGCGGATACCTACTCACTATCTCATTCTTGAGACTCACTTTCCAGATAACCTGATTAGAATTGGCTTACAACCAGCTCCTATAACTAAAGACTAACATAACCCGCCATTGTCATTGGATGTGGTGACGGATCGTAGCTTTTGCTACCTTTTTTTTCAATTCGCCTACACCGATGATATACATGTATCCAATTTTGCTACAATGAGGTAAAGACATATTCCTTGAAAATCTGAAGAAAATCTTCACTGTTAACATACAGGGACATTCGTCTGCAAAACAGTAAAAGTAGTACCGAAAATTTGAAAAATAATTGGAGCTCGCCAAGAGCTTCAAACCAATCAGTATGAGTTCCTTTGCACTACTGTGGAAATGCGTTTTCTGTCTAAGATGCAATATGCCTACTAACGCGAAAGACCCTGCCAAACGCACCCGACAAAAAGGAGTCGGTTTTGCATTTTCCTAGAGCGTTTGGGTGCTTTCGACAACGCAACTTTTGACGTCATGTAATTTATACTACTCGTACCGGGGTTTGCTTAAAAAAATATCTTTATTTATTTCAAACCGATTAGCTCTTACAAAATTTTCTTACTAATTATACTGGTGACCATTCGTCACTCCCTTATATCAATTCTCACATTGCTGTCTCAGCTATCTTCGATGCAGCGCGTGTGAACTTTTGTGACATTGGACACTTTCTTTGAAACATTGATGCTGATATTCGATTGCCGTGATCGCGGAATGTGTGGGAAAATATTTTGTATTGAAGTTATTTGGAAAAAGAAAAAAATGGATGATGTATCAGATTTTATGAGGTACATAACCTGTATAACGGCATAGATGAATCACTTGCATTGTGGATAAGAGCAATGCTGGTGAATAGGATCCTGATTACGGATGATAACTGCAGGGGTAAGCAGAGTTTACATGCAAGTCTTTCTGCTTATTGCTCCCAACAGTTCCAGCGTCTTCACTCAGACATATACCAATGATTTAGCTGTATTGTTTGTCGAATTATGCCTAGTGACAATTTTCATAGTATTGTTTGTACTTTCAAAAACATCTTTCGTTAAAAAAGAAAGTAATACACCATCTAGTGTTTTTCCTTTGACTATGAATGTTTCCGCCCACAATCATATTTATCGGATCTTCAGGGACGTCGCGAAAACCGATCTAAGATGTGACGCTGGTGTCTTTTTTGGTAGATAACAATGCAATATATATTGTCAAGAATCGGTGGAGGGGGCCAAGTATTTGCATTTATAGTGATAGTCAAGCTGATCTTAAGGTCTTGTTGTATCCTTTCATAATGCTAAGCTTGTATAAGAATGCAAGATTTCCTGTACAAAGTTAGGCTTCACAAGTTCAATGAGTCCTGTATGGGTTACACAGAGATCACGGAAAATGAGATCGCCATTGAACTCTCTAGACAGAGGAAAGTTCCTCAGGACCTGAACCTGCGGTAGGACATCCTGCCTCACTGGTTGGGGCTTTAATTAAGAGTTGAGTTTAGTTTAAACTGTAGATGGCATAACTCTTCAAGATGCCGGCAAACTAAACTTATGCTTTCAGACGTTTCTAAAAGTCTTACAAAGATCAGCGAATTCCCTGTTGTCCCTCAATGGGAATGACTGCATACAACTTAGTGGCATTGGACAATATGCCCTTGAAAATCAACTAGCGTGCTAAGCATAAGTGACGCAGTATCCTGCCTATGACAATTGTTGAAAAAGTGATGACGACACAGTGGAGCACTATCTCTATGGGTGCTTGACGTACGTTCACATCAAGCTGTAGCGAATCGGAGCTGATGTGATGGTTGCGGGTATTGTAGGCACTTTATTTATGGAAAAATTAGAAGTTCCAGTCAAAGTAATATACAAGGAATACAACGGATTAGCTCCTTGTCTAGGTGCTCTGTTCCGACAGAAAAAAAAATCGACGATAAGCGCGAGGCCTCAATGGCTTTTATGTTATTATGAGAACAGAGATCTGATACAATATATCAAAAAGTCAGTCATTCCTACAATTCTTTTACAAAAATACTAATTTTAACTTTTGGCTCTCAATAACTGCCACATTCTCTTACATCTTAATTAATCTGCTGGCTCTCGAGCATATTCCTCCCCCTTTCGCCAACAATTTTACAAAATAACATCGTAAAGCGATTTTTCACACACTCAGGTGTTTAGAATACACCTAGGGATTAGTAAGTCAATATTATTTAATGCACAAAACCAGGCCAGGAATTTTGAGAACCCTCGAATATCTCAAATAAGTGGGTAATTTATTTCATTACAAATTCCTTAATCCTTATGGCAAACATGCTTCAACTGAAATGCCTCTTCTACTCGTATCTGTACTCTCGTATAAGGGGAAAAAATAACCTTTAGCATCAATCACACAACAAGGGTGGTTTTTGTGTTGAACGAAATTGAAAATGTAATTAGTGGCATAGCACCACGGTATGAGTGAAACATACTGTGAACCGTGTACCGCTTTCGACCCTCTCACCCTATTCGGTTTTAAAATGCATTTCATTTAATTTATGCGTAATCTAGCTCTAAAAAAAAACCTAACTACAGAAATCCTTTAATTGAATTGCTTTTGCGGCCACAATACGAATAGTATGCCTACACCATACACTAACTAAAGGAGTCGGCTGAACGCCATTAGCCAAATCCCACTTAGTAAAGATGTATTGGCATATTGTGGTAAAGGCACTTTGTAGGGTTAAACCTTTCAAGAAAGCTCAAATGCGCCCTTTTAGGGATTAGCATATCCATCAATTCGACAAAGGACAGGCGCTCTTCCATTAGAACAGCTCTAATGCATCCAAACCACTAATCTCAATATTTTACAGACGTCTGAGTCTCAATTTCAGTTTGTGTTCCAGTATTGTTTCAGCATCGAATTTGAAAATCATTAGTCCCGCACCGATGCACATTTCATGTTGGAAGAATGCGTTTTTGACAGGCCAGAGCATCGATGGTTAACATGGGTAAAGTTGGTTTCAACAACACTACGAGAATAGAACGATGACAAATCATCCGTCAGCAACATCATAGAGTTATGGGAAAATTGCCTTACAACAGACGCAGCAACAAACACAACAACCCTCAGTTGGGGTAGTTGTTGGATACTGTTTTTGATTAGATGGCAATTACTTGCAGACTCTGCTCTGATTTATGAGAACACTTATTCTTATGGACAGACACATTGTTCGGTAGCCGCAATTTGGCTTCAGGCTATTGACCATCTGTGTCGCAATTTCCTACGAATATTTTCTTTTTGTTTTCTACTTGTACAATATGAGGTCCTTGATAGCAGTTTTTTCTTTTCTCGATTGTTTGAATATGAGTAAACGAAAAAAAGTCATTTAAAATGAGCGAACGGATTTATCAATCACTTACCTTTCAACTCCTGTCAACCTTGGGTGACGATATTTTCGTGATAAAAGCAAACCTCCTCCCCAGGCAGCCTGTCAGATGAATAAAAAAGAAAATCGATTTTCTATTATAAAAACAAGTTTTTCAAAGACAACTTATTATATATGATACTCTATAAATTGTAGCTGTACCAATTTTTAAATCTCATTCAGAAAGTCAGTATAAATAAAACGCTGTTGGTTGATATGCGCACCAAAACCAAGAAATAAATTTAGCCGAAGGTATACCAATGAATTTTATTTAGGGATCCATGATGTTAAAACTCGTAACTGCGATGCGTTCACGTTATATCACACAATTTCCATCAAACCAAAAGGGAATGCTCGTAATAAGGTGATAAGTTGTACTAAATTTCATATACCAAGTGAAGCAAATTGGCCGTCTTCATAGGGTCAACTTAAAGCAGAGCTAAAATGATGTCTTTTTTTTAAGAATAAGAAATTGGAGCAGCCATCAATTGGTCAAAAGACATCAAATTCGTAATGATCAACGATATTTTTAAACAGCAGTTGCAAAACCTGCTTAATACCTGAGAATTCATGTGAAGTCAATAAGGAAGTGATTTTCCTTCCCAGTATAGAAAAGGAGAACAACAATGCCTAGCTTTTTCAGCATTGAGGTGAAATTTTGGTTGAAATCACATGGCTCATCAACAATGTCGGCTCTCTGTGTTTTATCTACAAAAAAGGTGATGATACTCGTACATACGGCTTAGACATATCGTTTGTGAAAGTCCCATACAGCATTCTATTCAACATACTGTGATAACCACTTAAATGTGAGCAGTGACATCTAGATTTACAGAGCAGAAGATTTCGATACTCGAAGACCAGAAGATTTCGATACTTGAATAACAAAGTCTCGACCATTGATGACTGGAGAGTGGAATCGAATTTTCTAGCAAACTAGAAATCGTATGGGACGCTAGATGGCGAAGATAGTTCTCGAAGTATGTCATTCGAGTATAAATACAAGCATCCCCAAGGTATGCAAATGAGTTCTAAAGTGTAATTTGAAGTATTAATTAGGAGAAGTGATTAAGTGGTTTAAGTAAAAGATAAGAAAAGTGTAAACGGTTGAGAAATTGGATTGTACTGAGAGAAACAATTAAATAGTGAATTGTAACTGTACTGAATAAAGGGATTTGTATTGAAAAGAATAAGTTCTATCATTTTTACCCACACAAACATTTTACAATACTCTGTGATTTTGTTAAGCATGTCGCAAACTTCTTAGTCCGCATATACAAGGGTGGCGGACGGTTCATGCTTAGTTGAATCTTGAACGACACCAACGATTAACAGCCTTATTATTTTCATCGACTTTACAGCCATATTTATCACCTTAGGCTCTACGAGGCAATGACAATTATCGGAATAGCGCAAAAACTAATCCAGCTTTTTTGAACACGTGATGCCATGTGCAATTTGGGAACACCACTTTGGAGGCCTTTTAAGATAGGTAGAGGTAGTTGCCTCACATGTAACACAAGTTTTTCAATAAAGAAAGGCGCTGTCATGAGAATTTTACAATCTCATTCTGGATCAGTGTGTGTTTAGTGAAAGGAACACACACGAAAGACATTATCTTTAAAAAACCGGGATATACGGATGATGTCGGCATTATCGGTTGCTCCCAGCGTGAAATCATAAAGACATTCACGGCAATAGAATAGGTAAAATGGGTTGACTTTGAAGTTAACGGGTCAAAATCAAGTACATTCATATATATATTGTCAACAGAAAAAGAAATAAGCGTAGTCCATAGGACTACTACATATCTTCTCACCAATTTCAATCGTACGGCTAAATTTTCCATTTCTTTTTCTTAAATCATAAAAAAACTATGTCACCATCTCAAGAAAATCAACCAGTAAAATAGCAGTAAAATACGTCGAAAGTAAAATTGTTCGCGCACAGAATTCATGAAATTAGCGGAGGCACAGAATCTTTAACGCGTTCAGAAACTAAGGAGAACACGTCGTCATAACCTCTTAACGGGTGGAGAACTCGGCGTTTCGGTGCTTAGAATTTACGGCTATTCCATATTTACTGTCCAACAGGAGAAATACCTAGACGACTTTGAAGAACCCAAGAAAGTGCAGAACTAACTGTGACGACCAAACCTTGCAAACTTTTTCTTAGTTCGTAAGCTCGAAAAAAGAAATGTCGTACGGATCTGATGTGGTAGCCCGTGGATCTAGTGAGGCCTTACAAACTGCAGGCCATCAAGCAGTTATCGCAAAATTTTCTCATTTATGAGCGGCTAACTGACAAAATTGTGAAATCCGCTGGCAAGATATCAAACTCAGACGTAGTATTGTGGGTTGGACCCCCAATCGAAAGTAAATCTTGTTGAGAAGGTTCCAAGGTTCTTTCTTTCTGACGTTGGAACTGTTACAGGAGCGTTCCCAACCACTTGACATCAAAGTTGATATGTACCAAGGAGATATTTTGAAATTTCGTGTCGAAGATGTTGTGCAGGACAGTATCCAACGCCTGCACTCAATAGAAACCTTTCGATTTTCGATATCTACTCGTTTGTTGATAAATTTATCAATGAGGCGATGAGGGTTTCGTCGAAGCGACACCACCATGACGTCACCAACATCAAAAGGAAGTTGACGAGAGCATTTGTGCTTTCATAAGGAACGAACAACATTATCGATTGTCCATTATGTCTCAAGTTTGGACAGAACCCACATTGAAGTTCATAAATCCCGGAAAAGTGCTTATCCCGAAGCCTGATGTTGATGTTGGATTTGTAAAACAGGTTCCACTGAAACAGCCAAAGACGTATTACACGACCATTTCAACTCTCTGTGGATGAATGCTTACGTTTGGGCAAGCCTACTACGAATTCGTTCAGAAGAATCCAGAAATAGCCGAATACGATTATTCCGCATCGAAGAATTTGAGAGCAATCAGCGAAATAGAATGGACGTGAGTCATGTTAAGGTTTTTATGGAAAATTATTTTTATTGTGGAATAAACATCAATTTTCGAAATAACATCATAATGTGCACTGGGACACCGTCGCCACATCTTCTTGGCAGACGAAAGTACACGCTGCAGAAAAAACTGATTTTGCCAGTTCTGCGATATGGCGTCCAGTTTTGAGTGATAAGCAGAATTAGCTTTTAAAGCGACAAACGCTTTTCTTGAATATTTGAAGAGGAGTATAAAGTTGCGAGGGGGAGATTGAGGAAAGCATAAAGTTCTAAACTGTGTATCAAGAACTGAATGCAGTACAACAAGCCAAGAGAATTTTAGGGAGATGACACTTAACTTGAGGCGAGTGCAAAAACGGACGTCCTTTTCACGGACCTTGTATGTGAATAGCAAATCCATTACACACACTTATAAGAATATCTTCTTATGAATATTTTACAGGCTTTAAGGAGCTTGGGTAGAATATTAAGCGAATGAATGGCGGGCGGCTTGACTGCCGTGTTAGCTATCATGCGAAATCGATACCCCAATTTTTTATCGATTTTAAGTCATTTGTTAAACTCGTCCGTTTGTACAGAATGACGATTGAGAATAATCGCTGACGCTCGCGAATGACATCACCGAGACCTTTGATGTCAAAAAAGGTTTTAGACAAGTTGACATGCCCATCATGTGACTTCTCTAACATCATACGAGCACTTGAAAAAATTGTACGGAGTTCACAAGCGAACACTCCAGGCACAATCTTTCAAAAGTCTGTGCAACTATTAGTGTACGCTGATGTTGTGGTAAATGAAGGCCAAGTATATGCTGTCAAAAGGAATGAACAAAACGTTACAATTGGCAATTCGAGGTAGTAGAGGACTTTGTCTACCTTGGCTCTGCTAAAAATTTCTTCCAACAGAAATAAAACGAAGAATCACTCTCGCGAATCGCTTTTTCTTTGGGCTAAGAAGTCAATTGAGCAGTAAGGCCTTATCCCGAAAAACTAAGGGACTCTATATAGACATTGGTCTTTCGAGTGTACATGTTAGAGTACATGTGGATGAAGATATCATCAGTCGTTTCGAGAGGAAAGTTCTTCGAAAAATATTCGGTCCCTTTGGTGTTAACGGGCTTTGGAGGAAAAGATTCAACGACGAACATTCGCCTGAAATGGCTAGGATATGTAGAGCTAATGGACACCAATGTTATGGCCCGTAGAGTCTTCGAATCAAACGTATTAGAGGAAAACCTTACCTTAGGTGGAGTAGGAGGAGACCTCATCTGAAGTGCGCAACTGGAGGCAGTTAGCTAAAAACTGGACTAACTGGAGGAGTTTGTAGTTGAAGGCCAGGTTCACCTCCAACGAAGAAATTAAGTGTATAAGACAAATTTGAGCTACTAAGTATACAAGTAACCTAAATATTCGCCGAATTTGCATATCTTTGTTATAGTGAATTTATAACGAAACTGATCACGATGCAGACAAAGCTTTAAAAGTCCTTAACTGGGAAAGAAAGAAAGACCCTTATTCTTATCCGCTAACGCGGAAGACCCGAATTTGCAATAGATAAATAAAGAACTTTAAGTGTTACTTAACAAAGAAACCCCGTGCTGCACCATTACCGCGACTGTCGAGAAAGAAGAGAAAATTAAACCGAAGTTACCGAAGAAGTAAAAATAATAAACGGTTGGAGTCGAGTCGGGTCACTTAAGTTAGCGTGGGGTGGCTTAAATGACGCTTAGACTTAAAGGTTTGCTATACACGACAGTGGTTCATCCATCTCGGAATGTTGGACGAAGTACTCGTACAGAGCAAAAATGACAGCGACGGAAATAAAAATATTAAGGATGTCAGCGAGTGTGGCAAAACGTGATGTAATAAGAAGTATACGCATACGCGTAAATCTCTACAGTAAGAAACCGATAGTGAAAAAACTTCAGACTCAAGAAATCAGCTGGTTTCGCCAAGTTCACCAAGGGTCTTCGGGAAAACCGGTTTACAACTTTGACACAAAAAGCAAAACACTAAGCAACCAATTTAACAAATTTTGATATGAATGTGATGCCACTACTTTACTTTAAAAAAAAGAACACCGAACAAACCTAATTGAATATGCTTTAAAAGCAAGCTAAGGACATCTGTCAAAAGTGTGGCTAAACTCAGACCTAGATAAAAAAAACGGAAGCTGTTCAAAGACACGGATAGTGCTTTGAATTGTTGTGTTCTGCTAGGAAAGGCCACTGCAGGCGACTGCTGTATAATAAATCGATCTCATTAGGAAACCAGAAAAAAATCTTTAGTCTAGAGTCGAAAATCTGGTTTTAATTTCATTTGTGAAACTGGCTCTGCTATAGGCTCATTAATGAACCTCGCCTTCTTGGATGCGATTTTAAAGCTATCTTTCTTTTAAAAGAGCTAATCTTTGATACAAGATAAGTTGGGGTTTCGATGACCTTGCGAGGAGGTAATTTTTTAGTCTGGTATATTATGGACATGCTGTATGAAGCAAAGAAGTTAGAACTCTACTGTTCTAATGTAAATCCAACGCGAGGCAGTAAAAAAGTTGTAGTCTAATCATAACAGATGCATCCAAAACTAATCAAGAATTTGTCTATGCCATCTTTTTGGGATATGAGACCCTCATAATTAACATCCTTTTAGATGAATATTAATACATGCATATTTACGAGTACGTATCTATGTTCTCCAAGCGGTAATATACGTATGTATGTATCTGTAATGGAAATGAACTACAGTACGTTCTCGATTAACGCAACTCTCGATTCACGTAACTCCTCGATTTTCGCAACAGCTGAATTCACATCATTGTTGACGCAGTAATTGCAACTTTTCAAATAATTTTGACTCGATAACTGCAACTTTTGTTTTTATATATCTTTATTTACTCTGGTTCTTGGCTATGTTTGTGTTTTGAGTTTTCCTTTTGTCTGGATGCAAGATTTTGTTGTTAGTTTAGTGAATTTTATTTAGTGATCAGTCGTTTGTGCGTTTCGAAAAATGGGTATTACAAAAAAAAAAAAGTGAAACTATCAATTCCAAATAAAAGTCAAATTTTAGAAAAAATTAATAAAGGAGCTTTAATTAAATCAACATGCCGTGAGTATAATGTTCACAAATCTACAGTAAGCAGAATAAAACGAAAAGAGGATGCAATAAGAAAGTTTGTTTCTAATGCTGAATATGGAACCGGAAGGAGGATTACATTAAAGGGGTGCGAATTTACTAAAATGGAAAAAGTTTTGTACAAGTGGTTCCTAAATCAAAGAAAACTAAATGTGCCAATTTCCAGCGAGATCCTGTTTATACACGATCTGGTTCTGTTTTCGTGAAAGAAACTGCAAAAGGGAACAGCATAATGATAGAGAACGAAGAAAACCTTAACACCATCGCCGAGAGACATCAAGAAGTATCATCACAACTAACAACTTAAATTTTCTTCTACTTAAATTAATATAAAATGCTCATTTTGTACGTAGGTATCCTAAACGTATGCTATGAAAAATTGAATTGTACGTATTATTATACATTGTCTTCTCTGTATGTATGTATGTCGCTTGTGTTCTTGTTGCAAAGACTATGTCTCACTCAAATGCATTCTAATGGGTATAATATGAATTCCATAGACACTAACGATGGCAGTGAAGGAATGCTAAAACCTATGTTAAATGTTTTCTGTTCTCGTAGAGAAGGATTTAAGGTAGCCCACATAAACGCACAAAGTTTGCTTCCTAAAATCGAAGAATTTAGATATGTTTTCGAAAAATCAAGGGTAGATGCAATATGTATTTCAGAAAGTTGGTTTAAGCCAAACATTAAAAATGAAATTTATAAGTTGAGTGGATACAGACTCTTAAGGGGTGATAGAAATGATCGTGGTGGCAGTGTAGCAGTATATGTAAGAGATGGCTTAAGATGTAGAAATACCCTTTTATCTTCTTCTGACTCTCTTATTGACTATGCATTCGTTAATATAGTAAGCAATAACAATTCTTTGCTGCTGGGCACTGTTTACAGACCTAATAATGATGTAGATTTAACACCCTTCTACGCTTTAATGGAGTCAATATCAGTAGGTTCTAAAAATATAATTATGTGTGGTGACTTAAACAGTAATCTTTTGGTTGAGAGGCATCTTGCTGAAGGGATGAAATCTTTTGACCTACATCCAGTAAATATTACCACTCCCACTCATCACGTTAGTACTACAAGCACTTTAATTGATGTTTTTTTCGTTAGTTGTACTGATAGCACTCTTTTTTATTATCAACTTTCTGCTCCAGCTTTCTCTAAGCATGATTTAATTTTTCTTACTTATGACTTTCGGGTACATAACCAAGCACCAGATACTACATTTCAATATAGAGACTTTACCAATATAGACAGAGTTAATCTTGAACAGAGCATAATTGCCATACCATGGGAACAAATTTATTTAATGCCATCTCCAGATAACCAGGTACTATTTCTCCAATCAAACATTAACTCTCTCTTCAACCAATATGTTCCGGTAAAAACAAAAACCATCAAAAACCTTGGTTTTCAACTGAAATTCGTCAAATAATTAAAAACGTGATCAAGCGTATAATCGGTGGAAGCGATATCGTATAGCTGAATTTCACCATATATACAAATCCCTCCGTAATACGGTTGTTCGAGAAATAAGGGCGGCAAAGGCACAATTTTTCTCTAGCAGATTAAAATCTAGCCTGGGTAGTCGAAAACTGTGGAGTAACCTACGACATCTTGGTATAGGAAAAGAAAAACTTTCTTGTCCAAATAACACTGACGGTAATGTGCTTAACCACAAGTACGTAACTGTAGGATCAATTAGGACAGCAAATCTCAACCTTAATTTAAATAATCGGCATGCGCCTGTTGTGCAATCACCATTTAGCTTTGCATGTGTAGACAGTATAGACAGTATAAAAAGCTTTTTAGCTATAAGGTCCAGTGCAATTGGAGTCGATGAAATTCATCCAGTTTTTATCAAAACCATTCTGCCGTTGATCCTACCGTATGTGACTCATGCGATAAACACTATCCTTATGACAGGAACATTTCCACATCAGTGGAAAATGGCTGAAGTAATACCTTTACCAAAAAACTCTATTGGGGACGAATTTCGACCAATTTCCATTCTACCATTCCTCTCCAAAGTATGCGAGCGAATAATGCAAAGGCAACTTGACGAGTATCTTTCTCACAATAAAATGATAACCCATATACAATCAGGCTTCCGAGCAAAACACAGTTGTACTACTGCTATGGTAAAAGTTATTGAAGATATTCGATCTAGTTTAGATAAAGATGAAGTAACTTTTTTGATACTTCTAGACTTCTCTAAGGCATTCGACACTGTTGACCACGCACTGCTCTGTAAAAAACTACAACACTACTTTGCGTTTTCTATTTCTGCTGTTAAATTGATTTCATCCTATTTAAGCAACAGAAAACAAGCCGTTTTTGTTAACAATGTCTTATCTGATTTTCTTTGTTTAACTTGAGGGGTACCTCAAGGATCAGTTCTGGTTCCTCTCTTATTCTCTCTATATATAAATGAGATACCAGATCTGGTCACACATTCCTTAACACACATTTATGCCGATGACGTCCAAATTTATCGAAGCTGCACGCTAGGTCTCATTGAAAATTGTTGCCTTGAAACTAATCAGGATCTTAATAGTATTTTTGACTGGTCTTTGCAAAATGGCCTGACACTCAACCCTAATAAGTCCAAATGCCTGGTTATATCTAGAACAAAATTGGATCTGTCATATTTTCCGCAAATCACTTTAAATAACTCCGCCGTCGTTTTTGTGGATACATCAACAAATTTGGGTGTTATATTTAACAGATTTTTAACATGGAACGACCATATTAACACCATCGTAGGGAAGGCTTATGGCGTTTTGCGAACCTTGTGGACAGCTCAACCAATTACACCTTTGGATACACGAATCATATTGGTAAAATCACTTTTAATTCCAATCCTTGTGCATGGGTGTGAATTATATGGAAATTGTGATTCAATATGCACACGAAAATTACAAGTTGCCTTCAACAGTGCCATTCGATACATATATGGGCTAAGAAGATATGATCATGTGTCACATTGCACAGAATTGGTAAGTCTCTAAAATTGTTTAAAAAAAATCTTAATAATAGTCAAATTACTTCCACGGGCTTAGTGAAATATTAAATGTTTGTAATATATTGAAAAATATATGAAAATAAATATCCAAACTATTTGTTTTCATTAATAAATGTTCATGTCATTTTAAAATGACACTAGGCACCTATGGAAGTTTTAAATTGTTTGACATGTCAGTTGTATACTACACAAAGCAACTATGGAATTAATTATTATAACTTTTTTAAGGCAACATGTTCCACCATCGATCGAAACGCCTAGATGACACTGCTATTAAGAAGATCCTTGAGCTTGAATGGGATAAGTCTGATGACGAACAGGAAGATGACAACGATAATAATGAGGAGGAGGTAAAGAAAAATCAAATCCATCCTTTGATAAGCTTTTTAAGGTCCTTCCTTTACTAGATCACCTTAGAGGAAATTTGAAATCGGTTCCAACAGAAGAATTTAATAAAGTTGACGAACAAATAATACCTTTCAAAGGAAGGTCATGCTTTAAGCAATATATTAAAATGAAGCCTCACCACTGGGGATTTAAAGTGTTTACTCTAGCAGGAGTGTCAGGAATAATGCACGATTTCGCATTATATATTGGAACTGAAACATGCAAAAACAGAGGACTTGGTTTTAGTAGTTATATTGTGTGAGAGCTAACTTCATCATTACCCAGCGGAAAAAATTACAAAGTTTTCTTTGATAATAGGTTTTCTTCAATTAAACTTTCTGCCGCACTTTTGGAATACCAAATATTTTGTGTCGGAAAAATTCGTCCGAACAGGATTGGAAATTGCAACCTGCTCTCAGAAGCAGATCTTAAAAAGAAAGGGCGAGGTAGTTTGGACTGGCGAGTTGAAAGACTTAAGACTTAAACATAGCTATGGTACGTTGGTTGGTGTTTTAAAGGTGTTTTACTTATTTCAACTCCGTCTTGTGTAGAACCTTCAGATATCTGTAAGCGCTGGAACAGCAAAGAAAAAAAACATGATGAAGTAATTCGACCTTCTGTTGTTGCAATGTACAATAAGCGCATGGGAGACGTGGACTTTGCAGATATGCTAATTGAGCTTTACAGAATTGACATGAACACAAGAATAGTTTACTGATGCCTTAATGTATCCGTTATCACCGGTTGATTGCTATTCAGGAGACATCTTACGCAAATCAATGATAACCGAAAAACTACATTACTTGACTTTCATCTTCATATAGCTAAAGGGCTAATGCTGTCGGAAAGGCATGCAGAAAAAAGAAAAGGCAGGCCTTCAAATGAAGTACCTGCTCCGGACAAAAAGGAGAAAATAATGCACTGTGATCCCATTCTTGATGTAAGAGTGGACCAAATTGGACATTGGCCGCAGTACAATGATAAGCAGAACCGATGTAGATACTGCAAAAATAGGCAGTCAACGGTACAGTGCACAAAATGCAATGTACGAGTAACACTCTGCTTCACTAAGAAGAAGAACTGTTTCAGGCACTATCATAATTCATAAAGAATTAAATACATTAAGAAAGAAAGCTTCAAAACTTCAAAGTCATTTGAAATGTTCCTTTTTTGTTTGTTTTTTACTTCAATTAATTTATAAATTAAAATAAAGCAATGAATAAAGACCAACTGTTATGCTTTTAAACTATTCTTTCTTGAAATTAATCATGACAGTTAGAATTCAAATATTGAAATTTTTTTCTACAATACATTGCCAGCGTAGTATAGAAATGACATTCCTTATCCAGCAATCCGATCGTCCTTTTTTTATTTTTGTGTTGATTTATTAGAGTCCTAATAAGTCAGAATTCTATAAAAAAAAATGTTCCGAGAGCTACAATGTAGAGTCGTCACGAAAGGGTTAAGGAAAAAGTCAGAGAGCTCGATTCGACTCCCCATCAAATTTATAACGCCGATGAGTCGGGGTTATTCTACCGACTTATGCCCAACAACACCCTTGTAGGTTTTAAGGAATCTTCAGCTCCTGGCCGAAAGACAAGCAAAGAAAGAATCACATTACTCGGGTTTGCACAAAGTTAAGCTATTCGTCATCGGCAAATCTGTAAGCCCACGATCTTTTGACCACATGCCCGTTGTTTACAAGGCAAATAAAAATGCTGGTGTGACGTTAGCATTCTTTGAACAATGGTTCCACTCGATATTTGTGACGGAGGTGTAACAAAATTTTACCGGCCACAGGTAGGTTTTTTTTTCATACGTTTTTTGTTTCTTTTAGGTAGGACTCTTTCTAAGTTCGAAAGGACTTCCAAAAAAGGCGCTATTACTTTTGGATAACGCTCCTTACCATTCAAAAGACGGCGAGTTAAAGAGTGATGACGGCATGATCGTTGTCATGTGTTTTCCTGCAAATTGCACTACTATCCTTCAGACAGAACGTTATAAATTTGACAAAGTTGCACTACAAAAAAAGTCTATTGGCGTTTTTAGTTGGATGTGAGGGATCAGAGCTTGAAATAAAAATTAAAACATTCAATCTCCGAAATGCAATTTGCCTTCTATCTAACGCATGGGATGGATTGCAGGCAGATTCAGTCAAAAAATGCTGGAATGTGTTGATGGCTTCTCATAGTGATTGGGAAGATGAAGATGAGCTACCTTTGAACACAGTTAGAGCTCAAATTATCAGTGAACACGCGGTCGTAGAATCCATATCAACACCTTCAATGATATTTCCGACAGCGAATCCATTCCGAATGAAAACATAAGTGAATGAAAAGAAAATGAATCAGTTGAAAGATCCAGTGAAAATGGGCCCGAGGTTGAGATTTCCTGCTCCTAAAATAAAGGCTGAGACTGCAATACAAGCTTCCAATACAGCAATTTGATGGGCCCCCATTTTAAGTCTTCAAAAACTTCGAGAAATGGCGATTTTAAAAAATCTAACAAACCAAAAAATCCAAACAAAAATGTCCAATATACATACTCGTATTTATGTACCTGTATCTAAATAAATTAACTTCCTTTTGTTTCGTTTCTTATTAGAATTATACGTCATATTTTTGGCAATATTCTGCATATGAAAAAGTTATGCTGCCGCTGGTTGCCGCGCATGCTCACTCCTGACCAAAAACACGAACGCGAGAGCACTTCGGAAGAGTGTTTGGACTTGCTCATGCGGAATCGGACGGTCTTTTGGCGTCGATTGGTAACTATTGATGAAACTTGGATTCACTATTATACACCAGAGAACAGAATGAGTGTCCGACAATGGACTGAAGCCGGCACGAGTGCTCCGAAGCTCCGAGGCTCGATGCGTCGGAAAGGTTATGGAGTCGGTTTTCTGGGATTGTCATGGCACACTCTTCGTCGACTACCTCGAAAAAGGAAAAACCATCAACAGCGAGTATTACTGTGCATTATTGGAGCGATTGAAGGCCGAAATCGCTGTAAAACGGCCTCACGAAGCGAAAAAAAAATTGTTTTTGCAAGACAATGCGCCGACGCACAAGAGCATCGCAACCACGGCTAAAATCACCGTATTCGCCCGATTTGGCTCCCTCGGACTATTATCTCTTCCCAAACCTCAAAAGATGGCTCATCAATAAAAAATTCAGCTCACGCGAGGAAATCATCAAGGCCACGGAGGAGTATTTTGCAGACCTTCCGGAAAATTACTTTTCGGACGGCATCAAGAAGTTGGAAAATCACTGGAATAAGTGTATCAAGCTAAAAGGGGACTACTCGTATATTGAATAAAATAAAAAAAAACATTTAAAAAAAAAATTATTTCATTCCCAAGGAGGTTACTTTTCGGACTAGTTGGGTGCTTAGTCAAGACCCCCACTGATTCTTGAAAGTGCTATTGGTAAAATTGTACGTGAGCACCGGAGCAGATAATACTACTTCCCGGAATGTAGGCAGGCCAAGCCAATAATTGTCATCGTGTCTAAAAATAAGATTTCTCTAGTTAACTTAATATACCTAGATTCAGGATTACTCTACTTTTCAGAAAGAGAAAACACCAAAAAGTATAAATACTGAATTATGATAAAAGTTTTTATAATAAGAACTTACATCAACATGCATCCAGCAATTATGACGTTGACAGATATCTGCTACTTCGTTGAGTGGATCAAAAGCTCCCAGCACTGTAGTTCCAGCAGTCGCATTAACAAAAAATGGAACATGTCCTTTCTGTTTTCGTTCAACAATAAGTCGTTCCAATTCTCTTGTTATCATTCGTCCATGCTCATCTGATGGCACCATCACACAATTATCTGTACCAAGACCACAAACTGCGGCACATGACTTCACTGAATAATGGCACTGATCTGAGGTGAACATCACCAATTGTCCAGGCAAGGCACTGGCTCCGTGCTCTTTGTAGCCGGGGAACATCTTATGACGGGCAGCCAAGAAAGCATACAAATTGGAAATTGACCCACCTGGAGCAAGGATGGAATCACCACCATTCCAGCCGATAATTTCTCGCATTTTTGTCAAAACCACATTCTCCATCAGGATGAAGACGGGTGCGATTTCGTAAGTGAACATATTCGTATTGGCAGTAGCAGTTAACCATTCTCCGGCCATGGAGATCAAATCCAATCCGTTTGACAGTTGATTGAAGAAATGTGGATGTCCTGTCAAAGAAAAGAAGAAAAGAATAAAAATCATTGAAACAAAAATAAAGAAAAGGAAACAATTTCTCGCTATATTAGGTACAAGGACATGAACTTAGAAACATTCGGGACAAATCATTTAAGAATCATGAGTGTGCAAAGAACGAGGGTGAAAGTAGCAGTAGCAAGCACTCGTACATACTCGTATCCGTACGATCTGAGTTTGCAGCAAATGTCCCGGAATAATCCTTCGAAATTTTCTGCTCTGTATGAGCAAAAGAGCTAATCTTCAATTGAAGGATGGTTCAAGTCTACAACACATTATCTACTTTGTTGGAGGGATATAATTATTGTAGCAAAAGACAAGAGATTGGCAGTAATCCCTGGCATTGGATAAAACTAAGCTTGACAGACGGGTCCTCTATTAGAAATTATTTTTAATGGAGCTATGTGGTGTAATTTAATAGTTTCATTGCTAAGCTCTCTGAATAGATAGACGGGATTATGTTACGCGAAACTTCTCAAGGAGTTACGTATAATATAATTTGATACGAACGACTTTTGTGGAAGCTGCAGTCACTTGATGGGTTATCATGAGTTTGCCATAAGTTGTTCTGCTCCATCCCTTATTTTGATGGCGGAAAAAATTGCTCCTAACAACGGCTAAAACAATAGGCACGATGGAAACGAAGGCAACAAAAAAAAAAAAAAGAATTCCTTCTGGAGGAAGCATTCCTGCGTAAATCGATTCCCATATGGTGTATCCGTGACGGCTGTCAACACTCCCGGTGACTAGTAGCTGCTTGCTTGCTACTGGGATGGCCAACATTCATTGATCAGTAGTCAAATTTTCAATTACCAAAAGGTAGAAGATAATCAAATGCTCATTTATTGTAGCTAATAGGAAGGAAAAACACCCAAGTCATCCCGATTCTATCCAACCCTTATCGAATGGACAAACAAATAAAAGATTTGCTCTTCTCCTGAAGGGTAAGGCAATGTCAATTCACATTTTGGGTGCCATAAGTCGTGTGATTAAAATCCCATTGAAGAGGAAAATCTCCCTCTTGCTAGCTTGGCAGGTGCTGGGGTGGGGTTACAATGCACACTTCCGAATCCTTTTTTGATAAAAGACGACATTGGGGTCTGCAATCCAGGGAAGCAAAGAAGGAATTCCCTGTGTATGTTCTTTTTCCCAGCCATAGTACGAGTACCATCATCCGTTGAGGGAACATTTTGCAAATTGAAATGTAGCCACAGATGGAGAATGTCGAGTCGACCTTCTACCCCTGTTCGGAAACTTTTTTTTTTACTTTACGTTCATCCTCGCCAGCAATATATTGAAGGGGGATCAGTGCATCGAGTCAGAAAATAACAACGGATTTTGATTAAAGCTCCCTTTTATAGAGTACGAGTATCTTCGCCGCCATGAGGCGATGGACTCGTAGACATAAACAGTGGTAAAGCAAAGAAAAAAGTTGAAGAGGGTTGATACCATACGGGGCTACACAATGTGAGAGATTGAATTTTATGAGAGATTATGGATCATAAATGGTTTCATTCTTTTAGATACATACGTACAACGGAAACTTTTGTTTGTCGGAGCGCTCTTAACATGCCTGCATACGGCATACCTAGGCATTTGATTTTGAATGTACAATTTATGTTTTTAGGCTTTGTGTTTCGGAGGTTGTATCTCTAGATTGAAAAACAACATACTGACGAGTTGGCTGAAATAACCTGGTCTTTGGTGAACAATCCAAGTGTGAAGATCATGAGAACAATCAACGTGACGCACTTTAAAAGAATGCAAAAGTTCTTTTATCTGGTAGACACTTTTTTTCCCAATTTTTAATTATTGTAAAGAAACAACTGGTAGTCTGTAATTCAGTAGATAGACTTAAGTCTGCGGGCAAATCATGTCATTTAGAATAGGAAATATGTACATATGTAAAGTTTTGTAGAAAATACAGCACAATTTATGGACAGACGCAAGTTTTAGTCAAAATTATTTCAAGTACGTACCTAGTCATTTACTCTGTTTTTATGGAACCGACTTTTGGGAGACAATAACAAGTATAGGCCTTCTTGGACGCAACTTCTACCAAGAAAAATCTACAAACTTCTTCCAGCTCTGCATGTTCAACTCTCTACGTCCATTAGAGGATGTGATTTAAGAATTTTTTCGAAGCTTACAAATTTAGAGAAAGAATCGCGAGCCTTGCATAACAAGCAGCTTCGCCAAAACCAGGTAGCTGCAAACTTGAGCGCAACTTCTTGTCTCTAATGTTTAAAACTGGCCAGAAGCTACGAGTATCGGAAACATGCTGAAGGATAACAACTGAAGCATGCAGTACACTTTAGAGTGGCCGCGTGTAAAGATCTTGCATTCTGGGTTGCATACGACCACAACAACGAAATCTCTGGTTTGATATCGAATGCCGACAAACATATGCAGCGAAATGAACCTTCACAGTAGCATACCCCACGACCACGTTTATAGTAACTGCTTTTATTTCCTTCTTTAGGTAGTCGAGTTTTTTCGTATCCAAAATAAGATTTCAACTTGATCTTACATTTTTGAAAATTTTCGAAGAAGAAAAGAGTGATTTCAAGGTAAGAGGGACCCAAGTTACCCCACTTCGTACTTTAAGCGAATTTTTTAAAAATTTTTTTACAGATAAAATGGCAAATAGTCGAAGATTTCTTCACCAAACGGAAATAGAAGAAATGATAACTGAAAGTGATGACGATCCATGTGACTCAGACGAAGATTTTCTGGAAAATGACATGGATTTTGTGCCTGATAGTGGTGATTTATCTGGAATAGAGGATGAAATTGAAGAAGACTGCCACCGAATCTATCCGAATATATTTACTGCAGCGAGGAAGATTTGTTGCAACATCTCGCTTTATAAGATTGGACGATAAACTTTCTAAGCCGGGAAAGTACGGCGTTAAAATTTGGGCTGCTGCTGATGTCAAAACATCATATTTATATACTCGTAATATGCAAGTTTGCACAGGAAAACTTCAAGGAGGAATCACAAAAAATCAAGGTTGTTAAAGATTTGGCAGAGCCTTTATTTGGTTCCGGCATTGGTATTACTACTGACAACTTCTTCCCTAACGTTGAATTAGCCGAGTTTCTCGTCGCAAAAAAACTCAAAGCTGCTTGGAACTGTCCGAAAAAATTAAACAGATACCCCTAATGAACCAAAAATTAACAAAGGTCGAGCTGAGTATTCCGATGGTATCCTATATTCCTCAAAAAATCAAATGGTTCATCTTTTGTCTTCTCAACATGCAGACAATTCTATTTCTGATGGTGTTCATTCTAAGCCAACTATGATTTTGGACTATAATATAACCAAAGGTGGAGTAGACAGCGCTGACAAACTTATAAGAGAATATTCTTCTGGAAGACGAACAAACCGCTGCGCTGGCCGTACAGAATTTTTATGAATATAATAGATATTGCTGCAATGAATGCATTTATAATTTTTTTAGAAAAAAATTCTCAATGGTAAGTTTCGGAATTCTGCACGACGAACAATGTGCCAATGTATCCCTTGGACAGAAATTGACTGAACATAATATGAGACAACGCCTTCCATAGGTCACGAAAATTCCACATGTTAGGCGTGCGATTCCGGCTTGTGGTAGTGAGGTTGAATCAACAAACGAAGAAGAAATCTTACCTAATGAAGGAAAAAACCGTGGTCGCTGCTTTTTGTGCCCCCGTAATCGAGACCAAAATCTAAGCTCAGGTGCGCCATATGCTCTAAATTCATTTGTAACGATCATAAAGGGTTTTCCAATAGGGACTTGACAACTTTGAATTTAATTTGTGAACGCATTCTTTCACTAATCATCAAACTGTCAATTTATTCAGTAAACTCAACATTTTCATCGTGGTAAAGTACACGAACGAGCAACGTCTGCAAATTATAAAAATTTTCTACCGAAATTCGGAGTCGGTGACTGCAACTCCCATTTTCGGTCGTAATTCTCGCCTAATAGACAGGCAATAACAAGTTTAGTGCAAAAATTTGAGTCTACATATTCGTTGTGTGATGTTGCCGTGTCAGTGAGACAACGGGTTGGTCGAAGTGTCGAAAATATCGCTGCCGTTCAGGCGTCCATAGCAAACGATCCAAATCAGTCAATTTCACGGCGTTCTCAAGAATTGGGTATCGCTCAGACCACATTATGGCGTATTTTGCGTAAGGATCTTGGTTTACACCCATACAAGATCAAGCTGACTCAAGAATTGAAGCCGATGGACCATTTGAAGCGACGTACGTTCTCCGATTGTGTTCTGGAGAAGATGCGCCACGATGATGAATTTCATCGAAAAATCATCTTCAGTGACGAAGCCCATTTTTGGCTCAATGGGTTCGTCAACAAGCAAAATATGCGTTATTGGTCGGGTGAAAATCTACATGTGCTTCATGAATCACCACTTCATCCACAAAAAATAACTGTTTGGTGCGGTTTGCATGTGGGCGGCGTTATTGGGCCATACCTTTTTGTCGACGATAACGATCGTCACGTTACTTTGAATGGTCAGCGTTATCGCACCATGATCACCGATTATTTTTGGCCCGAATTGAAAGATATGGACTTGGACGACATGTGGTTTCAACAGGATGGTGCCACAAGCCACACAGCACACACTACAATCGATTTATTGAAGAGTAAGTATGGTGAGGGTGTTATCTCAAGACATGGGCCAGTCGATTGGCCGCCTTGTTCGTGCGATTTAACGACGCTTGACTATTTTCTGTGGAGCTACGTTAAGTTATTGGTTTATGCCAATACGCCGACGACTGTGAAAGAGCTCAGAGTCAACATTGAACGCGAAATAGCTGCCGTTTCAGCCGAAATGTGTGGCCGTTTCGTTGAAAATTGGGTCCAACGAATCGACCGCTGCAAACGTGCCCGCGGTTACCATATGAACGAAGTCGAGTTCCATTCATAAATGTTTTGATTGTACTTCAAGCCGATAATAAAGTTTTTGAAATATCTCAAATGGTTTGCGTTTTATTTAAAAAAAAGTTGGCAAGTTCTTATTGGAAAACCCTATAGAATGGCGTAAACGAAATGCCTTCGTCATGGTCATGGTGTCTCATCTGGAAGTAATGAATAGTCGTTATTCTTTTCAATTCATTTTTTTTCATTTCTGTCTTTTTTAATTATTATTGTTTTTCTTTAAGTTAAAAGCCAATACAATTGAAATCTTGCATTTGAAGCTTTCTGTATTTCTTATAAAACATTATAAACAACTTCTGCCTTTATTTTTTTTTTTAACATAAGCTTTGCAAATTCAATTTGTTAATGTATTCAGGCTAACTTGAATACAGCTTAAACCTGACTTTAATTAGGGGAACTTATGGTACCCCAGTCCGTCTCTTAGGTTTCAGAATAGACTCGGTGCTCTAAACGTTGAAGGCACACAAGTGGAGAACAAAAATCGATTACAAAATCTAAGAGCAAAGGTATGGAAAGAAATGGATATCTAGCGAGGTGGCTTGTGATTGAGGGCATGGCTTGTGAGTTTGTATTTGCATTTTTCAGTTCAACTCTAGTGTCTGCTTGCGGTATATCCAAAAAAGGAATGGAGTGACGGAAAAATCTGAGGAAATGGTGTAAAACGTAAAAAGAATACCATATGTCAAGAACTGAAAGTCCGAACAGAAGTCTGCATGGAGAAGAATGCCAACATAGTGGCGGCGTCTCAGTGAATCCGGATTATTTTGAAAGCGATGGTGGCTAACATTTAGCTGTTATGCAGAATAGAGTATTATCTGGAATGGATTTCGTCTATCTGGCAAACAAACTAAATACACATTAAGCTGCTAAAGATGCGCTCACTGCCGAATTGTTAATTAGGAGTTGTCTTGAGTTAGATTAACTGGGAGCATACATCATTTCATTTCTTAAATTTCTTAAATCATCGAAGATAAAGGCATTTAACCGCACTTTTAGGGGTCATTGCATCTAGTCATCGCAAGCCTTCCAAAGCCTCTTGGTGGACCAGCGAACAAAAAAGACACACAACAGAGGTGAGAAAACATCATAGAGAAGCCAAACACACTAGAAGTGAGGAGGGCTGGACCAAATATAGGTCTGAACTCAACTCCTACACACAAAACGTAAGAATGGCCAAGAAACAATCTTGGGCTGTTTTTTCGAAGTGATAGAAAAGTACCAACGAATTAGCTGGGTTAAGGAAAGTCTTATCCAAAGATGCAATAGCCGCTTGAAAGAGTCTGGACAGAGAAACGCAGAGAATCACTATTGCTTCTTATTGAAACTCTCTTCCCTGGCTGTAAGGATGTTGATGAATAGGTACTAACTAGCACTACACCATCAACTCCTAACGAACCCATAATCTCTAGCCTGATTACAGAGAATAGAATAATATGGGCGATCAACTCGTTCAACCCTTACAAATCGGCGGTAAAAGACGATGTAATCTCGGCCAAGTTACAACATCTTTATCGGTTGCTTAAAGCTGTACTAGGGAAATCAGTATAGACGGCACTACACCAGGTTGTAGTTTTTGTAGAAAAGAATATACACTACAAAGAGCACACCATGGCCGCCTTGATATATATTTAATAATGTAAACATCGGATCTATAAGGACAATCTCCATGCAGAAACAACGATAGCTAAAGAGTAGAATTATTAATTCAGAATTTGGAAGAAAGTCAGGAAAACGGTTGCAACAGAAACTCCATAAAGAGGAGTGTTTTCTCTCCTTCTGTGAGTATGTATGTAAACGACATACTCATAAATTTCGAACAGAAGCGTGTTATAGTCATTCAGCGAAATAATCTAGCCAGCTGTGAATACATATGGACAACACAAAACGATTTACTAATAAATCTATCAAAAACTAGACTAGTGTTGTTCACAAAAACCAGGAAAAGTTTAATCTTCCCAGAACCAACGGTGTTAGGATAAAACTTTAATCGGAAGCTTAATATCTAGGAATCAGCCTAGTAAGCTTAGTTGGAAGTGTGAAATCGATTAAAGAACCAAGAAAGCATAAGGACTATGCCAAAGAAAATTTGGTAAACGTTGGGAACTAAGACCATGTATAATACACTGGATCATAGTTAGAGTCAATTTTACCTATGGTGCGCTGGTATGGTGGAAAGCCGCGGAAAGAACTAGTTATCTCAAAACATTCACACAATTTCAAAGACTAGCCTGTGTCGCAGTAACAGGAGCGTTAAGCAACCTTTCACGCTTTCAATAGCTATATCAGATTAAAAGAAAGCACGTACCGCAATTAAGGATACCAGTCTATAATACAGGAGTACTACCCATAAAAACTGACAAACTGTAAGACTACATGGTTCTAAGCGTGGACTTTGATAGGAGTTTCTCTTCATTATTTCCTAGCAGACATGACTGGTTATCTAAGACTGCCACAAACAATGTGGCAAAATGGAGAAAGGTACTGGAGGAGCTGAAGTCTCTTGTTAAATGCTACAGGCCCAGGACTCCTTTAATTTACCGGACGAATGTAGCATTTTTCAGGCAGATATATTTGCCATTCTTAAAGCTGCACACGCTATACTACTCATGGAACATGATCCCCCAGAGATCTCTATCTTTGGGGAAAGCCAAGCAGCCATAAGAGCTTTGGAAAGTGAAACCATCAAATCAATAGCCACACAAAACTGTCGTAAAATTCTAAGTATGATAGAGTCGGCGAACCTTACCGAGTGAATATCTTCACACAAAAATTATCCTATGTTACTCTCTGCATAGGAGTAACACTCACAACGGCATACATTTTCGTATATCAATTGAAACCCTGAAACGCAAAATGGAACTTATAGCCATAGAACGATTCAACAAAACATAGATCTCAAGGACTGATTGTGTCATCTCAAGCCAAACCAAGACAGCGGGAGAACATGTACCCTCTTTAGAATCACCGAAGAAGGCATCCGTATCACTACAGATGTCCTAACTGGATAAGAGCCAGCAGATGGCCAGAAGAAAAGGAAGTCTCTTCTCAGGATTATTGCAGAAGTTGTAGGAACGAAGAGGAAATAGAGACAATCACATACTTGCTATTCAACTGCCCTAACCTCCAAATATGCAGTGCCACATCCATGAGGTACAGACTTTTTGGGAAATGTGAGGACGTAAAAATAGCAAAACTGATAGATCTCGTTAGATTTGTTAAAAGCTACAACGCTCTAACAACATCAACAGGGAATCACAATAATCCAATAGGCCTCCGTGTATGCTTGTCCCTTTGGGACTAACACATCCCTTATTACCTAACCTAACCTAGGGGTCAGATACTACTTCGTTAACATGTTCTATGAGATCACCCCAGATGGCGCTCTCGAGTGGAACAAGGACGCCACCTCGTTGGTGTGCGCAAGTCGAGGCTGTTAACGAAAAACTGATTCAAATGGAGAAAGACTGAGTCCTATACCGGACCGAAACGTGAAATTCACATGAGTGAACGAGTAAAAAGTGAAGAAGGTTCCGTCTGAAATTGATAATAGTGATTGAGAATTCAAACCAAAACCGGAAAGGTCAACATCGTTTGGAGGAACATGACATGAAAGCTCACAACCTCGTAATGAAGTAGGCTGTAAACGTAAAAGCATTCCATTGCTGTGATCTCGGATGTGTTTTTCTATTATTTATCTAATATTTAAGCTAAGCTATCTTTTTCTTTCGTCTTCCAAATGTTGTCGTTGAAACACTGGTTAAAACACTGGCTCGGTTACTGCCGGTTACTGCGTGGGGTTAAAGTTTTTCGTGGGCGTTTTTCGCGCAGTGCTCGCCTCAATCGCATCAATTGAAGTCGATACCGTTCCTCAGTGATGGTTTCATTGGGCTTCAACAGTTCATAATAAATAACACCGACCTGGTTCCACCAAATACACAGCATAACCTTCGCAGCGTGAGCCGATGACGTAGAAGTATGACTGGGCAGTCCCCATGACTTTCTTCTCTTTGAGTTCCTGTTATGAATCCATTTTTCATCACCCGTCACGATGCGATGCAGAAAACACTTCCTCTTTTGCCGCTGGAGCAGTTGTTCACAGGCGAAAAAATGACGCTCAACATCCCTTTGATTCAAATCATGAGGAGTACAAGTACAAGCTTTCCTGTTCAGTGAGAAAAATTTCTGTCCAAATCTGTTCTGCTCTGTGTTCAGTGAGGCTGTTCCAATCTGTTCGGAACAGAAAATCATGCACCTACTTTCGAAGTAGAACATAATTGTGAAAAATGTCAAAATCAGCTGTGCTGTACTTTTCCGTTCTCACTTGATTTGACGTTCTTCACAAATCTGTGCTGTTCTGTTCTAGTTTTTCCTTACTGAACAAAGCTCATATGTGTAAGATAGGTTGATGACGTTTTGGATATGTCAAAATCGACCAGCACTTACTGCTTAATACTGAAACTGAAACTGGCTTAATACAGTACAATGTACGTTAGTCTTAAATGTTTGCATGTTGCGATGATGAGAAAATCAGGAGTTCGGTAAAACCTTCCATAAGAGAGTTGGAACGGCTAGAAACAATCATGACATCTCAGAGTAGGACCGTAGGTGGGCTGGAAGGTAAACTGATGAGGTTTCATAGCGTGATGGGTGTTACGGTTGAGATTTTCTGACCAAGATTGACCTCACCTATGAGTTTTATCGCACGGTTTTGAATCCTATCTAGCAAGTGCCAGCTAGTTAGATAAGCGCCTCATACTTGTATACTGATGCCAGATCAGGCGAGGGTAAGTATTTCTACTATATAAGTGCAATGGTAAAATTACAAATCAGCAGATTTCAAAGCAGACCTAAAGCAAAAATATACAGCCCAAAGGTATAAAATGTCATCACTGATATTGTGGGACATCATTAAAAAGTTCCGGAATGGAAAACCGGTCGAAAATATTCAATCTGGTAGACGTCCGAGAAAAAAACAACAGTGCGAACCGATCGGAAAAAACATCCTTAACGATCCTTGTTTGTCTTCAAAAAAGATTGTATGCGAACTCTATCTTTAAATTGATACAAGCACCGTACGTGGGCATTTAAAGAAGTTGATCTGTGTTATTTTCGACCAGCAAAAAAGCCATTACTTGCTGCTAAGCACTGACAAAAAAGTACCATTTTATTCGCCTGGTAAGTTTTTGAAAAATTTGCTCCCGCCAATCATTTCTTAGGCTGCAGTTTCCAAGAAATCATTTGAATTAGTCCGCAACTAAGTAGGAAACTGTGATTTTTAGCGACGAGAATACGTTCAACTTTATAACTTCCGATGGAAATATTCATTCTAGACATGTTCCCTCGTCTTCAACTGTGAAGAATAGTGGAGGCTCGGTTGTGGTGTGGTGATTTTTTTCGGGCGAGGGATGAGGTCCGTTATATGAAATAAGTGGTATTATGGATAGTTTTCAGCACAGGTATATACTGGAATTAGTAATGTTACTGTTGCGCCATTACTCGGCAGCACTGTATATTGTAATACACTAGTGTCGTCTCTGCACAATGGTTAAGAGGAACTTTTCTCCTAGTAGCCACGTTCTTTTCTGATTGACCACTGGGCGGACACGGAACGAATGTAAGTAAATGGATTTTATTATATTGAGTTATATTAATTTAAAATAAAGATTTTAGCATTAGCTTCAAAATTTTACATATAGCAGTACGTCTGTCGAAGAGCCAACAGCCACCATATAATGATAATGACCCCAAACATTATTCAAAGGTGTGGGCCATTTTAAAAAACGGGTAGGATAAACAATGCACACGTTCAAAAATCCTCTTGTGAGCATTCCAAAAAATATTTTTGAAAATTTAGTCTCGTCCGTAACTAAAAGATTCGAGGAGGTGATAAAAAAAACAATTCTTACTTGACAAAATATTAAGTAACCCAAAAAATCCGGTATGATTTGCACAGGCCATAATCGAGTTAAGTTACTATTTTTCTATATAAACATTAAAACATTTTATTGTAAAACTTGTTTTTTTATTTTGATTTGTAAAAACAGTATATGCAACTTATCTTATCCAAAATTCTGCTCCTAGAATTCATAAAAGTAAAATGCTCGAAAAAAATCCTGTGTGTTTTGCACAACAGTGTTGCTGCAAAGGAATAAACTGGATGAGAAGAAGAAGACAAGAGATCATTAATGAAAAAAGCATCGGAGACTGAACGGACCCCTGAGGCACGCCAGCAATTATTTTATGAATATCAGACTTAAAACCGTCCAAAACAAATTGAGTTGAACGTTACGAAAGGGATTTTTTAATCTATTGAAGAAGAGTTTTATTGATCCGAAATGGACCCATTCCCGATAAAAAAGCCCGATGCCAAACTGTCTCAAATGCCTCTGATATGCAACTATAACATCTTGCTTTCACCAAATTTGTGCAGGCTTTGGCCCTACTTGTCCGCGATACATGCAATTAAAACACCAGTATATCCATTGCTACGAAATCCGAACAGCCGGCCATTTCGTGTCTCGAATTATTTCAAAAGCTAATGGTTTATCAGCGGTTACGTGAACTTGGAAAGTGTATTGGGTATATAGAAGAAAGGAGAAGACGATTCATTATTTTTCTGAGAGATAGGCTGGTGGTGGAAGAATACATTCTCAGAAGACGGGAAACATATTATCTGGACCGCTATTTATAAAAAAAAAGAAAAGACATTTAAGTACTCTAATTTCTACATGAGTGTGGAAGTAACTCAAGACGAGATATAGCAGAATCTAGAAACGCAGAACTGAACAGAGCAGTTACAGTTGAAGAATTTGATTATTGTGTAGGTGCGCTTCGAAAGACCAAGGGTTTGTTTGGAAAAGACATACTAATACAGCAAGGGGAGAAGTGATTCTTTAAATTCTCATGATGAAACTGAACAGGCAAATACAGGAAAAGACAAAACCAAACTTTCCTTAACCTATACAGAAATTTGCATATTAGAATCTATCAAATGGATCCACCCAATTCGAGAAACAAAGTATGATTAAGTTCTCAAGTTTTCTAATTAGAAACACAATGCTCAACATCACAGGGGATACAAACTTCAGCTTGTGTTTAGATGCCTCAAGGCCCAAGGGTTGCATAGAAATAATGAAAACTTTTTATTTCAGGAACATAATTCAATTTAAATAGACCAGCTCACATATCATAATATCGAATATGTCAGCAGATTTCTTTTGTAAACTTTAAATTAAATTAAATCGACAAACTATAGGAACATGAGTGGAAAACATTGATAAGAAAGTTATGCGAACTATCATATAAGTCGGCATAGATACAAATTTCTATTCATAACTAGTGTTTTGGAAAATGTTTTCTCTATTGCCATTCTTCTTGGCTTATATTGTTGCCTAGTGATAATGAGTACAGATGAATAGCAAAACATATTCCATATATAAAGGGTTTTCCAATAGGGACTTGACACCTTTGAATTTAATTTGTGAACGCACTCTTTCACTAATCATCAAACTGTCACTGTCAATTTATTCAGTAAACTCAGCATTTTCATCATGGTAAAGTACACGAACAAGCAACGTCTGCAAATTATAAAAATTTCCTACCGAAATTCGGAGTCGGTGACTGCAACTCCCATTTTCGGTTGTAATTCTCGCCCTAATAGACAGGCAATAACACGACGTTCTTAAGAATTGGGCATCGCTCAGACCACATTATGGCATATTTTGCGTAAGGATCTTGGTTTACATCCATAAAAGATCAACCTGACTCAAGAATTGAATCCGATGGACCATTTGAAGCGACGTACGTTTTCCGATTGGATTCTGGAGAAGATGAGCCAAGATGATGAATTTCATCGCAAAATCATCTTCAGTGACGAAGCCCATTTTTGGTTCAATGGGTTCGTCAATAAGCAAAATATGCGTTATTGGTCGGGTGCTTCAACGAATCGACCACTGCAAACGTGCCCGCGGTGGTCATGTGAACGAAGTCGTGTTCCATTCATAAATGTTTTGATTGTACTTCAAGCCGATAATAAAGTTTTTGAAATATCTCAAATAGTTTGCGTTTTATTTAAAAAAAAGTTGTCAAGTCCTTATTGGAAAACCCTATATTATTGTGAACTTACAGTCTTACCTACTGATAGACACCGGGAATGTGGTCTTTTTTTTTAGAGACTTTCAAAAGCATTCGGTTGGTCTACTGCAACCGGAACCTAGAGTCATTCTAACTGTCATATCAACTGTCACTGGAAGGCCTAACCGTGGATGGATGTAGTCCTAACTTGTTTCAGGTTCCTGTTCTTAACCCTTCCCAGAATGTTCCCGCGATTCTGACTTATGCCCCGAGCAAGGCTTAGTGAAATGAATTTCATAACTCCAATACCTAAAAGGACAAGTACCTTATACCTAACATCTATTGTAAATCCTGAGGTTACCAATATTTCTTCTACATTAGAAATAAGGAGTTATTTTACAATGACGACAAACGGTTGTGTATTGTAAAAGAAAAAATCCAACTGGCTGTACTTAGTCTTTTTTTATAAAATATAAGAAAATATTTGAAAATATCGCGAAGCAAATTGACCTTCTTATATATTTTATAGAGAACGATACCTGAAATTTATTAACTCATTGTCTATGATACAAAGTTTGAAAACAGAAATATTCTTTTACTGACTAGAAGTCTGAGACTCGATCAGGCTCAGGAACAATCATTATATGTAGTGCGTATGTATAGTTTATATGTGAAGTGTACTTGTAGGGGATTTTACAATAAACTAGGCTTGCAACTGCGAGCAGTTGAAAAATCTGAATTAGTGTAACGCATTCCGATGTGGTCTTAAGTAATAAAACCGAAAATGAGAAAATCCCGTCGAATGACTAGGGCTGAACCAATACAAGACCAATGTCAAGATAGACTTTATTGAATTATGAAACATTCTGTAATATAGTAAGTTGCTATATTCATAAAAAAATTTAAATATTACTCTTGTCTCCCACACAATAAATCAGATTACCCTTGAAGTCTATAGTTCCGCTGGCAACACTAATAAGTTTGCTCCTCAAATCTAAAATCTTAATTTAGCATTTAATAAAGCGCTTTTTCACCTTTTATTCCGTCGAGAGGTAAGGAAAACCCACAATGGTGGACCTCAAGACTAAACACCCCCAGAAGTAAGTGTGCTCATTCTTTTCCTACACGGAATCCCTCAAAGCATATAATAGGAATTGGAAAAAGCCAAACGACTATTGTGGAAACCGATTTGTTTCCAAATCGGTTGCAAATTATAAAAAGCTCAATGCTGAAAAAATTCCTGTCTACCAAGCCAGTAATGCTATTATTTCTTCTTTTTTTTAATCTGCTACTGAACCAAGTCCAAACGATTATTGATATTAATATAAACACGTCAAGTGAGCAATTAATCATCTCGTCAGATCTAGGTACTAGAGGCAAACTATGACGCTTAAGCGCCAATAATCTTAGTTCAGCCGAATTATATATGATTTATCAAAAACGCATTTATCTGGTCCCATTTCTCAGTTATGGAAAAAAATAAAGTGTTTTTGATACCCAAAGTTGATAAATGCTCTCATGTGAGTCCAAAATATGTCGGACCAATCAGACCATCACCATTCCTTCTAAAAACTCTAGATTATATCGATGTATGCACAAACATTGGCACGCAATTTCTGACCGCAACTGAACATCCTCATTGCACAGTAAATCAGTGGAAATGGCTCTGCATACAGTTTCAGTTCATTACGTTTAGCATGACCTAATATACGCATGGGTACCAACAACGATCAACGGCTATTAAACTCAAATATTAGTGCCAGAAGATCTGACTAATGACATGCCGTCACGCCAGGATAAAGCTCATGTCATCATACGTTATACGACCAAGCTCCATTAATCTTCAAAAAATATTCAACAAGAAGTTTTCGGCATTATTCGTGTCACATCGTCAATCAGAGGATTATAAATTAAAACATTTTCTTTGTAAACCACTCAAACCTTCAATTCAATCTAGGCGCTGGTCCATTTCTTTAATTAGCTCACAGAAATATAGGGGTATGCTTAACCAACTAGTAACATCTGAACTCCTAAGTCCGCCCTTTAAAACTAATTAGCTTGATAGATAAGTCCAAGATTTTACCTTGGCCTTAAATAAAACAAATCTTATCCTTGTATTCCATCACGAGCTAGAAAAATTCGCATTGGGGATCTTTAGAGCAAATGTGTGGAGTAAATTTTCCAATCTAGTTCAAGGCACGAGAGAAGTGGCCAGAATCCTTCAAAGTACCACCTTGATCAGAAAGTTCCGTGTGGCGCTCCCATTGTTCCGATTTGAGTTCTGTTTTTTTGTTAAGTTGGTAAATCTGTTGTTGACATTCCCTCTAAATCTTAGCGTCATAGCTTGACATTTGCAAAAGTTACGTAGCCAAGAGTACATCTATCCATGTGTGTGTTGGCGATTTTTTACAATTTTAGAAATGGATTTAAATTTGCAACAACGAACTTGAATTAATGGTGTGCGAACTTTGGAAATGTTGTGTTGCGGCAACGATTCTCTAAAGAAAACGGTTGTTTACCAGTGGCACGAGCGGTTCAAAAATGGTCGTGAGTCAATCGAAGATGATGAACGCAGTGGCAGACCATCTACATCGAAAACCGACGAAAACCGACGAAAACATTGAGGGAGTAAACGAAATGTTGGTCAATAACCGCAAATTAACCATCAGAGAGATAGCGGAGGACTTGAACATTGCCTATGGATCCGTCCAAGACATTTTGGTTAATGATTTGGGTTTCCGTCGTGTAGCAGCAAAGTTGGTGCCAAAAGACCTCAATTTCAAGCAAAAAAGAGACCGTGTTGACGTCGCAAAAGAGATGATTTGCGAGGCTGAATCCGATCCCATATTCATCAAAAGGATCATTACAGGAGACGAGACGTGGGTTTATGAGTACGACACGCAATCCAGACATCAGACAAGTGAATGGTGTTCACCAAATGAGCCGAGACCAAAAAAACCATGTCGTTTTCAGTCAAAAAAGAAGGCAATGCTCACAGTTTTCATGGATTACAACGGTGTAGTGCATTATGAATTTTTGCCAGAAGGCCATACAGTAAACAAAGAGAATTATTTGGGCGTTATGAGACGTTTGCGTGAAGTAATTCGCCGAAAGAGACCAGAAACCCAACAGCCATCGAATTCACCTGATTTGGCTCCCTGTGACTTCTTTCTGTTCAATCGAGTTAAAAACGCGTTTCAGCAGCCGAGAGGTAGTAATGGAAAAATCGAGGGAGCACTAATTGACATGCCGAAAACCGAATATAACAAAATGTTTGTGAGGATTGGATCAAGCGCTGGCATAAGTGTGTTGCATTCGATGGGGATTACTTTGAAGGAGACAATATAGATTTAGATGAATAAACTTGTATTTTTAATTTTCTGAATATATTCCGGGATCTTTTGGATCAAGGTGGTATATATGTAGGTATAAAGAATTGAGACAAATTTCAAAAATATTCCTTTTGGATATTATTGTAGTTTTCCAACTAAATAATTTAAAATGTGCTGTTCTGTGAATGATTGTTATTGAATTAAAAAAATATTGAACTCTTAAATAGGATCCTGTCATTGCAGCTGTTCTGTAACGGCTCCACTTGGCATCGTTTTGCATGTCTTTCTCTCAATAAGGAATATCGCAAACTTGTTTTTTTTCTTCGGATTTTCGGTTTTGGGCTAAATGAATGAACAGTCAGTTTAAGAATAAAAAGAAGCCATTCCATGAGTTACGCTGACTACAGCATAGGAACTAACAAAATTTCGTTATGCAGATACATTTTTAGTTTTAGATATACATACATAGGGTTTTCCAATAAGGACTTGACAACTTTTTTTTTAAATAAAACTCAAACTATTTGAGATATTTCAAAAACGTTATTATTGGCTTGAGGTACAATCAAAACATTTATGAATGGAACTCGACTTCGTTCATATGGCAACCGCGGCCACGTTTGCAGCGGTCGATTCGTTGGACCCAATTTTCAACGAAACGGCCGCTATTTCGCGTTCAATGTTGGGTCTGAGCTCTTCCAACGTCGTCGGTGTCTTGGCATAAACCAATGACTTAACGTAGCCCCACAGAAAATAGTCAAGCGGCGTTAAATCGCACGAACGAGGCGGCCAATCGACTGACCCATTTCTTGAGATAACACGCTCACCATACTTACTCTTCAATAAATCAATTGTAGCGTGTGCTGTGTGGCTTGTGGCATCATCCTGTTGAAACCACATGTCGTCCAAGTCCATATCTTCCAATTCGGGCCAAAAATAATCGGTGATCATGGCGCGATAACGGTGATCATTCACAATAACGTGACGATCGTTATCGTCGACGAAAAAATATGGCCCAATAACGCCGCCCACATGCAAACCGCACCAAACAGTTATTTTTTGTGGATGAAGTGGTGATTCATGAAGCACATGTGGATTTTCACCCGACCAATAACGCATATTTTGCTTATTGACGAACCAATTGAGCCAAAAATGAGCTTCGTCACTGAAGATGATTTTGCGATGAAATTCATCATCTTGGCGCATCTTCTCCAGAACCCAATCGGAGAACGTACGTCACTTCAAATGGTCCATCGGCTTCAATTCTTGAGTCAGCTTGATCTTGTATGGGTGTAAACTAAGATCTTTACGCAAAATACGCCATAATGTGGTCTGAGCGATGCCCGTTCTTGAGAACGACGTGGAATTGACTGATTTGGATCGTTTGCTACGGACGCCTGAACGGCAGCGATATTTTCGACACTTCGACCAACGCGTTGTCTCACTGACACGGCAACAAACTTGTTATTGCCTGTCTACTAGGGCGAGGATTACGACCGAAAATTGGAGTTAACGCTCTTAAAGTTGCAGTCACCGACTCCGAATTTCGGTAGAAAATTTTTATATTTTGCAGACGTTGCTCGTTCGTGTACTTTACCACGATGAAAATCTTGAGTTTACTGAATAAATTGACAGTGACAGTTTGATGATTAGTGAAAGAGTGCATTCACAAATTAAATTCAAAGTTGTCAAGTCCCTATTGGAAAACCATTTAGGACACGAAGATTTTGCTACGCATTAAAATACTCGTACGCTTGTCACAATTGAAACCTTCTCCTACGATATTGTGAGGTTGATGAAGAATAGCCGGGAAGTGCTTCATAAGATAAGGGATTTGGCTTATTGTTCCCGGAAGTTTAGCGAGAGAAGGGCTGACCCATAGAGCATCCATACTGGAAACTATTACCCATATTAATTGCAGATACTATCAACTGACATGTGATATTATTTGATATACTATAAAGTTGACCCTTAGAGAGTGAGTGAGATTGGATAGTTGCGTGCTAATGAATCTTTTACTTCAGGTAGTCGCAATGTCCGGATACACTTTCGAAAGCCTTGAGATTATGACTATAATTAAAAACGAAAAAATAAGCAGTTTTATAACCAGTTAAGCGTTGTCAACAACGCACCAGGCAACAGAATTATCATAGTCGGGTTTGGAGATCTGAATGCCCAGGTGGACATTGATATTTTTTGAAGTGCGAAACACAAAAGAAGGAGAAAATTGAAGTGACGGCAAAACCTTCTAACAAATTACAAAACGACTGGCATCCCGTCACATTTCTAGGCAACATCGGTGGTGAAAGTCCACACCAGTTCTCTTCTCTATTCAGATGAGCATCAATTAAGACATAAAAGGAGCATTTTGCCACAGTTATAATCTGTATTGTTAAAGCAAAATAAATTGATTTGTCTGAAGGAACAATTGCCCGTGTCAGTATTTCAATCAACAACAAAAAGGAAGTGGGTGCGGTAATTAAGGCACTCATAAACAAGAAGGCAGCAGAAATGCCGCCAAAATTCTTGTGGATCTATAAAAGCAACTTCACCTTTATCTGCAAAGCCCTGGCATGTAATCTCATGGTCCCTGAGAGCAAACATGTTTTTTTTCTGAAGAATGGAAAAGGAGATAATTAAACATTAAATTAATCCATAAGAAAGGTAGTGAAGCCCAAAAGCTGATGAGAATTTACTCTGATACCTGCAGTTGCTAAAATTATAGCAAAAATCAGTTTCAGTAAGAATCTCTGTTTCTAGAGTGGGACAGCACCTTCAAGATATCCTCAACTACCACAGAAAAGCTGTAAACATTTTTCAATCAATGTCTACGAAATAAGTACATTTGTTATGGACTATCTAGCCTAACCGAAATTCCAACGCCCAGCTTCAAGAGAGAACAAATCAGATTGCTATAGGAGTATCGTATTTCAAAATAGAGCTGGCATACGAAATAAATGGGACCTACAATTTTACGCTATTCAAATAACAAGGGCTAGTTACCGCCTCATATGGTAATAGTATAGTGATCTACATACAGCTTCAAATTAAAATTGACCGTATAAATATTAAAAAGCGTTAAATATTCGAAATATTTGTTGGTTCATAAACAGCCGCGTGGGTACAATTTAAATGCTAATTTTTTAAATTCTGCGCACCATGCCACCCAAATCAAATATCATCCATTCACTGAAACTGAGTTTGCATAAATGATCATAGATTTGTAGAGCTAGCACCTGTCCAAATTCACAGGATTTACATTTAATTTTGACAATATTTAAACACCACCTACCTGACACCAGTCCTAGAACTGATAAAAATAAATGAAATGCGACTTCGTGAAACACGATACCAATTCCTGTTCACTCCTGAGCTCGTGTCATTGGCAAAAATTCATTTGTTTTTATAACCAAATAACTAATTTACATGCAACGGGATATACTCCTAATATCGAAAAAAATACACCAACCAAAAAACAAAATCAATTATCATTTGCATTCCGATGTACACATGTACATACGAGACGAGTACATATCTTTAATCTCAACCCTGTTTACTCAGGCCAATACTGTTTGCTAAATCACACCGACACAATACCTGCATTCCCCCATTCCGTGCGATGACTATAAAAAAATAAATAAATAAAAATTCGAGCTCGGTTAGAGAACTGTCCTTTATCTCCTTTGTGGTTTGGAATTAGGGTTAAGATTGAATTGAAAATCCTCAAACAAAATGTGCATCCGAGAAGATAACAACATTAACAGCACCATTTTATGGCCCATTGAATTGCAGAATAATATCCACAATCTGATCCTTTTCACCTTTCATTTGCAGGCGGTAATCCTATTTATGATTCACCAAAAGTTACACATCCCTGATGTTGTCACCATTGTTGTTGTCTGATTTGATTTTGCCAAAGGACCTGGTTATGATACGAATACATATGTATGTGAGTCTTTCCATAAAAAGGGGTGAATAATAAAAAAAAAAAAATATGCTCAAGAATCCGGCAAGTAAATGCCTGCCACAAGCATAAACTTTGCTTACATTCGAAGCATTCTAAACATACAACCAAAGTCAAGCCATCAATCAATATGAGCAACGTATGCTTCTCTCAGACTACCCCCGTCATTAATAAGTTTCTATTCAGTAGCCAGGCTATCAAAAATAGACTCAAGCATATTGCTAAAGTTTCCCCAGCACTACCGCCGTTCATACATATTCGCATCACCCCGTAAACTTTTGAATTATGGTGTGCCTCAAAAATTAAGGGCACTTCTCTTACTTTTAATCTAATACCGCACGTGACCACAATAGCGTTATCAACGATGCTTCCTCGGGGAGCGTTTTCCTCTTCACTCGACTACAACCGAAATTTCCTTTTGTAAACTGATGCTACTATTCGTACCGGTGTGGTGTCACCAAGAACGGCTATGTTGACGTTGTTATCGTTGAGAAGGATATCTAACATACTATCCATATTCGAGTATGTGCGTACCAGGGGTACTCGTATCTATGCGGTCTTGGAAGTGGTGCGGAAATTAAGGAGCACAAGGAGTGAGAATAAGTTTAAATTGATTACGTCAATAAACATCGTTTGCGGTGAAGCACATTTTGATTGATTGATTAGATTACGAGTATACTCGTACCACCGAGCTAGTAGAGGCATTCTCTAAGTGAATTGTGTGACATGAATAGAGACTAATCAAGGACTAATTAGTTTGGGATATTTACACTTTACATACCCTATGCTCGTATGTGAGTTTTGGATAATTTAATTTGAAATGAAACTTACCCGTCTTGACTTGATACTTGAGCGTGGTAGCACAGTCTTCGATTAATTGCTGTAGGGTAACTGCACGATCAGGTATTTCCAAGTCGAGAAGACGTTTCATATCTTCTGGATGATGGAAGTCCAAGACTTTTTCGTTGCGATCATTGGTATTTTTGACAAAATCCAAGAGAATGTCGATGACTTTGAGAAGAAATTCCTTCGTCTCTGGGAGTGCAGTGACTGTTGTAGGTAGCAGGTCTGGAAAAAATATAAAAGATAAATCATTAGACATACTCGTATTTACTATAACACGGTTTTAGAAAAAACTGAGGGACCAACTGAACGTTAATTTTGAGAGTACTCTAAGATTATGGAGAAGAAATCACAAAGATAAATATTATTTTCTTGGTTGAAGAAGCTGCATAGTAGATGAGGAGTGAATTCCTCCCCGTCTTCACCTCTACCGTCTGTACAAAAATCAATTTTACATGTAAGAGACTTTTGTAAGCTTCTGATCCAACTGACGTTGTGCGTCAAATATATCTAGAGTCGTGACACTTTTCAAAAGTAGGTACTGGGTACCTAGAAAATGCGAATTATGAACTTTGGTAAGAGATCACCAGCAATTTTTAAATAGCATTCCAAGTGCAGATAACTCTATTCTACTTTAACTAAATGAGAATCTTTTTACTTGCTAAAATTTCCACATGAAAATACCGGAATTATTTTTAGAATACACTTTCCCTTGTTCCCTTGAATCATTTCCGAGCCAGCAGTGTATGCCAGTATAGATTCTGTCCTCGGCAAAACATTAGGCAGCCTTCCCTATCCAGGATTGTTATACTAAAACTACTTTCAAACATGACGCAAGGAAAATGTAAATCGATGTCTGGGCCGTTATTCTTCTTGAATTGAAGCATAGACATGAAGATGACAGATTGCTTTATCCCGGTACGGGCTTCGACCTTGCTACATACGAAAGTTTATAATGAATAATTTTTCCCCATAGCTTTCTTGCAAGTGCATAAGGCGAGTTTATTAAGAGCACCTTGAATTACATGTTTCTGAGTATAAATTTCTGAAATTTGAGTCTTCTTCACGAATGAAAACCGTCATGAGTCGAATCTCTGGAATCTCTGGGCGCTAAAAATATAAGAGTACTGCAAATACTATGCTCGCCATAAGAATGAGAATATACTCGTACATACGAGTATGTATACCCTTTCAACATTTTAGCACACGACAAGTAATAAAATGTTTTCCAGTAGGGACTTGACAACTTTGAATTTAATTTGTGAACGCACTCTTTCACTAATCATCAAACTGTCACTGTCAATTTATTCAGTAAACTCAACATTTCCATCATGGTAAAGTACACGAACGAGCAACGTTTACAAATTATAAAAATTTTCTACCGAAATTCGGAGTCGGTGACTGCAACTTTAAGAGCGTTAAATCCAATTTTCGGTCGTAATTCTCGCCCTAGTAGACAGGCAATAACAAGCTTAGTACAAAAATTTGAGTCTACATATTCGTTGTGTCATATTGCCGTGTCAGTGAGATAACGGGTTGGACGAAGTATTGAAAATATCGCTGCCGTTCGTAGCAAACGATCCAAATCAGTCAATTCCACGGCGTTCTCAAGAATTGGGCATCGCTCAGACCACATTATGGCGTATTTTGCGTAAGGATCTTGGTTTACACCCATACAAGATCAAGCTGACTCAAGAATTGAAGCCGATGGACCATTTGAAGAGACGTGCGTTCTCCGATTGGGTTCTGGAGAAGATGCGCCAAGATGATGAATTTCATCGCAAAATCATCTTCAGTGACGAAGCTCATTTTTGGCTCAATGGGTTCGTCAATAAGCAAAATATGCGTTATTGGTCGGCTGAAAATCCACATGTGCTTCATGAATCTCCACTTCATCCACAGAAAAATAACAATAAGTGATAATTGTGATAGTGAAAATATGGACGAAATTGATCCGGATGGTATTTAGGTCTAGGAGAATTGCACTATATGCCATACTACCCGTTAAGCCATTAACATACTGAGGGCTCGATTCAAGGACAAAATTATATAGTGTAATGGACCAGTAAATTGGTCACTGAGTCGTACAAGAAGACGGCACCATGTGGGGCTACGTAAAGTTTTTAGTTTATGCAAAGCTCAAACTATTCAGGTCTTCCGAACCAGTATTCATTGCGTTATTAGTGAGATAGAACCTGAAATTATTAGGAACAGGGGCCCAAAATTACTATATCATTTCGCCCGTGCTGTGTGTCCACGTGAACCGCAGAGTCCCGATGGTCACACGTCAGTGAGTTCAACTGGATCAAGTGATACTATTCCTGAACAACAGTTTGCTTTAGCAGATTCGAATACAAACACAGTTTCGAAATCGTTTGTGCCGTGTAAAGTTTGTGGTGATAAGGCTTCCGGATACCATTACGGTGTAACATCCTGTGAAGGCTGCAAGGGTTTTTTTCGTCGAAGCATTCAGAAACAGATCGAATACAGATGTTTACGAGATGGTAAATGTCTTGTAATTCGATTGAACCGCAAAAGATGTCAGTATTGTCGTTTCAAGAAATGCCTTTCTGCTGGAATGAGTCGAGACTCTGTAAGATATGGTCGAGTACCGAAGCGTTCACGTGAATTGAATGGTACGCCCGACGAACAACAACAAAGTAACCGTGTCAGTCCGCCCGGCACATCAAGTAGTACGAGTACATCGTAGCAAGCACCACAAATGTGTTCCGTAGCATCACCGCAGGATGTGGGTGGATGCACAACCCAAATGGCAGCGCCACCACAGACAGCGCGGGCGGAAGTCCCCGAAATACCACCACCGGCAACCGAACTCTGTGTCTACGATATAATTATGTTTATCTTGCAAGCTCATCGTATGTTCTGCACTTATACAGAGTAGCAAACTAGAGAGTTAGTAAGACGACCAGTAGTTGTACCACTCAATAGAGTCAACGATGATAATGAGATGAATGCGCCAGTTGCAGAAAGACGAGAACTACAAAGGATTTGGCTGTGGCAGCAATTTTCCGCTCGTATGACACCAGGTGTTCAATGGCTTCTGTGATTTTATACAAGATGATCAATTGATTCTAATCAAGTTGGGATTCTTTGAAGTGTGGCTAACTCATGCCGCTCGTATGATCAATGATACGGCATTTACCTTCGACGATGGAGTGTATATGACACGACAACAATTGGAACTTCTCTACGATCCTGATTTCATTGAAGCAATGGTGAATTTCTCCAACTCACTAAACGCCTATAATCTGAGCGACACCGAAATTGGTCTATTTTCCGTCATGGTGTTACTTGCATCCGATCGAACTGGCATTACCGAGCAAACTTTAGTTACTCAAACTCGTGATTTTGTCGTCGAAGCCCTACGTGTACAAATACTACGCTCTAGAGCCGGCTCCACGCAGGCAATGCAACTATTGCCCGCTTTAGAGGCTAAAATTCCCGAACTAAGATCACTTGGCGCAAGACATTTCTCACACCTAGACTGGCTTCGAATGAATTGGACAAGACTTCCGCTCCCGCCACTATTCTCCGAGATCTTTGACATTCCCAAAGCGGGCGAAGAACCACCAAGTACTTCTTCCTCATCGTAAAGGGGAATGCCTCTAGAGTACCAGATTCGTGGAGAGTGCGCGGTTTAATTCTTAAAATGTCGCGCTTCGCATGCAAGCAAAATTTAAATTAAAAAAAAATAATTAGAAATAATAATTAGTTCGGTACCGAGCACGCAAAGTGTGCATAAAATGTTAAACATTTGAAAAAAAAAAGAACACACTACTATTATGGCTGCGAATACTCGTTTATTATTATTATCTAGATTTAATATTCCTTTCTGATTTTTTTATTTTATTTTTTTCTGTAATTGATAAGTAAGATCTTTTTTTTTTTCTAAGTACTAGTTAGTGAATTGTAAAACACATCTCAACAGAAACACTCAATCATAAAGCAAATGCAATATTATCCGCTAACGGACTGCTGTCTCTACATAAATCTACCAATATTGTGTCTAATTAAATAAAAAAAAAACCTTATAATTGAAAAGGATGTAACACTCAAATTAATAAAACAAATGTAGTTGATCAAAAATGAGAACACAAACATTTTAGGGGTACATAAATCCCTTGATCGCGCGCAAATTATAAAAAAAAAACTATATCATGCAAACACCGAATCCACTTAAGCCGTCATAGATGTGAAGATCAATGAATACCCGCCTAACAAGACAATCGGTATGAAAAGTCATTTCGCATGGTGAAACATATACTCTCGATCCTTCCTTAATGGAGAAGACTATGATATTGAAACTGATGTAAACGATATATTTATAGTTGCTCTTCCTCGAAATAGACTTCGATGCGCGCTCACAAAGAAAGTCTTGTGGAGAATACCGAAAAAATAAACACAACTTGTGCTGTTCACAAAAAAATACGAAATTTCACTCATAGAATCATCAAAAATATGCTGCAAATTGATGACAATAGCTGACCACGCCAAATATCTTGGAGTAATCTTGAAGAAATCACTCAAAGGGAAATGAAAATGAACCATAAATCGGACACTGTGCTCTCCCGGTGTTAGTAGCACTCTATACTTAGGAAAAGAAATATACAATCAATCCATTCAGTCTGCAAAGAAAACTCTTGAGTAGAGGAAATCACCTCAAAATATGTCAGAAAAAAGTCAAATAACTCGTCATTTCAAAGATAAATAGTACAACTTATCTTAACGCTGTTAATTCCATGCCAGCAGCCCTCCGAATTGTATTGTGAAGAGTAACGAGTTACAATACATTGCCCCCCAGATGGTAATTAATACAATAGGTTATAAATATTTACATAAATTCCTAAATCCAACTGATTTCCAAAATTATCGTAAAACAATTTCTTAAGATTCCTTTCGCATTCGTTATGCCTCAAAAGGCAATTAAATTTGGCCTTTTTCTACTCGGCGATTAAATTGTGCTATCGCAAATAATCTGCTTTTTTTTCGTGCAGGTTATTTATTTAATTCGGAGTTCCACCACCCAAATTGGCAGGAAATATCAAGTCATCGTAGGGAAAGTATCTTTTTTAGAGACGATAAAATCTCAACTTCTACGCTCTGGCAATTTGGTGTACAAAATACGAATACAAGTTTGAGTACGAGTTGTACGTTGTATGAGTATTTAATACAATCTGAGGAATTTTTAGTTTTAATTTGGAAAGTTTTCTCAATTAACGACGATAATCAACACTATACCGTCATCAGAGTTTAGGAGTGTGCTTACTGCTTATGCTTATAAAATAGCAATTCGCCTAAAAGTGTTACTCTCTTCATCCTGGCATTACTGTACTCGTTCGTTCGTTCTTTCTCGTAAAAATCACGATAAACTTAAACACTTCTTTCATATGCGACTTTCAAAGAATCCAACGATGAAGAAATGTTTTTTTGTTTTTTTTTTCTTGCCAACTTTTCCAGGCCATAAACAACGACGACGATGTCGTTTTGAATCTGTTACCAGTACGATGGATACATACTCGTACTTATATAACTACCCCTTTAGATCCTGCGTCGTGGATTATGTTCTGCAGCTGTTACAAAATCCAATTCCACTGGCTGGTAGGAAAATGGAGTTGACTAAAGCACCACATTTATATCACTTCACTGTGCGCCACTGCTACTGATGCTGACGCTGCTGCCACCGGAAACGCTACCATTCAAAATATAATACTCGTACCAACACCAACTGGAACACGCCCTGTTGCGAGGGCAGGAAGAGTGTAGGGCTGGAGCTACTTGAATAATTGCTAATTGAGGATTTGGATTGCCCGCAATGGGATTAAATTGTCGCAGTTAATGGCTCAGAAAGAGCAACTATTCGGGTTATAGATGCAAATAACTGAAGTAATTCGAATTTATAGCCTACTGCAGGATTACGCGTTGGTTTATTGAATTGCTGTGTGTTTTAGTGGATATGATCATCTGGTAGGCCTTAAAGTAGAAATACATATGGTTCTGGGTTCAATGCGTTACCAAATTTTGTGCGAGTATCTCATTTCGACAGGAAGCTACTCGTTCAGTGGAGTCCTTCTGTTTTTTTTTTTTTGAATTTCTCATTTCATTTAACCTGATTTAACCAGAGCGCCATCATTAATCGGTCAGAAAGGCGTGAAAATCATCCATATCATTTCCGGAAACTTAAAATTTAATTAAAAATAAAAACAGGAACAACTGGTGTACGGCCAATGGGCATTGGCACGAATACATCCGTGCCGAATTGGGAACATAAAAAAGGTTCACCGGGTTCGTTGGTAATTAAATTCAACCGACTGTAAATTGTACGAATACATAGGTATATCAAATTGATTGAGACGAAACGGAAACGATGTTGTGCGAAAACCGTAAGCAAATTAATAAAATAAATTTTATTTGCTTGCTGAGGAATTAAAAAAAATTGCTACGGATGCCGCTGTAAAAAATAAAAGTGGCCGGCAGTGAGAAATGTCCACCTTCCCGAGGAATTTTATGTGATAACAAGGCTTTAAAGAAACTGTTTTTTTTTTTTTAATTGTGAGCGTAAAATTTTAAAACGAAGTGGCATGCTCGTTGAAAGGGCGACATATCCGTCTCTTGTCATACAGTTAAATGGAACCCAGGTCGACTAACGCAAACATGGCACAAAACAGTTGAATATTCAAGTACGGCAGTTTGAGCGGAAGACGACAGTATAAGACAGTGCTTATGGAGATCCTTGTATTCTCCAACTTAGAAATATCCCTATGTACCATAGATTTAACTCCAGATATTTTCCAACAGATTTGAGTTGTGTTTTCCTTTCTCTAGGATGGGAAACGCCTAGTATCGACCTCGTTTTTCGACGAATATTAGTTTACCAAAAACAAGAAAAATGCCTCCTGTGGCTCTACTAGTTAGCACAACTATAACGTTACTACGTGGCGTATTTTGGAAATATCCTCTGAAACTACAAAGTGTAAAGGGAGCGGTGCAAACGGCGATCGGTACATAAGTTTGCTTTGTAACTAGACCTCGGATAGTGGCTGATATTATGTTCAAAACCTTTGGCTATCGAAAATGGATGAGGATCGCTTTTCAACTCGTTGTGTTGTAGGAAATGTACGAGTACAACCAGGTTCACGAATAGAGTGAGAAATATCACCATCATACAATGCTACGCCCTGACAGATCCCATAGATGAAGACATAACAGATGACTTCTACAGTACAGAGAGTGCTGCTTACAACTTAAAACTCGAAGGTTTTTGATGTCATATGTCATCGATCCTGTTTATGATTATCACCATAAATATCTGTTAAAATCTGCTAACCCAACAAGCTGCACATATCCAGGTTTAATAGTGGAAGCCTACAGGTCTTTTTGGTTAATTAAGAAATTTGCTTCAAATGTGGAGTCAAAGAAGATTTTTGATGTTTACTTATATGAAATGCTACCAAGGTAGTTTTAAAGACTGGGACAACCCGAACAGCGTGTCCTGCTTAAAGTTCAGACCATAGTGATCATGAGTGAACATAGATGAGTTAGATGTGTCAGTTAGATACATAAGTAGTTAATCAAACCTAGGCGTAACACTCTGTGGAAAGTCTGGCTCTAATATTTTGCTGATTGCGGGTAAGAAAATAGTCAGAAGGAACCAACTAACTGTAGCAACAAATTCAGCTACGCCGATTCGACCTGCAATCCACTCTGAAATAGTATTAGCCATTAGAGCACTTCAAAAAGCAAAGGTGTTCGTGTAGACGGAACTTTTTCAAAACTGCTGCAAATAGTGCTTAATATTTCTACAAAGTTGCTGCAGCTATTTATGCGTTTAACCCTTGCCCTTGTGATTGCTTTTTAATAACAATTTTGTCGAGTCGCTAATGATATAAACGCGGCCTTACATTACTTATCACACCACATACCCTTAAGTCGAAACTGGCAAAACCTCCATCTTGGAAATTTTGAGCAACGATGATTTCCGGTATCCCAGCATTCGGCCATTCCAATTAAGACGAGAACCAGTGTAGCCAACTTTGGGGTTTTCCCCCTAAATTTAGCGTGAATAAAGTGTATAGGGGTTTTTTTAGGGGGAAAAATAGTTTAGGGTTTTTTTGGGGGTATAATAATTGTTTAAATTGAACACCAACAGATCTGCTTAGTGCGTACCTCGCCTAAATTTAGTGATACATCTGGTGGTGAGTACTGTACTTACTGCAACACCAGAATATCTGACAGCTAATCAGCTGTTCATCTCATAAATTAATTTGTCCAGAACAAATCCAATTGCCGAAAGAAAAAGAAAAAAAGTATTATCAAAAATACGCGACGTTTTATTGAAAGGTTTGTCTTACATTTTTATTAAATTATTTTATAAGGAAGTACCTATATCGTTTACAGATTGGATATCGCCAAATCCAACAAGCGACACCATGGCAATATGCAAGTATTGTAGAGCAAATTGAACAGCTCACAGAAAGGACTTGATATCTCACTCTAAAACTGAGAAGCAAAAGACGGCAAAATCAAAAAATAACATCTACATTCATACCGTTCTGTTCGGAAAAAAACAAAATTGCAGAGTTGAAAATAGCGGCTTTTATTGCAGAACATGCTTCTATACAAACTGTGAATCACTTGACTGAACTTTTACTGTCTTTGGACAACAATTCTGAAACTTTATCCAAATTAAAGCCTCATAAATCAAAGTGTGATGATAAAAAATGTGCTTAGCCCTTGTATGCTAGAAGATCTGTTAAAAGAGGTAAGCGAGTCGGCTTTTTCCACCATTGTTGATGAGAGTACAGATGTCTCGACCCTGAAGATTCTTTATGTAATGATACGTATCTTTTTTTCAGTTGCGCAAAAAAAAGTAGTAACTACTTTTTATCGAATTATTAAATTAACCGACTGTGATGCCAATACCATATATGGTGCTTTAAAAACTCAATTGGAATTTGATAGCATACATCTTCAAAATTTGGTTGGAATAGGTATGGATAGTGCAAGTGTAATGGTAGGTGTACATAAATCTGTGGCTGTTCTTCTGAAAAATGACTTGCCGGATCTTGTTGTAGTAAAATGTGTACCTCACTCTTTGCATTTATGTGCAGAGAATGCAGTCAAGACACTGCCGAGACAATTAGAATTCCTGATTCGAGAAGTTCACAACTGGTTCTCTTACAGTTCTAAGCGTATTGAAGAGTACAGAAATTTGTACGAAACAATGAATAATAACCGTAATGTTAAAAAAGTGCAAGGGCTGAGTGGAACTCGATGGCTTGGTCGTACCAGCGCTATAATTACGATACTAGATCAATGGGAAGAATTAGAGCAATTATTTTCAATCGCTAATAATCGAGACAAATGCTATATGGCTGCCCAATTACTTGACTTTTTTGAAAAACGAACTGAAAACTATTACTCAATTGAATCAGCTATTTCAAAGTGACCAAGTGGAACCAGTTAAATTATTCGAAGATTTATTTTTGCTTTATAAAAATTTGCTCCAGAAAATCGTAGTTCCAGCTCAGTTGCAAAAGGTAGATGACAATGAGCTGGTTAATTTTAATTTCAATTTCAATTTCAACTTTTGATGCACATTTCATCGATTTACTTAGGTTTTGATTTTGAATCTGTAGCACGACAAATCGATCCAGCAGATTTACTTGACATGAGAGAAAGATGTAAAGCCTTTTTAGTTACCTTGGCTCGAGAAATTCAAACCAGATTACCGGAAAATTTATCTTCTTTAAAAATGATGGCGAATCTTGATCCGAAAATTGCAACGTCTCAAATAAAACCTGGACTTAAAGGAAGTCTCTCAACAATTTCTAGAACTCATATTTTTTGTGTAAAGTAAGACATTGAAAGTGAGTGGTGTCAACTACAAAATAAAACGTGGAGCAGATTGTTAATTACAGAAGAATTTTATGCTGATGTTAGCGAAGATTGTGATGCAGCGGGAAATAAACGGATCAAAAATATTGCCAAATTTGCAATAGCCTTGCTTTGTTTGCCTTTTTCAAATGCAAGTGTTGAGCGCGCGTTTTCAATCTACGCAATAGTAAAAAATAAATTGAGAAACAAATGATCACCAGAAACGTTACAGAGTTTAATGATGGTAAGATATACGAGTACTCTATTAAGACAAGGTTCTTGTCTTAATTTTAACCCAACGACAGCAATGATACAAAAGTTCAATTATAAAATGTATGATTTTAAAAATAGCAATGAGGCTGAAAATGATTGTATTGTGATGGAAGAAATATTAGAAAACATGTACTTTTTTACTTAAATGTAAAATAATTAATTTTTAAATTCTTTTAATACCTACTACCTATGTGTAATAATTTGTCAAATGAAGTAAATAAATTTAAGGTTATTTAAGTTTTTAATGAAGGCATTTTAATTTATTTAAAATTACAGAATCTACGCCAAAAAAAAAACCTAAAAATTTTATAAATGTCAATTTAGGGGCAAAACCACCTAAATTTAAGTTTAGGGGGTTTTGACATCACTTTTGGGGGGAAAAAATTTCAAATGTTGGCGACATTGATCCTCCATTGTAACAAAAAAAATAAAAAAACCCCAACCGAGAAAATAGTATCAAAAAACGATAAATTTGGTTCCTTTAAAATTTAAATAAAATATTTCCGGAAAAGATTACGGCTAGTTTGTAAAAGCAGGTTTTTATATTGAATTTATCTACATAGCCTAGTTCTAGCTGATTATCTTATACCTTGAAATGTATTTCTGGGGAACGAATTGAAGAATTCTAGTGAAATTCTATAGAGAGCCCCTAACTGTCTATGGAAGATGATCTAGCGATGCCTCTATTAATAATGAGATTTTTTTACAATTTATAAAGTATGACCCACGTTGCACGATGATACATTAAGAATGACACTTCTTTTGTCAGCCGTCAAATTTCTGTCAGCCGAGTTCAGAGGCGTAGGAACCCAACACACACATTTCTTCTGTCAGCTTCGTTCAGGTGTCGAGAAACTCGTAAAAATAATATTAGATTTCTAAGAAGCGGAGTGTTTTATTCGATTTATGTACCGATATGTGCAATAGATAGTGGCGTGGCTCACTCAGCATACTAGCTGACTACTACCCAACAGGATTTGGCTTTAAAACTTAGTCAACATCAAGTCAACACTCAGTCAACAAAAGTAATATACTTTCCTGACGTCACCACCCTTTTGACAGGCAATTGCAATCCACCAACAGTAAAATTGTCTGCATATGACAACGTTTCTCCTTCTCCCGTCATGCAAATTCGGCTATAAATCGTGTGTCAGTTGGAGGGACCTGAATGAAATTTTTTTTTTTTTTTTTTGTACGCAATATCGATGAAAGCAATCGAAGCTATGTGATTGCTGGGCCATCGTATGCGAAAGTTGGAGATAACAACACGGTAGTGTCATTAGAAATGAAAAGATCCGTAACAAAGAGAAGCAGATGCATCCACATCGACAAAGGCTTTTTGGTTGCTGTTCTCAGAGTAGTTCGTCGGCACACACGCCTAAATAATGCAGCTAAACAAAACCGTCAAGAGCAAATTCAAACAGATTCTGGTGTAATTTGCCTGTGTCATTACAATCGACAAACTTGAAGGTGATGCATATAACTAGATGGCTTTAAATACTCGTCTCAGCAGTAGCAGCACCACACCTATCTGCCACTCGGCAGAGTTGTTAACTTAAACGGTTTATCTTTAGATATCAATAACAATTTTGCATTCTGATTTTTGCACGAGAGGATCGGAAGCCGCATGATGACAATGATAGGGATCTGATTCAGATCGAAACGGAGAGAGCATCACCTACTTTTTAGAGTGTCAAAGACGACGCAAAACTTTAACAATGACATCGCTACATCGACTCAGAATCTCGGGCAGAGCCTTAGGACTTACACGGCTAACATCGAAAGAGACTCAATAATGCTTCGATGTGAGTACCTAACACTAATTGGAGCAAGTACCAATATGTCCCAAAAAAATCAATTTCACCAACCGCTGACGCAGACAAAGTAGTCACTTACAGTCAGGTTTCCACTGAATATTCTTGCAGGCGGATCGACGTCAACTTCGGTAATCAGCGCATTCAAATTCGAGCCACTGACAAGGCAACACCACATAATAATGTTTTAATTCTTATGTATTGTAGCAGGCTCTCTTTCTGTACACGCCATAACATGTCCACCTATATCTGTGTAGACTACGATTTAGCATTATTGTCATCGCTAATTCCAAATTCATGCGCTTCATGGAGGATACCTTCAACTCAGAATCAAAGACTTTGGGAGGCACTTGCTCGGGTCTTACTATGCATTCGCATTCAGGCACATCGCCCCTGAGAGCATAATCTCTAAATTGTACTCTCCATCGACCAATATTCAATCGTTCGGGCATAAAGACAGGAATTGGGGTTAAATCAAAAAATGTTGGGCCACTACCACAAGTGTTTGGAGTTATATCTCACTATCTATAACGCTGTAAGCATTGGTATCCAAAGCATGAATAATTCGGTTCCAATTCTTGATCCATATCTTGATGTAATGCCTTCGTTGAATCGAGTCCCCAGTAATCAACAGGAAAAAGCGAATAACAGTTCAGTTTTTTGGGTGTAATTGAGTATCATAAGTCTCTTCTGGGCTGGCCAGCACATTGAGCCAGAAGTGAACCTCGTCATTAAACACGATTTCTCGATGAAAAGCAGAGTCGACTTCAAGCTGCACAAGAGCCCAATCAACGAGTGTCGTGGCCTTAGTTTCTGCACCATCTGGGTCATATAAGGTTATAGGCCGAGATCTTTTCGCAAAGATTTCAACATATTGCACAGGCAATAACAGTCAAACTGTTTGGTTTGACAACGAAATGAAAATCCGCAAAATTTTCGCGAATTGAAACCGATTGAAGGATGTAACGCATAAGGCGAAAATATATCTTCAGCTCATGATCTTCAAATTCCATCGACTTACTATATTAAGAAGGCGAAGAATCGATTGATCGGCTTAAAATTTATGATCATGAGGAATAGTGTCCATAACCGAAAGTAGGGATCTTTGGACACCTTGCAGTTTTAACGCGCCACACTTTTTAAAATTATTGCATATGATTATGTATCCTATTGTTCGCAACTACATTTACTTTGAGTGCTTTTCCGGAATGTTTTGCTCTTGTTTTTGTCGCTGTTTTAATCGCTAAAGTGCATTCACTTTTTATTATTCCCTTTAAACTATTTAAATGCCTTATGTAGGTTGCTATTCATGAACGGTTGCATTTTAAAGTATAAATTTTATGTTTCTCAAAATGAATCAATGGCAACGTTATTTGTGCGAGTACATATGTACAATACGAGTATGTATGTATTCGAATAGAATTCCAAAAATTGCTTCAATAAATCAGAGATGCATTTTCAATTTCGATCAAAATCGACCCCACATTCTTGAGTTGGTATTCGTAAATTCCAGTTCACTAAAATGTATTTAATATCCATTCTTTCTGATCCACCACTGACATGGCAGAGGAAGAGGCAAAGAGAGTGAGTAGTATTTAAGTGCCTCGACCAAATTGAAGCACTCTTCCGTCAAGCATCCGTATACGAAGATGGAAGAACTACTCCCTTTCCGCCACAAACAGGATAAACGAACCCGAAGAGGAACAACACCACCACCCTTCAGCACATTCCAAAGCAAATACAAAAAAATAAAATAAAAAAAGAATTCCACCGACATGTAATCGAATGTAATATCCTGTGACTAAACGGTTTATGTTTGTACCATTCGTCGGCCACATATTCCTACACATACCAAAGGGGGCGCACTATAATCCTTATGATGTGAAGGGTGACTTTTCTACCTTATGACTGTACTGTACATTGTGCACCCGGTGTTACTCCCGTTAAGGGTCGGTCCCTGTTTCTGTTTCTGTTTCTGATGCTGGAACTGCCACTGAAATCTGTTCCATCATATGCTCGACTAAAGACAATTTATCACAGACAGGGTAAATGTGTTGGACATACGAAATGTTTGTCTTTTTATTTGTTTTGTATTTTACTTAGGTGGTAAGTTGTAAGTGTACGAGTTTAAGTATAAGTGTAAGGATACTTTTATAAAGAGAAATTTCCTTTTTAAGAAAGTCCAATATTTGAAGAGAAGTTTACTGGTGACTCTTGAAAGTGACATTTTGGACTTTTGCCAGATAAATGTATTGATCGTCTAAGAAACCTGAGAGTCACAGTGTTCGTTGGAGCGACTGACTTTTAGTGTAAATGGACTTGAAGGTGGCTACACGAGAATCACACTAAACTTAAAAATCAGTGCATCTGTTGGGTGGGACAAAAAAATGGGAATAGATGGGTTACTTGGGTAGTTATTTGTACACGACCAAATCATTTGTCATTTGGTGTTTTTTTTTCTGTTTCCTCAATATCAATAGGGATCTGTCGTTGAAATGGCAATGCAGTTGTACATACGCATAAGATTGAATGACTGGGTAGCTGTTATGTACACTCAGTCTCGAGTATGTATCTACTTATGGCAATCACTCATCGAAAGATTTCATCTTGAGTTTGAAAAAATGTTAGAGATAGTGAAGGACTGTCGAGAACCAAGAGCCCACTAAGCAACATCTTTTGTTACGCTGATGCTCACAATACGGGCTACAATAAAAACAACGAAAATGATATACATATGCATATAAAAAACATCGCTGCTCAGGATTACTATTGTATTACTAATATTAAGACTGGTAAAAAGCATTTTCAAACTGACAAATTCTCGTTTAAGACCGTACTTATGGGGTGCTAAAAGAATCCACGAAAGTCTAGAGAAGACTACCTAAAAGTAGATGCTATGATGATTTAAAAGGAAGGTACACACTGTATCTATTGTAGTATAAAATTCCTTTATCTAGACTACGAGTATACAGGACGACTTTGAAATTTTCTGGTCAAATTCCACTGCTTGTATAAATATTGAAAGGTCTTCAGAAGCCAAATAGCAGTTGCCGCAAATACAGTGTGATAGGTTTTATGGTAATTGTCGATCAGATCGCATCAATAGACGTGCAATACTTATTTTAAGAAATGGTGCTACAGTTTGAAATGAAACTTCACTCCGCAACCACGAAATGACTGTAGTGAGCCCGATTTTCAGCCATCTGCCCTCGGTTAGGAAGTCTATATTGATTGTATCATTTTCTGCTTATTTGTGTCACCAATTATACATCTGACAAGCAATTTTTTGATGGGCTGCTCACATTGTTTAGTTTGCAGTTCTACTGAGGCCTGCCACCTTAAGCGAAATCATAATGAAGGGAATAATCTTTTTTTTTGAACCGGTTGAGAATATCTTCATCTACTTTCGATAGAGTTTATGCTTCTACGTCACTGGGATATCGATCGCCACTCCACCTGCTGTTCATCGATTCGAAAAGGCGTTCGATAGTGTTAATCGGGAATTTATTTGGCATGCCTTGCGCAGGAGAGGTATCCTAGATAAATTAATAGCAATTATTAAGGTTACGTACGATGGGTCCACATGTCACGTTTTGCACAGAAGAAAGCTGTCTGAGGAATTCGAAGTCCAAAATGGAGTTCGGCAAGGCTGCATTCTTTCACCAGTATTGTTTGATGTACTAAATGCGGCTTTATCGATGGGAAATTGGAGGAATTCGATGGACTCTTGAACTCAAACACCTTGACTACGCTGACGATGTATGTCCACAGAATAATGGACCTTCAGCAAATGACAACAAATGTGGAAAGGGAAGCAGACGTCGTTGGGCTGCAAAATTAACTCGTAAAAAATAAAAATGATCAGCCTGGAACCGAATTCACCAACTCATACTCGTATATGCAATGCTGGATAAACGGTTGAGAGAGTAGAGAGTTTCCAATACCTCAGGAGTATTGTCTCAACCGATGGCGGAACCGAACTGGATATAGCCAGCCGAATAGGTAAAACGAAGTCTGCGTTTGGGATGCTATCTAAAATTTGGCGAAGTAATGCAATTAGGTTAAATACCAAGCTACGACTGTTTCGTTCCAAGTTTGAGTCCGTGCTGCTATATGGATGTGGTACTTGGAGAGTGACCACTACTATCACAAGAAAGCTGCAAACGTTCGTTAATAGGTGCCTGCGTAATATCTTAAGGATTTTCTGGCCAAACAGTATCTCGAACGAACAGCTTTATGAGATAACCGGCCATGAACCTATTGGCATAACCATACAACGACGAAAGTGGCACACTTTCCGAAAAGGTTACAGGTCCATAGCTAACCACGTGATGAAATTTAATTCGCTTGCTCAGGATGGCGGGATATGCGGTGGTCCTAGAAGTACATGGCGTAGAACAGTCGAGAAAGAAGCACGGCAACTGGGAAAGAGTTGGGGAGAGCTGAGGCACACTGTCAGAAACCGCGCACTATGCCGCGTAGGACGCACAAGGGGTTATAGGACATAAGTAAGTAAGTACGTCACTGGGATAAGTAAAGTCTTATAAAGAGGCATTATTTTTCGGGATAGGGATTAATAAGAAGATTGGCGCAGTTTAGAGGGCTATGCAGCACACAACGCAGAGAGATTTCGTTGAACGAAGATAAAGGGTGTGGTTTTTAAACTGGCAACACTGTTTCTATAGATTATCAATTTGACAGTGGAAAGTTGATTTGTGGTTAGTACATTTTGCCATTTTACGATGAATTGATTAACGCCAGAACAATGTGTGCAAATTGTGTTATTCGGAACGCGATGAATCGTTTTCGCGCCACTTACACTCTAATGTATAATACACATCTCCAAAGACGACAAACAGTGCGAACAGAAGAAGTTATTGCCGTTGTGGACCACAGTGTTGAGGAGAATCCAAATGAGTCGATTCGCCATCGTACGCAGCAATTGGAGCTATGCCCATCCACTTTGTGAAAGATTTTATTGAAAAATCTTGGCTTAAAAGCTTATAAGATCCAGCTTGTGCAAGCGTGGCTCGGTGAACGGGCCAAAAACATGATTCAACTTGATCCCCATTTTCAACGCAAAATTATGTTCTCCGATGACGCCCATTTTTGGATAAATGGATAGGTAAACAAGCAAAATTACCGAATTTTGGAGTGGAGAAAACCCGGGCGCCTTTGTCGAGACGCTTTTACAGTCATTAAAACTCACTGTTTTAATGGTGGAATCGATTCTGGCCAGAATGTTGCCGTCAATGAAGAGCGCTATAGAAACATGATTTCTGACTTCTTTGTTTCTCATTGACGTGACAGAGTTTTGGTTTCAACAAGATGGCGCAACATGCCACACGGGAGCATTTCTAATAGCTGGCTAACTTAGCACCCCTAATTTTCTTCATGCGATCCCACCATTTGACTTTTCGAAAACTCTTATTACATAGAATCAGAAAACGCTCTAGCAGTATTTTAAATTTCACCGCAGCAGTTTTTTGTATATTCTAAAATACTGAAACTGTGACGTGCATCGATAGAAGGTGGTGTCAAGCAGTCTGTGTTTTCCAATTGCCGCGTTAAAGATATTTTTTGAAAAGACGTCCTTAGTGTTTTGTTTATGATATTTTCGATATGTTTGCCCCAGAAGCTTGTAGATACGAATACATTTAGTTTTGGTCAATTCTTCTCTTGAGTTAAGCTACAATGCAAATTGCAATTAGGTATTCGCCCACATGCTTATCAGTTTTTTTTTTTTTTTTTTTTTTTTTTTGCGTAAGTCTAACTAACAAGCTCGCATTGGAATATGAGCTAGTTCCTCTCTCATTAAAAGGTGTTTATAAATACTTAGCCTCAAAACAGTTTTACATGACCTGGTTACCCGAAAACAAACACCCAACTGGGAAGGAAGACAGTCCCGGTCCACTGTTAATCTTCTCAAAACTTATGCGTTGCCATCTCTAAATTGACATATTGAATAGATACCAAACAATCCTAAAATAAAATAAGCTCAGAATATAACAAAGTACCGCAAATGAGGTTCCGTCTACGGAATATCTCCGCCCCATGTTCAACATGGTCGTCGATTGAGTTGAGCTTATGCACTAAAGTTTACCTAGCTGTGCCAAAATAACTAAATAAAATTAAAACACTGTAGTTAATAACTTGTTCATGATTCTATTATGCATTGAAAATTCATAATGGCTACATACTAAGTGCAAGAACGGGTTTATATTAGAGAATATTGCCATTTTTCGCACCCATCTATAGTTACAGCACAAGGAAAATACCGACAGCAATTAAATGCTGCAACAGCTGCCAGTGCAAATATTATAAGGGAATTACTCAACCGTTTTGAGAAGCGATATGTGATCTGCTACGAATAAAAGCCCTCTGGGACTGTTCATAATGAAAAAGCTTAGGCGGCTGTACGACAATATGTCAACCACTGTCCAACTGCGAGTACTTGTCGACCTTCTACTCAATTGGGGATCTCTAGAATATCGATAAGGCGGATTTTAGGACTTTATCGGAAGTTGTTCTCGTACAAGATCCAACTGGCCAACGAATTATTACCATGGGATGCAGAACAACGCCTAGGATAAGCCAACTGATAATTCCGATTTTTTTAACAAATTTTCCATCTAAAAACATAGATATTGAACAGAACCTGCCAGATATATAATACTCTTTGGTGTGCAATTATGGGCAATAGAGTCATGGGCCCATATTTTTTGAATCCACAAACCATCAGTGGTGAGGTTTACCGGACTATGAAGCAGAATATTTCACATCCGGCAGTTAGAAATAACCCTACCATATGGCTCCAGCAGGATGAAACTATAGCATACTCCGCAGAGACGACATTGAAGATTCTTCAAGAACTTTTCGGTGATTGACTTATTTCCAAAAAATGTATATCTCCTTTGGAATTATCGTTCTTCAGATTTGATGGTGCCTGATTTATTTTTATGGAACGGGTAGCTTAAGCAAAATATTGCTGCAGAAATAATAAATTTGGAGCCAGAAATATTACGTGCCGTAATGAAAAATGCTTTAGAAAGGGCCATTACGAGTATATGTAGTAGTCAGTCCAAGTTGGCCCAACTTGTATAAACATCAATAAACCCGGCCACAATTTCTTTAGTTAGGTACTTTTTCGAATTAGTTTAAACAAAACTATTCGTAATTCAGGAAGCAGTATGGCATTCTACGATACCAACCGTTACAGTGTATTAAACGATATTAGCTCCCTATGAGTGGTTTTTCATTGAAAATAAATATAAGTACTTTCAAGAATTTTCGAAATGTAAAATTATTTGAAAACTTCAAGATGAAACTACAATAGCATATGCTGCAAATTCTTGAGGTTCATGTCAAAGATAAAACTGAATTGACTAAATATGCTTGCAACATCTGCTGGTTAGGTTAGTCTGCATATACGGATACACACTCATGTACACGAGCATATGTATGTATCTATATTTACTGTGTGAACGCTTTTTCAAATACCTTTACATCGGTACATAATATCCAGAGAATTTTCTTTTTAAGTCCTTCTAAATGGACTTTTGAAGAAAATTCTTTCAAAAGGGCAACATCATTTTCAACATCTGAAACTACGAGCACTTACACGTTCAAGTATTCTTAGTTGCAGTTATGTAAGTTGTTTCAAACTATTTTTGAAATAAAGTTTTGAAGTAACATTTGAACTCTATCTCGGTATTTTAAAGATTTTCATAGCAAACTTGTTAGATTATTTAACTACAAATAATTCAAATAAGCTTACTGGCTTATAGGGAAAAAAGTTTTCCACAACTATGAGTTAAAACGGAATTCACTTCTGAAATCATTGGGAATATGAATTTGCAAAAGAGGCTAAATACCTTGGAGTGACTTTCGATACAGAGTTAAAGAGAAAGTCGAAAGTTAAGAAAAAAAAGAACCAAGAAGATATGTATGGTTTACTTGGTAAACATTCGTTGGTATCGAAAACAATCTGCTCTTATAGAAGCAAGTGCTAAAGCCGGTGTGGACCTATGGTATACAACTTTGGGGCTGTACCAAGAAAACGAATGCCAATATTTTACAAACTAGAGAAATTGTCCATGCATTGTGGTACATAAGAATTGACGACTTACACCGAGACCTCGGAATTCCTACTATTGAAGACGAAACAAAGAACTTTGCGAGAAAACAAAAAAATTCGTCTCAACGGACTTATTAACAATACAGCCCTACCAGTTTTGGACGAGAAAAACCTTTTGCGCCGTCTAAAAAGAACCAAACCTTTGGACCGAGCGCTATAAAATCAAATAAAACTTCCATTGGAAAATCACCTGCCAAACGAGTCTATTTTATGACAAAAAAAAAAAAAACTGCTTGGTAAGCCGAAACTTACATAGTTGCGGCAATATAAACAAAATGTAGGGAGGTGTTTTTAGAGAGTAAGAGTTTCATACTAACATGAGCACAGGTTTGCAAAATTCATAGTGTCTAATGGAAGACTGTCACCTGCCCTCGCCGGAAAAAATATAATTATTTAAGAAATGCATATTCATGTTCGATAAAGTGACTCATAAATTTATTTTCTCTATATTCGATATTATTATTATTACAGCTTTATTCATCCAATTTTACAATCGCGTACATTACATCCTTATTAAGTTTACACGGCATAATTGAATTCTAATTCAACTTTTGATATAAGCCTCCAACCTATTTGTCCATTCTTTTTTATCTTTGGCTAACAATTTCCATCTTTTATCCATCTTTTTCTAGGTCAGTTGCCTACCAGGTCGTCTATTATCGTCCATTGGTGTCGATTCTGTTGTTTGTGGGGTCCGTCGGTTATCTTGCAATCTTGCAACACGAGCAGCCCAGTTCCACTTCAGTGGCTAAATGACTAGAAATACATGTTTAAAACTGTTCTCTCTCGTATGTTTATGTTACGAATTTTTTTTTTTTTTTCTTGAAACTCTTAGTAGCGATCTTTCCATTGCTCTCCGAGTTATTATACTAGCAACTTGTTTGTAGATTTCGATGGCTCCATGTTTGTGAGCCATATGTCATAGTTGGCAAGATGGTTGAGTCGAATACATAGATTTTGAGGTCCTAGATATGTTGAACTCTAAAATGTTCTTATTCCTTTAAAGTTGATTCCATCCCTTGGCTATCCTATTATCAATTTCCTTGTCTTTTCGGTTTTCTAGTGATATTAATTTGCCTATGATAGATACATATATTCGTTGACGTTTTCGATTTTCCCATTATTTGCTATAATGTCTTCCTTTTTTTCGTTGGACATGGGTTAGGTTAGGTTAGGTTAAACAGGGGTGTGATGGGTATGCCACCACACAGACACTGGGCTCCAAAACGGGCCCATCGCGGTCCCTGCGGAACCAGTTGAATTTGTCTTCAAATGGCAAAAACCTAAACAATCGCCCTGGTGAAGCACCCAATTTTCTTGCAAATGCCAAGAAGGCAAATATCCGTATCTGAAAATTTGAGCTTCTTTTCCTGTCCTGTCAGGATTTCTATTACTATCGTAAGCTTATCCCTGTTTAATTTTATTAACTTCCCAGAACTTTTGCCGTCAAAAGCAGCCACAGAGCCTTGGATACCCTGTATCCTTCAAGACTTGATCACCTTAGGTTGGCAGTTTTTGTGATTTTTTCCTCGATAGCGCCCCTCACTATGCAAAGGGCTGGTTTGATGTTGGCAACATCCCTATTGTCGAGTAGCCTTCCTTTTCTTGCAAGCTCGTCCGGTTGTTCATTTCCTTTAATACCGCAGTGTCCTGGCACCTAGCACAGTCTTACCTGGTTCTGACTGAATAGTGCCTTGAGCACTGTGCGATAGCCCCTGACTGTATCAGAGTTGACGTTGGTTGATTCCATTGCCTGGAGTGCTGCCTGGCTATCGATGTAGATAGCGATATGTCTTTCGGATACCGATCTCATCTGCATTAACTCAGCCGCCCTGGGGACAGACAGAACCTGTGATTGGAAAATACTGCTTGCGTCCGGTGGTCTTATAGACACTCTTCGCTCTAGGTCTTCTGAGAAGATACCAGAACCTGTTCCTTCCTCTATTCTTGAACCATCTGTGTTGCAATTGCAATTTCATTTGACCTGCTTATTGCATTTTTTTGCCAGTCCTCCCTCTCCGGATATATTTTTTTATACGGAATGTCAAAGTCGACCAAGGAAGGAATTTCATCCGTTAGAATTGGATTGCCTGGCAGTAGTTCCATTAGGAGAGTGCCATGTCCGAGACTACTACTCTTGAAGTAATCCAGATTAGTGAGTCGTAACGCACTGTTGCCAGCAATTTTTTTGATCTGTAAATCAAGCGGTGTTAGGTGCTAAAAGGTGTCCCCGTAGGGTATGGAAGCTGTTCTTTGAACCGCAGCTAATTTTCCGTAAATCGTTTTCTTATTTTTTGCTTTCCACCATACTAGTACGCCGTATGTAAGTATGGTTACGGACACTCTGACCGAGTTTTGCCCAATTGAACAGTTTATTTTCCTGCTTACAAGCATTGAAGAATTACTAGAGCAATCTCTCCAAAGTATAGACTCTTTTCTATTTTCCCCACCACTTTTCTACAGATTTTCCTTTCATGTATGCATTCTGTGACTCAGTAAAAAGCCATTACAGCATCTATTCCTAATGTGAATCTCCAATAATCGCTCCAGGTTTTTAAGCATAAATGATGACAGACTTATTGGTCTGAAATCTTTTGCTTATAAAAACCACCTTGACTTCCCTCCAAGCTATTGGTGTGTACCCTATTTTTAGACTGTGTCTAAGAATTCCCATAATTTGTTCGATGGCTACCTCCGGTTTTCTGTAGCATAGTCGGTAGAATACCATCCGTACCGGGAGATTTGCACGGCTTAAAGGACTGAATTGCCCATCGTAATTTTTTCCTCAATAATGTCCTCTTCGAAGACATAGTTGGTGTTAAGAAATATTTCAAGAAATGAATGTGTGGGTTTTATTCAACACATCTCTGTAGACATCAACCCTGAAATTTTATTTTGACAGCGCTTGTCAGTTTGACTTCGGAATGTGAAAAAAAAAAAATAATCAAACACCACAATGCCATCTGTTGGTAAAAAAGAACAAGAAATCTACATTTGAGCCGTCATTTTTCTACTATAATGTAGTTGCTTTGTGTGAACACAAAAAAAAACACCGAATGCAAGCAGCTCACACCTACTCAACCAACTTACATTCATTGAATGAAATGTCATGCAATAATTTACCCATGTAAGTTAAGAAAAAAAATGTTAGACAAAATGTCTGAAATTTAGTCTGACATATTTGTGTCTCGTGGAGACGCTGTATAATGATGAATTCTGACTTGTATTGGGTTTGTACCAGTTCAAGGTCCTAATAAAATTTCGCAATTGTGTCCTCAGATTATGCTTCAGTAGGTGCATATACTTTTATTATAGAATGCTTCGATTTGCCGATTTTTAACTGAAGAGCAGGTATTCTCTCGTTTGATTTCACCTTTATAGCCAAGTAGGCTGCCATCTCTTCTTTCTATTACCTTTTCACCAAAGATTCGAGTTTCCGCAATCCAAGTATACTCCATTTTATTTTTGATAATGTCATTCAAGGTACGTGAATATTGTAGTTTATTAGGATCTGTATCGTTATTTTTATCTTCTCGGTTTGGATTATTTGTATCGTTATTTTCTTTATGCTCATTTTGATAGGGTTCCATTTGGGGGGGTTTTGGGCTAAATTCCTCTTGAGGCGTATTCTTTCCTGCATCTTTTCCGTTCGGTTTTCCTTATTTCTTGTTCCTTGGACTTTGCGTGCCAATACAATATATTATTTTTTTTAGAGAAAAAACTAGGGTATACGAGTACTATTATACCGTAATGCAATAGATTTCAAAAATCAACATCATATCAACATATTTTAATTCCTGAAAATTAACAATTTTTTTTTTTTTATTGCTATCAGAAAATGCTACAGTTTCAAGTAGCGACCTCGGATAGGTACGAAAACGAATAGGATACTGTAGGAAGCAAAAAACAAGGAGCGATGTACAAATAAAAATATATAAAAAAGGAGTACGTGGAGAAGTTGGAAAAACCGTTGATGATATTTAATTCACCTCTAAAGACCGATACTTGCTAGTAGCAGTAGGAAAACGGAAAAAAATTGCGGAAACATTGAAATACATACATCGAAAGTACTCGTACTTCTCAAAGATATCAGTTCTGATTTTATTTTGATCATTTTTGAGGAAATAGGAGAGGGAAAGTCAATCCGAGACAGGACTGAATGGTTTTCCTGTCATTAAGAGAGGTTTGGAGTAGAGTAACTTGCATTTTGTAGTAGTGGCTTTCTTAGTATTGGGGATAAGAATTTTTTTTTTCTATTTGTTATATTTAAATCAAAATCAAATTCCGATATATGACTCGATAGCTCTATAATTATTTTCGAAAATCGAATACTGATTGAATTCTCATTCCAGTACATACAATATGTAGATGGACTCGCATGTTTTTCATAAGAAGCGCCCCATTCTTCCAATATAGTTGTCCGAATTCATGCATACCATGTTTTGATAGCTGCTATATAAATTTGTATTCTATATTGCAAGCCTTAAGAACATATGCTTCAATAACATTTATAAATCATCGAAATTTTTAGTAAAAAATCGCAGTCAGTTTGCTTTACCTTACAGACGTTAACTCCAATCGGCCCGATAAAGAAACAATTGAGAATTTAGTAAACAAATTCGAAGCGACTTATTCACTCCACAATTTCGACGTGCCAGTGTAACGGCGATATGCAAGAAGTAAAGAAAATATTGCGGTTGTACGCAAATTGATTAGTCAATACCGCCATTGATGGATTCCGTGCCATTCTCAAAAGCTGAGCATCTCTCGAATGCGCGTAGTTTATTTTGTGATGAGATTTGTCTTTATGTCCATATACCATCGTATTGACCTAAAGGCTAAAGCCAAATGTTGATTCGCTGACTGGACTCTATTGAAGATGGAAAAAGATCCGAATTTGCACCGAAAATAGCTATTCTCAGTGACGATGAAAATTGTTGTTTAATGGCCTTGTTTATTTTCCGCATTTCGTCAAGCGAGTAGCCGGAGGTGTTCCAATGACATTATATATGAAAAAATTTACTTTTTGGTATGATTTTCATGCCGGAGATTACATTGGCGGTAATTCTTCTGAACTGATGCCAACGAGTCGATTGCAGTCAATGGAGGCCGCTGTCGCCTCATGTCAACCAACTTTTGAGATCAATTGAAACTGGAAAGCTTTGTGGATATGTGGTACTCACTAGACAGTGCATGCGACAACCGAGTTATTGCCCGCCCCACTCAACACACTAAGACGCTTTTATTTTGTGGCTATGTTACGACTTGGAGGCGAGCATTTGGGGCGAAATTATTGGTATATCTGCCAAATTATGTGAAAGATTTTTTTTTAAAGAACTTAACACTCAAGTCTGTATGAATATACTTATAATACCTCAGCATGTGTTAATTGAGTCCGGCGAATCAACTAATGCAAGCGGTTCCGTGGTGGACATTTGAACGATGTCATATTTCGTAACTTATGGTATCATGGTATCAATTATAATTCCATCCAAACGCCTTGGTATTTAAAAGATAAATTGGAGCACATCAAGTTTTCTGGTTAATGCATATTGTATACTTTAGTATACAGTTAGACTATATTTCAATCAGGGTAGAAGACAAAATTCTCAATGCTGCTTAAGGCGTATGTTCGCTTCCCTTCCTTTTGATCATAAGTTCTGCTGTTTAGCCCATGCAGCTGGACTTTCGGTCGACGATTGACTGAAAACAAGATGAACGTTGTTCACTTAACAACAAACAGGAAGCTGACAAATCTAGTTCATCATATTGTTTGAAGGTATCACCATCCGAGTAGAAGATTTCAGTAAGACACGGGGTTTATCTTCAATCAATTCGTCGGTTCGCTGGAGGAACATGCTATGAAAATACATCACTGATTCTTTCACCAAACTATGAAATACGGTCCATCTCGATATACCCTTGTTATTGCCATTAAGGGCTGCACTCTTATAGCTACAATACATATATTCCATTTAAAAGAATGCACTAGACCATGCACTGGACTATCTTTTGACTCTGGTTATGTACACATGCCGTCTGATTCATGCTAATGCGACACTACGAAATCGACTTTCCCTATGCTCAGGAATGGTTTGGGCCAGAATTTGAGACAGGCAGTAAATCTTGTCGAATGACTCCAAAGCCGATCTAGAATGAGGCGCTGGTGTGTTTCTGGAGGACAACAAGTTTAGATCCCACTTCTCGTTAGACAAAGTTGCGTATATCATCTAAGCGGAGATAAATGCAATCTTTCATTACAATGAACTATATTGTGAAGAATAGGTGGAGGGGAAGAAAAATGTGCGCCCATATCAAAGTAGTGCTTAAAGGCCTTTCTAAATCGTCTCAACATTTTCAAACTTTTCAAATAGGGGTGGCCGTGGTGTAGTGGTACTAGCAATCGCTTCTCACTCGGAGGGTCCAGGGTCGAATCCTGCCCATGACAAGTCAGTTTTTCATTTGTGTAATTTGAGTAAAAGGGTATCTAACCCCTTAGGCGCGCGTAAATTATAAAAAAAAAAACTCATAATGGTATTACGAAAAATGAGATCACCAATTAACTTGCTCGAGGGGCTTAGAGAAAAATTTCTCAGGACCCGAATCGGCGTTACGACTGCTTGCATCCTTAATACGAGTAAGGGCTTCCATTGATAGCTGAGTTGAGATTTATGTGAGTGTATGGTATATGATCATACCATCTGCTAGGTGGGGTGCCGCCAAATCAAATGAATTCTTTCCGACGTCTCTTATAGATTAGAAAATTTCTTGCCGTCCCTCAGTAGAAAAGACAGTAGGCTACTTACTGTCGTCGTAACGGAGCCCTATGCTTTTTCTAAGCACTTACATAAGTGTCCTAAGCATTAGTGACACAACATTATCCGACAATTGCTGTGAGAGTAATAACACCGTGGGACACTACCTTTATGATTGTCCGGCCTACACTCGCATTAGGCTGCAGGTACTCGGCGCCGATGTGAGAGTGCTAATACTATAGGCGCTTTATCACTGAAGAGTCTTTTTACAAAAAAAAAAAAAATCGCTCATAGTAAAATTCATACATGAGTGTGTATGAGTGCTCTATTCCGACATATACTTTAAGTTTGATGTACTCGTAGTTCATTCTATCAAAAAGATTAATAAAATATCTACATAGATGTCACACGGGCAATCTGATCAATAATTCTTGTTGCTAACTCTGCTCAATTCATCTTCTGAAAAATTTGATGTTGCTATTTAATTACGAGTAAAACCAATGAGAATTTTTTATTCACTTGTTTGTTTGTATTTCGACGTAGAACCTCTTCTTTAGATTGTCGCCAATTTATCGATGGTGAGGGAATATCTCTCAAGTCCCTATATAAAGTTTGTACTGCTATTGTACTTCTCGTACTCTGACTACCGTAAGACGATCTTTATCAATTATTTCCTTACTTCCGTACTTGACAGACTTGTCCTTTATGCAGTACCGCCATTTCTTTTCGTCGTTTCAATACCAAGTTTCCTTATTTATTTGGAACCGTATTTTCGGAAAATCGAGAAGACTCCTGTTTCGTTTTTCTTTAAAAGTTTTTGAAAGCTGGCTATTAATTAATATACAGTGTGTCCCCTAATTCGTCATTAGGAAATATAATTTAGGAAATGATTCTTGGGTATATTCTATGAAAAAAATCGTTCCACAGTAAGGGTCTATCTCCAATGTTGACAGCATTTATCGAGGATTTAAAAAAAATGCTTACCCTCGTTAACGAAAATTGCTCTGTTAGTACTAATGGTAGAAACTTCGTGTATGACTTTGTTTTTAGAAGAAATACTGGCCTTTGTAAGGGCGTTTAGATAAAGTTAATATCGTGTTTGAGTCTTTGGATATCCAATTTCGAAGCCTGTTCCATTTTCATTGTCCATGCTAATTTTTAACTTTGAAGTCACTTTTCTCCAGAAAATTTCTAATTAACATAACGATTTACTATTTTTTTCTTATGGAAGTAACAATAATAAAAAAAACAACTTTTCATCAAGTTTGCATAAAAACCCATAGATTTTATGATACTTGGGAAAACATGCAGCACGTAAAAAAAGGGATTTATGATTACGAGTATTTACCAACGTTTCTAACAACAGTTGACATTATTCTTAAGAGTGGTTTTCAAAGATTTACTAATTCTCCAATATTTTTGTTAAAATTGCAAAGCTGTTAAAGAGTTTTAAAGAGTGCTCTTTTATCTGACTACCTGTCAAAACTCTCATTTCCTTACCTTGTTCCTTGAAAGTTCTCAGAAAGAGTTAGGTTTCGGGTATGAAGATGTATTTGCAAAAGTTACCAAGCAAAAATGGGACAAAAGATTGGAAAAAAAAATTAGTTATTACGTTTAGGGGCTGTGCAATGGAAGTTCAACTAGTGCGCGACAAAGATACCATGAGCATCCGAACCGACCACTTCCTAGTAAAGTAGTATTTGGAAATACGTATTCAAGGCTTCGAGAAACGGGATCATTTTTAAATACACCATCGAATGCGGGAGCTCCATAGCTAAGAAGGATTTCGGCTGATGAAAGAATCCTGGAAGCTGTTACAACTGATCCATCAATCAGCATCAGACTCTTAGCTTTGCAATTTCTAATGTACTGGATGGAGAAAATTTTTATCCATACCACCATACACCTGTACAAGAACTGATTCCCAATGGTTTCGAAAAGAGATTTGAGTTTACTAACTATTTGCTGGAGCGGAGCTTAGATGACAACAAATTTATTAGCACAATTGTTTGGACGGACGAATCTCAATTTACAAGAGATAGGATCACAAATTTTCATAATTTTATACATGGACTGCGGGCAATCCACATACAAGGAGACATAAATCATTTCAACACAAATTCAGCGTCAATATGTAGGCAGATTTACTTGGAAACAAGTTAATCGGCCCCCTCAAACTACCACCTAGGCTGAATTCTACAAACTATCTGGAGGTTTTGCGAAATGATTTACCAGAAATATTGGAGGACATTCCACTGATTCAACTAGCTTCATCATATTTTCAATAGGGTGGTGCTCCAGCCCGCTATGGTCGTGAGGTTAAGAATTGGCTAAATGATAAATAAGAAGAAATGGACAAAGTTCACTGGCCTGCAATATCTCCTGACCTTACAATATTGGACTTTTTTGTGTGGGGAAGAATAAAAAAATTTGTTTATTCAACCGAAATAGCATCTTTAATTAAAATGGAAGAGCGTATTCTCGAAGCGTCATCAAAAGTGAGGCATCAATAAATATTCGCAGTCAAATCCAAAAACCGACTCTAGCACGCATACTAGGTGGGGTGAAAAGTAATCACCTTGACCGCCAGAATGCGCTGCTACTGCAAAAACTGTTATGGTGCCTTGAAGTCCGTTCATATTTAGGCAGACATGCCAACCTTCAGTGCAATACTGTCTTTAGTTTTGTTTTGACAGCTGATTGTTGTTGACGTGTTTGGCATCATGTTGAGTATGGACAAAAACGATTTTCGTTCTTTTATAAAACATTATTTTTTGAGAGGCAAAACGGCGAAGGAAACAAAAGAAAAGTTGGATAGATATTATGGGGCTAATGCTCCGTCAGATTACACCGTCAAATATTGGTTTCGAGAGTTTCGTGGTGGCCGCAACTCCACTACCGATCAAGTCCGTAGCGGCAGGACCTCCGATGCGGTGGCAGAGGACAAATTCAAAAAAAATACATAAAATGATGTTGGCTGACCGGATACCACAGATACCACAAAGATTAGTACTGAGCGCACACGCCATATTTTGTGTAATATTCTGCATTGACTGCTGGGTGCCGCGCATGCTCACTCCTGACCAAAAGCACGAACGCGATAGTACTTCGAAAGAGTGTTTGGACTTGCTGATGCGGAATCGGGCGGACTTTTGGTATCGATTGGTAACTGTTGATGAAACTTGGATCCTATATTACACACCAGAGAACAAAATGAGTGCCCGGCAATGGACTGAAGCCGGCACGAGTGCTCCGAAGCAGCCGAGGGAGGCTCGATGGGTCGGAAAGGTTATGGCGTCGGTTTTCTGGGATTGTCATGGCATACTCTTCGTGGACTACCTCGAAAAAGAAAAAACCATCAACAGAGAGTATTACTGTACATTATTGGAGCGATTGAAGGCCAAAATCGCTGCAAAACGGCACAACCACGGCTAAAATCAATGACTTACGGCTCCTATTGCTGTCGCTATCCGATTTGGCTCCCTCGGACTATTATCTCTTCCTAAACCTCAAAAGATGGCTCATCAATAAAAAATTCAGCTCACGCGAGCAAATCATCGACGCCACGGAGGAGTATTTTGCAGACCTTCCGGAAAATTACTTTTCGGACGGGATCAAAAAGTTGAAAAATCGCTGGAATAAGTGTATCAAGCTAAAAGGGGACTATATTGAATAAAATAAAAAAAATGTTCATTCCCAAGGAGGTTATTTTTCACCCCACCTAGTACAAAACTAAGGAGGACACTTTGATCACCTGCTATAACTCTTTTGTACACACGTACAAATTTTAAAACGTTATGTTGATTAGGCATTTTCTGAAGAAAAGTGACCTCAAAGTCAAAAATTAGCATGGACAACGAAAATGAGACGGGCTTCGAAATTGGATATCTAACGACTCAAACACGATATCAACTTTATCTAAACGCCGTTACAAAGACTAGCATTTATTCTAAAAATAAGTCCTACATGAAGTTTCTACCATTCGTACTGACAGAGCAATTTCCGTTAACATGGGTCAGGGTACACCAAAGTAAGCCTTTTCTTAAATCTTCGATAAATGTCATTGATGTGTATTCATATGGGTTCATTTCCACGATGCGGCACTTTCGGAATACAGATATCCGACCAAAAGTCTCAGGACGCTAGCTCCGCAGGCTCATCTTTGCTATCGCCTTTTATCAAAAGAGCAGGAATGAGTTTCAAAATGCTGCCACACAGCGAAAATTATTCATTCGAAGTGCTATGAACAGATCTTTTAAATTTATGCTATTTATTGTTTAATTTATTTATTTTAAGTTAGTTATGAAGATATATAGATAGATGCGTATAACTTTGAATTACACTTCATTAAATTTATATTATTTTATATCGTTTGTGCAAAATTAGAATGATTGAGTAGAATTTTCGAAAGATACATAAAACTTGTCAAAATAATTTGGTTCATTCACGGATGATTGATGATTTACATTTTCATAAAAAATAAAAATAAAAATTGTTAATTATTATAAAATAAATAAATAAAATGGAAAATGGAAAAAGTTAAATCACTTATCCCGATTCAATATCTCAAAACAATGAATTTTTTTTTTTTTTATAATGGGCGCGCGCTCAAGGGGTTTGTATACCTTTAAGGTGATTGTTCACAGCGCGGGCAAAGGAAATTTAGGGAGGAAGAAAAGAGAGGTACCGATGTACATTGTTTTTAAATGTTTGCAAGTTATAACGACCAGGAAATACAGAGATCGGCAGGGCATTCACGATATTTTAGATTACGTCCGAAAATGGGCTTGAGGGTATACTGATGAGCATTCATAGCGAGACGGGTGTTACGGTTGAAAGTTTGCATGGACGGAATGCTACTGGCGATTTCAGTGGAGCACTGGTGGTGGAAATAGCGATAAAACAAAGTGAGACACGAGACATTTCGTCGCTGTTCGAGGGTGTCCATTGATTGACTGCAGGTGCAGAGATGTTTTAGTAGCACCTGATCAGATGTGGGCATTGCACTCCAATTTTGGGCGGATGAATGCCTTATATATTGAGGCCAGATCAGAGGGGGTAAAATATTTCTTACATCGCTTGGGGAAACCTAGACATTTCGCAGCATTTTTGGCGATATAAAATATGTGGTCATTCCAACGTAAGTTGTCATTGACACACATACCGAGAATGGAAAATTTTTCGGTTTCGACGATGCAAGTGCCATTCATAGATAATGGCTGGGTGTTTAAATTTCGCTTTAAAGACAGCAGACAGCATTGTATTTTGGAAGCATTAAATTCCACTCTGTTGATAGTTCCCCAATTGGGTATGCGGACATACGCTGCCGTTCTCGTTCTACAGCCGAAGAGCAGGGCCGTGAGTCCGGAAACGAATATGAAAAGCAGAGAGTACTGTCATCAGCAAAGGAATATATTGGATTAGAAGTAGCAGACAAGAGATCGTTAATGAAAATTAAAAAGAGTGTCGGAGACAGAACAGAGCCCTGGGGCACACCAGCATTTATTTTGTGAATATCAGACTTGAAACCGTCCAAGACAACTTGAATTGAACGTTCCGAAAGGTAATTTCTAATCTATTGAAGAAGAGAGTCGTCGATCCCAAATGCACGTATTTTCAACAAAAGAGCTTGATGCCAAACTCTGTCAAATGCCTTAGAAATATCAAGTGCAACTATCTTGCTTTCGCCAGATTGATGTACGCTTTGGTTCCACTTTTCGGTAAGACATGCCATCAAATCACCAGTGGACCAGTTGCTACGAAAACCATATTGGCGGTCATTGAAAAGTTTTCGTGTTTCGAGATATTTCATGAGCTGACGATTTATCAGCGTTTCCATGACCTTGGAAAGAAGGGACGTAAGTGCAATGGGTCTGTAGGAGGAGAGAGAAGATGATTCGCCTTTTTTAGGGACGGGCTGGACAAATGCTGTTTTCCATCTACTCGGGAAGAGTCCTAAAGACTAGGATTGATGGAAAAGCTTACGCATTGGTCTTGCCAGCGTGGAAGAACATATCTCCAGAAGAAGGGGAGATATACCATCTGGACCAGCGGCTTTATGTTTGTTGAGATCTTTAAGTACTCTTGCTACTACACGAGTGCGAAAATAGATTCGTCCAATTGAAGATTCGACGCACTCAAGTGTAGGCGGAGACAAAGCACAATCTGGGAGTGTTGAGCTGGCCGCAAAGTGTGCAGCAAGTAGATTGGCCTTGTCCAAAGAGCTGGCAGCTGGAATGTCATTGTAAATGAGCGTTGGTATGGAGGATGAGGCGGAATTTTTAATGTTTTTGACGAACGACCAACAATTTTTACTGCCTTTGGGACATTGCAGTATTTTTTGCCTCAGTTTTTGGTCGTATAGGAATTTTACACGCTTAAGAATGGCGTTGCAGTCATTTCTGTCTCGTTTGAACTTTTTTCGGTTTTCCTCTCTCGGGTTGGTCTTATAGTACCGAAAAAACATTTCTCTAACCCCGACGGCCTCTTTACAGCTCGAGTCGTAACATGCCTTTTCTTTTGGTTTGATACTCTTCATCCGATGAGGAATAAAGGATCTCATTCCAAAAAGAATGGTGTCTGTAATCATATCAGCAGCGGCATTCACGTCGTTATCGAGGAAGCATAACGACCAGTTAAAATTCCTAAAGAAGCTGTCAAGATCGCTCCAGTTGGCTTTCTCGTATTGCCATACGGTTCTTTTAGGAATTTTTTCTCTAACTGTGTGGTCGGTGTACGAGAAATTAGCTGATATGACACAATGGTCCGACGAGCCTAGAGGGCAGAGCACATCAATGGTGTACTTATCAGGGTGAGAAGTTAAAAACAAGTCCAGGGTGTTGGCGGTATGACTGGTATTCGCGTTGGCTCATTTACAAGCTGCGTTAGGTTGTTTTCCGCAGCGAAGATCTCAACACACCGTCCTTCGGGTGTTGTCTGTCCAGAATGTCGAAGCCACCCAGAATTGTGTATATTGAAATCGCCCGTAATAACGATTTCAGTATGAGGATATAGGGATATAATTCTTTGAATGGAGTCAGACAGCGCATCAAACTCGTTAAAAGTCGAATTGCTGTCCAGTTTGGGGCTTCTATAAATAAAGCAGTAGTGGATAATTTGCTTACGGAGATGGAATTTTAACCACATGAAGTTGAATTCCGGATTGGAACATGGATCACGTTGTGGTGGAGTTTGGTAAGCTACATCACTACGCACATAAATGGCGAGACCGCGGTAAGAGAAGAATAATGGCACTAGTTCGTAGCCAGGTAGCTTCAGATCAGAATGATCTGAGAGGTGTGGGCGGGGATCAAATTGTTGTAGGTGTTATGCCCTTACAACAATATGAAACAGTGCACCAACAAAATTTTCACTCACAACCCGCTATCCATCAGTTCTTACATACACTCAGCCACTGCCCGTACCGTATGGTAAATACAGTAACGGCAGTGGTTGAGTGCAAGCAACAGTACTTCGACTATGAGCGGGAGAGGTGGGATACCCGCACTGTACTTTTTTTTTCTCACTGCACTGCACTTTTTGTTTTTTTTTTTTTTTGACAGCACACAATAATATTGCGAGTGCACTGGTTGAGTTGTACACTCGACGGTGGTCGACTTATATGCCTGCCATATAAAGTCATTTCACATTTTTCATCCGGATATGTAGCTTGAAATTATGTCAAAATACGATGGTTATATGTAGAGGCAGCCAAACTCGTATCTAGATACATATACATACATTAAACATACATACCATTTATAGAAACGTATTCTTGTATACATAAACCAAAAACTAAAGACAGTTATATGTACATATAGTGAAGTGAAGCTCTTTCTAAAGAAGAGAAAAAAAAGGATTTGAGTAACGACTTAATAAACACAGAATTCTAACCAAAGCTGCTGCGCAAATTTCCAAAGTCATTGTCCCAAAAATATTTTTTTTAGCTCTGGTATGTAATTAATTGCACATTGTGCTGTTGTTTCGATAGCATACATTTTTCATAAGGAAATTGGATTTTAAGGGAATACAATTTACTCATGCTGTTGCAAGCAATCTGGCAAATTAAACTTCAGCTAGTTTTGGGGTGGTGTCCCCAATTTTCAATGACAATGCGAAGGGTGTTTTAACAGTTTTTCTTGATTACAAAACAAAATTGGGTTACGAGTAAGCACATTCGCATCATGGATGGAGCAAAGACTCTGCACATTATTTCAAAAGGGCAGCTCCAAATAAATAAAGAAACATGGTGGTAGAAATATGACAAGAAAGTGAGGCTAAGGAACAAAAGGTTTGCCTTTCAAGCATGGACTAAATAAAGCGGAAATAGCAAAAACCGATAAAGTGAATCTCGAGTTAGACTATGAGATGAACATATAATAAAAGTGGACGCTAGACAAAGTGACATAACAAAAGAGCCCCAGCAAACGAGCTAATATAAGCATTTTTAGGACTGCTGTAAAAGGAAGAAAAAGCTCACATGAGTTGCCTGCTAACAAAATATGCAATAGATATTACTTAACTAAGAATTTATGCGCAGTACTAATGTACCGGGTGTCGCGCACGATAAAAAAGTTAACGAGGAGTAAAAAGAATGAACCGGCGGCCTACAGTCGGACCAAATCACACATCCTCTCTGAAGTGTTTTACAATAATTCAAAGCCCTGGATTTAAATGACTAGTGAGAGTCGAGAGAAGCGATCGGATGTCTAACCAGTGCAAGGAGAGTTTTCCACTGTATAAAAGCAACTGCGACCCGAGAAATTGCAACAAATATTGTTCGGTGAAACTATTAATTTGGGACCTATAAAAAAGCAAGGCTTCAGTCTAAATGACTGTTCTAGCTTATTTTATTCTCTCTTATCAGAATAATTTAACCAATCCCTCACTGAGGGTTTTTGTTTTCTAGATTATTGGAAGATCTCTACGACAGATCCAGTCTTCAAAATCTGGGTCCAGACATCTTGTTTTAAATTATAGAATTGTCGGTCATTCCAACATTTTTAGAAAGCCTTAAACAACATGTCAGTAAGTACCAACATGGCTTTTGGAAAGGTAGACCAACTATTTCTAATTTAGTGGAATTTACTAACTTCTGTATTAATTCGCTAGAATGCCATAAACAGGTCCATGTGGTCCACACAAAATTTGTTAAAGCGTTTAGTAGAGAGAACACAACAATTCCTTTGGAAAAGTTGAAGGTCTGTGTATGGTTTGCTGTAATGGTTTAAAACTTATTTACATGGCAGAAAGTGATGTTTCGAGGGAAATTATTGTTTCCTCTCCTGTTTCAGAAGGCAGCCATCTATGGACTTCTCTGTTTTTACGTTTTATTACTGATCTACCGACTATGTTAGAACATTCTAATTGTGTAATGTATGCAGATGATATAAAATTGTTTGCCAAAATATCAGCGCTAAATAATTGTGTAATGCTATAAAAAGATTTAAATTTTTTCACTAAGTGGTGCAGCTAAGCAACTTAATGGTTATCATCGACAAGAGCGCTTACATGAACTATCATAAACGTTTTTCCAATAGGGACTTGACAATATTGAATTTAATTTGTTAACGCACTCTTTCACTAATCATCAAACTGACAATTTATTCAGTAAACTCAACATTTTCATCGTGGTAAAGTACACGAACGAGCAACATCTGCAAATTATAAAATTTTTTTACCGAAATTCGGACTCGGTGACTGCAACTTTAAGAGTGTTAAATCCAATTTTCGGTCGTAATTCTCGCCCTAGTAGACAGGCAATAACAAGTTTAGTGCAAAAATTTGAGTCTACATATTCGTTGTGTGATGTTGCCGTGCCCGTGAGACAGGCGTTCAGGCGTCCGTAGCAAACGATCCAAATCAGTCAATTCCACGGAGTTCTCAAGAATTGGGCATCGCTCACATTATGGTGACTCAAGAATTGAATCCGATGGACTATTTGAAGCGACGTACGTACGTTATCCGATTGGGTTCTGGAGAAGATGCGCCAAGATGATGAATTTCATCGCAAAATCATCTTCAGTGACAAAGCGAATAAGCAAAATATGCGTTATTGGTCGGGTAAAAATCCACATGTGCCTCATGAATCACCATTTCATCCACAAAAAATAACTGTTTGGTGCGGTTTTCATGGCGGCGGCGTTATTGGGCCATATTTTTTCGTCGACGATAACGATCGTCAGGTTACTGTGAATGGTCAGCGTTATCGCGCCATATCACCGATTATTTTTGGCCCGAATTGGAAGATATGGACTTGGACGACATGTGGTTTCAACAGGATGATGCCTCAAGTCACACAGCACACGCTACAATCGATTTATTGAAGAGTAAGTATGTGAGCGTGTTATCTCAAGAAATGGGCCAGTCGATTGGCCGCTTGACTATTTTCAGTGGGGCTACGTTTAGCCATTGGTTTATGCCAACACGCCGACGACGTTGGAAGAGCTCAGAGCCAACATTGAACGCGAAATAGCGGCCGTTTCGGCCGAAATCTGTGGCCGAGTCGTTGAAAATTGGGTCCAACGTCCAACATCTATATGTTGTATGGATGTGCCTGTACCCAAATCTATTTTTTTTTAGAATTTCTGTCCGTTTGTCTATTTGTCCGAGCATCACAAAAAAAAAACTACTAATCCGATTCTAATGGGGTTTTCACTGTTCAATAGCCTGTTTCTTAACTTACAAACTGCGATATGTTGGGAATAGCGCCGGAGTTACAGTTAAAAAAGCATTTCAAAATAGGAATATTTTCAAAGTTCGAACTACTGCAATATTACATCCGGTGTACACATATGTGCAAAACAAGGTTTTGTTTTTAATGCTTACTGGTGTATCATCGGTTTCAATGATCATTGCTGGGTTGTAATTAGATTTTTTATAGTAAATAAATCTACTAGTATTAATGGGTGACAGCTTAAATTTTTTTAATATGTCTAGCACTTTACGACGAATTAAAATTGAATGTAACTGGATACACCGTTTTTGAGTAGTCGATGTGCAAATGTAAAAAAATTTTAAAACTAAAGGGTCCGCCATCGAACGTTTTTTTTTCAACTAGTACTTATTTCGGGAATGGTAATACTTAGCTCATGTCTCATTTGACAGATAATTATTTCTATCCTTCCGGTTAATAATGGAAAATAATTTCATTCAAATGGCTGCCTCGGCTGGCCATGCAGTAGCCTACACGATCGGTCCAATTTTTAAGCACATTATCGATTGTGTGCAGCTGTATTTCACCAATGGCTTCATGAATATTGTCCTTTAAAGCGCCAATTGTCTCTGGCTTGTCGGCGTAATACTTATCTTTTACGGCACCCCACAAATATTAGTCCAACGGTGTCAAATCGCAGCTCCGAGGTGGCCAAACGATATGCGATCTTCAAAAACAGGGCGCAAAACATCGAGTGTAGCTTCAGCTGTGTGGCACGTAGTTTCTTTCACTTTTTTCACAAGATAACGAACATATGGAGCTGACGATGCTTCCCTTCTTTCAAAATCCGTACGCAATTTTCGTACACATTCTGCAACATTACCATGATTTTCAAAGTAATGTCGCAATAGTTCCCAGCATTGTTCAAGCATACGCACAACCATATTCGTTCAGCGGAAGGATAAAACTAATTACCTGTCAAATCAGACATGAGCTAAGTGTTACCATTCACGAAATAAGCACTAGTTGAAAAAAAAAACGTTAGATGGCGGACCCTTTATTTAGTAGTTTGAATAGTAGTGTGGAATAACGGGATAATTTATGAATTTTGACGTCAAAGAAGTCACAATTTCAAACGAATGTGGACGCAGATAGGATGTTTTCATCTCTAATTCATTCTAACTTCCCTTACCAGTTCAAATGACCCCAATTCCTCGCCATCCTCTGTTTCGCCATAACACTGCGTCTCCACGAGACACAAATATGTCAGACTAAATTTCAGACATTTCGTCTGACTTTTTTACTTTTAACTTAGGTGGACAAATTATTACATGACATTTCATTCTGTGAGTGTAAGTTGGTTAGTAAGCAACTACATTATAGTAGAAAAATGACGGCGTACATGTAGATTTCTTGTTCTTTTTTACCAACAGTTGGTATTGTGGTGTCTGAAGTTTGCCACACTTTGTTTTTTATTTACAGTTCATTCCGAAGTCAAACTGACAAGCGCTGTCAAGAAAATGTCAAGTTTGATATCTACAGAGATGTCTTGAATAAAAACCAGATATTTATTTCTTGAAATATTTCTTGTCTGCAAACTACCCGTCTCCACTGAACATTTTGATTTGATGAAAATTTTCTTAACACCAGTGATGTGTCGTGGAGATGCGGTGTAACCCTCAACAAGTTGCAGGGCCATACGCTAAAAACGGTCGCTGTAATTCCCTGAAATCTTGTTTTGCCCATTACCAACTTTATGTCGTCTGTTCGGGACGAATCACATCATTTAGGCTCCCGAGAACCAAACAAGTAATTATGCAGAGAAACTTTCATTTATAGTTAACTCCATACCCTTTGGTATATTTTGATTCCCTCCGGCAAGCAGAGAAGTGAATCACTTCACTGCCAGTGTCTCTGTTCACTGAACCTGGCTGTGAGTGACCTCTAACCAGCGAATTAAAAATACCAATGTAAATTAAATAAAAATTAATTCAACAGTTACATTGGACTTAACTTTGCTTAAGAGATCTCTTTAAACGAAAACTAAACACGATTTTAGTTGCCTGCAGAAATGTTTGTCCTTCGGGATTGAACGCCGGACCGTCCAATATACTACCATTTGTGCCACGGCTACCCACTAAAATTCTTATTCACTGAAAGCCTATGTAACATTTGCCTCCTGATTGTTTAACCTGCAGAGACTTTTATCAATTATTCACTATACCAGCACGAAAGCAGTCGCGGGTATAAGCATTAAATATCGAATTAAAATATGCTAGTGAGTCTTAGACAGTCGACAATATTATTAAGTTACATTGCAGTGCAGTCAATGCGATTCAAAATGTATGGGTCGTGATGGAGCAATACTGCTTAGCGCATTGTCTCCATCGATGGCATTTTGTATGAACGAAGACATTGATTATATTTTACATCATGAAGTACCCTTCTGGTAAGTTTTTATAGTTAGATAAAGGCGGCCGAAGATAAAGGCTTACGAATCAGTCGTATATTTATGCCAAATATCTGAATTGTAGGATTTTCCGAACCCACAAACCCAACTCTTATTTATCAATTTAGAAGAAGACTCTGTCATCGAGTTATCGTGTTTATTTGTTTAAATGGTGGGAAAACTCCGCAAAATGGTATTTTTATTCAAAGGTTTGTTATGCATGACAGTCTTTTGTCAGCTTATAACATATGGATCGCCATATGTGACGATATATGAGAAGCACTCGTATAAACGAATAATGACAGCCACGGAAATTATAATTATATAAAGATATCAGCGCTTGTACCAAACTGTGATCTAATAAGGAGTACGCTCATTCGCGAAAGTTTCCGCGTTATGAAACTGATAGTGGATAAAATTCAGGCTTAATAAATCAGTTGGAAGTTGGACGTTTGGAGCTCGTCGAAAAATCTGGTCTAAAAAGCAATAGAGAATGAAGCTCCAGCCAATGTACGAAGAAGAAGATGAAAGAAAAGTGATTGGATCACTCAAATGCATTAAAAATTATCAAACTCTTGGCCTCATTAACCAAGTGATCCGAAATAGAGCAGCCTGTATAAAAGGTCCTCAAATTTAGCCTGCCACAATAATCATAAAACAAGAGGATGAAATGTACATGTTTCACTAATTATACTATTAAAACTATTATAGTATAGTACCTGTTTTTTTTTTTCCAAAAATGCTCAGAGGTAGAAAACACAATTGCTTAACATTTAAGTTCGAATACCTTATTGAAATCAGTTGTTCCTTGCTAAAGTCAGTAATGCTGACATATATTATGTGTTCCACAGCTTAAGAGAGCCGTTGCCGATTGTGGTTTGGGCCTATCATTAAACTCGGACAAAATAAAGGAAACTATGTCAATAAAATACGATGTTGATACTAGACTTTCATGAGACCTTTTTATAGATGCCTGCAACAGCTTTCAGTCCTGCCTGCTTCACACTCTGATTGGAAAAAGGTATATGTACAATAGCAAACAGTGTGAGCCATATAGAGAAATAAGCCTCCTCAAACTGATCTGTGTTTATTGTCTCTCTGAAAAGAGGGAGACTAAAAGATCGGTAAAAGGTGAAATAAATCTCAGGCTAATTAGGGAGTTGACCGGATAGTTCTGTAGTTCCACCAAACTAAATAAAAATATATGAGCTTGGCCTAGATAAGACACAATACAAACGTTTCCGCGAACAAATCAAACAGCTCAAATCAGTAGTTGCACAACCGATAATCTTATTGTAGTTACTTTAGTACCTAACAAACCAGCGGCAATGTTACTGCTTCAATTGTAGCCCATTTACAAATTTATTTTACTTAAATTTAGCCCTCTTACAGACAATATGCTGTCAAATAATAGACGGTAATTCAAAAATTCGTATTGGGTAGGAAGGCAGCAGACGGAAAAGACCAAATCAGCTGTGATTTTTAATAAGGTAAAATTGGAAATAATGAATAACCTATTGTTATACGATCTTCAATCAAAATGCCACTTAGTTTCAAGAAGTTAAATTTGGACTACACCAGGGTAGAGTTCAAATTCAAAGTGCTTAAAATATTCGGAATGACGTGATAATAATTAAAAAAGCACTAGCGCTAAACGATATTTAGTTCTCATAAAAAGAACGATTATATGTAATTTCTTGGGGGTATATCCTTACTATAATATACTTAACAATTGCTGTAGTAATATATAATATAATATTTGATGTTTACTTATATTAATCCAAACAAGTCTTCGTTCGTCCACAGATACTGACAATCTTGCTCTTTTAGAAAACACCCTTTTTCTATTATAGAAAGTATGAGAATCATTGTGCAGGCAGTTAACAAGGAAATATTTAACTTTGCCTAATCTCTTAAGCAGATCAAAAATGGAGGTTATCTGCTAGAGGAACGAAAAAGAAAGGATGTTTTCTTAAGAGCTATAGCCATTGTTTTTAAACAATAACGACAGGAATTTGGTTTGAATCAGAATTCTTTATTTATTATGACATTACATATGTTTTGAATACGATTTTAAGTATTTGGCTTCCTCGGCTGTTTTTGACAAAGCGCACCTGTCGGTCAAATTTTGGGCCCTGAATACTGTCTTTCAAGGCCTGAATAGTTTACTGGTTATCAGAATAACGAAAGAAATAATGGAGTAGCGTCGAATCTCATAATTCACTATTTTATTTCGCAATCTAATGTTTTTGTGGAAACCTTGTGTCATCGTGCTGGAACCATATATTATCTGGATCAATGTCAACAATAATTTTGAAGAAATAATCACTGTAATGCGAGGACCGGTCTCATTTTTAAAAAGACCTATGGCTCCACCAGCATGAGGATCACATAAATCTCTGGATTTGCCTTACTTCAAAAACCGTTGTCAATTTAACCAAAAATGAACTTCGTTACCAATCACGATTTTTAGATACAAATAAGGGTGGTGTTCATAATAGTTAAGCGCCCAAGACGCAAAATCCCGTCGCAAGCCATAGTCTCGTGGTTTTAACTCCTGATTAGCTGGATTTTACACTGGTGTGCGTTCAGATTCTTTTGCAAAATTTTAGATAAAGGCTAAACTATTGATATTGTAGTTTTTTCTGTACATCATGTAGTGTATTTTCTACGAAATTTATCCACAAGTCGAGTCAATGTGACGACCAAAAATTATATATTAGTTTAAAGGTAGTTTCAGATAACTTTAAATAGTAGGATATAACTGGTAAATCAATATTGAACATTAATGTCAAAGAACTGTCAAAGATGACAGCACGGGTGAAAAGTTATCTCTATTGAACAATCTTTCGGGTACGTAAATAAACAAAATGGTAGTTTCTGGCGCTCGGAAAACCATTATTGATTCATACATCCCAAACAAAAGTGCTATGTGGTGTGGTTTGTGTACTGATGGCATCATCGGGCCATATTTGACGATTGAGATATTGATGGACTTTTTCTTCCCCAAATCGGATGAACTGAATGTGATTTATAATTTACAACAAGACTGCACTACGACATATGCATTCCATCAATCGTTTAACTTATTTCGAACGAAATTCGAACATCGAATTATTTCGTTTAGAGGAAATCATACGATTTAGCTCCGCTAGTCTTCTCTTTATGGTATTATTTGAAAAATGAGGCTTACGCCAATAATCCAAAAACAATTCGAAACCTCAAGCACAAAATTTGAATTGAACTGAGATCAAGGCCTTCGACCAGCTAATTTTCCAAAAAATCATCCATATATTTGACCTTCGTCTGATGGCCTGTAATCAAAGCCTTGGTGGTTATATGAACAATGCTGGATTTATTATTAAGTACTTAACAAAAACCTCCACACTATCTGTTTGCTCACGATTCAGATATGTTTATTTGTAAACCTTTATACCACAAATATAGTTGCGATAGAACTATTAGCTAACTAACTTTTATCATATAAATATTAGCCTTACTGTGGAGTGCTGCAACCAATTCACTACTTTTGTTTCCGCCATCTGTTCAAGAATTATTTATTTTTATACATAAAGTATGCATATAAAATATGTAAACTAAGCAATTGTATTAATTATAGAAATATATTGTATACTTCAGAAACAACATTTTAAAGAATAAGAAAGTCCATCCAGTTCGAGAAAAGCAATTTCTTAATGAAAAGCGAATAATTATGTCTTTAAATATGTAAAGGGTGTCCCAAAATGTACGCAAGATTTAATTTACATTTAATGTCCATATGCAAATTTAAAAATAAATCTTTGAATATTCCGACGCAGTTTAAACTAGCTTTTCACAAATTTCTTAAGATCATTTCTCAGGCTGGTAATTGGTTATTAAATTTCATTGGGTCGTTACATAAACAGTCGTACTTAATTTAAGACACACCATTTTTCAATTATACAATAAAAGTTTTCTTTTGCGTCGTTAACTACGTGATGAAAATTTCAAATGTGTAAAAGTCCTTCATAAAATAATGAAAATGTTTTCTTTGTTTATTCCCTTTCATTTTAATCGATCGTTCTAAGTGCATATACAATAAAACTTACTCGTATATACATAGTTACGTAATGCTATATAGTCATCCAAGTAACAACCCCCAAGTAAGTAACTACTTTGAACTCCCCATGAAAAATTGTTTCACCCACTGACAGAGTACGAATCAACAAAAAATCAATTACTGTCACCTCCTAAGTTGGTATCCGAGTACGAGTATATAACATTTTTCTCCTATATACTTATTCTCCTTTTCCATAGGTTCGAATACCAGGACACCATTTGTATTTTTTTCCTATAATAAACATGGCGTCTGTTTCGGTTTTTGACGTCATACTCGTACAATCGAATCAACACTATCCTTGATCTTTGCCAAATATCAAGAAAACTATTCCAATGGCATAATAAAATTTCGATGACGTCCTTAACTACAAGTATCTGGATAGTTTTGTTTACTTTTTTACGGATGAAATGAAAATCTAAGTCGAAAATTAAATGTAATAGGTATACTCGTATATGTATGTATGAAGAATATAATGGAGAAAACCCCCCTTTAGAGGAGGCAGAAGCTCCTACTCGAATCGTAAAACTTGAAGCCATCTTGAAATGAAATCGTGCGCAGTGTACATATAAAATCTATTACATTTTCTGTATGAAATGGATGGGTACATACGAAAGCACAAGTGAAAAAGAGGGAGGCAACAATTCGAATGATGATGTTCGAAATTCGAACTTTAAATGAAAATGATAATATCTGCTCATATACGAGTAGATACTATCTCCACTTATTCTTCTTAAAATTAAATTTTGTAGTTTATGTGAAAATAGCAGTAGGAAACAAGATTATTTGTTGTTCGAAAAAGGTTTTCAGTTAAATGTACAATATGAAAAGCTTATGTAACCACTTACCGTAAGCTGTAAGTCTCCCAGTCCTGTCGGACAGTTTATAGTTGTTTGGATTCAGCGACATTTTCTCCTCTGAAATTTTCGAAAAAAGAAAATTTTACATTAACCGTTAGAAACAGACAAATCAATTAGAATGCAACGCTATGTTGGATGATCAAAATTAAGAGAACAAAAGAAGTATGTTCGAATTCAAAGCAAATGCAGTGAAAAAGTGTGAATCGCCATTAATTTAAAAAAAATAATAATAATAATAATTGTTTTTTCTTAAAAACATACAAAACAGAAAACCGATTTTTATTCACTTAAAAAGAATCTTTTGAATTGAAGTGCAAAAACAACGTATGTACGCTACAAACTGACAGGAATAAATAAAATTTAATGTTTGCGGATATTGTGAACATGCATGCGCTTCTATGGTTTTGTTATACATCATGACCCACTTCTCTACTAATACGAGTACACAAGGACACCTGAAGGTTATGATCATGTCCTTTTCATGGTGGTGTCCGTTTTCGGAAATTAAAATCAAAACTGCGCATTCTCACACCAAGTCGAGTGGATAGTTTTTGTTGCGACTGTATATACGAGTAGGCAGTGAAAAATGGAATATTCAAAAGCATTGCCAATTTAATTTACGTAACACGTAAAAGATGGCGACACACGCTATATATATTTTCGCTATTTTCTATAATCAAATATTTACAGGGTTTACATACAATTAGATTGAAAAAATTATTTAATATTTTTGTAATTATTTTCTTTTATTTTTATTTTTTTTTTTATTTTTGAAGAGATAGTAAAGAATCTTACCAATAATCTTGCGGAGATCTTCGATGTATTGCTTTAGGAAAATCAGTTTGACTGTTTTTCGAATACAAATGTGGGATTGAAAATTTCAGAGAAACAGAAAAACTCCCTCTCGCGGTGGAGTTTAAGATTAATTAAATCAAATTAAAATTAAATTGCTTTCACACTAAACAAAAATATACGATTATATCTACAACTAAGCACACAAGCTACGTATTACGAGTAGGTATAAATGGCAAAATTTTTATGTGATTTGGGTGCAAAAGAAAGCCACCACGAGTGTCTAGTTTTCTAGTTCTCTGATGGAATGCGTGTGACCTTTAATGTGGGAAAAATACAAAAGAAAAAATTACAAAATGTATCGAGATATATTGTAACTTTGTGTTATTTTTTTTTTTCTTTTTGTAAATCTACAGAACGTTTTTTCTTTGAACAATTTTGTTGTTTTTCAAATCTCACTTTGAACTTTTCTTTACAGCTCCAACCAAATAGCACACTTTTAACTCTGTTTCGGTTTTTTTTTTTTATCAGTTAGGTACTTAAATTTTTTATATATTTTGCACAACTTTTTTTTTTAGTGTCTCTCTGGGGGAGATATACTTGGAATAAGGAATGTCTTCTTTGTCAGGACGGACAAAATAGAAGAGAAGCAGCTTCACTGTCTGACGACCTGCGGAGCTATGCAGGAATAATATTCGCTTGGAATGCTTGTCCAAGTATTTTTGGTGGAGGATATTTCCTCTGAAGTTTGGGGGCGGATGACACTCTCATAAAAGTGTCCTTAGAGGGCTGCTACTCATACAAAAATCCACAAACACATACACAGAGATGGTGGAATACTTTGTTTTCTTTGTTTGGTGTGTCCTTTTTAGGGGATGAATGACGTCATTGATGACATTTAAGTATTACTCGTACACTTTTAGCCCTCCTCCCCCTCCCAATCAAACTTGGTATAATATGAAGGCGGAGCTTAATTCGATTTCAATCCAAGGCCCATGGAGAGGAGCGTTCGATGGGGAGCGTTTCTGTTCTTTTCTTTTTATAATAACCCTAATAAAATAAAAGTTATGCAAAAGCGAAATAAAGTTAGCGCGCTTTGTGTGAAGGGTATGCTATTACCAAGTTTTTTTTTCTATACGAGTATATGTAGATACACCCGCTGGTGCATTTCTGCTGCCCCTCAAGTCATTGTTTACATATGGGAAGAACAAAAAAAAAAAAATAAATGAATAAAAATTGTATATAGATATTTACACGACTTAATAAACATTTTTAAATAAACCACATTTTGAAATGTAGAAAGAAAATAGAAGAAGAGCGAGCATAGAAAAAAAAAATCAAGTTAAAAATGCTGGAAAGAATTTAGGTGGAAAAGTATCTGAAGAATGTCGTGTGAGAGCATGGAATGTTCCTTAGTCAGCGGAAAATTCTATGAATAGCCAAGTAAACGGTAGGTAGGTAGGTTCACTACCTTAGATAGGCAATGGATAATCAAAAAAACGACTCTAATCAGTCCTAAGTCTTGACATGCCTTGGAATTCGCTTTCGCATGCAAACGTTTTGACATGACAACTACTTGACTTTCGGTAATTTTTCTCTCTACCTTTTTTTTTTTTAACTGACAGCCTTGGTTTGTGATATTTGACAGCTGGTTGTAAGATAAAATCAAAAGAACATAAAAAAAATATTTGTGTGTACATTCATGTCATCGTGTAGGAGTACCTACTAAAAATATATTTTACTATCGATAGAATCTTTTCAGAAAGGAATTCATTCGCCCCTAAATATGTGTAACATCAATGGAGGATTTTGGCTTCAAATAAGGAAAGATAAAAACGTGGTTTTTGTGTCTGTCAGACAATTTTGTTCTTAAGCCAGGATTAGTCTTTCATTTTATGTGGAGAGTGGACACATAGTAGAAATGAAAATAGCACAGAGTAGGACTGCTGATAGTAGAACAGTGGGGATAAATAGAAATGATCCACTTTTTATTCGCGCAAGGAAAGGGATTTTTTTTTCCAAGCCGGCTTAATTGTTTATTTTTACCAAATAAAAATGTTATACTTACGGGTACATTGTAACTTCCTTGGACTTTTCTTACTGTTTTTTTACCAATCAAAATATAAACGGAGATCTTTGATAAATACTCAGAAAGGAGTTCTGATTTTATTTAGGGGGCAATAGATGTTTCAGGTATTTTTTTTTTTCTAAAAATGTATCGTTCTATTTTCGACATCATACAAATGATTTCCATGGAACCGCTTGCATGAGTGAATGAACTATGTCAAATTTTCATTGACTACGATTGTCGATTCGGCAGATATTCCACCAATTTCACATACAATATTCGCCTCTAAGACTTCTAAATATCTGGTTCTACCAGAGATATAATGCATACCAAAAGAAAAGATTCTAAAGATTTCGAATTGCATGAGCTGGGTGGCAAACTGATATGGTAATTTCAGGCGTTAGACGGTCACCGAACTTTCGTCTTCAATAAGTCGATTGTGGCAAGTGACACGGTCCTGTTGGAATTAAACATCTTCCTAACCTTCTAGTTCAAATTCCCCCCTCCTCCCCCCACAAAAATAAAAGATTAACATTTTTTTTTTTTTTTTTTTTAATTTACGCGCGCCTAAGGGGTTAGATACCTTTTACTGTTGCCAGGACGCGGGCGGAAAGATAGAAGGAGGAGAAAGGAAAATTGTTTTTGTAGTGGTTTGAAACTCAGGTGTGTTTGGTTTCTATGTTTGCTCTCCAGGGGTGGGAGTCCGAATAGGACGGAGAGTTTTTCTTCACTCAGAGTGATTCGAGGTATATCACAGTATTTTTCTTTCTGTGCTTGAAACTCTATAACAGCCAAATCTACGTGTCAGTGTTACGCCTTCACACGCAGAATTTTCTATCTGAGTTCCAATTACACAATGAAAAACTGACTTGCCATGGGCAGGATTCGAACCTGAACCCTCCGAGTGAGAAGCGTTTGCTACTACCACTACACCACGGCCACCCGTTCACTGCAATCTCCGTCTGCTCGCTCTGCGGCGATTTTTCGGTGAAAATCCGGACCTTCTTCCATCTTTAATAGAGGTGAATCAGCGAAAGTTCAACATGTACAATAGTCATTTGGTTTTAGCTCTTGGGTCACTACCGATTTCAGCAAAGCTTTCGATAAAATTTTCTCAAAGTAAAGTCTCTTGATTTTCAATCCGATTTTATTAAGTGGATTAGTTCCCACTTAAAAGAAAGACAATACAGAATCCTCTGTATCATAAGGAAAGCCAACTCCTCCGTCGGTTTCGTCAAGCGCTGGTCCCAAATTTTACTAAATCCCCTTATACAAATAAACTTTTTTCGTGCCCTCCTCGAATACGTCTGTCAAGTCAGGCCATTTTTTAAGAATTTTAGTTTTAAGAATTTTAAAGAATTTTACACTCAAGTGGGTATGAATACACCTAAAGTGCCTGAACACGTGTTAAGTTTTTTGACAAATGGGATAGAGAGAGAAAGAAAGATGTTTTGGCTCCATGGGTGGCATCCAACATTTAATGGGGATTCTTAGTGGAAGTTGGCTTGTTATTGATTTCTAGTCAACTATTCATCATACTTGATTTTCGTTAACTGAAAAAATGAATATATATTTCTGTCGAGAATGGGATTCGAACACCGAACCTTCCGATTTGGAAGCCAGAATCTATACAGCAATGCATTTTCCGTTTCGTGTTATGAGGTCTTCCCTCGACTAACAATTTGAAAATTTCTCCCAGTTTCGATAGCCTGAAACTGATAAACTTACAACTAATAAGAACTTTGGATGAAGTGATGAAAATAAACAAAAAGTTAAAGAAAACAAAAACAAAAGATTCAGGAAGCTCTCCGAAGTTAAATGGGCTTGTTAGTTGACAAACCGAAACCAGGTTATGGCAGCACAAATGACGCAAACACTGCTCGTCGATTTTTTGATGACCTTGCCATTTCATCGCAAAATAGCCAAAATAGATCAAGACAGTATTAATCGGATACAGCAAATAAATTTGTGCAAATGTGTATATCTGTGGTGCAATATGCCAAAAACAGTGCACAAAATTTTAATACACTGTCCTGAAATTTTGTCGGATGGTATTCTTCCAATTGGGCAGCTTGGAGGGGAAGGCCAAGAAATCCGAAACAAAGCAGACTTTTTAAGAACATTTTTAAGACAGCAAAATATGGAAGATATTTTCCATAACCGTTATATTCTTCTGATTAATACATTATTAGAATGAGAAAACTTAATCCTAAAAAAATTCAAATTGTATCCTGAACGAACCAGAAGTTGAGAAAGCAGAGTTCATATCGGTTTGCCCAACAAGATCATTTAAATTAGTTGAAATATTTTAGTGCCTCTATATATATTTTTGGCGGTAATTTTCTTTTTATTTTAATTTATTTATTATTTATTGAAATCAAATTTTATAATTTTTCTAGTTTTTTCTTTTTCATATTTATACAACATTTATTCCGTATTCTTTGCGATTTTTATAAATATTACAATTTTTTTTACTTATATCTATCTTTTTATTTACTTTATTTATGCAATAATTAGGTATCAAAAACAAAAAAAAAATATTTTAGGCATGTTGTGTGTATCGTGACACACTCTTTGTTCACCAGCTTTAATCGGTAAAACTGATTCTGCTCTTTTGCAATTTATTTCCTTGAATGTTAAGCAACGAAATCTTAGATTAGTTCCTCTCTTCCATACTATTCCTCACCGAACGAATTAGGGATACCGATTTCCAGAATGCTACGCGAAGTCAACTCTATTCATCCTAAATCGGACGTTCACCTTGCCTTACGACCAAGATGTCCGCATCCGTACGTTTGAAATATGCCCAGCTTTGAGAATAACGCGGGATTGATTTATGGGGGTCTTGACCTACCAACTCGCGTACATCCGCAATATTTTATTAACTTCTGTCACTGCTTCACTAACACGACTACATTATGGAATGAGTAAGTCGATTTTAATTTTTTTTCCCTAAACGCTCAATCCTTCGCTTATCGTACCTGATCGCGACTTTTAAAAACGAATTTGGATGATATGTAACGTTGTTGAAGCGTATATGTTTCCATGATTAGATATGATAAGAGACATTCTTGTACACGAGTATTACATCTGTCATCTGCGTTACCATAGATGACCCATATTGGGAAAATGGATCGCATCTAATGGAAAACCCTTTACTTGATTCCAAATAAAATATCAAAATTTATTACTCAATGCTTTTTATATGAATGCATGCAAGAGTATTTTTTCAAGAGTTTTATAACTTTTTATCAAACAATAAAAATATTGTGAAAAAATGGTCCATGACACGCCTTCAGGCATATGGATTACTCGGCTGCTTTTAATGAAGCACTTCCTTTTCGTTCAATCGATTACGATGACTTAGGGGAAGCTATAGATGCAAACCCATGAAAATCGGTGCGGAACGTTATAAATAATATAGGTGTATCTCCCATGACAGTAAGTAAACACCTCGCTCTCATAGCAACGATAAAGAAATTCAACATTGGCTATGGCATCTTTGGCTATGTGCATCGCTTATCTTAAGACTACAAAGTGGCCCTTTTGGCACCGGATAATCACCTGCGATGAAAAGTTAATTTCGTATGGCAACCGTAAGAGATCTGGACAGTGATTGGATGCACTAAGAACCAGACACACTCTCAAACTGGGTCTTCACACAGAAAAGTTTATTGTCACAGTCTGGAGGACAATGAAAGGACCACTTCAATTTTCAATTTCTTAATAAGGAGAAATGATTGACGCCGTCAACCATTGTGCGGAAAATGATGCCGTGCATGAGAAATTGCATGATACTCGTAATTCCAGGCCCTATACTTTCTACGTAACGGTGCAAAAACTGCTTCAGTTAGGATTTGAGATTCTTCTCCATCCACCGTATTCTTTTGATGTTTCCGCAACGGACTATCACTTTTTCCGCAGTCTGAAGTTATTTTCCCAGCCGAAATTCCCCCGAAACCGAGGTCATAAAAGCTTTTTAGGATTGCATTGCGTAAAAAAGTCAGGACTTTCAAAATAGAACAAAAAAGGAATATTTTTGATTAAATAGAATTTATTAAGAAATTATTTTACATTTACTTTCAAATTTGTACTCAAAAATCGAACTTATCGTGTGATACAACATTGTACATAGCGCCACAAGGAATACTCGAGTGGCCTAAAATCGCACGATCTCGGGGGGACTTTCGCTAAGTATAGTAATACTGTCGTTGAGTCGAGTCTTTAGAAAGCCAATGTAACTACACATAGTCTAGTTTAGCATCTTCCATTTTTCGAAGAATTAATCACTGATCCGGTATCGTTGGCCATTTACTTACCAACGGTTCACTTTCTTGGTGTACTTGAGTCTTTCTGTAGTGAGGCAAATTCAGAAGGGCAATTTTGTTTATTATTTTCAAAATCTACCAAATGGATCTTATCCATATCCAAAATGTAGACGATTTTTAGGAAGGCAACAAGTCTGTAGTTGACGCAACTAATGGAGTTTCAAAATTCGTTACAACTCTTGCATTCCAATGTTTTCTCCACATCATTTTTCACAGAATGTGCAAGCAAATATCGACGATTTTTTTCGGATCACATCCACAATTTCAACAATAAATCGTCTGATTGCACTGTTTCAGCAAATTAGTAAGGAACACGGCTGATACCGACGACATTCGGCCTCTAATGGATTTAAACATTCAGTGTGTAGTGGAATATACCCAAAACAGTCAGAAACCTAAAATAGGACATATTCAGCTCAAACATCGAGAGAGTTTTGATCAGGTTATTCCAACTACAAAGCTGCAAAAAATTTAAGAGCATTTCTTCAGCGATATTTTCTTAAGTGTTTGAAGTATCGTCCAAAAAGATCATTGGTGCATGGTGGTGCATGAATTATCATCTCTATTCACTATCGGATGATGTTTGAAAATTTTTTCAAAACAATCCACAACTGCTGTTCCAATAGGATGGATCCACAACACATAGTGTAAGGGACACAATGGGTCTGTTGAGGAATATCATTAACGAGTGTATTATTTCGAGTATTCACCATAAACGTGTAAAGCTTCCGTGCCACAAGAATTGAAATACAAAATTGTTGTTCGTTCGTAAAAAAACGTGTGGAACTCTGCGTTTTGCTTTACTCGTTCGAACATAGACTGTAACATCGATGCGGTGGGTGCAGAATTATTTCACGCGGAATTCCTATTAAGGCTATTGCCTCGGTTTAGTACACATCTTAAAAACTAAAAACAAGAATTTTGAAATGAGTGAGCCTCGCTGTAGCCCCGATTTGGCTTCCGACGGCAGTAACTGCTCGGTTGCAGAGGCAGACTGATTTGTACAGTATCTAAAATTCTTACAGATACAAAAGTAAACGGCTTTCTAGAAAAACCTCGTACAGATATTGCTAGAGTAATTGCGATTACCGTAGGGCATTTGCCGAAGGGATATTGTGCAGCCTAACTGGGTACTCCATAGAACACACATTGTCTCGGCTCCAACTTGCAACTAAAATTGGAACTACTTTTACTTGTTTATTGCTGGCGAGTGACAGGTAATGAGCTCTAGATAAACTAATTTCCAATTTACTTTGCAAAATCTCTTGAAAAGCTATTACAAAAAAAAAATTAAAAAAATTCAATAACTTCCCTTAAAACCTTCAACAACCAGGTCACGTGATTTGTAGAGGCAAAATGCTACTTAGTGGTAATTAGCTGTTTTTTTTATCAAACCGCCACTTCAACGTTCCTATCCTACCTGCATTTTGGTCTACGAAATACCTGTTATGAGCTTTCTGAATAACGACAATTCGCTGGATGTGATTGGATTAATGGACTTCAGATTGTGCTTCAAGCTCGTCTTCAATTCAGCAAATAGAGATTTCGAGAGACAAAATTAAGTCGTACATATGTACTCGTACAAGGTGTCGCAAAAGCCACTCAATGATGTACAATTGCAATAACTTTTGTAGTTTTATTTTCTTTATATTTTGTAATTTCTCTAAAACTAACAAAATTGTCATTGTTACTGAACTCTTCACAATACTTCCAAGGATTCGATTCGGCTCAAACAGTGAAAGGTCTTCTGTTGCAATTCAGGGAGAATCTGTTGATGAAAACGTGTCACCAGTATCTGATAAGCTCTTACGATCAAAATAATCAAGCAATTACTATTTTGAAATCAGTCAGTGGCTCTTACTCCTCCTTATATATTTAAGAATACAAATACAGGGTTGTCCCTTTGGTGGTTATATGTTATTTTGACACTGACAGGTCTTTCCCGCTTGAAATCTTGAGTTTTTTGTGTGGTGTGCCCTAATGCATCATGACAATCCAGAAACGATTCAAGCCATTCGTGAGATAGAGCTAGAAACAGTCAACAAGGTATTTGAAAAGTGGGTTGATAGGATACGCTACTGCGAAGCCATCAGAGGCAGTCACATGTATGTAGTCAGAAACAATACTTTGTGTTCGATGTTCAGAATTTACGAATCCTAGAAATCATGTTTTAGGACTACACCTACGGATTTGTTTAAGGTCAACTTACGTATGATAGAATCATTGAAAAACTATTTTTTACTTACCTGCATTCTTGGGTGCATACGTTTTTAAAGTTCAAGTGCAAGAGCTAACAGAACTTGCGACAAACTTAAGTGATCCTGAATGAAATTTATTCATGCTAGTGGAAACTACACTGCCAGACTGACCCTAACAATTTACTTAATGAGTATTTCGCCTATTTTTGCCGGAAATCGATTAAACTATGAATTATCTGAGGCTTTGGTAATATATATTTTCAGGGGTCACAGTAATCCTAAGAAATATATGTACACCTCCTTAGCTACAAAGAGTCGCACAGTCGCACAGTATATGGTCTGTAGTTTGATCATACTCAAAATAGAATTTTCGCTCAGGTTCGACGGACAAGGTTAATTTATTTAGGTGATATTTTAGAAAACAGTGTCAGAAGTGGAAATTTTTAAAGTTCTTATTTTTAATAGAATTATAGTTTTGTTCAGGAGAGAGAGGGTTTTATATTTTTAACTTTACTCTAGCATGCAAGATATTTATTCTTTTTCCATCTGTTCAGTGGGTAGGTGGTTCAGTTCGGCAAGAAATTATTTTCATCAGAGCATTTTCTTGCTAATTCATCTGGTACGTTGTTATTTTCAATTAAAATAGTTTGCACCAGTTTTCAGGTTCATTCGTGTACAATGAAAATCATCAAGTGACCACCAATTCCTGAAGAAATATTAGTGAATATACTCGTATCGACAGTGAACAATTTTACGCCTGTCTTGAAGTTGATATTGATGCACGTATAAATGGCACCATCATACTCCATTTCCAAGGTATCAGTATACCATATCAGATATTCCGTAGTCAAGTAAGCATCATCAGATTCTTAATCTTAATCTCAATTTCTCCACCAAGTTAGAGTTAATGGTTATTACAGCAATTGATTATTCTCAATTAGGAAAACACGAGAAAATCTCCACTGGTTGTCAACTCCGTTTCTTATTGCTATTCGCTAAGCGAACGAATCCTATTGTGTTGCGTAGAGCTACACTTTTTTAATAAATGGTGCTCTTGTAACAGCTATTCATCTTTTTTTTTAACAATAAGAACAGGATTTGGGCTTGAATCAAAAGGAGCTTCGTCATTTCGAAATGCTCATGAGCCCAATCCGCGAACTCACGTTGAAAGCTATGGTCTCCTAGGCAACGATTTTAACCGTGGCGATCGACACCCAATTGATAATCCTTGACATGTGTACTTTCACTCTTATATGATGCCGCAACTCTATTTTCATATTTAGTGAAGAGAAAACTTCAATGTTAGTCAATGTTAGTAAAGTACTTAAACTTGTGCGATCTTAACATGATTCTCGAAAACTCGCAAGCCAACTCCAGAAGCATCATCTTTCAAAAGCCTGTTTAGTTACTCGCATACGCAGACGACGACGGCTGTCAATGTGGCATTTGACACTATTGAAGCAGAAGCGGCAAAGATGGTTTCGTATCGGCTAACGAAGGATAAAGTATATATTACCAACGAAAATGAACACACAACATCATGATAGGCAGCTTCAACTTTGAGGTGGTAAGCGATTTTACTAATTGAGTAGTAAAGCCCTTTCTCGAGAAACCAAAAAGGACCCCGATCAGGCTGGTTCTGCCTTACAGCGCAGAAGTTTGAACACTTGACGAAAGCAAATGAAAATGCTCTTGGGAGCTTCAAGATAAGATTTCTTCGTTCCCGTTTTAATATTGAAATGTACGGACCGTACACTAGTGCCATAAGAAAAGCTCGAATAGCCTGACTTAGATGGCTAGGTCACCTTGAACGCTTGGACGCCAGCGCTCTTGGCCATAAACTTTTCGACTCCAACCTAAAGAGACAACGCTATAGGAGCCGACCTCATACAAGTGAAAACCGACGCCAGCCAACTTCGTGTGCGTAATTGGAGGCAGCTGACAAAATATGTTAGCTAAGGTTCTGCTCCAGCCCAGACTGTAACGTCATCTAAGTAACTAAGTGAGAAAAAGCTACAACAGCGCGATTGAGTCCAAGTTCGGCTGTGTCCGCCAAGTAAAAACCGTTCGTCAAAAAATATTAGAAATTCCGCCTCATCCTCCATCCCAACGCTCATCTACAATAACATTCCAGCTGTCAGCTCTTTGGAGAAGGCCAATCTGCTTGCTGCACACTTTGCGGCCAGTTCAACACTCCCAGATTGTGCTTTGTCTCCGCCTATACTTGAGTGTGTCGAATTTTCAATGGGACGAATCTACTTTCGCACTCGTATAGTAGCAAGAGTACTTAAAGATCTCAACATACATAAATCCGCTGGTCCAGATGGTATATCTGCCCTTCTTCTGAACAGGTGTTCTTCCTCGCTGGCAAAACCACTGCGTAAGCTTTTTCATCAATCCTACTCCTTAGGACTCTTCCCGAGCAGATAGAAAACAGCATTTGTCCAGCCCGTCCCTAAAAAAGACGAATCATCTTCTCTCTCCTCCTACAGACCCATTGCACTTACGTCCCTTGGAAACGCTGGAAACGTCATGGAAACGCTGATAAATTGTCAGCTCATGAAATATCTCAAAACACGAAAACTTCTCAATGACCGTCAGTACGGTTTTCGTAGCAACAGGTCCACTGGTTATTTGATGGCATGTCTCACCGAAAAGTGGAGCCAAAGCGTACGTCAATCTGACGAAAGCAAGATAGTTGCACTTGATATTTCTAAGGCATTTGACAGAGTTTGGCATCAGCCTCTTTTGTCGAAAATGCGTCCATTTGGGATCGACGACTCTCTTCTTCAATGGATTAGAAATTACCTTTCGGAAAACGTTCAATTCAAGTTGTTTTGGACGGTTTCAAATCTGATATTCATAAAATAAATGCTGGTGTGCCCCAGGGCTCCGTTCAGTCTCCGACACTCTTTTTAATTTTCATCAACGATCTCTTGTCTTCCACTCCTAATCCAATATATTAATCTGCTAACGACAGTACTCTCTGCTTTTCATATTCGTTCCCTGATTCACGTCCCTGCTCTTCGGCTGTAAAACGAGAACGGCAGCTTATGTTAAGCACATTAAATTCCGAATTTAACAGAACAACCAATTGGGGAATTAATGCTTCCAAAATGCAATGCTGTCTGCTGTCGTTAAAGCAAAATTTAAACACACAGCCATTACCCATGAATGGCACTTACGAGTACATCATCGAAACCGAAAAACTTTCAATTCTCGGAATGTGTGTCAATGACAACCTACGTTGGAATGACCAAATATGCAATCGATGTCTTCAAAAATGCTGCGAAATGTCTAAGTTTCCTCAAACGATGTAAGAAATGCTTTTGCCATTCTAATCTGGCCCCAATATCTGCCCGAAATCGAAGTACAATGCTCACATCTGGTTGAGTGCGCCTAAAATATCTCTGCACCTGCTAGATAGGATTCAAAACCGTGCGATAAAACTTATTGGTGATACTATTATCAGTCAATCAATGGACACCCTCGAACACTAAAATCGCCAGTAGCATTCCGCCCATTCAAACTTTCAACCGTAACACCCGACTCGCTATGAATGCTCATCAGTATACCCTCAAGCCCATTTTCGGATGTACTCTAAAATATCGTGATTCGTTCCTAAGCCGTACAACTCGCTTATGGAATGCCCTGCCGATCTCTGTATTTCCTGGTCATTATAACTTGCAAACATTTAAAAACAATGTACATCGGTACCTCTCTTTTCTTCGTCCCTAAATTTACTTTGCCCGCGCTGTGTACAATCATCTTAAGGGTACTCAAATCCCTTGAGCGCGGGCTGATTATAAAAAAAAAAAACTGAGACTGTCTTATTTAGACGTTGCAGATTGTATACACATACTTTGTAATCGTATATGCTAATAACTATGAGTAGTAGGTAATCAGTACACCCAATGACCTACTTTGTATCTAAAGTTGGTGGGTAGTTCCTCTATGACCATATACCATAAAAGGGGTGAAAGGATGTCACCTTAAGTGTCAGATGTCACATTACATAGCATTTCACGTTATTGGTTTCAATAGTTTTTGTATAGCGGATCTTAAGAAGACTTACAGAATTCAACAATTTTTTTCCTTCAAAAAACAATTCAGTATGATATTTGCTTGATGGTAGAGATATCGCTTTATTTTCATTTTGATCAGATTCAACTCATTTGACGTATATAATATAATAATATTACATTTAATAAATCAGAACCAGACAGCAGTGCCGTTGAGCTACTAAAGTGTCAATTTGTTTGTCAATTTCTTATCCTGTCACATTTATATATTTAAGTTATTCGGAAATACCAATTCATTATATACCATAGGTTATCAAAAAGTGCTAAATTTGCAAAACAAAATACAAATACATATGACTTTCAATTTCCCCCCCAAATTTATCAAGATCCTAATAACATCCACTTAGAAAAAATATTGAAAATTGTCATAAATAACACAAGTAAAATGGCAGTAATCGTTTACATTTTATCTGAAAGATAAAATGAACCTGCTACACAGGCGAGCGGGCTCTGTCCAGTTAGGAGTTGAAATATTTACCCTTAATAATATATTTTGTTATCAACGTCATACACTTTGGAATTTGTAACAGCACCGTTGTTATCATCGATATTATCGTGTGTCAAGGTAAAATAAAATACTGAATCCTTATCAATTGACACCATATGACACGAGTGTATGACAGGTGGTTGCAGTCTATGGCATTTATAATAAACATAGCTAAAATGTGAAATACCGTTGAGTGAGTAGAAACATATTGTTATCCACGGATCCCGTACTTAAAATTCTAACACCTCAAAGGACTAAGTAATTTTTGTTTTTTTTCCATATTTTTATATTTCACTAAATAATCTACGCAATATTGCATTTTTCAATTAATCACAAATATTGCATTTGGGATTTGTATTTAATCGTAAGCCGTCTTATCGAGACACTCATGATTAGTCATTCCACTTTGGTTTCCTTAAATTGTGAAATTTGAATGGGAATCGGATTAGTCGTACTCCATGTTGAGAACAGTATTGAAGTTAATTTATACGCGTAGAATTTTATTCAAGGAAAGACGTTATAAGAGGAAGGCAGTTGAAAAAAGTAAATGATCATCGTAAGTGTGAAACATTTTCCAAAATTAAAATTTGTGTGAAACATGTGAATTTTCTATTAAAATCTGTTCTTAAAAAATTCATAAAAAACAAGCCTCTGGGGTGCTGCAATACAAGTACTTAGTGTGCTCTTTTCGGACTGTGCGGTTAACTGCTTATGAGTTTCTTCATAATTTAAACATCAATGGTTTGAGTAATATCTTCTATGTCATTTATTTATTTAAATAAAAAAGCGTTTCACCAAACTCACGAATCAAAAACATTTTTTTAAAAATTTTTTTTAAGCAAACTAACATGGTCATGGTAATTCATGGTCGAACTAAAGAAATTTTTAATCATGTTCGTCCAGAAATAAAATAATTTCTAAATTTTTAACATGCAATTCTATAACTAATACATAAAAACTGCTCAATTTTATATCAAAAACTAAGAAGAAAAGTTTAAAAATGAAATTGAAAGAAAAATGTTTTAAGACTATTAAAAAAGATTATATATTGTTGTTACATTTTTGTAGTGCTACTAATGGGTGTTCTCAACCGTAGTCCCTCTGATCGTTTGCCTTTTTGAATTTTTAATTAAGTCAAAAATGCATGTACAAGTATAAGGGTTCACATATTTTTCGACAACACTGTTTGGAGTAAATATTAAATGAATCGATTCAGAGCTAATATTTTTCCATTGGTCGGATATTTCTAGGGCAATTATCTCAGTTTCTGGATTTAGATCTATGTATTTGGTCATGGGATGTCAGGCAGAACATAATTTTTGGTTGAAATGCATTACGAGTATTATTATTTTTTTAATTAATTTTTGTTATCCTTGTGAATAGGCCAAACATCTTGATATGTATCTTATTCTCATTCCTTGTTATATCTTTGACTTCTTATTAGCTATCTATAACAGGAAAGGTAGGAATCAGCCACTACTTTTCTAGCCGTGCCGATTTCGGATCTTTTCCCGGAATCTTTCTCCGATCAATTTTGCTTCAGTCCAACAATTCATCGAACGTAGAACTACCAATATTTCTGAGTGTCCTTATAGGCAGAAGAAGTTGATCCACCGATTCAATTTTGTCTGCAGTAATCATTTTGAAAGATTCCATATTGATGGCAAATATGTGCGTCACCATGCTTGTGTCCTGTTGCCGTAATTTGACATAGGGTTCTAGCCAGTGTATTCATAGCTTGTGTTCATATTGGTCCAGCTGTATTGGAGGCTTTACTAATTGTTTCATTATCAATGAATTTTTAAATAAAGTCTCGCAAAGAAGTGAGGATGCGCGATTAGTAGTACTGACCCATCTCCACCAAGTTCGTCCAGAGCTCAATGCAATCATTTGGGGTCTGCATAATGGATGTGATCTCAGCTTGGAAAATACTACAGTTGTTAACAATTCTGAAAAGGACGATTGAATTGTAGAGTTTCAAATGAACTCAAGCTTTCGCGACGACCCCTCCATCTTAAATGGATTTTATATAGACATTCATTCTTATTCGTTTCAGTTCTGTCGAGAATTCTGTTAGTGATTCTTCATCCAAATTAATGACAGTTCAGTTTTATAATACGACCTTGGGCCGTTCTTGGCGACTTTAAGACCCAACTAGAGACTGTCAGGGAAGAGAAGCTATATAATCTTTAAAAGTAAAGCAAATCCTTTATAAATAATTTTGTGGCGCTACCATTGTTCCGATTTGAGTTCTATTTTTTTTTTTTAAGTTGGTAAATCTGTTGTTGACTTTCCCTCTAAATTTAAAGTGTTATAGCTTGACATTTGCAAAAGTTACGTAACCAAGAGTACATGTATCTCTGTGTGTGTTGGCGATTTTTTACAATATTAGAAATGGATTTAAATTTGCAACAACGAACTTGTATTAAAATTTGGGTAAAAAACGGATTTAATGGTGCGCGAACGTTGGTAATATTGGAAAAGTGTTTCGGCAACGATTCTCTAAAGAAAACGGTCATTAACCAGTGGCACGAGCGATTCAAAAGTGGTCGTGAGTCAATCGAAGATGATGAACGCAGTGGCAGACCATCAACATCGAAAATCGACGTAAACATTGATGGAGTAAAAGAATCGTCAGAGAGATAGCGGAGGACTTGAACATTGCCTATTTGTGTTTCCGTCGTGTAGCAGCAAATTTGGTGCCAAAAGAGATGATTTGCGAGGCTGAATCCGATCCCACAATCATCAAAAGGATCATTACAAGAGACGAGACGTGGTTTTATGAGTACGACACGCAATCCAGACATCAGGCAAGGGAATGGTGTTCACCAAATGAGCCGAGACCAAAAAACCACGTCGTTTTCAGTCAAAAAAGAAGACAATGCTCACGGCTTTCATGGATTACAACGGTGTAGTGCATCATGATTTTTTGCCAGAAGGCCAGACAGTAAACAAAGAGTATTATTTGGGCGTTATGAGAAAGAGACCAGATTTGTGGGCAGAAAACTCGTGGATTTTGCACCATGATAACACACCGTCGCACAGTGCCACCATCATTGTTCGTACTTTTTTAACGAAAAATGCCACAAACACCATCCAACAGGCACCGAATTCACCTGATTTGGCTCCCTGTGACTTCTTTCTGTTCAATCGAGTTAAAAAACCACTACGGGAACGCATTTCAGCAGCAGAGAGGAAGTAATGGAAATATCGCAGAAAGCACTGATGGACATACCGTAAACCGAATATAAAAAATGTTTCAAGGATTGGATCAAGCACTGGCATAAGTGTGCTGCAGTCGATGGGGATTACTTTGAAGGGGACAATATAGATTTAGATGAATAAACTTGTATTTTTAATTTTCTGAATCAATTCCGGGAACTTTAAGGATTGATAAGTATTGATCAAATTATCTTTTCTTTCTCTTCCGACTGCATTAAGTTCCTTTATTAGGCTAGTTTTAAAGAATGCAAAGACTTTTTAGATTTTTGTGATTTCCTCGATGGATTTTGCTCAATATCATAAGCGAAAGATCCGATATTTCCTAGCCTAGATATGTAAAATTAGTCGGAATACTTGTCCTCCGTTTTTTTAGAAACAATATTCTGCCATCGTTAGTTTTAGATTATTATTCGTCTTGTGATGTGAAGGATTCTTAAGCTTTAATTTCCAAGAATTTCGACTACGAATAGAATACGTACTGTGTTGTTCGGGGTAAAAAGAAACACGCAATGCCATTATTTTTATAATTGGCACAACTTTTGAAAACGTTGCATTACTTCAAGTCGTCAGCAAGACTATATGCATGCACATGTATCCTTTATTTCCCACGGTTGAAAAAGTTGATGATTTTTTTTTCATACAACGTATTAGTACTATCATATCCGTCATATGTTTGCTGTTCAAGCTGAAGTCGAAGAAGTCTAATGGGCTTTATAAGTTTGCCACATTCAGAAGAACCAATCTTTTCTTGAACAATTTATTTGAAATTGACTTTTCTAGAAGTCTAGCAAGTTGTCTCTTGGGAAGGGCTATGACAAATGCTTAAATTTTGAATGTATTCCTTGCTTTGTCTTCAAAGATTTCTATCCTATCTTTATTTCTATCTTCTTCTCTAACTTATTTTTTGTTCCACTAAGTACACTAAGTACTCTAAGATACCTTCTGAACTGCTACCTTACATTGTAATGTTTACAAAAGAAACATTGTAAAGCCTGAACTATTTCTAAAAGATGTTATATTCCTCTGTGAAGAATTGAATTCAAATAAATTATATCGGGTGGCCAGATAGCAATGATAGTTTTTCCAATTGTTATGTTTCAGCAGCTGTCAAAGTTACCAATGAAATCTAGCTGTCAAAGTATTTAGAAGGTTTCCCATTTCATCATGCATCGTTTTACGCTTGCCGAACATCTGGACATTATTAAAAAATATTATCGAAATTCCGTTCTTCATCATTATAGCTTCAGTATGCAGGCGGTTCGTCGCACCATGGAAAAGCTTGAGCGTGAGTACACTCTTTTGGATATTAAGCCACCAAACAGACAGAGATTGGTGCGAAATGAAGAAAATATAGCCGCCGTAGAGGACAGTATCGAAGAAGATCCAGAAATGTCGATTTGGCGCCGATCAGATGAAATGATCATCCCCAGAGAGTCAACCCGGCTTATTTCGCGGTTGAATTATACGGACGATCATAGACAATGCCGTTAGTTCGCTAATTGGGCGCTGGAAATGTTGGCTGGAAATCCGGAAATCATCTTTGATGATTTTTTGTCTCAGCGACTATGTCAACAAGCACAATCACCGTTATTGGAGCGAAAACCCAATCCAAAAGTGTTCGGCCAAGCATCAATGCATCCACAAAGATTGACTGTTTGGTGCGGTCTATAGCATGGCGACATTTCGCACCTTATTTCGTTCGAAAAGAAGAAGGAGGCACCGTTACCGTCAATGGTCGCAGGTATAGAGCGATGTTAACCGACTTACTGTCATCAGAGCTCGACAATGTCGATATATCCGAGCTGTGATTCCAACAAGACTGCGCTATATGCCATGCAAGAGACGTAATACTCTAAGATGTGAAGGAAAAAATTTGTCGTCTGTGTCATCTCACGGCGAGCGTTCATCAATTGGTAGCCGCGATCATGTGACTTGACACCACTCGATTATTTTCTCTGGGGCTACGTCAAGTCCTTATTCTACGCTAACAAACCAATCACTTTGGACGATCCCGAGGTCTACATTCGACACGCTATTGCCTTAATAACGCCGCACATATTGGGCTGAGTCATCAAAAATTTGATCGACCACTTGAAGCACTGCCAGCAAAGTCAAGTCGGCCATTTGAATAATGTACTATTCCACACATAGTGACATGAACGTAGGTTCAAAATAAAGCCAGAATCAATTTTATATGTCACACTGTTGTTGTTTTATTTAAATTTTTTTCCTATCGTTCTTATCTGGTCACCCTTTATACGAAATATGAAAAAAAAAAAACAGTGCGTACGGAGGAAGTAAATATCGCGGCTGAGGACGTTTGTTTTGAAGATTACCTCCATTTATCGATTCGTTGTAGTTCGCAAAAACTTGGTCTTTGTCCATCCACTATGTGGAGAATTCTGCGTAAAGATCTTTTTCTCAAGCCGCATAAGGCGCATACTGTATGGTGAGGATTGTACGTCTCGGTGGCATCGTTCCTGTCAATAGATACAGGAACAATGCAATGATCAACTATTATTTGTTCCTAAATTTGCGTGAAATCAATGTTTAAGAATTGTGGTTCCAACAGGATGGTGGTATATACGAGTATATATTTCCAACGAAAACATCGTTTTATTGAAAACACGATTTGACAGCAGTTATTTCAAGAAATTGACCTGTAAATTGGGCACCGAAACCATTAGTATTTACACTATTTTCAAATAATAAATGGCATGAAATTGTCATCAAAAGAATATCTTTGTGTTATATTTAAGAAAAATATGACACTCTTAAAAAAACACCCTTTACAGTATGTTTGACAAAAGGCTGTGGTGTAAGAGGAAGCAGTCGCTTAACTTAAAGAAACAATTTTTTTGTAATTTAAAGGCTTTCAACATTTCTTGAATGTGCATAATGCTTAAATATGCCTCACACCATTGTCGGCAAATTTTTCTTCCTTTTTTTGCGGTAGTTTCCGCCAAATTATTTTTAAAAGCAGTTTAATCTGTTTTGTTGTTTTTACATCTTTTCCTTTGATCCTCTGCTTTATAAGATCCTGGATATTTTCAACTGTATAGGTATCTGGAGACTGAAATAGCTAATCCACCACATGGTGATTTGAATCATTGTTCTCTTGTTTTATTCTGATTGACGGATCCAATGGATCAATATTTTAAGAAAGCCTTTTTTTCCAATTTTAAAAATTCTTACTTTGCATCTAGAATGGAAATCGATCCTTGTATAGATCACTCTTAGGGAATACGTCGTGTAACTTGCAAAAAACGATAGGCAACTGAAATAACATTTTACTACCCACTAGGAGCGGAATAAATCTAACGGAAACCGAAAATTCTTATTGACTCCAATTAGCGAGTTAATTTTTGCAAACCACACGCTTTTGCAAAATACACTGAAGTACTTATCTGTTGAGGCCTGAAGATGAGTTTGTGGCTTCAGATGACTTCATTTGACTTCTTTATATGACTACAGATTATTTGAATTGATTCTATCATAGATGACTTCAGATGCCTTTAGATGATTTAAGATGAAGGTGAATGCATTTTTGTGATGTTTACGATGAATTTAAACTATTATATTTTTGATTGACGAGCAGTCAAAGAAACTGATTTCTTATTGACCCCGACACGTTGATTGGTAAAAATGAGTGCTTCACTTATGATTTTAAAATGAAGGTGTGTTTAATTTATCCAACCTGAAGTCTTAATTAAAATAGTCATGGTCATTCAAGCAACGCATTTTTCTTTTAATTTCCCTTTTTAATTTGTACATTCAATTTATCACTTGAACGTCCTTTGCGTCTATTGCGGTTTAAATTATTGCAAAAATCGTGATCTCCGATTTGCGTATCCAAATAATTGCGCGAATTTTAAAAAATATTCTTCACGAATTTTTGAGGTACTTTTATAGCAAAATAATTAAAAACAAATGGCAAAGTCCTTTGGTTGCCTCTCTCTGACTTCAAAAATATGTACTACACATTGGATTAAATATAAATTAATTTTATTTAAGCAGTTTAAACTGATTTTCATTTCATACGTACGTATAAGATAGAAATGGTTTTGATTTTCTCGGTGACGACTTCAAGAATTACAGGCCTTGATCCTCTTATAGAGCCCTTGTCAATTTTTATGAATTTTTAGAAACAAATTCGGCAGCTTAATAAGAATTCCTTCATTAGTTTTTAACCAGCTGTTAGTTTATAAGAAGGATTTTTTGCTATCGCGAGTGAAAGAATCAGTGAATTTTTTGACCGGACTTTGGAGTCCTAGGTTTTTGTTTCACTTAGTATTTGCTGCTATAACCTGGAATAAGTATGCCGTGTTCTCTTAGAAATAATTCTATATCCCACTGTTAAGACCACCACTAATGATTGCTGTGAGGCTTAAGACTCCTCGTGATTGTGAATCTGCACTTAAATATTTGGGGTCTGAGATCATCTGGTACTTTCTTATGTTCAGTATTACGATATAATACTGATATATTAAATTTAGGCCCGGGTCAACCCCGGACAGCTTTATTGTGCTTAATACAAGCATTGAACTTAAATACTATACTTATAAAACTAATAAAAATTTAATTGTTAGTGCTGTGGAGTGGCGGTAGAGAGCGAGGGGAATAAAGGGCAATCTTAAGGGAGTTTTTGTTCAGGTGATAGTCAAAGATTGACTGGAATTTGTTCGCTTCGCGAAGGATTCGAGATAACGGTTCATGGTATCCGTAATTAGTTCGATGGGAATTAACTCGGAAGAGAGGTACAGTTCTTAGATTACGTGGATTAACATTTAAGGAGATGCGTTCGAGGAGAGCCTCAGAGTCAATGTTACCATTTAAGAGCTGATGGACAAAAACTATATCACAAACTTCTCGTCGTGTAATGAGGGGTTGTAAGTTAATAAGTTTCAGTCGATTATGATAGGGGGGTAAATTGAATGGGTCAGACCAAGGAAGTGCCTGTAATGCGAACCGAAGGAACCTACGCTGTACCGATTCAATACGTGCAATTTGCGCAGAATAATATGGTGACCAGACTGGACTTGCATACTCGAGGAGGGGCCGAACAAATGTGGTGTAGAGTGCTTTAGCTACATATGGGTCGTCAAATTCCTTAGACCAGCGCTTAATGAAGCCAAGAGTCGAATTGGCTTTACTAATAATGCTATCTATGTGAGAGCGAAAGTTCAGTTCGCTATCATAGATAATGCCTAAATCGCGCATTTCGGTCACATTAGGAACAAGCTCGTTATTGATGAAATATGCACGAGAAAGAGTTGTATGACGTTTTCTAGTGAAAGTTAAAGTTTGACATTTGTTAACATTTAACTCAAGAAAATTATGAAGACACCAAGTGGAAAATCGATTGAGATCATCTTGCAACAGAGAACAGTCAGAGGGAGACAATATGTGACGGAAGATTTTGATGTCGTCAGCATAGATGGAGATAAAAGAATTGTTAACGATGGTATCAACATCATTAATTGTTAATATAAATAACAAGGGACCAAGATGACTTCCTTGGGGAACACCCGAGGTGGCTTTGAAAGCTTTAGATAATATAGACCTAAACAGGACACTGTAGTGTCTATCATTTAGGTATGAGGAAATCTACGTAACGAAATCTGATCGAAATCCAAGAGCGCAAAGTTTTAAAAGAATTACTTTATGCGAGACTTTATCAAAAGCTTTGCTGAAGTCGGTGGTTATTACATCTACTTCTTTGCCATCTTCTAATTCACATAGAGTACTTGATACAAATTCAATGAGATTGGCTAAAGAATTCGGCAAAGAATTTGCTATTCTTTGCGGATCATCAGACGATGAATTGTTGAACTTCATGGTGGAGGCATAACTGTCCGACTTTTTTTTAGAGTTGATAAACTGGAAAAAGCGTTTGGGATCAGAAATAAGACTATTATGCATGCGGCTTAAATAATTGAAATATAGTGATTCACATAGATCTCAAAATTGGGTATAAGCAAGGTGGTATTTATTATAATCCGCTTCAGAACGCGTACTAAGATAGGTGTGCCAAAGTTTATTTCTCTTATTTCGTATTGACCGGAGTTCCTTGTTATACCAAGGTGGGGATAACGATGGATTTTTTTGCGGTACAAAAGGAACAGACTGGGAAAAACAATCGAAGATGATATTGTAAAAAGAGGTAAGTGCATCATCAACGGGAATACTAGAGTTGAAGAGAAAATTGAAATTAGCTTTAGAAAGAAGATTGTTTAATTTAGAAAAGTTGGATCTTTGAAAATTAAAGTTGTACACGTGTTCAAAGCAAAAAGGTTTTGAAACGTTGGACGAGAACGTCATAGAAAGAGGCGGGTGGTGAGAATCTAGAGTGGTAAGGAGGTGATATAGTTATATCTTCTTTATAGCTGCTGAGAATTGATCAATTAACAACTACGAATTTCTTCTACAATGACTTAAGCGATGTAAACAATATCGAGTTTGTTAGAAGCTCAAATGGGTTCCAAGAATATGAGGATCATATATCTACTGGGCATCACAATTTGCCCATAGGCCTAAGTGAGTTTGTTTTTCAACAGCCACTGTACCCTAACCTAAATTAGCCTAGATGGAAATACATTTTAAGCCTTGTCCCATTTAACAGAAGCTATTATATGTTTCATCATTTCAAGTTGAGTTTTAAGCAGCTGATTAACTATGATCGTGGTTATGTACATATAAGACTTTGTGGAATAGTCAAATTACTTTCATCTCAGAAATGTTGTCTTTTTCCAGAGAATGGTATAAATGTATGTACTCCTAGTCTGCATGTGAACGTTGGTCTCCCAATGGATTTAAATTGTCGGACTGTGTTTTCTGCACTCGGATGAAACATTCATTTGATCAATTTCTTCCCCTGATTGATAGGAAATGTTGCATCCTACAGAAAGGTTTGAATTCATTTTGCCTTCAGTTGTGTCATGCATGTCCGTAAAGATGTAAATTGAATGTACACAAAAAATTACGAATAACAAAAATATATATATGAGCGCAATTAATAAAATTGATGTTCGTAATTAACATTTCTCTTGATCCCAGCATACCAAACGATTTAGTTTCATTTCGACGATAGGGGCTTGTATCTCTTTTTAACCTAAAATTATTCAACTCTCCTCACGTTTTTGCGACCACAAAGATCAAACGTTCATTTGAAAGAAAGAAAGAAAAAAACGAATATAGCAGCTGACCTCAATCATTTGTATCCCATGAATGTATCCATATGTATGTTAACAATTGAAATTTCTGTTTTTGCCCTCTGTGTTTACATTTGATATTCAAATCCGCTAATCTAATATTTTATTATGCCTGCATTGCCACCACCATTTTGTATTTATGTAGTATCCTCTGAATTATTATCACTTCAATTGAAGAATTTACACGTCCGGATACCAGTGTACCCACACTTGTACCCTGCACCGCCTACCACTCGGGATTCACAGAAACATGAGGACCGTGTTAATATTTAAACAAAAGCCAGTAGCTGACCGTTGCCTTGCTTAACGGTGATTAATTAAAAATTATAAATCACACACTTGGCAATGCAATGTTTTATGCTTTACGAGTATTGTATCAATTTTGCAGGCAACAACGCAATCAAATATCCGGTGAGTAGGCGCCCAGGATATCCGCCCAATGAGTAGGAGTAGAGTAGCTCTGCCATTGCCTTGGCAATTCGCCCTCATTAAACCTTAATTGAGGATACCTACTCGTACGCAGTATACGAAATGAGAAATATAAAAATAAAAAAAAAATTAAATCGTTGATCAACATGGAATAATGAACTGATACTGTTGTTAATGGTTTAGTGTTTCACAATATGTTTTAGAAAAAGAGGCAATGGGCAACGTGCCACCCACCCGGTCGTACCTACTTGTATTCGAACTAGAAATTTGTTGTTTTCAGTTGAGAGCACATTGTTGTGCATGTTGTCAAGAGTTATTTAATCAGGAGGGATTTAATCGGATTATGACGCATTTGAGATTATTGTTTGGAATTTAAGCCTTGTACCATTTATTTTTCTATACCATCCCTACACATACGTGTATGCTGTAGATGTATATTGATTTTTGTGGGCTCCTCTACACCTTTTACATCCTACTTTTCCTTTAACCACCACCATCCCTCATCCCTTAGAGGTTTTTGTCTTTTTTTTTTATTTTATTTTTTTATTTTTTTATTTATTTTGTGTGCTCCTTGAAGTAGTATGAATTTGGAGAGGATTTCCTCTGTTAGCACGCCCTTCATTTAAGGCCATTTTATACAATTCATATCGTTCATGTACCACCCACCTTGTTATTTACAGCACACGATGAAAGTGGTAGTAACATTCCTGCTATTGGTTGCTGGTATTGAGAAATGCGCAATTGCTGGAAATTTATCCCCAGGACATCGGCGGGATGTGACGTCACTGTTGGATACTTCTGATGCAGATGCGCAGTTGAAAGTTTTACAAGGACTATCAGAATTTAGAATTACTCGAAGTTTGCCTTCTTTAGCTGTTGAACATGGTCCAGTCAGCGTAGTTCAGGATTGGAGTTTGGTGTGCGTACAGCTCTGCGGGTGAGTGCTCCAATTTAAAATATTACAACCAACCTCATACTGTGTTATCTAGTTTATCCATAAAAATTACAATTCTTAACATTTTATTACGTACGACTGGTGAATGTTGTAAAATTGTTATAAGGAAAAAATTCAGATGTGTATACTTTTGAAGTGATTGCAAATTTATAACGATGATGTAATGATTTTGAAAATATTTAGAAAGATATTTAAAGTGACGTAGTTATAGCAAATAAAAAAAGAAGAAACTGTGATTGATAGTGTGTTATTTTCTCAAAAATAAACGAACAACTTTTGTAAGAGTTTAATATAAATTTCGCACTTTAATATGAAATTCATATTTTTTAACGGCGCCAAGATATGGCGCTTTTGCCGCCATCTTCCCCCAAACACGTGAAAAGCTAAAGCCTCTTAATCATCATTTTCTCTTGCGTTATGTATAAGATATGCTCCCTCTTAAGCTTTCATCGGTTACCTTAGATCTATAAGTGTCCTTTCCCGCTTCGTTTAATTTGGTAGAGAAAAATTAAAAAAAAAAAAGAAATCAACACCACAACGACATGTTTATAAAATTTGTCTCAGCAGAAGAAGAAAAATAGTAAACTGAAACAGGTTTCCTTAAATTAAAGTGATTTTAAATAATTATTTCGAATAAATTTTGTCAACGAATTAAAATTGAATTATATTTTAATTTAAAATTAACACTTTAATGTATTGTTATTATTTTAAATATTTGAATAATATGACTTACATAAAAACAAATATAGGCGTACTAAAGACCCAAACAAATACGGCTTAGGCCTGGCCATCTTGTGTGGTTGGATTCTAAATCCAAGTTGACAAAGTTCATTTTCAGATACATGTTGCTAGACATCATGTCCCCAATGAGTAGAACTATGTACTACATAGCAGTTCAAGATTTATTCTTTCGGAGAGAATCCTATTTTACAATTTTATTACATAGAAGCAACAGTTATCCCCTAGGAGTTTTTGTTTGTTTTTGATAGTTTTGCTTTATCCTGGACAGCATATATCTGGAAAGTGATTTTTCAAAATTTTTAAGACCGGCCTAAATAGCAAAAGTAAATAAATGTATGTTTTATTCATATAGTAAAATAAACTATTTTATAAACAGGATTCGTATTTCTGTTAATATTTCAAAAGAAGACTGTGAGATTTTCATTTTCATTGTACCATATATTCATTTCTTTCTCAAAAAATAAACTAAATACCTATCAATACTATTTCCAACATTTGCTACAAACCTCTAAGAACTCTTTTAATTTAAAAAAACAACACGCAAATATTTTCTGAACATATTTTAAAAGAAAGAAATCTTAAATTTGTATATTTACTACAGCTACTGACTAGCAATATAAACAAAACCAGAAGTCCTACACAATTTATATTCGAAAATATTATTAAAATTAGTTTTTTTTATAAATATGCAGTGTGTTAGTAATTTTTGCCTACAGTACAAATCGTGGATTGTTCTTGAGAAGTGCAGAAAAGTCAAAACTAAAAGATCTTTAATCTTGCACAGGTTTCTGATAAAGGATTTCTCTCGTGTGATAATTAGCCTATTTTTTATAAATTTAAGTGCAATGAAGTTCAATTACAATATTTTCCAGTTCGCTAAAAAAACAATTTTTATTATTTAAATAATGTCATATTCTTTGAGATTATTTCTTAATTACCATACAAACTTTATTAAATATAAATGTAATTAAAAAATCTACTAATGAGTAAGAAGGTAAAAGCTGAAGTTAACACAACACTATAGCCTTCACTTCAACTCGTACTTAACCACTTTAATTTGAGTTAGCTTATGATTTCTTAAATTTTATATTATTAGAATATTATTATAGACAATTCACCATATGAATTAACAAAAACTGAATACTAAAATACTTTCGTCCTTGTCTTTCTTTGTATTTTGAAAGAATAATTAAACTCAATTTTTACCCGTACCTCTATGATAGTTATTTAATAAGATTTGTAAGCATTTTCAAAATTTTAATATTTTTGATATTAACAGAAATAATTGCAAATCTATTTAATTTACCAACATTTGGTGATGAAAAGGAAAAAATTGTTCTACAATTTTATTAAAATATTCAAATTTACCGAAAATACTTGCTGGTAATTCTTGTCCTATTTTTAAGCAAAATTCAGTTAAAAGTATAAGGCTTACTAAAAATTTAATTTTTTTCAAATATTGAAAAACCAAAATTCCCTAGCTGTTAAGATTCGTTTCCCTAAAAGAAATAAATAAAAGTTTCGTACTAATATTTTGAGAATTATTTACAATCGCAACTTGAAGGAAAAATTATTTTCTTGATACTATAGGAAGGTAGGAACTACTCTCTTGTTCATTTATTTTCTTATAGATATTTTAAAATATAAGTGGCGATCAATTTAATTGTTGGTTTCTTAAAAAAAAAATTATTATTCTCAGCAATTTAAATTTTCGTAGATTTATTTCTATTCTCAAATGAATCCGAATTCAGACTTTCAAAATTCTGCCTACAAAGATTTACAGAGATTCAGATTGAGATGGAAGGATTCAAACAACATGTTAATAAAAAATGTGAAAAGATAATATACTTTATTATTGATCATTTATTTATTTATTTAATTTTTGATATAATTAACAAATAAGTTCATATATTTATTTTTCGATTTACTTATTTATTTATTAATGAATTTATTTACTCATTCATACATTATTTATATTGTTTTGCTGTTATTCTGTTTATTTGTTATCCAATGCTTTTATAAACTTATTTCTATTTTCTCTCTTTCTCTTGTTTGTTAATTAATTAATTTATTAACTTATTGTAAACCTCTTTACTTACAATGTGAGTTCATTTTTAAACTTATATGCATTAAAACGTGGCAATTCCCTTAGATTTTAAGTCTATTATCTAGTCAATTCATTTATAAAAAATTCAATTGTAAGTCATATTAAATGAAGGATTTACATAAAATTTTTCTCTTCAATTAAAACTGCTTGCAAAATATTTAAATAATTTGTCAATTGTAACACATAATTTAAATGTCAAATCTCTGAGCGAGCTGCTTATGTACTATATTTTGGAAAACCTTAATCTATGAGAAAATAAACATAATTAATTAATTACTTAAGACTTTATGTATTGCCGGATGTCATAACCAAACAATCTTCTTAATTTAGTGATTAATATAAATTTAAACTTGAGTTATTATTTTTTCATAAGCTAGGTAAAGTGAAGAACAACACTTTTAAAATAGAAAATTAAATTAAGTGAATCTGTTGGTGCATAACCAATTAAGATAACAACAAGTTCTATTCCCATAATCTGTTCGTTTTGTTACCACAGTACCCTAAAACTTATTTCCTCTACGCTTTTAAGCATATTCTCAACCTTGTACGGCATTTTGAATAACAAATGGTATAAGGATAATAATAAATATAATTTATACTTTAGTCATTTATTAAACAGATGCCGTAAATGGATGAACCTTAGACTTAGATGAACCAATATATATTAGTCTTCGTTCCTTAGCTTTCTAAGTCCACATTTCAGCACAGCTCATAACATTTGCGTTGTGCTTTCCCTTCCATTGACTCTTCTCGTTGAATTATTATATTTTAAACAACATCAATATTAATTAGACATTTTTATTTATCGTAAGTGTTTTCCATTTTAATATTAAAAAAGTTCCGAGTAGAAATTTCTACATCGCAGAGATGTTTTCAAGCAGCACACGGCATAACCAAATCCTTGTTTTGAAGGATTTCGTAATCAGCCATAGCGTTGTAAAACTCCAAAAGATTAATACTATCATATGCGGGCTAAAAATAAAAAAAATAATAAAATGTGTATGAACTTGAAATTCATTGGTCTTTTCCAGTTGGTGTAGTCAATTTGCCGGAAAGTGATGAAAAGGAGGTTAAGACGTACAATAATTACGTTTGATAGGATTTAATATGTCACAGTTAAGATCTTGAAATTTGTCTTAAAATTGATATTTAGCTCAATGCATTCGTCGTTTAAGTAACGGTCGTCTTGCCAGTTTGAATTTTTCAAAGTTAAAAGAAAAATTGTCATAAGAAATGTTTACCTCCATCGGTGCTTTTAAAGATTGTCTCGATCTTGTTGTTAAAATTATATTTCCTATTATCTAACCGTTTGCTCTATATAACCTATATTTTCACCTTGACATTGCAATGCTTCGATTTCATAGCCGTGCCTGCTTAAAAAATATTTGTCATAACTTTATCTAACAAAATCTAATTTAAAAGAAAAAAAAAGATTATTGTTTGAGCTTTCGCTTTTCATTCAAACGTCTTAGTTGCATATTTAGATGAAGCTACAATCCGAGGTGGATCTGGGCTTCAGTTAATAAACATATCCAATTATCTCTATCTCCTTGGTCTTTCCCTTCTTCGTTGTCTCTACAGGTAGAAATCAAAAACTCTTCGCGCCAAAGGATATTACCCATTCGCTCAGCATGTTTTAGTCAATTTACTGGTGCGCACTTTTCCGTCCAATTCGAAGGCGTCATAAAGGTCTTAGCGTACGCTATTAAATGTATATTTTCTCTTACGAAACTCGTCAGCGCAACGGAACCAGAATTCACTAAAGGATAACTTCATGTGTCTCCATTAACGCTCATACTTTTTCTCAATAAAGAAAAATTTGGGATGATGACTCATTAGAGTCTGCTTAATGTTTCCTAATATGACCTTGCTATTAATTTGCCTTCTTAAGCCAAATAAACAGCGCTCGCTTGATGTCTGATGATGAATCTGGTGTTATATCGTCGCGAGACCGTGCTTTCTCGTGTCTGACGAGAGAAGAGTCTAACTCCGGAGTTGATTAAAAGACTTTTTTTTTATTATATATATTTTTTTTATTATATTTTATTTTTACTGACTAAAGGTCCGCTGTCTTTAGCGTCGCTGCAACCTTGTCGTCTGAATTAGTCTAATAAAAAACTGACTTTCTTTTCGCATCGTATCTCTTTTATAACCTTTTTCTGTGCGTAGCCAAATCGGCTTGCGCAACCACTCCCATAACACTTACGATCATTCACCGCTTGTTCCAGTTTATTTTGCAGCTTGGGTGGTTTTTCTTTTGTCGGTTTCAAATATCATCCCATTTGTCATTCACTTCCACACTCCGAACATTGTAAGTGCAATCCCATTCATAATTATTCTTTAATTGTTTCCTGGGATCGACCCAAATACGAAACATGTTCAGCGTCGTGTTTCGGTAGTGCGGCGAATGTACACCAGCACGTATGGCATATATTTACGTGCGGCTTCGAATTTCGGTGTATGAGTCGGGTATGAACTTGACCGAAAATGCATATGCAGCTGGATAAGTAGATTGTAGTGATAGCAAGTGCTGGGATCATGTGGTGTGTGAATCACAACACTGGTGTCATTATCAGAGTTAATAGTAAAGAAGAAGTAATCGCTAACTATCATGGTTATAGATATCTGTTCTGACCTTCGTTCCAATCCGTCGAAGTTGTGTGTCTTAATCGGCATATACTTCAGTTTGGCTTCATAACTAAACCCCCCTTGTCTTAAGTTTTCATTAATATCAAAGGTGTCGATTAGACTGCTTCTGACCTTAACTATGCAGCAAGCGTTCTAAGTTATAATTTCACAGAATCTGACAGGATTAGCAGTGACACTAAAAATAGACACCGCGTTCGAAAGCTCGTCTCTATATATCCTGTCATATCTGATAAGCCGTAAAATCGAAAATTCATGGATTTTCTATATTACTTGACGTCATATGAATATTTGGTCAATTGTGGACTTATTAGCCTAAAACCACATGGATAGAAGTCAATAGTCTGTTGACAAATGAATTTATGAATATGATTCTATTATATACACAATGTTAAGGAGACTAATGTATCTATAGCGCGCGTAAGGAGACCCTCTCCCTTTTATTAGGTATCGGCAAATGATTCTGAGCCTCCATCTATCAGGCATAAGTGTACTTTCTTCGGGCGTGAGTTTGTGTATGCTCTACTCTAGGTCATCTCATCTTTACTTATGTTTAGTTATTGCTACTCGTATCTTTCCCTCATTTTGGCCGGGACGACGGAAAAATTGGCTTCCTATTGAAATGAGAAGATTTGTTGGAAAAAAATCGTAGGTTTATAATTCATATGTTACGTCACACAGTGTTTCGACTATATGGATTTAGGTGGAAAAAAGTCATGCCACAGACTAGTAAAAACCGGTTATTGAGCTTCCAGAGAAGAAGGCAAAGATCTCAAATCTATAATATTTCCATGGTTTTCTCGCTCTTTGTCTAAACTAACGGTACACTTCCAATGAAGCAGTAGCATTTTGTTTACCGATGCCTCATTTGACAAGTAGCATTTATGGTTAACGTTGTAATATTGAGTCTAATTTTTTTCAACTTTAATCAATTGTTGCTGTATCATGGACATTTCTTCTGAAGGTATTTATTGTTTACTTTGTAATTTTCCTCTTTTTCATAAAAAAACATGCTATAGAAAAACAATTGTTTTGAATTTATCAGTTTTTATTTAAATCATTAGTAAAAAAAGGCATGAGTACCAGTTTATCAGGACTTAAAATTATATGCATCTTTTAGAGAATTGAATCCTCTTTCCGAAAATTCTAACTGAATTTTGCGCACGACTTTGCAAATATTTTTATTTTTTAATTTTCAGATTCACTTTGAGTGATTTCGCGAACAGAATTTTTTGAGCAATGGATAAAATATCCCAAAAAAGTGAGGAATGGAAAAATTTACAGCTACATAGTTTTGACGCACAATCTTCTTGTTTCTAATAATGAAAAACAGAGGCTAAAAAACAGTATTAGGTTGTGGTCAGAAAAGATTTTTTATAAGTGGGGTAAAGCAGGCCGTCGAGTTGAGCTATTTTTTCGTACGTATGAAGAATGGCTGAATGGAGATGATATTATTTTATTAACGCGTGATTCCAAAGACCTTTATCTTCCCGATGATCAAGCTCCCTAAATACCTCAATATTTTGGTCGTCCTCCAAAATCATTTAATGATTGTTGCCAAAAAACTAAAATACAAAGGGTACAAAGGATACTCAATAATTTTACCTTGGAAGAAATTTTGTTTGCTGCTGAACATTCTCAAAAGCTCGCGAGAAAGAAAGATGCTGCAAACATAATAAAAGGCTTGAGTGATGACCTAGATGGCGCTAAACAAATGAAAAATGCTCAGTTGTTAACTTCAAGAGAGAAATGCCTTTCCGGTGATGAGGCACTAGGCCTTTATCTTGATGCAAAATTGACCACCAATAGTTACAAACTATTGGGGAATGTAGCTCTTGGTGTAGGCCACGAACTGGTTCCTTCATTTTACTGTTTGACGAAAGCCAAGAAAAAATGCTTTCCACCTGAAGATTTTATTCAAGTTGATGAGGTTTCTGCTAGTTTTACACTACAGTCCTTTCTAGATATAACTACCCAGCGGATTTTAGAAGCATTGCACTTTTCAGGGACAGACAAAACACAATCAGCAACGTTAATAAGTAAATGGGGATTTGATGGGAGTTCAGGGCATAGCCAGTGCAAGCAGAAATTCGGCGACAAAACTGCTAGTGACGAATACCTATTTTTAGTTTATTTCGTGCCTTCGAAATTAGTTTTGGATGATAATTTTAATACCACGGTTTGGGTAAACGTCAAACCGTCATCTACGCGTTATTGTCGTGCAATTAAATTTATTTAAAAAAAAAGAGACTTCGGCTTTAGTGCATCAAGAAGCAGAAAATATAAAAAGTCAAATCGAAAAACTAAACCCAACTGAATCTTCAAACCTTCTCGTCAAACATGTTCTTCTCTCAACAATGGTTGATGGAAAAATATGCAATCGGGTACAAAGGGGAATCAGAATTATTATATTTGAGGTGCTAAGCCCAGTCAAATGAATTCGCCAATTACTTGTGGGAATATAAAGACACAAAATTATGTTGATGGATTGTCTCCACTTCACGCACTTATAAAAACTTTCGAATGTTTATTACACATTTCTTACAGATTGCCTCTAAAAGTATGGCAAGTCCGAACAGTGAATCAAAACGTTTTCCAGGAAAGGAAAAATGCTATCCAACGAAGATTCAAATCTGAATTAGGTTTGAACATAGACTTGGTAAAACCTGGGTTTGGTACGACTAATGATGGGAACACTGCCAGAAAATTTTTTGAAGATTATGAAAAAACAGCCGAAATAACTAACCTTGATAGAGAGCTAATATATAAATTCCATATCTTACTTACTGCACTTACGTCTGGGTATGAAATTAATACATACGAATTTAAAAAGTTTTCGAAGAACATAGCAGCATCGTATCTCAGCCTGTATCTGTGGTATTACATGCCCATTACAGTACACAAAATTTTATTTCATAGTGTTGATATAATTCAGCACATGATTTTACCGATTGGAAACTTATCGGAAGAGGCTCAAGAAGCTCGGAATAAAGATTGCCGAAGATTTCGAGAATTGAATACCCGTAAGTGTTCTCGGTATGCCACCAATAGAGACTTACTTACAATGTTGCTAATCTCATCAGATCTAAAAATCAATGAATTTAGAAAAACAGTCCTTTACCACAAGAAGTTAGAAAGTTATTGGTTATGCCTGCATCTACTTCCTTATCCACTGAGGCGAGAACTCAGCTATGATAAGTGGTGTGATGATTCATTCTTCTGATGGATCCAGCCATGAAGATATGTCAACAGATTAAACTGGAAGATACCTAACCAATACACATATGCAACTACATACATACGTATGCATATAAATAAAGTGAATATAAATAAGATATAATACTGTGCAAAATACAAACTTTTAATAAAAATAATAAAATACCCAATAAAAACATTAAAATGAATTCGTTAAGCTAATAATATTTACATAGTTGATATTAGTTAATATCTTATTTCATCATAAAACTTGTCAATAAAAACACTCATATGCGCTAAAATGGTTTTCATTTCCTCAATAGCCCATTTTTTTCGAGCACTCGCAACAAGAGTTGAATTTGAAACACTTTTAGTTGGTTTTGACTTTTTTCCACCTAATCCCATATAATCGAAACACTGTGCGTCATTTGCGTCAGAAATTGAGCCAATTTTATATCTTTAAAGCAGCAGCATTATTCCAAAACTGTTTGGTGGTAAAATAGTTCCTACAGATGTGAATAGATTGCAGCCAGCCAAACGATAGATATTTATATTTTAAACCAGAAACCAAAATCTACTTCTCCACTTTTCGATCATCAAAAACCTTTCGAAAACTATATTCGTGTTTCTGGTTGGTTACTTTTTCAAACTATCAAGTATTATATCGAATTACAAGTATATAATCGCTGAAATAATTTCGAAATTCTTCCTTTTATTATCTGTAAAACACGACCTAGGAAATCCATGAACGAGCATTTACAAGTGACCCTATGTTAACAAGAGATTAAAATCTTCATACACCAGATGTTGACTGTCTAAAACAAAGTTGCATAATCCATTACTTTAGACTTATGCTGAGAAATAGAATGATCGCTTCGTCGACAGAGTTTAGCATTTACCTACATAGTAGGTAGGATTACTACATAGAGTTACTCGTATTGCAGAAAATTTTAAAATAGTCGAACAAACTGAAAAAAAAACGAAATTTAAAGTTCGACAACTGTTCCCGTTCGATAATCGAATCTAATCCTAGCTGCAAATAGATACCCGTAGCATTCCTAGTTTTGACCATACTCAATCTGAACCAATTGAAGAGTCTCATTAATTTATAAAATTGTTCATATTTGGTTATGATAAAGCATCCAGGACAATATACTCGTATTTGGGAAAACAGGGAATCCCGTGTGGGTATACCTACTCGTACATTTTTTGTTATCGTTAATATATGCATAAACTGACAGTTCAATTTCCCTTGAATGTGCGTATTCACAAGCGAGTATCCTCGTATGCGATAAATATGTACATTATTACGAGTACAATGTGTCAGATGGCATGTTAATGTAAGTAGGAACACCCGAACTCCACCTTAAAAGTCCATTAAATATTAAGAGTTTTCTCACATGTTCGTCCATTTAATGGAGATACATGGATATATAAACATGACAACTGCAACTTGCGAACTCACAACCATACGACTATACTCGTGTCTACTGAACGATGTTTTACGGGAAACTGCGCAAAAAAAGAACATAACGAGTTATTGTATAGCTAACTTCTCGGTTTCGAACCTCGAAGGCATGCACATTTCTTTTGCCAACCTTAATAAATCAATGGTTGCAAAAAATTTCGTAATGTAAAATGGAAGCTTCGCTAGAGTAAGATATGAGTATATACTTTTTGTCTACTCCAAGATTTAAACTTTTTGACCGAGCACATGTGCATTTCCGTATGCGATATTCGTATCTTTTTGCAGGATGTGCATAAATTCTCTTCAAATTTACACGCTATCGGAAGTTTTTTTTTTCTTCCTTACGGATATGGTGACTTTTCCATATATTTGGAATGCTGGTATTACTTACTTGTACATTTAGAAAAAATCAAATCGGTTACCGGTCTCGTTTTCATATCGTGCTAAATAAAACAGACAGTTCATGACATTAAGAAATACAGGTTCGCGCAAAAGCCACCGAATGATGATAACTTTTATAGTTCAAACTTTTTCAATAATTTCTTTTTTTTTTTAGATTAACAAAGCTTGGTGATGGAGATTTTTTCGGTTAGTTGTGAAAGATTATATCCTTCAAAGAGTACCTGCTTAAGCTCCAGACTCACAAAGGAGGATTCTTTCGAGGGCATTTTCCATAATATTTCTTAAAATATCTGAGCACAGCACCTGTGTTTTAACACGAATATTCCCCTGAAGCAAAGAAATAATTTTGCATTTATGTATGCAATTCAATTATAGCCCGATATCTTTCGCCATTAATGTTCAAATAACCTTTTTTGAGGCGATACCACATCAGACAGTAAACCTTAGTGAGTACAGTTGCAGCTGGTAAATTAATCTTGGTTTATCAGTACCCCATTACCAGAAAATTTAATAATTCTCGTCTTGGTATTTCTTATAAATACGTTAATGAGGTTTTCTTGGCCTTAACTGTTGCTTAAATTGGAATTTGTATGGAAACAACTGAAAACTTAGCAACAGCTTACTGGATATACCGAGTTGAGCAGAGCGCCTCCCCATAAAACATTTTTTGCAAGATAACTTTTCAATAAGCCTTTGCCTTAGTTCGGACAGTTCAATGACTTTCAATTGGGAGAAAATCAGTTAGAGGTCCCTGTTGATGAAATTCCCGCACCTGTTCCTGAATCATGTTCACAGAGAGTAGATTTTGCCCATGAAAATGACGCTGATAAGCCGAAATATCGAACAATTATTTGCAAAATAAGATTCGATGTGTTCGGTCTTCTCTTGAGTGTTTTAATTACTTATTTACTTAAGTGGCGCTACAGTTCGGGATGAACTGTGCCTCAACTAACAAGCGTCTCTAATTAGCCGGGTCTTTAGCTAACTGCCTGCAGTTGCGCGTTCCAAGTTGTTTGAGGTCCCCTTCCACTTGTGTGCGTCACCTAAGGTGAGGTCTTCCTCAGCTGTTAAGGAAGTCACTTGACAGTACGTCACAGTACGTCACAAACGGACGAGTTTGGCAGGGGTTCCAAAATTAAATAAAGCTCTATATTGCTCTTCTCTATAAATGCTGTCATATGCGGCTTTAAATTCGATGAAAAATTGGACTTCTTAAGTTTTTTCCAGGATCTGCCGAAGTGTGAGGATTTGGTCGATTGTGAACTTTCCTGGTCCGAAACCGCACTGAAAAAGGCCAATCAGGTTGTTGATGAAGGGTTTTAGATCTTGTATGCGATGAAAATAATTTCATTCAAATGGCTGAATCGGCTGGCCATGCAGTAGCCTAAACGATCGGTCCAATTTTTAAACACATTATCGATTGTGTGCAGCTGTATTTCACCAATGGCTTCACGAATATTGTCCTTTAAAGCGTCAATTGTCTCTGGCTTGTCGGTGTAACACTTATCTTTTACGGCACCCCACAAATAATAGTCCAACGGTGTCAAATCGCAGCTCCGAGGTGGCCAAACGACATCAGCTCTGCGGCTGATAATGCGATCTTCAAAAACAGGGCGCAAAACATCGACTGTAGCTTCGGCTGTGTGGCACGTAGCGCCGTCCTGTTGAAACCAAATGTTGCCAATATCCTCCTCTTCAATTTTTGTGAAGTAAAATTCGTTCAACATGGCCGATAACGATCGCCATTGACTGTAGCGGCCACTCCTTGCTCATTTTCGAAGAAAAATGGCCTAATTATGCTTCTGGACCAAAATCCGCACCAAACAGTGACTCGTTTTGGGTGTATCGGCTTTTCAATGCATGCGTGCGGGTTTTCTGTGCCTCAAATGCCCCAACCCGTCAAGATCAAAATGAGCTTCATCTGAAAAGATGATTTTTTTGGCAAAATCAGCATCTTCTCTAAGTCGATCGCAGGCCCACTTAGCGAAGCGAAAACGCATTGGATGGTCAGTTGGCTTCAACTCCTGAACCAATTGGACTTTGTATGGCGTCATACCAAGGTCTTTATGCAAAATTCGTCTCAATGATGTCTTCGAAATGTTCAATTGTTGAGAACGACGGTAAATTGATGTTGATGGCGCTTCACGCACACTTTCTGCCACAGCAGCAATATTCTCGGGTGTACGCACTGTTTTTGGCTTTTCACGCTTTGGTTTATCGATGAGGATGCCAGTTTCTTTCACTTTTTTCACAAGATAACGAACGTACGGAGCTGACGGTGCTTCTCTTCTTCTAAAATCCGTACGCAATTTTCGCACACATTCTGCAACATTACCATGATTTTCAAAGTAATGTCGCAATATTTCCCAGCGTTGTTCAAGCTACACACAACCATATTCGTTCAGCGGAAGGATAAAACTAATTATCTGTCAAATCAGACATGAGCTAAGTGTTACCATTCACGAAATAAGCACTAGTTTAAAAAAAAAAATGTTAGATGGCGGACCCTTTAGTTGGCGTAGTTGAGGGGGTCTCCTGGATCTGGTAAATGATACTGAGATTCCACTCACCAGGCATACACTCTTGGTGCATGCTCTCCACAAAGTCTTTTCCAGGAGCTTTGAATACCTCAGCCGTCAGGTCTAGCTGCTTTGTTAGTTTTCAGCTTAGATATTGCTATCCTTACTTCGTTTTGATCAGGTGGACGGAAGTTTGGGTTATCATCGTCTAAGTTGAATGGTCTATTCTACTTGATGGCGGGATATTTGGCTTCGCCATTGTATGTACAGTCTGCAGAAAAAGGTTTTCCATAATCTCGGCAGTGACTGTGACTCTATTACAAGATTTCCTTCTTCATCTCTACAGGCTTCTATACGGATGTTCTTACCTTGACACGTTCTTTTTACCTGTTGATAAGACTTCCTTCTTTATTCCTGTCATTCTTTTTCTTCTCGAGATGCATGTGATTTTCCCTTCTTTTCTGCTCATGAGCTGTTCTCGTCCATCGTTGCAGTGCCGCTTTGTAGGCTTCTCGTTTAGCTACATGTTCTTGCTGACATTCTTCATCAAACCAAAGATTTCTTCATAGCGGTCGGATGGAACCCAGCACTTCAGTCGTGGCATCTCTAATGGCACGTTGGCAGCGTAGCCACGGGTCTCTAGTACTTGATGCTGGCGGTACAAGAGTTGTCGAGAGATTTCAGGATACGCGTTCGGCGAAGATTCTAGAGCTCTCTTTTGACTGCAGCTTTTCTGCGTTATATTTTCTCACAGTACTCGTAGTTTTTCGTTGTTTGCTGCGCTTCAATCAATGTTGGCTGCCCGGAACGTTCGGACGTCCAGAATACTGGAGGCATGCCTTACGTCTATCGGCATGTGATCAATTTGATTTACCGTTTTCTGATCAGGAGACCGCCATGTTCTCTTGTGTATATTCAGATGTGAAAATCGTGTGCTTGCTGTAAGGGTATTTCGTTCCGGTGCAAAGTCAATCAGCCAGTTGTGGTGTCGTGTAGGCTATGCTTACCAATTGTCATACCAAAGATGTTCTCCTTTTCTATCATACTTGGGATATTTCTCATAAGTCTTATCGAGGAGCTCTTAGAAATGTTTTTGGGTTGCGTCGTAAATGTTTTCCGAAGAGGCATGGGCGCACATAAGGCTTACGTTAGCGAATTTAGCCTGGATGCAGACTGTCATAAGATGCTCGCTCACTCGTCGAAAGCTCAGACTTCTTGCCTTGACAATTCGGCATCCGAATAAACTTTTGAAACTTTTCCTTATAGCAATCACCATAGTACGAGTATTCGTACTTATCGCAGTTTTTTTCCTCTTTTGTCCGGTCCATCCCATCGCACTTCCTGGATGGTTGTGATGGCAGTCAAGAGCCTCTTCTAATTGTTCGGCTGGACGTGGCCTATTGAGGGTCCGAACATTCCACGTGCATATGCGAAGGTCGTTGTCCTTTATACCTTTGCAAGGGTTATTAACCATTGAATCCGTATTTATCCGAGCCCATTAGTTGGTGCGTCACATCCTTATAATCTCTTCCGTATTGGGTTGTAAGCTCTATGAAGGCGTAGGCCAGTATTATGCTACTGCCCGAGCATAACCTTGCCATTTTATCCTGCATGAGTAAACGTTTACTCATGTACTTACAGGCCATCACTACTGGGAGGTAAGGCAAGCACTATGCTATGAACTTCATTGTTGCCTTAGTTATAGGGCAGTCAACAGTTCCCCGATCAATTTCCACACAGGTCCCTAAGCGTTGTAGTTAGTCATAATAGCTAAGTCTCCCAAGCCTAAAACAAAAGAGAAAAAATAAAACAGAGGAGCTATAATTTATTTAAATCAGTTAGTGACTTTTGTAAACTCACAGTTCTTGCACAAAAGATATACGAATATGTATATTGCTCGTATCTGTAAAAAATTCGGCAATCACTCGGATTTGTTGCCGATGCTGGCTACAGAGTTGTACTAGTATGATTGAATCCAGGAATGACATCAGTGTTTTTAATTTTAATTGTTCGTTACAGCCTTATAAAGCATCTTCAAACATTCCATTCTATGTTTCACTTTATACTTATAAAATTATTTTTTTTCCAGAGCTGCCCTAGGGGGTGATCCCTGTTCATCTGTCACAGTACCGGAGAATGTCCGAAAATCGAACGCGGAGATCCTACTCAGTCTTAATAAAGATGTCATATGCCAAGACTTATGCGCATTGAAACTGGGTAAGTTAATTTTTTTTTGTAAGTACTTTTAATTTCATTATCATACTTGGACTTAACTAGTAACTTAAATTAATTGTAGACTCTAGCTCTGATAATCTTTACAATTGGCCTTGACCCAGTTTCTGATATTTTTCTATGCCGACCCCGGAGATTAGTAATGAACTTTTCGGTAGTTTCACAAGAATTCTGACCAGAAAGAATGCAGTTTTTTTCATAAAAACTATTTATGAGTAACTTTGAAAGTATCGTATCAGTAATTCGATCTATAAGCAAAAAGTCGTGCAAAGTCGACAACTTTCTGACTGAAGAATGGGTTGAGAAGGGAAATAAATATCTGAAGGCGGAGCAATAACGTATTTATATTATATCTGCGTAATTTAAGGGATTGACTGTTTTGTGCAATTAGAATTATCTGTGACCAAATTTTCTCGCAGCATTTTCCTATTTCAATGCTGTTTCAGACATTCACAATCGTGCCTCAGTTGCGAGTAGCGGTCCAATGTTGGCTCTTTAAAACATAAGGACATTTAAATTACTAAATGAGTGTCTTAAATTGATACTGTTGGGCGTCCGGAGGGAAATTTTCAAGTTAAAATTGTATAAAAAAATAAAACCTAATCATACTTTAATATTTTCATTTGTTAATTAGACTTCAACAATTGGCTTTTTTGGACAATTTCGTCTAATTGACGACAGTTTCTTTGAAAGTAATTTTGCTTTTATAATATACAAGACCAAACCGTTATTCGTGTAACGGTCACAACTTCACGGCAAGTTTGAGGATTATTATTGTAAACCTTCGGCTTGAAGTCACCCCACAAAAATATAGCGCACGTTGTTGGGTCCAGCATACGAGGAGGTCAATTAATGTTTTTACGCTGGCTAATTAATTTGCTCTGAAAAATCTCCCCCAACTTCTCCTTCAAGATCTTAGAAATGTGCGGATTGGCACAGTATTTCTGAAATAGCGTTTTGATGTTGTACACGGAGACAGCGGCACTTGTGGCAACAGAAACTCATCGATCATTCGGCAATACACTTCAGCATTCACTATGTTTCCCTCGTTAACAAATTAAGTACCAATCATACCTCAGGCAAAAATTGCAAAATTTCCCACCACACTGTGGTTTTTAAACAATGGCAACGTTTTTGATATACTCGTAAGAATATGCTTCGTCACTGAGCAGAATGTTTCTAATCGTTCTTGCTGATGAAAAACATTCCAACGTTTCGCCTATACTACATATTTCTAAAACTAATCTGCGTTGCTACTGCCCCGCTTGTGGCTTGCCTAAATTTGTGGACCTTCATATCGTTCTATAGGCCGCTATATTTTATATCACCTCGGTAGTTAGATTAAGGCTTTGCTGATGTCTTTGCATTTAAGTGATTACAATTACTTTTGTTTCATCCCCTTCTTCGAACTTCGGCTGGAACCTGAGCAGGATTTTCTAACGTCCTTCATTGAACATATGTATTGAAACCAGCTGACTTGCACAACTTATAATATTGAAAGGTTTTTACACTAGTTAAGACACATTACGGGGCGCAATGTGCGACATATTTATTGGAACATCCTTTAACAGTGGAGCCTAAATATTTCTATTTGTCGCACTTTGACTCCTTCTAAATAGATGTCAGCAATTGGGTTTGCTAGTTCTGAAAACGGAATGCAGATAGTAGTACACCATAGTTGATTTGTAACCTATTGCATACCACATGAAATGTTCGATTTTTGCTCAGCCGGAAATAAGAAGTTCTCGAGTGAACATCTGTGCGTTAAATTGTCTTCTTTTATAAAATAAAGTAGTACGCGTGCTTGACGTGTGAGAATTTTAGAGTTCGTTACAAGTACCGTTATTCTTTTTCTAGGAATTATTTACCATGCTGTTGAGAGTTCAAATTCGAACCCTCTTCCTTTACGAATTTAAAATGGAATATAATGCCAATCCACTTTTCATTTCTTCAACCAGGGAAAACGATAAACGCCAAATTTGGCTGAAAAGCAACCTGCGTTGGTCAATAGGCACGGTCCAATCCTTGTGAATGACAATGCTAGACCCCATACCTCACAAGTAACGGTGCAAAGACAACGTACTCTTCTGATATTTCACCAACGGATTACCATCTTTTCCGCAATCTGGATTCATTTTGCCGGCAGAAGGTCTTATGGAAGATTTTTTGAAGATTTCATTGCCTCAAAAAGTCAGCACTTCTACGAAAAAGGATTATTTGACCTTTTATGTCTGTGCTACCAAGTTGGAAGAATGTCATAGGTGCCAACGGATCCCATTTTGATTGAATAAAAATTTACGGAAAAATAATATTGGCTTTCAAATTTTGTATGTGGTACAACCCAATACTGCCTTTAAACGCCATTATCTAAGCTGTAATGGCAGTCACATTTTAGCTTATTATAGACCTATCATCAGTGATAGTCGCTGCGGATTATGTTGCTTCAAATTTGTACGAAATAAAAATTTAACAGACTTTGGACACTATCTTTGTGAATTCTGGCTTATATTTAGAAATCTCCTTTCATTATTGCTGTGCCTTTAACTTCCACTTTAACATCAACATAAATATCACATATTGTTCTTATGTACTCGTATATCTCAGGTATATTTTGAGATCTTAGCACGGTCCATCTAAGATCTCTGGAAACTCTATCGAAAGTCTTTTGAAATCGATGGGAATTGATCTTTCGAAATGTGGCGGTGTTTCTTCATCGTTAACCGTGTTTTTGTGCACATCTGCTATCTGCTAAAAATAGCGATGTACGCTAAGTTCATTTATATAAGATCTTCAACTTAGGGGATAGAAAAAAGTGCTTCCAAATCCTTGTTTCTTCGCTTGCGATGAACTTTCTAATGCTAACAATATTTTTTTCAAAACAAATTAAATTTGTTAACCAACTGACAGTTGAACTACCATTAAACGTCATAGATACGAGTATGTCTGTGGAGTTGGCTCGTTTTTTTATGACAATAGCTAACATGCGTGCAAAAAGCACAGCTGTTATCCGTAAATTTTAAATCGGGTCGATAGTCGAATTGCGTGCCACAAAGATTCATTGACTGCCATAAAGTTAAAAAAGTATGCGCTATAGATTGTCTAGAGCTCTTTCGCATATTTTGATCGTATGCGACGTTAAAATCGTGTCGCCTTTGCCTTTATAAATGCGCCAGCCACTTACAGCCAATATCTCCAATTGTAGCTTATACTTTGGAGAGCATGTAATCCGCTTAATTCGTATTCCATAAAATCTGCTGTCCCTTCTTTTAGCGCGTCAATCGCGAAACTATTACTTCACGGAAATTCTTTTCTAAGTTATGCTTGAAATACTGCATACAGTAACGCACGTGAGACACATGTGCAGTAAAATATGACATTTCATTGCATTGATTTGAATCTTTTATAAACAATTTGTCAATACTTTTATCCTTTTAATCATATAAACAATTATCATTTCGCACAATTTCAATTAGTTGCTCCTCCATTTTTAACAATATATTTTTCGAAAAAAATATTTGGAATTTCCGTTTTTCAAAACGTCTAATGACTCAAAATGTACTAAATTGTACTAATTTTCAATTGTATTAGATCGGATTTGCAGTAAGATTCGAGTTTACGGTCTATTGCAGTAACGCATAGAGTGCAGTAAACACGTGTGTTTGCTAGTGTAGGTAGGTAGGTAAGTGTGGCTGTTGGAAAAACCAGCTCACTTAGGCCTATTGGCTCATTATGATGCCATGTAGATCTATGCTCATCTTACTAATGGAACCAGTTTAAGTTTATGGTAAAGCGTAGGAGAAGCTTCAACAGAAATTATTTGTAAAAGCGCCAAGCCTTCTTGCGTGCCTATGAGGCAGATTAGACACTTAAAGCGATTAAGTTCCAGCTTTGGCCAGATCTGTTTGGTCGCTAGACATGTTTGCCCAATAGTCCCCCTAAGGTCTGTTCTTTTATTGGCATCCAGCTTTAATGTTAGTTTGCACGTAGCGATTGGTATACCTACACTACCCCTTTCCGGTAGAATAGGTAGAGTGGTTCCAATGTTGGCGAGTTCATTGGCTCTGCAGTTCCCTGGAATGTCTCTGTGGCCCGGCACCCAACAAAAGTGAATGTTGAGCTGCTCTACCATCTCCATGAGAGATGATCGGCATTCAAGGGCGGTTTTAGAATATAATGAGATCGAGTCCAGGGCTGACTATCTGAAAAGATGCGGATATCCTTTGCAGATATCACGCTTTTCTTCAGCCAGGTCAGAGCTTCTTTAATCGCCAAAATTTCCGCCTGGAACACGCTACAGTGATTTGAAAGACGGAAAGAGAGGCTTATGTGAGAAAACACGGCCACCAACTCCGGTTTTAGATCCATCTGTGCAGAGATGGACTGACTTGTCCTCCATGAAAGCATCTTCCTCCCAGAATGATCTAGAGGGGAAGCTTACGTGGAAGTTTTTGTCAAATCAAAGTTCAGGTATGGTGTAATTGATGTTCTCTGTGAGGTTAGAATATTCATCACTTGATTTTGTCCAGGAGCCATCGGTTATTTCCAAACAGCTAGGCATCATAGGATTTGTAGAGAGGATTTTTCTTAGCCGCGATGCTTTAGAGGTTTCTGTGATTTTGTCACAGAATGACCTCCAGGATTATCGCTTTGCCTTCCTCAGTTATTTTTCCCTCAAATTGTAGAAGGATTCTTTGTATGAGTCCCAGTCAGTCACTTTTCTTGTGTATTTTGCTACGTTGAAAAGTTTTCTACAAGAGTTTCTTGTCTCTAGGTTGAATAAGAGGGCAGGAAGCGACCATAGTAGTTGATGTTAGAAAGTAAAACTACATTAAGGCTACGTTTCACTAATATACAAGTTCTGATTTTACCTTTGTCTCTTGTATAGCGCGGAGCGTAGGCGGTCCACGAACCACCCCTTCTATGGTTCCTGGATTAGGATAATGTCTTCTGCATTTTTTGAAAGACGCAGAATGAGTACGGCCGAAGCCTTTTTTGAGTGATGGAGATTAATCTGGAGAAACCACTTGCTAGTGTAGAAAAATATGTTCTCCTATTTTGTTGCACGGTGTTTACTGTACATGTGTTTAAAGCATTACACGTTAAATTGTAAATTTCTTGTCATAACTTGTGTACTAGTTCATTTTCAATACATTTCGACGATTGAATTTCTTCAGCGAATTTCCTTCGCTGCGCCGTAATCTCAAAAATATTAACTCGTTTGCCAATCCTCAGACCACGTTGCACTTCTGCTATTCCTTGTCGGCTGCTCGTTCTACCATTACCTGGTGTTCTGGGTTCTAGTATCTGTTTTATTTTTATTGGTTGGTTGCTAATGGTTGATATACTTACGATCTGAGCTGCTCAGTTCAGTTCCTAAGATGATAACAACTCCGTTCCGTAACAATATATGTTGCATTGAAGTTTGCAAGTTTGAAACAGCGGGCTCTGTTCCCGACATTTCCCTGCAGCATCATATTGCTCAATCAGGGAAACTGTCAAGTTCTGAAACGATTATTTCTATTCGTCCCACCGATATGCAAAAGAAGTGCTCGGCGAGATAGTTATCACTTGTTGCCTCCCGATCACATATGTATACGGACTTTTGGTAATGTAGTTGTTAATTCGTCTCAGGTGCTACATAAAATGCACAAGGGAACGAACTGTGGCAATATTCTATAATGCATTGCAGTACGAACTTTGGAGACCGACAATTTTTACTAGGGAGCCATTTGTGGAGAAATTCAAATTATTTGGTTATCACCAAAGAGCTTGCGGCTTTATTGTTCTTCAGCTTGCGACTAGCCGAAATATCCTATCTTGTAGACAGAATGGGGATTGCTTTCATTGACTGAACTGTTTCTCTATAAGATGCCCATTAACTAGCTGTTGAAAGTTTTTTTTCTGTTTTGGTGACAAGAATTTCTCAGTTGTATTATGATCCTGCATTCTGTTCTTTCCGCCAGTTGCCAATTGCTTTTCTTTCCCGAGAAATATTAGGCTCTTGTTCCGATCGTCCTATACTCGATATTGTCTGGCAGAGTGACTGGCATATTTTCTCTACGTAGTATCTTTATTTCATCCTCACTTCCACTAAAATTGAAAATAAAGACAAAAGGATTCAACAGATATACTCAAATTCCACAGTCTTACTATTCTGCGAACGACCTTATGTTCCAAAACCAGTAAAATCGTTCATTTTTTATTGTGCTGAACGATATATGGAATTTTGACATAGTTGTCTATCATTTTTTAAAACGAAACTAGAAACATATTCTGGACGACGACGGAATCACGCAACAACAGCTCACTTCACATAGGGTTACATTCGTAGAGTTATGGGAGTTTGAATATTAGTATATACCCTTTCACCTGTGAAGTCATGTCATATGCTTCAAACAACACCAAAATATTGATAGGAGTTCGTAGTCGTTAATAGTTCGAAATGGCTGTCTTCTAAATGCAATCAGTTGTTTCCAAATTGAAAACGTCTTGTAACTTAAATTTTTGAATTTTAAGTTAATAGGAGCAGAAATTAGCCGCAACATTTTTTTTAAAATAAATATTTGTGTTTAAAAGAAATAAAATAATAATTCCCTTTTTTCAAGGTGGGGACATCTGCACATGTTCGACTACCTCAATGGCCCAATCTGTAGAAGACCGCAACCATGTATGTCAGACATTCTGCGTAAGAAACCAGAAAACTCTGGCCGGTTGTAGTATCTGCCGAGTGATCGAAACGGAAAGACAATGGATCACCCACGACGAAATGGCCGCGGAAGAGGAGAAAATCAAGGATTCAACGGACGACAAAGCCCCCAATGCAGCCGATCCTGCTATCGAATCGACGACGCCAGATTGGAATGCACTCTGTGCGGTCCTCTGTAAAACTGGTGATGGCGGGTCATTGTGCAATTGTGATTTGTCACCTTTCTTTTAAAATTGTTCATTGTCCACTGCCATCGGCTCTGAGATATGTCAGTGAACTTGTCATACCGGCATCCACCGACATTACAGATCCGTAACAGTATTTTCAATGTTCAGAGTTGTCATCTTATCATTTTTCTTTCAATATTGTTAATTTTCCTAATAATTATTATTTATTGTTTCAAAAAACAAAAAAAAAAGAACGACAAGTCACTTGAAAATTTCAATTTCTGTTTTTATTTGGAAACTTTTATTGTAAAATAAAAATCCCTATGCGAATCAATTAATTTGTAATTAATTTGTGAAAAGAAATCGATAAAACATGTTACAACAAAAATCAAAAAGCACAAAAAAAAAACACTATATAGACGATATATATGTATAGAAAAAAAGAAGCTATCTAAAGCATGTTAAACATTTTTATTTCTGAGGTAGTTTATACATTTTTGGTTGACAAATTCAAAAAAAATGAAACAAATGAGAATTCAACAAAATCACACAAGGGCTTCCATGTGCTAAGCCGCAGGCTTAGTACAAACCTTAGATGATCATTTAAAAAAAAAATAATAATAATTTTTAAGAAAAATATGCATTGCAAAACGTTATCTATTAAAACGTCGACTATCACTTAGTCGGTTTGATTGCCCAGCAGTTAGTGGTTCTTAAGTTGAAATGCTGCACAACAACCGCAGTGTATATTGTAACTTCAATTGGCAACTCTCTCAAACTGAATTCGAAATTCAAATTGACATTGACATTGACATTGAAATTGATACTGAAACTCAGTGCGGTGTCAAGGACCTCGAGAAATTCATTTTTATTTTTAATTTTGCTCCACTGGGGCCATTGTTAGCGCTTTGAGATTCAGTCGAAAAGTCGTACATCATACATCAATTCTTGATCGACTAAAATCCAGTCCACACTGAGAGTATGGTTTTATTTTGTGTAAAAAGTTTTAAACCCTAATTGGATTTACAAATATACATTACATAAAATCTATTGTCCATTGATATTACACATTCCTGACTAGAGACCACTATCTGCCCGGCAATCGAACCATTCACGTGGTAGTCTACCTATTTAATAAACAAAAAACTAAATCGAGTTTAAATGAAAATATAAAAAAATATATTGTTTTTGGTTGATAGAATCAGCATATCAATTTTCAAAACAATAAATTGAGTTAAAATGTTTTTCTTTACATCTTCATAGGCACAAACATTGAAAACAAAAAAAAACAAACAAAAACGCAAAAACAAAGAATAAAAAAACTTTACCATATTTGCATGTCTATAAGAATATTATATACATGACTAAATATATCATATATATATAAAACAAAAAAAAAATATTTATACATACATATAGTTAATAATCAATTTAATAATGTTTATAATGTTAAGATCTATTACTGTTGGAAGACATTAGTAATAACATTGGCTTTTTTGGAAGACATATATCAAATAAGTACTTTTAGATGTTAGCGAGACGATAACAGTATAAATTCGGAAGAAAGAAAAAAAAAAAAAAACCAAACAAGAAAACTTCTTATTTAGATAAATTTAGAAAACAAAACAGAAATTACATCTGAAAACACCTTCGCTGTGACTGACAATAATTAAAATAAATGTCACAATATAAAAAAAAAAATTGTAGCAATTCATTCAAACAATGTCACTGTTGGCAACTAATTCAAAAATCAGTTGACATATACCATCTTACCTAACAGATAGACAGGAATTGTTACCAATATCTATATGTCAATATTTAACCCCTTCAATTTTGTGACACATATTTATCATATCGTATACATATAAACTTATTATTATTATTATTATTATTATAAAACTAAAATCGTTATTGACTATCTAATAAAACTTGAAGCTTGTTGGTTTTAAATTATTACAAACAACATATATAGTGAGAAAAGACAATTTGAAGCAAAAAATTACGGCAATATTGTGCGGAAGAAAATAATTACAATAACTAGTTATTTGCAATACCTTAACTTTTAAAACAAAATGAAAAATTCGTAAAAATATATATAATATGTGTGTGTATTAAAAAAAACAAAAAAAAAAAAAAAGTTTAAATGTTATAACTTAGCCCCCTGAATAAGAATTGTGTTTTATTTGCTCGACTTCTCCAAAGCTTTTGACAAAGTAAATCATGAAGTACTTTGCAAAAAACTCAGATTGTACTTTGGATTTAGTGAAAGATCAGTATGTCTTATATCCAGTTATTTGTGTTATCGTAGCCAGAGAGTGATATTTGGTGATACTGCCTCAAATTCTAAAACTTTGTTAACTGGGGTACCCCAGGGCTCAATTTTAGGTCCAATTTTATTCTGCATTTTCATCAATGACCTACCAAAAACTTGCACCAGTACCAGTGTTCACTTGTACGCCGATGATGCACAGATGGACTTATCCCGCCCAATCGGACTAACTGAGGACCTTATCTATAGGATAAATGAAGACCTTTCTAGTATATATAGCTGGACTCAAGGCAATGGGCTAACTATTAATCCTGCAAAATCGCAGTTAATATTGATTTCCAAGCAACAGTATAACACTGATGATTTAGCACCTGTCTTCCTTAATAATGTAAGACTTCAATACACAAATGTCGTAACCAATCTTGGATTCAAGGTAAATCGTTCACTCACCGCGATCGATCACATTAACTATTCCATTGGACGCATCTATGCTGGGTTGCGCAAACTCTGGCCGTATTCTAGTTGTATACCCATCGATACTAAGCTTAGGATTATTAAAACTTTACTTATACCTATTATTGACTACGCCATAGTTGTGTACAGCAAAATTGATTCTCAATCCCACCATAAGTTGCTTGTTGCCTTCAACGACATGATAAGGTATGTATACGGCCTTCGCCGACGTGAACACATCTCTCACTACCACAAAAATGTACTCGGTTGTTCGTTTCAACAATTCCTTGACACCAGATGTTGTATCTTCCTACATAAAATCATCCACACCAAATCGCCTCCGTACTTGTTCGCAAAACTTCAATTCGTGCAATCTTCTAGGACATGTAACCTCATCCCCCCATTCCATAATTATTTGAACACATCGCGTCTTTTCTTTGTTCATGTCACTAGGCTCTGGAACTCACTACCAATATCGACAAAACAAATAATTGGAGCCAGACAATTTAAAGCTTCCGTATTAGAACACCTCTCCTGACTTCTAAACTCTTTCTTCCTATTTTCTTTCATTCTATTCTCGCTCCCTTTTCTTCATGTTTCTCTTCCTCCTCTCTTATCATCCAATTTCTTATTTTATTATTATTATTATTTTTTTTTTTATTGTAACTATATATATGCTTAACATTTGATTTTTTGTTATATTATTAAAATATTAATTTATTAGCATTTTGTTAGATTATATATTATTGCCATATCTTAGTACTCGTACTATAAAAGACAAAGTCTGTACAGTTTGTATTATCCAATAAATTGAAATTGAATTGAATTGAATTGAAATTGAATTGAATGTGCAGATTTACGAATATCCTATACTTAGCACGAGTATTTTAAGAGATCCAAAACAAAAGTGCGAATGAGTTGGTCTACTCACTTTTTTCAAATACTGTATGTATACTACTTTGTTGAGGCATGTTATAAATTTACGTCCTTAGATGGCGTTACATTCCGGCGTAGAACAGGGTCTCAGCTAAAATGCCTTTCCAGCTTGATCGGTCTTTTGCCAGGTGCCTCCATCGAAGAAAAAGACACGATGCTGGGTGATGTCCTCTTCTACTTGTGTGCACCACCTAAGATAAGGTCGTTCTCTTCCATGTTATTCCACTTAGTTGGAGTCGAAATCTTTTCGATCCGGGGCGCTGGTGTCTACTTGTTCAAGGTGATCTAGCCAACTAAGCCGGGTTGTCCGAGCTTTTCTAACGAGGTCGGTATTGCGGTACATAGTCTCTGGTTTTGTTGAGTTTTATTATTAACATGAATTGGTTTTTTTTTAGCCACACTGTACATAAAACTTGTTTGGTACATTAGCGCATACATATGTACATCATCTTATAAGTTATTCACTTGAAATATACTTTTACTTGTATTTTGTCATCCGACACGAATGGTCGTTTTAACAGGTTTTTAACACCTGTTGGAAAGACTTAAGCTTGCGGGATATCCATTTAAGCAAGGATATGCCTTACCATCGCTCTCCGTCATTCCATTGATACCAATTCGGAACTGTGTTCCACCCTTACTGATCTTAGGGTCAGAGCACCCAGTACTTATTGCAACTCTACATTGGGCCAATTTTAGGTTAAACCACAGCCACCGTGACGCTCCCACAATGGGGGCTACCTCTAACAAGTCAGTCCCGGACCCAGATCCGGGGGCTCCAGACTCCCATGGGACCGTAATTTAAGTCCTGTTAGGATCTAAAGGTGGTCCAGCTGCCAACAAGACCTATGACCGGCAACTTGTAACTGGTCAAATCGTAGCAACTTTCGGTAGCGTCATCTGAAAATGTTTACTATAAGACCAGTACTTTGTTCTGCCCCGCTTTTTATTAGACAACGTCATTGATGGGCGAAGCCTTGATAATTGGGCTGGGGCTCAGAATTGCGGTACAGTTTGATCTTGAAACGTCTGCACCATATTGCATTGATGCAATCGAAGAACTTTTCTGTGGAAGCACCCGAGAGCATTTTCATCCGATTTCCTAAAATTGCTACTGCGGCCTAAAGCAGAACTGGAGTAATTTGTGTTCTGTAAAAAGTGTTTTTGGTTGCTCGAGAGAGAGCTGTGCTACTGTGCATGGTTTCCGCGCTGGTGTCATTTTCGGAGTTGAAAGCGTCCAGCAATAGATAAAGTCCATTACTACCTCGAAAGTTGTAACTGCCTAGCGCCCTCGATAGTGCGTGTTCCTCTTTGTTGACAGCATATACAGGGTGATTTTTATTGTGTAACCTGATGTTAAAATAGAATAGATAGCTAAAATGGTACGAACTGATAACCGCCGGCGTTAGAAACTGAATTCCAGTATAATTTTTACCATGGAATACTACACGCGGAAAAGGAAACAGCTGGAATTATTAAGTTTTACTTTAAAAATCAATCCTCTGTTGTATTAACGCAACCTGCATATTTAAGAAAAGATCGCGGTCTAACAGTCCCAACAGCCAACACATTTAAACTGTTAGTAACCAAATTCAATGAAAGTGATAGTGTGGCAACATAAAATCCAAAGATAAAATCCCGTCAACGTCGAATCAATGAGATCATTGATGCTGTAAAAGCCGATCTTGATAGCATCCAACAATTTCATATCTTCGCAGCGCTCAGCAGTTTAGCTTGCATTCATCGACTATATGTACTCGTAAAATTCTAAAGATTAATTATTGCCGCTTGTTAAGCCGCATCTGTTTCAATACCCCTAAAATATAAAAAATATCCTTGCTAGCGAACCTGACCGTGTGACCATGGCTCACGGAGGACATTTTACATTCACCAAAAATTATGGTTTGGTGCAGTGTATGGTTTGAAAGATCAATGGCTGTGGTCAACGGAGTGCGATATGGGACATTGATATGCGAGTTTTTTTGGCACTGAACTGAACAGGATGACGCAAGAGGCCGTACTGCTAGTGAAACAATTGATTTCTTGAAGATGTTTGGGTTTTTGACTGGCCACAATGATTGCCTGATTTGAGACCGCGTGACTTTCTTTCACAAAAAAATCGCCCTTGTACCTTTTCCATCGCCATGCTGCACTGTCGAATGAGCTTGGCAGGAATGCCAAGACTGGACATGGTTTCTCTCTATAGACACTGACATATGCAACTTTAAAATCGATGAAGAGATGGTGTGTATCGATTCGGAACTCCTGGGTTTTTTCCAAGGTCTGCTGTAATGTGAAAATTTGATTTACGGTGGACTTTCCTGGCCCAGAACCACACTGATAGGGCCCGGTCAGACAGTTTACCCAGGGTCTTAGGCGTGCACATAATATAGCAGTCAGAAAATATATATAAAAGACGCAGCAGACCAAAAAAAAAATTTAAGTTAAGGCAGCATGTTTCTAGTATATTTTAGTATAGTATATATATATAAGAGCATCTAAATCACTTCTGATGCAAAAAGGTTCGTCTACTGCGGTTACAAAAATTTCAGCAAATAATTGTTGGCTTTGTTTTGACAATTCCTGGACTTTTAGTTTTTAGTGACCACGGCACGTGGCTTAGCACTATAAAGTGATATTAGAAAATTGACATTCAAGGTACAAAATTGCTCAAAATTGAAATCTGCAGCGATTGTCTCTGGGGAAAAGGTGTCATTTCATTTTGCAATAAGATGGGAAATGTAAAGAATTAGAATTAGAAAATAAGGCCGCCAATTGCAAAGTGTAGTGATTGTCAAACATTACAGAACATTAATCAAGAAAACCAGGAATTCTTATGAGTGAAACAGCCGAATCCTAAATGAGCATTTGGTTGACACTGGTAAACGACTATTGAAAATATGGGATACCAGCAAGGCCTCCTCAAGATTTGCATCGGAAAAGATATGGTAATTATTTCCTACTGGAGAGTGCCAACTAACTTGGTCCTTAAAATTGTATCTCTACATGGAGCCTGAAGAACAGCGTTCGAAAATTCTCTTAGTTGGTTTATTATTACCCATTCTTTCAGTGTGGCCGGAGGATCGGTGGTCTATTGACTGGTCCATTTAGCCCTATATTCGACTTCATCGACTCTTCAATAAATCAATGGTTCCAGCATTTATCACATTCCTGATATGGTGATTTTGTTTGTTTAAAACCCAAAAATTAACCTTGTCACTATGCACGATTTTTCGAAAAAAATAAGGGCCGTCTTCAATCTGCTCAAGAGCAAAACCCCAGCTGGATCCTATGGAATCTTTTGGGGTCGAAGAGGAAGGAACGATTTTCACTCAGTTATGCCTACTGGAAGAAATTGGCGGGCGTTTGATTTCAATTGAGCGTTAATCTCATTAGGAGACTGTTTACGTCTATATTTTTTTAAATCGTTTAGGTCGTTGTAGAAGAAAGCTCCTAAGTGAAGTTTTCTTCTCTGGGAGAGATCTGGATGTGTACATAGTAGGTAGAGGATTGTCTCCTCCTCTTACTCGTCCATGCAGTTTCTTTGTAAAAGCGCCAAGTATTCTTGCGTGCTTGCCTATGAGGCAGTGTCCAGTGATGACACCTATTATGGCGCTGAGATGTTTCCTATTTAGAAGAATCAGACACTTAGAGCGATTCAGATCTAGCTTTGGCCAGGTCTGTTTGTTGGCTAGACATGTTGGTCCTACAGTCCACCTAAGGTCTGTTCTTTTATTGGCATCTAGCTTTAATGTTAGTTTTCACGTAGCGATTGGTATACTTATGCTACCCTTTTCTGGTAGAATAGGTAGAGTGGTTCCAATTTTGGCGAGTTTATTGGCCCTACAGTTCCCTGGAATGTCTCCGTGGCCCGGCACCCAACCAAGGTGAAGGCTGAACTGCTCTGCCATCTCCACGAGAGATGATCGACATTTAAGGGCGGTTTTAGAATTTAATGAGACCGAGTCCAGGGACTTGATAGCGGCTTGACTATCTGAAAAGAACCGGATATCCTTTGCAGACATCACGTTTTTCTTCAGCCAGGACAAAGCGTCTTTAATCGCCAAAATTTCCGCCTGGAACACGCTTGGAAGATGGAAAGACAGGCTTGGATTTAGCTTATCTGAGAAAACACCGCCACCAACCCCGCTATCGGTTTTAGATCCATCTGTGTAGAGATGGATTGACTTGTCCTCCATGAGAGCATCTTCCTCCCAGAAGGATCTATAGGGGAAGCTTACATGGAAGTCTTTGTCAAACCAAAGTTAAGGTATGGTGTAATCGATGTTCTCTGTGAGGATTCCTACTGTATTTAGAATGTTAGCGTGGGAAAATGAATTGTTTGTCCACTGTGTAGTCGATTTAAGGCGAATAGCTGCAGTCGAAGCTACTTGCCTGCTGAATATATCGCGGGGTGTCAAATGTCAAATGAAAAGAGAACAAGATCAGTTTTATGGGGCTTTATTCCCAACCCACAGAGATCTGCCCAGCGGGTTAATCTATTGAGATTTACTTGAAGGAGTTCTTTAATGGTATTGAGGTACTTACCTGAGACGTCATCCGCATAGGCAATCACGCTACTACCACCCACTTCCAGGTATTAACTACTAAGTTCCAGAAAAGGGGAGAGAGGACACCGTCTTGCGGCGTACCTCTGCTGACACATCTTTTAGCAGAAGTCTCAATCAGTCTGGAGTTGATTATCCTGATTTTTAGCACAAGACTGATCAACTCCTCAAGTAAGTCGTCTACCTGCAGAGTTAACAGCACAGTCGTGATTGCGGGTGCAATTGTGTACTCTTTGTATTATAGAGATCTTTCGATGTGGCTAGTCAGTGAGTGCAGAACAGTTTCCACCGACTTTCCGTCTTGGATAAATTTTAGCTCGTATATGGATATCAATCAGTCGTTCTAGAGTTTTCAGAAGGAAAGATGGTAGACTTATAGGTCTGAGGTTCTTTGGGACAACATGAGACCATATTTCGGCTTTGGGACTGAATACTACATTGACTTCTCTCCATGACAGTGGAATGTGGATGAGTTCTACATAGCTCTTCATAATATTTTCTAGCACAGGCAGAATAATATCTGAGAACCTCTGTAGCTCGGCAGGTATTATACCATTCCGACCAGCAGACTTGTATGGTTTGAAGCTATGCAGCGCCCAGAGCAGTTTGTCTCTTGTCAGACCCTGAATTTTGGTCCCGGTTGCAGTAGGCCTGTTTGGGCTGTTACTAGCCGCGAATTGGGAGCTACCTGGAAAGTGGGTATCCAGTAGCAGGTTGAGTGATTCATCACTTGAGGTTGCCCCGGAGCCATCGGATTTTTTTTTTTCAAATAGCTAGGCATCATAGGATTTGTCCTAGCCGCGATGCCTCAGAGGTTTCTGTGATTTTAATACAGAATAACCTCCAGGATTGTCGCTTTGCCTTCCTCAGTTCTTTTTTGTATAATTTGAGGGATTCCTTGTATGAGTCCCACTCAGTCACTTTTCTTGCGCTTTTTGCTACGTTGAAAACTTTTCTACAAGTGTTTCTGAGCAGTTCCAGTGCTGAAGTTCACCAATGTGGCTTTTTCTTGTCTCTAGGTTGAATAAGAGGGCAGGAAGCGGCTATAGCCTGATTGAGAGCCAGGGTGAACTCCTTGACTTTCATGTCACGCTCATTGGTGTCACGCGGGTTACTTGATAGGATAGCGTTTCTGACAGTATTCCTCTGTATTTTGGCCAATCAGTTTTCCGATAATTCCGGAATATTGGTTGGATGGGGGTAGCATCACTCAGGCTGAATTGGATGTATCTGTGGTCTGGAACAAGGTAGGACGCACTCGAAAAGATTATTATCGTCCCAGTCTTGGAGTATCGAGCGGAAGCCACCATTTTGCTTGGATAAGGGCTCCTAAGTAGTATTGACTGTTCTAATTGGTCTATCCTAAATTTAACTTAAAAGAATTAAATTCTACTCTCTGCTCAAATGGGATTTTATATATTATACTCGTATATTACTATAGCCTAACCTAATAGCCATCGTTACTATATATAAGGTGCAGAGAGTTTGTAAATTCATTTTATATACATAAGTTCAAAGAGTTTTATTGAAAAATCTGTTCAGGTTAGACTCCATCATGTAACGTCGCCGCCCAGTTTACTCTTAAAATCTTCACAGAAAAGCGTACTCGTATAACACCCAACAATCGTCCTCTTTATTTACAAAGGAACTACAGGTAAAACTTTGCCCTTACATTCCCCAAAACCAATACGCAATCCATTCTTCTGACAATAACCACGAACAATAATCTCATCGCCGTCTTCAATGAATTTCCTTGTACCTCCGCTCTTCAAGGTGACATTTTTTGATCCATTCCAGCTCAATTCCAACATTGACCCAAAGGAATTCTCAGTTTCACCGCTGATTGTTCCAGAGGCCATTAAGTCGCCTGGTCGAATGTTACATCCTGTGACTGAATGATGTGTAATTTGTTGCAATGGTGTCCAGTAGAGGTACTTGTAGTTTGAACGGCAAATTGTTGTCTCTTCTTCACTTTCAGCTAATGCAAAAAAAATAAAAATAAAGTCAGAAAATCTAGAAAAGCCCTTAAAAAGGATAATAACTTACGTTTAATAGCCACTTCCAGATTAATATCAAAATTGAACTTCTGCCTTTGCCGAAGGTATGGGAAAACTTCAACGTCTTGTGGAAAGTTGTCAATCAAAAATGGTTCCAGTGCTGCCACTGGAATTACCCAGGGTGATATGGTTGTGCCCATATTTTTAGCTGTAAATGGCCCCAGTGGAATATATTCCCACTTCTGAATATCTCTGGCACTCCAGTCATTCATTAAAGTGAAACCGAAAACATACTTCCACGCCTCTTCAATTGGGATACGCTCACCTAGCTGGTTGCCTGGACCTCCAGTGAAAAATGCCATCTCTAATTCAAAGTCTAGTAATTTGCAAGGTCCAAAGACTGGAGGTTGTCCATTTATTGGTAAGGTTTGCCCAAAAGGACGACGAATTGGTGTGCCAGAAACAACAACTGAACTAGCGCGACCATGGTATCCGACAGGCAAGTGCTTCCAATTTGGCATCAAGGCGTTGTCTTTTCCTCGGAACATGACTCCCACATTGGTGGCGTGATGAATTGATGAGTAGAAATCTGTATAGTCTCCGATCTGAGCAGGCAAATGCAATTCGATTTCAGATTGGGGGACAATAGCCCTAAGACAAGACAAAAGAGCAAGATCCAATTTGTTGCATTTTTTACGTTTTTTAGTTTCAAACTTACTTGGCTGATAGATCATTATTGCTGTGCAGACGAGAGTCTTTTAAAAGTAGTTCCCGTGTAGTACTTCGTACAAGGCTCCATGCTTCATGTCCAAGACCCATAAGGAGATTCAGAGAATCTGATCTAAGTGCGGCCTTTAATTTACAAAAAAAAATAGTTTTCTAGGGATAATATTTTCGAAAAATAAACAAATATTAACATACCCGTACTCCTGGCGGATACAAATCAGCGACAGCCTGTAGATCCAACACATGATCACCAATTGCAACAGCAATTCTTTTTTGGGGCTGTAAAAAGTATTATTGTGTTAAAAAACCGCACTTATCAACTTCAGAAAAGTAAAATCCGCTTAGCAATACCTACATACAATTTAATATCTTCATGCGATCAATATGCAATTAAGCTACTTTCAGAGCTACCTACAAGGCAAATTAGACACTTGGTTAATACCTATTACCAGGATATGTATTCTTATCTTAATTACCCCTAAGACCGTTTCCAGTAACAGATGGCCGGAACTTTCAAGTTCGGTAGTGCATTACAAGATATTGGTATAATCTTTCCTTTTTCTTTCAATAATCTAAAGCTTCACCTAATTATACTTGCTTCTCCGTCTCTTATTTAATCCAGTAAGGACTTGCTAACTACAGTAGATGTTTCCCACTCTATCATAAAATTCTGGGTTCCAATTAGAGCCTTCTGTTTTTCTTAAGAACCTTAAAAAAGATTTTTTTTCTCTTTAACTGGCTACGGGTATACTTGTCTTAGATTCAAAAATGGAATTTAGAATTTTCGAGAATATCAAGAATTCTGAAAACGCTACCAATAAGGACAGGAACTATCACTACTTGGCACAGCCTATCCAGAGTATGACTTCAAAGTTGCACTCGTAGTACCTTATATTAACATTAATAAGTGAGTTATGTTTGGCGGATGTTCGAGCCGACTAGCATGTTGACCACGTGTTCATAGGAAAACATTCTTACTTTTTGTGGTGAAAAGCTGTCAAAATTCAAAGATGGCAGAAAATTCGCTCAGAGAGAGAGAAACTTGCAAGAAAGTAAACAAACGCAGTAAACCATATTTGTGTATAAAACGTCAAGAGTCAATTAGTGGATTTGGTTGTTGTTAGTAAAGGGTTTTCCAATAGGGACTTGACAAATTTGAATTTAATTTATGAACGCACTCTTTCACTAATCATCAAACTGTCACTGCCAATTTATTCAGTAAACTCAACATTTCCATCATGGTAAAGTACACGAACGAGCAACGTTTACAAATTATAAAAATTTTCTACCGAAATTCGGAGTCTACATAAATTTGAATCTACATATTCGTTGTGTGATGCTGCCGTGTCAGTGAGACAACGGGTTGGACAAAGTATCGAAAATATCGCTGCCGTTCGTAGCAAACGATCCAAATCAGTCAATTCCACGGCGTTCTCAGAAATTGAGCATCGCTCAAACCACATTATGGCGTATTTTGCGTAAGGATCTTGGTTTACACCCATACAAGATCAACCTGACTCAAGAATTGAAGCCGATGGACCATTTGAAGCGACGTACGTTCTCCGATTGGGTTCTGGAGATGCGCCAAGATGATGAATTTCATCGCAAATCATCTTCAGTGATGAAGCTCATTTTGGCTCAATGGGTGCGTCAATAAGCAAAATATGCGTTATTGGTCGGGTGAAAATCCACATGTGCTTCATGAATCACCACTTCATCCACAAAAAATAACTGTTTGGTGCGGTTTGCATGCCGGCGGTGTTATTGGGCCATATTTTTTCGTCGACGATAACGATCGTCACGTTACTGTGAATGGTCAGCGTTATCGCGACATGATCACCTATTATTTTTGGCCCGAATTGGAAGATATGGACTTGAACGACATGTGGTTTCAACAGGATGGTGCCACAAGCCACACAGCACACGCTATAATCGATTTATTGAAGAGTAAGTATGTTATGGTGAGCGTGTTATCTCAAGCGTTGGGCCAGTAGATTGGCCGCCTCGTTCGTGCGATTTAACGCCGCTTGACTATCTTCTGTGGGGCTACGTTAAGTCATTGGTTTATGCCAACACGCCGACGAGGTTTTAAGAGCTCAGAGCCAATATTGAACGCGAAATAGCGGCGAAATGTGTGGCCGAGTCTTTGAAAATTGGGTCCAACGAATCGAACGCTGCAAACGTTTTTGCAAATGTTTTGATTGTACTTCAAGCCGATAATAAAGTTTTTGATATATCTCAAATGGTTTGCGTTTTATTTAAAAAAAAAAAAAGTTGTCAAGTCCTTATTGGAAAACCCTATACATAATCATAATTACTAGTTCAACGATACCCCATTTGTTACACTTGTAAATTTGAAAGATGTTATTTTCAATCAAAACTTAGCATAAGACTTTGGTTAAAACCTCTGTATCTCGGAAGGGGATGTCTTCGACACATCATTTAACAACTAAATTTAATTTTTAAGTCTGTGATAATGAATGGTAACACTTAGCTCATGTTTGATTTGACAGATAATTAGTTTTATCCTTCCGCTGAACGAATATGGTTGTGTATACGCTTGAACAACGCTGGGAAATATTGCCTGCGATCGACTTAGAGAAGATGCCGATTTTGCCAAAAAAAATCATCTTTTCAGATGAAGCTCATTTTGATCTTGGCGGGTATGTAAACAAGCAAAATTGTCGCCTTTGGGGCACAGAAACCCCACACGCATACATTGAAAAGCCGATACACCCAAAACGAGTTACTGTTCGGTGCGGATTTTGGTCCAGAGGCATAATTGGGCCATTTTTCTTCGAAAATGAGCAAGGAGTGGTCGTTACAGTGAATGGCGATCGTTATCGGGCCATGTTGAGAGAATTTTAGTTCACAAAAATTGAAGAGGATTATATTGGCAACATTTGGTTTCAACAGGACGGCGCTACGTGCCACACAGCCGAAGCTACACTCGATGTTTTGCGCCCTATTTTTGAAGATCGCATTATCAGCCGCAGAGCTGATGTCGTTTGGCCACCTCGGAGCTGTGATTTGACACCGTTGGACTATTATTTGTGGGGTGCCGTAAAAGATAAGTGTTACGCCGACAAGCCAGAGACAATTGACGCTTTAAAGGACAATATTCGTGAAGCCATTGGTGAAATACAGCTGCACACAATCGATAATGTGCTTAAAAATTGGACCGATCGTGTAGGCTATTACATGGCCAGTCGAGGCAGCCATTTGAATGAAATTATTTTCCATTATTAACCGGAAGGATAAAACTAATTATCTGTCAAATCAGACATGAGCTAAGTGTTACCATTCACGAAATAAGCACTAGTTGAAAAAAAAAACGTTAGATGGCGGACCCTTTAGAAAAGAAATCTACGAGTATTAATAGCTGAACATCTGTTCACGACCCTCGATAATAAGACTCTGTAGACTGCAATTAAGTAAAAAAAGCCAAAATATGCAGCCAAAGCTCTGTGAGAATTTTGGGACATCCTTCTTGTCTCTCACATATGGGTCAGATCTCCAAGCCTTCTTATGGGTCAGTTTTACATTAAACCTTCTTTAAAATAATTTTTTCCCGAGAACACGCCATGTTTAGTTTCCTCTTAGGAGCCCTGTTTGCCTCTGTATATCGAAACTACGATCCCTTAAAACAAATTAAAAAATATGCAATTGCATTTAAGATGACATTAGTCCGACGTACCACTTGAGCCAAACAAATAAAATAGAGCACTTCATGATTCTAACTTAATGAGGGAGATATGACGAATAGACCAATTTGGAATCGACATTTCTTAAAAGCCAACACGTGGCAAACCTTCTTTCTTAAACGAAATTTTAGCTAATCAAAAAAAAACAAAATAATAATAAAAAATAAATAAATGGGTCCTATTCTTCCCCAACAAGAAAGCTACGCCAATGTTCTCGAAAACATGTACGAGTAACATGTGTTTTCGAATAAACACGATCAAATAACTCCTATCCGAGTATCATATACTATATCGTAGACTAAATGAACCTATCTAGTCTACTGGTTGAGGCAGAAAAACCAGATTTTTGATTTAAATATTAAGAAGATGAATTTACATATTGGAAAAACAAAATTCTAAGAATCAGTTAGCAACCTGCCAATAAACATGTGACTTGAAGAATTTTGTTTGAATGCACTTACATTTGCTGCGGTTGAGAACACACCGTAAGGTAGGTTTTCAATTGGAAAATCACTTCCCTCGGGAACCGAAACAAACGAACACATTTTGTCGGTTTTGTTGTAGATACTAATGCTTGTGTGATTAAATAATATTACGCCACGTAAAGCTAAAAACCCGGCAAGTAAACTAATCGCGCAAGCTGTCAGCGACAAACTAAACTGAATCATTGGCGCGCTCTTTCGATTTACTTACTCTCACTAAGTCTAAGCGCTGAGATAAGATACAGATATGTATCTGAATCTACGTCAGTAGTGTTTTTGTAGAGAACTCGTTTCTCAAGTAATTAATATTAAAACTTCTCTCATACAAATAGAAAGACTCTCGTTTGGACTTTAAGTGTGGGCTGGGCTGCGCTGATAGTTACCGCTCTTAATTGACCACAGATATACAATCTGTAAATATAATTTAATGCAAATTAATTGGACGTGCCTTCGAAATTCCACATGTTAAACAATTTCAATCTTGATTCTGCCACGACCGTCTAGATATTTCCGATCAGTTTGGGATCATACGAGTATGTATATTTAAAACCGTTTTCTAACTAAATTGAAATTGATATATACAGGGTGTCCCAAAAATCAACGTCAAGCCGGAAACGGGTGATAGGTCAAGTGATGTCGGTTATCACAAAATTATAAAAAAAAATCTAAGACATGTACTTTTAAAATAATTGGCAGTCAAAAAAAATTGAGAAATCTGACACCCTATGACGATCTTTCAAGTGCTGTGACCGCAAATTTTTACTTTTCTTCGATTTTTTTTTTGTCACGTAACCCTGAGTAACTCTTCTGTAAATTACGGTCCAAAACAGTGATTCTGTGATTGAGACGGATAAACACGCCATTTCGACTAGTGTGAGTGAAACAGATAGAGATGCCACCCATGTCAGGCAGTGTGGCATAGGCACATCGTGCAATACTGCAACACGTTACGCTCCTTCGCTTACAGCGCATTATTCTGTATTCGTGTTAATTTCGTGCTTACACTTTGGCTTTCTTTATTGGACTTCATGGCATTGCGACCTTGATTTGCTATCTGACCGTTTCTGTCGAACCTGGATTTCTTCTGGACTAGTGCTGATCGTTGATCCCGTGATTGTGTATTGCGAATGACATCATGCCATCTCGATATACTGCTCAGGAATATGCTAACATGCATCACATTTATGGGGAATGCAGGTGTAATGCTAGTGCTGCAGCCAGACTTTATCATAAAAGATTCCCAAATGCTCAGCGTCATCCGGATCATCGAGTGTTTGTAAATGTGCACCAGTCATTCTCAGAGGGTTGCTTTCCAAATCTAATGGTTAGTGAGGGAAGGCCCGTCATGCCATAAGAGGGCGAAGTCTTACAAGCAGTCGCACAAGACCCTAGTACTTCAGTACGAGCAATTGAAGAAAGCATATGAGTACCCAAAAGTACAGCACACCTAATTCTACGGAAAAACCAGCTCCATCCGTACCATGTACAACGAGTCTAAAGTCTGCTACCCCGAGATTATCCAGAAAGAGTCCAATTTTGTCAAACGATGGTGCAGAGGTTCAGAGAAGAACCGAGATTCTTCGAAAAAATTCTATGGTCGGACGAATCAACTTTTAAAAGGGACAGTTACATGAACCTCCACAATTTGCACGAGTGGCACGTGGATGCGGGAAGATAGATCACAGTACCGTTTTAAGGGGCTATACCAGTGTAACCCACAAAAAATTAGGCGATTTTCGGGAATTTTTTTAAAAGAAGGTAAAGAAGGTGCCAAAAAAAAGTTCCCCAACTGCTGACATGATTCCGGCCGAATGAGTAGCTGAAACAAAAAAATTCAAAAAGGTTATTAAAGTTGAAGGTATTTCCTATACAATGACTTACGATTTTTGAAAAATATCAAAAATTAACAAAATGGCGTAGTTCTGAAAAAAATGTCGTGTTTTGGGGTAGAAAAATGGTTCTTTTTTTTTAATGCCAAATTGACAATTTTCAACCAATCAAAAAGATCGTAGGCCATTGTATAGTAAATATATTCAAGAATACTCAGTTTCAATTTGAAGTCGATCGGTCAATTTCTCGTTGAGTTATGATGTCAGCAATTTTGAAAAATGTCGTTTCGAGGAAAACGCGTTTAAAGTTTCAACTATCGATTTTTGCTAGATAAAATTATATTTACCATAAAAATTGCTAATCTGCTATGCCTGGCCCATACAATACACCTTCTTTTCCTCGAAAAATGCCTGCTGAGAGGCTAATGCTTGTCTCCGGGCTGTTCGTCCCTCTTTTGAGGACGCCGCGTGACGTATCTCCGCCTGCTTGATACAGCCGAATCTCTTTGAACTTCCATCATTTTTAAAATACTATAAAAAACAATATTTAATTTTGAAACTGCTAGGAAATTAGCGAGCTCAATCGTTTTCATCCCGCTGTGAAGATGCTTTGGAGCCAAGTGCCATAGCAACCCATTATAAATTTTGTTGTTGTTTTGTGTGTTTCCTCCTTTGCATCGCTCTAGCAATTCCCTTGAACTCAAACCAGTATAAATTGGTTTCAAAGCTTCCGTAACATCCTTATCAAACGGTAAATCATCGTGCTTGAACTTTGATAAGTCCATTCCTTGAGCTTCCAGTATCTATGCGTTTGTTCAACGACTATTTCATTATCTCCGGTGTGTTTTTCAGCGGCTGCACTGGTATTTGCGGTGGACTGTTCGTATGTAAAACGATTTCCTGAAAATCTTCTCTTCTTAGACCTCGATCTAGATAAAGGATTATAGTGAGAGCCTTTTTTGATATTACTCATTTCCGTTGCGTTGTGTACTGAGAGTAAACTGAACAGACGCTTCGACAACATTGCCTAACGGCTCCAAAATATATTTAAAATGGCAATAAACTATTTTACAACGACCATATATACCTATATAGGCCCCCTATATTACCTATGTACTGTTTACAATGCGAAAGATTCGAGTAACTACACACTATAGGCAGGTGGAACGGTTTATACCTGCGAGTGGTCGCTCTTTAGAACGCTGCCATTCAAAAACTATTCAAGATACGACCTTGCCGCTTTCACAGGATATTTTTGAAAGTATAAACTATCGAATAAGCAAAAAAAACGATTTTTTGAAAGTGTCACACTGGTATAGTCCCTTAAAGTAAACATGTGGACGGGAATTTTGAATGGTAGAATTATTGGCGCATTCGAGCTGCCGCAGAATTTGAATGCGGAGGTTTATTTAGATTTTTTGGGGAACCACTCACCAAATTTATTGGAAGACGTGCCACTTTATATTTATGCGTGCATGTGGTATAAACCAGATGGCTGCCCAGTGCATTATGCTCGCACAGTAGGAGAGTTCCTCGATCGGGAATACTCTCACAGGTGGATAGGGCGGTCTGGTACAAATTCGTGTCCGATAGAAAATTTAAACGAGCTGAGCCAAAAAAATGCAGAAGCCTTTGAAGACATCAACTCCAGAAGATATGTCCGTCTTATTTCTCATTTTAACATATTAAAAAGAATTAACGATGAATCGGGTGTCTTTAACAAAATATTTTTTTTGTTCTCAATTAAGAGTTAGTCTAGCAAGTGTCATACCATTTTGGAATCCAGACAATTTTGGGCCGTAATTTACAGAAGAGTTACTCAGGGTTACGTGACAAAAAAAAATCGAAGAAAAGTGAAGATTTGCGGTCACAACACTTGAAAGATCGTCACAAGGTGTCAGATTTCTCAATTTTTTTTGAGTGTCAATTATTTTAAAAGTACGAGTACATGACTTAGATTTTTTTTTATAATTTTGTGATAACCGACACCACTTGACGACCTATCACCCATTTCCGGGTTGACGTTGATTTTTGGGACACCCTGTATATAAAGGATGTATTTTTGAAGCCCTCTAGAACATTTTTTTAAAACAAAAACCACAGGCATTGTGCTGGAATGAAAAAAACTTTATTCATTATAAAGAATGATTCATAACATTATGTTTTAAACACGTTGGTTCAATTTTGAGCTACTATTTCGGAGAGTGGCCCCCAAGACCTAAATAGTTTACGATTTATCAGCATACAACTAAGGCTTTCCTGCAAGAAATAATCAAGTAGCATAAACATTTCGGGAATAAAGTTGTCGTCGAATCGAGTCCTTAGCAAACCAGTGGTTTCATGAGCTCCGTTCTGCTGTATAGTATTGTTATCACTGATCATTATCCGATACCGTTGGCCATTGAATGTTACGCGAGCTCCTACCTCATTTTCTAATAAAAAAAATAAGGGCCGGTGACACCAGCGTGAAGAACACACCAAACAGTGCACTTTTGTTGGTGAATTATAGTCTTATGGGCCTTTTCTGGATTTGTCCTACTCCAGAAACCACAACTTTCCTTGATCACAAACTCATTGAGCCAAAAGTGAGTCTCGTCACTAAACACGGTTTTTCGACAAAAATAAGGGCCGACTTCAAGCTGCTCAAAACTTCAAACCGCGAATTCCGCCGCAAGCTAGGTCTCATGGCTATTGTTCTTCCAACAGCTCGTTATTCATGTGAAAATTCTTGAAACAATTTTTGTCTCTTGTATAACATAAAGCTACGCGACATTTTTCACAGACCGTATGCGTGAATCCAGTGCACTTTGGAAACTTGCATCTTATTTTTTTGTCTGCCCATTGAGGCCAGTGTTCGATTTGATCTTGGCGAACTGCTTGGGTAAGTACATGTTGAGCAGATCCTTTATGCTTTTTCCCAAGAGTTCCGGATCAATAGATCGGCGTTTCGTCGAACTAGTTTGTATCCCCATCTTGCATAGGGTTTCTACAGTTTCTAAGCGAAAATCTGCCGATGCCATGGTAGTTTTCTCAGGAAGCTTTCAATATTTGCAGATTCTCTTGTAGAGCAGCCATGCGTTAGCCATCGTAAGGTCGAAGTTTGCTCCTCAGTCGTATCTTATATATACCCATTATGCTGTCAATTAGATCTACACCACCCATATGTCGATTATATTCGCCCACAACACTAGGTCGCGGGATGTTGATATACCTTGAGTATATCCGAACTTCCGATATTGGACTTTGACCAGTGAATGTAGAGACTAAGAAGCTATTCTTCAGAATAGTCGCGATCTTTCTTCATAATTTATTTTTCTTATGATAGCTTGCAGTCAGGTATTCTATTTCTTCTGATAGTACCAAGCCCAAAAATACCTTCTTTGACTAAGTACTCCAAAAGACGCAAGGAAGTGAAGTAGTTATCGAAATAAATTCTGTAATTTTGGTGTCGCGGTATGATTCTCGATAGTATTACTATGACGGTGGAGGAAGCCCCTAAGTCTGGCTCATCAGCTCCGACGACATTTTACTTGTCAGTTTCAATTTCTGTCGTAAACGCAAAACCAGAAACACCACTCAGAACATACAATTCATAGCCCCACTTATGGGATTTCTTTGGGTTTTATCTTTTTAGCATATTTCGCGCTTTTGTAGAGCACATTTGCTCATCTACACAAAGCAGTGTTTCTAAAGGAACTTTTGCGTATGCCTCCTTCAAGACATCAACAATTGGACGGATTTTGAAGATCCTGTCGGCTTCAGGATCTGTTCTTGGAAGACATTTGGAGTTGTCATTGAAATGAAGATACTGTCGTATGTTTTCAAATTTAGCTCAACGTCATTCACACGAAAAGAGTTGTTTGGATTTTTTTTTTAACCAAATAGAGGTTTGTTTCTATTTCTTTTAAATCTTGTTAATAAGGTCTAGTGAGAAACTAAAACTGTATTGGAGTTTCAAGATCCAATATTTCAGCTCTCAGTGATTCGTCTCTAGTAAAAGCTCACTGCTGTGCATTCAGTTCTAGGTTTTTCTTTTTCCACCGCAATGTAAACTTTTCAAGTTTTGATCGTTTTGCGATAGGACCTGAATTGTCAATAATATTTGAACTAGATGGCATAGGTTCTACTTCTAGATCAGAATTAGAATTATGATTATTATCATCCAATCTGTCTACTCTTCAGTTAAATCTTTGAAATCCGGGTCAAAATCGGGGTCTCCAAAACTATCGTCATTATAACCGAGACCATCTTCACTTTCAAAATTTAGCAATTTACTATGTATATTGTTCTACTCTTACAGTACACATAAATGGTTTTCCAATAAACGATTTCAGTTTGAATAGTCTGGTATTTTGCCAATTGTAAAAAAAAAAAAAACAATTTATTAAAAATGTTAAACCTTCTCTTTCAGAATTTGGAAATTTGAGCCTAATGATGTGAAGAAACAAAGTCGTGCAAGAACAGTTGAGAATATTGCTTCCCAGTGTGGCCGAAAACTCAGGTTTGGGCATATACCAAACAAGGCTTCAGCAAATTTTGCATAAAGACATAACGCCTATAAGGTTCGATTGATATAATAGCTTCAACCTAACGACCATCAGCAGCATCTCTCTACCCACAACGTGTTATTGTTTAGAACGATTTTCGGGCAGGGAGCATCATTGGACCTTATTTCTTCGAATATGAAGCGGGTGCGGATGTTACCGTAAATGTATTGCATTATCGAATCACGATCAAATAATTTTTAAAGCTGGTTCATGAGGAAATGGATGTGGGTCATGTTTATTTCTAACAAGGCAACTACATGCCAAACAAGAGGCGAAACCATTCCATTTCTGTGAGAAAAGTTTCCCGACCGAGCTATTTCTCGAAAAGCTGGTCAAAATTGATCGCCGAAATCATGCGATTAAGCACAGTTCGACTCTTTTCTTTGCGTCCATGTGAAGAAGAAGGTTTATGCCAATGCTCGTCAGCCAACATCCGAGCTGTTATCCATGAATAGAGCCACAAATGTGCGAAGATGTCATGAACAATTTTATCAAATGAACATGTTCAATAGAAGTCCTCTTTTCAGACACCAATAAAAATTGATTGATGATGAAAGCCAAAGAGCGTAGAAAAACAATCAGTAGCCCGAATAACAAGTTCACCAAGGTACTGATTATGGCACTCCCAATCATAGACGATATATGTACATATATCCGTAAATCAACATATATCAACATTGGCTTAAGCCGAAAATAAGTAGCAGAGCAAAACTGCTGCCACGAGGAAGCTACAACTTCAAAGCTTCAACTATATCTTGTTGGTAGATATTTCTTCCCTACTACGGATTAACATACGTACCCATAAGTTGGCCCGTAAATTTTTTTGAAAAAAATATCAATGTCTAGAGCTATTGCAACACTTCAATTTAGCGACTCACTTTCCAAGCTATTTAAGACAACCGTATATTTCTTAGTAGAGCGCATACATTTATGTCTGATGCATAGAACTTCCGCATCGTTTGCCCGATCTCCAAGAAACGAGATCATTCAAATTGCACCATCCATTGAAACATCAGTCGCCTTAACATCGCATGCAAGATCTTGACTGCACTATTGCGTGAAAACCTGAAATAATACTCACCCTATGGCAGGTGATAGAGAAAAACACAAGAAGTCCACAAGATCAATACTCCCCACCTTCTTATTGATTCCGAGGCAGCAAATGATAGTGCCTATAGAGAAGACCTGCTCTTATATCGGGTTTTCCAATAAGGACTTGACAACTTTGTTTTTAAACAAAACGCAAACCATTTGAGATATTTCAAAAACTTTATTATCAGCTTGAAGTACAATCAAAACATTTATGAATGGAACTCGACTTCGTTCATATTTTCTATTTCTATTTATTTATTTATTTTTATTCTTAAGGCTTAACAATTTTTATACTTTTCCGCGAAGCCTCAATGGCTTTTCTGCAGAAGATTGCGTATCAAAAAGGTTTATTTTCAGGTAAACAAGTGTTCAAGTTTTTAGAGTTAAAATTACAATTTAAACATGGTTACATTTTGCTATATAAAATACAAATCGGAAACATTTCAATAAACTTATTTTAAATTAAATATTATAAATTTATAAATTTAGGAAGAAATTTTTAATCACTTTATTTCTACTGGATAGGTTCGTTATATTCCTTAGACTTTCAGGTAATTCATTTAAAATTGAAGGAACGGTATATATAAGTTGCCTTTTACCATAATTGTTATAATTTCGAGGCACTTGGAACATACCTTGAGCACGTCTTCTAGTGTTAATTTCATGCTCGATTGGTTTTCTAAAACGTAGGTCGTCATAATACTCAAGAATAACGGCCATCTTGTATATATGTTGAACTGTCATCGCTTTGAAGTGTCTTTCTTCGGAGATCGCATTTTGGTTGATTATCCTCAGCGCCATATTTTGCAGCTTTTGAAGTTTCATTATATGCGAGTAAGATGAGCTTCCCCAAGCAAATATGCCATACCTTATCTTGGACTCAACCAGGGCATAATAAATTTGCTTCTGAATTTGCTGTTTTGGTGTCGAAGCACATGAGTCATTTTCGAACCGTATTTTCTGCTGTGTAACGTTGTGATGTGGGCTTCGAATATGCATCATTTTAGTTTTTGCTGCGTTGATTACAAGGCCATTGTCATGACACTACCTTACAGCATTACTGAACTCTTCCTGCATTATATCAGTCGCTGTTTGAAGAGACCTGTGACGAACTACTATCGCCGTGTCATCTGCATAAGCAAATGGTATACTTCTTTTAAAAGTACGTAGAAGATCATTTGTATATAAAGTTAAAAGAATAGGGCCTAATTTCGATCCTTGGGGGACGCCGTAATGCACTTGTTCCATAGAGCTATACACGTTCTTGATTTTTACGCAGAACTGGCGGTTGTTTAAATAGTCCCTAATCCAATCAGCCATTACACCCCGAATGCCTATACGTTCGAGTGCTTCTAAGAGTTTTGTGTGGTTTAGGGTATCAAACGCCTTACTAAAGTCCATAAACAGTACCAGTATAAGTGGCTTTTATTTAAGCTCTCATTGATACAATTTGAGAATTCCCCTAGCAGTGTTCCCGTGCTTTTGCTTTTCTGGAAGCCGTATTGACGTTGGTGAATGAGTGAATATTTATCAATAAAACTATAAAGGCGATTAACCATTATTTCTTCCATGCATTTGTCCATCACTGGCAAAATGGATATAGGTCGATAGTTACTTATTTCAGATTTTCTACCACCTTTGTAAATTGGTCTTACTACTGCAGTTTTAAAGGTTTGGGGAATCTTTCCTTCTGTCAGACTTAAATTTATCAATTTGTTGTTTAATATCTCCTGCTCGGATACCATCGACTCCTGCGGATATTCGTTCGTTCAAGTGTCTTATTGTATTATAGACCTCGTTGATATTGGTTTCAGTTGAAAATATTGTATTGCTGATGGTTATGTTTTGGTGATTCGATGTTATCTGCTGACAATGATGTAGTATTTTATATACTTGTTGGGAAAAGTGTTGTGCAAATTTGTTTGATATGGTGGTTATACATTTTTCTGACGAAAAGTTCTTCACAATTTCTTCATCAACGGTGAGCTTATCTTCCCAATATCTCATTAATTAAACCCCATGTTTTGCGCGGATCTGTTCTAACCTCGACAAACTTGTTTTTATAGAATGTTGACTTCTGTGTTTTTATTTTCTTATTTAATTTGTTTCGAAAGTATTTGTATTCAGTTTCGTAGGTTAGATTTGACCTATTGTTTTTTCATTTTCTATAAAGACCATCTCGTCTTTTGCATTTTTCTCTTAGCTCAGGACACATCCAGGCAGTATTTTTACATTTACTTTTTATTATTCTCACACACGTGGATTTTGTATATATATCTTGCAATTTGATGGCCATCTTCTCATAAAGAGTAACTGACACACCTTCATTTAATACTTCGTTCCAGTTTGCTTCAGATATTAATCTGTCTACTTTTTTTGTACTTATGTATGGTGCAGACATGATTTGTTCTACATTTTGTTTCATTGCTTCTTTATAGTAAAGGATCGGGTAATGATCCGTTATACCACTTTCAATATCACAAGACTTAATTCGATAGTCTACTGTGCTAACTAAGATATGATCTATTATAGACTTTGTTCTATGGCCACCGCGGGCACGTTTGCAGCGGTCGATTCGTTGGACCCAATTTTCAACGACTCGGCAACACATTTCGGCCGATACGGCCGCTATTTCCCTATTTCAATGTTGGCTCCGAGCTCTTCCAATGTCGTCGGCGTGTTGGCATAAACCAATGACTTAACGTAGCCCCACAGAAAATAGTCAAGCGGCCAATCGACTTCCCCATTTCTTGAGATAACACGCTCACCATACTTACTCTTCAATAAATCGATTGTAGCGTGTGCTGTGTGACTTGTGGCACCATCCTGTTGAAATCACATGTCGTCCAAGTCCATATCTTCCAATTCGGGTCAAAAATAATCAGTGATCATGGCGCTATAACGCTGACCATTCACAGTAACGTGACGATCGTTATCGTCGACGAAAAAATATGGCCCAATAACGCCACCGGCATGCAAACCGCACCAAACAGTTATTTTTTTGTGGATGAAGTGGTGATTCATGAAGCACATGTGGATTTTCACCCGACCAATAACGCATATTTTGCTTATTGACGAACCCATTGAGCCAATGATGAGCTTCGTCACTGAAGATGATTTTGCGATGAAATTGATCATCTTGGCGTATCTTCTCCAGAACCCAATCCCCACATGGATGAGAAACTAATAAGTACTAAATAATTTTGCACACTAATAAAGTGATAAAAGTTTACTTACGTTAACTGGAGCTCCTTACAACTTTTACTTTAATTTAAAACTTGGACGGCACAAAAACAATGAGATGCTATAACTCGTTTTTACAGCTAAGCACGTGCGTTATGTATTTTGACGGATGACATGCGCAGTATTGCCGACGTTAAAATGTTATTGTGGCACATATTACTACAATTCAAAACTGCCCCTGTGCTAAGCTGCCTCCTTCTCTCCTAGATATGTACTCGTATATTTATAAAATTTATTCTTATTACCTTCAAAAGTGCGGCTTTTGACATAAAATTTTATCAACTTTGAGAATCTTCATCAGGTTGTGGTATTTAATCTATCTTGGCCAGTAATAAAATACCGACAAGTGATATAAATTTGCTTCTGCGATTGTACGAGTAGTCATCGAACTGGCGCAACCTGTTTTAAAGAAAAGCTATACGCTGTACATGGATAATTGGTATTCATCGCCACAGTTACCTATTCCAAAACTTATCAAAAAATAATATGAATGCTGTTGGAATTGTTCGAAATGGTAGAAAGAACATGCCAAAGATGTTTGATATTCCGGTAACTTTTTTATGCACTTAAGAGTTCATTGTTGTTGAAATGGAGATAGTGACTTGTCCTCACTAATACAGGTAGCTTAAAATTTTTATCTACATCTTCTGAAATTGATCCTCATCAAAAATTAAATTCCGTGATATTGCTTTGAAATTTGAAATGGTGTCATAACTGCTTCTTAAATGCGTCCTCATTCGCAAAAGTCTTTACAAATAAATCTGTTTTGAAAAACATAGATTTAACGAAAGAAAGATAAATCTCACAACTAAAAATTTATGGGAATGGGCCCCCGAAAATTGCACGCCAATGCGCTTATTACCACAATTCCATGTTGTTATTGATTCGAGCTGGTAAATCCACTGGAACAGAAAAGAACGACTATACGGTGCCATGCAAAGTGGCGTCACAACTCACACAACAGATGCGCAGTAGCTCGCATCTGAGCGAGTAGTTTTTTCGGAGCATCCATCTCACTGCTGAATTTAACTCGTGCTAAACACATCTACAGTTCAAACTGAAATTGCACACTGTACGAGTAACTGATTTTTATTTAAGATATCTCATAAAAGATAGTTGTAGAAAAATGATTCAATCCTCTGAAGACGTTCTGGGAGATGTTTTATTTGACAAAAATACACACTTTCACGTGTAACCAAAGTGTCAGTAAAATTGAAAAGTATCTGCTGAGTTGTATCTGTTATGTTATTCATTACAAAAGGGGAGTCGACTATGGATGTCGACCCGTCGTCGACTGGTCGACAACTCACAACTCAGCACCGGATTCTCTTCTCTGGCTCTGGCAGTTGAATTTATTTCGTTGCTCGCACAAATGATAGTACCGCGTTAAGAAATAATTTATTTAAAACAAAAAACGGGAAAAAATATTTTCTACTTAATCTCTGGGTACTTAACATTCCGTGAAAAATCTTCTTTGGAAGTTATAATTTATTCATAAATTTAAGTTGAATCGAAAAAAGGTGAATAAATTTTGCAAGGAAATTCCCAATAAAAAAGGAAAAACAAAAATTCAATGAAGAAAATCTGTGCGTACTGCTGAATTGAAAAATCAATGTTTGGTGTATCCCTTGGATGCGAAAATAAAGAGGTTTCAGTTTTAGGTCGTGTGTGTGTGTGTGTGCTTAGATTATGTCGTTGGAACTTGGGGTAAAAATAAAAAAAAATAGAAATATAACAATAAAAAAATTAAACGAATACATAATGGATTATTTAGTAAAACTTGTTTGATGTATGGTTGTTGAGATAAGAACTCAACTTCTAAAGGTTCTTTGTCCGTAACCTATTTTAAAAATAAAATAAAAAGTAAAAATTCATTTTTATTGAACTGATTGTGTTTGGTTACGAAGTTTTTTTTTTTCTTAATATTTTGCGTTTCTATGAAGAGAGTGACACATAGTGAAAAAAAAAATGCATAAATGGCTTGTCGTTGTTGGTATATTGTAGTTGGTTTATTATTTATTGTTTATGTTATCAAAGTGCTGATTCAATAGTGTTTAGTTGTGGGTGGTGGTGGTGGTGGTGGATGAAGCGTCTACTGAGTGGAGCCGGGTGAATAGACAATTAGTTGTTAGTGCTGCGAGTATCTGTGCAGAGAATACTAAGCGTTTAAAAAGAAACAAAAACACATAATGTGTATATTGTGCAGTCATCTTAGAGAGGGAAAGACTCTGGTACCTACTTCCTCATCCCCTTCTTCAACACTAAGCCTTGGGGGTGGACTTTCGAGTACAAAAGATTGGTTTTGTTGTAAAAAGCTTATTTCAAATTAAAATGCAGTCCGTGCCATATATCGTGTTCAAGTGGCATGCACTATTATGTCTGCATTTTGTAGTTGTTCGCTCTATTGTGCAGTACAGTATATGTAGGTGTGTATGTACTCTCCTATTTAGATTCTAAATGGAGAAACAAAGATATGAGATTGCTGAATATAATTTGTTGTGTTGTTGACGCCTTGTGGTATAGTGCATCCACTTGAGGCAGCTCTTTAGGAAACCTTGTCATGACTTGAGAACTACTCGTATATTGTTATGTGTCCGCTTTCCTTTGAATGTCAGAGTGGATGCATATTAGTTTTAAAGAATCACTGTTTATCCTTGTTTTTACTTCTGCTACGTACTGCTGCTGGTTCTGCACTTAATGTTCATTAATGTTCTGGAGCTGATTTTAAATCGATAAATACATACATATTACATACATATGTATGTAGGTACATGGATATGACTAAATGAGCATGTACAAATAAATACTCGTATTACTAAGTAAATCGTGCGTGCTGGGGGGTTATTCGACATGGCAATTCTTTTGCTAAACAATGGGTCGGTTTCAGCAGGGACAGGCCACGGAGATTGTTATGGTAATAAAGTCAATTACGGCGCACAGAATCAGGTGACTATAGCTTACTGGAAAGTTAATTTAGGATGGACAGTCTTAGGGTGGTCCTCTCAATAAAGTGCTCAAATTAGTACCTGTAAGACTTTTCGTTTGCTCCTATGTACATTCGTACATATGTAGATATGTACATGTGTAAATGTGTCTGTACCTAATTGAATAAGCCTTCAGGGAATCCTCAGCTGTTAGTCATAAATTCATAATGTACGAGGGTTGTCTGAAAAGTTTCCGACCGAACAATGATACATTTTTTCTAATTTTTCTACATAGTCTCCTTATAATTCTACACACTTCTCCCAGCGATGCTCCCATCTCTCTAACTCGTCCAAATAGTGCTTGGCGTTTTTCTCTGCAAAATAATTGTTCACGAAGGTGAATGCCTCTTCATTTGACGAAAACCGCTGTCGGAGTACAGTTTTTAGTTTTTAGATGAGGGAACAAAAAGAAGTCGCTTGGGGCTAGATCTGGTGAATAAGGCAAATGGTCAAGCAGTTCAAACCGTAATTCATGGATTTTCGCCATGGCAACCGTTGAGGTGTGAGACGGCGCGTTGTCTTGGTGAAACAGGATTTTATTTTTCTGCAAATGTGGCGTTTTTCCGCAATTTCTGCCTTCAGCTTGGCAAGTAATGATGCATAGTATGCTCCTGTAATGTTTTTCCTTTTTGAAGATAATCGATTAAGATAACTCCTTTACTATCCCAAAAAACTGTCGCCATCACTTTCCCAGCCGAAAAAACAGTTTTTGCTTTTTTGTTGAGCCGGCTCGCCCTTTGCAGTCCACCGTTTTGACTGAATTTTTGTTTCGGGCGTATAATGGTGTATCCAAGTTTCATCTACAGTAATTAATTGGCGCCAAAACTCGGATTTATTGCGTACTGCGCCAACAGAGCGTTGGAAATGTTCATTCGAACACGTTTTTGGTCTAACGTAAGCAAACGCGGCACCCAACGCGCGGACAACTTTCTCATTCTTAAATCTTGATTTAATATATAACAAACACGTTCTTTGAACATTTTCATAACCTCTACTATCTCTCTCACTTTAATTGGGCGGTCGTCTAACACCATTTAGTGCACTTTAGCAATGTTATCATCAGTGGTTGCAGTTTTTGGACGTCCCGAACGTTCATCATCTCGCAATCTCTTACGGCCACGTTTAAATTCAGCTACCCAAAATTTCACTGTGGCAAATAATGGTGCAGTGTCCCCATACACAGAGCCCAACTCATTTTTGATTTGCGTAGGCGTATTGCCTTTCAAAAACAAGAATTTAATAACAGCTCGATACTCAATTGTTTCTATTTTCACAAAAAAACACTCAGATCGACTCACTCAAACGACTGTCAACTAAAAACTACAGAAACTTCGGTAAATAACTGTCAAAAGATGCACATTCACCAGCTTTTATTGACGACTGCCGCTATCTTTACGTTGAGGTCGGAAACATTTCAGACAACCCTCGTACTCGAAAATTGTGAGTGCCAACAGCTCCCACCTTCAACATTACTACCAGTACTGTCTGCATGCCATTGTCATTTTTACTTTTTTTTTGCAATGCCAAGTCCTTTTAAAGGAAAAGCTCGCTTGATCCAGGAGTTACTTTTTTAGTTATATACTTATGTACAATGCATCGATATAATAGGTAGCAATTCTTCAACTGCAAACACTCTGGCCGATTTATGCGATTTTAGTTATCGGATTCCGATTTCTTCATGATACCTATGTAGGTATGTACAAATTTCCAAGCTATAGTGTTAGTAGGGATGTTCACATTGATTTTCTCGTAATCACAACCAATGTTGACATGTGCAATACATATATAATCGATCATGAGAATACCAAATTCGTTGAAGGACCTTAAAATCAAAGGCGCAGCAAGTTCTAGCCATTTTTAACCGATTAAGCTAGACCGACGAAAAAGTATGGGGCATACTAATGTTTCCATATAAAGGGTATTTTGTTTTTTTTACAGATAAGTCTTCAAATAGGGATAACTTTTAAATCGTTCTGCCGTTTTTGAATAAGCTTTAACATTTGTGCTCAATATTGTTTGACAAAACGCCTTATTCACGGCTACATAAGAAGAACGAGTTTCTAGGTTCTCATAATCGACAAACTAAATGTTATTACATGACACCGAGCTAACAACGCGTCAACGTTTTGTGCGCAAAAGAGAAATTGTAGTCGATGTGAGTGAAAGTGTGACGGAGGATCCATACTTGTCAATTTGTCTTTGATCGCAACAGTTTGGCCTTTGTCCGTAAACTATGGTGGACATTTTGGGAAATAATCTCGGTCTACACTTGTATAAGATCTATTGTAAGTGGTGCAGGTAAAACCACGATACAATGGGTTGAGACGAGAGTTCGTAGATTGGGCTCTTGAGCTTCTTGACCTGATCCTTAATTTAATCGAAAAGTCGTGAACGGCAAAATTGCCGTTTCTCGGGAGAACAAACCAGAATACATTCAATTACACCCACGACAATCCACTGTTTGACGTAGTATACACCCTGGAGTCATCATCGGTCATTATTTTCCCCAAAAGTGATGGCCGGAGCTAGCGTTACAGTGATTATTTTTTTAAAAAATTTCGGCCACACTGATCCAGATGATATGTGATTGCAAAAAGATGGCGCTACTTATCATTTACTTACTAAAAACTTGATTCAATGATTGCTTTATATAGGAAAATAGTCTAGTGAATTGACCGCCGAGATCGTGCTAGTCTTTGTTGTATGCTGATAAACTGTTAACTATTTGGGACTTGGAAGCCAATATTCAGCGCATTACTGGTGAGATGGACCCCCAAATATTCGAAAGATTGGCTTAAAACTAAACCGTCAAAAAGGAAGCCATAAGCCTAAAGTCATGTCATGAACTATTCTTCATAATGAATGAAGAATTTTGATTCAAACTTAATTCCTCTCGTTATGGTGGTGGTGGATATGTACAACCCGTAAAATTCGCACAAACCTACTTCAAACGCTTTCGACAAAGCCCAAGCCTCTGGCCCAAAAGTAATTCCGTGTCATATTTCTGCGGTGATATCGTTGTTGCTTGTAACTGCGGAATCAAGGCAGACCAAGTCCTCAGTTAGTCTCGAAGACTCTTTAAACCGAGCTGTGATGGTTATTCGCTTAATTGACTAGTTGACTATGTATAACCCGTAAAATTCACACAGAACTACTACATCCGCTTTCGGCAAAGTCCAAGCCTCTGGCCCAAAAGTAATTCTGTGTGAGATTTCTGCGGTGATGTCGTTGCTGCTTGTAACTGCGGAGGCAAAGCAGTGGAAGCCCTTAACTACCTCGAAGTTATAACTGACAATGGAGACGTCCTCGCAAAGATGTCGGTGATGTTCCTCCTTTTCTGATAACTGCATGTATTTTTTCTTGTCCTTGTTTACCGTCAAACCCACTTAATCCTCTCGAAAGCTCTCGAATGTTTATTGACGAATCGCTGTGTTCGCCCAATCACATCAATGTCACCCGCGTACGCAAGTAACTGTGCGGCCTTAAAAAAACATCGTGCTTCTTTTGTCGGCCAGTGAGTTTTGCATGATTTTTTCCAGGGCGAAGTAAAAAGAAGTCGCATAACAGCGCGTCACCTTGTCTAAAACCGTCCTGGTTCCATTCTTTCCGGTCCAAGGTTAATGATTCATTCTGCCTGACAACGGTGTTTTGACCATCATCGCCGCAATATACTCTGTAGAATAAGAATATGGGAAGACTATATTTTCAGAACCAACTGCGACTCTCCTACTATTTAGCCATGTTCATTGTAATGGCTAATGGCTGTAATGGTAATGGCGGCTGGCAAATAATTAATCACTTTTCAAGAGTTGAAGTAAGTATTCTACAGTCCACCGCTTCCACAGACGATCTTTAAGTTGCTGTGCTATCCTCCATTGTTTTCTGAGGAATACCTTTTCGTTCATGTGGTGCGGCCACTGTGTTGAGTTCACGCATCCTAACAGGAAATAGTTTAGCGTTAGAGGCTCATCATCTACCATGGGTTGATAAAATTCTCCGCCTCAATCAGAACACTTCTCAATGTTTCGACTTTAGTTGCTTCTTCCTGTATAACTTTATTTAACAGACGTTTTATTATTCTAATGAGGCGTTCCCAGCATCCTTCTGATCTTGGGTTGGAAGGATAGTTGAATACCCGCTCGATATGTTGGTTTGCAGCTTCATCACGTATGCGGTCAACATCGAACAAATGCTGTTGTTCCTTAAGCTCACGTTGGGCACCGATAAAATTTGTGCCATTATCGCTTATAATTTTTACTGGTACACCTTTTCGATTGATGAAGTTATGAAGACAGATTATGAAGGCATCTGTGGACAGATTTTCGGCTACTGTTAAATAAGTAATGATGACGCCCCATCACTTTTGTATGCTTTTATTTATTATAACTAATTTACGTTACAAATAATATTCAATTTCACTAAACAAAAGATGGTGGCTAACAAATTATTCCAATTTACTTCTTTTTATCAAGTTTCCTGATTGTGTGTCTTCTGCCCGTCTCGACTGATCAAATTGAACTGACTTCTCTCCATCAAGGCAGTTGGGTGCTCTTTATCTTTCTGCGAAGCATGTACTTTTTCTTCTTTTCTGGTCGTAGACCTCACGGGTAACTTTCGTCTTTAGCTGCAAAACACCCGACATATATTTAATATTTATTTTATTTAATATATTTAGCAGACGAATCGGGCCTGTTCAAAGTCGCTAATCACAAAGGCGGACAGGAATCTTTCGCGAAACTGTGTTTATGATTTCCGGTCCTTAGGATAACCGTGTTTTTTTAAAGAATCTGTAAATGTAATTGAATAACAGATTGCTTCGAAATGTTACGCCGAACCAAAGTCGATGTGTCTTTGTAGATTAACAAGCAAATTCCGTCCAGATCTGCTAATTTTTCCAGGGTTGGAGGCTATTAACAGCCCACCAAATCTTTTCCTTGGAGATGACTGAACAGATTTTATATTTAAATGAAAATTTTGGATCATGCGTTGCAAGCCGAGGTGTTCATAAGAATGTTTAATAATTTCGTGAATCGGAAAACCCCATCATGTTCTTTGGCATCTTGCTAAGTGTTGCGAAGACTATAAAGCCTCAATACTCTATTTAGCAGGAAAACTAATAAGCTGCTTTTCGATGGTTTTAGCCTGAGAATTGAGCTCAACCACATTATCAAGTTTAGGAGCTGACGGATTTGAGAATTTAATTGAATCTCTTGCAGCCAATACGCTCGGAGTTTTTGTAAAATAGTTGGGGCTATATCTTGAAGCCCACATTAACTAGTATCTGTTAGCGTGTATATATTTTAATTAAATACATACTTGTATAAGGGAACTTTGGATGTGACTGATAATGTCATTCTCGTCAGCATAGCTTGTCAAAAGTCCGGATACGTCAAATATGCCATAAGCCCTATCTGTTCAAGTACTGTATGCATTAGCTCATCCGAATTTGAAACTTTTTGCCGAAAAAGGTGCATTTCTAAAATAGTTCCGGTTACTAGTTTCCACAGGACACACAGTGTTTTCTGCAATAACACGTTTTTGTAGAACTCCAGACAGTTAATGCTTCCATATCTGAACCGCCTTAAATCAATAATGTGTTCCAACTTCTAAACTTCAAAATACACTGGAAAGGATTGTATATGCTTGACACACAAAGGATCGCTGTGTAGAGAAGACAATATTCGTCACCCAGCATACGTTTATTTTGCCATACTCGATTGATGAGTTGATGACAGTTTCGTCTTAACCATCATGTTCAATTGATGATTTGGTGCATGGTTGCTCTTTCATAGGTGGCGACTTTATTTTAAGCTATCAATTTTTGCAGCTATCAATTGTTGCGCCCGCCTGTTCTGGCGGTATCGGTCTTCTTACTTTATTTTGTTTCGAATACCTCTTTCACGGAAATACATAGAGATTCATTCATTCAATGGATTGCTAGGACATTGCCTATGTCGCAGCTTTGTTCTGTTGGACACTCAGACATTTAAATGTAGATCGGAAAGTGAGTCCCTCCTGGACTGAAGTTGCGATAACTCAGCGCGTCTTTTAATCGGAGGACTTTGTATTAAATTTCGGCAGAAGCTTAACTTATTTATCGCAAATATCCGGGTACGCATTTAAGCAGGAAACGTTATGTAAATTTCTTATGGAATCATTTGTTTGTTTATTTTTCCTGTGAATTAAATTGGAAACGCATGAACATCCGTCTGAGATTAATTTAACGTACACAGTACACTTTTTGTCTACACGACTGTCCCGGTGCCCATCGATTTGTATAATACTCGTACATTGAGCTGTACACAATTTATTCGACATAGCGCAGAAGGCCTCCAGTAGGCGCCAACTCGGCACATGATTTTCCGCCATTTTCTCAAGAGGAGCTAACAGCATAAGACGTTTCTTCTTATTCACCCTTTCTTTTTTATTTTGTTTAAATCTCTAAGTGTCTTGCAGATATCATTAATATTTTATTTATCTGCGAATATTGACGAGTAATCATGGCTATCGAGACAACTACCGTAGTTCTGCTCTTTCATGCTTGAGTCAGATACCAAATATCTGATCTCGCCGTGGATTGTTTCTACATACAAATGTTTTCGAGTTGTTCGAACCTTGTTGAACATCGTTGTTTATTTGAAGATTGCATAGACCATTACAATCTATAAAAAAGTAAACGTATCCGCAAGGAGCAACCAACTAAGGTATATCCGACATTCTAACGTTCCTTCCGATTTGTTTTGGATTCTTTGGACGATAGGCTGGTTTCCCCTTTACAGTGATGGATAAGGAAAATAGGAGGAGAGGGTGCTACTACATACTTCAATCACCAATGCCTAAGTAAATCTAAAGATTCTCTTTACCTCTAGCATAAGCTATTCTGCAGCAGATCAATTGAAAATCTGGTCAGGTATTCGGTATACACAAAATAAAGTACATCAGTCCAACGGAAGAAGCAAGACTGCAGCAGAATGCAATATCTTTCAGCCGGACATTATGAGTATCCATAGAGCAATTACGATATGCAAACTACTTATGTTTCGCGGTCTATGAAACTGAAACAATTCAAGCAACTACAAAGTAGATGTACCATACAGCTAGGATATATGACCTTTCAGAAACCCGTTAAGACCTTTTCACTTTATTCGCATCAGTGAAAGTAACTAGAAAACAAGGTCGTTTAAACGATAAAAGAATATGAAACCTCCTAGAAAGTGCCAACTTGACAAAGTTTGTCTCACAATTAAACTGATTTCACATCTGAATTAAGAATCTTAACACATCACATAGAATTATAAAATACTCGTAAGTAGAAAACACTCAGACAGAAAGTTGAAAGGGCCGATGATATTGTAGAATCGGTAAACTGCGGTATAAAAAGGGGCTTTAAGCTTGAGTGAATGGTGAACGCGATTAACCTGCATATTTTGAGATGATGAATAAGAGAGAAGAGACCGCCCTCATCAAATGTTTTTAACTGATGTGTCCAAGGTCGAAAACAGATTTTCAGCGAATACGCGAGCAAACGCGATACTTCTAAACAGGTCATTTAAGTTTGATTTGGATGAAGTCTGGAATCTTTACAGGTCGAAGCTAAGGATAATATGTGAAGCTAATTTGAATTTCGAAAAGTGTCTCTTAAAAGACTTTTAGCAAAAGATCGAAATACTTAGTGAAACCCGCTGGTCTATGCAGTCTTTAAAGGATATAAATGACTGGGTACACTTAGAAGATCTAATGACAGCTATGCTTCGAAAGCAGTGACTCTCTGTTTCATTCCTGAAACTCACTTCCCATCGGTCGTGGTAACGGATGAAGCCACCAAATAGGCTGTTGCTTTCTTTGATGGATTTAAGTTGTCTGCCATATATATAAGAATACCATTTATACCGAAAATTGGAAAAATGCGCAAAACATCATCTGTTTAAGGTGGATTTTCATCAACATTGAAGGTATTTTAAACAACGTAGCTTTTGACAGGATTTGTAATCACCACCAATATGTTATGGCGGTGGTAAAGACTAGTCGTGTCTTCTTGGAGGACGACAATGTAAGATTCCACTCCTCGTTAGGAGAACTTATGTCTGTCTTCCAGATATAAGCTTACTTGATGAATTTAACAACAATATCAGTTTGCCTTAAAACAACAATGGTATAATATGTACAGCATCACATGCAAAGATCTTTCTTCCGATCAGTTCCAGAGCAACTCTTCTGGTGAGGTGGGTAGCCCTGTTTTAGGTTCCATTGATTCATGAAACTATTGAAAGGTGATTAAGTAGTACGAGTAAGTCCCTGCATAACTTAAATTTTGAGTTCGAGCTTAGAATATTGTGTGAATGCCCAGTACCTATTGCTTATATAGGGTTTTCCAATAAGGACTTGACAACTTTTTTTTTAAATAAAACGCAAACTATTTGAGATATTTCAAAAACTTTATTATCGGCTTGAACATTTATGAATGGAACTCCACTTTGTTCATATGGCCACCGCGGGCACGTTTGCAGCGGTCGATTCGTTGGACCCAATTTTCAACGACTCGGCCACACATTTCGGCCGAAACGGCCGCTATTTCGCGTTCAATGTTGGCTCTGAGCTCTTCCAACGTCGTCAGCGTGTTGGCATAAACCAATGACTTAACGTAACCCCACAGAATATAGTCAAGCGTCCAATCGACTTCCCCATTTCTTGAGATAACAGGCTCACCATACTTACTCTTCAATAAATCGATTGTAGCGTGTGCTGTGTGGCTTGTGGCACCATCCTGTTGAAATCACATGTCGTCCAAGTCCATATCTTCCAATTCGGGCCAAAAATAATCAGTGATCATGGCGCGATAACGCTGACCATTCACAGTAACGTGACGATCGTTATCGTCGACGAAAAAATATGGCCCAATAACGCCGCCGGCATGCAAACCGCACCAAACAGTTATTTTTTGTGGATGAAGTGGTGATTCATGAAGCACATGTGGATTTTAACCCGACCAATAACGCATATTTTGCTTATTGACGAACCCATTGAGCCAAAAATGAGCTTCGTCACTGAAGATGATTTTGCGATGAAATTCATCATCTTGGCGCATCTTCTCCAGAACCCAATCAGAGAACGTACGTCGCTTCAAATGGTCCATCGGCTTCAATTCTTGAGTCAGCTTGATCTTTTATGGGTGTAAACCAAGATCCTTACGCAAAATACGCCATAATGTGGTCTGAGCGATGCCCAATTCTTGAGAACGCCGTGGAATTGACTGATTTGGATCGTTTGCTACGGACGCCTGAACGGCAGCGATATTTTCGACACTTTAACCAACCCGTTGTCTCACTAACACGGTAACATCACACAACGAATATGTAGACTCAAATTTTTGCACTAAACTTGTTATTGCCTGTCTACTAGGGCGAGAATTACGACCGAAAATTGGAGTTAACGCTCTTAAAGTTGTAGTCACCGACTCCGAATTTCGGTACTTTACCATTATGAAAATGTTGAGTTTACTGAATAAATTGACAGTGACAGTTTGATGATTAGTGAAAGAGAAAGTTGTCAAGTCCCTATTGGAAAACCATTTATTTACATATATACATATTACAAGCTCAGTTTAACGAATTATTCAATTCAAAATGAAGCAGATATATTGTATGATGTTTAAAAAATCACTCATAAATGCCTTTTGGTTTCTCTACTTTTAGCAAAAATGAAGTGCAAACATTTTAACAACGACAATTTGAATGTATAAACGTCTAGATACATTCAAATGTAAATTAATTAAATTAAATCAATTAATTAAGGGAAAATCTAACTGACAATCTTAAAATGAAAATCATTAACTACTTGTGGCTTTTTGCAATAGCTTTAATAGCTAACGTTGTAGCTGGTAGGTTACCAAATTATTTCCATTGCCAATGAACTGATCGCATTTTTTTGTTTATGTTATAGTACCAAAATCAAAAGTGTGTGCTAAATTTCCTGAAGATGACTCTTCTCAAGATGATTACGATTACTCTGATTACGCATCGAGCTCCTCTCCGGAGTTAGCAATACCCAATAGTCACGATGGGTTTTCTCGATCCAGCAAATCATCAATATCGGGCAACTTTGTGGAGTGTGCTCAGGACTTTGATTTCTGTTTCGGTCTTTGGTTTTTGGACACAAATGGAACGAAAGTAGTCAAACAAGGTAGGTACAAAATCAATTAAACAATCTTTTAAATTCAATTTATTAGTTTGACTTTGAGTAAACAATCATGGCTTTGGAAACTTCAATTTTAAGATTTTTTAGCAAGGAACCCGATAGTAAGACATTACAGGCTGATGCCATATCTTGGTGCAATAAAGACTTCCGATTTGCAACTTTTTGAAAATGTATAGCTCGTTCGGTCAATCGGTCAAATATGTCGTTTATCATGGAATTGAGGAGGCATATTGCATTTGGAGTCAATTTCAAGTCCCCATGAACTTGCGAAAGAATTCGTTTAAACGTAGCGTTAAATTTTAAGGCTAAAAATGGAAAGCTTCTCTTTCTACGCTTCACTTGTCGTTTCTTGCGAATTAGATTTGATGTACCCGAAGATGTATTTGGTTTTTGTTCATCACTATGTAAATGTATTTATGCATTGTAATTTGCAAAAAAAAAAATATATGTAGATTCCTCAAACCTTGTAAAAGCCATCGGTAGAAATATTTTCGGATAAATTTTCTATTTGCTCTTTTGTAGATTGTGTTTAAAATACACAAATTGTTTTGATTTAAAAAAAAGTTTATTAAAAAATATTTGTATATGCCTACTTGTTTAAAAACAGGATGCTGGAAAGAAAGTGGTGATAGAAATGTTACATGTGTTCAAAAGGAATGCCTTAGTATAGGACATCAACGCTCGAATGGCGCAGTGAATTTATACTATTGCTGCTGCTCAGGAGATCTCTGTAACCAAAATATGACCGTCAGTTATCCCCTAGAGGTATGTATAAAAAAATCATTATTTTTCCGAATTTTTTTTTTAATTATTACTTCTGCATCTAAGGGTATTTTGTGACATTTATCGTGGACATACGAGTAAAAGTGCGCTTTCGATTGGAACACTACACAAACGAATTAATTTTTAAATGAAAACATCTATAAACGAATAGGAAAACTTATCCAGTGGACCATCGTCCAGGAAGATTATGGCTGTGATGTGAAATTGCCAGCATTTGCAATTTGTTTTAATTTGGGGTTGCAAAGCATTTTATAGATGAAAATCTCATTCAGTATTAAACTCCGTTTTTCAATGTATTGTGGATGCGACTAAAAGTTTCTGGTGCATATGCATATTACTCATGACATCGTCGATTTTCTTGTGGAATAAAAATTCATAAAGTTTATCCGAAAAATATGAATGCTATTAACATCTATCGTGTGAAGCAAATATGCCTTTTGGGTCAGAGTTCGGTTTTATGACATCGGGATTTACAGATATCCTATTTTGAAGTTTATTGCCTAAAGTTTTGAAACCGTGGTGCTAGTCAGTATGGGACAGGTCTTGTGAGTAGGGTGGATGAGGCACAACTTTATATCCCAACCCTACTGACTGTGCTGCATATGGTCTTGCATTATCCTGTAACAGGATAAGATTGTACCTATTTATCAGTGAAAGCTATTCTTAACATAATTTGTGATTTTTTCTCCGCGTTTAAAAAACGGATAATGCACAACTCCCTGACTCGTCCACCATATAGCCACTATTTTCTTTTTGGGTATAGTTCTGTCCTGGAAAGTCCATTCCCCTGACATCTTTCAAGTATCGTATGGTGACAAATCGGTGCAAAAAAGGATTAACAAGGTGTCTGTTGGTTAGAACTATTGTAATTTCGAAACGTCGTAGCATATTTGCTAGTGTAAAGCAGTGGTCTACCCATCTTTGCAGTATTTACCTTTCCGATGGCTGAAAGATGAAGACTTATAGTTGAAACCTTGGAGCTTCTTGTAGCACGACAAAGAACAGTCATAGATGAGTTTTTGCGCAGCAGTTGCAGTAAGCTGTTCATTATCAATAAACCCCTACAGTCTTCTTTCGTTCTAGTTGATTTCGAGGAATCAATTTCTTTCGCCAAACTTGCCAAACCAATTTCAAACTGTTTTCTCGTTGCACATTCTTAAACCAAAAGCAAGTCCTTACGATCAGTAAATGGGCGATTTCATATGTAACGACCTATTACTTTCTGGCGCAGTGACAAAGTCATCACGAGAGGCAATCATCGCCTGGATTTTATCATACAATATCATCCCATTTGGTTACCAATAACTTTCAGACAATCTTTGTTACGAAAGCAAGACTGTAATCGACTTAACTCTACCCAAAAATATATTATAGGTCTCCACCTTCCTAAAGAGAACGAATTCAAGAAAAACTAACCTAGAAAATCCGTCAGTACTCTGCCTAGAATCAAAAAAAGACAAATTATAGATTCCCTTTCAGAAAAAAGTAAAAAAAAAAAAAACATGGAGATCTGGAGAGACTATACATGCATATATTTTAAAGGAACAAAAAACTTCTTAATACTCAATGACATTAAACTTATTTGGAAGAACACTGAAATCTTTACAGATAGGTGCTAAGGCTAGACTGTGTTTGAAACACTTGGTAAACATAGCAAATTGGTTTAAGACATCAAAAAATTCAATCAGTCAGACTGGAAACAGTCAGAAAACCTGATGGCACCTGCACCGAGTCGAGAAACTCAGACTTTCATACTCACTTAATCAGATCAGGGCCGGCTCTCAACTATCTCTTATTACTTTTGAACTGCAAGTGAATTGGTGGTTAGTACCTGACATCGGTTGTGATAATGGATGATGAGATTAAACACTCTGCCATGTCCTTGATGGCTTCAAGTTACCTGATACAGATAGCATATATCACCCAGTTATGCTGCAAAAAGATATAGGTCAATCACGGTAAACTCTGACGAGAATCGTCACACCTAGTCTTGCACTGGACTACATATCGAACCCTTGACTTACAGTATGAGTAGTCTTTGTTCTAAAAATCCCTACTCATCAATTTGACCTCGTTCTTGTTGAGGAGATATGGGGAGAACGGTTGAGCTTCCATGTGAGTAAAATTGCTTTGCGAATGCATTATCTGGCTAAGATGTCTTCCAAGCGGAGTCACACGCATTTCTGATGCCAAATAACTATATTGTGGAGAAAAGCTGGTGAGGCGAAGGATCTGTGTCTCACTATTTCCATGTTAGTTCGGGAATACTAAGCTATTTTGGTGGTCAGAAGGAAGCTGAATTCACGTTAATCTTCTCTTGGATCTTTGAAAAAGAGATCGCGGATGAATTTACCAGACAATTAACTTGTCCTCGGTGTTAGGGTTTCTATAGAAATTTGATTATCTTATGAGCACAAATGCATTGGAATGACTCGCGCAGACCAAACGGTTGCTTACTGATATCTCTAATAGGTCATCACCATTTCTATTGCCTTTCAGTAGAAAATTCATAATTGCGGGCTTAAGTTCAACAGACATAGGTGACACCATTTGCTATGGAAACCGTGAAATTGCTGATAACTTCCTGTGTCGGACATCAGGGTATATTTACTATATCGTGATATGGCGGGTGGTGGTACTTTACACTTTATCAATGCAACGTTTCCTCGTCTTTTTAAAGACTAAGAAGAAGGAGTACAATGGACAAGTTCTTTGCCTGACTGCTCTGCTCTAAGAAAAAAATATATCCTTTTAAAACTGTTGTTTTTCTGCTCTCGCGAAATAAACTGCTGGCCTTCTTTCCTTCTGTTGTTGGCTTATGAGTTATTCTTTCAAGAATAACATTTAAGAAATAAAATGCCATTACGTTTTGACTCAGTGGTTTCGTTACTGATCTTTATGTGTTTGCTGCGAGTGTTCTTCATTGTCATTCTACACAGGCTAGTTTGGTGTCAAAAATCTGTATAGAACTGTCTCTATAAATGCTGTCATATATCCTACAATCGATCAAAATGAACATAACATAGGGTGAATATCTGTAAAAGTCCAATATCAGCAGGAGAGTTTTTCACCGATAGTGGATTTACCGGGCCTTGACCCACACTAATCTATCGACCTTTTGAAATAGGTTTGAAGCATTTATGCTCTACATTATAAATGGGATGTTCTAGGTAATGTTAAGAACACTGATCCATCGGTGTTTGAGAAAGTTTTAAGGTTTGTGATTCATCTTGAGGATACCAAAATTCTATTCATCAGTCATACTTTCCGATCATGCTTTATAGACGAGTTCGTATGGGCTCTTTACCAATTCAACTCCTATTTCTTTAAATTGCTCGGCGGGCCTACATTTACTTCAGATGTTACTGTTCGTCGTCATCGCCGTTGCTGTTTTTCTATCGTTAGATCTGTTATCTATCAGGGCTTTTTGTCCTTTGTGATTTCTTCTTCGATTACTCTATAATAGGTTCCAGCAGTCCCATGTCATTGCAACTATTCGAGATCAAATTTCCTCACAGAACTTCTCGTTTTTCTTTTGAAAAAGTATCAATCAATCTGGATGTCGGTTTCTTGCCAATGCAATCAAACGTAGCTACGAGGGGCGTTCAACATATTCTCGGTATCGGGTTGAAGCTGTAGTTGTATATATAAATTGACTTATTTATCAAGTAATACTATTATTTTAGTGCATTCATGTAAAATTTCATATAAATGTGATTATTAATTCGCGTTTTATCTCTAGTTAAACAGAATCATAATGACAACTGAGACGATGATGGTGAAAATTGAGCATCGCGCTGTAATTAAATTTCTCACTAAGCAAGGGTAAAGTCAAAAAACTATTCATGAAGAGATGGTGGCTGTTTACCAGGGTTCCGCACCTTCATTATCAACTGTGCAAAAGTGGTCAAGTGAGTTCAAGAGAGGCAGAGAGAGTATTGAAGACGACCCCCGCTCCGGAGCCCCGGCTACTGCTTGTACGGGAGAAAGCATCAAAGAAGTCGAAAAACTTGTTCTTGAGGATGCCCGAATAAAGGTGAAAATGATGGCAGAGATCACCAAGCTTTCAATTGGTACCATTCACACCATTCTTCATGACCATCTTAACCTTTCAAAGGTCAGTGCAAGGTGGGTGCCACGAATGCTCACAGCGCCTCAGAAAAAAGTGAGAATCGCATGCTGTAGAGAGCTTTTGGAGATGTGTAGTGAGAACGCGGACGGTGTAATTGTTACTGGGGACGAAACATGGGTCCACCACTATGACCCTGAAAGCAAACAAGAGTCCATGCAGTGGCATAAAAAAGGAACAGACCCCTCGAAGAAGTTCAAAGTCACTCCGTCTGCCGGGAAGCTCATGGCCACAGTTTTTTGGGACTCAAAGGGAATCTTGCTCATTGAGTACAAAAAAAAAGGTGAAACCATCAACGCCACATCCTACGCTTCCACTTTGCATAATTTGCGGGAGGAAATTAAAAAGAAAAAACGGGGTAAAGTCGCAGCGGGTGTGACAACGCTCCTGTTCACACGGCGCGAGTTTCCAAGGCTGCTGCGCGAAATTGTGGTTTCGAAGAAATCCAACACCCACCCTATAGTCCAGACCTTGCCCCTAGGGATTATTTCCTGTTTCCGGATTTGAAAAAATGTCTTCGTGGAAAAAGATTTTCGGATGATGAAGAACTCAAGTCGGCAATAAATGGGTATTTTGCAGAGAAAGAGGAAATTTATTTTTTTGAGGGTTTAAAAAAGCTTATCTCAAGATGTAACAAATGCATTGATGTTAGAGGAGATTATATTGAAAAATAAAAACAATTTAAATTGAATTCGCATTTTCCTTCATATCGATACCGAGAATATATTGAACGCCCCTCGTAAATGAACTTCAATGCATAACCTTGTGCCAGAAGGAACAATCCGGATGTTTGAGTAGGAAAACTCCTTTGAAGTTTCCTCGGCGTCCTAGGATGCCGAAATAGAGTTAGTCCTTTAAATGATTTTGTCCTCTAATATTAGAGTTGTGGCAGCAATTAGCCTCGGATATGTTATATATACGGTTTGCAACGCCAACATATGCTGAAAGGAGCCAATTTCAGATCCATCTATCAACCTCTTCGAATATTAATATGGAGTTCAACTATTCAAACAGCTAGAGTAGACGTAGAAGCTAAGACCCTTCTATGAACCGATTTTACTATATGCGGTATCATCCTGCTTGCTAGAATTTATCTTTTGTTGCTAAGAGGAAGCCGTGGGTTGTTTAATTCGAAGACCCAGGGAACTCTAAAAAGACCATCATTGGGGTGTCTAGACAGCGTTTCAGGTTTTCATTTCGTTTTAAGTACTTTAGCCAACATTCAACTTTCACACAGTAGGGTAAGGCATATAAAAGATTTCATTTTAGCCTGATCTGCACAAAAAACGATTTCTTTATTACAATATCATCACTATGCCATTTGCTTATCTTTTATTATTTAATTTTGCAGCTAACAAATTCAGTGATATCAAGAGAAATGGGTAACCTAGTTAATGATGATCAGAATACCCAAGCCGCCTTATGGTTAAATCCACTGTTTCTAGTTGCCATTTGCTTTGGAGTTATATTCTTCGTTTCTGGCTTTATGTTTGTTAGATGCAAGAAACCACATAATGTTGCTGGACCTGAGGCAGCACCACTAGCCCCTTCTGGACCAGGGTATAGCTCCAATTTGCACAACGTAGATAATTTAAAAGTGTGCTCAATGATTGGTCAAGGCAAGTACGGCACCGTGTGGAAGGGAATGATCAACGAAAAAGAAGTGGCTGTGAAAATATTTCCCTCCCAACACGAACAATGTTTTATCAACGAAAGGAACATTTATTCGCTGCCTTTGATGGACTGTCCCTCACTTTTGCAATACTTTGGTGAGTTATTTCATTTAGTTTTTAAAAAAACTCAGCACAATATCTCCATTTATTTTAGGTTATGACCAAAGACAAACAATGAACGGTCAAACGGAATACTTCCTTGTTTTATCACTAGCACCACTGGGTTGCTTGCAGGACTGGTTATACGCAAACACTACGTCCTTTACAATATTTTGTAGAATGGCTAAGAGTATCACCCGTGGTCTATCCCATCTTCATACCGAGTTACAACGGGGTGATGACCTAAAACCATGCATCGCTCATCGGGATTTAAATACAAGAAACATTCTAGTCAATGCAGATCTAACCTGTGCCATAGCAGATTTTGGGTTCGCCCTACAGGTATTTGGTTCAAAGTACGAATATAGAGGCGAAACGAGTTTGGTTGAAAACAAAAGCATCAATGAGGTGGGAACCCTTCGTTATATGGCTCCGGAAATTCTCGAAGGAGCTGTTAATCTAAGAGACTGTGAGTCAGCTTTAAAACAAACGGATGTGTATGCTTTGGGTTTGGTACTTTGGGAATTGAGTACAAGATGCAGGGATTTTTATGCTTGTGGACAAATTGTTCCCACCTACAAAGCGCCCTATGAAGCTGAAGTTGGTAAACATCCAACATTTGAAAAGATGCAAGTACTTGTGGCACGACATAAAGCCAGACCATTGTTCCCTGATGGATGGGGAGGTGCTGCCGCTGGGAAGCTAATAAGAGACACATGTGAAGATTGCTGGGATCATGATGCAGAAGCGAGACTCACTTCCCTCTGTGCCGAAGAGCGAATGCATGAACTGTGCAATTTACGACCACGTTCTCATACTAATCTAGGACACAGTTCTAGTCGCCCTTTAAGTGCGAATAATTTTGTAGGACAATCACCGAATAGCCGACTTCGAAGTCATTCATCAAATTCTTGTAATTTAGAAAGCGAACCAACTATTATTACCCCTCCTAACCAAATCATTCCAAGAGTACGAAGTTGCGGCAATGATGCAACATCTCCAATAGTAGGCCTTCAGTCAACATCCGCTACAGAAAAGAATCACCTCATCTATTCGCAGCAGATTCAGCCATATCAAGGCCGAAATCCATGTCAAGAAAGAAACTTAGCTCCTACCACGCCGAAACCCGTTCCAGTACTGGTGGAAAAAAGCAAGAAACACAGTTTCCAAGACAGACCTCAAGACAATAGCTTCTCGTGCTTAGAAGATGATGTCTCCGTAGAGGATCTGATCTCTGCAAATCCCAAAAAACTAAGCCCGGATACTGTTCGTTTGGGACAAGGGTTTCCCAAGCAAAACAATACAGATAAGAAACTTCGCGGCTGGCATGATGTCCGTGCTCTTATCCAGAAGAAACTCTTCCGCAAAGATTTCTATCAGAATTATGATGAGAAATCAAATCTAGTCGATAACAATCGTAATGCAAACAAACTTCCTCCAGAGATCATCTCTCCCACCAGAAATACCACAGTCAGCCTGATTGAGAACAAACATCACAATAGTCAGAATAGCATTTTGACCACTATCGATTCGTCAACCTCTAGACGACCCAACAATCTCGACCTCGTACCGATCACTGTTCGAGTAAATGAACTCTCACCAGAAAATAAATCAAATTTAATTAAAAGCATCTCTGAAGAGTATCACAGTTCTGTGAATCATCCTCCAGAAGTGCCAACTTGTCACAGTGCTGTAGAGGATTGTAGTTCTCGTATGATAATATCTCAGTCAGCAAATGCTGTAAAAAATATTCCCATTACAGCACCTCTTACTCCATCAGAGGAGAAACAAATAGTTCGACAACGAAGTCTTGAATTATTCCGGGAAGTATTTAATGCGCGCAATAGTTCAACTGATCACCGGCTACGTAATCCTAGTCAACGAGTCAAGACACCCGGAGATGTACCGCCATCAGTGCGTAAAGTTCGTGCCTCGAAAACTTTGAGCTTATACGATGATCGAATGATGGATTCATCGACGCTGAACATTCTCTAGCATGAGGAGGTCCTGCTGCTGGAATTGTAAGCAGGACGCGATTCTTTATATTCTTAATGAAATCTTAGTCTAAAATTTTTGTATATAAATACTATCTACAGCACATACTATACAATGTACTAAGATATGGGACAAACATTTATGTTAAGTATATACCTACCATGACTGCAAGTCTCAAGCCATTTAGGTTCCCCGTACTTATTCTGCTTCTCTATATAAACTTTGTTAGACAAACCAAACAAAGAATTGATATAGAGGGTAATTTGAAGGATAAAAATGTATCTAACTTGCCTTATAGTTAAAAATTTACGAGTTTCCAATGTATACTAAGAGACTTGGATAGAAGGGTTAAATTTAAAAGCAACAAAATAAGCGAAAAACGAAATGTTATAAATGTAAATGTAAACAAAGTTTTTATTTTTAGCAATGAACATAAATTATTGGACCAAAAAGTTGCCATTGGAGATTTGTAGTGTAGTCCTTGGTAGGACTGTAGGACTTTGTTTAGGTGTTTAGCAGACATGGATTATGTTTTGAATCCTTAACTATGTTATAAATATGTACGGCAGTTTTAAATGCTTATCGATTCAAAGTGGGCAGCTTTCGTGATTATTCCACCTAAGCAAATTTCATTTCTATTGATCCGTTTTGCAACTTTATGATGGTGTGGGCTTGAGAATCTTATTAAATGAAGCCGTCATGGTTATATTCTTTAAGTGGTCAAACGAATTCGGTATTTTAGTTTTAGTCGGAATTTTTTTTTGGCAGTATTTTGGCTCACCCACATTCGTTCGTTTCTGATTGAAAAGACTGGGTTTAACTTGGCCAAAAGCCAAACATCTTTGCGTACCAACTGCTTTATCCTCAACTGCTCATTACGCATAGCACTTCAACGAAATATAGTATGAGTACATAGTTGAATATATTATTTTATTTTACTCCCCAATTTTTGTGTTTTCCTCCAAGTCAGTTCTTGGTCTTAGGTTGACCTCGGGATGCCATTGTAAGATCTGGTGTTGAGCTTCGAGTTGTTTTATGTAAGGTATATATATATGTATGCCCAATCCAGGTTAAATTTTATTTTTTTTACATTATTACTTTCTCATCACGACCACGACCACAGTAAGGTGTTCAACCAGCATTGAAACAGTTAGAAAAATGTACTTTTTCTTTTCTTTTTAAGTTGAGGCTTTATTTACATTTTCTTCTGGCCAAAATTTAGGTCTAAGTTCTGCATTTATAATTGACTAAGGATAAATTATGCCCGCTGAGAGATTATCTCTAGCAGCATACTCAGAGTTTGGATAAGCGCATGCTTCTCCGAAGTCTCACTTCATACATTCAAAAGTATTTATTATATTTTTGTGTCGTTACATCATTTCTGTCGTAGGAGGCACGATAGGATGTTTGAGGGTTGGAGAGATTGATTTGATTTTTGAGACAATGATAGAAACATTGTCAACCGTATTCTGGACATTACTAAGTAAAATTGAGCTGTCACAAATATTAAAGTTTGAACTTTAGCCAAGATATGAGCACAGGCAGCAACGCAAACCCCTTAAAGGGCAACATTTGGTTTGAATTAAGTCCAAGCTTTCTGAAATATTCATGCTCTCCGAATGAATGTGGATTGATATAGTTCTATCGGTTTGAGTGTCCGGCCCATTGGGCATCTAAAATCTACTTATGTTGCCCTCTGGATGATTTGGATTCCACTGGTTTAATAAAGGTACTGGTACTACTCAGCTGAACTGGGTAGTTAGGTTATAAAACTGACTAGCATTTGCAACTATTTCACTTTCTAATTATCGGGGATTTTCTGAAGCAAATTATGATTTAGCATAGCAAGTATTACATTTCTTTCAATTGGCAACGAATAAAAAAATAAAAAAATCGTATATACACCAGCACGTAGTTGAATAATAATATATAAATATGAAAATAATTAATATTTGTAGTTTAACTTGAAAAATAACTGTCCATCCCATTAGTTAATATTGAAGTTAAATTTAGAAATACAAATTTAACCAAACACAATAATTATACAAGAAAAAAATTTTAATAACATCAAAGTTCGAAAAAATGAGCTATAAAATGTTGAGATGTGTCTTTTTTTAGGTAGTATGTCAAGAATGTTGTTGTCATTATGTTGTCTTATATGGAATCCCCAATGAATTTATACGTACGAGTAGGTGTAATGTAATTGATAGTTATAAGCATACACAAAAAAAAAAAATTAATTGAAACCAAGAACTTATGATCTACTAAAACAAACAAAATAAGAATAAAGCAAAAACAAATTGGATTAAATTGTTATTATTCTTAGTTTTTGGAAATAATTCTGTACGCACCTTGTAAATAATCACAGAACAAACATTTAATTTAGTAAAGGACTTCAACTTGTAAAACTCTTTAAATGGTTTTATTTTCTAGAATTGATACTCATTTGATACTGCATTGTGCTATTGTATATATTATATATGTGAATATATTTTTTTTTTATTATATATATCCTGAAATTATTTTTCGTTAAGTTTTTTCTTGAGAAATAATATTTTGCTTTTATGATCTTTTAACATTTGTTTTTCCGGAACCAAAAATTAATTTATTACTATGCATCTACAATTTCACGTCACGTTTAGTTTGTATTGTAGTTGTTAGTTTATATTACGAGTATATATAAAGACAAATAAACTTTATACAAAAAAAAAAAACAATGTTAACTGTTTAAATTCGAGATTGGTGGAGGGAGACATAATATCGGAAATAAGAGAAATTATCCTCACAACCTATAAGAAAGAAAAGAAGTGCAACGCCGAAGGACGGACAAATAGCCTATTTTTTTTAAAGAAATTCGATCCCCAAATTAAATTGAAGACGAGCAGGAACACCTGCCAGTGGGGAACAGCGAAATTTGCATTACATAGAAATAGTATTATAAAGTAGGAAATACACCATACAATAGTTGTGCCGACATACGTTGTACCGATATCGGCCCAACGGTTGTATGCAGCGCACACATTATACAATCTGCGTGCGATTTACGTACAAGCAGATATTTTATTCAGTCATTTTCTAGCAGTTGATTCGTAATTACATACTTTTTATGGCTGAGATAAGTGCACGGAAGAAGTTTGTTATTATATGTGCTGGTGCAGTGTTGAGCGTAGAAACCCAAAAGAAAAGAAAAAGAAAATAGGTTAAGGAATGGCTTTTAAATAGATCACTGCATTTTGATGTTGACCTAGTGGAACATTTAAGAATTACGGAGCCCGAAGACTACAGATGCTTTTTGCGTATGAAATCTGAACAATTTGAACATCTTTTAAATCTCGTGGCACCTGTTATAACAAAACAGAATACTTTAATGAGGTCACCAATATCCGCGGAACAACGTTTACTTTTAACCTTGCGCTATTTAGCAACTGGATGTGATTTCAGTGATCTCAAGTTCAGCTCAAAAGTATCGGCCCAAGCTATTGGAAAAATAGTGCCAGAAACCTTTTAGGCTATATACAATGCCTTAAAAAATGAGTACATGAAGGTAAGATAAAAATAATGCGAAAGTCGATTTGATTAATCTTATATGGGTATCTTCCACCTTTTTTTTTTTTTTTTTTTATAATTTACGCGCGCCTAAGGGGTTGATACCCTTTTACTGTTGGCAGGGCGCGGGCGGAAAGATAGAAGGAGGAGAAAGGAAAATTGTTTTTGTAGTGGTTTGAAACTCAGGTGTGTTTGGTTTCTATGTTTGCTCTCCAGGGGTGGGAGTCCGAATAGGACGGATATTCTTCACTCAGAGTGTGATTCGAGATATAATTCCCAGTATTTTTTTCATTGCTTGAAACTCTTATAACAGCCAAATCTACGTGTCAGTGTTATGCCTTCACACGCAGAATTTTTTTGTCTGAGTTCCAATTATACAATGAAAAACTGATTTTGCCATGGGCAGGATTCGAACCTGGACCCTCCGAGTGAGAAGCGTTTGCTACTACCACTACACCACGGCCACCCCTACACCCTTATTTTTAGTTCCCATCTACTGAAACTGAATGGAAAAATATTGCTGGAAGATTTCAAAAACAGTGGAACTTTGAACATTGTACAGGAGCATTGGACGGGAAACATGTCCTGATTAGAAAACCCACAAAAAGCGGTTCAGATTTTTTTAATTATAAGGGAACATATAGTATCGTTTTGTTTGCAATTGTATATTCCAATTATGAATTTATATACGTCCATGAAGGCACGAATGGAAGAATATCGGACGGAGGAGTTTTGAAAAGAACGGATTTTTATGAAAAGTTCCAAAACCATGCACTTAAACTACCTCCACCAGAAAAGCTTGAAAAAAATGACTACGTTTGCCCTTACGGATTTGTTGGTGACGAAGCATTTTCTCTATCAGAAAATATATGGAAACCGTTTTCTCAAACAGGAATATCAAAAGAAGAAAGAATTTTCAATTACAGATTAAACAGAGCTCGCCGAGTCGTAGAGAATGTGTTTGGGATTTTATGTTCTAGATTTAAAATTTTCTTAGAACATGCTGATGCAACTATTTTAGCCTGTTGCTCATTACATAATTTTTTAAGGGCTCAATCTCTTGGCTATGTAACTGATAATGTGTAGATCGTGAAGATTTGGAAAATTGTGTTGTACATCAAGGAACCTGGCGTCAGAATGAAATGATGCTTTCTCTACAAAACACAAACATCAGAAAACAATCTTCGAAAAATGCAAAAGAAATAAGAAACAGACTCAAGCAGTACTATAACAATGAAGGAAAAGTTTCTTTTCAAAATAGAATGTGTGGTTTCCCAGAATAAAATTTTTAAGCACATTGTGAAATTATTTAGTAATTCTTTATTTAAAAATGTTTTTGTATACATTAAATGTTATTATGTAAAGAACAATGGAACTCCAATAAAAACCATGTTTGTTGAGGGTTGGTTTTAAAAAATTTTAACTTTTATGATTTAAGAGCAAAAATTCAGATATCTCTGATTCAAATTGATTCAAAATGTATGCATTTCAGTTTGGTGACTTTGAGATGCTGAAGAATTTGAAATGAAGGCTGAGTTCATAGTTAGCTGATTCATTCTACCAGTGATGAGTACGTCAGTTACTATTTTTTCTGCAATCAAACGCTGCACTGCTTCCATACTTCTAAAATGTTCAGCGATCCACTTCCCCAAAATATCGAACTCATCTTCATCCCTGCCTTCCTTTTGCGTCATATACTTGCTTGCATTTTCAAAAAAATTCTTTTGCTGTTGTTGCAGTGAGTTTTTCCTTCTGGGTTGAGAAAAACTTGCCGATGGCGGGCGTGAAACGCCAGGGCTATTGTCATCAGGAGTTTGAGGTGGAGAAGAGTATCCCTCATAATAAATTTATATCGATTACAAAATATAAAACATTTATTAAGATAAAATATACCTCTGAAGCGATGTATTCTTCGAAACTGTTCTCATCTGTAGAACAAGACAAAAGGCTGTGATTTTCGAGAAATTTCATCACTTTTCAAAAATAAAAGCAAATCGTAGTACCACAAAGAGAGCCCGTAGATGCTGTCAGCAGACGATCCAGTGCTAAAAGCTGTTCTGAGATTCGCTATTCCCTTGCGCACGTACTCCTTATCGGCGTTGGGATCTTGTTCACGACATTTTTCCACAAGCACCTGCAGCGCCTCCTCCCTCAAAATCTTATTGCTATATTTTTTAATATGCACATCCCATAAACAGGGTAATGGACGGTATTGTTCCGTCCAAAATCTTTTTCTTTTATCGAAACCATTCTTAGAACACTTAGCCTGCTTCTAGAACAGCCGAAACATAAATGAAATCGATACAACAATTGTATGTGCGTATACACACCATACAATTTCCATACAATCTGTTGCATGCGACAATGGTTGTATACTCAACAGCTTGCGACCATACAATATCGGTACAACGGTCGTATGTGTTGAAACACACTATACAATTATCGTATACAACAACAAATCGGTCCAACAGTCGGCACAACGATGGCGTGTTTCCTACTTAACGCGTTACTTAACCCATTTTTGCCCGGTCTTCCCAAGTGGGAACAACGATACCATCTGTTTTGTTTACATCGTAGTTGAAGAAATTTTGAATTTTTGCCCCGTTATCTTTATTTACTTTGTTTCCAACATCTGTGTGAAGGTAATCGCTGCTCTGTACCGGTTGTGCACTCGTTTGATACGTTTCAGTTCGTTCAGTTGTTCGTTTGAAATTTATTCTGTTCTTCTGCAGCTGGGATGTCCGAGAAAAAGTAAGTATTTCTAATACTCAACATTTTTTTTTTGATTAGGTTTTCACCTGAGTTTTATATCAGTAGATATATTGATGATGCTTTTCCTATAAAAGAATCGAATATTTCGTATGCATTGTTTTTTATTGAAGTGCAAAATACTGTGTTCCCAAATGGGAACACCAGGCTGTAGAAACTCTCTTTTTATAAAAATTTCACCTAGTGCTATTCAAAAATCATAATCTTTTTTTTCTTTTGATATTATTAGGCATAATCTTCGATTATTCTTTTAAACACAAAAAGATGACATTAGTACAAAATGCTTATTATTGGTTATTTGTTTTTGTTGTTTAGGGTGTTGACAGCTGCTGAACTTTTGGCTTTATTAGAAGAGGATGACGATGTTGTTGCAGCAGATATTTTCATCATTCCACCAGAAGATGGAATGGAAACGGAAGAGGACAGCGGTGATGAAGATACAGGTGGCGATCACAATAATCTGTCGGATCGCCAGCCAAGCTGTGTAGCAGGGGCTAGGATTTGAAGGCCGAATGCCACTGATTATATTGATGATACTTTAGAAGTTATTACTCCTTCCCTAACCATATCAACAGAATCCCATACTGAGGAAATAACTACCTCTTCTCAATCAACACAATCTGACGACAGTATCAGTGCATCCACTTTATCCACAACAAAATGAGAAAAACACGACATAATCCCCAATTTCGAACATTTTCCCGATTTATGTGTACCTACTGCCATCCCAGGGCCAGTTGAGTGTTTGGAGTTATTTTTTGATGAGGTTGTTATTAGCAGAATGCAAAACATGTTTGTAAAATACGCAGGTCAAAATGGTGACCATACATTTACCATAAGTTGTGAAGAGTTAAAATGTTTCATTGGGATACTGATCATCTCAGGCTATATTACAGTCAAATACTAAAAGTTACAATAGTTTTGTAAGCAATGCAATGCGTAGAAACAGATTTGAGATTACAAAAAAGTATGCCCATTCTGCTGATAACACCAATCTCGCTTTCAACAACAGTTTGCCAAAGTATCTCCTTTGATATCACTGCTAAATGAACGGTTTTTGAAAAACGCCCAACTTCAAGAAAAAATGTTTATTAATGAAAGTATGGTACCCTACTTTGGTCAACATCCGCCCAAATAATTCTTAAAAGGAAAACTAATAAGATTTGGGTACAAAATGTGGTACGTCTGGGTACTTAATCCAGTTTTACCCTTATTCAGGAAAAGATTTGAGAAGAGAAAAAAATATAAATTGCCAAACGCCCCTTATAAAATCTACGCTGATCGTTTTTTCTCCACCATTTCACTAGCAAAGATATTAAAATCCAAAGGAATCGGATACACTGGAACAATTATATGGAATAGACTTCAGAAATGTCCACTTCCAAATAAGAAATCAGTAGAAAAAAAACCGAGAGGCTCATCTGATTACATCACTGACATAAATTCTGGTTTGTCAGTCGTAGTATGGAATGATAAAAGAGCAGTGATATACACTGCTGTAGGTGGTCACAGACTGAAAAAAAAAATCCCTTAGCGCGACCTAATACGATTGCACGATACAACGAAAACATGGGTGAAGTGGATCTCATGGACCAAAATGTGAGTGAATACCGTGTTTCAATACGTTCTAAAAAATGTTGGTGGCCTATTTTCTATTGCGTCGACATTGCACTGCACCCATTCATGCCTGGTGTTCCCATTTGGGAACAGCGCTTTTTATGAAAAAGGTGTCAGTCAAGCATAAACATTATTAAGAAGTATATGTATAAGAAGTCACTGATAAAAGTTTCGAATAATTATTGATTAAAAAAAACTCAGGCAAAAATGGGTTAGTGGAGAAATACTGCGCAGCACCCTTGGCACACTCTTGGCGCGCCCGACAAAAATATTGTACAGAAACCATCTAGTCGGGCTAGATTGGAAATCTTGGATTTAAATAGCTTGCGATTTTGGTGAATAAAACGATGATAGGCGATAGGTTGCCGCACTTCGGGAGGAAAACCCTTCTTGTTTCATTATAAAAAGGCAAAAGGGACATGCGAAATTGTAACTATTCTGTGTAACTGTTCTAACTATTCAACAATGCGATATTAGTTGATGTTGCTTTGTGGTAGGCAGGACGACATGCGACGCGGTACAATGTTTACGGATGAAGAAACATGGCCACACTTCGAAAGATCTGTTTTCATTAATTTGGAAATTTATGTCCCTCAGGACGACGCTTGAATAATCTCAAAATTTACCAGATACACATGTATATTATGAGGGTAATAATATAATAAAATAATATAATAAAATGCACAGCCTTAAGACGAAGATAATTCGAACTTAAAGCTTGGATAACACAGGGCAGCATTCCTTTTTTAATCCCATATATTTTCTATGAAACAGCATATTGACGAATATGGAGCTACTTCGCTTTTATTCGTCGATGATATTGCTATCAAATGCAAAGACATGACACTCTCAATCAAATTTTATTAACTGGATAAGGATGTTTACAGATAACGGGTAAAGAATTAATCGTACTATTAACGAATACTTACATTGGTGTTTATTTGAACATGAAAACCGAACTCTTGACATCTATTTTGTAGGATGTCCGATATCGAAAATTTTGTCAAAGGGACCAACAAGTGCCATCAGTCACTAGGCGGTGATTTATCCGATATTGTGTTCCATACATAACCTCCATGTCTACACTCTTTATTAAAATAATAACATAAGAATAGTCTTAATGGGACACCCTTTACATTGAACGAGTCATTGTGCCAAAGCGCAAACAATTTAAATATTTAGGCTCTATCGTTAACCACCAAACAGATCGTGATGAAGATAACGAAATATTGAGTAAAGGTGATGTGCTTACTTTACGCGAGAACACCACAGTATTTTGTGACAAAAAATGTTAAGAGCAGCCAAGAAGAAAAATAATTGGATCATTTAAATGCAAAACCATGAGCAAACACTTGGCCTTACTCACCAGGCGATCCAGAATTGAGCGCCTTTTATTAAAGTTCTAAGGTCCGCAAACCGCAAATTTAGCCAACCGCACAAGCAGTGCTACAGCAATGCCGATACATATGTTAACGGTTAATAACGAAGTACGTCGCACAAATAATGTTTGCGAATAAATTACTTGGATAGAGAGGCAAAATACCTGTAACCAAATGTCGGTCGTACTTTTGTTTCATCAACGTTTAAGGAATTTACACACATGTATAGTGTGAAACATTTCACTACTCCAGTGGAGTATTCCTCAACGAATGGGCAGGCCGAAAATAGCTTGAACAAAGTTAATCTTTCTTAATCATTGCTTACGAACATTCTTAATGTACTACAGGAAATCTATTCACAGTACCACCAGCCGTGCTCCTGCAGAATTAGTTTTCGGCAAAAATATAAGAAATAGGCAATCAATCCATTGAATAAAAATATTTCTAAAAAAAAATTCGCACGAAAGTTGAAAACATGCAAAGTAGACAAAAAAAAAGTACTACAAAGGTAAAAATAGGAGACACTGTAAAATAAACGATGTAGTGATGGTAAAAGATTTTTCCGTACTTGGGAAAACTTCGTGGGTAAAGGCCATCATATTTAGAACCATAGGTCGCTGTTTCTTGTTGGTTAAAATACCTAGTGAAAATAATGTAATTTGGAAACATCATATGAATCAAATGATTTGTATTAATGAATTTAATATTATAAAAATGACCAAAACTATACTCTACAGTTGTTAACTGATTCGAACGCAAAAATTGAAATCGAAAGAAATAGCGACAATAGTAAAATAATGCAAAATCTAATTGCATTGGAAAATTCTCATCGAGTAAATGATAATGTCAAAACAACAAGTACAACATAAAACAAACATCAATTCGTACGTTTCAAAATAAGCATGGTACGAGGGGCGTTCAACATATTCTCGGTATCGGGGTGGAGCTGTGGTTGTATATATAAATTGACTTATTTATCAAGTAATACTATTATTTTAGTGCATTCATGTAAAATTTCATATAAATGTGATTATTAATTCGCGTTTTATCTCTAGTTAAACAGAATCATAATGGCAACTGAGACGATGATGGTGAAAATTGAGCATCGTGCTGTAATTAAATTTCTCACTAAGCAAGGAAAAGTCAAAAAACTATTCATGAAGAGATGGTGGCTGTTTACCAGGGTTCCGCACCTTCATTATCAACTGTGCAAAAGTGGTCAAGTGAGTTCAAGAGAGGCAGAGAGAGCATTGAAGACGACCCCCGCTCCGGCGCTCCGGCTACTGCTTGTACGGGAGAAAGCATCAAAGAAGTCGAAAAGCTTGTTCTTGAGGATGCCCGAATAAAGGTGAAAATGATGGCAGAGATCACCAAGCTTTCAATTGGTACCATTCACACCATTCTTCATGACCATCTTAACCAGTCAAAGGTCAGTGCAAGGTGGGTGCCACGAATGCTCACAGCGCCTCAGAAAAAAGTGAGAATCGCATGCTGTAGAGAGCTTTTGGAGATATGTAATGAGAACGCGGACGGTGTTATGGATCGAATTGTTACTGGGGACGAAACATGGGTCCACCACTATGACCCTGAAAGCAAACAAGAGTCCATGCAGTGGCATAAAAAAGGAACAGACCCCCTGAAGAAGTTCATAGTCACTCCGTCTGCCGGGAAGCTCATGGCCACAGTTTTTTGGGACTCAAAGGACTCATTGAGTACAAAAAAAAAGGTGAAACCATCAACGCCACATCCTACGCTTCCACTTTGCATAATTTGCGGGAGGAAATTAAAAAGAAAAGACGGGGTAAACTCGCAGCGGGTGTGTTGCTTTTTCATGACAACGCTCCTGTTCACACGGCGCGAGTTTCCAAGGCTGCTGCGCGAGATTGTGGTTTCGAATAAATCCAAAAATCCACCCTATAGTCCAGACCTTGCCCCTAGTGATTATTTCCTGTTTCCGGATTTGAAAAAATGTCTTCGTGGAAAAAGATTTTCGTATGATGAAGAACTCAAGTCGGCAATAAATGGGTATTTTGCAGAGAAAGAGGAAATTTATTTTTTTGAGGGTTTAAAAAAGCTTATCTCAAGATGTAACAAATGCATTGATGTTAGGGGAGATTATATTGAAAAATAAAAACAATTTAAATTGAATTCGCATTTTCCTTCATATCGATACCGAGAATATATTGAACACCCCTCGTATATGACAAAAATGGCACAACTGACGTGTTAGGTGTCAATCGACCATCTGCACAAAACTCCAAATTTAATCTAGTGTGCTTTAACCCATTTATGCCCGAGTTAATTTATTTTCAATATTTTATTTAAATTCATTCAATTTATGTGGAAAAACACTTAACTTAAGCAAATACGTAATAATTTTTTTTTTCTTCTTAGAAATGTTGCGTTAACGCACCAATGGGCAACAAACAGCATTAGTGAAATTTTTTTAAAAACTTTATTTTTAATTTTCAAATTGAATGGAATTGCACAAAACATTTATCGTGTAATGCAATGTTGCATTGACTATAAATTTTGTTTGGTCTGTGCATAACCGGCAACGTTTTCGCTTAAGTCGTGGAAAAAAATTTCAATTTTATGACGAATTTGTATTTAGGTAACCTGTGACGATTAGATGTTGTCCATTGACTCTTTCTTCTGGATCATGCGTTTTCGGTCTTCCACTTCGCACAGGTGAGTGCGAGCTGCCTCCTGAACTCCAATTGGTCTAAGCCTTTTCCACAATGTTTGTTTAAGGACCACGTATTAACAATGGCTAGATCAATCATCCACATAACTATGGAGGTGTACGATTTCTTTCCTCGAAATCCAATTCGTTAGCACGAAATGTGCTCATCTAGCAATTCTACACCACCCATATGAGAGTTATACTCATGATTGACGTTTGGTTGAGGTATATCTATCCTCCTTTTCTCAGAAAATGAAAACCTTTTTACACTCTTAATTGGATAAGTACCGTAGACATTGGACACCATAGTAACTACATTTTTGTCTTTCCAGCTTGTTACAATTTGGCCAGTTTCTTTATCATAGTACGTGGTAAAGTATCTTTTCTTTCTATCTTCCAATTTTATATTTTTAAACAGGTTCCCACGCAAAGTGCCTGCTCCACCGAATCCCATTAGCGAAAGTTTGTACATAAGATCTGGGCTTGAAAAACAGTTATCGAAAAATAATGAAAATTTAAATAAGGGGAACTCGTTGGCGATCGTTTTGCTAAAGTCCAGAACCACTGATTCTCATAATCCTAAAAGAGGATCTCTATCCTGTCTCTTTCCTTGATAAATATCAAACTGAAGACAGTATCCGAACTTCAAAGCCGCTACCTATGCTTTATATCCGAATCTTACGGGCTTATTCCGAAGAAACTGCTTGCAACTATGTTTTCCGAAGTATGGAATCACGTATTCGTCAATAGATATATTGCTTTCCATCGGACAATATTGCAAAAATTGTTTATTTAGGTGATTAAGCAAAGGTCGAATCTATTGGAAGATAGTGTGCTAGTGAACAAAAGTTTGTAAAAACTAATGCTACCTTGAATTGCGATTACCTTACACATTCTGTCCTTTGAAGAGGGGAGTAGTGTTGGTTGAACAAAGTAAAAATTGGAAAAAATGTCTTCAAAATTTATTTCTTCTCATCAACTAAAGCGTTATGAGCGTCTTCGCGGGACTCGCAAAACATTCGCCTTCTTGGTATATGAATATATCCGCTTATTATAAGTATTTCAATAAATGTATATATTTCATTTTTATCGACTTGAAGTACTCGTATCTTATTCTTTCTTATAAGTGAATATGCTTTCGTTTTTTCGACAATTACATTAATAATTGCTTCGTCCATAAAAGGTTCAAAGAAATCAATAGCATAACTCTCCGAAGATAAGGTAAGAGGCTTAGGATAACTTATATCTGAAAACTTATTGTTGTAAACCATAGTTTTCAAGGTAAGGTTTTCCTCTGTACCACGTTTCCACTTTTGGGGAATTTTAAACCTCACTTGTGTAGGAGCTTCCGATGTAATTAGAAGAGCTGTCTCTATAAAATATCATTTCTCCACTGGACACAAATTGCCTACTTCCCAGTCGATTTTCATCTTCATTCTCCTCATCTCCCGACTCTTCATCTGTTAAATTTCCATCTTCTGGAGGAGTTATAAAAATTGCATCTGGAACATCATCGTCTTGAGTCAAGTTTTCCAGAAACTCCAAAATTTCTCCAACAGTTAGACATTTATTCCCACATGAAAAAAATATATCAAGCACTTGCATATCCAATTGATGCGTTAACGCAACGCCATTATTCAGCTTGATATAATAATATGATAAATATGCTTTTCTGATCACGTTTTTATTTTATCACACTTATGTTTATGTAGTTGCAATAACCCTGCTGTCAAATATCAGATTTTATTAATTTTTTGTACTTACCATTCCATTTTATAAAACCACTTTACTTTTTTTTCTTAAACATTTTTTTTCACAATCTATAGTCACAAAAAACCAACTTTTATACACACCGAAAACTTTGAAGTAACACGAAATGCAAAACCTACTATTTTGAATGTGTAGTAGCACTTTCCAAATGCAATTTCTTGATAAATTCAAAAATTTTAAATTCGGAAAGGCTTACTCCCTTTTTTGTTGCGTTAACGCAACAGTGGGCATAAATGGGTTAATGAGCACATGTAATAAAACACCTCGCCCGTCAAGCAAATTCCAGATTGAAAAAAAAAACGATAGAGGTTCATGTGCACTATTAGGAAAACATCTCCCCCGTGAGCATCGAACTTGTCGAGTTGTAGAGGCTGAGTAGGGTCAATGTATCTCTATACGAGTACTGAAACTAAAGGATGCTATCTCCCCCCCTCCCCCCAACCCCCTTCCTAACCACTCCTTTTTCCACTGAGCTGGATCAAGGTGTCATACATGGCAACTCCAAAAATAGCTCAGTCGCAAATGGAGTATCCGGATACCTGCCGATCTCCGGATTAGCTAGCCTTATCTGTATACAGCGGATGGACCACTCTTTCTCCGCTACTCGTGTGCCCATATTATGGATAATATCTCAACTAAAACAAAACTCGAGGGCTTTTAATACTGGGTGCACCGACTACTGGCAAGGCTCCTGCATTGTCGAGCAGAGGTGGCAAACTGTGGCAGGTCATGGTGCACCACGCCAAAATGATTTACACATCATCAAAACCTTCGCATACATTCCGGAGGTTGAGAGAAGTGTGGATATAAAGAGCAAGATTGATTGAGCTAACAACATCCTAAAAGACTGGGTAATCCGTAATCTGCTTCCACTGCTCCCTAAAGACTGTTTCAAGAGCCAGAGGTCGTTGGAGGAAACCGTGCTGGTTCCCAAGAGGCCCAAAACTTACAACTCCAAAACCGCTGGGCCATCCAACAGTACATCTCTGAGGTCTTTCAGCGAAGTCTTGAACGACGCAATAATGATAGCGGTAATCGATAGGAACGATACCGACGGATCAATAACACCTGAATGGTGGCAGCTGGTCAAGCTAAAGATTTCGAGCAACTCCTTTGCCATCATGATTTAAAAGCCCGGAACACCTCTCATCACAAGCGACGCTGGCTGGCACCAAGGCCACGTCAAACTTATCGACCTCTCTCCTCTGCTCCCCTTCTCCGGAACTTAGTGGCAAATGAACTACTGATATAGGCTGTTTTCCAAAATTCAAACTAAATGCGCATTGTGACTGCAACTCGCATCTGTCATGCAAGCATTCGATGCTGTTATGATTCGATGCGTATCCCATTGTGTTACGAATCACGATGTTTTGGAATGTTACGCGATGCGCAGTGTTTATTTTTTTTAAACGTAAAACAATGTGTAACAAATTGATTGGAATTCATATACATTGAATTTATAATATAAGAAGTGTGTACGAATATGAATTTTGTTTATGGAAAGATGAAAAAAGAACCTTTTTTGTACATTATAATGAACTTTATGACTTTTATTTGTAATTTTTTATTAAAAATATAAACAATTTTATTAAAATCGTTTATTTTTCAATTATAATTTTGTTTTGTTTTCGAAATATTTACCATTTTCCTTTAAAATATCGGTGTACGAATATGAATTTTGCATACTGTACATAATTAATCATTTGCTAAATAGTTGTCGTGCTTGTGACAGCGGAATATTCACAAAATATATTTTAAAGCTAAAATTCAGCTACAGCTGCATTCCTTTTCAAACTGCAGCCTCGTTGTAATTAAGTGTAAAATCTCGCTTTTTGTCCATTGATTTGTGCATATAAATAATTATAATAATATAATTGAATGCTTTTATTTATTTAAAAGAAAACTTACTTCTCGGAATTCGCCATAAACCAAACAAACAACTGTCATTTGCATCGTGCTAGTTCATGACGCGCTTGTTGTTTTTCCTTGCGCAGTATATACATTCACAATGAATTTCGGAACATAGTGCGTTCTGTCACCAGTTTGGATTTGCATTTTGAAATGGTTGCTGATGCAAAAAGCAGGCAGTACTGCATTTTGGAAAGCAGCCATACCTGGAAGCGGGTGGTAGCAGGGTGATTGCCTATGCGGATGACGTTGCTAGCGTCTCAAGTAAGCATCTTAATACCATTAAAGAACTCCTTCAAGTAAATGTGGATTGGGATTAAACCCCCATAAAACTGATCTTGATCTTGTGGAAATACAAAATTCCAATTATAGACCCTCCCTCAATAAACGCTAACAGTTTATTATTTTCCAATACAGTAAAATATTTGGGTCTCATTTTTGATAGGAAACTAAACTGGAAACCTAACATTCAAGAAAGGGTCAATAAAGCTACAGTACCTTTAATATCTTGCAAAAAAGCCATTGGGAATAAATGGGGCCTTCAAGCTCGCATAACCCACTGGCTATACATCTTGGTCATAAGACAGATATTCACTCACGTATTGTCGTCTGGTGGACGGCCTTAGACAATGCAGTAAAACTGCAGTAAACTAAGCAGAATCCAAAGAACAGCATGTCTATGCATAAGCGGAGCCTTATGGTCCACCCCCTCTGCGGCATTAGACATTCTGTTTCATTTGACACCCGTCGATATTTTCGGCAGCCAAGTAGCTGCGAGCGCAGCTATTCGCCTTAAAGCGACTAAACAGTGTTGGCCACGCCAACATTCTTAATACACTAGGAATCCTCACAGAGAACATCGATTACACCATACCTGAACTTTAGTTTGACAAAAACTTCCATGTAAGCTTCCCCTCTAGATCCTTCTGGGAGAAAGGTGCTTTCATGGAAGACAAGTCAATCCATCTCGACACAGATGGATCTAAAACCGATAGCGGGGTCGGTGTCGGTGTTTTCTCAGATAAGTTAAATCTAAGCCTCTCTTTCCGTCTTCCAAATCCTTGTAGCGTGTTCCAGGCGGAAATTTTGGCGATTAAAGAATCTCTGTCCTGGCTGAAGAAAAACGTGATATCTGCAAAGGATATCAGCATCTTTTCGGATAGTCAGGCCGCTATCAAGTTCCTGGACTCAGTCTCATTAAATTCCAAAACCGCCCTTGAATGCCGATGTCAATGCAGTTCAACCTGCACCTTTGCTGAGTAGCAGGCCACAGAGACATTCCAGGGAACTGTAGGGCCGATGAACTCGCCAAAATTTGAACTACTCTACCTATTCTACGGGAAAGGATAACATAGGTATACCAATCGCTACGTACAAACTAACATTAAAGCTGGATGGCAATAAAAGAACAGACCTTAGGTGGACTGTTGGGCGAACATGTCTAGCGGCCAAACAGATCTGGCCAAAGCTAGACTTGAATCGCTCTAAGAGTCTGATTCTTCTAAATACTCGTAGAAAACATCTCAGCGCCATCATAGGTGTCATCACTGGACACTGCCTCATAGGCTAGCACGCAAGAAGGCTTGGCGCTTTTACAAACGATTTCTGTAGAAGCTGCATGGACGAAGAAGAAGAGGAGACAATCCTCCACCTACTCTGTACATATCCAGCTCTCTCCCAGAGAAAAAAACTTCATAAAAAATATAGACGTAAACAGTCTTCTACGCTTCATCATAAGCTCCAACTGGTTGCATTAGTAAGAGGATCATAGATCCACGTGGCATCACAAAGGGCCAATAGGCCTAAGTGGGTTGGTGTTTCCAACAACCACTCTTGTCTGCCTACCATTAACAAAACAGGAGGATAGGACATCGGCTATTCGTAGGACTGTTTAATCTGTTGATAATTGCTGTACCCACTTTTTTTTGCCATTTCTCTTGTAAAGGTAACTGCATCTGATAACTTGATGATGAAGTACTGCTTTCCGACTACTATTGTACATGCTGCTTCGTACGATGTTCTTTTAATACAACATATATTTGAGCTGGCTCTGATTTTGTCTGGTTTAATTTTTTTTCAACCAAATTACTCTAACTAACAGTAGTTTAGCTTTATCGGCGCATTTCTAATTAGTCCACCAACTATTTTTTTTTTATATCTTTTCTCTAATAAATCTCCTTATGACTTGCATGTTGCTATAGTACATTTTCTGTCTGGTTAAAGGAAAGGTTTTGATTGCAATTAGGCACAACGAGTTGGACCTCAAAGTCTTTCTGCAACACTTTGAAGATTATGTAGCAAGCAAAGCTAAGCAAAGAACAAAGGGTCTAACTAACAGTTTTGATAAATCCGATAGATCTCACTGCCAGTCAAGCCTACACTTGTTTCCTTTGTGCACCAAAGAAATAATGTCATTCATGTGGTCATTTACGAACTTATCTCCATTTTTATAAAATTTGCAATTAGACCCCTTGGGCTCTGACCTCCTCATGCATATTATATTCTTTAAACCGAATTCTATCACCGATTGTCTGAAGCCACAAGAAATACTCGTAAGTGCTACTGAATATGGATAGACAGGAGAAGGATATTTCAAAGTACCGAATCTAACTTTAATGATTTATGTTTTTTTTGTTTTTAATGGATACGTCTTTCATAAAACCGTAGCGAATAGAAATAGAAATCGAAAAAGTTTGAAAATTCTTGGTAGTTCGGTAGTTTTGATTGTGTCCTAACAAATAATTTTTTTTAATAATAAATTTGCGTGGTGTCTACGCATAAAATTGATGATATCTGGTGGATCGTCTTTTATGAATTATATTCAACTCTCGCCACGTCTATCGTGGTAGAACCTATAGTAAATACATAGATGTACTAAAGTTTAAAATTCGAAGTCTGTAAATTAAATTGGATCAAACGAACCGCTTGTCTCCAGAATATAAATTATAAGTTCATGGAAAAATAAAAATGTATATTTGCATTCTTAAAACTCATTTCATATCCTCGTATGATCAGAGTGGCGGATTGATCCCTGAGAAGAAGTAAATTACCAACGTTTTAGGACACAACAAAGACACACTTTCATTCGGACAAAAGTGGTCCGAATTGCCTCAAACAATTAATAACCAATTTCAGTACTAACTTGGTTCGGGATTCTAGAGTTTTCTCCTATGTCGATGAAAAGGCAGACAGTGTCAAAGTGGAAAGCATACTCGTAAATAAAAGCGGATTTTTAAACACAACAAGAAATAAAGTAAATATAAACGAAATTAAAAAAGTTAAGCCTTCATTCTTTGTAAATTTTAACAGTCATTAAAAAAGATTTTCCAGTTGGTCTACGTATAAACTATTGAATTCTAGGTAATCTCTAGTCTCTTGGTTGTAGCGTAATTAAAACAGGCTCTTCTGGTTTATTTATTAGTAAAGTCTTAACACCCATGTCGTCACATCCTTTCCAAACAATTTTGTATCTGCGAACAATCTGCAAGGTACTTTAATGACAAAAAATTCAAATTATATATGCTTTAGCGTACCTTTAAAAGAAATACTAAAATACTCTGCTCCGCCATACGTCTTGCTATACACGCCCTCATTCCATGGCCAAATGGAAGCACCACAAACGGATTAATGTTGTTTTTCCGATCTAGCCATCTTTGAGGATAAAAATCATTTGGTCGTTCAAAATGTTTCTCAAGTCGCGACGCAATCATATTTTGGGTGACGACAACAGTCTGAAAATTGTTTTGTTTGTTATAAATGTGAAATGTAGGAGAACAATTAAAAAAAGCTTACCCCCGTAGGAACATGGTATCCACTTAAAATTAAATCCTTATTCAAGATGCGACCGAAACCCACGGAAATGGGATTAAGTCGAAAAGATTCCTTTAGCACAGCTCTGGTGTAACTAATTCCAGTTTTTAATGCCTCTTCGCTAAGCGAATCCTCCACATTCGGCATAATAGTCTTAGACTCTTCGCATAACTTCTCTTGGATGTCCTGGTGTTTTGCAACATGATAAATGAGAAAGGATGTTGTATAGGAAGTGGTGTCTACTCCTGCCAGCAGAAGATCTGCAGCCATACCGACTACGTCCGATAAATCCAAATTGGGATTCTTCAGGTACTCTTCGATTAGAGAACTTCTGGTCAGTCTTCCAAATGCTGATTGTTGGGCGTTTTCTTCTTTAAAGAAAGCAATTCTTTGTGCAACTAGATCGATGGCAACACTTTCCATGTAGTTTTGTGCTTTACGTAGTTTCCTGTATGTTGGAGTTTCAAAATATCGCCAAAGTTGGAGACCCTGGTCTGTTGGCAGTATACAACTATTGGTGGTTTCGGTAGATCTAATTAGCTTAGACGTTCTGGAATTTGGTTTCCGCTCCTCTGGAGAAAATGAATTCATACGCTCGTCGAACGTTAGTAAGCAGGTTACTGGAATAGCAAAAAAAAAACTTCAATAAAATCACAAAAAAAAAAATATTATTGTCACTACGAGTACATGTGGGATTTTCTTACAGTTCGAAGGACTAAAATCCAATCGAATGATCTGCGGTTTCAACGACAATCAATTGAAATGTGGGAACCGAGATCACTATTTTACATACTCGTATTATGCAATGTGGCGCATAATTAATCACCCAATCGGAAGATGGTATAATTTTTGCAAATGGCGTCGTACGTCAATCATATTTGACATTTATGAACTAGACAGCTGCAGTATACAAACAGACAAGCAATGGAGCCCTATACTCCAGAAGAACGTGGAATAATTGTGTCGATGTTTTTGACCAATAATCGGTCGGTATTGTTAGAGCAGCGTGAGTTGAAAAAACTGAGTGGAACCACAGGAGACCATGGCATGGCCGCCACCGGACTGGTCGTTCGGCGGAGAACATCGCGGTTCAGGCTGCCGATGTCGCTGAGAACGAAGAAACATCAACCAATTGGGCATCACCAGACAGCGAATTTTAGTGAAAGACTTACACATGTTCCCGTACAAAGTGCAATCAATGCACGTTAATGCCTCCTGATCGTCAGTTGCGTGTGAATTACCGTAAAGCCATCCTCAATCTCAACAACGAAGAGGACGATTTTGTGTCGAAAATCATCATGAGCGACGAGGCGTATTCCCACTTCAGCGGTTACATCAATAAGCTAAATCTGAAAATCTGCCATTACATCCACTCAAAGCCACTGAGTGGTGCGGCGCTCATGCGGGAGGAGTAATTGGGCCATATTTTTTTGAATACGCCATCGGCAATACGGTCACTGTTACTGGCAAACGCTACAGGGCCATGATAAACGACGTCTTACTGCCGGAATTGGATGAGCGGGGTTTGGTGATCTTTTTCACTTAACAGAAACAATTGTAAAAGTTCCAAATAAAGATTTCCATCACTCAAAATTATTTCTTTTTTATTTAGCAAAATTGGCTGATTAATTTTGCGCCACCTTGTACATTTATGTGTAAGCTTGTGAACTGTAGACATCTGTCAAAAATAAAAAGTCTGTTGGAAAGAAACTAAAGACGTTACAAACTAAACATATACTCATTTGGCAAAACTATCTTTTGCCTATATTTCATAACATAGTCACCACTTTTTCTAAGACGCATCACTTTGAACATGGCCGCTAACTCATACCAAAACACGAGTGCACGTATTCGGCGGTAAATGAGACTGGCGAAACCGTTTTAGTTGTATAATGCTTAGTACGGTATTACTTCAAATGATTTTTATGACAGCAAAGTTACTCAACGTGAAAACATGATTAGGACCAGTAAGAGGTTTTCTCATGATCAAGTGCTGGTCTTAGCTTTTAATAGTGGTCCACGGACAACTACTTGTACAAGAGCTTGTACATATATACTAAAATTGCAATGGCATTGGATTTCATACGGTCGTTATAACAATACAAAAATAAAATAAAAGAAAAAGCATGAGCACTGCACAATCAAAGGTGTACAAGTTTTGGACGGTAGTACATTGATTATCAGTGCCGATAATTTTTAAGAGGAACTTGGGGGCAAAACTACAGGTCTTGCCTAGGTTGGCTAGGAATCAAGCAATAGGTTGTGACTGTTACTAAAAAAAAAATTAAATTACTCGTAGCATGCACATCATGGGTATTGTATGATTAGGGTAGGTACAGAGCATCGGCAGCCTGTCGATACCCAGTGCTGTTACTATGACTATACATCAATTGTGTTGTGTTTATTTTACCTTCTCGGGCTAATCAAAGGGTACGGGTTTTGTCGAAGCGAACTTGACTTGACAAACTTATAAGAGGGAGTACGAGTATGAGAAAATAGGAATATTATGATGTCCTGTCAGCAACGTATGAATTTACTGAAATAGAGATGGTACGGCAGCTCTCATATCTGCGTTATTGCTGATGACCCCGTAAAACAAAAAAAGGCCAACTACTTTTGGATTCGCACAAATAGTGGAAGTTCTAAATTGTTGCAAAGCAGATTTCAATGTCTGCACGGAAGAAGGAGGGTGAAAAACTATGAAATATACCACAGAGAACAGAAAGCGAAGAAGTGGGCGTAGGCTGATTGACATCATATCACTATAAATAAAACACAGTATCCTTACTTTAATATCCGAAAATAAACTTGACGGTTATGATATCGAATCAAGCACTTCTCCAGTATTATACTCGTAGGCATCTGAATATACTCTAATCACTATCTAGTTGGAGAAAAGTTACATCTGAATATCTCAGATGCAACAATGGAGAAATACTGTAAGTACTGCAAGGATATTTAACATTTAATGGCTGCAATCGCAACAGAACGTCGTAAACTTTGCCAACCGCATATCCCTCAACTTCTTGTCAACCAGCCTTTTCAACCTGCATTAATTGCTGAATATCAGGACGAAATTTCTGGTTTGATGAAGAGTCCAGGCAAGCACATACGAGTATAGCAAAACAAATCGTCTATGAAATGCTGCTGTATAGAAGAATGAAAGAGGCTCGTGAGCTCTACGAGCAAAGTCAGCTTCTTCAGAGAAAATAGAAAGCACATGATCGAGGAAACAGAGAAATGCTACTCCAGGAACAACGTTTGGAAGTCTTATTAAAAAGTAAAAAGAATGTATCAAACCAACGGGACTCGAATAGAAAATTGTAGAGATAAACGAAGACAAGTACAATAGAAGATACAATCAGTAGTAATGATATGGAAAAAACGTTTGCGTAGACTATTAAAAGTCGAAAAAGATTTAAATTCAATTGACGGGTAAAACTTACTATTCAATTCGGGCGATAAAAGTTGAGATTTCCATTGATCCGACCAGGGAAAGTAAGCAATATCGAAACTTAAGCATAACAAAGACAGCCTGGTGACTAGATGTTTCAGATGATGGAAGATGACTTTGTAAAGAGAATACATCACTTTATTTATTTTATTTATCCACAAGTTGCCCCAGCTTTAGAAACGACAGACACCTTAACATCGCATACAGGATCTTGTCTGCCAATATTGTAAGAACGCCTCAAGATATTTACGAGTATCAATGATCTCATTTGCCTTATCTGTGCGGATTTAGGCTCGATAAGTCCACAATCAACCACATTTGACGCTACAACAGATTTTAGAGAAAAACAACCAGATGGTGATCACCTTCCCTTTTTTTATTTTAAGTTCGCATATGGCATAGAGACGAGCTATATGGTATAGAGCCATGTCTAGTTTTGGCAACCATGCTAAACTCGTTGGATGGTAAAGAAGGACGATGAAGAATAGTGAAGGACAGGAAAAATTCTTACGGAGACCACTCATGTCAACATGATCAACAGGAATTTAATACATAACATGATCAATTTATGTGACTTCCTTACCATCATACTTGAGAGAGGGACCAGCAAGAAAAATAATTCGATAACTCGAACACAGAAACATCATCTAATTCTTGGCCTCATAAATGAGGTGATCCAAAATAGAGGGGCCTGTTTTTTTTTTTAAAGTAGCGCGCGCTCAAGGGATTAAAGCACCCTTAAAATGTTTGCATACAGCGTAGACGAAGGAAAATTAGGGAGGGAAGAAAGATAGGTACCGAAGTACGTTGGTTATAAATGTCTGAATATTATAAAGACTAGAAAATAGAGAGCTCGGCAGGACATTCCAGAAGCCAGTTGTTCGGCTTAGGAACGAGTTTCGTATTTCAGTGGGTATACTGATGAGCATTCATAGTTTGAAGGGGCAGAATGCTACTGGTGATTTCAATGGAGCACTGATGGTGCTATAGCAATAAAACAAAGTGAGACACAAGACATTTCGTCGGTGTTCGAGGGTGTCCATTGACTGGGTGATATTAGCATCACCTATGAATTTTATCCCACGATTTTGAATCTTATCTAGCAGGTGCAGATATGTTTTAGGCGCATCTGACCAACACCATGTGTGCATTGTACTCCAATTTTGGGCTGATGAATGGCTTATATATTGAGGCCATCTCAGAAAGCGAAAAGTATTTCTTACATCGTTTGAGGAAACCCAGACATTTCGCAGCATTTTTGGCGACATCGAATATGTGGTCATTCCAACGTCAATGACAATGGGTGTTTAAATTTCGCTTTAGCGCGACAGCAGACATCATTGTGTTTTGGAAACATTAAATTCCACTTTGTTGATAGTTCCCCAATTGGTTATGCTGTTAATATCGGAATTTATTGAACTTAATATACGCTGCCGTTCCCGATCTACAGCAGAGAGCAGGGATGTGAGTCAGGGAACGAATATGAAAAACAGAGAGTCTGTCGTCAGCAAAGGAATATATTCTATCAGGAGTAGCAGACAAGAGATCGTTGATGAAAATTAAAATGTCGGAGACGGAACGGAGGCCTGGGGCACACCAGCATTTATTTTGTGAATATCAGACTCCAAGACAACTTGAATTGAACGTTGCGAAAGGTAATTTCTAATCCATTAAAGAAGAGAGTCATCGATCCCAAAAGCACGCATTTTCGACAAAAGAGCCTGATGTCAAACTCAGTCAAATGCCCTAGAAATACCAAGTGCAACTATTTTGCTTTTGCCAGATTGAGGTGCGCTTTGGTTCCACTTTTGGATGAGACATGCCATCAAATCACCAGTGGACCTCTTGCTACGAAAACCGTACTGCCGGTTATTGAGAAGTTTTCGTGTTTCGAAATATTTCATGAGCTGACGATTTATCAGCGTTTCCATGACCTTGGAAAGAAGGGACGTAAGATTCGCCTTTTTTAAGGACGGGCTGGACAAATACTGTTTTCCATCTGCTCAGGATGTGTCCTAAAGAGTAGGAGAAGAAGACCTTTTCAGAAGAATGAGAGATATACCATCTGGACCAGCGGATTTATGTATGTTGAGATCTTTAAGTACTTTTGCTAGTACGAAAGTAGATTCGTCGCATTGATGATTCGACCCACTCGAGTGTAGGTGGAGAAAAAGCACAATCTGGAAGTGTTGAACTGGCCGCAAAGTGTGCAGCAAGCAGATTGGCCTTGTGTAAAGAGCTGACAGCTGGAATGTAATTGTGAATAAGCGTTGGGATGGAAGATGAGGCAGAATTTCTGTTTTTTTTTGATAAACGACCAATAGCATTAACTACCTTTGAGACATTGTAGTATTTTTTGCCTTAAAAAAGACGTTTCAGTCATACCTGGCATTCGGGGCAGAATGATATGAGGGAAAAAGTAACTTGAACTGTGAATGACGCCAAACCAAGAATATTCTGCTAAACATTGGACAGAACGTCAAAATAGACATCTCTAACATTAATAGCTAAGGATTTGTGAACCCCGGCATTGCTCTTAATTCTGCTAATGGCATCAGAAATCAAGCGAACAATCGCTGTTTCGCTCTAATAAGACCCTCATCATCCCAATGACGCAGAAGCATTAGTATTAGCGAAGGCGGTCGTTTTGATTCAACGATTTTTGGATGTTTTTGTTTTTGGTTCGGAGGAAAAGATTTACTTGTAATGGCGACGTCTACGATACAACGACTTTGAACTGGCCAAAAAAGTACCTCTCGCGTGATGGCGCGCACAAGTTAAAAAAAAAAAACAGCTCTTGGAGTGAACAGCTGTATTCTGTTATTGGTTAATTACTAGGTTCACAGCGGACTGTAGCGCCATCTAAGTAAGCATTTTCATGATAAAGTCGTGGTTTAGATCACTTTTTAAGACCGTTTAATATGCTTTCGAGCTCTAATTAGGAAAGAGGATTCTATGTACAATATTTAGGAACAAATTACACGTGACTCATTTCGTCAGCAATGCAATAAAACATCACATAACCAACAGTTATACAACCAGTTATGAGAGATAATCCGATATGTAGGGACTTTTCGTATTGTAATTAACACATTGTCACATACATATGTTATGTATAATAATTGCAATTATCACAAAAGACAAAAACAAATAGCAATTTTATACTGATAAATGCAAAGAGCTTTAAATATAACGTTGATAGTGTTAAACACCTTTCCATCTAATTATTCTAATTGACCCAGAGACAGCTTAACGACTAATAAATCAATGCCGGTATGGACTATGAGTAATAAGTACCAGAAACTACGAGACAGCTTCAAATCTTCCAATTCAGTTTAAATTTTCATATTCAACTGACGAAAAATATTTTTGTTAAAAAGAAATAACTCTGACTGACGTTTTTATTTTATCTGAAATGTCGAATAAATACCTGGCTGCTTGATGTTTGGTTGTTGGGGCTTAATGGGGCCTTGATGGCCCAAATTTTAGTATAAAAATACAACTTCTGATGTACCTTTAAATGAATTTGATCGAAGTTGTGTGCTCTCGAAGCTATTTGTTTACAAACTAGTTAAATTAACCTTGACCATGATTTGTTTATTTACTTTTGCTTACCTCAGAGTATTTTAAAACCACACCGAATGGCAATTTAATTGACCAATTTAAAACATAAAACCTATCTATACATGTATGTTTTACATATGTACTCACATTCCAAATTTAACCTGGACAACTCTGGTAAGAGATTGAATTCTTTTTCCTGAGGCAAGCCATCTAAAAACTCGTGAGTGATCTTGTTCACGTCTGTCAGAAAGCTACGTACATTTTTCGGTGCACTAAGTTCCTTCTGCAGTTCCGATCGTATCCGCCACCATTCAGCACCATTGCTTTATCCAAAGAAGATAGTTGATTTTGAGAGCAAACCATACAAATTCATGTACGAGTATGTACTTACGTTGGTATCAGTCCAGCTGATCTGTAAACATGTGGTCGATCTTTTCGATATTTCTCCAACGCTAAGTGACTACGTCGATGGGGATAGTCTTTTTCATTAAGCAACAACGCAATATCACTGGGATCATATATCCAGACGATGTTCACACCGGGTGCCATGGTCTCACGCACTATCGATCCATACCGTCGGTATTTATCAAATCCAGATTCGTGTAGTTTCAGCCATGAATATCTTCCAATCACGGGTAGGTACTTGTAAAGATTCCCCAGTCCAAATGGGCCTCTTGGGCCGGGTATCTCATCGAACGTCTTCACTTGTGCTTCGGTCTGAGCAGAAGAGGCTTCTTGCATGCATTGGATTGTACTTTTGCTAAGCATGCGCCTAAACACTCTCGCAAGTGCCAGCATCATAAACCAATTTAGGAATCAAGATTTAATTAAAATTGAGCACTATCACGCTGATCTTAACCGGTAGTTTTTTTTTCCAAAATTGTGATCTAATTTTCTAATATATTTCACTTCATATTTAACAAATACACAAACTCCGCACCGGTCACACCAAGGAGCGAATAAAAACTGATTTTATTTTTGATCGATGAACAACAAAAAAAAAGTTAAGAAATCGAAAATAAAGAAATTACAAAAAAAAAATATCTCTCAACGATCGTGGAAAAGCAAACCCGTTTAAGAGAGCCACATGTTGATATCAAACAAATCTAATCCCCACCGCATTTGAATTGCATGAAGGTAGATACATATATAACTTGCTTATTTATTTCTTTCTCTAACGCATTTAGATGGGGGAAATGAAAAAAGATCTGCCGGTTGTGTGTAAAGTGATGTACACAACACACAGCAGGAGGAAAGAGATCGAACCAGAAGAATAATGGAGATGAAAAGAGATCAGTTTTTCAGCGGCTTCAAAAACACGTACTCTATTTTATACAGAGAGTATTTTTTATTTTGTAGTTGTATTGTAGAATAAAAGTACTGCCACTTTTCTGCATAATGGAATGCGTGAATGAGTTTAAAATTTGTCGTTTATTACACAAAACCTGAACTTAATTTCATGCTGCAGCAACTGATGGTCAAAAGGGGAGATTGACAGATACCTTTAACTTATGGACGAGACCATAAAACAAACCATACCTCGGTTTTAATATACTAACACTGAATACACGTTCCACAACGCAATTATTGACGCTCTGCACCAACGCAAAAGTAGTCTGCTGTCGAGATCTAAAACCTGAAAGCGCAAGCATGACACTAAAGCCGTCAATCAAAAACCTTCAAGTACAAATATTCAAAAGATGATGGATGACATTGACATAACGGGAAGAACACAACAAGCTGCAAGTGGGGCGTTTGCGACTATTGAAGCAGAAGCACCACAGATGGTCTTTGGGGTCAATGAAGGAAAAACAAAGTATATTCTGCCAACGAAGAGGACTTTATCTTATCGCTGGTTCTTTGGGCTTAGAAGGCAATTGTTGAGTAGTAAAGCCCTCTCTCGAGCAACCAATTTTGCGAAACGTTTGCACACTGGCGAAAGCGAATGAAAATGAATGCTCTCGTGGTCTCTGAGAGAAAAGTTGTTCGGAGAATGGGGAAGACTTCACAACATGTACACCGATGCCAACCTCGTCAGAAAGGTTTACATAACCCGGCTTATATGTTTGCGCTACCTTCAACGCAAGACCACTAGCGCCCTGTCCCGCAAAGTTTGCGACTCCAACCCGGAGCGACAACTCAGTAGAGGACGACCTCATCTTAGGTAGCGCAAACAAGTGGAAGGAGACTTCAGCAAACTTTTCGCCACTGGAGACAACTCGAAAAGATCACGCTAGTTGCAGAAGCATGATAGCTGAGAACCATGTCCACCTGGGCTGGAGCGCCACTTGTATAAGTAAGTAATAAACCCTTTGTAAGCTTGGATTGGAATAATAAAAGTCGGATTGTAAACAAAAGTAACCCGACCATGTTGTCACAAATAAGTCAAATAAATATTTAGGGGAAAAGATCAAAATGACCTTCAGTGTCTAGAGATCGCCCGAACGATGGACCACGAGAAAACATAAAGCAACAAATATAGATCCAGCTCAAGTTCCACCGAGTTCAATAAAAAGATGGCGAATAGTGTTACCGCCGATAAGAGGGAATTACACCTGTTCATTTAAAAGGAAGAGCCCTAAATGATCTTTGAATTATTGAGAAGAAGGAAAACAGTGGGAACTGATGGTAAACCGAATTCCTGCTTCATAAAAATGCAATGGATAGTCATGTTTAAAAATGCAATGGACAGTGTCAATAAGTCTCCCTCCGAACATCCGCAAGACTTTTCAAAAAGGTGATGAAAAGGGCGCTGACTAAGTTTGTTGACGACATTAAAATTGTTGCGGATAACCAATTCGGTTTAAAGACGAGGCATGATGATTCCGTGCTGAACAAAAGCAAAAAGCAGTAAGAGAGGCTCTTTTCAAGCTACACAGACTGAGCGCTTACCAGTAGATAGTTTATCGTGACGACTTCTGTTGAAATGTAAAGTTCGTGGCGTCTTTGGCGATAGATGGCGTTAAATTCAAATAGCTCAAGAACAGCTGATCATCCGTATTTGAAAATGGGGAAACATAATGGAAAATTTTGCAATATTTCTGCGACAAGAAAACTGAGGAGCAGTGCCTGTTTACGGGGAAGGAACTTTATTCACATCTGCATCGCAGAAATGATTTCTCCGCTTTCATTCTCGCAATTTTAATGTCAAACATAAGCCACGCTATAATAGTCTAAGCACACAAAAAGCTTATGAAAATTTTGAATGAGTCGAGCAAGACTGGCATATCAGCACTGTCTGGTTGGCGTATGGTATGGAGCTATGTATTGACCATAAAACTGGCTTGAACAATTTTTAGCAAGCTACGTATAAAAAGAAGTACAAACCGATGATAAAAATGAGTGAGGTATGGCAATCACATGCGCAATTTCGAAGCCAGGAGTTTATCCCTGAATTGAAAGAAAAAGAACCGAATTCACCAATAGAAAAGGTGTTGTCTTCCATCATGACGACACCCGACCACACACTTTTATGATCAGAAATTGTGAGAGCTTGGTTGGGAAGTCTTGATACCCACCGTACAAGCCAGGCATAGCACTCCCTGACTATCACTTGTTCCGCCCTCTGAAGAATCCTCTCAAAGGAATTAAGCTGGCTTCAACACAAGCCCGTAAAAACCATTTGAACTCAGCTCTTCATTCAAAAACCAAAGAAGTTCTTCATCGATGGCATCATGACTTTATTCGAAAAATGGTGAAGCAATGTCAATAATAATGGAGCATGTTTAGTTTAAATAAATTAATTTGTACACTAATAACAAAAACTACAACACCGTCAACAAGAACATTAATTCGCCGATCCAATTCAATATCTACACAAGCGATTTTGTAAACTTACTTCACTATGCCTTAACATATGCAGACGGTTTTATCGCGTATAGATCAGCTTCAAAAATGGAGGTCGTTAACATACTCTTGCATATGTGATATGACAATGACTGGAAGTTGAAGATCGGCTTTCAGATATCGGTAAACCGTTCTTTTTAGGACGCCTTCGTCAGAGATATAACTTGGTTTACTTGTCTAAATTTAGTCAGATGCCTTGGGAACTGTCTAGATCAATATTTACACTTATGGACAAAATAATAAATACAGCTTCATGAACTAGAATTGTTTCCACTTTTTCTGGAGCTGATCTTATTACGCCACTGAACTGTATACTTATTGAAAACTCAGTAAGTACGCCAACTCAAAATTCTGTGTAAAGTGTTACCAGTAGTCTGGTTTTGTGTGGACATACAAATAAATACGCTATTACTCTTTTACACAGAAATTGACAATGGGTCGCAAGAAGCACTGTACCTTTGACGAGGCAGAGATTATAAAAAAATGCAAATCGAGGGTATGAATTACAGGAAAATTGCTGCAACAACGGTTCGCTGTTCTTTAGGAAAAGGGCAGAATGCACTAAAGGAAATTAAAACTGAGGACAAAAGAGGAATACCTAAAAAAAAACAACAAGAATGGATCGAAATATCATTTTGGAAGTCAAGAAAGATCCAATCGTCTCGTCAGGCGCCATTTTGCAGAAATTGAATTCAAATGTTTCTTTAATAGAACAATAAGAAGAAGTTTGATGGAAAATCACCTAGGAAAGTACCATTTCTCAATGAGAGACATTTTAAATGGACTTTGGCCTGGCGAGGAAGGCCAAAAAAATTGGAAAAATATATTTTGGACGAACGAGTGCAAATTTAATTTATTTGAGTCGGATGGTAGGCGGTTTGTAAGGCGTCCTTCAAATTCTGCATTCAGTAAAAACGGTGAAACATGGCGGTGGAAATATCATGGTTTGGGCAGGGTTTTCTTGGTATGGAGTGGGTCTTATACATATAATAGAGAGAACGATGAAGAAGGAAGAGTATATGAATATACTAGAAAATATACTCCTCGCATTTGCCGAAGAAAATCTTCCCATCATTTGGATATGTCAGGCTGATAATGATCCAAAACATACAGCGAAATCAACAAAAAACTGGTTAGATTCAAAGGGAGTTCTACAATAGCCATCCCAGTCGCCGGACCTTAATCCCAAAACAATGCCGAAAAATAGAAGAGATCTTTGGCAGGAGGTCGAAACAGCGTAGAAGTCTATTCCTTTGGCCGTGTGCCAAAGTTGGTAAACTCCATGCCAAAAAGATGCCAAGTGATAAAAAACAAAACATTTATAAAAACCAATAGTTTTAATAAAAATTTTCTAAAATATTAACTGTATTTATTTTTTTGTCCACATAAAAATGCATCCCACAGGGCATTTGATTAAAATTTAAAAGTAAATGCGACGAACTCTCTATATGAATAACGGCTTAGAATACGCATACTGCCAATGCTGAACGTAATCTGCTATGATGCTTGTGTGAGAGCAAGTTATTTGGAGAAGATCCGGGTGTTTGAGAGGGCTTTACTTGTACAGAATACTAGATTAGGAGTAGGTACATAAAATTCATTTTTTTTTTTCAACCAACAGCATAAAGTGCCGAAAATGTGATACTTTTTAAGCAGAAAAGGCCGAAAGAATATCATATATTTTATAAAAGGTAAAAAACAAAATAGGTCCTGTTGGAAAGGCATTGAATTGCGCCGTTTTTTATTTTTATTCGTAATTTTAGGCTTTTGTGAAGAGAAACCCAATAATTTGCAAGTGGTGACCCTAAAATAGTTACTAAATAAATGCGAACAAAATACTTGAAATTTCTATACACATACTGTATCATTTGGATGTAGATAGGTATTTATTTTTTTAAGAGAACTGAAAAGCATATGAAACAGCCTAAGAGTAAATACTCAACCCTACATAAATTGCTTTTGATAACGAGATAATGTGAATTCAAAACATGCTCATCGGCATTGAAGTACAATACAATACATTTAATGGGTTGGGCTTTTAATGTTTTGGAAGAACAATTCAAGGCCATTATTGAGAACGGAGATCTGGCAAAATGAGAAATCAGAAAAATAAAGTAATTTGAAGCTTCTTTATTCTTGTGTAGTCAGTTTGTGTTCAATGACCTTGCTGATTAAGTAGGTTCTGACTAGGGTGCTGAAATTAGAACTTTGCAGTTTATTAGTACAATGAATTCGATTGTTACAGATGTTTTTTGTCGGATCAATAAGCTACTGTCGGTGGAGTGGTGTGAGGCTATATGACCTTACTTCATTTCTAAATAAGAAGACTTGCGCTTAAAGTATGAATGGAACTACCAATTGTTATGAAATAGGATATCATTTAAGTATCCTCCATGGAACCGCTTGCATGAGGCGACACGCTGGATCCAATTTTCCATGACTCTTTAGCATACTTCGGCCATTATTTCAGCAATGACGATGATTTTCCAGTGAAAATCCGGATCTTTTTATGGAGTCCAATCAGCGAAACTTCTTCGTGTACAATGGTCATTTGGCCTTAGCTTTTGGGTCACGATAGGATTTTATACAGACGTTTAGACAAGTCTTTTCGATTGGAAAGACTCTATTAGCTATAGCATCAGTGTTCGTTCGCTTTTTATATCACATCCATCTAAAGCAGCATATACACATTTCCTTTAGCTAGATGTCGTTGACGGTATCGTTGTACATCACATAGGGTTCATACAAGGTTTTACTTATCCATGGGCAGGCAGGATAATAACCTTGCGTAGAGTTGCTTTAGTTCTCCTAGGGAGAAATTTAGTGAATTTAGTCTAAAGAAACTGTGACTGACATGAGTAACGCCCCCAATTATTTGGCATAATACAAGCTTACAAACTAGGACTTAACCCTCTAATGCTTACAACCGCCTCTAGGCGGGGTAAAGCTAACAAGCATTTACATGTAACGGTATGATCTTTTTTTCAATCTGATAAGCTTTACATATAGTTTAAATATTATTTTATGCATAGCTGTTTAAGTCATAGCTGTAGTGCGTTTCGTTGGCAGGCTAAGTTTGTTCAAAGTGAAAAATCCCCTTGTAAGCACAAATATTTTTTTGCAAACACGATTTTTATTTATAAAAAAAATGAGTGTAATTTTTTTGTTTATTATTTCCCCATAACTGATTCAGTGCTTTGGTTAGGTAGCAATGTCGAGAAGATCTTTGTGGAACCTGTCGAAGATGACAGATGACGAAATAGCTGAATTGGTGATTGCAATTTCAAGCTCTGAAGACACTGACGGTGAAGATGATTTCGACGATGACGACGATGTTGACGGTCCAGATTTTATTTGCCCTGAAGATGAACTCTTGCTTGATTATTGTTTGATGAATTCAAGTCAGATCCTGATGGTTGCAGTAAACACAAGTCTGGACATTAGCGCTTTAGACATTAGTGATCAAGAGCCGAGTTTTTTTTTTTATTTAGTGGATAATCCACCATTTAAATTCATTAAAATTTACAAAAATTACATAGAACTTACATCTAGTTTTATACTTAGGAAAATAACAATCAAAAATAAGAAATAAAACTTGTATTTTACAAAATGAATCACTTTTCTTTTGAATGTGGCAAAATTCATTTCATTTTTTAATTCATCTGGCATTGAGTTAAAAAGATTAAAGCCTTTATATACAATACTATTTTGTGTAGCATTTGAACGGTATGATGGCAATCGTAAGTCATTTTCATTTCGTAAATAGTATGGTTGCGCTTCTCGAACATATCGCATGTATTTTTTTAAGTAAAAAGGTAACATATTAAATTTTATTTTGAATATAAAACATAAAACATTGACCAAAATTCTTTGCGTGACACTTAACCATTTTAGCATATTTAACATAAAAGAAACCGATGTATATCTGCTAAGTTTTAAAATTATCCTCATTGCTTTATTTTGTAATCGCTGTATATTTAATAACAGGTTATCACTACACAAGAATAAAATTGACGAACAGTACTCAAAATGTGGCTTGATCATTACATTATATATATTTATTGCACTTAGTGTTGAAATCTTACTACATATTCTACTTAGGAAGTATATTTTTTTTTGATACTTTTTTGATAATATAATTAATATGCAAATTAAACTTTAATCTATTATCAATAATAACACCTAAATATTTGATCTCTCCGACTTGTTCCAATAATTGGTTTTCTACCTTTAAGTTAAGACTATGACTACAACTAAATAGCATACATTTCGATTTTGACACATTCAACTTTAGTTTGTTTATCTTCAGCCATCTGTTTAGATTAAATAGGTCATGTTGTATCTTTTGTTCACACTCCTTTATGATTTTTCCCGATATAAAAAGAAGGACATCGTCCGCAAATAGTACTATCTTTGAGTGCTTTAGTATACTTTTTATGTCGTTGATGTAAATTATAAAAAGGAGCGCACCTAGGATTGAACCTTGAGGAACCCCAACATTTGTTTCAGCTTTTTCGGATGACACGCCATTTACAACGGTTCGTTGGGTACGACCACTCAGGAATGACTCAAACCAATTTAATTCATTGTTAATAATGCCATAATTTTTTAATTTAGACAAGAGGATACTTCTGTCGATAGTCTCGAACGCTCTTTTGAGGTCAAGAAAAACCGCTATGACAAAATTGTTTTCCGCGATTTCCTCTTTCCAGTTTACGAGTATTATGACATTATTCAGCGCTGATTCACAGGAGTGCCTTCGTCTAAATCCAGATTGACTTTCTAGGAATAGATTATTTGATTCGAAATACTCCTCTAATTGTATTTTGACTACTTTTTCTAAAATTTTTTCATGAACAGGAAGTGCATTAACGGGATGAAAATTTTCACAAAGAACGGTACTTGAGATTTTTTCAATAGGTGTTATAACAAACTCTTTCCAGGTTTCGGGAAACACACCGGTTAGCAAAGAACGATTTATAACACGCACTATAACATCACCGATTATGTTCATTGCATCTAGCAGCATTTTAGGACTTATACGATTAAAGTCTTTTTTTTGGTTCATAGTTTTTAAGATCATTCTCACATAGATGTTTAGCGGGCTATACTGTACAAAGGAAATGGTTCTATTTATATCAGTAATACTATCTTTGAAAAAGGTGTTAAATTTATCTGCCAAAGTCTTATCCATTTTGATAATTTCACCATTAAACTTTATACTCGTATTATTTATTGGACTTTTTTTAACATTTAATACGTACATTTTGATAGTTCTCCACAACTTTTCGTTTTATATTTTCATTTTTTGCTTTCACTATTTCTATTTTGTACCTATTTCTAGATTCACGATAGTCATTCCATAATACTTCACTAGTTGAGAATCGACACCTTTGATATTTCTCAATTTTATCCCGTTTCATGTTCCATAATATTTCACTAAACCACTAACTACTAACATGTTCGTTACTTTTAAAATTTCATTCTCAAGTATTCTACCTATTAAACTTGGGTCTTGAGTGTTATGTAAGCTCTGTATTGCGGTACTGTTCCTTAGTTTTGATAAAAAAAAGTGGTTTTATATATTTGCGGATCTTAATTGTATTTAATATATTTTTGTTTGTATGCTTTTCTAGAGAGAATAATTGTATTACTAATGTTTCATGGTCACTAATTTTCATATCAATGTTTACTTTAGCCTTTACATTACTTCCCTATTCTGTTATTATATAGTCGATCAGTGTTTTGCTACTATTTGTTATTCGTGTAGGTTCAAGCACGACTTGTTTGCATCGATTTTCTATTTCTATATTATTTTTTAATATATTTCTGTACGGATCTGTTTCGTCTAACCAATTAATATTTATATCCCCGGCAATAATAAATCGTTTATTTGTCTCTATTAGGTCTTCGAGTAATATTTTCAGCCTTAGCATCAATTCCTTCAACATCCGTTGCTGCTATTGATGCTTCGGATTCAAACGCCAGAGCTAATGCCGCATCTAGTTCCGCTAGTGTTTCTGAGCCTAATATTACCCCTTCACGTTATAGAAAACGTAAACGTTCCTCGAATGACAACGAATTACAAGAAGAAGAAGGTGGCCCAAGTTGTTCGAGCACTGGCCAATTCATTGGTACTTCGAATACAATGAAAAATGATGCTCAGGAATTCAAATCCATGTTGTTGTTTAGAAAAAAAATATGCAGCTGCATGTAAACGAAGTGATTTTTCGCGGGATAAAAGAGCTGCCAGATGAGGTAATATCTTTGAAAACACCATTTGATTTCTTCCATTACTTAGTAACTGATGAATTTTTTCAATATATGGTTGATGAAATGAATTTGTATGCGTTCCAGCAGAACATCGAAACTCGATTTATTACCAATAAACAAGAGGTTCGACAATTCATTGGAATCATGTTCTTCATGTCTGTTTACCGCTTTCCAAATGTTCGTTCCTACTGGGGAAGACATTCGCTGGAGGCAATTCGGACCACAATGACACGGATGAGATTCGAACAAATGCGCCAGTTCTTGCATTTCAATAACAACTCGACTATGATTCCGAACGGCCAGTCTGGATACGACAAGTTGCATCGAGTTCGACCACTTATAACCCACTCTAACGAACGCTTTGAGTCTGTTCCGATGCTTCATCGTCTTTGTGTAGACGAACAGATGTGTGCTACAAAAATGGGTGGCAACCCTACTCGGGAAGCAAGCTGTTTGTTCTATGTGACCACATGGGCTTCTCATATGCATTTGAAATTTATTCTGGTGCAGGAGACAACGTGGTACCAGAAAATGCACCAGATCTCGGAGCTTCATCAAACGTCGTTGTATGTTTGTCCAACAAAATTCCAGAAATGTCGCTAACGCTAACGGAATAGATATAAGCAGCGTTTTGTGGATAGACAACAAAAGTGTACGACTTCTTTCGACTTATGTTGGTATCAAACCATTTCTGTCTCGAGAGTTTGTTTCACCACCCTCCAAATTTTCACGATGGGACAGGAAAAAACATTAACAAATAGAAGTTGACTGTCCATTTATAATAAAAGAGTATAATCGACATATGGGTGGTGTCGATCTCATGGATGGTCTTCTTGGTCCTTATCATATACATATGAAAACCCAAAAATGGACTAACCGCATATTTTTCCACTTGTTGGATGTGGTAATGGTCAACGCTTATATTCTTTTTCATAGGTTGCATAAGGCAGTCAAAATCGAGTTGCCAAATTTTCACTCTGAAGTTGCGAAATCATTGTGCATGATTTCGAACGAAACAAAAAAACCGAGAGGTCGTCCACTCCAAGAAAGTGTTATTTTCCACCTCCAGAGGATCGATACGACAACGTCAGCCATAGGTGCGTATTTCTCGACCTCAAGGGCAAAAAGTTGTGCAAAAACCCAGGATGTAAGTCAGAAACACAGGCATTTTGCACCAAATGTTAATTGAATCTCTGCAATTCCACCATAAAGTCGTGTTTCTTTGTCTACCATCAACGTTAATGTAGGTAATATACAACTATACAATATTGTTCACTTTCTTTTTATCTTATTTTTATACATTTTCATGATTATTTATTCAATAAACTATTACTTTCATAATTTCACCTGTTTGTTTTTTTTTTCCTCTAACGACCCAACCCCGCCTGTAAAAAGTAAAAACATAAGTTTTTTGAAAATCGTATTTCAGATTCGTTTTAGTATATACTGATTTTTTGAATCAAATCGAAAAATAAGGCATTAGAGGGTTAAAAACTAAAAAAAATTAACGTTTGACGATATCTAGGACTTATCAGTGGGGTTAAAGCTAGGGATGGTGAAAGAGGTCGGATTTGAGGGAGAGAGTGCTGTGATTAAAATCGAAAACGGAAAGGTTGGAGTTTACCTTACGCAGCATACGGGAGATTGGCTCGTTAGAGCCATATGTGGTGCGGTGGATTGGTAGATAAAAGACCACCTTGAGGTAGCAACGTAGATTTCGAGGGTTAGTGTAAAAGAAAATGGAGTTGTAAAGAGACGTGCAATCGACGGTGCCTGAGAGCAGTCGGTGAATGAAAAGAATGTCAGCTGCGTCACTTCGTTAATCAAGGGTATTCAGGTTAATGAGCTTGAGACGACCTCGGTAAGGAGGTAAGGTTAGAGGATCATTCCAAGGTAGACCTCGAAGAGCAAATCGAAGAAAACGATACAGGATATATGAACTCGTTGAAAGGGACACCATGCCTGGCTAGCGTACTCGAGAAGTGGGCGAACGTAAGTGATGTATAGTGATCTGGTCATGTACGGGTTGCAGAATTCTTTGGACCATCTTTTAACGAAGCCGAGTGATGAGTTTGCTTTAGTAATTATCTCATCAATATGTGAGCGGAAATTAAGCTCCATAATATCACAAGGTCGCGGATAGACTCAACAAGAGATATATGTAGGTTGGCCGTGGAGAAGGTAAATTCGGGTAGGTTACGTGTTGCACTTAGTGAGAAGGTAATCGATTGATATTTGAAGGAGACTGGAGTTATGTTGTGAGGAAATGGGTTTAAAAAATTTGGTATCGTTAGCATAGAGAGAAAGTGCTGAGTGTTGCATGACCCTTTCAAGATCGTTAATAGTTAGGATGAAGAGAAGTGGATATAGGTGACTACCTTGAGGGAACACCTGAAGTGGCCAAGTAAGGGGCCAATAGGACAGACCTGAAATGAAAGCTATAAAAGGTAAGGTAAAAAGGTATCCATTTTAGCAGGATAGGTTCAAAGACGAGGACGGACAGGATTAGTTTATGAGATATTTTGCCAAAAGCCTTACTGAAATCAGTTGCTATAACGTGAACTTCTTTATCACTTTCTAAGGCTGAGAGAACAGAGGACACGAATTCGACGAGGTTAGTGGTAGTTGATCTACCTTTCAGAAAGCCGTGTTGATTAGAGGAAATAAGAGATTTGCACTGGAAGCTTGAAGCTTCGTACAAAGTACTTTCGAGGAATTTGGGTATATGTGAAAGTTTAGCTATGGGGCGGTAATTAGTGACTTGCGTCTCTTTAATCCCTTTTTGTATCTCAGTGTCAGCTGCGGTCTACTTTCTTATGCAAAGCTAAGTGCCATTCATTGGGTATACGAGTACGATCTTCTAACCAAATTCTATAAATGAATTGGTGTATGTGGTCTTGCTGCTTTAAAGAGTAGCAAGTAGCATATATGTAGTAGCTTTGTTTGTTGTATGTTCGAACGTTTTGGTCCGAAGGACGGTAGTTGTAGCTGTCATCGCAACGATCAGATTCCTGTACACGTATTGTATATAAATGTGCATAAAGGTATAATAGGAGCATATGGGATAAGGTGGAAGGCATAACAACAAAAGTAAAATGCATTAATCGTAGAAATTACGCTTAGAGTTGGGAGGGCATGAATGTTCATTTTTAGGAGCAATTCTGTATAAAGTCGATGATCAGCAGAATGCAGAAACATTTTTACATAGTGATTAATAAGCTACTATCTAACAAGTACAATACATATGTAACTGACACCACTTACTAACAACTCAGAAATATGATAGCTTCTTCTAAACTCAGAACGAGATAGTAGATGAGAAAACCTGAATAGTACCTCTATAAATATGATAAGCTGACGAGTTAAGATATTAAAACCCTATGAAAGTAAACTGTTCCTTTGTGTAATGCGGAGTCGGACCAGCAAATTTCTTAACATGCCACTAAAACTTATTTTAAATTTTTACCGGTCAGGATAGTCAAATAAATATCAGAGGAAAGCCAAATCGTGGTTGAAGTCAAGTTCATAGCTAAACTGATCAAAATTGGTTCATAGCTATCTTGCATGGAAAGACATGCACATGAACGGCATTTTGATGGCTTAAGGTCGCCTAATGCCAAAGGCATACTTCCAGCTTTACTGCAAAAATGTCCATACATATATCCTATACCAGATGCTGTCAACTATGAAAAGGATCTTCATTGCTAGCTTGGTATCGACCTTAGAAAAAAGCCCACGTTTGTTTTGTTTATGTCCTGTATCCCCTTTTTAGTACTAGGGTTTCCAACACACCTTCTTCTATAAATGTTTTTTCGTTCTCCTCACCTTCGTATTGGTTGACGTGCCATAAGTTCCTCGGTTGCCTTCTTTTCCTCCTTCCTGGGTTATTGAATTCATTCACCTTTTGTGACTAGGTATATGATACTTTAACTATTTCCCTTATGGAGCTCCGCAGTGCTGCCAAAATAAATAAATAAACAGGAGCTCAATATACCACATACGCTTCGATGATGATCCGCAGGGTGGCTATTTGATCGATATTAGAGGATTCCGATCGAAAACTGCTTGCCTGCCGTCGAGAGCAGCCTCAAAGTGGTAATTTATGTTCTCGAAAATTATGTTAGCTACTATTTTAGTACTACATACATCACACAAATTGTTTTTGAGTGGTTGGCAACTCCCTGTTGCTGATTGCTTCCACTCCTTGCGAAAGATGTTCCTTTAGTTTTTGGCGCATATAAGAATTGTTTGGTCTGTACAGACGTTGTACCTGGGAACCTTTGTAATGTTACGGAGTTTTGTTAATGAAGCGGTTTACAGTTTAAGAGTGACAACCATGCGCTATTCAAATGTCATCTCCGCATCTCTTTTGGATTCACCTTTATCATTCCGCGCTATGAAGCCTTTTGTTTCTACAAGTCTGAGCTTGTCTCCTAAAAACAGACATATACAATTTTATTAGCCAAGGACTTCAATATATGGTATAGGTATTGTAAGAACATATTATCATTTGCAGGAACACACTTAAAGCTTTGCTAATTCCTTTTAAACCAGCTCAAGAAAGCAAGGCTAGGAAGAGGACTTTTCAGGATCTGAACCTGATTTAATACTGTGTGTGTCCTAGGTTTGGATTTCTATTAACGATATGTGATAACCACTTAAATGTAAGCAGCGACATCTAGCAGAAAATGTCGATACTCGAAGACCAGAAGCTTCGATACTGGAATAACAAAGTCTCGACTGGAGAGTGGAATCGAATTTTCTAGCAAATTGGAAATTGTATGGGACGCTGGGTGGCGAGGATTGTTCTCGAAGTATGTCATTCGAGTATAAATACCAGCATCCCAAAGGTATGCAAATCAGTTCTAAAGTGAAATTTGAAGTGTTGATTAGGAGAAGTGATTAAGTGGTTTAAGTAAAAGATAAGAAAAGTATAAGCGGTTGAGAAATTGGATTGTACTGAGAGAAACAAATAAATAGTGAATTGTAACTGTACTGAATAAAGCGATTTGTATTGAAAAGAATACCCACACAAACATTTTACATTGGTGTCAGAAGTGGGATAGGACTTATTGTGTGTAAAAAAAAAAAAATAAATAAAAACCTGTGTTTTCTGACTATTTGAAAAAGCTAGAATGGGTCGAAAACTATTGCAGTTGACCCTCGTCCAATTCAAATCCGAGTTGAACAAGAGAAGCCTCAGCGCCAGTGGAGGAAAAAGTGACCTGGTGCTCCGACTTCAGGAGGCTTTGAACAACGAGGGACATGATCCTGATGCATATTCCTTTGATGTTGACGAGGATGAACAGACAAGTACCGGCAATGACATGGCTGCAATGATGCAACTCCTCTTATTAAAAATGGACGAACAAAACAAAAAAATGGACGAACAGAAGAACAGTCTCGACCAACAAAAGAAAAATCTGGAAGAACAAAAGAATAGTCTCGAACAAAAGCTGGATGAACAAAAGAAAAATCTAGACGAGCAGAAGAGCAGCATTGAACAAAAATTCAACGAACAAACCAACAATCTGCACGGTCTTCAATAGAAAATGGATGAACAAAAGAATAATCTGGAAGAACAAAAGAACATTCTCCAGCAAAAATTAGAAGAAATCGATGACAAATTTGAAAGAATAGAGAAGAACGTTGGCGAAAAATTCGAAGAAATGGACAGCAAAGTTCAGCAACTAACAAAAGAGCTCGACATAGTGCGAAAACAGAAACTGCGAGAATGTTCTTTAAGCGGTCCAAGGAGAAAAGAGTTGAAGCCGCCCTCATTCGATGGCCAGACCTCATGGTCTACTTATAAGAAGCAGTTTGAAATGGCTGCCTGTGCAAACGACTGGGAAAATGAGGAAAAGTGCTTTGCCCTAGCAATGGCTTACGCGATCCTGCAGCAGAATTGTTACAAACAATCGATGTCGAAAAGAATAGAGACTATATGGCTTTAGTGCAGGCTATCGAGAAACGTTTTGGGGATAGCCACATGTGGGAAGTTTACAAGGTTCAATTGAAAGGCCGTATGCAGCAACGAGGAGAAACACTGCAACAGCTCCAAGCAGACGTGAGTAGACTGGCACATTTGTCATATCCCACCGCAGGCCAAGAAATAATCGACGAAATGGCAAAGGACGCATTCATTGGGGGAATTGCAGATTTGAAGCTACAATCAGCAGTAAGGATGGCCGGGAAAAGAACCCTTGCTGAAGCACTTGCCTTCGCTCTGGCGATGGAAGCATCCAATCAGGCTTCCAAAGGAATGCATTTCATAAGGGAAATAGTATCTGGTGAATGCTCATGCTCAAGACCAACTACCATGCAACGAAATATCTGGCGGGAGAGAGGAAGGATGCGCTGCTGGAACTGCGATAAAGTAGGACATTTGCAAGGGCATTGTAAAGAACCGGTACGACGAGAAGGCTGCCTACACTGGGGTTACAGGCAAATAGAAAGAAAAATCGGCAGAAACGGCTACCAAGAAACCGGTCAAATTTCCAGAAGCCATCAGTTAGGAAGTGCTTACTTCACGGGGCAGAAGTCTGTAGCAGGAGTCGACTCCAGGGTAATTATCCCAGTCTTACAAGTAAAACAATGCAACGAAAGCCTCCCAGCAGAAGTAGTCAGTGGTAAAGAAGCGAAAGAACAGGCAACTATCCAAACGATCATGACTGAGCCAATAGAGGGTTGGAGTATAGACGAAATCCGTTCCTTCCAACAGGCAGACAATGACATCGAACCAATATTGGCCTGGAAAGAACACGAGGAAAGACCAAGCTGGCAGCAGATATCAGATCGGAGCCAAACTCTGAAGGCATACTGGGCACAGTGGGACTCGCTTTTTGTGCAAGATGGATTGCTGAAGAGAAAATGGGAAAGTGCAGATGGGACAACATCTCGTATGCAGCTAATAGTGCCACGGTCCAGAGTCAACCAAGTGCTCCATGAAATACATGACGGAATCTCAGGAGGCCATTCGGGAATAAACAAGACGTTGGAAAAGGTAAGGGAACGTTTCTATTGGCTAAGCGCTAAACAAGATGTCGAGAATTGGTGCAAAAAGTGCGTAAGATGTGCAGCTACCAAGGGTCCAAAAGTAAAGCCACATGGACAAATGCAACAATACAATATCAGAGCACCTCTCGAACGAATAGCCATCGACATCGCTGGGCCGTTTCCCGAAACCTTTAATGGAAACCGATATACCCTCGTAGTCATGGATTACTTCAGTAAGTGGCCGGAAGTGTTTGCCATCCCAAATCAAGAGGCTAAGACTGTAGCCGAACAGATAGTCAACAACTGGGTGAACAGATTTGGGGTCCCAATGGAGCTGCACTCTGATCAAGGGCGAAACTTTGAATCAAAAGTCTTCCAGGAAATATGCCAATATTTGGGAATAAGAAAGACAAGGACAACGCCACTACACCCTCAATCTGATGGAATGGTCGAGCGATTCAATCGGACCTTGAATGAGCATCTATCTAAGGTTGTCAGCAACTGCCAGCGGGATTGGGATCGACACATACCCCTCTTCTTAATGGCCTACCGAAACGCGGTCCATAGCTCAACAGGGCACACACCATCCGAGATCTTATTTGGTCAAACAATTCGGTTGCCAAGTGAAGCAAAATTCGGATCCCCACCGACGGAGCCCAAAGAGGTGAACGAGTACGTGAATGACTTACGCAGCAGGATTCGTAAATTGCATGAAGACACCAGAGAAAAGATGAAGCTAGCAAGCAGCCGCATGAAAACTAGGTACGATATCAAGTCGAAATCTTCCGGTTTCAACGAAGGAGATCTGGTTTGGCTGTATAATCCTCAGCGTAAGAAAGGCAAATCACCAAAATTGCAACAGGACTGGGAAGGTCCATACAAGGTGATAACTCGCATTAATGACGTTGTCTACCGGATCCAGCGTGGGGATCGAGGAAAATTTAAAGTGGTCCATTTGGATAGAATGTGTCATTTCAACGGGATGCTGAATGACGAAGTTGTTCGGGACGAACAACTGTAGGGAGGGAGCAATGTGATAACCACTTAAATGTGAGCAGCGACATCTAGATTCACAGAGCAGAAAATGTCGATACTGGAATAACAAAGTCTCGACTGGAGAGTGGAATCGAATTTTCTAGCAAATTGGAAATTGTATGGGACGCTGGATGGCGAGGATTGTTCTCGAAGTATGTCATTCGAGTATAAATACCAGCATCCCCAAGGTATGCAAATCAGTTCTAAAGTGAAATTTGAAGTGTTAATTAGGAGAAGTGATTAAGTGGTTTAAGTAAAAGATAAGAAAAGTATAAGCGGTTAAGAAATTGGATTGTACTGAGAGAAACAAATAAATAGTGAATTGTAACTGTACTGAATAAAGCGATTTGTATTGAAAAGAATAAGTTCTATCATTTGTACCCACACAAACATTTTACAGATAGTATGACTTTCTAAGATGTGAGTAGACCCAACAGAAACTTTCGGATGTCACTTAAAAATTAGCACTATTCTTGTTGTCGTTCAGAAAAGCCTGGAGACTGGCTTCGTCCCTAGGTTTTTGTTGGTTTGAGGCTGCAGATACAAATTTTCTAAAATGGACAAGTTCTTTGTGTGAGTACTAGGCCCCGACAGAGCTGTAGTCATAGCAATGTATCATAGATCAATGCCTACATATGTACGTATATGTATACAATATGTGCATATATGTATGTATGGCTTTTATGTGTTTTTTCCCCATTATCTCAAGCCCACGAATTATTTTTGATGATTTAAACGAAAACAAAACATCACCATGTTCAATTTATCATAAAGGCCAAAAATCATTTAAAAATCATTTAAAGTGCTTATTGCAATAAATTATTGTAAATTTGTTTGTCTATTTTTATTCGAAAGCCCGTATAATTTATATTCCTTATCGATGGAGTTCGCGATTTTTGAATTTGAATTTCGTGTGAAGTCTACTGATAGACGATTCAAACTTTGATTAATGAATTATTGAAAAGCTGCTTTTGCATCAATTTGTATTGTAAATTAAAATATAAGAATTTACATAAGAGATGATTTACAATTGCTATCGAATAATGACGGTGCTGAAAGAAAATGACTGTGAAAGTGCTTAAAGCGACAGGAAGTCCTGTATTCGATGAAAAATGTCATACAACCATAAATAACATTAAATGGATCTCCGTACTGTGTACTAGTGCCCACTATCGAGGATATCATGTATCAGCTATGGTTGCGGTTAATGATATTTCAGAGGGAAGTATTTTCATTGACTAAAGAAAATGACATTGCATTTCCAATACACTGGCATGTGTCCATTGATGAATGCTCATTAGCGCTGCGCAGGGAATAAATGTAGAAAGGTTGTTTGAGGTGCCACCATAGGGGAAGTCCCGAGCGCACCCGAGATATACACCTCTATTATGATTTACAATCCAACTTAGTTGAGTTGCCTTCGAGTCAAAGTCATTGAATATAAAAGTGAAATTTAGTGTTGTGGAATAGATGTTTTGAAAACTAAAAGATGGAAATGTCTTTTGATTTATTTTTTACTGATGAAATAAATTCAGATGAAGAAATAAATTTTGCTCATGTGAGAAGGCATGTTCGGGACCATTCAAATCCCCTGGAACTTCAAGATACCAAGTATGTACTTATAGATAATGGTCACCTTGAAACTGTTTTTTAATATATTTTCTTTGTCAGATTCGTTGATTTCTTTAGGTTAAACAAAGAAGGATTTTATTATATTCTGGAAAATATTGACCAGCACTTGAAGAGATCTGTTCGTTGCTGCTCAATACCTCCAATTTTAAAGTTAGCTACCGCATTACGTTTCTTTTCGGAAGGTTGCTACCCGAAATGTTCCGGTAATGACTTTAATTTGGGACTGGCACAACCGACAGTCTCCGTGGTGTTAAAGGAGATTATAGATATTTGGGAAACTGATACATTCTATACCTTAGATAACAAACATTGTAAATAATATATACATATATATATACACCCTGCACTTAATTGTATGTAAAGCTGTCAAATAATGAAGTTAATTCTGGCGGAAACTGAAGTAATTATCCCGCGCAAAATCTTAACCAAAAATAAGTGAGTTCCTTGTTCTTAATTCATTAGCTAATAAGACGTTGTTTAGCTAATAAGACCAATTGAAATACATAAAATTATAACAAGTGGCGATACGGTGTTAAAAATGGAACAAGCGTTGCAAAACCTAATTTCATTACAAAACCGGTGGATGGAGTAAATATTGGTAAAGAATAAAGCCACAATAACACAACTTTTAAGCCAAAATTCATCTGTTCGTCCAGCAACCATTCCTCAGTTTCACAAATTCAACTCGGAATAGTAATCTTGGGATAGCTATCTTTTCCAGCTCCAGCAACATTTTACGGCGAATTCTTTGGATGACGACAACCTCAAGAAGGCGCATTTTTTATCGACTTGTGGAAACCAGGTAAACGACTTACTTCAGAAATTGGTAGGAACTGAGGACGTACTCGTAAGTAGACATATTTTTAAATAACTTTCTGCGAAACTTACGAAACATTTTCAATCTAAACTGCATATTCTGGCATCGAGGTGCAAATTCCTACAATAGAAGATGGTTCCTGGTCAGTCCTACCCCCAGTAGATCGCGGATTTAAGAGATTGCGCTTTTGTGTGGTCTAATGTCGATTGCAACAGATCATATGCGGACATTATGATCAGGGACATGTTAGTTTTTTACACACCTCACGATGCCGTTCGCCTTGCTGCAACGCAGAAGAAGAACCCTACGTTGGATGAAGTAGAAGAACTGGCCACTGCCTATGAGTCGACATACCAAGCATTCAGCATATTAAAGGAAAGCAATACTGCAAACGTACCAACGTCCTTGGAAGTGAATCACATCAGCGGACCAATTTACGCACAACCACGTAAGTTGCATGATAATTCTAGTGTAAGGAAATCGTGCCCTGGTTATTTTATACAACACCATAGAAGTGCATGCAAACATCTTCAGTCAATTTGCGATTTTTGCCGCCGACGTGGCCACATTCGAAGCGTTTGCTTATCGGTCAGGCACGTTTTCAGCCCACAGCAGCCGCGTACTCCTTCGAAGTATCGGGTAAGTAAACAACATAATTATAACACATACCAGAAACCACAGAGCAGAATGAGCGGTAACAGTCATAGAAAGCAGGCAGAAGCTGCACGCTCCGTTAATTTTATATACTCCTATACTGGGACAAATTATAGTGGGTGCAACTCTGAAAAGATATTCTTGGACTTGGTACCTTCCGCACAATTAAAGACATTTTCGTTGATCTTTATGTTAATCAACGTCATTTAGCTTTTCAATTAGACACCGGTGCTACCTGTTCATTAATCAGTCTTGATGGGTTTGAGAAACTAGGCCGGCCTCCACGCAAACCGACATCAAGAACGCTTCAGGCATATGGAGAAACACCTGTGTCAATTAAGAACGTACCCTCGAAGATTACCAATGTTAGTTTATGACATTCAACGAGGCTCCAACATTATGGGTTATTTTTCTTTGTGCAAAAAACACTGATCTGTTTTTCGACCCGGGTTAGGATATAGTACATCATATAACTAAAGCACATCTCACGCTGAAACCAAATTCTGCACCCAAATATTTTAAATATCGCTCAAAAACAAGCATTTCGCCAAGCAGTTCGCCAATGCAAGCTTTAGGGATATTGCGTCCAGTGGAAACAAGTCAATGGGCCACGCCCATTGTTGTAGTTAGACTTCAAGATAACTACGAATCCCTATTTAGAAATTGACCGCCATCCGGTTCCTCGCATTGAAGATTTGTTCCACAAACTACAAGGTGGACAGTATTTCACCAAAATCGATTTGTCAGAAGCTTATCTCCAGATTCCCCTGGATGATGAATCTAAAAAAATTTGTGTTATAAGTACCGAATTTGGATTGTTCGAATTTCAGCGGTTAAGCTTTGGAACATCCAGCTCCACTGGTATTTTTCAGCGTTACATGGGCCAACTAACTGCTGATTTAGAGTTTTGTACGTCATACATGTGGTAGACGATGTAATCGTTTCCGGTAGAACAAGTGCAGAACAAATTTTCTTAGAGTTGGAGAGGCATGGTCTACGTTGCCGTTTGGAAAAATGTAAGTTTGCGGAACCTGAAATTGAATACCTTGGTCATATAATCGACGGCGCAGGAATTCGACCTTCGGAGACTCGGGTTAAAGACATATCAAATTTACCTGAACCAAAAGACCTCAAAGAGCTAGAAGCATTTATCGGGAAAACTCAACTACTACAACATGTTCATCGACAACTCGCCGAAATAGGTGAACCGCTGAACAAACTCCGCACAAAAGTCGAAACTTTCAAATAGGGAAAAGAACAGAACGCTTTCCATCATCTTAAAGAGAAAATCACTCAAGTTTCCAGGTTAACGCATTTTAGAGATGATTTACGCATTAGTTTAGCTGTAGACGCATCATCCCAGGGAATTGGCGGCGTCATCTCTCACATCTTCCCAGATGGAACCGAGAAGCCTATTGCTTTCGCGTCAAAAACTTTGAATGCTGCTCAAAAAAGATACCGTCAGATTTTTTTTTTATATAATTTACGCGAGCCTAAGGTGTTATGGTACCCTTTTACTGTTGCTTGGGCGCGGGCGGAAAGATAGAAGAAGAAGAAAGGAAAACATTGTTGTGATGTAGTGGTTTGAAACTCAGGTATATTCGGTTTCGATATTAGTTCTCCGGGGGTGGGAGTCGAATAGGACGGAGAGTTTTTTCTTCACTCGGAATGATTCGAAGGTTATCAATTTTTCACGCTTGTTTTGTGTTTGAAACTCTACAAGAACCAAATCTACATGTTAGTTTTATGCCTTCACACGCAGATTTTTCTGACTGAGTTCCAATTACACAAATGAAAAACTTGTCATGAGTAGGATTCGAACCTTGATCTTCCGAGTGAGAAGCGATTGCTAGTACCACTACACCACGGCCACCCCCAAGATCATCAGCCCCTAGTGATAATTTTCAACCCCAACAAGAAGTTACCCCATATGACAATTCAATGCCTCCAGAGATGGGTAATTTTCCTGATGGGATACACATACACAATTCGTTATCGTGAAACAAGTAAGCATGGGAATGCAGACTGCTTATCGCGGTTGCCTATGGGACCAGATGAAGAGTTCGATTAATCAGTGGAGTTGTGTCATCAACCCGAAGATGAAACAATGAATGAATTTACTATTAATGCTAGTTTGATTGCGAAATGCTCACAAAAGGATTCACAGATACGTGCAGTAATCAGAAGGGCTGGCCAGATCGATTGTCAACCACTCAAGATCAACTGATTCCGTATTTTCGTGGAAGGTTCTCTTTAAGTTTGTCTGCTAATATTCTTCTCTTTCACAGCCATAATCCAAGAGTGGTGGTACCAGGATGCACTAGAATCGAAAGTCTTAGCCCTTCTTCATCAAGGACACTGGGGAATAACGCGGATGAAACAGATGGCACGTCGATACTGTTGGTGGCCGAATATTGATGACCAAATTGAGAAGACTGTTGCTAAATGTAAAGCATGCCAGCCTAATGCTAGTCGTGCACCGAGAGAATACATTAGTTGGCCAATCCCTGAACACGTCTGGGAGCGCATTCACGTGGATTTTGAGGGACTTTTCCAAGGAGCTATGTGGTTAATTGTGGTGGACGCGAAGTCCAAATTTATATTCGTTGTACGAATGTCCTTTACAACCACACAAGCATCAATCCACGCGCTACGCACCATATTTGCTTTGGAGGGCCTTCCACACGTCGTTCACGTCGAAAAATTTTCAACAATTTTGTCGAGACCATTCAATTCAACACATGACGTCAGCACCGTTCAATCCTGAATCTAATGGCATAGCCGAGAGGAAGGTGAGAATATTCAAATCAGCCTTTCTCAAGGCTATGGAGGATAATTGGAGAAGTGAAGAAGTGCTTGTAACATTCTTATCTACCTTTCGCACAATTCCCGATGAAGTTGGCATATCTCCAGCAGAAAAATTTCTGCCAATAAAAGCATTCGCTAAGGCGAGATCAGATGCACAGAAGTTTGTCGTCGGTCAAACTGTGTTTGCTCCGAGAGTATGGGCAGGGGTAGAAGTGGAGGGAAGTCATCAAAAAAACCTTGGGACGACGTATGTTTTTAATTCAAACCAGCAGCATGGGAAACTGCCGATATCACCAGAATCAGATCCGTCCTAATGCAGGAAGCCAAGAAGCGTTTGATGATTTTAACTTTTCGAAATTTCTTTCGTCTCCAAATTCAAACCACCAGGAGGACAACCCAATATATGCCAATGATACGGGTTCACCACTCGATAATCCGATCGTGGAACGAGAACTAGTAACCGGAAGTAAAGGAGCATCATTAAACTCGGATTACCAACGAAATCCACCCGCTGATGAACCACTGGTCATACGGAGATCGGAACGCCTTCGAAGCAAACACGTTCTTTTCCTTTTCAACTAAACAAAGGGGATAAATGATACATTCTATACCTTAGATAACAAACATTGTAAAAAATATATATATATACACCCTGCACTTAATTGTATGTAAAGCTTAAGCTAAGTGACATCTGTCTAATATTGAAGTTAATTCTGGCGGGAACTGAAGTCATTATTCCGCGCAAAATCTTAATCAAAAATATGTGAATTCCTTCTTCTTAATTCATTAGCTAATAAACGTTTTTTAATAAAGACCAATTGAAATATGTACATAAAATTATAACAGAAACCCGTATCCGTCCGAAATGGATAGAAGCCGAAATATCTTCGGAAAAAAAAAACATTTCTCTTTTCTACCAGAAAACCGGTTTTCCGGGTCTTATTTGAGCTGTTGACGGGACACATGTACGGATTGTAGCTCCAACAAGTAATATGCAATGCCTATACATGAACAGAAAGGGATATTACAGCCTAACATTAAGTAATTGAACAAAAATTACAAATTAACCAAAATTCTAGAATTAGTATATACATACGAGTACATATAAAATTAGGCGTGTGATTATAAAATGGACATTCGTTTTGTGGATGCTATGTAGTATATATTCTGGTGCAAACGCGCTGCTGCCAGGCCTAACGCACCTACAGCCGTAATGGGCAAAATGAGCAAACCCTGAAGGTCCTTGCTGTGAATGTTAATTCAATGATTAGGCTCGAACGAAGAGCCGCACTATTTAAGTTGCTTAAAGACCAAGCCCCTGATGTGCTTTTGGTTAGCGAAACTAAGTTTACCAAGAGACACAAAATGAGGCACAGAAGATACAAAATAGTACGGAGAAACCGGCCCAACTCCATTCAGGGAGGAGGCGTTGCGATTTTGGTACGAAAAGGTATACGTTTTAAAAGAGTATACAGTCGTGTAGTACGTAGATTATAGGTGCTGGAGGCACGCATCGTGTATATCCCCCTCCGTAGTGGAAAGCGGTTGTACATGGTGTCTGTCTATGCGCCTAAGGCTACTCAATCCACTTTATTCATCTCAGAGCTCGAGACGCTTTTTCGATTCCTGAGGCTGGAATTGGAAGATAACTATTTTATTATCGGCGGAGATTTCAACGCCAAACATAGTGATTGGGGAAATAATACACCAAATACTAGAGGGAACCTACTATTCAATTGGTGGGGTCACCACAGTGTGATGTATCGACTCGGGCTTAAGGCGACGGATAGTCCGTCGTTTCCCAGACACGGTTCTTATTTGGATCTTCTGCTGTTCGACACACGAATACAACTGACATGCACTAACCAACAAACTACAAACTGTCTACGCACTTTCGTGTATGACAGTGACCATTGTGGTGTCAGCACCGAAATAACTGTTCCCAACGAAATTGCGGAATTGGATGAGTTTGTTCAAAGGCATTCCTACAATTATAGTAGGGTGCGTTGGACACACTTCACCAGAACACTGAATAGAGCACTCTGCTCGAATTCGCTCTATCCACCGTATAACAGAAATCTGTCAAACGAGGAGATTGACAGGTATCTAAGACTAATGGACGAGACAATCAATGGAATGGAACAATGGGCAAAACGATACCTCGGTACCAACACACTGACGAAGAAAACTTATTCCGCAACGCAACTATTGACGCACTGCACCGACATAAAAGTAGGCTGCTGTCAAGACTAAAAACCTTGTACAGACAGTTTACTGACAGACATAACCCAGAGATCATGACACTGAAGTCGTCGATTAAAAACCTCCAAACATTAATAAAGGAAAATTACAGAGCAGCTGTAAGTTTGTATTGGGATAATAAAATTCGGGCTGTAAACACCAGCAACCCGAATATGTTCCCGCAAATAAATAAAATATTTCGGAGAAATAATCAGAACGACCTTCCATGTCTTAAAATCGCCCGAACGACGAACAACGAACAAATACTGGTAGCAGCGGGCATACATCCAAATGAGGCTGTTGATGATGACAACTTCTTCGTGATCGAGGATCCGCAGGAACAGGTAGAGGCTATAGGAGCGACTTTCCAGGAAGTGTACAAGGCAAATGCTATAATTGGCCCGAACCACGATCTGGAGAATCGAGTCCTTTTGCACAATTTCTACCTTCGAAATGAAATTGTGAATTGGCGATTCGAGAGCTCGGGTTTCACCCAGTTCAGTGACGAAAATATGGCAAATAATGCCATCACCAACGATAGGGTACTACCCCCGTTCATTTCGAAGGAAGAGCTCCAAACGATCTTCGAATCGCTTAGAAGTAAGAAATCAGTGGGAACCGATGAAATACCGAATATTGTGCTTCGACATCTCCCTCTAGAAGCTGTGAACTTTTATACCATTCTGTTTAATAATGCAATGAATAATGCACATTATCCAGCGCATTGGAAAACTGCGGTGGTACATCCCATCCCCAAAAGGGATAAAGACACTTCCAATCCGGCGAATCTCCGCTCGATTAGTCTTCTTCCTAACATCAGTAAGGTTTTCGAAAGGGTGATCAATAGAGTCCTGACTAAGTGGGTTGAGGACAAACATATAGTTCCGGATAATCAGTTTGGTTTCAAGGCGGGGCATGATATCATTCATGCTGCGTCGAAACTGGTTTCTGATATCCAATGGAACAAAGCCAAGAACCAGTGCACTGGTGCCTGCCTGATTGACTTGGAGAAAGCCTTCGATACCGTATGGTTAGAAGGACTCTTTTTCAAGCTGGACAGGTTGGGCATTAGTAAACCACTGCTGTATATTCTTTTCGATATGCTCTCCAGTAGACAGTTCATCGTGAAGAATGGCGATGTGACTTCTGCTGGAACATTTAACATTAAAAACGGTCTGCAACAAGGTGCGGTAAATTCGCCGATCCTATTCAACATTTACACGAGTGATCTGATAGGTTCACTTCACCATGCCATAGCGTAGGCAGACGACTTAATCGCGTACAGATCAGGTCCGAAGATTGAGGTCATTAATATGCTTCTGCAACGTGACTTCGACAAAATTAAGAGATATTGCGATGACTGGAAGTTGAAAATCAACTTTCAGAAGTCGGAAACCATTCTGTTTAGGACGCCTTTGTCTGGGGCCTCAAGGGATACTAGAAAGAATTGGCGAAAGTTTTCTATCGACGGACAACACGGACAGCCACTTGCTTGTCGAAATGTAGTCAGATACCTTGGGGTCTGGCTAGATCAATATCTGTATTTTAACAAACATATAGATGTTGCTCTGGCCAGAGCCAGAGGTGCTTTTGCCCTTACAAAGAGACTGTTTTATAACAGCTAACTCGATGCGAGGGTGAAGGTGATCTGCTACATGGCCCTTATCCGGCCTATACTTGTATTTGAATGTCCCGTGTGGTTTAACGTGAGAGCAAGTTTATTGGAAAAGATTCGGGTGTTTGAGAGGGCTTGTCTTAAGACTTGGTCTTCGCTTATACAGAACACCAGAGTCTGAGTACATAAAATTCTATCCTAATGAGGTCTTATACAATAGGGCGAACCTAATAAGAGTGGACAACTTCGTCATTAAGTTAACTCGAAGACACATTGCAAGAGCAATGACCTCATCGAATAACCTGATCGCCGGGGCTTTCTACCCGCTTTCTACTCCAACAATTTTGGTGGCTGGTTGAGGGAGGGGAAGTTTCGTCGTCCAATTCCTCCAGTACTAGGTAGCTCCATAGGAAGCAAAGTCGGTCGTCTGACTATTTTATTAGACTTGGCCGGCTTACATAGTTTTAGGTAGGAGTTAAGTTAGTTTTAAGAAAAAAAAATATATATAAAAACACAAAAAAAAAAAAAATTAAAGAAAAAAAAATACGAGTATATATATGCATATACTCGTACTTATATATTAAGTATATAGGTATTATGGATATATATGTATATGTATGTATGTGAATGCCTTAGATGTAAGTAGGTTAGGTATATTAAGATTGATTTTTAGGTAGTTTTAAGTTTTTATAATATAAAAGAAAAACAGTCCATTTACAAAGTTTTTACTTAAAATATATTTTCTTAGTTCTAGTATTAAGTAATGTTAAAATGAATATAAAATTAGACTGTAAGATTCGTCGAAAGACATAGTTTAAGTGTTAGGTTTAGCTTAGAGCGCCCGCATGGGGCCAGTAAGTTAGAATAAGTTTATTTGTAAGTTATTTAAGCTAATTTTTAAGCATTTTTTTGTCTAGCATGTAAGAGTAAATTAATAGTTAAATAAAAATGCATTTAAACTGAAAAAACTGAACTGATATTCTGGTGCAAATCACTTTATTTGAAATATGAGCACATGCACTGACTGTTGAATATGTTGAATATGACCGCATAACAATTTTTCCTATTGATCTAATCGATTCTCCGGATTCACGCATATCTTCCTCCGATGTTTCTTTCGCTTTTCGACCCATTTTAAATCAAATCACCACGTCTCGCAGAATGTCAGTACAAATGGGCTCAGAATTTATGTTCACAGTAAACAAACAAACAAAGAGTAAGAAGTGTTGTTGCTATTTGTTTTTTTTTTAAAGAAGTCCCGTTATTTCGAGATAAAGACCAATGTCTACAGGGTGAGCGAATAGTTTTTGGAGCTTTAAACTTGAAGTCAACGAACATTTTTTACATTTCTTAGTTTATTTTGTTAAATATTGTAATATTTTGTGTTTTTGTTTTGTGGAGTTTTACTGTTTTTTATATAGATTAAATTCACGTATACATATATGAATTATGTAAAACTTTTTGTTTTTTTCTTAAGACATTTTCTTTTTCACATGGTTTAATGAGCGAATAGTTTTTGGAGTCACTGTTTAAGGAATTTTTCAGGGCGACATCTTCGCATAATACATGGATTTTAGGTATGAATATATACATGAATATGCCACAAGGGCATAGTACCCCGCCGTAAAATCCCGGACTTTATAAATTCATTTGTATCGATCCCTTGAAAATAATAATAATAATAATAAATACATATTTAAATTTTCTGTCAGTCATCGTCTGGCTTTTAAAGCGTCAACATCTCTTCGTTCGCTTTATTCTTAGTCGACCTTTTTCTCTTCTATACCTATCCCGTTCTTTTCTTTACGGACACAAAGTACTTGCCTTTCTCTTTAATCTTCGCGTGGTTTATTTAAGTTCTAATTTCCTGTGGGTGTTTAAAACATGGGCCCATTGGGGCCAAAAGGAAACACGGGGAATCAGTTTGACATTTTAGCTGATTTGTCACCTGATCAACCCAAGGCTAAGAAAAATAAACGTTTCAACTTGCCGCTTGATTTCCCAGAGCTCCCAGTCGTACGTAACATCAAAAATCCTAAATTCGTTCAAATATCAGCCAAAAACGTGGATAAGCCAATCTCATCCGTAAGTATTTTCGTACTGAAAAAATCAAATGACTCGGTTAGTAAGGAATATGAGAATATATCACTTTTAAGAGATGGTAGCATTTTGTTATTAGCTAAAAGCCAACAAATTGCTGATAAATTCCTAAAAACTAACGTATTAGCTAACCAAATTTCGGTGACAGCTACTCTTCACAAGCAACTCAACTGCTGCAAGGGCATCGTATATGCGCCATTGTTAAAGTACGTCCAAGAATCCGAAATTGTTTCAGAAATGAAATCTCAGGGAGTAATTGAAGTGTACAAATTCACCAAAAAAATTGACGATAAGATCCAACCAACTGGCCTTATGGTTTTTACTTTTGAACTTTTCCAAATTCCGCAAACCGTAGAAATAGGGTGGTACAAGACAAAAGTTAAGGAATACATCCCTTCACCGATGAGATGCAGCAATTGTCAACTTCTAGGGCATACTACAAAAAGGTGCACTAGAACAAAAATATGCGTCAACTGCAACCTTCCCCCTCACGAACCGGAAAGCGGCACAAGATTAATGTGTGCAAACTTCCAAGAGGAACACCCATCTTCTTCAAAAGACTGTATTAAATTCAAACAAAACAAAGAAATCCTGACAATTAAAATCAAAAATAAATGTAGTATGGCCGCAGCCATACGCATCTACAACTCTCAAAATCAAGTGACAGTTCCGAACCCTACACCTTTCTCTCAGCAAATAAAAAAGTCTACACCCAACCTAATGCAACTATCTCAAAACCTACCTGCACCCTCACCCCCTACAGTATCGCAAAGCAAAGGTACTCCACCTAAATCTTCCACCAACCAATCTCCCAAATTCCCTTCATCCCACTCTTTACCAAGCACCTCACAAGCGATATTAGATAAAAAACAACAAATGTCTCCATCACCACAAACCAATTCAATTACTCTTCGCTCTGATAAACGATCCCGCTCTCCAAAAACAAATAATCCCACCTCTAACTCTTTGGCAAATACGGTAATGCTATCACAAACCAAATCTCTTCCAAGTCAATCAAACATATTCTTACCCAACTCTCACAACACACATCGAAACCCATAAAAAAAATACAGACAAACACCTTCAGCTCGACGGCCGCTCTAGCTATGTGGAACGCAACTTTACCCACTTGCTCTGGTGTTAATTGCAGATCTCTCCGCAAGGGTGACCATCACTACTCAATCAAATACATTAAAAATAATCAACCAAAAACAATAAGCTCCCTAGACATATTACAATGGAACCTAAATGGTTTCACAAATAATTACGATCAACTTAATTTAATAATAAAATCAAAGAAGCTTGATGTAATTTCACTTCAAGAAACTCACATACCATACAAAGTAGACCCAATTAAACCTAAAGGTTATTGCGGTTATTTTGTTAATCAGCCTTATAATTTAACATCCGTTCAAGGTGTCGGTATATTAGTTAAAAAAATATTCCTCATGTCCCCAAAAAAATTAATTCTAACATTCTCTCAACTGCCGTAGAAGTTAACTTGGGTACCCAAGTTACTATTATTTGCATCTACATCCACCCCAGACAGAATTTTACCCAATCCGACTTAGAAAACATAATCCACCAAGTACAACCACCATATATTTTAACAGGGGATCTAAGTTCCTGGAGCCAGCAATGGGGCTCCACATTAACCAACAAAAGGGGTCACATTATGGAGAATTTCCTCTTCAAATCAGACTTTATAATTCTTAATGACGGTTCTCCTACTCATCTTTCAACTCATAGCACACTTACGCACGTTGATGTATCATGCTGTTCATCTAATCTGTTCCCAAAGACATCCTGGGGTATCTCTGAAGACTTACATAACAGTGACCATTTCCCCATAACCATTTCCCTGCTCCTTTCAACTAAGCAAGATATAGAAAAACATATCCCAAAATATAAAACCGATTTGGCCAACTGGGATCTATTTAAGAAAAAACTTGAAACATACACCCGCAATCTACCTCCAACGAACTGTATAAACCATGAGGCTGCTATCCTACTTAAAATGATCCGTAGCGCTGCAAATGACTGCATACCGCAGACATCCTCAGTAACATTCAACCGAATTGTGCCTTGGTGGAACCAAGAACTATCCAGTTTAAGAACGGTAAAATTCAAAACTTGGAGGGTTTTTAGAAAAAACCCCACTCAAGTTAACCTCTTAATCTACAAAAAAGCCAATGCCCTTTTTAGAAGAACTCTAAAAAACAGCAAACTTAATAGCTTTGCCCAATTCACTGCGTCAATTAATCCAAAAACATCAACGAGTACGGTTTGGCAAAGAATCAGATCTCTCACAGGTAGTGCCTCCCCTAAAAATATTTTGTCAATCCACACACCCACAGGAGCTATAACTGGCGCTAAGGAAATCAGTAACCACTTTGCAGACACTTGGTCCACAAGATCCCACCACTCCAATTTCCCACAGGCTTTTAACAGAGAAAAATTGAATAGTCTTAACTTTACACCACTACCGGTTACAAATGCTGCAGCGCTTCGCATTGAGACTGATATCACCTTTTTTGAACTAGAAAGCTGTTTAAGCAGATTACAAGGCAAGACACCAGGACGGGATAAGATATCCTACCCCATGTTAAAGAACTTGCCTGATACAACCAAACTAAGGCTCTTATCACTCTTTAACAACATATTTACCAAAGGCATCATCCCTCAAAGCTGGAAAACAGCTACCATTATCCCAATCCTCAAACCCAAAAAAGACATAGCCTGTATCAATAGCTATCGCCCAATCTCGCTACTCCCCTGTACATCAAAACTTTTAGAAAAAATAATTGCAAACAGGTTGTTATGGTTCACCGAATACAAAAAAGTTTTAAGTCCCACCCAGGTTGCTTTTAAACCTAGGAGAGGATGCATTGATGCCCTTCTTCATATTGACTTTGTGGTAACAAACGCCCTAACGGCACGCAACCATATCACAATCCTAGCACTTTGAGAAAGCCTTTGATCGAGTGGGCATCCACCTTATCTTAAACAATTTGAGAAACTGGGGCCTTGGTCCCAAAATTTTCCATTTCATTAAAGCCTTTTTAACAAATAGAAAATGTTTCGCAAAAGTTCGCAATTTCTTCTCCAAAATTAAACCTCTCGATAACGGTATCCCTCAAGGATCTCCTTTATCGGTAATTTGTTTTGCAATTGCATTCAACCAAATAAGTTATATTATTTCTAAACACAAAGATCTAAATCACTGTATCTATGCAGACGATGTTTACATACTATGTAAATACAATGACTTAGATAGAACTAAAGCAATATTTTCCACTCTACTAAATGAGATCAGCCAATGGTCTGAAACCTCTGGGCCTAACATTGCTTTAGAAAAATGTAAATTAATCCATATTTGTAGAAAACAGAATTGTACTAATTTAGAACTAACAATTAATAATAAAAAACTTGAAGTAGTTAACAACCTTAATGTATTAGGTCTAATTATAAACAATAAATACAACTGGAAACCGCACTGTACTAACCTAAAGACAGCATTGGCAGCAAGGCTTAACATTATTAAGTATCTTTCTTCAAATAAAAGTAAAGCTCACGTAAACACACTTTGTAACTTAACGAAAATACTAGTTTTAAATAAAATCGACTACGCTTTATCCATCTATGGTTCCTGCCCAAAGTCTACAAAAAAAATTATCACACCAGCATACCACCAAGCAGCAAGGAAAAGCCTCGGTGCTTTTCCAACAACACCGCTAAAAAACATTCTTGCCGAAGCGGGACTGCCAACAGTAGAGGAGCGGTATCAAGAAATAATCACCAAACTCAACGTAAAATTATTCTTCGAATCAGGGTCAGTTATTGACAGGGATACTTGCAGAGCACTTACCCACACTCGCAGCAGAAGAATCCCATCCGCTATACACCTCATCCTCGAGGCACGAAATAAACTGGACTTTCCCCTAACCAAAACAGCCAAATTTACTCCAACACATCCTCCTTGGTCTCTTCACAAAGATTCAGTTATCCTTGATATACAAGAACTTCGTAAGGACAGCACCAGCAACGCCATTTTTAAAGCGCGATTTTCCGAAATCTGTTGTTCTTTGAAAAACATAGGATGGAACTTCATATATACAGATGGGTCCAAAACAGGTTTCAACACCGCTTTTGCAGTAGTAGCCCAGGACGGTTCTGTTCTTACACAAGGTAATGTACCTAATATTACTTCCATCTACACAACCGAAGCATTAGCCATACTGGAGGCCATTAAGATCAGTGTATTAAGAAAAGGGAAATGGGCGATCTGCTCTGATAGCTTATCAGTATTACGAGCCGTTGTCAACCCAAGAAACGACGCAGATGTAATAGCCAAAATCCGCAATATTCTTTCCAAAGCCAATACAAAGTTAAAGCTTATCTGGACTCCGGGCCATGTAGGAATAAAAGGGAATGGATTAGCAGACGCCGCAGCTAACATGGCACTTAACAGTCCTACTTTCACATTTAACAGCTTTTTTCGGCTTGATTTAAAAAGGCACATTAATCAAATATGCCATAGCCAAAGAATAATTGACTGGGAACACTACAAGCATCATTACAGCCTTATCAACCCAACCAAAGTTAGACCTATCTTCCCTTTGGACGTTAGTAAGCCCGACCTTAAGACTTTCATCCGACTACGCCTTGGTCACACAGCCCATACTCACCTACACCTACTCAAGAACGAACCTCCACCTATCTGCCCCAACTGCCTTAACACATTAAACATCGCTCACATATTAAGTACTTGCTTCCTGTTGATTTTCCCAAAAAAAGAACTTTTTCGATAAAAAAGGAGAAATAAAACCAAACGACTATCTTTCGGTAATTTTTACGTTATAATTCTTAAAACTGAAATCTTTATTTTAACTGCTAAAAACAATGTTATTTTTGTTCTGATTGACATTTGTGTCGTGACATTATTATGGTTCGTTTTAGTACATGTTTTGTTTGTTTTATAAATTACTTGTTAACATTTCTTTGTTTATATATCAGCATAAACTTATTTTTACAATATATTTTTTATTTTCAATTTGTTGATTTCCGAACACTTCCAATTAGGACACCCAAATTACAACAACAGTTGCGACCCCAACCTCATAGACATCTTAAAAGAACCAAACAAGTGGAATATTTTAAAAATAAAAGAATTTGTTAGCCGTTACAATTTAATTATATAAAAATGTATTTATTTCTTGGAGCCGAAAGCCGATGCTGCTAATTGCTCTTATCCTTAGTATTATTAACAATTTATAATTGTGTATTGATATCTTAATAAATAAATAAATAAATAAATAAAAATTTTCTGTGATTGGTGGTTATAAAATGCTTTTTAAAGCTGATGCAGGGTACCCTTTGGAGCCATATTTGATGACACCTTTTCGTATGGCTGAAAGTGGAAGCCCAGAAAGCAGGTTCAATTTATAACATGCAAAGGCGAGAAATATTGTGGAGCGAACAATCGGCGTCCTGAAAAACAAACTTCGTTGCTTGCTTTCTATTCGAGGTTTGCACTATTCTCCAGAGAAGGCAACAAAGATCGCTAACGATTGTTGCGCCCTTCACGATGTAAGCCAGATCTTTAAAGTGCAATACACGGAACCAGTCCGTGAAACCATTTCGGACGATGATATGTCACATGAATAACAAGACCAAGTGCAAAATAATCATCCTGGAGGAACACAAGCGCGAAATGGAATAATGCGATCTTTTTTTTAATGTATATAGTACAACTTTTTTTTTATTAAACCTTTATTACACATTGTTATCACATTAAATAATTAATTCATTTTAAGTTATCTAAATTCTTGAAATTGCATTATTCATATTTAAATTAATAAACAATATAAAAACATAAAAAAACGTTATCCAAATAAACTAATTAATTGTTATAAATCAAGGAAATAAAATTTGGCCTTTAATCACAATATTTTTCGATTTGAATATTAATCAAATCAGTTTTCACTTCTTAAGACACATGTTAGTCTCATAGAGCTCAGAGGACTGCTTACTTTGCATCTCCAATAAAGCTATCTCTTTTTATCTGAAGTGTACCACTTATGATTTATATCTTCTATTCTTTTCAGTGTTTTTAGGATCTGTAATTGATTATTTGTTTGTGTTTTTATTGCTTCCAGTCTCTTTGTTTCTATTGTTTTTCAATTCGGATTTTATGCGAATGCGGCGGATGTACGGGGGTTGTCTGAAAAGTTTGCGAACGAACAATGATACAAGACATTTTTTCACAAAATTTTTTCTAATTTTTCTACATAGTCTCCTTATAATTCTACACACTTCTCCCAGTGATGCTCCCATCTCTCTAACCCGTCCAAATAGTGCTTGGCGTTTTTCTCTGCAAAATAATTGTTCACGGAGGTGATTGCCTCTTCATTTGACGAAAATCTCTGTCCTCCGAGCACAGTTTTTAGATGAGGGAACAAAAAGAAGTCGCTTGGGGCTAGATCTGGTGAATAAGGCGTAATTCAGTTCAAACCGTAATTCATGGATTTTCGCCATGGCAACCGCTGAGGTGTGAGACGGTGCGTTGTCTTGGTGAAGCAGGATTTTCTTTTTCCGCAATTTCTACCTTCAGCTTGGCAAGTAATGATGTGTAGTATGCTGCTGTAATGGTTTTTCCTTTTTGAAGATAATCGATTAAGATAACTCCTTTACTATCCCAAAAAAAACTGTCGCCATCACTTTCCCAGCCGAAAAAACAGTTTTTGATTTTTTTTTTTGGAGATGTCTCGCCCTTTGCAGTCCACCTTTTTGACTGAATTTTTATTTCGGGTGTATAATGCTGTATCCAAGTTTCATCTACAGTAATTAATTGGCGCCAAAACTCGGATTTATTGCGTATAAACTGCGCCAACAGAGCGTTGGAAATGTTCATTCGAACACGTTTTTGGTCTAACGTAAGCAAATGCGGCACCCAACGCGCGGACATCTTTCTCATGCCTGAATCTTGATTTAATATATAACAAACACGTTTTTTGGACATAACCTCATACTATCTCCCTCACTTTAATTCGGTGGTAGTCTAACACCATTTGGTGAACTTTAGCAATGTTATCATCAGTGGTTGCAGTTTTTGGACGTCCCGAACGTTCATCATCTCCCAAGGTTTTACGGCCACGTTTAATTTCAGCTGCCCAAAATTTCACTGTGGTAAATGATGGTGCAGAGTCCCCATATACAGAGCCCAACTCATTTTTGATTTGCGTAGGCGTATTGCCTTTCAAAAACAAGGATTTAATAACAGCTCGATACTCAATTTTTTTCATTTTCACAAAAAACACTCACATCGACTCACTCAAACGACTGTCAACTAAAAACTGCGCCACCAAAATGACTGAAAATTCGGTAAGTAACTGTCAAAAGATGCATAACTAGCATTCACTAGCTTTTATTTACGAGTGCCGCTATCTTTACGTTGCGGTCGAAAAGTTTTCAGACAACCCTCGTATATATATAATTAGTCGTTCTTAAATAAAAATGGAAGCAAAGACGCTGCTGAATTTTGATGCGAGGGGAAATTCTATGAGCTACATCAATGTATGGATGCTCTTCAAAAATCTAAAGCCCCTTTATTACACTAACCCGACAATATTGAGTTAATGGACTCTATCCAAGTAGCCTCTGATTTACGATAACTTAGAAGACCGGATCTCCATTTTGAATGTCAAGATTTTGGTAATGCCAGAGCGTTCAGTGTGGAAAATTTAAGCAGCGTTTCAGGGATCTTAGAGGAAGCTCTCCACAAGTCGGGATTTTGTGTTTTTTTTTTATTGAAATAGAACAATCAGAAAAAAAACAAATCCCTTGTGATGCTTAAGTGTTTCTTTATTGAATTTCTCAGTCTTTCGTACCCAAGTGAACTTCGGCGATCGGGTATGGCATGATAGAAAGAGTAGTGACTTTGAAAGTGCAGCCTTAAGATGAATATCAAGGAAAAGGAGATTCATAAGTGCAGTGTCAGTAGAGATAGACGCGGCGTAGAAAGTCACCACGCAGCCAAGACTGCAACTTCTAAGGAGTCAGGTAAAAGCGGATAAGTCAGATTTCGCAAGTCCACCAATTGTAGATTAAGTCATGAGTCATGCATGACCGACTATGCTTAAGAGCTGGGGGCTTAGCAGGCGCTCTGTGCGCATCATATATGATGGCCGTTTTTGTTGCTTGTGCCCCATATGGAGCATCAATATGGTACGACAGGGATATGACTGTAAAGGGCCGTAGTCGGATCTTGGCTTGCCAAAGAGTCACCTTGCTTAGGTGTTTACCTGTGTGACACACAGGTGTCAACTAAAAATTGCGTGTCCAAAATGACGGTAAGTAACTGTCAAAAGATGCACAACTAGCATTTACTAGCTTTTATTGACGAGTGTCGCTATCTTTACGTTGCGGTCGGAAACTTTTCACCCACGTATGTTGAGACATCACTAACACTTAAGTTTTGATTTCTTTTCGTGTTGTAGTAGTACATTTTCTATTTCGGCGGAAAAAAATATTTTCCGCCAAAGCTTCGTTTGAAGTTGAAGTAGCTGAGAGCTGCGGTGGTCCTACACTAAAGCACTCTCCGGGAGGGTTAACTGTGCTATTTAATTCTATTAATTTGATAAGACTTTTTTTCATCTGCGTTAAACTCACTTACTGTGAAGCACCTCTTAGCTGTTTTTCGTGTAAAATAAGGAAATATCACCAGGAAAACACAATTGGGCCTACACTTTTTCTGTAATTTCATGGGAAATATTTTTCCCTGTGGGCTATAAGGGTAATTAAACTAACAGTTAGGTAAGTATTTTGTTTATATAAGCAAAAATGATAGAAAAATAATACAAAAGAGTCAGTTATGATATTCTGCGAAACAATTTCCTTACTTGTGAAGCACAGGTGGACATTGCACATAGCACATTGCACAGTTATTATGTGTCCTGTTTTCTATGCGTCGTTTAGCACAATCTACAAATCTTTTCATTTTCTCAACTTGTTGCATGTTGTGAGCTGACAAATTGCGTTTGTTGGCAATAAAAAGCTTTTCAGATGAGACTACAGTAGGCCTTGAACTCTGTCTACATGCAAAATTATTTTTAGACTTCGAGCTATGTATTGGCGATGCTCGATACTGCTCAGACGCGGTTCTTCTACGCGGTGTGCTTCGTGCAAGTTTACGTACACTAAGTACGCGTTGTTCATAGCGATATCTAGAATATCAAAAAAGGAGCGCAAGTAACCTCATAAAAGGCTTTGCGCTGGTCCATAAAGTCCACACCGCCCATATATTTATTGTACCATAAAACCATTTCCGGACAGGTAATGTTTATTTTTTGAGCCTCTTTGCTGTACTAGTTGGCACCGGGGATATAAAATTGGTCAACATATCGCCTCTTTGCATATTTCTATCCAACGGCAATGTCTTAGACACATTTTTTTATTCGTGCGAATAGTATCACAGGCTTTAGTGTTCTGCATCATTAGTTTATATTGCAAAGCAATAGAGTTAAAAAAATTATCAAAATTCACTTCACAACCAAGACCCTTAGGTTGCTCCGTTAGACTGAGTACAACTGATTCACCTGGTCCAATTTCTGTATTAGTTTTCATACAAACTGGAATAGATATCCTGTAGAAGGCTCAGTTCTACACCACATCTTAAACCCCCATTTTATAGGTTTGTTTTTGATTTGATATTATGAACTTTGAACTTGATCATACGTTCATCAATGGATTGCCTTTTTGAGTTCTTCATTGCTGCTTGAAAACAAGAATTGAAATTTGCTCAAATCTACTTCTTGGCATAACATTAACGATGAAAGATACACCAATGTCTTCATCAGTCGACCAGTAATTTCTCATAGTTGGCAAAACAAAATAACAAAATAACAAAATAACTCATAACAAAATTCATGCCCAAAAACGCCTTCATTTCGTCCGATGTAACAGTAATTTTGTTGTGCGTATTTGATACTCTCTTTTATTATTATATCAGATACTAACTGATCAAGTTGTGCCACCTCCATGAAAATAACCATTGGTAACAGCATGTCATGCCGGTCAGACAATATATTTATATGCCCAAAATCATGCATTTCACGGAATACGTGTGGAACATATGAGATTTTTCTCCAGCCGAAAATAGGGATAACTTCTAATCTGAATCTGAAGTAGAAGATAGTGAGTCTTGATGAGGTTCTTCTTGCACAGAGTACTCTATTTCAACTATACTGGTCCCATTTTTTACATCTTGGGCAATGAACTGCTGGTCTTCTTCATTTAACTGAAGGTCATCTTCTCCATCACTATTATCTGCCATTAGCAACTACGAGTACATTATTTCTTCATCTTCTGAGAAAAAATATATAGGTACAAGTAAATATAATAAAAATTCAAGAAAACAATAAAATTAACACTACAATAAATATATCACTTATGGACCATAGGGAAAAATATTTCCCTTAAGATAATTTGACATTATTAGGTATTTGTGCTCATTATCTGCAGTTTGCTTTATTATAATATAACATTGTACTTACCAAACAACATGAAACACATGAAGAAACATAGTAACTTTATTATAACTAATCTAAAAAGCTTTAAAGTAATACGGAGTTCAACCCGCGAATGTTCTGGTTTTGGCGTAAGGAGAGTTTGACAGTTCTTTTTTACTTAAACCTTCAGGAACACATTAGCCGCCTTAGATATACCTTCTATTGGGCCCCCGCCCAATTATCAAGGCTTCGTCAATCAATGACTTTGTCTAATAAAAAGCGGAGGCAGAGCAAAGTACTGGTCTTATCGTAAACATCTTCAGATGACGCTACCGAAGGTTGCTACGATTTGATCAGCTACAAGTTGTCTGTCAAAGGTCTTGTCGGCGGCTGTACCACCGGTAGCCCCTACTAGGACTTAAATCACGATACCATGGGAGTCAGGAGCCCCCCTGATCACGGTCCGAGCCTGACTTGAAGAGGTAGGCCCCCTTGTGGGAGCGTCATAGTGGCTGTGGTTTAAACATAAAGTTGCGGGAAGGGTCTTCCTGTTGGTTGATCCAATGTAGGGTTGCAATAAGTACTGGGTGGGGTGCTGTGACCCTAAGATCAGTAAGAGGTTTTAGGTCGGCCTCGACTCATACCAAGGGTGGAACTTGTGCCGACAACACATTTTCGAATTGGTATCAATGGAATGACGGAGAGCGATGGCAAGGCATATCCTTGCTCCCATGGATGTATGGGCATCCCGTAAACTTAAGTCGACATGACAGGCGTTTACGTTAAAAACAGAGACAGGGAAGGGAAAAATATTTCCCTTGAGCGTGAAAGGGTTAGAAAAGTTGTGAACCATAATATGGGTGATACACACCCTGCAAATGTGTTCACTGAGCTTTCTTAATTCTTCGCAAGGCCTAGGAGACCACCATACACGAGTTTCGGTCTCTATATTACTGCAGTACCCAGAATCCTCAATTTATAGAAAAGGGTTAATAACAACTAAATTCTAACGCAGTGGAGACAAAACTCATACTTGCGGTGCCCGATGTGCTAATCGTCTGACAGACATTTTGTCATTTGTGGATTACTGAACTGTAATATTGTATGAACTACAATATTTTCGGTCTGGCGGTCAGTTTACCTGGACTTACATTTTTAATAAAATTGCTGGACCCGATGGCTTAACTGCCTACATCTATAGACACGAACAGCACAGAGCCATATCTAATTTTGGCATCGCTGCAAAACTCAATCGGCAGGATGAAGGTGGAGAATGCACGCTGCTCTGTCAATGTTGGAAACAAGGCGATGCGTTGTTATGTGATGTTTTCAACATCGTTCTTGAAATAATTGAATCTTACAAAAGTCTGTTCAGTTATTTGCATATGCAGACGGCATTGAGATAATACAGCAAACTGTCAATGGAGCATTTGCGACTACTGAAGCAGAAGCGACAAACATGGGTTTAGAAATCAACGAAGAAAAAACAAAGTACATAAATATGATATGTGCTGTCAACAAGACGGCTAGGACAAAACGTCACGATAAGTTGCTTCAACATAGAAAGTAATTGAATAGTAAAGCCCTCTCTAGAGACAAAAAAAAATACATTATAAGGTGGCGCAAAATGAATCACCCTATTGGAAGATGGTATAATTTTAGCAAATGGCGTCGTACGTCAATCATATTTGACATTTGTGAACTAGACAGCTGCAGTATACAAACAGACAAGCAATGGAGCGCTATACTCCATGTCCACAATGGTTTTTGGGACTTTAACTAAATTAATTAATTTTTAGACTAGTCTGGTTTTCGGTCTTTATTCGGCTGTGGTCCAAATTCAAAAGAAAGCACCAGCCGCAAATTACAAATTTCTGTTACAACAATTATCTGGTCTATAGAAGGAAATTTCGAAAGGAAATTTAGCTTACAATAAAGGTTTTTACATCGAGATGAATTTTAAGCTAATTCACAATGGCAACAATATTTTTATGTAGTTTTAAGTTTTGCGAGAGTTTCTATTTTAGATTATATTTGAAGTATGAACACTCCATAAGAGCGTGGAATAATTGTGTCGATGTTTTTGACCAATAATCGGTCGGTGGTGTTAGCGCAGCCTGAATTTCGACGTCGTCCTAATCGTGTCGCGTCAACTGGGCATATATTCCGACACTTAGCTACTCGACTTGAACAGAGTGGAACCACAGGAGATCATGAAGGGCGTGGCCGCAACCGGACTGGTCGTTCGGCCGAGAATATCGCGGCTGTGCCTGCCGATGTCGCTACAAACGAAGAAACATCAACCAGACCACGGGCCATGCAATTGGGCATCACCAGACGAACCCTACAGCGAATTTTAGTGAAAGACATGCAAACAGTGCATCAATTAATGCCTCCTGAACATCAGTAGTGAATTACTGTAAAGCCATGCTCAATCTCAACAACGAAGAGGACGATTTTGTGTCGAAAATCATCATGAGCGACGAGGCGCATTTCCGCTTAAGCGGTTACGTCAATAAGCAAAATCTTCATTTCTGGGGCACTGAAAATCGGCGTGTGATGCACAAAGAGCCACTACATCCATCGGCAATACGGTCACTGTTACTGGCGAACGCTGCAGGGTCATGATAAACGACTTCTTACTGCCGGAATTAGATGAGCGGGGCTGGGTGAACACATGGTTTCAAAAAGACGGTGCAACCGCACACACAGCACGAGCCGCAATGGATATTGTGAAGGAAGCGTTTCCTGGTCACGTAATCGCCTATTTTGGCGATTTGGCATGGCCAGCAAGATCGCCCGTTTTAACCATCCCAGACTTCTTTCTTTGGGGCTACTTGAAGTCGTAGGTTCGTAGCACTTAAGGAGAATATTCGACAGGAATGCGAACAGTTATCACCGGAAATCTTGCGGAAAGTCATGGAAAATGCGATAAAGTGGGCACAAATGTGTATCAACACTGGCGACAGCCACTTGGAGGATATCCATTTCTTCCACTTAACAATTGTAAGGGTCCAAATAAAGATTTCCGTCACTCAAAATCATTTATTTTTATTTAGTAAAAAAGTAATTCAAAAACAAAATTGGGTGATTCATTTTGCGCCATATTGTATAAGATGCTAATCATCCCAATCCCAGAAGTTTGGACACTGAGGAAAGTAGGTAGAAATGCTCTATAGCCCTGGCGAACGGGTAATTTTCGGTATCGTTTGCATTAATTTTTTTAAAGAACTTAACACTCAAGTGGGTATGAAATGAATACATTTATAATGACTCAGTATTTGTTAGGTTTTTTTGGAAAATGGGATAGAGAGAGAAAGAAAGATGTTTGGGCTCAATGGGGAGACTAAATTCATCTGACTTGATTTTTGTTAGCTGAAAAAATGAATGTCTTTCGGGCGCGGCACATTCGAATCGCCTTGACATCTCTCCTTTATATGGTATATAAGTACTCGTACAATAAAACTCCTATCCATCGTAGTTCGCCTTCAGATGCCATTCAAAGATCTCTTAAACAGAAAAGAAGAGCTTCAAGCTATAGCTAATTCAGATCATATTTTCGGCGCAGACGTAGATAAAACCCTTGTGAACAGGTCTCATAGATTTTTACAAACAACTTTTCTTTTGAATTTTATTTTTATTTTCTAATTCTTTTTCACTTTTTTCTGAATCTGGGATTTATTTTTACTCAAATTCTTCGTCTTCGGTTTTGCCCATGTGCCTTTAATATTTCTCAACACTACCCACATGTTAATCAAAAACATAATCAAGAATGCCACACCAATAAATATAATGTCAATAGAGTTTGCCACAAAGTATGACATATCTCTCGATGAACTTATAAGATGATCTACTTCAGGATTCCTCAAAATATATTCAACCCACCAGACCGCTGTATCTAGAGGTTTATTTTGTCGATCGCGAAATTGTTTTTGGCTTTGCTGCATACGTAGACGATAGGTATCATCAAACAGGACTTCAAATATTCCCGGTAATAGTGTCTGCTCAGTGATATTTTTATAGTCAAGCACCTTTCCATAACCATTCTTTTCTACGTAATAGGCGTTCTGCAGAAAACGACACAATTGAACTTTAAAAATTGCCATAGAAAGATGATGATTCAAAACTTACATGCAACTGATCCATGTAGAAAGGCATCGCAATGACAGGAACACCATGCCAAGTGGCCTCCTGCGTACTGAGACCACCAGCATGGCTTAAGAAACCCTTAATTTTTGGATGAGCTAAACCAACAAACAATTCAAATACAATACAATATATACTCGGAGTATACAATATGTAAGTCTAAAGTATTTCTTACCCAAGATATCATTCTGTGGGAACCATTTGCGGGCCATGAGATTTTTTGGAGCGTTCTTTATCAAATCTTCCCTGTCAATTTTCCATAGGAAATTATACTTAGGCAACTTATTAATCACCTTGATGAAAGTTTGCAGCATTTCCTCTCCAAATTGTTCTACTTTTAGGTTTGAGCCAAAGGATATAAATGCTGCCCCCAATTCGCCAGCTTCAATGAATTCTTTCATGTCTTTCGGTAGCGGTTGTGGTTCCTTAATGTGAAGACCTCCAATTTCAATAATGTTTGGTGGTAAAGATTGAACATTGTCCATCGATGGATAGGTATTAACGAGAGCAATTTTCATTTGTTTGTATAGTGTTTCCAAAGAAGATGATTGATCGGGAATATGTCTAGCTACCATGCCATTGATAATTGCATCCGAAATATATTTCCTGTATCTAAAAATTGGGAATATTCAAGATAATTTTGAATCCCTGCTCATACGAGTAAGAAAGATAAAAAAGTTTTTACACTTACAAATAATCGACGGCATACAATACTGTATTATACAGTCTTCGCCAAAAACTCATGGGTACATCGAGCTGAGTGGCAAAGTGAGGAATATAAGCTGGATAGCTGTGTCCACCAAGGATATCCAAAATTTCTGTAGTCAATTTGAAGGCGCTTATACCTACGACTGGAATATCTGGATATTTCTGTATCAATCTCAGCAGGCATGGACCCGTAGCAAAATCATACAAAATCAAATCAAATTTGTCTTCCAATTTTAAGGCATCTTGAAATCCAGCCGATTGAAGTATCCCCTTGCATGTAACCAATTGATAATCATATAGCATACGGACATTCGAAAAAGGTCCAGTAAAAGAACTTGGATCAACATATTTGTAATGTTCTTCAATTGCATTATAGGTCGCCTCTAAATGAATAAAAGTCTGGTTGGGATTTTTCGATTTGTCTGCATCTACCGAAACTACGGTCAAGGTATGTCCTCTTTCAGATAATGCATCAAAAAGTACTTTATTCCTAAATTTACATTTATTAGATACGAATATGGTAGAACTTGTGTTTGAAGCAATACTTACCAAAGATGATGACTGTGGGAGGCACATCCCATTAATCCTAATATATTTGCTGGATTTCCATTCCGAAGCAATGAAAGAAGAATCAAAATCGTCGCCGTCTTTGCGAAAGCCGTCATGATTCACTCAATATTTCAGACTGAATATGATTATCGGAGCGGTGTTATCACTCCCAATGTGCTTACTATGGCCGAATAATAGATTTGACGAATCGGTAAAATTTCTTATCTATGAGATAATACAATATTTATGAGCGTATATTTTACAGCGGTTGTCGTTCAAATATAATTGCTCAATATTCTAAAAGCACATTTTTAACAGATAAATATTGTACACAACACCGGCTTTTTGGATTTTTAAACGTGAGGCACCAATATGTGCACTATTACTGAGAGTCTGTCAATTTAAGCGCTACTTCAGCCTAGACGTACGAAAAAATATGACGACATCACATTTATATCTATGATCACGTATACTTTTTTATGTTCTCTTAATTTATTTCTCTTCTCCACCAGTTCAACCAGATTATATATTAATTTGTTGTTTGAAGTATTTACATGCTGATTTCGCGCACGGCTGGCTTATTTGTATAAAAGTTTCGTTCAGATACATATGTACAAGATTGCTTGTTATTGTTTGAAATTGATAGTTTCCCTCCACCAAAACCACCCATCGTCGGACAATGTTCTGGACAAATTAATTTCCCTCTAAGCTCTATCTATCTAAACTTTGAAATTACTTTAAATATATTTTTGTTAATAAAAGCTAGTTTCGTGCCAGATAAATGATTAGAAAATCTTACGATGGATTGGAATTACTTATCAACCGATGATTATAAATTAAAGTAAAAGATAAATAGCACATGTAATAGTTGGATATGGGTGTCAAGGTTTCATTTAATGTTTCATTGAATTTGCATTTTAAGATTAAGTCATAAATAAATGGAAATTCTTGAAGTCAAAATGTAAGGTGAATTGTATTGTGATAACCACTTAAATGTGAGCAGCGACATCTAGATTCACAGAGCAGAAAATGTCGATACTGGAATAACAAAGTCTCGACTGGAGAGTGGAATCGGTATGCAAGGTATGCAAATCAGTTCTAAAGTGAAATTTGAAGTGTTAATTAGGAGAAGTGATTAAGTGGTTTAAGTAAAAGATAAGAAAAGTATAAGTGGTTGCGAAATTGAATTGTACTGAGAGAAAGAATTAAATAGTGAATTGTAACTGTACTGAATAAAGGGATTTGTATTGAAAATAATAAGTTCTATCATTTGTACCCACACAAACATTTTACAGTATTCTAGGTAATTACTTTTTATCAAAATGAACTTGGCACTTGGTGTTTCTAAATTAATTTCCAAAAAGTTATTGCTACTAAGCATTCAAAGTTTGATTTCGGAGTCAGTTTTGGGTAATCCTGGTCTACTGAATACGAAAATAATAACAGATTACCCGAATTGACTCTAGTTTTTGGGATAAATGCAACTTTCATATAGCGAAAATAAAATAAAAATATTAAATATATTGTGAAACATTTATTTTCGAATGGCAACAGTGTTATAAATGATGATTGAAATAAAGCTAATCATATTTCAATAAAATAAAAAAATTACGAAAAACGTGTTTTTTATGATTTCCTTTTGTATTTTCGGTCCCTTTGTAAGGTCCAGCAATAGTCCGCCATCATATGGTGATCCCACCGGCCTTGATATCTTTCCTCCATTATCTTAATGTCCTGGTGGAACCGTTCTCCTTGTTCTTCGCTGTAATCACCCAGGTTGTGAGGAAATCTATCTAAATGGCTAAACAAAAAATGCATTTTTATGCTCATATTAGCTCCCAGTTTTTCAAAACTCTTAAGCATGTTAGCGACTATAATTGAGTATTCTACTGCTTTGTAATTTCCCAAAAAGTTGTTGACCACTGCTACAAAGTCTGTCCATGCTTTCAATTCAATCTGAGTTATGTGATTTTTGAAACCGCCATCCTTTATAAGAGTGCGAATTTGTGGTCCATTAAAGATACTTGCTTTAAATTTTTCCATACTGAGGCCTGGAAACGCTTCACAAATATATTTGAAACAATTACCACCTTTCATTGTTTCATAACCCCAAGCTTAATATGCAATGGTGGCAGAATGATTTTTTCTCGAATGGTTCACGAATGATATTTTCTTTTCCCAGGCTCATATTTTCTTTCGAGGGCCAATCCTTTCTGCTTCAGTGTTCCTCTTTTGCGCGACTGTTCCATAGACAAAGAAAACATGGGTATTTAGTATGTCCACCTTGTTGACCTAATAAAAAATTAACCATTTTTAAATCGACGCATACTGATCACTGATGTTCAACATACGAGTACAAAATTTTCTCCAAAACAACTTTAATATTTTGGTACTCTTCCGTAAGTTTCGTTGAATGACCTATCGGGATCGAAGCTAACTTGTTCCCGTTGTACAGTAATACACATTTCAAACTTCTTTTTGAGCTATCTATGAAGAGTCGCCAATCTTCTGGCTGATAATTTGGAAGACCCATTATATTGAAAAGCCCAGAAATATTGCTGCAGTATACGAGCTCATTCTCTTGAGTAAAAAACGGAAGAATTTGTTTTTCTCTGGACCTACAAGATGTTATTGTTACGTCAGGCTGTAAACAATTGTTTTCTTTAAGTCTTGATTCAAGAAGCTCAGCTGATTTTTTCGATAAACCTAAGTCTCGAATTAAGTCATTAAGTTCTTCTTGAGAAAAACACTGAACTGCAGGACTCCATCCTACAAATTCCCTTGAGCTTCTGCTTTCACACTCAGCGTCTAACATTTCCACATCATTACAGGAAACGTTGGACAAGGCCCTAAATATCGGCACTGGCAAATCTTTACTGTGCAATATTGGTGGCTTAGCCGATTGAATACATGGATAAATCCAAGAACGTTTTTTGTATCGGTTCATACCTTTCACATTCACGGCACAAAAGTATCATAAATCATCATGGTGATTTGTCGGCTCACTCCATTTCATTGGCACTCCAAATTGAAGCCCTTTTCGCCAAATTTCGCTACTTTATGTGGCACCCAATTTTTATCCTGTTGTGCAAGTTGTTTTCGAAAATATGCTTGGTATGCTTGTTTTACAAAGTCATTAATATTTCTTTGCTGTTTTTGGTGACAATATTTACCACATATGTAGCAAAAATTGTTTGGATTGTTAACACAAGACTTGCGTGAAGACATCATTTTTTCGGAAATAATTAAAGTAACTAAACAAATAAATAAACCAACTGGTACTTTAGCTGTAGATATACTGATTAACAAGATGCAATAATGGAAACGTTCTCAGACTGCAATAACAGTTTATCATGAGAACGGGAGTCAATTCAAACACAATAACTGCACACTGAGTAATGCACTACACAAGTGTACATAATTTCACTAAGAAATTTTGTTCCCCAGTGTAATCGGTGTCATCAAAAATGCTGGGAAATGTCTAGGTTTCCTCAAGCGATGTAAGAAATACTTCACCTTCTCTGATTTGACCACAATAGATAATGCATCTCAAAACCGTGCGGTAAAACTCATGGGTGATACTAATATCACTTAAACAATGGACATCCTCGAACACCGACGTAATGTCTTGTGTCTAACTCTGTTTTATCGCTATTTCCATAGAAATAAGCTCCGTAGAAATCGCCAATAGCATTCCGCCCCTTCAAACTTTTAACCGTAACACTCGTCTCGCAATGAATGAACTTCAGTATACCTGACGTTCTCTAAAATATCGTGATTCGTTCCTGAGCCGTAGGCCGTAGAATTCGCTTAAGTAATGCTCTGCCTAGCTTTTTATTTCCTAGTCCTTATAACCTTCAAACATTTAAAACCAACGTTCATCGGTACCTCTCTTTCTATCCCCCCTGATTTTCCTTCGCCCACGCCATGGGCAAGCAAATTATATAAAAAAAAATTCTATTCAAAACTCGAATACAATTTTCGAAAAATTTGCTGTGGTAGTCTCTTTTATTTACTTTTACATCTTGTTGTAGAGAAAAACAAGATGTAAAAATGGCGTACTTTACGTCTTAAACCTCAACCGTTTTTAGTATTAGAATGCTCTTAGTCAAAATACTCGCAATTGTACATCCTTTTACGTGAGAAACTATGATTCCTTACTCGGGTATCCAGGTGACAAAACAAATCGGATTGAATGTGGTCAATTCTGAAAAGATGGTGATAAAATCATAACAAACCCCACGGAATTAGCAGATAGGTTCAACAAGTATTTTACCTCTGTAGGCAAAGCGGAATTGGGAAGAAAAACACAAAATCTATGTGTAGATAAACCAAGTATCTTATTCCTGATTAAAGTGATTTTAGTGTGACTGCTCCGCAGACCTGGGCTCTCCTCACGTAACTTTTCAGACGATCATCGTCTAGTCGATCCAACAGAACGATATCGTCGGTAGCTTGCTTCATGTAACTCCACTACTATCGTCTCGTCTAACGTTTATTTTTTCTAAAGTTTGAGTGCTACTGGGAGCAACATGCCTGAGTCAAACGTTACGTCTGCACTATCATTATGTGTTTTGTTATGTTTACAAGATTATTCAAATTCACGAAATGTAAGTAATTATAAATAACTTAACTTAACTAACTTAACCATATATTGCAGAAAGAAGTTTAATAATATTTATTTTAGGTCAGCAACACCAAAACAAATGGAAGTCTTGCTTAGTTTCATGGAGAAGCACCTTGAAATAGCCAAAAACTATGTTCCGAAAACGGTTGGTTCAGGGTAGGTGGGATATAAACAAAGGGAGTGATCTCGCAAATATATTAAATGCCACTGGGTTGCCGAACAAATCTATATGTTCATGGAGAAAGGTAAAGTATTACTATATGCATATTTCATACAATCTCCTAGAAGCTTATTGTTAATTTTTTGAATGTATGGACTGATTTGAAATATAGAGCAAAAAAAATGCAGTCATAATTTGCTTTCCATTAAGAAGACGGGTGGCGGTCCATCTGAAGAAGTTCCTATAAAGGAACTTGAAGAAAAGGCAATCCGAATGGCCTCGCTTCGAGCTGCAATTTCTGGTAGCAGTGCAAATTGTTTTATGGAATCTCAAAATGCAGGAACAAATGAACTCGAAAGCACATAACATTACATTCAACTACGTAATTGCAATATTATACGACTTCATAAAATGTATTTCAGAAATTCATCGTATTTTGCTGCCAGCACTCCATAACGAATAAGGCTAAGCATTAAGGAAAACGATAATGAAAAATTACAGATTCTAAAAGCTCAAGTGGACACGGACAAAAAGTTCCAGATGGACGTGGTTAATATATTAACGGAGCGGAATCGGCAAGATGCAGTTTTCCATTGTCAGCTCCTAAAGCTGCTAGAAAGATGAAATGAGATTGCCGAAAAGCAACTGCAACACAGTGTGCAACAAAATAACAACTAAAGTCCAATACCTTAATTGTTATTGCTTTTAAATAACTGATGTACAAATACTGCTTTAATTGAAATGTTGTTTTTTTTTGTTTTGCTAGAGAATGGCACTTTTTTATTAAAAACTTTAAACCAACAGCAATTCTTTTATATCGTCTCTTATTTTCTCGGCTTGCTGTTTCATGCGGCTATTGGATATGTTGGAAGTTTGATTTGAGTATCCTATGGCATGGGTATCGTCAGTTTCCGCTTCAATGATATTGTTGTCCGTATTGTGATGTACGCAAATGTTGTATAACGCAGCACAAACATTAGCAATAACAGCAATCTTACTCGGATCATACCTGCTCTTCCTTTCATCCATTAGGATTCTCCATCGACCTGAGAAATGGAACAAAATATTAAATTTTCAAGCAAAGCAAAGATAAGTGCTGGTTACATATGTATGTACCTTTATAGACACCAATACATCTTTCAATTAAATTTCTTGCCTTTGCATGGACTTCATTAAAATAATTTTTTTTTTTGTAGGTCACTAGAAGTGCGATATGGTGTAAGTAACCAAGGCCCTAACGGGTATCCACTGTCCCCTAAAAAATAATTGATTTAAATTTCTCAATTAGGATAGGATCAGTCTTAGAATAATTACCCAAAACCAATAGGTGTGGTCTCTCTCATTATAATTCCTTTCAAAAAATTCTCTTTCATTTGAATGCTTCCAAACTAGAGAATCATGAGCAAATCCAGCATATTTAGTATTTATTTCCGTTATTCTCATTTTGTGGTCGCAGATCTGAAAAACGGAGTCATTGTTATTTGTTCAGTATAACTGTATTGATAATCCTGTAATACTTACAAGCATCACATTTATGCTGTGCTTTCCCTTCCCATTAAAGTAAACCTCTTCATTTACTCGTGGCTTTTGTAAGTACAAATGTGTACCGTGTGTGCATCCTACAACTGAATTTCAACAGAATTTTAGTTACTGTGATTAACATATTCTATATTACCTCCAGGTATTCCAAATTTTCTATAAAACCATTGTTTTGTTTCTTCTTTTCTATTCTCACTTGACATCTCCCATTTGATCCAACTGGACATATCTTTTCCTTCAGCACGGCTATGGTCTGTGAAATTATGGATGAAAAAGTGCTTTGGCTGACAGAGATACCAAAATCATTCCTCGTTACCCACTGGTAACAACCTCCACCAAGTACTTCCAGAGTAGCAGCAAGTCTTAATATTGGTGGTATATGAGTGCCACTATCTAAATTCAACGTGTCCAATACTAATACAAACGCCTCTTTTGATAGACGAAAGCATTCGATGAAACTGAAATGATTGCAAATTTATAGAATAACATATGTATACATAAATTATATCTTTTATTCATAATGCCTACTTTTTTGTTGGAAGAGATAATGGATTCGACGCTTTTCTTAGTGTTCTTCGCATGCGTATTACTTCTAATTTTTCTTAGTTTTCATTTTCGCTTTCAATAAAAAACAAAACACTGTTTCGAAACATTTTTTTATTGTTAATAATATCTTTTTCTTTTTTCCTTAACTTGTTAAAATTTTACACTTTATTAGAAAAACAAATTGTAGAACGATACCTCTTTGCCTATCGTGCAAACAATGTCGTCTCGACGATAGTGTTTAACAGTTTTTGGGGTTTCGTAAAGCACAAGTTGAATCGTCAAAACGATATCGTCTAGACGATAGTGATTTTCAATGTTACGTAAAGTAAAGCTATCATCGAAATAATATCGTCAAACGAATGTCGTTGTACAGGATGCAGGCACTGCTCTTTTGAAATACGAAGTTTAATATACATCCGATGTACATTTAACATGAATAAAACAAAAACTATGAGACATATTGTTTTTTTTAAACCTAATTTAACATGTAATAAGGCGGATTCGATAATACATATTTTCTGTAAATGATATAGTCCAAGTTCCTTCCATTAAGTCGCACACACTGTTGGAGGCGTATCATCGGGCTTCCTGCCTGGATATCGTGAATTTTTTCTTTTTCAGTTCCCCGTGACAGTTAGCAAATTATTATTGGTATACTCCCATTGAAAAAAACATTAATGTGGGCTAAAGAGGGAGACCTAGGAGACACTACCAAAGCGGGTTTTCGTACGTAATGTATCAGCAAATTTATTGGGGTTCCAACTATATGCGAAGTCGACCCATCTGATTTAAATCACATGTGTGACGAGTAAGATGGATGTGCTTGCAAATTAGGTGAAAAATAAGATTATGTTTTCGTGCAACCTATTAGCGACAGGTTTTCTTCTTTACATTCCATTCATGCGGAAGTGAGTCTTGTCGCTCCAAAAATGCAATTTACATTGCGAAACCTCTTCAATATTGTTTCACAAAAGTCCTTGTGTAAATTAAAGTCATTCTCCTTAAGTTCCTGCACCAATTTAATCTTAAAATGGTGAAATATTAAGTCTTTCTATAGAATTTTACAAACCACAGCTATTGAGAGTCAGAAAGCATCCAGTACTTTCCGCACTGAAATTCTTGGATTTTCACACAAGCTTCAGAAATGTGTTTGGTGTTCATTGATATTCTGCTGGGCCCTGGCTGAGGTTTATTCAGTGCTGAAGAAATCTTACGAAAATTTTCGCACCCACGACAGTTTAAAATGTTCGCTAAAATCGCCGAATATTGTAATGTGAAGAAGCTGGTCGGCGCGCAAACACTTAAAACACTTCTAAAGCGTGTGTGACTGTGACCGACAACCCGCACTCTCGATAATTCAAATGACGCCAACCGCCCCAAATTCCGTTTATAATTTCTTGAGATATTCACATTTTAAAACATAAATCTGATAACTGATTGCAGGATTTGCAGGATATTAATGGTGATTAGCGGCAACCTAATTTCCTTCTAATTTTGCAATCAACAACAATTGTACTCAGGTAATCGATACCTTCAGATTATAATGGAAAGCCATAAGTCGACTTAAATAAAGAGCTTACTAGAAAAGTTCCTTCAGGACTTCTATCACACTCAATCCTCAAACTCACGTGACGAGCTGTCTTATGAATAATGTTCTATAAAAAGTATGCCCAACGAGCAAGCATATGTAGGGTCTTCTAAAAAACTGGATTGGTTCACTCTAAATAAGAACAATTTTAAAAGAAACAGAATGCAGAAAGCAAGATAAAAGATGACCAGATAAGAACGATAGGAAAACATTTTTTAAATAAAACATCAACAGTGTGAAATATAAAATTGATTCTGGCTTTATTTTGAAATTACGTCCATGTCATTATGTGTGGAATAGCACATCGTTCAAATGGCCGCCTCGGCTTCGCTGGGAGTGCTTCAAGCGGTCGGTCCAATTTTTGCTGACTCGGTCCAATAAGTGCGGTTTTATTCCGGCAATATCGTGTCGAATGTTGGCTTCGAACTCGTCTAAAGTGGTTGGCTTGTTAGCGTAGACTAAGGATTTGGTGTAGCCCCAGAGAAAATAATCGAGTGTTGTCAAATCGCATGATCGCGGCCAATTGATGAACGCCCGCCGTGAGATGACCCAGACGCCAAATTTCGCCTTTACAACTTCGAGCGTTGCGTCGCTTGTATGGTGTGTAGCTCCGTCTTGTTGGAACTACAGCTCGGATATATCGATGTTGTCGAGCTCTGATCACTAAAAGTCGGTTAACATCGCTCTATATCTAAGACCATTGACGGTGTCTCATACCTCATTTCGAAAGAAATAAGATTCGATGATGCCGCCATGCCATAAACCGCACCAAACACTCAATTTTTCTGGATGCATTGATGCTTGGCCGAACACTTGTGAATTGTGTTTGCTGCAGTAATGAGAATTTTGCTTGTTGATATAGCCACTGAGCCAAAATTGGGTTCCGTCCGAGAAGATGTTTTTTTTCCCCACATTGCTAGCGCCTAGTTAGCAAACTCACGACATTGTTCGTAATCTTTCTAAAATATGGAGCACGAAACGACGGATCTTTTGTTAGACAACCGTTTGTTAGAAAACACACAAGAAACATCAGATTTGATCATCACTATAATAATATGAAAATGATGGTATCATAGGGAATTCCCTTCCGCGCTATGTGCAAACATTTTAAGGGCACCTGAACCCCTTGAGAGCGCGCTATTTAAAAGAAAAACTCGTATAGTAGGGTACGATGGGCACACTTTTCCAGAACATTGACAAGAACATTCTCGCCGACTTCACTCTCTCTTATGCCCAACACATATCTATCAAACGACTAGACTGACAGTAATCCAAAACAAAGGATTACGATCATATAACGAACGATGGACAGGAAAATACCTCGGTATAAGCACACTGAAATCGATCATATATTCTGCAATGCAACATTTGAAGCATTGCACCATCACCGAAGTAGACCGCTGTCTGAACTGCAAACCTTGTCCATACGTTTTACTGACAAACCTTCAAATGTTAATAAAAAAAAATTACACGGTTTCTGTAAGCAACCGAATATTTTGCCGCAAATATGTAAAATATTTCGGAAGAAAGATCAATACGACCTTCCGTGTCTTAAGATCGCCCGAATGACAGACGGGAACAAATACTGCAGGTATAGATACAGAAGAAGGTGTCGATGATCACAAATTTTTCGTGATCGAAGATATAAATTAGTAGCCAAATGATGTGTACTAGGGAATGATGCCATAGGCCCGAACTAAAACGTGGAAAATCGAATCCTTTGGCACAATTTCTACCTTTGAAATGATATGCACGAAAATATGGCAAACAAGACCATCGACATATCCCACTGTAAGCGGTGAACTTTTACATAACCCGGTTTAATAATGCAATGAATAATTCCCGCCATCCAGCGCATTGGAAGATAGCGGTGCTATATCCTACTCCCAAGAGAAATTAGGTCATAACCAATTTGGCGGATCTTCAGCCCAACTAAGCACAAAAATATACTCCCAGATGATTATTTTGGTTTTAAAGCGAGACATGATAGCAAAAGGACTTGTGTGATTAAATTCGTGGCGAATTGACTTACGCTGGAGCGTTTCAAATTCGAAACGGACTGTAATAAAGTGCGACGACTATTTTTAACATCTTCACAAGTACGAGTATTGGTGGTTGCTATAGCGTAAGCAGACGACTTGAACGCCTGGCTTTTATAAGATTAAGCGGTATTGTAATGACTGGACTTTGAAGTTGGAAATCGTTCTTTTAGAGACGACTTTGTTTGGGTTCTCTAGAGATATTAGAAAGAACTGGCGACAATTTTTGATCACGGGATAAGAAGTGCAATCTCTTGCTTGTCGAAATGCTGTCGGATACCTTGGGATCTAGCTTGATCAATATCCATATTTGATGTTGCTCTGGCCAGAGTCAGAGTCGATTTTGCTTTGCATAGGGCAGCCTATTCGATGCAAGGTTTGACAAAATTGTCAATTGTCTATATGGCTCTTATCCGGCATATGCTTTGATTTTGATGTCCTGTATGGTTCAAAGGAAAAGGAAAAGATTCGGATACATGAGACAGTTTACCTTCATTTGTACAGAATTCCAAGGTCGATGTACACATATATACACTTGTGCGTGTATACAATTCTGTTTTTTCTTGTCTCAGTTCTGCTGACCAGCTCATAAATTAACCCGTCTAGATGGCAAATCCTACTAATGTTTTAACAGTCATTTGTTCCATTTACATTGTAAATTTTAACCATACACACTTTTCCAAACAAGTTCTTCCGCGAATCCAACCTCAACTTTCAATGTATGGCATTGAACATCGTTGGTGACAATTTACATTTTTACAATTTACACGAATTCCTGTGCACGACAGCGATCAGTGGAAAGTTGTGTTTGGAAGGGAAACATTTGCAAAGTTTTCCATCTATACGAGTTCATTTATGCTGGTGATGTCGTATGATTAATGTTATCATCATCTAAAGCATTAAGTATCATCAGGTTAGGTACCACCTCTAGAGGAGAAAGCCCAATAATTTTTATTTATTATTTTTCATATTTTTAAGCCGATATTTTCCCTCAAATCGTAAAAAATGTCCGCTATTCCATTGAAAACTTCCAAGGTTTTTTTTAGGTTCTTGTATGTGCTTGTTGGTGTGTGGCTTCGGTGTAATATGACTGTACAGTACGATACAAGTAAATGGAAAGAAAAATCTGTTACTTGTATATTGCATAAATTTCTTTAAGAATGAAATTTTAAGTTAGTTGGTAAGTGTCCGCCGTAGAGAAAGAAATAAACTTTATTTTTTAAAAAAGCCTTCCGGTGTTTCCCAAATCATAAGTTGCATACAGTCTGTTTCACAATAATCACAATTTAATCGTTTTTTTTTTTCTCATTTCTGGATCATTAAACTTATGATATTGTTTTCTAAGCGGTAAACAATTGAGAAATTCTATCATAAAAGCTACGGAGAAGAATAACTTGTTTTACAAAAGAGCAATTAAAAATTCGGTGTTATACAAGAACACTGAGTTACAGTGTCTTTGATAAAAGCGTGTGGTAAAAGGCAATGAAATTATTTACTTTTAAAGCTTTTATCATTTCTTTAATGTGTAAATTGTATGTTGTCCATTCCCAGTTATCCCATCACACCTTTTTCGAAAACATACAGCCAATTTTTCTGGATAATCATATGGCAATTGTCGCGGAATTCTTGTTATTGTACTTACATATTTTCTTTTGATCTTCTGCATTAGAAGTCCGTGGGATCTGTAGACTGTAATTTCAATCCTTGAAACCCTGAATTTTTTTTTTTTTTCGTTCAGGTAAATCGTCAGCGTTTGTACGTTCGTTAAGTACTTTCATCAAATTCCTCACAAAATATTCTGGTTTTCGAAAACATTTAACGTCAGCTGTAATTTTAATTTTGTATCCGCAGAGGAGTGACCAGTCATGTATCTGAACAACAAAAACTATATAGGGAAAAATGGTAATTTTAGGCTATTCTCAAAGAAGGGAAGTCAATGCTTTAGACAGAAAATCAGGTGATCCCAGTGCGGTAACGTCTCCTGGAATCTCTAAATCCCTTATAGAAATAAAACAGTGACACACTCGAGTAATTCGATAATCATCCAACTCCATGGACAGCTGTTCTCAAATTAATATTGAACTTAGACTTTCCGCGGGTTGAATCACCTTCTTGAGTAACTTCAAGAGCAGTTTCGTAATTAAACATGCCAAATTGCTAACCTAATCAAAGTTATTCAATCAGGATAAATCAAATCGTTTCCAATAGGAAAGGAATAACATGATCACTCGAAGGAGGTATTGTATTAGTTATTTGACAGGGAATCAGTCTCATTAACGAGCAAATCGAAAATAAGGGGGCTTGAAGAATATCCAATCCGGCGCAGTAGCAACGCAGATACGTTAATCACATATGATATAGTAAGCAACGTTGTAATAATATGAGACTGGGGCAAAGGTAGCTCAAGTAATAAGTAACTACACATATTTTATTTCTTTTCACATTATACTACAGCTACTAATAAAATTTGAAGTATGTTCGGGTTTATATTTGTTTAAGGCTAAGCTCTGCCGTATTGTCGCTATGTCGGTGATGACAATCAGTTCAAAGTCATTTTCTTTTATGCATGATGCTGTATTTATGCCTAAGCAACAAAGCAAACATTGTTTCCAAGTTCTCTTAGAACAGCGTGCATAGGGTTTATAGGGGCTGTTTGCAGCATCCTAGGATCTGTGTTGGATGTGTGGATGAAATCCCCACTTATCAGAAACCCTAACTTGCGTAAAGAATGCCTCTACTCGGATAAGCTTACAGACTCTAGCTTATGCCAAGTTAGTGGGGTCTCCAAATATATGGGTAGGTAATTAGACCTCATTTTCAATACTGACCCCATAAACTCCTCTGTCTCGCTCTGTCTCCTTTCACTATCGACCATTGATAACTTTCACTCACCACTTCTTCTTTCCCTTTTCTAATATTCTCCTATCCATCATACCCCGTCTGCAGCTGTATCTTCTTACGACTTTCATAAGGCGAATTTCCACAAAACTAACGCATATCTTAGTAAGTGTTCTTTTAATTTCGCCAATATGTCCCTCAGTGATGCTCTCTCAACAAGAGAAAAAAATTATGGGCAGTTTTCCATCTATCCAATTCCTTTGGTAACTATTCCAACTATGCCGGGTTATACCTTCAATTTGCCCAGCTTTATAACGTTCTCTACCAGCGATACTTTGATAGTGCGTCATCAAGGCTTATAAACGCCCCTAAGTCTTTCTACCAATTCGTTAACTCCAAAAGAAAAAATCCGACGGTTTTCCTCCATCCCATATATCATCAACTTTGTTGCTACTTTTTTTAAGCAATCTTTTGCCGACAATTCCTTCGTACCGGATCCCTCTTATTTCAAATACCTACTTATCTTCCCCATTAGTCCCTCTATTTCTCAAAGTTTTGATCATACGGTAATAGAAAATAAATTACAACAACTTAAAGATGAATATACTACTTATCCGGCCCAAATGGCCCTCCATCCATATTTCTTATTCAACACTTTCCCACTCCCTTTCCAATCTTTTCCGGTTATCACTCTCTCAAGGTGAATTTCCTCAGATATGGGAATCTTCTTTCATAACACCGATACACAAAAAGAAATTAAAGAGCGAAGTCATTAATTACCGCCTCATACCTAAACTTTCAATATACCCAAACTGTTCGAAAGCATTTTGTACGAAGCCTTAAGCTTCCAGTTCAAATCTCTGAAAGGTAGATCAACTACCACTAACCTCGTCTAGTTCCTGTCCTCTGTTCTTTCAGCCTTAGAAAGTGGTAAAGAAGCTGACGTTATAGCAACTGATTTCAGTAAGGCTTTTGACAAGATATCTCATAAACTAATCCTGTTCAAATTGTTCGTCCTCGGCTTTGAACCCATCCTGCTAAAATAGACACCTTCGTACCTGGATAATCGTTTTTATAGTGTTCGTTTCAGGTCTACCCTATCGGCCCCTTTCTTGGCTATTTCAGGTGTTCCTCAAGGTAGTCACCTATGTCCACTTCTCTTCATCCTAACTATTAACGATGTTGAAAGGGTCATGCAACACTCAGCACTTTCTCTCTATGCTGACCATACCAAATTTTTTAAACCCATTTCCTCACAACATGACTCCAGCCTCCTTCAAATAGATCTTAATAGTTTTTAAACCTGGTGCATCAAGAACTGCTTATAACTCAATGGCAGCAAACGTCAATCGTACGCTAGCAAAGCGTGGTGTCCCTTTCAACGAGTTAATATATCCCGTATTGAGAGTATCCAGCGTATTTTCTTCGATTTGCTCTTCGAGGTCTATCTTGTAACGATCCTCTAATCTTATCTCCCTATCGAGACCATCTCAAGCTCATTAACCAGAATACCCTTAAGGAACGAAGGGACGCAGGCTCCATCGATTGCACGCTCCTTTTCTTTTACACTAACCCTCGGAATCTACGTTGCCACCGTCTCTTTTATTTACCAATCCACAGCACCACATCTGGCTCTAACGAACCAATCTCCCCTATGCGTAAAGTAAACTCCAACCTTTCTGTTTTCGATTTTAATCGCAGCACCCTCTTCTTCAAATCCGATCTCCTTCACCATCCCTAGCTTTAAGCCCCAGTGATAAGTCATAGATATCGCTAAACCTTAATTTTTTTTTAGTTTTTAACTCCTAGTTTGTAAGCTGTATTAAACCAAATAAATGGGGGCGTTGGCAACCACCCAAATTAAAAAAAAAAAAAAAAAAAAAAAAAAAAAAAAAATGTTTTATGTTTATAAATGCTTTTCCAATAGGGACTTGACAATTTTGAATTTAATTTGTGAACGCACTCTTTCATTAATCATCAAACTATCAGTGTCAATTTATTCAGTAAACTCAACATTTTCCTCATGGTAATGTACACTAACGAGCAACGTCTGCAAATTATAAAAATTTTCTACCGAAATTCGGAGTCGGTGACTGCAACTTTAAGAGCGTTAACTCCAATTTTCGGTCGTAATCCTCGCCCTAGTAGACAGGCAATAACAAGTTTGTTGCCGTGTAAGTGAGACAACGGGTTGGTTGAAGTGTCGAAAATATCGCTGCCGTTCAGGCGTCCGTTGCAAACGATCCAAATCAGTCAAATCCACGGCGTTCTCAAGAATTGGGCATCGCTCTGACCACATTATGGCGTATTTTGCGTAAGGATCTTGGTTTACACCCATACAAGATCAAGCTGACTCAAGAATTGAAGCCGATGGACCATTTGAAGCCACGTACGTTCTCTGATTGGGTTCTGGAGAAGATGCGCCAAGATGATGAATTTCATCGCAAAATCATCTTCAGTGACGAAGCTCATTTTTGGCTCAATGGGTTCGTCAATAAGCAAAATATGCGTTATTGGTCGGGTGAGAATCCACATGTGCTTCATGAATCACCACTTCACCCACAAAAAATAACAGTTTGGTGTGGTTTGCATGCCGGCGGCGTTATTGGGCCATATTTTTTCGTCGACGATAACGACCGTCACGTTACTTTGAATGGTCAGCGTTATTGCGCCATGATAACCGATTATTTTTGGCCCGAATTGGAAGATATGGACTTGGACGACATGTGGTTTCAAAAGGATGATGCCACAAGCCACACATGCTACAATCGATTTATTGAAGAGTGAGTATGGTGAGCGTATTATCTCAAGAAATGGGCCAGTCGATTGGCCGCTTGACTATTTTCTGTGGGGCTACGTTTAGTCATTGGTTTATGCCAACACGCCGACGACGTTAGAAGAGCTCAGAGCCAACATTGAACGCGAAATAGCGGCAGTTTCGGCCGAAATGTGTGGCCGAGTCGTTGAAAATTGGGTCCAACGAATCGACCGCTGCAAACGTGCCCGCCATATGAACGAAGTCGAGTTCCGTTCATAAATGTTTTGATTGTACTTCAAGCCAATAATAAAGTTTTTGAAATATCTCAAATGGTTTGCGTTTTATTTAAAAAAAAGTTGTCAGGTCCTTATTGGAAAACCCTATTCATACCATATACGAGTACTAGATCTCATGCCTTCATTTTGACACTTTACTCTAAGAATATCCTACAATCGCTGCTTTATGAAGATGTAGCACGTGATCTTCAGTTTGGATGTAACTACAATACAACGCCAGCTTCTCTCAGCTTCAGAAATGAATATCGACTAACTTATCGTTGAGGGAGGAATGCAATTGTAAAGGTGGCGCAAAATTAATCATCCAATTATGTTTTTGAATTACTTTTTTACTAAATAAAAAAAAATTATTTTGAGTGATGGAAATCTTTATTTGGGCTTTTAAAATTGTTTCTGTTAAGTGGTAAAGATCACCAAGCCCCGCTCATCCAATTCCGCCAGTAAGAAGTCTTTTATCATGGCCCTGTAGCGTTCGCCAGTAACAGTAACCGTGTTGCCGATGGAGTCCTCAAAAACGTCCTCCCGCGTGAACTCCGCAACACATAGTGGCTCTTCGTGTATCACACGCGGATTTTCAGTGCTCCAGAAACAAAGATTGTGCTTATTGACGTAACCGCTTAAGTGGAAACGCGCCTCGTCGCTCATGATGATTTTCGACACAGAATCGTCCTCTTTGTTCTTGAGATTGAGGATGGCTTTACAGTAATTCACACGCTACTGACGGTTAGGAGGCATTAACTGATGCACTGTTTGCACTTTGTACGGGAACATGTGAAGTCTTTCACTAAAATTCGCTTTAGGGTCCGTCTGGTGAAGCCCAATTACGCGGCCCGTCGTCTGGTTGATGTTTCTTCGTTCTCAGCGACATCGGCATATTTTCGGCCGAACGACCAGTCCGGTGGCGGCCACGCCCTGCGTGGTTTCCTGTGATTCCACTCTGCTCGAGTTGAGTAGCTAAGCTAAGGAAATCGTCGTTGAAATTCACGCTGCGCTAACAATACTGACCGATTATTGGTCAAAAACATCGACATAATTATTGCACGCTCTTGAGGAGTATAGCGCTCCATTCCTTGTCCTTTTGTATACTGCAGCTGTTTAGTTCACAAATGTCAAATATGATTGACGTACGACGCCATTTGCAAATATTATACCATCTTCCGATAGGGTAATTAATTTTGCGCCACCTGTATAATATGCCTACTGACGGCTGTGGAAACAGACAAGGGATTAACGCTGGTGCATTGCCTAGAATGCTGAAAACCCAACCAAATGCTCCCTGAATTCGGTAGACTACGCATAAGTGACACAACCTCCTGCGATACTTCCTATGAGCGCTAGCTCTGTGAGTGTTAGCCCTTGGCTCACAACAATCTGCAGGTATTCGGAGCTCGTGTTGTGGGTGGGTAAAAGGAACTGGAGTAGTTAAAAATAGTCGCACATAATCTGTCGACCGGATGATGAAGTAATTAATCTAATTGTCGTATCACCTACCTTTAAATGTGAAAAAAAATAAACACAAAACAATTTAGTTTTTTATTTTCGACTTTTTTTATTTACATTTCAATTTCAATTAAAATTAGTGCAATTTCGGCTTCTTCGCAACGGATATCCATTAATCTGGCATACCATATATGTGATATAAGCCGCCAATGGACGTCTATTCGCAAAGAAATCACAAAATTTTCAAGTCATATATCCATTCTTCGTAGATTCCTTTAAAGTTTATAATGTTTTAGTACGTGTACTTTGAATTAGGTGGATTAGTATTGACATGATGAAGGCATTTGTTTTTTCAAAAATTTCAAAAATTCATCCTACAAATACTTAATAACTAATGATCTGTTAATATGGCAAGATTAATATCAAATAAAGGTGTAAGTGCTAAAAGTAATGCTATCTACGTTCTACGTGGTGTCATATTGCATTTGAATAACTCGTATCTCGGCAATTTTTCGATTTAAACCGTTGCGCCGGGTGCCGGGTGCCGGGTGGTATTAAAAAATTAAACAAAAAATAATTAAATTTATTTTTAAATAAAAAAAATAAAATAAAAATAAGTTAGATTAACTTATGAGATAATAACTAAAAATAGAAAAATTGTTTTTCATTTTTGTTAACACAGACATTGTTAGGCATATACATATATGTAAAATGTAAGGTGAAGCTGAACCTTAAGTTAAAGTAATATCAACAGTTCAAAGGTTTTTTGTTTTTTTTTTAATTTTTGTTTTGATTCTCCGATCAACACGTGGGCTTAGATGTTGGCTTGGTGCTACAGGGATTCTCTTGATCTTTGGCTGCAGTCCATTTCAATGAATCAATAAATAGTGCGATATGCGTGTGGATAAATTGTTTAGCTACATAGTAATTACGTTTAAAATTATAATGGTCTTGGGTCGTAGGGAGTGGCTTTGAAGCCCACGTAACGATTGTTCTTTCGGTGAACGAATCCATTCTCTGGTGAAGCGTTGTAATAGATCACACGACGAATGCCGAATGGATCTATGTAACCAAAGCTACCGGCTCGTTTTTGAGGATTTATATCCTCTTCTTCGTGATACTGTCGTGGGAGATAGTATCGGAAACCATTTCTGGTGACAGCAACTCCGTCGTATTCTGAATACTGATCTTCATAGCCACTGCCCAGATTGTTGTTGTAGACGAGAGGATCATTTCTACTTCTGTACGATGGTCGTCTTCTTCTCGTCGGTGGCAGTAAGTCTCCATAGGGAGTTGAATAGTCGGTGAGTGGTGTTTCTGTGGACGAAGAGTAGGAATTTATGCCGAACGGATCGTCATAGTCATTAGATGAAGCTGGTGTTGATGAACTACTTGAGTATTCAGGTGCTGGTGTCGTTGAAGCTGATGAGAATGGTGCTGGACTGGAATACCCAGCAGATGGATAGTTGTCGGTTGAATGGGAGTACTCTACTGGGGCAGCAATCGGTGGTGGAGTCGTGGATGCTACTCCAATAGGTTTAACTTTCCTAATATCTTCGTACGGTGGCTCGAATCCACTGGATGGAGGCGGAATATTTTCTGTGCTGCTACTGCCAGTTCGATAGTAGTACCCGTTTGGGATAACATTATTATCATACGGTTGTGAATGGGGACGAATAAACACTTCTGGTTGTGGATAGTGATCGTATCCCAGATACGGAGATGGAGGGATTAATGCTGCCTCAGCTGGTGAGAGATACCCTTGAGTTGGCGGTGCAGGCGTTGTGGTTGTTGTTGTTGTTGTAGTCGGAACAATATAAATAGCCTTAGGCGCCGGTGATGGGGTTGGAGGAATACCGTTGGAGACATGATCTAGTCCGGGATCCACAAGAATTCCAGATTGTGCTGGAACACCTTTAATTGATCGCATTGCGTCCTTAAAATAAAGAAAGTTCAAAGAAACTATTAGGTTTTATAAAAACTTCAGTCTCACCTCAATTCCGCGTCCTGCCCCAACATATACGGTCTTAGATTTAAGTATTCGATAGCCTTTTTTATCTGCAATGTAATCCTTCTGACGAAGATAACCAGCAGCATCAATCCAAGCGTCGGTACCTGGGTAAAAAAAGTTGTACACTTGGTTTCCAATTGGTTTTGACTGAGGGATGATTTTACCTATTACTGTTCCATCTTGCAGGCGTTTTTCTTTTCGATATTGCCCGTTATCCGTTTGAAAGCGGAAATGTCGTTCAGGTCCTTCATCCGTTTGTATGTGATACTGTCCGGTACCTGGTGTGCCCCATGATGCATCACAATAAGCTGTGATGTATGCCTGCAGTTTTAAAAGAGACAGAAGGTTAATATTTCGGTTTCAGCAATGTTAGTAAGAAAATTGATGTTCAAAGGCTGTTTTAACTGCAATCAGTTGACAGTTTTAGAACCTAGAAATAAGGAAAAGCGATAGATGATAGTCTAGATGCTAAGAAAACTGCAGCGGATCAGATTTCAGCTTATTTGCTGCGGTTTTTATATACACTTAAGCAATAGGTGTTAATCGTAGTAAATATGAAAAACGAACACGTAGATCGTAGATAGGACTCTGATAATAGATAAGAGAAATAATCGTTTTTATTTCTAAATTCGTACTTTCTGTATCATGTGGTTACCACAGCATCCGTAATGGATCTTGAGGAACTGTCTTCCAAGCTTTACCCAGTTTATCGCAAATCTCATTTCCAGTGATTATATTGTGTCCTGGGACCTAAACAACACTCAGCTTCACCTTCCTACTGCACTCAAGGAACACTAATCTTGAACATAACTTGGAGGCAGATACCTTTGCTCTTCTCACGATTCCTCAAAATATATCATGGTTCATACAAGGTCTCCTAATGAGGAGTGAAACTTAACGCTGTTGTCCTCCAAAGAGAATGAGTGTCGCATCCTATCGTAAATTGATTTTGAAACCATTCGTCTCTGGTTCAGATTCATACCGAAACCATTCTGAGGCATATGTTAAGACGATATGTTAAGACGTCAGGTATCTATGAACTTCGTTTTAAACAGAAGGTGACCCGTGATATAAGCAAAGCCAGGCGTGCTATGGAAAGCCTTCATGCAGCCGTGACAGATCAGCCAACCAACGGAATGTATATAATTGGTGTTATCGTAGCCGTGTATATCCAAATGACCCTCCTCGGTCACAAGCTCGATGTCATGCCGAAAGCTCCCTTTATTTGGGGAAACAGCAGGCAGTCGCTAGACATGATCCAAGAGACTGTACAGCTACCTCATCTGCATTAGCTTGAGTGTAGACGTTAGAGCCATTGAAAGCATTAGGAAATGAGACGGCCAAAATTTACCTTAGCGATGAAAGTAGGGCGCCACGCAGCGACCAACCGCTAATTACCCCTGCCATCGCATATTGGCCGCAGTGAGCATTTGCGATAAGGGGTCTATTCATGTACGCCGTGTTGTCTAGTCAAGTTACAACACATGCCGTAAAAAGTTGCGTTGTTAAAGCACACTTTTTGGTGAGTGTGCCGTCAATTTTAAAGCGCAGTCTCGCAAGATCTACCGCATTATTGACAGATGATGCATGAAGCAGTTTAACACACGATTCTCTTCATGTTCCACACAAATATGTCAGACTAAATTTCAGACATTTCGTCGGACATTTTTTCTTTTAACTTAGGTGGACAAATTATTGCATGACATTTCATTCTGTGAGTGTAAGTTGATTGGTAAGCAACTACATTGTTGTAGAAGAAGATTTCTTGTTCTTTTTTATGAACAGATAGCAATGTGGTGTATGAAGTTTGCCACACTTTGTAATTAATCAAACTGACAAGCGCTGTCAACAAAATTTCAGAGTTGATGTGTACAGAGATGTCTTGAATAAAAACCAGACATTTATTTCTTGAAATATTTCTTGTCTGCAAACTACCCGTCTCCACTGGATATTTTGATTTCATGAAAATTTTCTTAACATCAGCGATGCCTCGTGGAGACGCGGTGTAAAGGAAGTTAGATTGATTGGCCTAAATGCCTTTGTGAGTGTGTAGTCATATTCTCTGATTTTCGGTACAAAGCCTGCTCTTACTGGTAATCAGGGTTTGGGTAGGTACGCCTGGCTAGCAAAGAAGATTCCCTTCAGAGTTGCCAATGGCTTTCTTATACTTTTTTGTGGGTACCAGGTGGACTTCAAGCCATCAACAATAGAGTATATGATGACCTCATTCATCACCACAACCGATGACAGAAGCGAACGAGCTGGTTGTAACATGGCAGAGCTTTAGAGTGTTTTCAGTGTTTTACCCTTTTGAGGAATTTGTTTCGCAGCGTTTTAAAGAGACACTCTTCGAAATCTGAATTAGCCTCTTAAATCTTTGTTATATTTCCATCTGTAAAGATTCCAATCTGCCACATGTTTAAATGTTTTACACAGTAGAACAGACAATCTCCAAGAGTTTTCCTGGCTGGACACATCGGTTCAAAACATTAAGTGAGGACTTGCCGTGCTTTTGCGGATTCATTTTTTTCAACAAGTCTGAGACCTCGAATCCGATTGTGCATTCGATGTACGATTATCTATGGTCTAACATGGAAGAATGCGGTAGTACTGTACTTTCCATCCAGTAGCTTCATTTGAGTAATAGTTAAATAGTGTTAAGTCGACTACTTGCTGTTTCATTTTCGTAAAAAATGATGGCACAGAGCCAATATTATTGGTAACCAGATGCTAGCCCAAAAAGTATTCAGATCACTAGTGTCGTGTTGTCTTTTTGGTATCAGAGCATTCCATTAGTTCGGATACTACTTCGATCGACACATTGAAGGGAGAGGTCAGATATTCCGGGTCTTAGTGACCTCTGCTCTGAATGTTTAAGAAGTCCACATTAGCTCATACCATATAGTTCCTATAGTTCATATACACAGTTCATCCAGTACTTAATTTCATATGGAGAAGTGTGAAGAGTGATCTGGTGAAAACATTATTTCGTTGTGGAGTTATTGTTTGAGAAGCAGTGCAACCTGTCAACAATGGGAGTTACAATATTTCTGCAGATGCAATCACATAGCTCCTTCTCGCCAAAGCTCTCTTGGACTCTAAACGGGCATGTGCCCTATAAAAATTAAGTCTTCTATTGCTTTGCTATAAGTGATAACTAATAATGAGGCTAGATAAATAAGGATGACACATCGGGTTAGTGATCACTAAACCAATCAACAATAAAATTGTTAATTGGATGGAAATAATGGCTGTGGAATCAGTTCTCTAATCAAAGCCTTATCAAAGCGAATTTTTCTCTGATTTCCGCTGATTCCAGGCCTTAAGACCAGAAAGGGTCAGTGAAGCAAAGTGTCCTTGTTTTTCACTCAAATATTTGTAGTGTTATTCCCAAATGCGGCTCTAAATATCATATCATAGAGATACATATAGAGTTCCTCATTATTTCGTCGTTTTCTTCCTTAAAGTTTGCCAAAAGAAATCAAATAAAGTGCAGTCACTGAATACCATATTAAATCGTGTCCTTGCTTATAACTGAAAAGGCTTGTCTTCCAAATCTATAAACTAATGGTTTTGTGTTTATTAAGAAAATTAAAATGTATCCCATTCACGAATTAAAACTCGTTAAACGCTCCAAAATCAAAACAAAATACAAAACACAAAGTGCAAATTGTTTATTATGGGCCATTACACTTATGGAAAGAACGTGATTCGATTGAATCGTAAACACTTAGGCACTTACTTTCCTGTGGCATTAAGTGCTTTTTACAAATTTGTCTGCTTCCATATTTAAGGCGATGACATCGTAATCATATTGTTCAATTCTCGCTACCGAAGATCACAAGCACGTATCTCTAAGGTTTTTTATACCTATCACGATTGTATCAAAACTATTTGATTGCTCATTCATAAAAATCGATTTCTGTTCAATCACGACTACGCTCCCGAATGACGTGCTTGTCCTTAATACGAGTAGATCCCAACAAATTGTCTTGGCTCATTCATCTGAATAAAATGCGGCCAATAAGTTTTTTTTCTTTCTTTCAACAGCCATAAGAATTGATCTCCATAATGATTATACAATACTTAGATGTGCATCACTATATGGTAAAAAAGTAATACTGGCTTCCTTCTTTGGTTATGTTACAACTCGTATGTAGATAATTTCCTCTGTTGGTGGATACTCCATTGCATAACTCAACTGCATCTAACCCGTTTTGATTTCTACGGGCCTGCTCCCACTAAACATCTCTGATTTGTTACATCAATCTTGACTCAAGGTCAAGTGTGCTAACCACACTGTCTGAAACGGACGGCCAACCATCAACAAAAAGCCTCACTACACATGATCAGCCGTCAAAATTGATGTGAGATTTTGAGGGTCGTTGAACTTGGTTTCTCGGTATTTGTACGAATATTCGTACCATGCCGATTATAAATCCATCATGTGGATTTCGTATTGATTCGGTGTAATAAGAAATGATTTTATTGGTTGAAATAACTATTGTACTCGAATATATCATTTCAGTGTCAAGGGGTTAACTGCCTTGACACTGAGTACTGTCTTGAGTTGAGCGATTACGACAAATCGTCATGTGCTGGATGGAACAAGTCATACAACTTTCTATGATTAATGCATCTGCGATTCATGTGCGAGTGATCTTCTGCCACTAGAGATGCAGATGCAGCCTTCAGAGCTACCTCCCTCACTACCTCACAACTGGATTTGGGGCCTTATAACACTCGAAACGGCTTATGAATTAAAAAAAAAATTAATAAAAAATTAAAACAACATGCGAGTCATGCCAATCGAATGTGAATTGCTGTTGAATCGTGAAAGTGTATTTATCTATGAAAAGCAGATTCGAAATGCTACAAGTCTAATTGACATAACCTCTAAATAAATTTGTGGCGGTATCGTTCCCGTTCGCTTGTATTTATTTTATTTAAGTTGAAAGAAAGAGAGAGAGGGATACCAAAAAAAAAAAGGAAAAACGAAAGTGAATTAATGGGATCGCAATGAATTTGCATTTGTTTGAAATAATGCGATCGCACTTGAGCGTTATTGATGTGGGAAGTGTGAGTAGCGCCCCGGGCACATGTTGCTTGTTTTCAAGCTCAAGCAATTCAATTTTTGTTGCATGTGATAATTGCAAGCTCTCTGGCACTGGTGGCATAGTCTTACAATTTTTTTGTTTGCTTGAAAAAATTTACATAAAGAAAGAAAAAATATATCAAATGACAACATATGCAAATGCGCGTTAGTTTCTTAATTAAGTGCAAACATGGGATTAATGAGAGAAAAGGCGCTAACAAGACATCTGATGCGCAAGCATTTACATATTTTCATTGTCAGTAGCGGCGGAATAGGAGTACTCTCAAGCGCTAAGTAAAACACTTTTCAAATCTCTTCTTATCTCTTTTCAATTGTGAATACTATCTCATCCTGTTTTTACATAAGCCCTCTGACTGTGGTTGTATATTAATTATGTGGTAAAGTATATTAATTAAGTTTTGGTAGAGAGGAGTCTTATTCTCAGTCAAACGGACTTATCAATATATCAATATGAGTACATTGTTTCATTTAGCATTTTCGGGTTTGAGAAGTCAGCATTAATCGTTCGAATATATTTTGGTGGTTCTTCCTGTCGAAAACGCAGATATATAATCTCCATAAGCAACTAAAGATAAAATAATTTGTTTTACAAGTATAACAGGAAGTACTCGTACAGCATCGTACTACCATCAAAATTACGACACAAGGACTACTCCAGAAGTTTTTAGGTTGTCATACAGTTCTTATGCGATGCTTTCTCCTATATATCCCAGAATTTGACTATACCTATTCAATTCAAATCCACATCTCCACCTTTACCACCTTTTCGGCGGGCAAGTAGCCTCCGAAAGTGAAATCTTCTGCTTATGAAATCTCTCATACCAAACAATAATAGGTCCACATTCACTCCGGTCAAAATGACAAGGCATATAACATAGGCTAGTCCTAACCACCCAGACTTTCGCTTCAACATTTTTTTTGTACAATCCTGCCAACCTCTCCAAAATATTTTTCGTTAAATAATATATAAGTTAAAGCTTTTCGTCTTTAGTAAAGTGTATACTATTTGTTTTAAACTCTGTCTACAAGGCGCTATAGTTTGGGGTGGACATATGCCTCAATTAAGACGCCTCTTAAGCCAGCCCTATTGTTTGGTTAAGGGTCCTTTGCAATTGCGCGAATGGCTGCGTTTTCCCTCGATGATTGATTCTAAGACTTTCCGAGCTAGAGCGCTGATATCTATCTGCTCCACATCGACCTCTACATCTAAGCTGGAGAATTCTGACTCTTTTAACTAGGTCCAGTAATGTACAATTCTTGGATATATTTCCTCTTCCACTCCCCGTTAATGCAGACAGGCCTATAGAACGTTTCAAACCACCAAGCAAAGCATAATTGTTTTTTTTTAGAAAGTCTATGCCTCTGCGTCATGGAAGAGGGCTGGGATGAAAGCTTTTAGGCAATCTTGACGAGACTGACATCTCTATAGCTGTCGCAGACAACACGGTGTCTTTTCTTAAGAATCGGGCCTACAATACCATAGCCCCATTTGTCTGGCATGTGCATTCTCTTCACAAGATCATCTCTTGGCGCCTCTGCAGGTAGACCGTCAATACTGGCGACCTTGTTGGACTATGGATATGGCTGCCTTTATTTCGTCGAGCTCAGGTTTAATGGTTCGTTTTTGTCTGACAGCGATGTATTGATCGTCACCGCCGGTTAAAAATCTGCGGATATAGTTCTTCTGTATCTTTCCCACTGGATTTCATTGCTCATCCTTGCAGGCTTGCGTTTGTACTTTGTTTGGCCTGTCATGTTTTTTTCCCCTGCTAAATATAATTTCTATTTATAGTTCTATTTAGTTCTCATTTGAATTTCATTGCTTTATATGCTTTTTGTTTCTCTGCATGCGCCAGCCGGCGTTGATCGTCAAACCACGAGCCTGAAGCATAATAAGCATCATCTCCGGTAAATTGTTGGCAGCTTTGCCACTGGATCGCGGTACAAGATGCTGACGATTCAGGGTGTCTAGCGAGATTAAGGGAAATTTGATTGACAAAGGCCTTGAAGACTTCTTGCGATTGTAGCGTTCCAATGTCAAATATCCTTACAATATCCGCATTCGTATCTTGAGCCTACTCAACGTTCGGGCATCAATATTAGAGAGGTGACTCGTATCTTGCGTGGCAATGTAATGTAATGTAATCAATTTGGTTGGTGGTAGATTAATCAGTAGACTGCCAGGTCACCGTATGAATGTCGAGATGTGGAAACCTCGACGTAGCTACGATGGCATTTCATCTCGAAGCCAATTTAATTTAACATGTCTGGATCAACCCCGGTGGACTTTATTCAATTTAATCTAAACTGGTGTATAAAGTGAATATCGGCGGATTCGCGACGTTTTTCCAGAGATAGAAGACTCAGCAATTTGAGTTGGTCATCATACGGCGGCAGGTTGTAGTGTCCAGCCCATGGGAGCCTGAGCAGAACGAATCGTAGGAACCTGCGTTGGATAGCTTCGATACGTATAATATGGTTTTCATAGTAAGGGAACCATACCTGGCTAGTCTATTCGAGAAGTAGTCTAACAAATCTGATGTACAGGGATTTTGTGATGTAAGGGTCAGAAAACTCTATGGACCATCGTTAACAAAACCAAATGCGGAGTTATGGAATCAATGTGGGTAAGAAAATTAAGTTCAGTATTAAGTTTTGCATTGAAGTGGCCGAACCTACAGATAGTGTGGATATATACATAGTAAGTTCGGTCAGGGAGTGCTGAACGCTTCCGGGAGTATGAGATGGATTCGTATTTCTTTATGTTGAACTCGGGGAAGATTTTGTGGCACCAAATGGCACCATGTAATCGATTGAGATCGTGCTGTAGAGGTTGAGAACCATAGAAACTGGAGATTTGTCTATAGATTCTCATATCACCGGTATTATGTAGATAGAAATTGGAGCATGTGAGTTATTTATAAAATTTACATCATTAATATCCGACATGAAATTTGATGGACCAAGGTGACTACCTTGTGGAACACCCGAAAAGGCTTTAATTGGTTCAGACAAATGAGAACGAAAATTTCCCAGGTAATAGCGTTTTTCCAAGTAGGATACGAACGAAGAAATCAACCCAGGTTGAACACCGAGTGCATTGAGTTTGAAAATAATTAACTTATGTGCGATTTGATCAAGTCAGTGGCAATCACATCCACTTCTCTCCATTGCTCTAGGGCACACAATGTAAATATTGTACTAGAAACGAACACAATAAAGTTGGTAATGGTTGATCTGCCTTTAAGAAATCCATGTTGATTTGGTGTAAAGAAAGAACGTGGATCTTGGGGATGCGGGATAACTTAGGAATAGGTCGGTAGTTAGTAATATCCTGGTTGAGCACTATTTTATGAATAGGGGTTATATAAGCACTTTTTCAGAGGCGAGGAAAAACCGAGTGCGAGATTGAAAGTCTGAAGATACTTACGAGCGGTTGAATAAGATTATTGGCAAATTTCTTCAGCACGATTGCGAGCAAACCATCGGGACCAGGAGAGAAATTATGAGAGAAAAAATGTTATACCAAGGAGGATTTCTCTATCATTGGTTAGACCTTTTCGTAGAAGATTTCAACGATCGAATCAACAGAGGTGTTATTACCACTAAAGTCAACACTGTTGAGAAGATTGTTGAGTTTAGTGTAATTTGTTTTACGGAAGTTGAAGTGGAAGGCAGTTTCTAAGGGGGTAGTAGAATTGCTGATGGCATATGAGAAAATAGCAAGCAGGATAATAAGCCTAAATTCGTTGCCGGACGTGGTGTCGTACATGCTATATTTACTAAAAATATCCCCCCTACCTAGCTTTGTGCTGAAATTACGTATATGTGCAATTATATGGGAAGATGGTATAATTTTTGCAAATGGCGTCGTACGTCAATCATATTTGACATTTGTGAACTAGACAGCTGCAGTATACAAATAGACAAGCAATGGAGCGCTGTACTCCATAAGAGCGTGGAATAATTGTGTCGATGTTTTTGACCAATAATCGGTCGGTGGTGTTAGCGCTGCGTGAATTTCGACGTCGATTTCCTAATCGTGTAGCGCCAACTGGGCAAACATTCCGGCGCTTAGCTACTCGACTCGAACAGAGTGGAACCACAGAAGACTATGCAGGGCGTAGCCGACACCGGACTGGTCGTTCGGCAGAGAATATCGCGGCTGTGGCTGCCGATGTCGCTGAGAATGAAAAAACATCAACCAGACGACGGGCCACGCAATTGGACATCACCAGACGGACCCTACCACGAATTTTAGTGGAAGACTTACACCTGTTCCCGTACAAAGTGCAAACAGTGCATCAGTTAATGCCTCCTAACCGTCAGTAGCGTGTGAATTACTGTAAAGCCATCCTCAATCTCAACAACGAAGAGGACGGATTTGTGTCGAAAATCATCATGAGCGACGAGGCGCATTTCCACTTAAATGGTTACGTCCATAAGCAAAATCTTTGTTTCTGAGGCACTGAAAATCCGCGTGTGATGCACGAAGAGCCATTACATCCACTCAAAGCAACTGTGTAGGGCGGCGTTCACGCGGGAGAAGTGATTGGGCCGTATTTTTTTTTGAGAACGCTATCAGCAATACGGTCACTGTTACTGGCGAACGCTACAGGGCCATGATAAACGACTTCTTACTGCCAGAATCGGATGAGATCATGTGGTTTCAACAATAAGGTGCAACCGCATACCCAGCACGATCTACAATGGATATTGTGAAGGAAGCGTTGCCTGGTCGCGTAATCTCCTGTTTTGCCAATTTAGCATGGCCAGCAAGATCGCCTGACTTAACCATCCCGGAATTCTTTCTTTGGGGCTACTTAAAGTCGTGGGGTTATGCCAACAAGCCTCAGACAATCGGAGCCCTTAAGGAGAATATTCGACGGGAATGCGAACAGTTATCACCGGAAATATTGCAGAAAGTCATGGAAAATGCAATAAAACGGGCACTAATGTGTACCAACACTGGCGGCAACCGCTTGACGGATATCATCTTTTCTTTTCCACTTACCAGAAACAATTGTAAAGGTTCAAATAAAGATTTCCATCACTCAAAATCATGTTTTTTTATTTAGTATATACTAATATATGTATATATTTCTTAAATGCTAACCTAAACCTATGTAAGCTGGCCATCGCTATTCACAGAGAAAACAGATTGGTCAGCTCTGCCTCATTAGTGAGGCTGGTCCGTAATTGACGGAAACGACGACGAAATATCTTCTCCATCATTCAACCACCAGAAATGCTGATGCTGCCGAACGACATCCCTCTTATCGTGATTCCCCACCGCCCTACTGAATCTGAGGCGATCCACACTGCCGTGTGCGACGTCTCTGTTGTAGTTGAGTCGCCTGTCCCCAGCTGTGCGAGCGACATGGAAGATTAATGGGACCGCTGATATATCCTGGATCAACCCTTTCTGATCAAGGTAGAGGAATGCTTCCGGTGGAACCAAGCCGTCAGAGCGCACACTCTCGTGGTAAAGGTAATTGGGATAGAAAGACCCAGATATCAGGTTATTCGCCGAGGTCATTGCTCTTGCAATGTGCCTTCGAGTCAGCTTAATTACGAAGTTGTCCACTCGTATTAGGTTCGCCCTGTTGTAAAGGACCTCATTAGAATAACATTTTTTGTACTCCGACTCTGGTGTTCTGTACTTGCGAAGGCAAGTCCTCTCAAACACCCGAATCTTTTCCATTAAGCTTGCTCGTATATTGAACCACACGGGACAACCAAATACCAGCATGGGCCTGGTAAGGCCTTTTGCTCTGGCCAGAGCAGCATCTACATTTTTGCCAAAATACAGAAACTGATCTAGCCAGATTCCAAGGTATCTGACTACATTTCGACAGGCAAGAGGCCGCCCGTGTTGTCCAATGATAGAGAACTTACGCCAATTTTTTCTGGTATCCCTAGAGGCTCCAGACAACGGCGTCCTAAAGAGAATGGTTTCCGACTTCTGAAAGTTGATTTTCAACTTCCAGTCATCGCAAAATCGTCTTATCTTATCGAAGTCACTCTGCAAGAGAGTATTAATAAGCTCGATTTTTGGACCTGACCTGTACGCTACCAAATCGTCTGCGTACGCAATAGTATGGGGAAGTGAGCCTATCAAGTCGCTTGTATAAATGTTAAAGAGGAGCGGCGAATTGACCGTGCCTTGCTGAAGACCATTTTTAATTTGAAATATTCCAACAGAAGTCACATCACCATTCTTCACGATGAACTGTCTGTTAGTTAGCATATTATAAAGAATGTACAAGAGTGGTTTACTGATCCCCAGCCTAGTCAGCTTATAGAAAAGACCCTCTAACCATACGGTGTCGAAAGCCTTCTCCAAGTCAACAAGGCAGGCACCAGTACATTGTTTTTCGCCTTTATTCCATTTGATATCGGACACCAGTTTAGACGCGGCATGTGAGATATCATGTCCCGCCTTAAAACCGAATTGATTATCCGGAACTATATGTTTGTCCTCAACCCAACTAGTCAGAGCTCTATTGATTACCTTTTCAAACACCCTACTGATATTCGGAAGGAGACTTATCGACCGGAGATTCGCCGGATTGGATATACCCTTTCCCTTTTTGGGGATAGGTTGAACCACCGCCGTTTTCCAATGCGCTGAATAATGTGCATTATTCATTGCATTATTAAACAAGGTGGTGTAAATGTCCACCGCTTCTAGAGGAAGATGTCGAAGCTCGGTGTTCTGAATACCATCGGTCCCCACTGATTTCTTAACTCTGATTGTGTCGAAGATCTCATGGAGTCCTTTCTTCGAAATGAGCTGTGGTAGGTCACCCTCTCTGGCAATGACATTATTTGCCATATTTTCGTCGCTAAACCGGGTGAAACCAGAGCCGTTGGATCGCCAATTCTCTATTTCATTTCGAATCTAGCAGTTGTCCACCAAGACGCGATTGTCCAGGTCATAATTAGGGCCAATGATATCAATAGCCTTGTATACTTCCTGAATAGTCGCCCCTATGGTCTCAGTCTTCTCCTGCGGATCGTCGATCACAAAGAAGTCGTCATCATCAGCGGCGTCATTTGGATCGATACCTGGTATTGTCAGTAACCGTTCGTTGTTTGTTGTCCGGTCTATTTTAAGACACTGAAGGTCGTTTTGATTTTTTCTCCGAAATAGTTTATTTATTTGTGGAAACATATTCGGGTTGCTGGTGTTTACAGCCCGAACCTTTTTGTTCCAATATGAAATTCTGTAATTCTCTTTTATTAACGTTTGAAGATTTTTAATTGACGACTTCAGTGTCCTAATCTCCGCTTCTTGTCTGTCAGTTAACTGTCTGTACAAGTTTTTAAGTCTTGACAGAAGCCTACTTTTCTGTCGGTGCAGTGCGTCAATAGTGGGATTGCGGAACAGGTCTTCGTTAGTTGTACGTCGATACCGCGGTATTGTAGTGTCCATAGTTTGTTTAATTGTCTCGTCCATTTGTTTTAGGTAATTGTCGATCTCCTCGTTTGACAAATTCCTATTGGACGGTGGGTGGAGCGTGTTCGAGGAGAGCGCTCTTGTCAAAGTTGCGGAGAAGCGTGTCCATCGAGTCTTGTTGTAAGAATATCTTTGGACAAACTCCTCCAATTCCGCAATTTCGTTCGGAACTGTAATTTTGGTGCTAAAACCGCAATGGTCGCTGTCATACACGAATGTGCGCAGACAGTTTAATGTTTGTAAATTTGTACCTGTCAGTCGTATACGTTCGTCGTACAGCAGTAGATCCAAATAATACCCGCCTCTGGGAAATGACGGGTTATCCGTCGCTTTAAGACCGAGTCTGTACATGACATCGTGCTGACCCCACCAATCGAGTAGTAGGTTCCTTTTAGTATTTGGCAAATTATTTCCCCAATCTCTGTGTCCAGCGTTGAAATCTCCGCCGATTATAAAATAATTCTCCCCCGATTCCAGCCTCAGAAGTCGAAAAAGCGTGTCGAGCTCTGTAATGGATAGGGTGGATTGTAAAGCCTCTGATGCATAAACAGAGGCCAAGTACAGCCGCTTTCCACTGCGGAGCGGGATGTAAACGACGACTGCCTCCAACACCCGGAACCTGCGCAATACTCCCTTGTACACTCTGTGAAATTTTATACCTTCCTTTATGAAGATCGCGACACCGCCTCCACGTTTGGATCTGGGCCGGTTTCTTCTTCTAACAATATAATTATTGTACTCTAGCTTGGTTTCGCTAGCGAAAAGCACATCAGGAGTTTGGTCTTGTAGCAATTTAAACATCGCGGCTCTTCGTTCAATCCTAATCAGTGAATTAACTTTCAACGCAAGGACTTTCAAAGTTTGCTCCTCCATGTGCGTACCCATTACCACATGTGTTGCGTTAGGCCCGGCAGCAGCGCATAGATCTGGTCCACCCGCTTGGCTGTTCTTGAACCTGCTTTTGCAGCTGAGCCATCTGCCCTTGGATTGCGAGCAAGATGGCTAGCATGTTAGGTGCAGCTTCCGTTGTTCTCGGCATTGGCGTCGCGTAAACAACAGTCGCTTGCTGTACCGTAGCCCCCTACCAGACGCCATTTGGGCGTAGGAAATTTGGGACGTGACTGCTGGTGAACGTTTGACCTCCACCTTCTGCTGCCGAGCCAGTTTTGCTTTTTAATGTCAGCGAACTTAGGACAACCCCGATAGTTTGCGGTGTGTCCCACGTTCCCACATAATACGCACGAGAGCTGCGTCCTATCGGATGCTCCGTCCCTACCCAGAGCACACTCCTCGGAACTGTGGTTCTTTGCGCACTTCACGCATCGAGGCTGCATTTGGCAGTTCGACGCGGCGTGCCCGAACCTCTGGCAGCGAACGCATTGTATAACGCCTTCGCTCCTGTTTAATTTTTCCCAGTGAATCACCTGGTAGTCTAGGACATTGATTCTCCTTAGACTATCCAGACGACTTTCGGGACTGAGCTGCACCAGGAAGAACGGCAGACTCCGTTTCTCCCGCCTGGCTCTAGCTGTGTTAAATGGCTTTACCCCTACAAACTTGAGTCCTTCGCACTCCTTCTTTTTGAGCAGTACCAGGATCTCCTCAGGATCAGTAGATGATTCCAACCCCTTCAGCAGCATCGATTGCCGCTTTTCACACTTCGGTGTGAATGAGTAGTGCTCCGTTGTCGTTTCCTTTAAGAGCTGTATTACAGTGGATGGCATGGCGATCGTTCCCCAATCTCATAATTTTAAAATTATTACCAATGACCAACTTACACAGGTCCTTGGTTGCATTTACCTCTAATTTGTAGGTGTTGATAGGAGGCACCTTCTCCTTCTCCTTCTTCTACCTCTGCTGCTGCTGCTGCTGCTGCTGTTGTTGTTGTTGTTGTTGTTATTGTTGTTGTTGTTGTTGTTTTTGCTGATGCCGTTGTTGTGGCTGCTCTTGTTGTTGTTGCTGGTGTTTTTTACGGTTGGTGTTGTTGTTGGCTCTGCTTTGGAGCAAGCAGCGTCTGCTGTTGTTGCTGGGATTGTTCTTCCTCTTCCCTCTTAATTCTTACCATTCGCCTTTCTTTGGTGGCAAGTACCCTTTCTTGTAGCATTTTGATGCTGTTATTTATGGCCCTCATCTCTTCCTCTTTCTTCTGATTCGCTCGGTACCAATGAAGCAAAGCTGTTCCCTTCCCTCGTTCTGCCAAGCAGTTTTACAGAGGAAGTTGGTAGGGAGGGACGTTGGATCTAAGTTGGAAGTTGTCTTTAGCTTCCTCCTTCTCTTAGCTGTTGGTGTTTGACTTGAACTGCTTGAAGCCTCACCTGATAATTCAGCAGGTCCCGCTACTGGCACCGCTCTCCACAATCCATCACGTGCTGTTTAGTACAACACTTAGTAACACTTTAAATGATTTTTATTATATTTTCTTATTTTGAATAAAAATGAAAAAAAAGTGTCTGCACGACCCGGGGTCGAACTTTGCTGTCTCAAGCGAACACACTATCACTTAACTAATTGGAGCCTAAATCCAATTCGTCAAATGTCTTAATTAAGGGAATCACTTCTCACATTCTAGCCGAACACGTTTAAACTCCGCGGAGGTCTATTAACGACTCCAACTAACTTGCACTTTCTCTGTAAGTGTCCCGGTAGTGCTCCCAAATACGGAAGCAGTTAATTGATCCTGTTGTGTTGGGTTTTGGTTCTGTAGGCACTTGATCACATTCTATAAAAAAAACTTAGAATCTATATTCAAGGAAATACATATATAAGGAGCGCTAGGGACAGTTCTTTATCTAAGCACTCTGTTTCGACAGAATAAAAAAAAAATGGTTACTAAGACCTATATGTGTGGTATAAGCTTTTATTTCGCTTGTATTTCCATTCTCTTTACAACCGGCTTATGGGTGCATGCCTTAATTTAGAAGATCATCTAAAGCAAGTCTAAGGACAACCACTAACGAAAAAGAAGTCCTTACTCGGAATAACGTGTTACAACCGTTACCTACTGCTTCCAGCTCACTTAAAACTTTTCAGTTTGATATATTGTATCTACGAGTATAGTGTGGATTCAATATTCATTCATTCTCATCGACAGCCTCATACGGATGCACGAGTACGTACATACTTTTTCTGTAAAAAAAAAAGAAACTGCCTGCAGCCATCAGCTATGGCTAAGACAAGAGTCAAGATCTAAGACCAATGTACAAAGTTGGAAATTTTTATGTTATGCCAACTGCGAGTTGGCAGTGATTAATGACCAAACTAGTCTGCCAAATTGGGAAGTCATATACTAAACGTAGTCTAATTAGTTGTTCATACTTAAATAAATCGGTGGGTGTGCTTGGGCCGGATATTATTGTGTGGAAATACCAAAGTGAATGTTGTGAAATGAAAAGTTTAAATAAATTCATTGGCAACTTTATTATTTCTTAACATGAAAAATATTAAAGATTTCTTGTGTTAAATGAACGCGCCCTCAAAATAGCAGAATGAACACAACGGAAGGAAGAAACCATTGATTTTTTTCAAACCGTCGTTTTTTTTTTTAGATTGAAATGACCAGAAAAAATATTCAAATGACTGGCAGAGAATCTATATTTACGTCAAAAAAGATTCTATTTACTCTTGTGGGCATATAAAGGCAAAACTTCTTGAAAATAATCCAATACTTGTCACGTAACCCGTCGTGACGAGATTTACGATGAAATTGATGTTGGGGCTGAATGCAGTTGTTTTTTACTATTGCAATAGTTTATTTTTCGTTTATCAGTTTTTCTTCTTTTTTTTTTAGATTCGAGTTAATACATTTCTTGTCACTTTGTCTGGCATTCGATGCGAGAGGTGCAGTGCAATTTTGGGAGCAGTTGATCAAGTTATTCACAGGTTTTGGGGCAACTGTAACAGCTGATTGAATATTTAACAATTCTTGGTGAAATGCAGATCGGAGACGTACCTTGACTACATACGAATCGATTTGTCTGAAATGTGAATCACGATTTTGGTCTTATGGGTGTTGTGAGGTATTGCTGATAATAAAAATGTGAGAAATAGAGGAACACAAAATACACTTGTTTTATTGTACTCAAAAACTGTTAGACACATGCATAGAAATGATGATCGTATTTGGAAAATATGGGTAAAGAATTATTTTGACTACGATGCGACTACACAATGACCAGTTTTGTAGTTTATGTATAATAATAAATATTGCTTTAGCTGCCTTTTACTTTACTATCACAAAAACTACTAAACTATAACAGCAGATTTCGGTTAGATTCCAGCAGATTCCACTCCGCAGCGGCCAAACATATATAAGTGACATTAAATAGCATGTCAACCACAAATATTTACCAAATTAATTTACCAAATTCTGAGAACTCGAGCTCTCCGAGGAGCACACTTCAGTTTGGATCATGCTCAAGTTAGAACGTAATGCTCTTAGTTCCAGTGAAAAGGATTCGGATTTTGTTTTAGTTATGAAACACGGTTTCTAATGCGTTGTTATCCTTTCAGCTGATGCAGTTATTGTTAAATAGGATTTCCAATTCGGCAGGGTGAATACCAATAGGCCAGTACTAAGTGTCGCCGTTTCGTATTGTATGTGAGCCATATTTTCCTAGCTATGATAGACTTCACTAGTATTTTACGCCTGCTATTGAGAGAATATGTTAGAAGATCTTGCCCTTTACGATACCAAAACTTTGGGAAGAATGACGAACGGATTCTGGTCGGTTTGTCAGCGCCGTCATTCCATGGCCACGAAGACAAAGGAGAGTGATAGTGGACTTGCTGTTAGTTCAAATGGGCTACTTTCATTGCCCTACTAATTAATAAGGCATTTATTGAACTGAGATATCTGAAACGACGGTAAATTGGTCTAAGACTGATGAGGTTACACGTTTTTTAAATACTTTGTATTTCTAACTAAAGTACAATGATCTAGACAGGAAGACGGTAAGAGTAAGAAACATTCATTTGACACTTGATTACCTAACACCCCAGCTTGAAGCCGTCGATATACTGCACGTATATTCAGGGACATGCTATGGCAGTATGGTTTTTATGCAATTGTCGAACTCTCGGAATCTAACTCTACTACAGATAATGATATGTCTGATACATAGGTCAAGAAAAAGAAGGTGAAGAAGTCAATTTCATAGATCCAATGTTGCCGAGACCAGCCGTTCACTGAATTCTGTGCTTAATTTGGTGATATACTCGTAGTATGCACTGCTTACAGTGGGCCAACATAAATGGTATAATAGAGGTTTTTTGAAAAAGCAATCTCTAGCCCTAGTGGATCGTTTAGCTGCGAACGCAAATTCACAATATTTGGTATAACATCTTCCACAATATTAATAAGTAATGAGATCTTCCGGGAAGCAATGATGTTCTATAAATCGCCTTAGATTTAAGACAAGACAGTATTAAAAGAAGGTACTATGTAGCAACTTTCTTTCCCTCTTATATGCACTGCCGCTTCATAGGTGAGTTATTTCCCTACATGCGCTTGTCTGCTGTCTGCATTCATCAAACCATAGATTTCGTGTTTTGAATTACCGTGCGCTGAAGAGGTTAAAGTAGGAAGGAACCGATGTACGTTGGTTTTAAATGTCTGAAAGCTACAATGAGTAGAAAATAGGGAGATCGGCAGTGCGTTCCATAAGTGAGTTGCACGGTTTAGGAACAATTCACGATATTTCAGAATACTTAAGTGTATACTGGTGAGCATTCATAGCTAGACGAGTGTTACAGTTGAAGATTTGAAGAGGCGGAATGTTACTGGCGATTTCTATGGAGGTTGTGTTGCGCAAATTGTAGTAATATTTCGTCTCGCGCCAAAGTCAATTAGCCTTAGCCAATTTGCAATTAGCCTTAGCCAATATAAGCTGTTTTCCGCTTGTGCTTCTATTTGCTATTTTTTAATTTTGGCTATAAGATTTACTAAAATATAAGGTCATACTTCTGGCACTGCTACTTTGTTATGTAGAACATTGTTTCCTAGAAATACTCAGGGTGGTGAACGTTTTCCTGATTCGGATTGTTACTATGCGTTCATTCGCATGCCTAAGCCGAAAACTGGCTTTGGTTTACCGATTCCAAAAATTTCGCACCGAAATGTGGTGCCGTGACATAACGCCAATTTTAAAAGAGGTGCCTGCCTGATAGTTGTTGACATACCCTTAGCTTAGCGATCACCTACATGTGAGTCTGAAGGCCATCCGATGTATAAGTACAACTGTCAGGCAGGCGCCTATTCGCACATAACACTGTTATTCTTATCTCAATTTTAGCGTTGAACGAACGTATTTGTCTCAAAATAATTTGGCCTTATGTCGCTCGGCGCATGTCACGGCACCCCGAAATATACGCTGGTTTTGTTCTCTGCAGCAGTCACAGTAGTATTTTATTACTGTTTTTCATCCTTCTTTTCATCTATCCGGCTCATCCCGCCGCATAACTTCTAGGGCGATTACACAAGCTTGTTGTTCGACTGCACTTGGCCTGTTCAAGGTTTGAACATTCCAATTACAGATCCGAATGTCGCTGTTCTTTTTCGTTTTGCAGTGAGTACGTTCTCATACGAATAGTGGTTGGTTTGCAATAGTAGAGTTCTTACGTGGTCAGGTAGGATCCCACGCACATCCCCAACCTGGAAAGATAGGATTTTTCTGAGGGACCAGATATTTTGGAGTCAATAACCTGCTTCGGGAACGTGAGAGCCGTCCTGATCCAATGCGGACCAAAAAGATGATCCACCACCATCTCTATTTCAACACGCTGAGTGGCCCCAATTCCAAATACGTTGAAGTAGCTCTTATAAGTAGGCTTCCTTGCTGATGCCAACTTTGGTTAAGTCATTTCTAACAGGAGATTGTAGAGTTGCTATTTTCTCCTGCTCACACTTTTAATTTCGGCAAGTCAAGTCTGGCTGGATGAGTATATTATAGAAGTTAGTGAAGGCTGTTTAATTATCCGAAAATATTAGTTAAGATTTCTCCTCCGTAATTTATATCCGTCCAAAAAAGAAAAGGCGAGAAGCAAAAAGTCTTATTGAACTTGTTGGATAACTGTCAAGTTAAAATACGAAAGTCACTATAACTTGTCAGCTTAATTGCAATGTTTACAACCTTGCAGTTGAATTCGAAACTTCCCAATCAACTGTCATTGCATTTGGTACCAATTCCGTTTGCCAGATCTCTACTACTTCACATAGCCTTGTTACAAATCTAACTGAACATGCCAGTTAGCGAAATACAAAATGCCAGCCACTTCCACGCTTTACGACTCTTCCGCTCAAGGCTAACCTACCTTCCCACCAAATATCTCACCAATTCCAGCAAATATTTCCCACAAATAAATCGCCACGTCTAGCTGCCGGTGAGCTAATTCGAATAACCACATAAATTTGGCTCATGCCAACATGAGTAAAACAACAGCTCATCAGCTTTCCATCAAGTCGGTGTTGATTAATTTTTTCTATTTACGAGCACAATATTTTTTTTCATGTTCAGCCTTACTTATTTCGTGCTGCAATAATTATGTATACCAACAAATACATGTGTAAAACACTACCCCTTACATGTACTTCATTCACAAAAGGACAGGTTTTCTTGGTAGCTGGTCGCACTCATACAATGTTTATTATTTACTACTTGGCTGAATGAAAACATCCGGAGATTGGTGATCAAAATCATAACAACGACCGACGACGATGACGACGACGAGGTGACGGACCAGTTTCAGTTGTTGCCGACAAAATGCATTGCATCAGTTCGAGAGTGAAAGTTTCTCTTCTCTGTTATGCAGTTTACAGAAAAAGATAAATCGATTTAGGTTAGACCAGATTGCAAGCCATCAAAATAAGGCTATTACCTGTTTGGCTGGTCCTTTTTAAATTAAACTCGATTGGCCGCACTGTTACTCATTCACAACAGTGGTCATTTGCAGTGGTTGCCTTCAGAACGAACGAACAAAACTTTTGCTTTCATTACATTGCGCTAATTGGACATAACCCATTAAGTAATGATTTGCGCAAAAATGCGTTTTTACTTTCCGTCAAAATATTTCAGTACTTTCGATTTTACCAGTTCAGCCTCGACGCTGTGGTCACGCACTTGATTGTTTCCATCAAATCAAAACCATAATGCGGAGGTATTCGTCTCGGGAAATCCATAAAAAAATACAATTATGACTCCCAAGGCGCCGAACGTACGTCAGTTGGACTAAACGAAATTAATCATACAAATGTGCGACTACTCAAGGCAGGGCTACGATAAAGCCTTAGAATGCATTGTATTCGTATCGATGCAGTTTTGTATGCATAACGTGACTGAATATCTATCAGAATGCTACATATTTTCTAAGGTGAGGTATAATTACTCGTGAGAGCTAAAAAAAAAAAATATCCCCTGAGTGTCTGGATGTGTCAGATACAAACTTTGACAGTTGGTGAATATTAATCTAAAGAATGACATTGTGCGTGTGACGAGCGTCTACTGTTCAGTGCCGAGTGCCGAATGACACTTGGATATGGCGCGCTGATTGTCTGAATTTGTCCACCGGAAATGATTGGTTCGTGTAATTTGCAGAACGCATACACAGACGCGACCTTCAGGGACCATAAATTGTCGTCTTCATTGATAGCCGGTGATTATTTTAATTTCTTCCTTTATACTTCCAATTAGGCGGCAAGCGTTTGGTTCGATATGATATGTGCCTGGGACATTTGCATATTATATCGTACCGCTGCATACAGAGACTTGACGCTTTTCAAGGTAAACTTGTCAAAAGGGACTGTCACTTAGTGCAACTAGAATAGAGAAACACTGGCGACAGAGGCTTATTTGGGTTTAAGCGCAGTTGTCGATGTCATTTAGTTAACGATGCGCGATGACACCGACAGCCTACAAAGTACGGACTGACAATAAAGTCTTGTGTCAGTTAATAGGGAAGTTTTCAAGGAGAGTTCGTTCGACTTGTCAGAAAACGAGTTGCGATACGAATGGTCTGGCCTGTCACTTGCGCTGAATTGACGTTTCAAAAGCATTTCGGCTCGAGGGCGCATTCAAGCAAATAACTTCTTAAAAAAAAAAGATTACGTAATGAGCATTAGTTTTAATTTTCTTGGTCTGCTTTTCTATTTTTTTCTTTTTTTTGGATTTCAACAAATTTCCATCACCTGGGGCTATAAAATTCTTCTTAGATCGACCTCGATTAAAGCAGCTGGTATCATGGTTTCGAACGAGTACGCATAAACAAATAAAAAAAAATGGTGTGATGCCGAAAGTTATCTGGTGAGCCAGTTACAAATTGCAACACCAGACCAGTTGTCCAGTGAAATGAGAGTAAGGTTTTTGCAAAAATGAAAAAATGTTGCTTAGAGCTTGCGAAAAAATCTCCATGCACGACAAATTAATTTTTATGACTTTTTTACGATCCTTGTCGTGCCATTTAGCTCTATCGTCTGTCTATAAGAACTGTAGAATGATGTAATAAAATTGTTTAAGATTTTTATGCGGTATAGTACCTTTACGATGTGAATATAAAGTAAGAAGTAGACTCATCGCGAAGTTAGTTGGATGTGGGTGAAATATTTACGATACTAGAGATAAGATCGACCACTTAGTAAAAAATCATTTGGAAGGAGCTGGCATTTAAAGAACATATAGTAAGTGAATTATGAGTAGTTATGACCGAAGCAGGTTAAGGAAACAAAGGCATGGAAATCAGATTGTTTCACATAAATTAAGATGATATCATAAAAAGCACTAACCAGTGAAAGTGAGAGGTATTGTGAGAAGTCTTAAAAAACCCTGGAAATAGAATAAGGCGTATTTAAGGCCCAAGGTTGTGTTGGGCGGTTAAACAATTAATTTTATTTGTTTTACTAAGGCCACTAATTACCGCCATCAGCTCAATCGTATGTCTTATTTATTGTCTAAGAAGCTTGGGCGTGTCCTTGGTGTACTTGAGCCTAAGCTCAGAGGTCGTGTTTGTGTATTCTATATTTCTCACAGCCTTTACAGACACCTACAAGTTTGCATGTTATTGAGCGATTTTCAACTTTAAAGCCGGTGAGCACAATTTGCGCCAATCTTGGTTGGGTAACAGCTATTTTTAGTTGAAATATTGCATAGATGTACGATTTCAATAGTGATGTCTAAATTGTACGCAGTGCGATAGAACTTATCCAAGTTATGCTGTTGTGTGAATATTTGATTCAAGATGTGGTATGCATACGAGTAGATCAAACTTCATCTAGGTTTAATGCTCGATTTCACAGTGCGAGCTTAAGTATTGGTTTAGTTAAGTGTAGGATTAAACATAAACTTCACTTAAGAAGTTTTTGTTTTCACGGTCGATATTTAAGGGTGGTTTAGTTAAGTCATTTTGCTAGGTTCCAGAAGTCGAGTGAAATGAAATCGAAATCGAAATTGAAAATCGAGAAAATTCATTTTCAGTGTTCCACATTTCGATCGATTTGCCAACTCCGAATTTTTTTCGAAATCACTTTTGTGAAATTGAAAACTGCTGATATCTGTCATTTCGGGCGTAGTTAAACTATTTTACATTTAAAAAAATTTTTTAAATTTACATTTAAAGCATTTAAAAGATTTTGTAATGAATGCTGTGTTAATTGCTGCGGTATTGCAGACCGAAAAGCGGAAATATGCAGAAGAAAAAATAAAGAGACGAAGGCTGAGATGTATCGAATCCTTTGAAAATTGCAGATGCTGCGTATGTTTTTAAATCTAAAAATTTGTGTGATCATAAAACTAAAGTTTTAATTACATATTTGTCATAAAATATAGGTTCATATCATACTACCGTCTTAATAAATGTACCTTCCGAATGGTACTGCAAATTGTTGAGCCACACCTTAATTCCTGGAATTTTGAATTTAGCCACAGTTTTGCGGCAACTTTCAAAGGTCAACTGGGAAAGATGCGGATGTTGCTTTGGGTCGAAGCACTGTGTCGAAAATTTTGACACAATTACTAACAATTTTAGAAAACCGAATTTGTCCAACTTGGATAAAATGTATGTCAGCCGACGACGACCTAAGTAAATCCAAACGACATTTTGCGGACAAATGTAATATCATTGACGTCATTGGATGCATTGATGGCACACATGTTAGAATTTAGCAGCCGAATCAAGATCCAGCGCTTTACTACAATGGGAAAGGATATTTTTCAATGAATGCTATGATTGTAAGTTGTTTTCTTTGTCAAAGATAGCACATCACATATATTTTCTTTAAATAGATTTGCGATTACAACATGGTTATAAAAGCTATCAACGCGCGTCGTCCAGGTTCAAGTCATGATGCTCTTATCTAGAGCATGAGCAAAGCTCGGAACAATTTGCGTAGAAGATATGAGAGTGGTGAGCTTCTGACGCCCTATAGAGATCCATAATTGGGAACCTTCCAGCACGCATTTAACCAAAAACATTCCTCTGCTCGAAATGTAGTTGAGAGGACAATCGGCGTTTTGAAAAGCTGTTTTAATTGCTTGGCCCGTTGTCTTAAATACTTTTTTTTTTTTTTTTTTTATAATTTACGCGCGCCCAAGGGGTTAGATACCCTTTTACTGTTGCCAGGGCGCGGGCGGAAAGATAGAAGGAGGAGAAAGGAAAATTGTTTTTTTTGTAGTGGTTTGAAACTCAGGTGTGTTTGGTTTCTATGTTTGCTCTCCAGGGGTGGGAGTCCGAATAGGACGGAGAGTTTTTCTTCACTCAGAGTGATTCGAGGTATATCCACAGTATTTTTCTTTTCTGTGCTTGAAACTCTACAACAGCCAAATCTACGTGCCAGTGTTATGCCTTCACACGCAGAATTTTTCTGTCTGAGTTCCAATTACACAAATGAAAAACTGACTTGCCATGGGCAGGATTCGAACCTGGACCCTCTGAGTGAGAAGCGTTTTGCTACTACCACTACACCACGGCCACCCCACTAGCCGAAGAAAGTGATACAAATAATTAATGTTTGTTGCGCGTTGCACAACATTTGTAGACATTATAAGATAAGGGATGAAGAAGATGAAAACATTGGGGTGGATAACGAATTAAATGAAAATGAATTTGAAAACGAAATAGAAAGGGCTGCACATTTCAATGAAGCCAATGAAATAAGAGACCACATTGCCAGTAGAATACGGTTGAGATAAAGTTCATTCCATTTATTTTAAATATTTAAATAGAAAATACAAAGCAACGTAAACGTTTTTTTTAATTCTGAGTTTTAGAAACGAAAGTTGAATTCAGTACAAAAAAGTTTAAAAAAAAATAATAATAAATAAATAACCCAGTTCTGAGTACTAAAAATAAAAGGAATACAAATTCAGTCCAATACACTAAATGGCACTAGATAGGTTAGTCTCGAAATTCGCTTTTCTTATAAATATCGAGCTTCATTTCTTTAAGTTCTATCTTGTTCTTTCTTAAGAGAATTTCCTCTTGGTAATTTTTTTCCATTTCTATGTTATGCCTCTTCGTTTCCTCATTGTTTGCTTCCAAAGCATTTTGAGTGTACGAGTCTACGGACCTCTGTAGTTTTCTTAATGTGTAGTCAATATCCTTTGCAACACGAGCGTATTTACTGAAGGCTGCCAATATACCCTCCATGTTTTCACCAATTTTATCCATTGTTTTGGTTTGCTTTGCAATATGATCATTTAGATTATTGCTTACGGCTTGTCTTTTTCTTTTTCTGCCTGCTGTTATTGTAGATTCAGGTTCGGCTTTTTTGTTCTTTTTCGGAATTATGGTTGTCATATTCGGTATCCGATTGAATTTCATCCATCAAACCGAAATCTATCGTATTAGGAATTCTCTCAACCACTGTGGAAATTCCGCTAATTTTTGCAATTGCATCTTCCGTGGATGATATCATAATCTTGTTAAATGGCCAGCTGATCTTCGCTGACATCTTCGGCCTTGTTATGCGATAGCTTCTTTCTTATAGAAGACGGACGGACTCCAAACCTTTGCACAAAATAATACACAAGTCTTCTTCTTAATTTTTCTTCTTTTTAATTTTGCTAGTTATTTACCTTTTTACATCCATTCGCATCCTTTTGCGGTGGCCCGTGACTGTTGAGATCAGTTTTTAAGTCTTCCCACAAAACTTTGGTGAGAACTCGGTCTCCTTTGACAAATCCTTTTGCCAAATCATTGTGCTGCTCCATAAATTTGACAAATATTGTCTCCTGCCCATTATTTTTATGTTTACCCCTGTTTAAAATATATTTTTAGCCAAATAAGCTTGTTAAAAATGCAATTTCTTACTTACATACATGCTCAAAAACGTTTGCTATCTTCCACTATTTCACAACGAATGACAAAACACAAAAATTTCACTTTGGTTCAATTTAGAAAAATTTGAAATCGAAATCGATAATAGTGAAATATAGAACACCAAATTTCATTTTCGATCGATTTTAATTTCACATCGAGTGAAAGTGAAATGTGGAACCTGGCTGATTAATTGAGTGCGATTGTGAACCATTTACGGTAATGAGTTATTGTGATTGAGGATGAAATGTCAAACCAAATTCGTTTCCATAGTAATCAAGCACTTTTTTATATTTGTTTTCAACTGAGCAGAAACATTAATTTGACATTTTCCTTTTAGGAAAATTGATTTGATATTTCGTTTGAACAGCATTACAAAGCACAATAATATTTTGGCGTAAATATTATCTTAATGCACTAATGGCAATTATGTATTCTCACGGAAGTCGGTGGCTTAACTTAAACGACTATTTAAGTAAAGTTTAGTGTTAAGCTTGCACTGTGAAAAAGAAATTTGTGTTAATCCTGAGCTTATGGTTGGATCGACACTTAAGCTCGTACTGTGAAATCGGGCATGAGACACTTATCTAATGCAGCAGAAAAGATATTTAGGATGTCATTTGTTTAAAAGGTACCGGGGTTGCGTCCATAGAGCATAACTTTTTCGACCAAACTTTGCTAACAAGCATGTGTATACCAAAGACGGTTATCTGTGGCTTCTAATAGGCTAAAGTGTATTTGTCAAGTTCTGAAATAAATATGGTTTGATTTGTTATGTATTGGAAGATAAATTCCGGTATTTGAATCAGCAGTGACGTTAGCACTGAGCATGTCAGACTCCTTGTATGAGAAACTTCGACGTATTTGGAGACGAGGACAATAGGACTTTTCAAGACTGGACAAGCTGAAATAAAGATGAGTGCAGGATGAAGCATTCACGGGTCAACAGCAACTCTCATATTCCAGAAAAAGGCTACAGACTTCGAAATATCCCGTCCATTATATCAGAAAATTTGTTAAAAGACCCTCCACATTAAGACTAAACGAGTAACGGCCACTCAAAAGGACGTACATCTGTACATGGAGTGTTCGCGCTTTGAACCGGGTAGATCCAACTGAACAACTAAAGAAGCCACTGCCTTCTGGAAAGTGCATTGAAATAGACCGGACAGAAGAAAAATGAAAAACTGCGAAATATAATACGCCGATTTGTAAAGAGAATTAAGTCAGGTTTTTTTTTGAGTGCGGAGCGAACCCCTTGCAACAGTCCGTACCAAGGCTAAATTCACCAACATCGGTTTGGTTTACTATTACTCGCCTTCAAACTAACAAAGAGATATGGTGGTCATGTAACCATTTTACCATCAACCAAACGATAGGCACCGAACATTCCAAACGTCCAATATAGACTTGAACTTCTATCTCCGATCTCGAATCCGTCAACTTATAGGCAAGCGGCATGTAACCTGCAGCAAGCCTTGAAGATCATTAACATCGATGCCAAAATGCCCTCAGAAATTATGTAACTGACGTGCTGGCTTTTACCGATCATGTCCAAGAAACTGCTGGTTCCATGAAGAGCGAAGTCAAACAAATGTGGCAAAAGAACTTTTCTAGAAAAAGAATAAGAGGCATTCGGAAGTTGTACCAAAAGGTGAACAAAATATGTAATTCAAGAAGATCGGGACAGAGACTTAGTAGTAGAGCCAAAGTGAGGACAACTAATTCTGAAAACTGTTAAACAGCGAGGACGACACAATATCGCTGTCAGACAGGACGAGAGATCAGGACTTCCTTTTATTCGACCGAAATGATGAAGTATGCTTGAAGTTTGTGGATTGCAATATCAGTACCGTTTACTTGAATCACAAGAAAGCTCCATAAATGTCGAAAGCCACCTCACCGCTACCTTCGATATAAAAAAGTGGTTCTGACAAAGTTATGCGCTTCTTAAGAAAATTTTAGGAAGGTCTCATTCTTACAGTAGTTTCTTTTGATCGCCTCGACTTTGTGTGTTTTTGGAAATGCACCCTTTTCTTCCCAAGAGGTTTTATGTTAGAATTTTCTGCTCTGTTATTATGTGTTTCACAATACGCTTCCTGACTGCCAGCGATTATCGTCCAACTATAGATTTTCTGCTTGATGACGGTAATTCTGATGGTATCTTGTCAGCGTAATGTAGTGAAACGTCATTGGGAGAGGCTACAGCCGTCTTCTGCGATTGTAGACGTCTGACGTCAAACTATCTCACAATATTTTTCTGGCGCTGTGACATCCTCGATGTTTTTACTGTCTTCTTGTCCGGAAGGTTATCGCATTTCTTGGTTTGCAGTCAGCCCTTTAGATTTTCAGTGCCCTAACTAAGTTTTTAGGAGCCCCTGGTTTGTTCAGGGTGCTTGCGTTCCAGGTACATCGTTATCCTCGTTACTTTTTCATGCTTTATCTACATCTTAACCTGTGCTGTTGGTGTTTTATTCACACCGGTAGTCTTTTCGGGTGAACCTGTGAGGCCTAAACAGCCGTATACTCCCTGCACCAATACCAGAATTTATGAATATATTTTATTAACTTGTCCAACTTACTTCTTGTTATGACTTTTAAGATGCATAGTACAGTTGATCAGATCAACAAAATATGTACCGACGCAGATCGGTACTCGGATGGTGCTTATGCCTCACCCGGTTGGGGTGACACCAAGATTGAAGTTCACCAAGATGCGCAAGAACAATTTCGAGGGTTCAGCTGCCCGAGTTTCGAGAGATCAAACAATCTAGATACAAATTCTATAGTCGTTCGGTTATCTTGGGCCTGTTATGCATTCGATCAAAGGTATTTTCACTTTCGTGATCAAAAACTAAGTTCTTATCGATCTAAATTTGGCCTTAGTGCCTGGCCACACAAGCGTGGGATTGAAAGGCATGTCGGGTGAAATAGGTAGATTTTTAGTAAGTTGGAAAGAGAAAGGTTGATTCTACAAAAAATCCACCGAAAATCATTTTCAAATATGACTTTCTACCTGGGCATGAATGTTTCGTTTCCAAATCATATCGTATTTGACGTAAATTTTCATTTTGCAAGTGTTGCGATACGGGAAAGGTCTCATCAGGTGAACGCAACACAAAACAAATGTTCAAATTGTTCGTTTCAGATCTCATTGTTCCTGTCAAAAATTCTTTCATTCCAACGACGCCTTTTTTTTTGTGTGTAGCCACTTCGTTCAATGGCATGCCTTTCAATCCCACGCTTGTGTGGCCAGCCACTTAGACCAATTTTTTTAAATTCTTTTTGAGTGCACTATTTTCTTAGCCTGAGACGTTACGAGTAATTCAGCAGTTTTAGGTTAATGAACCAAACGCTCGGTGTTAATTTAAAGTATATATATATTTTTTAAAAGAACTATTGCTATAGAGGTTACCGGAACATTTCACATTAGTTTTTCATTCCATTTGTATTAGATACAATACTTTAAGTTGACGAAGAACTATGCAGAGACTCCGTGATATGGAAATGATTGAAATTACTTTATTTTGTACACATGACCGCTCTAGACGATGTCAAATATTGCCCAATAGACTCAGTAAATCACTATTTTTGTTTTTTTCATTTTTTCCATTGCAGAACACTGAAATTTCTTAATTCAATTTCATTAAAGCAACACACTCTAGCCGATCTCCCACTTGAAATTTTGCGACCTTGGTTTCAATTTACCTTTCCAAATTTATTTTTATGAAGAGTTTTCAATGCTACCCTAAATTTACCATCTACCACCTCAAGAGCTGCTGGCTATTTAATTTACCGTTTAATCGAGTACCATCTTGTTTTTTTATGTTTTTAAATGCATTTCTGCATCTACGACTATGCACTCAAATTAAAGGAAAACCAAACAATCTTGAGGCCATTCAATTGAATACTCGAACACTTCATTTAAATACAAAGGCACAACTAATCTCCATAACTGGGGGCGGACAAGAAGTAGATATGTATTTCTCATTTATGGTAGGTAGAATGTATCTTTAGTTATTGTAAGAAAAAATAAATATCTGACTGATAAGTAACAAAAGCCAAATTTACTAGTATATCCGGCCAAGGTCAAGGGCTTTACGCTCCCATTAAGTACGCACGTTTCAAATTCAAGTGCCTCAATCTGAAGCAGAAAATGTTAAACTCGGCTGCGTGCAATAATAACCGAGACAAAACAATTTTAATTCAATCGGCTTTCGGGGAAAAAAAACAGGCGCTAATGCGATTGAATTAAACTTGTAAATTCCTTTTTTTTCCATCTGAGATATACGCTCTGGGTAGATATCGCGCATCGTTGAGTCAATAAATTGGGTAGGTTGGATACATGCGTGTGCAAATATATAAATTGCTTCACTTTTCAGATTCGGCATTTTTATTGTTCGCCACTACAATACGAGTAATTATTATATTTTCTACTTAAGTCATGGTAACCTCCGCAGGCGGTAAATTCGAATTGAACAAACAAAAGCGCGAAAGATACTCGTGCTCTAGTAAGTATGATATAGTATTATGTACTTGTATGTACGAATAGACGGAGTATCTTATATGATGAATTTTTGTATCGGCATACCACAATAGTGTATTCGTACTACTGTACTCGTATGTGTTGTATCTACTGGCAAGAGTATTGCGTAACAAGATACAACTCTCGAAATTAATCGACTTCATATGTACAATATATACGAGTACCTGATCGTCTAAGTATATTGAATATTTTTGGAGTATAACACCTACATGGTATGGCTGACATATAGGCATATGCACCACAAGGCTTTGCTTTCATAAAATGCACCTACAGGCACACAACACTAGAGAGAGATACATGAAGGGAGTACGGTCTAAATATTTATTAATACCTGCAGGGCAACTCGATTGTTGATCTATCTATTTACATACAACTTACGAATGATGGTAGCTGTGTACAGTGTTACGATTTTTGTTTGAAACAGTTTGCTTACTATTATATGAATCAGTGCGATGATCTAATACGAATATCTGCTCCATCTACGAACAGTGTCAACGTCAGTCTTGAAAAACGCTAATTGGTTACCAGGCTACTAAGCGAATTGCGGAAATATGAATATACATATTCATGTGCTGAAAACAGATGTTAACCACAAAATCGTTTAATATTTCAATACTGATTACGACTGCGGATGCCTTTATCAGATCGATGATTAAAAATAGCAAAAAGTGATTTTTCATTTCTTTTCATAACATTTTACTTTAATTTCGAGGCGGCAAGTATCTACATAAGATCTTTGATCTACTGGAAATTCAATTTCCCAATATTTGTCTCATGTTCATTATATTTTCGAAGAAGAAAAAGTTTCTCATTTTACGAGTAGTTTAAACAGTGATTTATTTTGTATTAGTGGTCGATCCTGATAAATCAAATATATTATTTTAATAATTAGTTAAATGTTTTTAGTACTACATAGTTGCAGGTAATTTTGTTTTATTAATTACACGCTACGTTAAGCACATGGAATTGAAATAAAGGAAAGCCATTAAATGGACCGATACATAAACGAATAAACACGTATTGCAAACATTTTACATTCGTTTTTTAACCCCAATAATTGGAGTACACCAATCACGTAAAATGCGTTTTCTTAAATCCGCAACATGGTTGTACGGCTGCACCACATGAAATGTCCGATTTTAGAGTACAAATTTAAAAGCCAATATTATTTTACCGGAAATTTTATTCAATCGAAATAGGATCCGTTGGCATCTATGACATTTTTCCAACGTGATACAAGGTCAAATATTCCTTTTTCGTAGAACTGCTGACTTCTTGAGGCAAACGGTTCCGGAAGACCTTCTGCCGGCAAAATGAATCTAGATGGCGGAAAAGATGTTAAACCGTTGGGGAAATATCAGGAGAGTACTGTGGATGCGGAAGAAATTTAAATCCCAACTGCAACAGTTTTTGCACCGTTACTTGTGAGATATGCGTTTTTTTCTAAAAAAAAGTAGCGCGCGTTCAAGGGATTAAGGTATACTTAAAATGTTTGCACATGTACCGATGTACGTTGTCTTTAAATGTCTGAATATTATAATGACTAGGAAATAGAGAGCTCGGCAGGGCATTCAACAAGCGAATTCTTCGGCTTATGAACGAATCACGATATTTCAGAGTGCGTCCGAAAGTGGGCTTGAGGAACCATCAGAATTTATTTTATGAATATCACCATCCAAGACAACTTGAGTTGAACGTTCCGAAAGGCAATTTCTAATCCATTAAAGAAGAGAGTCATCGATCTCAAATGCACGCATTTTCGACAAAAAAGCCTGATGCCAAACTCTGTCAAATGCCCTAGAAATATCAAGTGCAACTATTTTGCTTTCGCCAGATTGAGGTACGCTTTGGTTCCACTTTTCAGTGAAACATGCGATCAAATCACCAGTGGACCTCTTGCTACGAAAACCATACTGCCGGTCATTGAGAAGTTTTCGTGTTTCGAAATATTTCATGAGCTGACGATTTATCAGCGTTTCCATGACCTTGGAAAGAAGGGACGTAAGTGCAATGAGTCTGTAGAAGGTGAGAGAAGATGATTCGCCTTTTTTAGGGACGGGCTGGACAAATACTGTTTTCCATCTGCTCAGGAAGAGTCCTTAAGAGTAGGATTGATGAAAAAGCAGTGGTTTTGTCATCGTGAAAGAACACCTCTTCACAAGAAGGGGAGATATACCATCTGGACCAGCGGATTTATGTATGTTGAGATCTTTAAGTACTCTTGCTACTACACGAGTGTGAAAGTGGATTCGTTCCATTGACGTACTCAAGTGTAGGCGGAGACAAAGCACAATCTGGGAGTGTTGACCTAGCCGCAAAGTGTGCAGCAAGCAGATTGGCCTTGTCCAAAGAGTTGGCACCTGGAATATCATTGTAAATGAGCGTTGGGATGGAGGATAAGGCAGAATTTCTAATATTTTTGACGAACGACCAAAAATTGTTACTACCTTTGGCACATTGTAGTATGTTTTGCCTCACCTTTTCGCTGTATTGGAATCTTACACGCTTAAGAAAGACGTCGCAGTCATTCCTAACTGGTTTAAACTTTTTTCGGCTTGGTTTTGAAGGACCGAAAAAACATTTCTCTAGCCCTGATAGTCTATTTACAGCTCGAGTCGTACCATGCCTTTTCTTTTGGTTTTGATACTCTTCATCCGATGAGGTATAAGGGATCTCATTTCAAAGAGAGTAGTGTCTGTGATCATATCAGCAGATTGGATGCTCTTCTCAATGTGTTCAGTGCTTAGGTCTAATGTCAGGGAGCTCAAGATAGCTGCTATTAATGTCAATTCCATAAGAACAATGGCCAAACAGGGAGGATTGCTGCGTTTTGTGACAGATCACCGACATGACGTGCTTTTCTTAAGCGAAATCAATGTTAATGACAGACATTTCCCTGAATTCAAGGATTAAAATCCCATACGAACTAACAGGACAAATTCGAACAGTGGCGGAGGTACGGCAATCCTCATTCGTAAACCGCTAAAATTCTCTCCAGTTGAAATTGATGAAATTAATCCTCTTTAATATCTATACCTCTGAAGTACTTAGGGACATGGCTTCTTCGATAGCATTCACTGATGATGTAATATTATACTCTCATGGCTCTAAAATCAGCGAGATACAGAATAATCTCCAAATAAAATTCGACAATCTTCAAGTTTACTGTCAAGATTGGAAGCTCCAGACTTTAGACGCAATTGGCGAAACCTGGTAATAAAATACTCGGATGGGCTTCGCATCGAGTCAAAGACTGTTGTGAAGTATCTAGGTGTACATCTCGATAAATTTTTATATTACAATTTATGTCGCTTAAAAGCCTTTTTTACTCGAATCATCTGAGATCCGATGTGAAGGTCATTTGCTATCAAGCGTTTGTGCGTCCAATATTGACTTACGCGAGTCCTGTATGGTGGAACATAAATCCTTCTTACATGGAGAAATATCGAGCTTTCGAAACAAAATGTCTTCTAGCTTGTTTACGAATGTACAGAAGCTCTCATTCCGATTTTCGGCATTATGTCAGCAACAAGACAATATTGGATGCTTCCGGTTTGTCCAGGATAGACAATGTTATTCTGGACCTTGTCAAAAATCATTTCACGCACTCAGTGAAGGTTGTTGAGAACGAGTTCATATCGGGCTTGTTTTATCCAAACCCTGGTTACTTCAAAAACACATTGTCGAGTGAATATATACTACCTGAGGCGTGCTTGTATCTAGATGTACACGGCTATCTATCTGATGCTAGTAATGTTCCGATTATATATCATGCTGCTAGAAGGGCCACAGACAAAAGAATCCTACATGTGCCGGTACACTCAGGTGATGGTGCTAATGTTTGGAGATACTGCATGAGCGTTCCTGAAAGGGATACTCTCGATACATGTAGATCAAATCAGGAGAAATACTGGTGGCTTGATTGGGCTGATTGGTATTAGTTTTTTTTTTTCTTTTTTTTTTTAGTATCGTAGGTAATTTTAAGTAAAAAAAATTAAATACTCAAAAGAAATTTTTTTTCCACATTTTTTGTTTCTTAAAATAATAAGGTCCATATTTGAACAAAATGTTTCTTCAATTTATTTAACACAGAGCTGTAGCTAGCTTAACACATAAAGATTTAATGTACTGCGTACCACTTCTAATGTGGTTTTGTACTTCGTTATTAAGATAGTTCGTAAGTATTTCGCTTGTTTTTGCTTAGTTTTTATTTTAAGAATATTGTAAATAGTGGAAATACACAAGTTTAAAAAAAAAAAAAAAAGCAGTCCCAGGAAAAAAAAAAGTGTCTGTGATCATATCAGCAGCGGCATCCACGTCGTTATCGAGGAAACTTAATGACCAGATAGAATTCCTAAAGAAGCTGTTAAGACTGCTCCAGTTAGCTTTCTCGTATTGCCATACGGTTCTTTTAGGAATTTTTTCTCCAACTGTTTGGTCGGTGTACGAGAAATTAGCTGATATGACACAAGGGTCCGACGAGTCTAGAGCCTAGGCTCCCACGGTGAGAAACTAAAAACAAGTCCAGGGTGTTGGCGGTATAACTATCAACGTCTGGTATTCGTGTGAGCTCATTCACAAGCTGGGTTAAGTTATTTTTCCGCAGCGAAGGTCTCAACACATCTTCCTTCGGGTATTGTCTGTCTAGAATGTCGACGCCACTCAGAATTGTGTATATTGAAATCGCAATAACGATTTTAGTATGAGGATACAGGGATACAAATCTTTGTATGGAGTCAGACAGTGCATTAAATTCGTTAAAAGTCGAATTGCTGTCCAGTTTGGGGCTTCTATAAATAAAGAAATTGTAGATAATTTGCTTACGGAGATGGAATTTTAACCACATGAAATTGAATTCCGGATTGAAACACGGACTACATTGTGGTGGAGTTTAGTAAGCTACATCACTACGCATGTAAATTGCGAGACCGCGGTGAGAGAAGAATAATGGCACTAGTTCGTAGCCAGGTAGCTTCAGATCAGAGTGATCTGAGAGGTGTGGGCGGGGATCTACCTGAGTTTCACTAAGTGCCAAAACAGCTGGTCTGTATTTACAGATGTGGACGTACGGAGCAAAGTGGTTGCTTTTAAGCCCGCGAATATTGACTATATCCACTCTAAATTTCCGTGTCATTATAAAAGAAAGACAAACTCAAAAAACACAAACATCGACAATACTGGTTGAAGAAATGAAAAGTGGATTGGTCCTTTCGATGTCCTCCAAATTGTCACCATAACAATTTTTGGGTGAAGATCGGGGTGTGTTTTTGTTTTTCATCTGCATTCAACCACTGCCCAGATCTTTTACGATTATCATACAGTATCCACTTTTCATCACAGGTGACTATCCGGTGCAAAAGCCGTTCAGTTTGGTTTCTTAATGTAAGCGATGCGCAGATTTCCAGGCGCCGTGGTTTTTGAAATTCGTTCAGTTCATGGGGTACCCACTTATCGAGTTTCTTCACTTTTCCTATGACAGAAAGGTGTCGACTTATTGTCATTGGGGATACTATTATGGGTTGTAGTGAGCAGGTTTTCGTTCCCTGGTAATTACAAATATTCTTCCAACCATCATTAGCATCTGTTCATATCTTGGCACCATCGACGGCAGCAATAACTTGGGTCAGCGGGTTACCAACCCGGCAGGCAATTCTCGGTTCCCAGGTTCAAATCTCCGTGTAGGAACATGTTTTTTTTTCGTTTCAATTGCTCTAGTTTCCATATTGCGCGATCCGACGTCATAGTATCGTATGATATTCCTCGGTAAGGATTAGCGGATGTAGAAAATCAGGAGATGTGGTCTGATCTGATGAACCAGTTGAACAAGGAAAAAAAAACGGATCATGGTAGGTGGTACGAGTTTGAAGAAAACAGGCGACTGGTAGGGCGTGGGAAAATGGTAAGGCTCCGATTGAAAGTGAGAGTCAGTTAGAAGGAGTCAGGCAAGCAGTTCGGTAGTCCGGTGAAAAAAAAAATATTTAGCAGTTTAATAGAAAAGGAATCAGAAAAAAAGTCAAGTAAAATACCTTAAATTAAATTTGAGATGCCGGTAGTGAATTAATACACAAAAGAAGACTTTAAACAAAAAAAGGGAATAGGGGAAAAAAAACAACTCAGGGAGGAGTTTGGCAGTGCGAGTGATAGGAAGCCCCTCAAGTTTTTTTTTTTGAAAAAAAAGAGTGTATTAAAAAAAAAACAAAACAAAACCAACATACGTATATAACATAGCGGGCACGCTTGCAGCCGTCGATTCTTTGGACCCAATTTTCAACGACTCGGCCACACATTTCGGCCGAAACGGCCGCTATTTCGCGTTCTATGTTGGCTCTGAGCTCCTCCAACGTCGTCGGCGTGTTGGCATAAACCAATGACTTAACGTAGCCCCACAGAAAATAGTCAAGCGGCGTTAAATCGCACGAAGGAGGCGGCCAATCGACTTGCCCATTTCTTGAGATAATACGCTGTGTGGCTGGTGGCATCATCCTTTTGAAACCACATGTCGTCCAAGTCCATATCTTCCAATTCAGGCCAAAAATAATCGGCGATCATGGCACAATAACGCTGACCATTCACAGTAACGTGACGATCGTTATCGTCGACGAAAAAATATGGCCCAATAACGCCGCCGGCATGCAAACCGCACCAAACAGTTATTTTTTGTGGATGAAGTGGTGATTCATGAAGCACATGCGGATTTTCACCCGACCAATAACGCATATTTTGCTTATTGACGAACCCATTGAGCCAAAAATGAGCTTCGTCACTGAAGATAATTTTGCGATGAAATTCATCATCTTGGCGCATCTTCTCCAGAACCCAATCAGAGAGCGTACATCGCTTCAAATGGCCCATCGGCTTCAATTCTTGAGTCAGCTTGATCTTGTATGGGTGTAAACCAAGATCCTTACGCAAAATACGCCATAATGTGGTCTGAGCGATGCTCAATTCCTGAGAACGCCGTGGAATTAACTGATTTGGATCGTTTGCTATGTACGCCTGAATGGCAGCGATATTTTCGACACTTCGACCAACCCGTTATCTCACTGACACCGCAACATCACACAACGAATATGTAGACTCAAATTGTTCACTAAACTTGTTATTGCCTGTCTACTAGGGCGAGAATTATGACCGAAAATTTGTGTTAACGCTTTTAAAATTGCAGTCACCGACTCCGAATGTTGGTAGAAAATTTTTATAATTTGCAGACGTTGCTCGTTCGTGTACATTACCATGATGAAAGTGTTGAGTTTACTGAATAAATTGACAGTGACAGTTTGATGATTAGTGAAAGAGTGCGTTCACAAATTAAATTCAAAGTTGTCAAGTCCCTATTGGAAAACCATTTATTTCATCATTAGATAAGATTATCGTGACAGCATGCATCAAACAGGTACACTTAAGCCAGAGAAAACCCTTTATGATAACACATTACCTCGATGTTCCCACACCAAATGTGGGAACTGAAGGTCATAGAGAGCGCATGTAACAGATTCACTTAGAGGTCGAACCATCTGGCGGTTCTAGTAAAGGTGATGAACCTACAATACTTCTGTCCCTTGTCTTGGCCAGTGCTCTACGATCTTCACAAAACGAGTCATCAGTATAAGTTCTTCTTTGGTGAAGTGTGATTTTCTCTTCGTATTTATCTCCACAGCTACTGCAAAATTAGCTATAAAGGAGCCTAAGTCTGGTACCATATCTGCTAATTATGCATTGTCCTGTGTTGATGTCCACTAATACCATATGCCGACGTGTAACTATTCATAGATAAAAAAAAAAACTATTTACATGGTGGACAAAAGTATTTTGACTAAGCTTCGCGGATCATAATATCGCCTATCTTTATTAACTGAGGGAAGTAACGGTTTTGTATTGATTTTAAAAGAAAGGAGCTATTTTTAGCTTTGAGAGCGCAAAAGATAACCGTGATTACTTCATGCGTTTCTTTTCTGTGCAATTCAGCATGTGAGATTATGCTTACTTGGCTGGACAAAAGTATTTCGACATTGCATTCATTTTCATTTTCTTTGTTTCGCGTGCGGTACAAACAACGTTTTGCAATTAAAAAAGTTATTTTTTTCTTTTAGTTTGTATTTTTATTTGAATTTTGAGCTCAAATTTCTTAAAATAATGCGTAAAATACGTGAATTAAGCCAAGATCTACGAAATGAGATGGTTATGAAATATAATCCAGGTATCTCGGCAGCATACCTCAGTAAATTATACAAAGTGCCTTGTCAAACTATTTATTACCAAATTAATAAATATAAAAAAATTCGATCAACAAATAATCTGGCTAGATCAGGAAGGCTACGCAAAACAACTCCCAGAGAAGACCGCATTATTTTAGGCAAAGTTAAGGAAGATCTGTTGATTACTCCTAAAGCTGTATCAATTTCGATGAATGAAGAATATAAAATATCTGTCAGCATAAAAACCGTTAAAAGACGTCTGAAAGAGGCCAATCTTGCAAGCTTAAGCGTTGGCATTCGCTCAACAATTTGTAAGCAAGGCTCAATCGTTTTGAAAAAAAATATTATGAACTAATGAAAGTTCATTTGAATATCATCGATCAACAAAGAAAATTTTCTGCAGATTACCAAAGAATCTTCGGAAAAAAGTTGCGCCTGTATGTGAACGCGTACCCCATTTCCACCATGATCAGTTATATTTTGGGGATGCATATGCTTCAATGGCTTAGGCGATTTAGTACCAATCGATGGGACCATGAATTCAGGCAAATATTTTACCGTCCTGAATGACCACGCATTTACTTCCGGTGAAAGACTAATAGGGTTATATTGCAACAGGACAACGCACCATGCCATAAAGCCCGAATAATCATCAATTTCTTAAGAGACATGGAGGTAAATACTTTAGATTGCCCACCACAGAGCCCTGATGTGAATGTAATTTTTCATTACTTTTTGTTATTTTCCCTTATATATCGCACTAATATAATACTCGTATTAATAATAAATATAATCTTTTATCAAAATACTTTTTTCCACAAATATTTTTTTTCCGTTAACAGTGAACCTGAACAAAATTTTTGTATGATTTCTTATAAGCTTAATGTATCTTTGTAATCTGAAATTTGTTTCAGATTTTTTCATTCAACAAAGCAATACATACAACAGAAACAAAATGATTTTATTTTTGTTAAAGTACTTTTGTCCACCATAGTAAGTGTTTTAGATCCAGCTCCAGAGTAGGCCTTCAACTTAGCCACCGATTCAGAGATTGAATGTGAAATTAAAGGCTCTGCGAAATAGACATAATAAGAAGCTAGATGATAAACAGACGCACATCAAAAGTAGTTAGAGCTTTCACTAAGCGCTTGGATACAAAACAGTGTATCCAGACGCATACAATCTTCACGTTGTAGACGGATAATAATGAGGGCAAAGAAAACAGTTTACAGAAGAGGCACACAGAAGAGGTTAATCCTTTCTTAATCCTTGGGAAAAAAAAATATCTTGAAAAAAAGGAAAATAACACGCTGTGTGTTTCAACATAAGAAAGTTTGTTATCCAGGATGATACCCTTAACTTCGTTTCAAAAACGGATGGTGATGGCTAGATGAGTGAGACCAGTCAGGTTCCTTCTTCTGTAAAAAGCAACATTTTCAGTTTTGAGAGGTCTCAACATTGATTGTCATGCAGCGAATTTCTATAGTTAAATAAACAAGAACTGATCTATAGCCCTGTGAGCAAATGGAGGAAGAAAAAAATAGAGATGGAGGAGAGAGGAGCTACTGAAACAAAGAAGTTCGAACAATTTTACCAAGAGAAAAAAGAAACGAGTGTTACGTCTATGAAGCCAGAACTAAACCTGCATGGCCGACTAAGGAGGTACGTTGGTTTACATTTCCGCGCACTATTAAAAAAAAAAAAAAAACCACTACAAATGATTCGATTGACAGTACGGCGATATCATTTGCATAAAAAGCAAAAACAAGTTTTTGGAAAATATGTAAAGGGTCTGCCATCTAAGGTTTTTTTTTTCAACTACTGCTTATTTCGTGAATGGTGACACTTGGCTCATGTCTGATTTAACAGATAATTAGTTTCATCGTTCCGGTTAATAATGGAAAATAATTTCATTCAAATGGCTGCCTCGGCTGGCCATGCAGTAGCCTACACGATCGGTCCAATTTTTAAGCACATTATCGATTGTGCGCAGCTGTATTTCACCAATGGCTTCACGAATATTGTCCTTTAAAGCGTCAATTGTCCCTGGCTTGTCGGCGTAACACTTATCTTTTACGGCACCCCACAAATAATAGTCCAACGGTGTCAAATCGCAGCTCCAAGGTGGCCAAACGACATCAGCTCTGCGGCTGATAATGCGATCTTCAAAAACAGGGCGCAAAACATCGAGTGTAGCTTCGGCTGTGTGGCACGTAGCGCCGTCCTGTTGAAACCAAATGTTGCCAATATCCTCCTCTTCAATTTTTGTGAACAAAAGTTCGTTCAACATGGCCCGATAACGATCGCCATTGACTGTAACGGCCACTCCTTGCTCATTTTCGAAGGAAAATGGCCCAATTATGCCTCTGGACCAAAATCCGCACCAAACAGTGACTCGTTTTGGGTGTATCGGCATCTTCTCTAAGTGGATCGCAGGCCCACTTAGCGAAGCGTTGTTCAAGCGTATACACAACCATATTCGTTCAGCGGAAGGATAGAACTAATTATCTGTCAAATCAGACATGAGCTAAGTATTACCATTCACGAAATAAGCACTAGTTGAAAAAAAAAATGTTAGATGGCGGACCCTTTATTACAACTACGAGTAAGTCAGTTTCATTTCAATTGCAACTAAAACTAAGGAAGGAGCTTTTAATCTTTAAGGGGCAACTAATTCTGATCACTAAATGTAAGTTAGCAGCCTACAGTTATCTACATAACATAGTTTATTTAAAGTTTATAACTAGCAAGTAATATCTAAACTTAAAAAAAAAAAGTTTAATAGAAAAGTAGGAGTAGAGTGGTTTTTCATAAGTCATGTCTTGGGATTCAGTGTAAGATGTATAGGAACAAATTCTGATGCATACAACTCAAAAACATCGGCGAGTCCCGGGGCATACATCAGAAACCTCTATAACACAAAAAGAAAAAAACATTGGCAGGCCTTTCATTATTGTGAAAATAACAGAATTCTCCATCACTTTCAGTTAACTTCAGCACCGTGGGATAAGTGATCTGGTTCTAAGGTACAACGCCAAATTTGTGATATATAGTGCAATTTGGAAGCAGAACATTCACACATGCACCGAATTTCGACAAGGAAACGCGCTGAAGTGCCACTTTTCGGTATTAATCAGGAAGAAACTTTTCTTTCCAAATCCATACAGATTTTGTGATAAAAAAAATGCCCAGAGGGAAAGAGATCTACGATATGTTGATTCTAAATGGAATCAACCGGGAGAAACGAAGACTTTTTGTATTCAGAAGATTTCGTTTTTGGAGATTTGCCATTTCCTGCCAAAAGGGTGGTGACATCAGAAAATATATTTTTTACTGTCTTTGGTGCTGACCGCGAATCGAATCAAGACCTTCTTGAATAGTAGTCGTCAAACCATGCATAATATTGTTGATCGTTCCCAGCATGCAGTATTTAAAGGATTTACGGCTAATAAATAGGCCAGAAATTTACTCGCATGCTGTCGATCAAATGTTAACCCGATTGAGTATGTTTGACCAAACATTATTATGGAAAACTCCAGCTTTAAGGTTGTTAAGAGCTTTAATTCCCAAAGAACATATAAGTTTCATAAACAACGCCTTGATTACGGTTGAACGAAATAAGCCCGTACCGAAACGTTACTACTTCGGCCTGTCCAGCCAAAATTCGTCGACTATATTGCCTTCACCACATCGAGTGAATAGACAGCAGTACTACAGCAAAGGCAGTTTTTGATTCACCTGGTTCGACGAGATATGCGAATCAAATTGCAATGTTTGAGAGTTGACGGTACACTAGATTGGTTGGGGAATCTTCATGTCCTCCGCGTAGATCTCTAAGTCGAATGCTTTTAAAGATGCTCGACTTCATCGAGTACAAGAATAAGGAGTCCGATGTGGACGCCTTGTAGAATTCCAGACGTAAACTGCTGATCTATAACATAAAACTCAAAAAAACTTGCAATAAGCATTGGGATAATGTAAAGCCGTTTAACTTTGAGAATTTTAGTTTGTAGAGAAATTTTTAGTGGTTTCTGCAATTTTTAATGAAATTCTCTACGAAATTATAGAGTAAACTAAAATAGAACAGTAAAGGCCTAAATTATGAGGGCAATATATATTCGCAGTATAGAAATTCAAATGAGGTGGATAGCCGCCATGCTATTACTAGAAAAAAATTGGAAAAGTTGTAATAAGAGATGGTTCTGATATTTGACACAATACCAACGTCCACTAGATTAGCCCTGGATGCAAGGGTAAGCTGGACACTCACCGGAATAGTGATCCGGGGTGTTATTATATTTTTCATAGCAAATGTCGCATGGCATTGTGTCGCTTACTCGTGTACACAATTATGTGCTTAGCAAAATCGCAGTACCTCATTATGATGTCAGTAAACAGTCTACATTCTACTCCAAAAAAGGCTGTTGTCTTTGAGATTTTAGTAAACATTCTGTTGATCTGTGGGCATCCTGTTATTTAATAATAACTGCAGTTATAATCATATGAAACCCAACCCCTAACTGAGGACTTACGAGTAGATAGCCCGGGTTCCGAGATACTCTTTTCTAGGTCTTGCCCAGCAAATTTATAGGCGATCTCATTTCTCGTGATTTCATTGCGACCAGGGAACAGAAAACAAAGTTTCAGTGTTTTCAGAATTCCGACTGCGTTCAGAGAATATTTGCATTCTTGAACTAGCTGGGAAGTGGTTATTGAGCATAGTAAAGCTTTAAGCGCAGCCTAACTGTTACTACACATACAAATACATAATACCATCAAAACCGATTCATTACAATCTATTTCCTTGCAGCCAGGATTACGTACATTTTCAAATTTCAAATTTTCAAAGAGCTTTTTATTTTTCATAAGCGATTTAACAATATTTAAATATTTCTGCGAAGCCGTGGCTTGTCTGCAGAAGATTGTATTTCTAATATATTAAAAAAGTCTACGTAAGCTGCTCTAGATACATAAGGATAATTATTTAAGCTAATTTTAAATTATAATTTTTTTTTTTTTTTCTAGGTTTTCATTTATTTAATTTGAAATGAAATTTACTTTAAGAATTTTTAATTTTTGTAACTAAGTGTTATTTGAGTTTAAAAAATAGCTTTTAATGCTTTTTGTTCTCATTGTTACGTTTTGAATGTTGACGATTTCTCGAGGTAGTTCGTTTAAAGTTGTTGGAACGCTCTTCAACAGTTGTCGTCTACCATAGTTGTTGTAGGATCTGGGTACTTGCAGCATACCATGGGCACGACGTCGTGTATTTACCGCATGATCAAGTGGGCGAATGAAACGGCTATCATCGAAATACTCCAAAACCAGCGTCATCTTGAAAATTTGGTCGACTTTAAGGACATCGAAATTCCTTTCGTGACCCCGTTGAGTGTTGACTTTAATTTGCTTCAGTACAGAATTTTGCAGCCTCTGTAACTTCTGAATGTGTGTTTTCGCAGCGTTTCCCCACGCAAGTATACCATACCGCAGCTTTGACTCCACTAAGGCATAGTAGACTTGTTTCAGAACAGGCACAGTAGCATGGTATCGAAGATGAGCTACCGCAAACAATGCTTTCTTCAGGTCCATACGCAGCTTTTCAACATGCTTGTCCCAGAGAAAGTGACAGTCAATGATGACTCCAAGATACTTATAGCTATCTACTACGTCTATAGTTTTTCTGGGCGTACTAAGGCATGCATCGTTTTCGTAGTAGATTCTGTTTGGTGTAGTTTTGAAACTAGGCCCTCGAATATGCATCATCTTTGTTTTTTCAGCGTTGATCACCAAACCGTTATCGTGGCACCATCTCACAGCAGCATTAAACTCTTCCTGCATCAATCTCAAGGCAGATTCTAGGCATCTGTGTCGAACAATAATTGCCGTATCGTCCGCAAAAGCAAAAGCAACGCTCTGTTTGAAAACCCGAAGTAGTTCGTTTGCATATAATGTAAAGAGGATTGGACCGAGCTTTGAACCTTGAGGGACACCGTATTTCACATTCTTATTTTCGCTAAATACGTTTTTTATCATAACGCTTTGCAATCTGTTGCGCAGGTACTCTGCAAACCAGTCCTTACTCTCTTATGCCGAGCCTTCCAAGTGCTTTAAGCAGCTTTGTATGGTCTAACGTTTCGAATGCTTTGCTAAAATCCATGAATAAAACTAAGACATGGTGGCCTTTGTTCAGACTCTCATTAACACAGTTAACGAATTCGCCTAGCAGTTTTCCCGTACTTTTGTTTTTTTTGATAACCGTACGAATGATAGAATGCTTTTTTATGAAGCTCTGCAATCTTCTAACAATTACTCCTTCCAGGCATTTTTCAATTACCGGCAGTATCGATATCGGTCGATAGTTGTTTAGTTCATTTTTAGCTCCACCCTTATATATTGGTCTAACTACAGCGGTTTTAAGCATTGCCGGAATTTTCGACTGCGCGAGACTCAGATTTATCAGCCTGCAAAGGATGGGAGCAAAAATGTTGGCGTGGGTTTTTATGTCGACAGCACGAATTCCGTCTATTCCTGCGGATTTAGCTCCTCCCAGTGATCCAATGATGGCGTATATTTCACAAATATTTGGTTCATTCGCAAACATTGTATCCGTTATGTCGATTTTATTGTGATTTGATGTGATCGTGTCACAGTTATGTAGAATATTCGACGTCTGCACAGAGAAATGATGCGCAAACTCGTTGGCCAATGTCTTAGTTTCAGTCGAAAAATTTTTGGCAATGTTTTCATCTATACTCAGCTTTTTTCTTCCAAGAATTTCGTATGCATATTAGACCCCATGTTTTACGCGGGTCTCTCTTTAATTGACTGAACTTGGATTGGTAATAATTTGATTTTTGTGCTGTTATTATTTTGTTTAGTTTGTTGCGGAAACTCTTGTATTCGTTTTCGTAGCTCTTATTCATCCAATTATTTTTCCATCTCCTGTACAGCTCATCTCTTCGCTGACACTCGGCAACCAGATTCGGCGTCATCCAGGCATTTGTTTTTCGTTTTTTCTTTGTTGATTTTATTTTCGTAGCTTTTTCATAAATGTCTTCAAATATCTCCACAAGTTTTTGGTACGAGCTTTCAGCATCGTTCTGTCTCATGACTTCATCCCAATCTGATTCACAAATAAGCTGGTTAACTCTTGTGTTGCATATGTATGTGGCATTGATTTGCCGCTCTTCTGATATTTCATTGGCTGCTGTAAAGTACAAAATTGGGTAGTGGTCAGTTATCCCACACTCAATCACAGCAGAATTTGTTTCCACATCGGCTCTGGACACAAGTATGTGATCGATTGTGGACTTAGCTCCACTATCTGGATCAACTCTGGTATACTCTGTAACTACGTTCATCAGTCTCAATGAAGCAAGCATTTCTAGATAATTTTTTGTGTAGCTAGAATCTAGATCTCGAGTGTTAATGTTTATATCACCCATCACAATCATTTCTTCGTTTCGACCTAATTGCCCCACATTATTATGAAACTCGTCAATGAATGCATTTTTATTAAAACCGGGCGGTCTGTAAATACCCATAACATGTGTTGTTACTTTCCCTTGGGTGAATCTAATTTTTATGCATCCATAAGATTCTGTTACGGAGGGGACGCGTTCATGGCCCAACTCATATATAACATATATATCCGCTGTGGAAGACACACGCAAGTGGAATCTAAGATTGTCGTTCTCCAAAAGACACCAGCTCCATATCCTGGATTGGCTTTGGAAACACTCGCGGAGTCCGGATTGCATTCCTTTTCTAGCTCAAGTTCTGGCTTAAGCCATTCCGAAAGTCGATTTCATATTTTTGCGGCAACAGGAGTTCTGGTGTCCTTGCGTCAGACGGTATATCCATGAGACGCGAGTTAAAGACAGTCGACGCGTATTTCATGGTTCTAACTTACTTGCCCAAAAAACGGGCGCTCTAAGCTAAACTTAGAATAAGTTAATTAAGTTATAATAAGCTAGCATTTAAGCATTTTTTCTGTTAGCATGTAAGTTCAGTAAATTTAAGATGAATAAAATAAAATGCATTAAAAACGAAACGAAACGAAATGTTCAAGATATGAGTATCAAAGGGAATGACTGTGTCTAGAGCAGGTGTGCTAGTAATACCCACCAGGTTCGGTTTGTATAACAGTGCCAGGCTAGCAGTACAGATTCTGTTCAAAGTTGCCAGCAACTCAGGTGACTTGAAGTCATGAAATAGAGAAACAGCGTATTTGACAGCCTCATCCGTCACCATATTTGATGATGGATACCAACTGCGGGGGATCGTAAAACTCAAACCATTTGGAGCTTTGATTATAGAAGCTTGTTGTGGGCGATTAATGGGTAGCGTTAAATCGAATACTCGGTGAGAGCCAACATTGTTGACAACCAAGACAAATCAGTGATTGGGTTAATCATGGAGGGCAAGTTGAAAGGGGACCTTAGTTGCTTACTTTCTTGTAATTTGAAGGCACAATAGATTAGAATTTCCTGAATCGTATATTAACACAATTGATGCTATATATGCATACCAGCTACGGTGATATCGATATTGAATCTTTGCTGAGGTATATTATGAACCACAGGGGAATTGTTTGTTAGCTAATAATACAAGCAACTGAGTAACAATGCAGCATTCAGATATATGATATTTCAACGTCTAATAAGGTATAAGGAAGAACGCGGCATCTTTTGTATGTATTGTACCTATCAGCAAAATATCGAGAAGCCCGATTCATCTACTGAATAATAGAGTGGTCGCCTACAAAGTATTGCAAAAAAATGCGTTTAGATATCAATTGCATCCTTTGCATATCAACTAAGCTTCTAAAGCGGAAAATGATCTCACTGCTGAATAAAGTCTAACCACAAAATACTCGTACAATTACTTCTTAGTCATGTTTATGAATCATTAGCATTCATGTGCAGTAAAGAAACCTAACCAAATAAGTCAATACAAAAATCAAACAATATTGTATTTTAATTTGTAACGTAAATGGTGTTCATTATCATTATTCCAAAGACACATCACCTAAAGTGACAACATGCTCTTAGCTTATTTGTACATCGTAATTATTAATAATAAAAACAGAAAAAGTACCGAAATACAAAATACAAAATAACACAATAAAGGTCACTCTTTCCCACGCATGGCCCACCTTATGGAATTGTGTAAAGAGTCACTATCTCCCACTCTCACATTTATCACTTTGTGATCTCGAAATTGGTATCACAATACACACAGATGCAGATACACGTACTACTAATCGTATCTTTCCACAATCAAATCCAAATGCACTAATCTGACAAGATAAATGTAAGTGATTGTGTCAACGAATCGTAAATGGTTACATCAGATGTAACACTGACCTTGGACAAAGACACTACCCAAAATTACCGTTGTCTTAATGCTCTTATTATTACGAGATGGGGTTTTAACAAATTAAATTATCCAAATTCAGCTTAGAAGAATAGTATCCATACGTCCGCCGACAAACGGCAGTTCAACTAATTTATTGTCATTATGTAACAATGAACGAACATTTTTGAAAAGACGTAAGACACGCTAACCTAAATTTGTGCGATGTTATCAATACTCCGAATGCTATTCCGAGTCAACGTATTAATTTGAATACATAATCGATAACATGTCTGCTCGTAAATATTTCGATAGCCATCAAATATGCGGATATCATGGTTCCGATGAAGACAATCAACTCTGCGGAAGGTTCTATTGTTTCAACGATCAACGATGACGACCGCAACGGTTATAATTGCTTCGATTTCTTTGCGAATGTGATTTTGAGACTGTGTTTTTTGTTTCGCATCAATAATTTATTCGAAAACGGTTTCTTTTCAAAATAAAAAATATGTATGAGAAAAACGTTAATAATCGTCAGGGGGGGGGGATTAGGTTTGTTGACCTTGACTGATGGTACTTTTGAAATATGGCCACGGAAGTTGAAAGGATTGGCTGACAATATATTGTGAATGTCAATAAATACAATATTTAATGGCGCCTACATTTGCCACATCGTACTCGTAAATCCAATCAGTTGGTGCCAATCATTTGCAAGTCTGCCTACCAGTTATTCTTATGAGAAATATGTTACTCCGGTTAGATGTAGCCTAGACATTGTTTCAATTAAGAGTTGAATACAAGTACAGTGGGTGTACTGTTCGTATCCTTCCCACGTTCTAAATTTCTCTGATTGACATGCTAGCTGTTTATACTCGACGATGGAGCAACCTTATACACTTCTCCAAGGTTATACGAGGCTTCTAAGACACTAAAGATACTTGTTTTTGCATTGCATGCGGGCTGAGAATCAACCACTAACTGCCAACAAATTGATGATGTCAAGTATGAATTTTGTCGGTTGTTATGTTCACAGTTGGTGCGTGGTTGAAAAGAAGTTGTTCGTTTTTTTTTTTTAAGGAGATTATGATTATTTCCAGTAGATTTGAAATTTAATCGTCCATTCAATTATGTCAGTTAATGTTCTCCTATGACATAACCATATTCGTATGCTCCCGGGTCTGGGCACACCGGAAAAGGGTGCTTACTTCTTTTTTAACGAGGTAAGATTAATTCGGATTATACTCGTAAGTCAGTTTACATTGTCACCAAAGTCATTGGGTGGGACTAGTCAAATAGGCGGGAATGGATTTGCACTTTGAAAGTGAGTTGCTGAAAGGTAGCAACACATTTTTGTTTTCGAAGCTATTGTCAGTTTGATGAACTGACTGACAGCCTACTGACAGTAGCACTTAAAAAGTGATGGTTTTATTTTATTTAATTTTGTTTTTGGGAAAATTGTAATTTGATCAATATCAATCAATCATTGTATGAGTGTTGTATAACAAAAAAGCTTGCATGCTGGCTCGCTTAGAAATAAAGTGAGTGGACCGAGATAGGAGGCTTACTAAAGTCCTTATATAAAAATGATTTGTAAAAGCATCATTCTAAAAATATTGAAGCTAAGCATCACATTATTTTGTTTACTTTTGACAGCATTATGCAGACCGGGGGGAGTCCTAAGTCTCAACAGACATGCTCCTCCAGCCGACGCGATTGGTCTCCTTTTCCATTTTTACTGATTCTGGGTTCCAGCTGATTTTTTCGAACTATGACAATGTTATCTGCCTATGTGAGCAACTAAACGTAGTTTTGAAATAATCTGTGAGTGGCATACAATTCTTTGAAGCACGATGTTAAGCAAGGCGCATGATAGAGCAGCAGGAGATACCCATTGACACCCTGCGTAACCGAACGTATTTGACAGGGATGCAAAGACCAGTCGTGGTTATGTATACCCTATAGGCGATATTTTACGCAACCTTAAAATCGAAGGTAAAGACGTGATGAGTATCAATTTTGCATTCTTGAGTCTTTCTCAAAAACTTCCGCATGATGAATATTTGGGTGATGGCAGATTTACCGTCCACTAATATCAACGTTGTTGATGCTTTCAGTAGTTCACAGAATATGACAGCGATGATCTTGTATGCAATGTTTAATAGACATATGCCCTGTAGTCATCATGTCCCTCTGATTAAATTTTACAGATGAGCTGATGCAGGGACGGCAGATATTGCTATTTTCACTTCGTTTTGGTTAGGTGAACGAAATATCCTGCATGACAGCAGTATTTTCATCATCTTCGCCTTTTAACAGTCTCCAGAATCGGTTTCTTCATCATCGTCCACGATATTCTCGTGTTCATCTTTGCAAGTTTTGAACGATGTTTTGTTGCTGTGTTTTGTCCGTATTTGTCATTCCTGCATAAGAATCTTTCAATCTCTTCTACCTCGCGTTTTTCGAACTCCCTCCTTTTGTATTCTTTTTCTCCTTTGCTGAAACGTGTCAACGATGAGTCTTTATTCAGCCCTCATCCTCTCGTGTAGTGTTGCGTGATATGAGTCTTCTTTTAATGAGAGTACCTGCGCCATTCATCGTCGAACCATCGATTTCTTGTTCATGGTCGCCTTGTGAACCCTAGCACATCAGAGCCGACATTTGTGCTGATAGACTAATTGCAGCATTATCACTGGTTGAGAGGAAGACGCGCCCGGCAAAGGTTGTGGCGACCTTTTGTGATTGTTGCCGTCCCACGTCAAGTTCACTTCTACACAATATAGTAAATCAGGTTTATCATGCTTTAATTAGGAGAAAGCCATGTACCTTTGTGGATCCTCAGATGATCTTACCATGCAAACTATGCATGTCCACCGCGCTTATTTTAACACTGACAACTCTTGCAATCTTTGGTTTTTGAAAATACCATTTAAGTTTGATGTTTCGCTGGGAAACCAGTGAAATACTATCTCAAACCATAGAAAATTTACCCCAAAATTGACTGCAATAAAAAATTATCTGATTCACGCGCCTGGTCCGCGCTTAAAGCATTTAACAAAGATCGCCTGATTTTCTTTTATGAATTACAAACTTAGATTATAACCTAAAACGCAGTCAAATTGAACACCTTCCCTTGTTATAACTGGAAGTCTTGTGAAGAACCTTAGGTTGGGAAAGGGTACTTTTTCAAAAGACTGAGAAATGTAGCTTAGACGAACATATATTAGTGATAGGAGGTCTTTTTTTATAATTTGAGCGTGCTCAAGGGATTTAAGTACCCTTAAAATGTTTACACACAGCGCGGGCGAAGGGAAATCAGGGAGGGTGGAAATAGAGGTACCGGTGAACGCTGGTTTTAAATGTTTGAAAGTTATAATGACTAGGGAATAAAAAGCTATGCACGTCTTAGGAACGAATCACGATATTTTAGAGTGCGTCCGAAAGTGGACTTGAGGGTATACTGATGAGCATTCATAGCGACACGAGTGTTACGGTTAAAAGCTTGAAGGCGCGGAATGCTACTGGCGATTTCTATGGAGCACTGGTGCTGGAAATAGCGATAAAACAGAGTTAGACACAAGACATTACGTCGCTGTTCGAGGGTGTCGATTGTTTGAGTGATATTAGTAAGACCTATGAGTTTTATCGCACGGTTTTGAGTCCTATCTATCTAGCAGGTGTAGAGATGTTTTAGGCATTGTACTCCAATTTCCAGCGGATAAATGCCTCATACATTGAAGCCCGATCAGAGGGTGTGAAGTAGACATTTCGCAGCATTTTTGACGACATCGAATATGTAGTCATTCCAACGTAAGTTGTCATTGACACACATACAGTGAATGTAAAGTTTCTCGGTTTCGACTATGCAAGTGCCATTCATGGATAATGGCCGGGTGTTTAAATTTCGCTTTAGCGACAGCAGACAGCATAGATCAACTAACCTAAATGTCAAACTCTACTAATACTTTTGCAAACCCTTAACTTTCTCCCAGACGTACTGTAAGTGAATTCCAATACTTTAACATCTCTATAACTTTGTCAAAATTTGCTAGAATAAGAGCAATTTACAAGTAAAATTGCTGGAATGAGAGCGATTCGCACGAGTGTGTGTAATGTGGGTGATGTTTTTTTGGATGAAATGGGAGAGAAATCGCCATTGATGACAATTCACACGTATTCACAGACAGGGTCACACGGATAGGGGCGATCAGTAGAAAACCGGTTTTGATTTTCCAATATCTGGAAAGTTTGCCATCTAGGTTAGCTTATCTATGGCAGACAGCACTGTGTTTTCGAAGCATTAAATTCCACTCTGTTGATAGTTCCCCAATTAGTTATGGTGTTAATATAAGAATTTAATGAGCTTAACATACGCTGGCGTTCCCGCTCTACAGCCAAAGAGCAGGGACGTGAATCAGGGAACTAATATGAAAAGCAGAGAGTCAGCAAAGGAATATATGGGGTGGCCGTGGTGTAGTGGTAGTAGCAAACGCTTCTCACTCGGAAGGTCCAGGTTCGAATCCTGCCCATGGCAAAATCAGTTTTTCATTGTATAATTGGAACTCAGACAAAAAAATTCTGCGTGTGAAGGCATAACACTGACACGTAGATTTGGCTGTTATAAGAGTTTCAAGCAATGAAAAAAATACTGGGAATTATATCTCGAATCACTCTGAGTGAAGAAAAACTCTCCGTCCTATTCGGATTCCCACCCCTGGAGAGCAAACATAGAAACCAAACACAACTGAGTTTCAAACCACTACAAAAAAAACAATTTTCCTTTCTCCTCCTTGTATCTTTCCGCCCGCGCCCTGGCACAACCCCTTAGGCGCGCGTAAATTATAAAAAAAAAAAACAAAATATTGGATTAGGAGTAGCAGACAAGAGATCGTTGATGAAAATTAAAAAGAGTGTCGGAGAACACACCAGCATTTATTTTGTGAATATCAGACTTGAAACCGTCCAAGACAACTTGAATTGAACGTTCCGAAAGGTGGTTTCTAATCAATTGAAGAAGAGAGTCGTCGATCCCAAATGCACGCATTTTCGCCAACAGAGCCTAATGCCAAAATCTGTCAAATGCCTTAGAAATATCAAGTGCAACTATCTTGCTTTCGCCAGATCGAGGTACGCTTTGGTTCCACTTTTCGGTGATACATGCCATCAAATCACGAGTGGACCTGTTGCTACGAAAACTGTATTGCCTGTCATTGAGAAGTTTTCGTGTTTCGAAATATGTAAGATGTAAGTGCAATGGGTCTGTAGGAGGTGAGAGAAGATGATTCGCCTTTTTTAGGGACAGGCTGGACAAATACTGTTTTCCATCTGCTCAGGAAGAGTCCTAAAGAGTAGGATTGATGAAAAAGCTTAGGCAGTGGTTTCGTCATCACCTCTTCAGATATACCATCAGGACCAGCGGATTTATATATGTTGAGATCTTTAAGTACTCTTGCTAGTACGAAAGTAGATTCGTCCCATTGATGATTCGACGTACTCAAGTGTGGGCAGAGACAAAGCACAATCTGGGAGTATTGAGCTAGTCCCAAAGTGTGTAACAAGCAGATTGGCCTGGTCTAAAGAGCTGAGAGCTGGAATGTCTTTGTGAATACTCATTCACATCATGGGATGGAGGATGAGGCAGAATTTCTGATGTTTTTGACAAACGAGCAAAGACATTGTATTATTTTTTGCTTCACCTTTTGGTCATATTGAAATCTTACACGCTTAAGAAAGATGTTGCAGTCATTCCTGGTTCGTTTGAATTTTTTTCGGTTTTTCATGTCGAGTAGGTCTTGAAGGACCGAAAAAACATTTCTCTAACCCTGACAGCCTCTTTACAGCTCGAGTCGTACCAAGCCTTTTCTTTTGGTTCTGTTACTCTTCATCCGATGAGGGATAAAGGATCTCATTTCAAAGAGAATAGTGTCTGTGATCATATCAACAGCGGCATCTACGTCGTTATCGAGTAAACATAACGACCAGTTAAAATTCCTAAAGAAGCTCTTAAATCCGCCCAGTTGGCTTTCTCGTGTTGCCATACGGTTCTTTTAGGAATTTTTTCTCTAATTGTGTGGTCTGTGTACGAGAAATTAGCAGATATGACACAATGGGCTGACGAGCCTAGAGGGGAGAGCACATCGACGGTGTACTTATCAGGTGAGAAGTTAAAAACAATTCGAAGTTGTTGGCGGTATGACTATCAACGTCTGGTATTCGCGTGGGCTCATTTACCGGCAGAACGATCTGAGAGGCGTGAGCGGGGATCTACCTGTGTTTCACTAAGTGCCAAAACAGCTGGTCTGTATTTACTTTTAAACTAATAACCCACCCTAGACTCCTTAAAGTTGAGTTCATAGCAATAAAAAGCTTGACGAATATTGTTCTTTATTGTCAAGAGTTAGTGAACGGTGGCATATGGTACATGTTTGATTCTACTCATATGCATTGCTTCACATTGAAGGATAGGAATGCAATAAAAGCTACATATGTGGAGGTTTCTCTATCCCATTGGCAGTAATATTTTGCCTTCATAATGTCTAGAAATCGACACCACGAGTTTCTTTAATGTCATTTTAAGTCTGATCTGAATTCTGATCTAATTTTGAAAATTCATATGAACAGTAACAGCCCGACAAAATATAGAGTATCTAACATGGGATTGGAAATGATGCTCCGTAAAAACAAACAAGTACACACTTATTACGAAAATAAAGGCTTCAAAATCAAATACAATCTTTAATAAGAAGGATTGCTTTACAATAATATAAAGGAAGTGTTAGCACTGGGACTCTTGAATAGTTACAGATACAGGTTACAATCACCACCCATCTATAACGACTAGTTAGTGAAATACATTTGGTGATATATGTCTTAATATGGGTCGTCGGCGAAGTTTTGCTACAATTGTAGCAACAAATTCCCAAGTTCAATTCCATATCGATACGCGGAAAAACCGAATAATAAAATGATTTTCAACTCACCACTCTTTCGGCAGGTAAAGGCAAATCCTTGAAAGCTAAAATTCTGCTTATATTTCTATCTTAGAAGTACCTCTCCCTCTGTTCACAAAATGATTAGAGCAAATAGAGAGAACAGACTAGAATTCACAATCGAACTGTCAGCTTAAACAATTTACAATATTTATTTTAGCCTAGGTGAAGTTCACCCAGAGATGTGAAATGTAGTGCGTCATATCATCTCGGAAAATCCCAAGATTGAGACCAATGTTAATTATGTATTTATCATAAAAGCAGTGCTTTTCCTCGGCATTTTTAAAGCTAATTTATTTGTTGATTTGTTAATCATTCGTATTATACTTTTAATCTTAAGGTTTCTACTGATATTCAATAGTCGATTTATATAAGGAAGTGTATAAATGAAAAGCTTTTGACAAAAGCAAATGTTAATACTAAATATGGAACCTATAAATTTTAAACCAATATCCAAAACATAATGGATATATGAAAATTATAAAAACCAACGCACACAGTTGATCTGTTAGAAGTATCTCAGACGTCATAAAGTATTGAGCTATCTTAGCACAGCTATACCTAAAAACAAATTTCGAAATTTATGAATGGAATCAATTGAAAGTGCAGTTTTTGCTAAATAACTAGTTTGAGAGTTACGATTTTAATTGGCGTTATAATCACCTGCTACGACTAGCTACTTAGGCACACATTAATTAGACAGAGTCGACCTCTGATTCTGTCTTATAATCTTATCGTTCCCGTTGCAGATATAGCAATATTAGTTATTTAGCTTTAGAGCAACTTATCAGTTGGTACACATGAGTGTTTTATTTAAAAAAATGGATAGTTTCACCGGTTGACTTCACAAAATTTTAGCAACAAAAATCAACGCCAGAAGTCACCAGAAAGATCACGCGAAAACAATAAATGATACATTGCAAGTAGCTTTCGGCGATCGAGCAGAGCTTATGAACAATTTGTCTATCAGGATGATGCTTGGGCCTGTGAGTATGTGTCATAGTCTAGCTACACAGAAGTTCAATTATTCAATGTAATTGGATTTACTTGAGTTGTCACTACAGTCCGGGGTGATCCTGCATCAACAAACAGCTTTCCCCACATTGTAAGATCTGGCGTCAATCGGCTACAGTGGAGCACACCAACTTGGCTGACGTCAGCGATTTCTAGCAGTTCTATTGGTCTGTGAGGATTTGTAATTTATAGCAAAAGCCGAAGTTGGCAAAGCAATAAAAAGAATGAACCAGGGACCGGAACACGTAACCTATGTATGGACAATCAGAACACCTGGGACGATCCTTTTAATCTGCCCCCCTATTAAAACCGTCTCAACCTTATCAACTTAAACACCCTTGAAGATCGCAGAGATGCAACAGACTTTCTCTTCATTCATCGACTCCTTTCAGGTCACGTTGAATGCGCGTCCCTTCACAACTCCATTTTCCTCAACACTAACCCTCGTAATCTACGTACCCCTCGACTCTTCTACGAACGAACCAATCTCCCGTATGCTACGTCAAATCAACTCACACCCTACCGTCTTTGACTTCCATCGCACCACTCCCTATCTGAAATTCGTTCTCCTTCACCACTCCAACCAACCTTAGTTTTAAGTTTTAGTTTAAGTTTAATTTGTAAGTTATAGCTTGTATTAAGCCGAATAAATGGGGGCGTTCGCCCCCACCAAAATTAAATCAAAATTTGGACCTATACAATTGTTGCTGTTAAGTGGAGAAGATGATATCCGTCAAGCGGCTGCCGCCAGTGGTGATACACATTTTTGCCCGTTTTATTGCATTTTCCATGACTTTCCGCAATATTGCAGGTGATAACTTTTCGCATTCCTGTCGAATATTCTCCTTAAGGGCTACGATTGTCTGAGGCTTGGTGGCATAAACCTGCGACTTCATGTAGCCCCAAAGAAAGAAGTCTGGGATGGTTAAATCCGGCGATCTTGCTGGCCATGCCAAATCGCCAAAACGGGATATTACGCCGCCAGGAAACGCTTTCATCACAATATTCATTGTGGCTCGTCTTGTTGAAACCACATGTTCAACAAGCCCCGCTCATCCAATTCCGGCAGTAAGAAGTCGTTTATTATGGCCCTGTAGTGTTCGCCAATAACAGTGACCGTATTGCCGAATGCCTTCTTAAAAAAAAAATACGGCCCAATCACACCGCACCACACAGTGGCTTTGAGTGGATGTAATGGCTCTTCGTGCATCACACGCGTATTTTCAGTGCCCCAGAAATGAAGATTTTGCTTATTGAAGTAACCGCTTAAGTGGAAATGCGCCTCGTCGTTCATGATGATTTTCGACACAAAATCGTCCTCTTCGTTGTTGAGATTGAGAATGGGTTTACAGTAATTCACATGCGACTGACGGTCAGGAGGCATTAACGATGCACTGTTTGCACTTTGTATGGGAACATGTGTAAGTCTTTCACTAAAATTCACTGTAGGGTCCATCTGGTGAAGCCCAATTGCGTGGCCCGTCCTCTGGTTGATGTTTTTTTGTTCCCAGCGATATCGTCAGCCACAGCCGCGATATTCTCGGCTGAACAGCGAGTCCGGCGAGTCACGCTGCGCTAACACCACCAACTGATTATTGGTCAAAAACATCGACACAATTATTCCACGCTGTTGCGGAGTATAGCGCTCCATTGCTTGTCTGTTTGTATACTGCAGCTGTTTAGTTTACAAATATTAAATATGATTGACGTACGACGCCATTTGCAAAAATTATACCATCTTCCGATAGGGTGAATGATTTTGCTCCACCTTGTATAAAGGCAAAGGCGACACAAGAAATACTAACAACTACTGACCGATGAAACTAATGACGCTAAGATCTCAAAATGCACCCGAAACCTATATAAATGATACGCAATACGTACGGTGACGTTAAACCGAAAGGTAAATGCACAAGAGAAATATTCGAAGGTTAGAGTATCCCGAGACACAGTTCAAATTTCGTTGATTTTTGATCTTGTGCAATATATTTCATTGAAGCAGCACATAGATGAGTCGGGAATGACTTCTCTTCTTTTCGTCAATGATAGTGATATCCGAGGCAACGATGTGTCAGCCCTTCAGGCAACTCATCATAATTGATTAAAGGCTCTAGAAGATTAGAAGCTACGAATTGGTGATATAAAGAACGGATAATTGCATTGCCGTATTTTTGAACAGATAAGCTTGGCATCTATTTGAAAGGAGTCATCCTGCCGAAATGCTTAACGCTAAGCTCTGTCGTTAACCATCGAGCAAATTACGATGACGAGGTCAAACATAGAATTAGCATGGGATGGGTTAAATCAGCTGGTTTTGCTGTGTTCAACGAATGTCGTCGGAAATAAGCAACAGAGGCTCAGTTTCGCACGAGTTCGGAGAAGGGACCGGAATCAAAGGAATTGGTTCACTTAAATCTACAAATATCAACAAACACGTTAACCCGGTGGTCCAAAATATTATTGATCGGCTTGCAGAACGGTCCTAAGGTCCACAAAATTTCGACAATTACAAGCGGCGCAGCAACAACGCAAAATATCAAGTGAACCTGGGACTCTAAAATGAAAATTTTAAAATATATTGAAGAACAGATTTCAGATATATTCTCAAGCTCATATGCAAATCGCTAAATTTGTTATTTATTTTTAATATGTTCTTTTTATAAAACTTAAATCTTAAAAAGAAAAATCAAAGCGGAGAAACAACGGTGTAAGGATGGGCACTTGGCTATTGTAAACTTGAAGCGACTTCTGCTTATAATTCTAATTTTATATAGTTATAAAAAGGTTTTATTAAATCAGTATTTTATTAAATTTTAGTATTTTTTAAACTAAAATTCTTAAGATGACACAAATCAGTTATTAACTCCAGCATTAGATCTGGTACCAAAAAGTACCAAAATATAATGTATGTAATTTTAAATTTTCCAATAGGAGATGCAAATATGAGCTTGTATCATTTGGTTTTTGGATTCGAAAATATTCTAAAAATATCAGAAAGTTTAGAAAAATCGTAGCATCTTCCGAATATTTTTTTTTCACAAACTCATTACTCATTTACTAAATACGAAAACAATTTCTAAGCCTCCTTGATTTGCGGAGCTCCCCCATGTCTTCCAATTCCATCTTGAAATTTGCTTGCAATTACGCATCGTGCGTACCTATTAAGTGGTCATAAACTCTTGATGACCATTTATTCATCACAGAGTCAGAAATGAAAAAAAAAATTAAAAAAGAAAATACAATTAAATATCAAAATAGCTTTCTAACAAAATTCGACGTTTCCTTATTACTTTTTGCTTCCCTCATATACGAATACGAACTGTAGGTAGCCGTAGGTGAATGATCTTCATTTAAAAATACACTTCAACGGATCAACGGATCGGCAACTCGAAATTACAAGTTCTTCTAAATTGATGAACAGTGTTTCATTTTAGTTGATTTTTAGTTTGTACACTCAATTGAAATCACCGACTATCGCTAAAAATACATTCACGGATACTCCTCAAGAAATTCACGATTATTTGCACTCATTCGAAGTTGTCTAACAAAGTATTTCAAGTATCTTACCCATAACAAAAATGCAATCCAAATAGTGCACCTCATTTCCGCAAACTTTTCTCTTCTCTCAGCACTCTCTGAATAAACTGTTTAGCTGTTTCGCTTTTCACGCTGTACAGATACAAATATATATAAATTCCAATAAAAAAAAAAAAAAGAAATCAACACAAATTCGTATTTCGTTAAGGGTCTATAAAATTAAATCGATTCTCATTGCATCGAACGGCTACAAAAGGAATGCCACCGAATCATTCATAAATGCAACAGATACAAGTACAAAAACAGATCCAGATATTCAACTGCAACTATGAATATGTAGTACGATTTCCCCAAACACGCGTACACAGCTAAGCAGCTAAGTACGAGTACACCGAACAATTTTCAAATCAACAAACGAAACAAAAACGTACTTAAACTAGAAAATACAAAACAAGAATTTGGGGGAAACTCGCGAAAAGCGTTACAAAAATAAATCACTACTCGAAACACTGCCTACCAACAATAAATGCACTCTACGGAGCGCCCAAAGAATGCGAGCACACACGGAAGATTATTTTCAATTGAATCCAAATCCAAAATTATTTAAAAAAAAAACAACCGAAAAGATACAAAACAAATAACAAAAAATTAAAAAAAAAAAAAACTTTCATTCGTAGCGCGGGGCCGATGCCGAGTTTCCGATCGGAATGCAAATTGAAGCACGGATTTTCCTCTTCACATTGACTTTTTTGAAACTATAACAAAACTGAACTACTGATCGCGCACACAGTGTAGTGAGTGTAGCGTAGCTTAGCGATGGCGGTACCTCCTCGAATGGTGTATCTACAGATACTCGTCGTAGTCATACGAATGGCGATCGACAATCCACAATCCACACGACACGCTGTAATTGCAGAAATAGTCACGTCTAACTTCGAAGCTGGCTAAATCGCCACTAAATCCCAAGTAAACAATGTGAAAAGAGTTACACCATGAAATCCATCGCTGTTGTCGATTGAACCACAAATGCGAACTTCTACTTCATTGCCTGTAGCCGTCTTCGATGGTGAGATGCCGATGCCGATTCCGATTCCGACAGCGCGCGCTCCGATGCAAAAGCTAAAACAAAACAACGTGACGTAGACGACAAAAGTAACGTCAGAGTGTAGCACTTTTTTTGACATTACCTTACTATCTGTAAATTAGATTTGCGTTCGAGTTCGAGTTCGAGATATGTACTTAGTGTTGGTGGCGGACTTCGGCCCCTCCGGGCGTCTTCAATTCGGGCGGGCACGAGTGTGCGATTTTTCGCCTCCGCCTTTGATTTAGCGCGCCGCGTTTTCCCACCTGAACTGAATTGAAAATGAAAATGAGGAAAAGCATTAGAGCTTCACAAATGACGCCAACCACATACTCGTACATGCATTGCGGATACTAAGTCAGCGAAGATGGTAAGCTCTCGAAGACCGGTAACTACTGAAGAGAATCGATAGTCAACCACGCATATAGGACACTGTTCGTTGGCCAATTATTCTACTCAAATAAGTCTTTTTTGCTTGGGGGACCGAGAGAGCTATCATACTTGGTGTTAAGCTATAGATACAAGTACTCGTATTTACCTATATATGCAATACTCGTATGCTTGTAAGTTCACCAAGTCATCACAGCCTTGAAAAAGAAAACTTGTGTAAAAGACTCGCGCTCTCCATTGTAATCTTGTGCGCTTAGCGCTTAGTTGGATCGAATCCGATCGGATTGAATTGGAATCGATCGTGTTGTAGGTGGGTAATGGCACAACCCTGTTTGCGCGAATTTGAAATTAACTCACGCATTAGATAGATTTGTAGATACACTCCTGAGCTGGTGACTCAAGTGATCGTTGGATTGATTAATTATTGTAATTCCGTGTTAATGCTATCTGTGTTCGATTGATTACTCTCGTACACACATAGATAATTAGCCTCCGAACAAATTATTGTTCGTTATTAATGATGGTATCTATGATTTTTGACTTTTCGGTGCTAATGCTAATGTCATAATGAACTGAAAACGTCAAAATTCCAAAGAGTTAAGCGGAAAATCATCGATGTACTTCTTGGCATGTTTGAGCGATTAAGAAGGCAGCAAGGCAACCAGGTTTATGGGGTTAAGGTTATTCATGAGGCTAAAGGCGATTGACCAAAAGTAATTGAACCGTGAAATGACCAGAAACAGTTACCGAATATCGAAAATACATGATATAAATCAAGCACTTTTTTTTTTGGTAATAAGGTAGGTACTCGTACATATGGAGTTTATGGCGTTGAGGAAAACCTCAAGATTAGACTTTCAAACACAAGTATATGAAATAACAGGAAACAAAGTTCTGACTATCGGCTACAGCTAAGGGAATCTGTCGTAGTGTTTTCCAGCTTGTCATAAGGGGCGGCTAAATTGGGAAAGTTTACATTCAGAAATTTGTAATCATCCAAAGATGAAATCGGGCTACCTGTAGGAAACCAGTTACTGAAAAGGGAATAATCAAATAAAAATTTGAACGAAAGCTTAGACAACCAGCACTTATTTGCTAAGAAACAGAAGAAAAACGAAGGAGTATCTAGAGAATTGAGCACGGGTGTAAGGGTTTGTATTAGGATTTAGATGATGCGTAACCGTACACCGTTATGCTGTGGTCCACGTGAGGGAAGAGATTAAGTACCTGGGTGTAACCTTAGATAAAAAAATATAACTCACTTGGGGACAGGGATGGTATTCGACGAGAGTTTTCGGGATTTGTATGTATTCGACGACGAAAACTGTATTTTACATTTTCTACTGTCGAAAACCTCGTGCTTGTCGAAAACTGTTTGAGGTTCACAAATACACAGTTTGAGTCACTAAATAAGATTCTTTGCTCATAACTTTTTGTATATTTACACAGCCTCTTCGTTGTAACCTTAAGGCCGGTCCAGACGATACGTTTTGTCTGCGCAGTCTTAAGACGGAATGAAAACGTTGCAATTTTTAGAGCGTCTACATGGTGCAGAGATATCTGTATATTTTTTTTATAATGAGCGCGCGCTCAAGGATTTTGTGTACCCTTAAGGTGAGTGTTCACAACGCGGGCAAAGGAAATTTAGGGAGGAAGAAAAGAGTGGTACCGATGTACATTGTTTTTAAATGTTTGCAAGTTATAACGACCAGGAAATACAGAGATCGGCAGGACATTCCATAAGCGAGTTGTATGGCTTAGGAACGAATCACGATATTTTAGAGTACGTCCGAAAATGGGCTTGAGGGTATACTAATGAGCATTCATAGCGAGATGGGTGTTACGGTTGAAAGTTTGAATGGCCGGAATGCTACTGGCGATTTCTATGGAGCACTGATGGTGGAAATAGCGATAAAACAGAGTCAGACAGGAGACATTACGTCGGTGTTCGAGCGTGTCAATTGATTGACTGGTATTAGTATCATCAATAAGTTTTATCGCACGATTTTGAATCCTATCTAGGTGCAGAGATATTTTAGGCGCACCTGACCAGATGTGGGCATTGTACTCCAATTTTGGGCGGATGAATGCATTATATATTGAGGCCAGATCAGAGGGGGTAAAATATTTCTTACATCGCTTGAGGAAATCTAGACATTTCGCAGCATTTTTGGCGACATCAAATATGTGGTCATTCCAACGTAAGTTGTCGTGGACACACATACCGAGAATGGAAAGTTTTTCGGTTTCGACGATGCAAGTGCCATTCATAGATAATGGCTGGGTGTTTAAATTTCGCTTTAAAGACAGCAGACAGCAGACAGCATTGTGTTTTGGAAGCATTAAATTCCACTCTGTTGATAGTTCCCCAATTGGTTATGCTGTTGATATCGGAATTTAATGAGCTTAGCATACGCTGCCGTTCTCGTTCTACAGCCGAAGATCAGGGCCGTGAGTTCGGAAACGAATATGAAAAGCAGAGAGTACTGTCATCAGCAAAGGAATATATTGGATTAGAAGTAGCAGACAAGAGATCGTTAATGAAAATTAAAAAGAGTGTCGGAGACAGAACAGAGCCCTCGGGCACACCAGCATTTATTTTGTGACTATGAGACTTGAAACCGTCCAAGACAACTTGAATTGAACGTTCCGAAAGGTAATTTCTAATCCATTGAAGAAGAGAGTCGTCGATCCCAAATGCACACATTTTCGAAAAAAGAGCTTGATGCCAAACTCTGTCAAATGCCTTAGAAATATCAAGTGCAACTATCTTGCTTTCGCCAGATTGATGTACGCTTTGGTTCCACTTTTCGGTGAGACATGCCATCACCAGTGGACCTGTTGCTACGAAAACCGTACTGCCGGTCATTGAGAAGTTTTCGTGTTTCGAGATATGTCATGAGCTGGCGATTTATCAGCGTTTCCATGACCTTGGAAAGAAGGGACGTAAGTGCAATGGGTCTGTAGGAGGAGAGAGAAGATGATTCTCCTTTTTTATTGACGGGCTGGACAAATGCTGTTTTCCATCTGCTCGGGAAGAGTCCTAAAGAGTAAGAACACCTCTTCAGAAGAAGGGGAGATATACCATCTGGACCAGCGGATTTATGTATGTTGAGATCTTGAAGTACTCTTGCTACTACACGAGTGCGAAAGTAGATTCGTCCCATTGAATATTCGACGCACTCAAGTGTGGGCGGAGACGAAGCACAATCTGGGAGTATTGAGCTGGCCGTAAAGTGTGCAGCAAGCAGATTGGCCTTATCCAAAGAGCTGACAGCTGGAATGTCATTGTAAATGAGCGTTGGGATGGAGGATGAGGCGGAATTTCTAATGTTTTTGACGAACGACCAAAAATGTTTACTGCCTTTGGGACATTGCAGTATTTTTTGCCTCAGATTTTGGTCGTATAGGAATTTCACACGCTTAAGAAAGGCGTTGCAGTCATTTCTGGCTCGTTTGAACTTTTTTCGGTTTTCCTCTGTCGGGTTGGTCTTGTAGGACCGAAAAAACATTTCTCTAACCCTGACGGCCTCTTTACAGCTCGAGTCTTTCCATGCCTTTTCCTTTGGTTTGATACTCTTCATCCGATGAGGAATAAAGGATCTCATTCCAAAAAGAATGGTGTCTGTAATCATATCAGCAGCGGCATCCACGTCGTTATCGAGGAAGCATAACGGCGTACGAGGAATTAGCTGATATGACACAATGGTCCGACGAGCCTAGAGGGGAGAGCACATCAATGGTGTACTTATCAGGGTGAGAAGTTAAAAACAAGTCCAGGGTGTTGGCGGTATGTCTATCAACGTCTGGTATTCGCGTGGGCTCATTTACAAGCTGCGTTCGGTTGTTTTCCGCAGCGAAGATCTCAACACACCGTCCTTCGGGTGTTGTCTGTCCAGAATTTCGAAGCCACCCAGAATTGTGTATATTGAAATCGCCCGTAATAACGATCCTCATACTGAGGATATAGGGATACAATTCTTTGAATGGAGTCAGACAGCGCATCAAACCGAAAAGTTGAATTGCTGTCTAGTTTGGGGCTTCTATAAATAAAGCAGTAGTGGATAATTTGCTTACGGAGATGGAATTTTAACCACATGAAGTTGAATTCCGGATTGGAACATGGATCACATTGTGGTGGAGTTTGGTAAGCTACATCACTAGGCACATAAATGGCGAGACCGCGGTGAGAGAAGAATAATGGCACTAGTTCGTAGCCAGGTAGCTTCAGATCAGAATGATCTGAGAGGTGTGGGCGGGGATCTACCTGTGTTTCACTAAGTGCCAAAACAGCTGGTCTGTTCTTACAGACGTGGACGTACGCAGAAAAGTGATTATTTTTTAGCCCGCGTATATTGGCTACGTCTATCCTGAATTCCCTAGTCATAATCACAGACAAACACAGAAAACACAAACACCGACGATACTAAGCAAGGATGCGAAGTGAAAATTCTGACATTGATTTACCGGATCAAATTGTTGTAGGTGTTATGCCCTTACAACAATATGAAACAGTGCACCAACAAAATTTTCACTCACAACCCGCTACCCATCAGTTGTTACATACACTCAGCCACTGCCTGGTACTGCTCTGGTCAATTTTGGGAAGCTGTCTTGTAAAAACAAAAAAAAGATTGTGACGTCGATTGCGCCAACTTGTCCGCACAGGTCACGGATATCTATGGTATCTAGCTTAGTTATAGCTGCAACTGTACATCTGAAGATGTTTAGGATAAGACCAGTACTTTGCTCTGCCCCGGTTTATTATTAGACAACGTCATTGATGGGCGAAGCCTTGATAATTGGGCATGAGACAATTAGAAATGTAAATATGGTAGATATATTCAGCATGCTTAATAGGCTTATTTATTTCGGACAAATCTTGCGATAAACAAAGAGCAGCCGAACTATCACGATGTGCTACCTTATTGTGTGATAAGACAAACGATCTTACCACGCCCGTTAACTGTTAAAGGCTGCTGAATCGAAGAAAGTCTCCAAAGGATATAAATATTTGTGAACGAGAAATGGCACGGTTTATATGCGAATGAAGGAAGGCGATAAGGTTAGGTTAGGTAAGAGTGGCTGTTGGAGATACCAACCCACTTAGGCCTATTGGCCCATTGTGATGCCACGTGGATCTATCTTACTACTGGAACCAGTTTAAGCTTATAATAAAGCGTAGGAGACTTTTAACGTCTATTTTTTCTAGATCGTTTAGGTCGTTGTAGAAGAAAGCTCCTAGCTGAAGCTTCCTTCTCTGAGAGAGAGCTGGGCATGTGCAGAGTAGGTGGGGGATTGTCTCCTCCTCTTCCTCGTCCATGCAGCTTCTACAGAAATCGTTAGTAAAAGCGCCAAGCCTTCTTGCGTGCTTGCCTATGAGGCAGTGTCCGGTAATGACACTTATTATGGCGCTGAGATGTTTCCTATCTAAAAGGATCAGACACTTAGATCGAATCAGATCCAGCCTTGGCCAGATCTGTTTGGTCGCTAGACATGTTTGTCCAGCAGTCCACCTAAGGTCTGTTCTTTTATTGGCATCCAGCTTTAGTGTTAGTTTGCACGTAGCGATTGGTATACCTATACTACCTTTGTCCGGTAGGATAGGTAGAGTGGTTCCAATTTTGGCGAGTTCATCGGCTCTGCAGTTGCCTGGAATGTCTCTGTGGCCCGGCACCCAACAAAGGTGAATGTTGAACTGCTCTGCCATCTCCATGAGAGATGATCGGCATTCAAGAGCGGTTTTGGAATATAATGAGAAGGAGTCCAGGGACTTGATGGCAGCCTGACTATCCGAAAATATGCGGATATCCTTTGCAGATATCACGTTTTTCTTCAGCCAGGACAGAGCCAAAATTTCCGCCTGGAACACGCTACAGTGATTTGGAAGGCGGAAAGAGAGGCTTGGGTTTAGCTTATCTGAAAAAACACCGCCACCAAATCCGCTGTCGGTTTTAGATCCATCTGTGTAGAGATGGATTGACTTGTCCTCCATGAAAGCATCCTCCTCCCAGAATGATCTAGAGGGGAAGCTTACATGGAAGTTTATGTCAAACCAAAGTTGAGGTATGGTGTAATCGGTGTTCTCTGTGAGGATTCCTAATGTATTAAGAATGTTGGCGTGGCCAAATAAATTATTTGTCCACTGTTTAGTCGCTTTAAGGCGAATAGCTGCAGTCGCAGCTACTTGCTTGCTAAAAATGTCGAGGGGTGTCAAATGAAGCAGAATATCTAATGCCGCAGAGGGGGTAGACCGCAAGGCTCCGCTTGTGCATAGACATGCTGTTCTTTGGACTCTGCTTAGTTTAATGTGGTTGACTGCATTCTCCAAGGCCGTCCACCAGACAACCACCCCGTAAGTAAGTATCGGTCTTATGACCGAGATGTATAGCCAGTGGGTTATGCGAGGTTGAAGGCCCCATTTGTTCCCAATGGCTTTTTTGCAAGAGAACAAAGCTATTGTAGCTTTATTGACTCTTTCTTGAATGTTAGGTTTCCAGTTTAGTTTCCTGTCAAAAATGAGACCCAGATATTTTGCTGTATCGGAGAAAACTAAACTGGTACCGTTTATTGAAGGAGGGTCTATGATTGGAATTTTATATTTCCTAGAAAAGAGGACAAGATCAGTTTTATGGGGGTTTATTCCCAATCCACAGCGATCTGCCCAGCGGGTTAATCTGTTAAGATTTACTTGGAGGAGTTCTTTAATGGTATTTAGATGTTTTCCTGAGACGGCTATGGCAACGTCATCCGCATAGGCAATCACTCTGCTACCACCCGCTTCCAGGTATATCAGTAGTTCGTTAACTACTTAGTTCCAGAGAAGGGGAGAGAGGACACCGCCTTGCAGCGTACCTCTGCTGACATATTTTTTAGCAGAAGTCTCACCCAGTTTGGAGTTGATTATCCTGCTTATTAGCATTAGATTAATCAACTCCCCAAGTGAGCCGTCTACCTGCAGAGTTGACAGCGCAGTCGTGATTGCGGATGTGTTGACGTTGTTAAAGGCGCCCTCTATGCTAGGAAAGCAACCATTGTGTACTCCTTATATTGTAGGGATCGTTCGATGTGGCTAGTCAGAGAGTGCAAAGCCGTTTCCACCAACTTTCCTTTACAATAGGCATGTTGAGCCGTAGACAGAAGTCTTGGATCAACTTTAGCTCGAATATGGATATCGATCAGTCGTTCTAAAGTTTTCAGAAGGAATGATGATAGACTTATAGGTCTGAGGTCCTTTGGGACTACATGAGAACATTTTCCAGCTTTGGGAATGAATACTACATTGACTTCTCTCCATAACAGTGGAATGTGGATAAGTTCTACACAGCTCCTCATAATATTTTCCAACACTGGTAGAATAATATCTGAGGATCTCTGTAGCTCGGCAGGTATAATACCGTCCGGACCAGCAGACTTGTATGGTTTGAAGCTAGGCAGCGCCCAGAGGAGTTTGTCTCTCGTAATCAGACCATGAATTTTGGTCACGGTTGCAGTAGGCCTATTTGGGTTGCTACTGGCCGCGAGTTGGGAGCTACCTGGAAAGTGGGTGTCCAGAAGCAGGTTGAGTGATTCATCACTTGAGGTTTTCCAAGAGCCATCGGTTTTTTTCAAACAGCTGGGCATCATAGGATTTGTGGAGAGGATTTTTCTTAGCCGCGATGCCTCAGAGGTTTCTGTAATTTTGTCGCGGTAATTTAGTCAAAATAAATTGTATTTCTGACTTAGATAAAATATGAATTCTCTTGTTATAAATAGTCCTATCTCGTCTCCCCAAAACATTTAAATAGCCTCTAGTGTCAATGTAATTGTAGCACTTTGTTTACATCAAAAAATCCGTAGTTTAAGAAAAAATTTTAATTGTTTGTTAGCACATATCGAAACTCTCGCGAATTTGTCTATAGCAATTGTATTGAGTGAAATTTGGATCTATCAAAATGAGTTAGATTTTTATAATATTCCGGGTTATTTGCCTTTTGGCAACTGCAACGCGCTCATACTCTGCTGGTGGTGTAGCAGTTTATGTCAAAGTTGGTTATGTGTTTGATTGTTCATTGATAAAAATTTATAGTGCCGATGTAGTGAAGTTGTCCCTTTCGTATGCAAATGAATCTTATTTAATACTATGCTTTTACAGATTGCATGAATTTAGTAAAAATGTCTTTATTAATGAGCTGAATTCTATTTTGAGTGATTTTGATTTAATTACTCTTGGCGATATCGATATTTTAAACGAGTGTGACAGGGCCACTGAGAACTACTTGTTGTTAATGGCCTCTTATGGTCTAAGGATCGTTATCAATGAACCTACTCGCGTATCTATTTCAACCAAAAATTTGTATTGACCATATTTTCACGCGAATACATAGAAATAATAAAATTTGTTTCTGTAGTAATGCTTACGATTTCAGAGCAACGGATCATCAGATCAGATATAATATTTCATGCTAAAAATTCTTTGCGGAACAAATTTCGTATAAGCTACGCCATGTTGAATGAAGTTTTAAAATATGACTTTTGGGAATCATTTTACTTAGAAAGTAATCCTTCGGTTGCCTATGATTTATTTTTATCGATTTTAAGAAATCATATAGATAACTGCACCAACAGGTCTATGCACAATTATAATAGTACGAAATACATTAAACCTTGGATGACTTCCATCTTTTAAAGAAAGTGAAAAGTAAAAGAACATTCTCCAAAAAAATGTAAGAAACATCCACAAAATCTAAGAATAAAAAAGTACTATGACAAATTGTGCAAAGACGTAAATAAAAAAGTAGCAGAAGTTCGCAATCAGTTCTATATTAATAAGATGCATAATTCTAAAGGTCATACTAAAGAAGAGTGGAGAATTGTAGACGATATTCTAGGAAAAGACAGAAATTGTAAAGTAGTCGATGTCTCGGAAATAAATATCGTTATTGTATCTGATCCGGCCAACATTGCAAATAAATGTAATGAGTACTTCATTGAAATTTCTGAGAAACTAAAGCCTTCTGTTCAACCTAATTATACATGCAATTGTATTGCTTCATCTGTTCAGTTTGCTATACGAGACCAAGTTAATAGTTTTGCTTTTACCACAATTTCTTCTGCAGAAATATTTAAGCTTATATTATCTTTAAAAAATAAAAGTTCGTACAGAAGTGATGGTATCACAAATGTCCTTTTAAAAAGGATTGTTTTTAATATAAATGATATACTCTGTCACTTATTTAACTTAAGTGTAAGTAATGGATGCTTTGCGCATTCCTTAAAATGTGCAGAAATTATACCACTGTTTAAAAAGGGAAATCGCAAAGATGTGGTCAATTATAGACCTATATCGCTGCTTCCCACATTTTCTAAACTGTTTGAAAAGCTACTAAAATCACGCATGATGTCTTTTTGGGATAACCAGAATCTATTTTCTGAAAATCAGTTCGGTTTCAGATGCCATTCTTAAGTTCTGTACTATTCTGTTAATTCTGTGAGTCTTACATGATTGGTTTCGCTCTTATCTCACAGATAGGTAACAAGTGGTCAATATCAATGGGTGTTTTAATCGATCTCTTAAAATAAAGAATGGTTTTCCGCAGGGCTCTGTCCTCGATACAATTTTGTTATTAATTTATATTAACTCCCTCTTCAATCAGAACTTCAACGGTTTACCAACAGCGTTCGCTGATGATATAGCATTCTGCTATCAAGGACTCACGTCGTTCGATTGTGTTATCAAAATTGAGGAAGATCTACAAATATTAAGGCAGTGGCTTGCAATTCATAAACTGATTATCAGCGAAAAATCAAAATTGATGGCTTTCAAAATGTTAGGAAATGTTGTTACCGATTTCAACGTGTTTTATCATTCTCACGACTGTGTAAGGTTTTGTCTACCGCTGCATACTTGTGGATGTGCTGTTAGTCATTTTAAATATCTGGGAGTCTTATTTGATCTGAATTTAAGCTGGAAAAATCAAACGCAAACAGTTAAATCATATATGATGCTTGTGGCACGAATAATATATCTTGTGAAACCTTACTGCTCCAAACAAGTATTAACAATGATTTACTATGGTCTCGCTAACTCTAAGTTGCAATATGATATAGCGGGTTGGGGTGGATCTTATGAGAACGCTTTTAGTTCCATATCTATCCTTTTTTGCAATGTGGATGGATATATGTAAGTATAGGGTTTTCCAATAAGGACTTGACAAATTTTTTTTTAAATAAAACGCAAACCATTTGAGATATTTCGAAAACTTTATTATCGGCTTAAAGTACAATCAAAACATTTATGAATGGAACTTGACTTCGTTCATATGGCCATCGCGGGTACGTTTGCAGTGGTCGATTCGTTGGACCCAATTTTTAACGACTTGGCCACACATTTCGGCCGAAACGGCCGCTTTCGCGTTCAATGTTGGCTCTGAGCTCTTCCAACGTCGTCGGCGTGTTGGCATAAACAAATGACTTAACGTAGCCCCACAGAAAATAGTCAAGCGGCCAATCGACTGGCCCATTTCTTGAGATAACACGCTCACCATACTTACTCTTAAATAAATCGATTGTAGCGTGTGCTGTGTGGCTTGTGGCATCGTCCTATTGAAACCACATGTCGCCCAAGTCCATATCTTCCAATTTGGGCCAAAAATAATCGGTGATCATGGCGCGATAACGCTGACAATTCACAGTAACGTCAGTATGCAAACCGCACCAAACAGTATTTTTTGTGAATGAAGTGACGATTCATGAAGCACATGTGGATTTTCTCGGGACCAATAACGCATATTTTGCTTATTGAAGAACCCATTGAGCCAAAAATGAGCTTCGTCACTGAAGATAATTTTGCGATGAAATACATCATATTGGCGCATCTTCTCCAGAACCCAATCGGAGAACGAACGTCGCTTCAAATGGTCCATCGGCTACAATTCTTGAGTCAGCTTGATCTTGTATGTGTGTAAACTAAGATCCTTACGCAAAATAGCCCATAATGTGGTCTGAGCGATGCCCAATTCTTGAGAACGCCGTGGAATTGACTGATTTGGATCGTTTGCTACGGACACCTGAACGGCAGCGATATTTTCGACACATCGACCAACCCGTTGTCTCACTAACACGGCAACATCACACAACGAATATGTAGCCTCAAATTTTTGCACTAAACTTGTTATTGCCTGTCTACTAGGGTGAGAATTACTATCGAAAATTGAAGTTAACGCTCTTAAAGTTGCTGTCACCGACTCCGAATTTTGGTAGAAAATTTTTATAATTTGCAGACGTTGCTCGTTCGTGTACTTTACCATGATGACAGTGGTGGCAGTTTGATGATTAGTCAAAGAGTGTGTTCACGAATTACATTCAAAGTTGTCAAGTCCCTATTGGAAAACCCTTTACATATGACATCGCTTCCAGGCGACTTGATGCCAACAAAATAAGTGTATTGCGACAGCTGATAACAAATACCAACAACGACTGATTTATTTGTATTTTTATTTGTATTTGTATTTATTGATTTATTTGCAATTGCTTATCACAGTAAGATAAATCTTATAAGATAGTGAAAGCCTTAAAATTAAGTGTACAAATTGAACATAATAAAATAAAAATAAGAACAACAAATGGTTGAACAACAAAGAATACATAATTGAATAACAAAGAAAAAAAAAATTTAATTGAAACTAAAAACAAATAATAAATAAATAACTAACAATTTAAATTTATTGCTAATTGAATATGCTAATTATACTCACTGGCTAAGTACCTCAAAAGTAGATTCCTAAATCTTTTTGTGTTTCTGACTCCTCTTAGTTCACGGGGCAGGGAGTTCCATAGGCGAGTGGCATGAACGAAGAATTGCCGCTCCGATGTTAGGCAAGAATGTGGAGTTTGCATTAAGGTCAGAGTCCTTTGCGACCGCGGAAAAACTAATCTGCTATAGAGATACTCAGGTTGATGTGTCTGTATGATGTCATGCAGGCATGATAAGGATCGAAGCGCTAGCAGGTTATCGAACGAGCAGCCGACAATAGACTTTGAGTAAACGGACACGTGATCATAATTTCGGAGGCCATATATATACCGAGCAATATTGTTGTATACTCTATGCCAATATGCTAATCAAATATTCCAGTAACCGTTAAATTGTTCGTAAGTAGAGCTACTCTTCATTTCTGAGGTACGAGTATTTTTTGAATATTTAAAGGGATTGTGTGACCTCTTGCTATCACACCAGGTTACTACACCAAGTGGAAGACATTGTATTTCAATGTTTTCAAATTCTTCATTCGGATATTACAATATGCATGAATTACAAGAGTGATTTTTTTTTTATTTGAAGAACCAGCCAGACTTACATGACAGTATCGTATGTATACATAGAAAAATACTTAACATCAGCCATGACTACTTACAAAAATTAAACTGACGTAATGTCCCACAGTTATACTCGATTTTCCCTACAGCCATAACCAACGGCCGCTTATTTCAATTTCTTTCCAAACTCCCCACTCAACCAATTTGATGAAGTGGACTGGAATTATCCGTACTCCCAAACGACGTTTTAGTACTCTTAAAAGTGAATCATGTTCAAAGTTCAGTGTATGATAGATCTTGAGCGCTTTCAATTACGTCTACGAGTACTTCGTCTGCTCATAGAAAAGAGAGAACCGAAATTGTGTCACTGGGGCAGTTTGTGTTTTTTTTAAAATCGAAATCAGCATTTACATAAAAAATAAGGAAATTCATTTATAATGGATAGATGATTTAGTTCCCACCTTTTTTTTGTTCTGCTCAGAGTAGTTACTGAGTGAAACGTGACTACTGCACGTTGTGCACTGGGAGAAGGGTGCGCGTTGATGGAATATCCAACACCTCATTATTAATACGCGACAATGCGACTAATGCGATTAATGCGTTACAGCTGGTGGTTTGTAGTTTCGTGCCACCCGAGCTGCATTGATCATGTATCTGACAGTTTTCTCGCACCTTTGTGCAACGATTTAGGTGATGGGGCCTTTGACGCCGGACATGCCCATTTCGAATTCCGTCAACAAATCAACAACTTGGCAGCACATTGATAAATCAAATAAATCACCATCAACACCAAATCGAAATGTTGATTTCAATGGGCTGATCAAAAGTGATAAGATACCTCCATTCGGAGGGCACTCGAAGGTATGCCATCGATATGGAATGCAACTCAAGGCTGTGATTTATGATCTGCCTTAATTTACCCAAGCTATACGAACAGTCTTTTCCTTGATAGCAGGTTGAGAAGTTTTCTTAAAAGTTTCCCAATTTCTCGTGACTCTACAATCATCGATTTCGACAAGTGGCCAATTGGAACATTTTCGCAAACCTCGTTTGAATCCCTGCCAGTAGTACGTGCGGGCTGAACGCATTGCTGTTGGCTTGTTAATCATAGTTGCAAATTAAATTATACCATCGATCACGAATTCTGAGTCGAGAGAGGCATTACACAATTATAAAATTATTAATTGAAGTTCAGTCCGGCCATGCCCGATGTGTCATTGTGTCGACGTTGGAAACTTCACTATTGTTTGGTACTTAACGTGGAAGTTACAGTCGTAGAATTTTAAGTAAAGTTTGCGCGTGCAAGTATTCTCTCACGCACAGAGAAGTACGAGTTTGAGTACGACTACGAGTACGAGTACGAGTTTGAGTACGCGTATGAAAAATGAAATTGCCCTGGCACTGCTACTGCTACTGGCACTGTCACTGAAATTGCTCTATTGCTACCGAATGCACGGCTTTCCACGACGATTTATGAAAGTGATGAGCAGTACCTTTTTTAGGATGGTTTCCAGTTCAAATTGGGTATCTACAATTAGGTACGATTGCTCTGTGGCTTTGCGGCTAAGTTACTCGTAAATTATATAACTCAGAGCTGGAACCGACAAAAGGTGGGTAGGTGTTGAATTTGAACTACTTTTGTTTTTGATTGACATGACACGATTTTTGTTGTTGTTATTTTGAGTCATTTATTCATTGTGGGTCACCTGAAAGGAAAGGCTGAATGGTATTGAGTAAGACTTGGGTCAATGAGGATGCCAGTGACCTGATTTGAAACGGAATCACCCCTTTTGTTTACTTTCATAATGAGCTTTCGTTTTCTACTGGAAATGGTTTGAAAACATAATTGTAGTGTAATAAATCAGTTGTCGATATAACGCACCATAATATTGATTGAAGAACAATTTTTAGCTATTACGAAGTCGATGTAGTTTGTTAAAAAAGATACAATAGACAAGGTTGATCTACATCACTTATTTAAGATAGGATAATGTCCGTCTTAACAACTTTTACATTAATCATTTTCGATGCTCAGCATTGGTACAGTTGATACTGCAAAAAAAGAGTACATCTAATAAAACTGCCTTTCTTCCTTAACATCTAAGGTCCGCTTAATAAAGTTAAGATAAGATAATAGATACAACCCCGACTAACAATCCTAAGCGATATCAATGCAACACTGGGAAGCAGAGAGCTATATGTAACTCTATATGTAGATGTAGCCTTCAAGGAGGAGAAGTTTCGCTCCCTATGTAGACCCTATTAAATACTTCTGAAATTAAGATAGCAGAAGATGTTATCTTTATGACCACCAGTAACTTCTTCCCTACAAATATTGAAACCCTGAATAGTCTTAATAATTAGCCGATATATTGTCTCTAGCAGGGATGCCATTTCATCAAAAACAACAAAGTAGTAGTATTAAACCAAGAAATTGAAAATTAAATGCCGTCAGCTCATTAAGTAATAGTTTTTGTAAAATATTAGCATATAATATATCTGGTCTGAATAATAAGTTATTGTATGTAGATTTTTTCAATTTTGTTAAAACTTTTGATCTTTTTTTCCTTTTTGAAACACATATTACTTTAGAAAATTCGATTAAATTCATAAAATATTTTAGCGGATATAAACTTCACTGGATTCATGCTACCAAAACATGTAGCAAGGGACGAGCAAGCGGAGGTTGTTTGTATGGAATAAGAACATCACATATTAAATTGTACGACTTTGCAGAGATACAAGAAACAACTGTAATTAAACTCTTAAAAAGAAACGATATGTATATAATGCCTCTTTATTTAAACTGCAATAAGTGGACCGAGGATTTAGAACAACTCAACAATAATTTATCTGTTTTTGCCAGCAAGAGCGTACTAATGATTGGGGACTTCAACGCCAGAACTAGTAACGATCAAGTCACTACAGTCAGAAACATTAACAATGTTTGTTTAAACGTTAACTCTAGAACATCCAAAGACATAATATGCAAAAGTAATGGTGCTGCACTTCTTGAAACGCTGCAATTGTATGATTTTATTCTTTTGAATGGCTGTACCGAAGGAGACATGGATGGTCAATATACCTTTATTGGAGGACAAGGTATGTCAGTGATTGATTACTGTATGGTGAACAATGATTGGCTAGACCTCATAAATAAGTTTGAGGTGCTATGCAAACATTTCTCTGATCATATGCCAATCGCAGTAGAATGGAAAACCGAACCTGACTCGTCACAATCAAATCTTCAGTTGTTACCTAGACTTAAATGGAGGGATGAAGAAGCTAAAACCTTTCAACACAAACTAGACGTTTGGCTCTCAAGAATTCCTGCTGGCATTGAGTCTACTGATATTCTTTCAAATGAAATAATAACATGCATGAGAAATTCGGCAAACAGGTTTAGCTCTAATGTAGCAAAAGCAGTGCTTCTGAAAGCTAAAAATAGAAAAGCTCCGGGTGAAGATGGTGTACCTTATGAATTTTTTAAGAATGCTTCTCAAAGTTTTAGTATTCAACTGGCTACGCTTTTTAACAAAATTCTTATGAATGCGGAAGTTCCATCCTCGTTCAAAAAAGCTGTTATATTCCCAATACATAAAAAAGGTGCCATGAATGACGTTGCCAACTACAAAGGTATATCTTTTATGAATATCATAGCTAAGGTACTCTGTGGAGTTCTTGTTAGCCGATTGGAAAACTGGGTAGAAGAAAAAAATATACTATCCGATTTCCAGGCTGGATTTAGGAAAAACTATTCCACAGTTGACCAAATCTTCTCTCTGACATCGATTGTCAAAGCATATCATGCTAGAAATAAAAAGGTGTACGCGTTCTTTGTCGATTTCAAAGCAGCGTTTGATTTGGTAAATCGGAATGCGCTAATATACAAACTTTCACAGCTAGGTGTCTCAACCAGGTTTCTACATGTTATCAAAAATATGTACAATGACACAGAAGCCAGCGTGTGGGATGGTTCACGTTTCTCTGAATGGTTTAGAACTGATTCAGGTGTCAAACAGGGATGTCCGCTTAGCGCACTTTTATTTGCACTTTTTATAAACGACATTGTAAACCACCTTCCTGGAGGTATTAGAATGGCAGGAATCCAAATCAATGTGTTGCTATATGCTGACGACTTGGTTATATTATCAGAATCGAAAGACAATTTACAATTGATGATAAACCGGCTGTCTACATACTGTGAAAAGTGGGGACTTGAAATCAACACTGAAAAATCAAAAATTATGATTTTCTCGCGTTCCAATCGAACTGAAGTCGGAAGCAATTGGGTGTACAATGGAAGGCATTTGGAAGTGACAAATGAATATAGGTATCTTAGGGTGAACCTTAACCCAAGGCTAAATTTTAGTAAGCACCTTGCCGAAAAAGCCAAGGCCTCTCAAAGTCTTATAAACTTAACATGGAGAAAGATTTTTACAAACAGCCGTATAGTCTACCAAATATCAAATCTTCAATTCAGTTGTGAAGTCAACTCTGTGCTATGCAGCTCAAGTTTGGGGAATGGAAGAGTATGAGGTAACTGAGAAACTTCAGAGGAACTTCATCAAAAAAAATTTCAATCTACCAATCAACACACCGAATTATGCGATTTATTTAGAAACCGGCTTGCCAAAGATATTTACCAGCACCCTGAAACTACAGGCTGATTATCTACTTAAAGTCTTAGGTTTTCGAGATGAACGTCTGAGTAAAAAGATGCTGCTATACGAAGTTAGGAACAAAGACTGGTGGTTTAATAAATGGCAACAGATCGCCACTTCTTTTGGCGAAGATATAGAAATTGATCCAAACAACATTCTTGGTGTAAAGGAAAAGCTTTATAGAATTATTCAGCTGAATGAAGACTCGGTTCGAAATCTGCTTGTAGAAACAGCTACTGAATCTGAAAGCCGAATATTATACAGTCAGTTGAAATTTAATCTGTGTAACAATAATTATTTTCAAAATTCTCTAAGTCCCAAAGATATTTCTCTAATATTTAAAGCAAGATGCGAATTATTATGCCTCAACGGAAGACCTTACAATGGGAGTTACAACCAGTTTTGCACACTATGCAACACAAGATCCAAAGAAGACTGCTTCCACTTTATAAGTATCTGTCCAATTTTTCGACAAGAGAGATTTGCGTATTTTGGGAAATTCTCTCTCTCAATGCAGGAGACAATACAAATATTGGATGGACCAGATTGGATAAAACTTGCCAATTATCTAAAGGAAACTTGCAGATTTAGGAAACTAATCATGACTGAATATGATTGATCTACGATAAAAAAAAAAATAATAAACAAAAATATTAAATGAAAACTGAAAATTAAAATAATAAAGTATATTTAAAATCAATAGAAGAAATTAAAGTTGTTAGTCGAGCTGACGGCAATGCCAAAGCGTTTATATTCATAAATAATTAATGTAAATGTATGTTAAAAATTGTAAATAAATGAATGGATTACTTACTTACTTACTTACTATTGTCTCTAGCAGAGGCAGCCAAAGTAGAGACAATAAGGGTAATAATCCATGAGGACATTACTATATTTATTTACAGCCGAACTTTTTTTTTCACTCTATTTCGTTCATTCAATACAATATATTTACAAGTTTTCTTAATTTCTAAAAAAAGAAAAAAAAATGAAATAGTTATGTACAATCTATTGTCCAAATGACAAGAGTTGATCGTACAAAGAATTCTATATTTTATAAAGACAATATTGACATAGTTGAAGGGGAGATTGCATGTGGAGGCAAGGAAAGAACAAAAACAAAACAAAACAAATTATGAGTTGTCAATTTTCAAACAAATTTTAGATACTCAAAGAACAAAATTCATTAATAAATAATCTATTTATGGTCGAATAATCAAAAGACAAAAGCCATTTTTTAATTTCATTAAGAAATGTATTTTCCTCTCTTTCGCATCTTATAATGTCTGGCAGTAAGTTAAACAGGCGGGGTGCCGTTGAAAGGTAAAATCTTCCAAAGTGAACTTTGTGAACAACAGGAACTGCTACAGGGTTTCTCGCATTTCCTCGCAAATTGTAGCTATCTATATACCTAACTGAGTAAGACCCGGCATTTTGAAAAAAATATTTTTAGAATTTTGTAGCAGTAGAGATGCCTCAAAGGAAGAGTTTTCAGTGTTCTGAATAAATTAAGACTTGGAGTTCTGCGATTTACTCTGAACAAGAGTGGTTCAGTCTTGGTAAAAAATGCACCACCCCAACAAGAGATACCATATTCCAATTTAGATTTTAATAAACCATTGTACACAAGTTTTAAAACTGGTTGCGGACAATAGAGACTTAAGTGATATAGTTGTCTTACCCCTTTGTTAAGATATTGTTTAAGATAATGAGTATGATTGGACCAACTACGAGGGGCGTTCAACATATTCTCGGTATCGGGATGAAGCTGTGGTTGTATATATAAACTGACTTATTTATCAAGTAATACTATTATTTTAGTGCATTCATGTAAAATTTCATATAAATGTGATTATTAATTCGCCTTTTATCTCTAGTTAAACAGAATCATAATGGCAACTGAGACGATGATTGTGAAAATTGAGCATCGCGCTGTAATTAAATTTCTCACTAAGCAAGGAAAAAGTGAAAAAACTATTCATGAAGAGATGGTTCCGCACCTTCATTATCAACTGTGCAAAAGTGGTCAAGTGAGTTCAAGAGAGGCAGAGAGAGCATTGAAGACGACCCCCGCTCCGGCGCCCCAGCTACTGCTTGTACGGGAGAAAGCATCAAAGAAGTCGAAAAACTTGTTCTTGAGGATGCCCGAATAAAGGTGAAAATGATGGCAGAGATCACCAAGCTTTCAATTGGTACCATTCACACTATTCTTCATGACCATCTTAACCTTTCAAAGGTCAGTGCAAGGTCGGTGCCACGAAAGCTCACAGCGCCTCAGAAAAAAGTGAGAATCGCATGCTGTAGAGAGCTTTTGGAGATGTGTAGTGAGAACGCGGACGGTGTTATATTGTAGATCCAATTGTTACTGGGGACGAAACATGGGTCCACCACTATGACCCTGAAAGCAAACAAGAGTCCATGCAGTGGCATAAAAAAGGAACAGACCCCCCGAAGAAGTTCAAAGTCACTCCGTCTGCCGGAAAGCTCATGGCCACAGTTTTTTGGGACTCAAAGGGAATCTTGCTCATTGAATACAAAAAAAAAGGTGAAACCATCAACGCCACATCCTACGCTTCCCCTTTGCATAATTTGCGGGAGGAAATTAAAAAGAAAAGACGGGGTAAACTCGCAGCGGGTGTGTTGCTTCTTCATGACAACGCTCCTGTTCACACGGCGCGAGTTTCCAAGGCTGCTGCGCGAGATTGTGGTTTCGAAGAAATCCAACACCCACCCTATAGTCCAGACCTTGCCCCTAGTGATTATTTCCTGTTTCCGGATTTGAAAAAATGTCTTCGTGGAAAAAGATTTTCGTATGATGAAGAACTCAAGTCGGCAATAAATGGGTATTTTGCAGAGAAAGAGGAAATTTATTTTTTTGAGGGTTTAAAAAAGCTTATCTCAAGATGTAACAAATGCATTGATGTTAGGGGAGATTATATTGAAAAATAAAAACAATTTAAATTGCATTCGCATTTTCCTTCATATCGATACCGAGAATATATTGAACGCCCCTCGTAAGCTTATTATCTAAGCCAATACCTAAATATTTAAAACTGTCAACGCACTCAATTTTAAAACAATTATTGGTACAAGATGTTAAGTGGTGAAATGGATAATCTACATCATTCGTAAGAGTAAATAATTGGAAGCGTGTACAATCCGGAGAGTGATAAAATAATGGCAAATCATTAAAAATTATATTGCTGATATATTGCTGATAAATTTCGTTTTATCACTGATTATGAGTTTATGTATTAAGAACCATCTCCTCAGTAAATCAAGGTCATGGTTTACCTCAGACATAATATTCAGAAGGCTTTTATTTGAGTATAACACTGCAGTATCGTCAGCAAATGCTGTAACTTTGCCTTTGAAAGGTTGGATGAATAGGGAGTTTACGTAGATCAAGAATAGGATACTGAGCCTTGTGGGACACCAGTTACTATATTTTTCGGGGAACTGTAAATATTCTTGGCAATCACCAATTGCCTACGATTATTTAGATAAGAAGCAAACCAACTATATGTACATCCTTTAAAACCCAATTGGAAAAGTTTATCTAATAGTATTTCATGATCTACCATATCGAAAGCTTTAGAAATGTCAATAAACAGAGAAGCAGGAATCTCAGAAGAGTTAATACTGTGATATAGCTCCCCTGTCAGTTTCAACAGTGCAGTTTCAGTAGACATTCCGCTTCTAAAACCAAATTGACAATTACTGAAAAAATTTGTTCGTTCTAGAAACGACAGCATTCTAGATTTAATACCTCTTTCAAATATTTTTGAAAAGACCGACAACAACGAAATAGGACGATAATTGTTCAAAATGGTATTGTCACCCTTTTTGTGAAATGGCATAACTATAGCCGTTTTCAAAGATTGAGAAAAAATACCTTGTCGTATGCTGTTATTGAAAATAAAGCACAAAACATCCGAGATTTGAAATGAAATTTTTTTCAACATACGACTAGAGATCATGTCAGCGGAGGTAGAATTAGATGGTTTAAGAGTGCAAATTATTTTATGTATCTCTAGAGCAGTGAAAGGTTCACAGAAAAAACTCTCAGTTTGACTTCCAATCTCAACTAGGTCATTGTTGATCCTATTATTGTAGTTGTAGTTGGATAAGTTCTGAAAAGATCTAACATTACAAAAGAAATCATTAAATGAATTAGCAATTTCCAAAGGGTCAGATATAATTGAGTTATTGACGTTCAGAATTATATCTATTTCTGAAGTTTTTCTATTAAGAATTTCATCAATAACACGCCATTCTTTTTTAGAATTACCAAAACTTGCTAATAATTTTCTACGAAAATAATTATCTCTGTAAAAAGGGATATCAATTTTAAGCTCATTATTTAGTTTTTTATAGTGTTGTTTGAGTCTGAGATTATTTGGATGCCTTCTAACTTGAAGGTAAAGTTTATGTTTCAATCGAATTTTTTCCAGAAGTGAAGCCGTCATCCATGGTTTCAAACACTTGTTTTTGTTGTTTGGGCGACTTATAACCTGTTTACTACTCGCAATATGCAATTGAAGCTTCATAAGTAAAGTATCGAAGGCTATCGTTTTATCAGTTGCGCAAGTAACTTCTTCCCAAAATTCGAAATTTAAACAGTTTCTAAGTCTGGTATAGTCAATTTTATCGAATGCTTTATGAACAGATGATTCAGTTCTCAGAATACAACTACCCATTTGAAAACTTATTAAACAATGATCAGTTAGATTCAGGTCAAGTATCATAGTCTTAAACTTGTTTTTTTTTGTTTTGATGGACTCTTGTAAATATATGGTCCAAACACGAGTTTAAACGGGTAGGCTGATCCAACAAAGAATCAAAACCAAATAAAGACAGGGTTGTCAGAAAGTAATCAACGTCAGAAGAAGCAGACATTAAGTTAATGTTAAAATTGCCAAGCAGAATGGGACTCCAAGAACCCATTAAACTCTTCAGTAAAGGATTTCACTGAACATTTGTGAAGTCTATAAATACAAATAAAACAATATAAAGTTCCAGTAATTTCACAACAGAAACTGATAATATCAGCACTTTGTAAATTATATTTTTTAATTTGTTTGTTCACTATGTCATTTCGAAAAAATACACCAACACCACCAGCTGCATATGTATTATTGCATGCTGCATCAAACAAAAAATTAGGAATATGGAAGTTGGAGATTTCTTCATCAAAAATCCAGATTTCTGAAACAAAAATTAAATCTGTTAAATGGTCTAAAGATGAAAGGTGAGTGGAAAATGCATCGAAATTTTTTCTCAGGCTGCGAATGTTTTGTGAATGATCTATACAGTAGCAATTGAAATTGAAAGGAAAGTTAACATTGTTATTATAGCAATTTGAAGAAGATCTACAAAAATTGTTACTAGGACTATTATTACAATCAAACATTATTTAAAAGAGGAAAAGAAAGAATACTTAAAGTTAATTATCTATCCCCTCGATTTTTTGTAAATCTTCAAAAGAGTATATTTTTGTTGTTTATCACCTTCCTTTTTTCTGATGAGAACGGTTGAATTTCTCACCCAAACAAATTTACATTCCATAAAGACCATCGCTGTCATGGAAATAAAATCAAGATTTGGAAGAATTTAAATCTCTATGTGTTCAGAATTATATTAAGCTCTGCTAGCTCTTTAGCCACAAAAGAGTGTGTATCACTCAAACTCGTATATGTATGAGTAAATCCTTACTCATGCAGGTTAAAATAGCAAGGGCATGCTCGACAAGCAGCACAATACTGGCCTACGCTGTCATAAGGCTCATGACCCTTACGAATACACTGTTGATGACCCTGATTAAGGAACAACGATCTCTGGATCGACTCCTTAAGTCTTTTTGAGAATCTGCCCGAGATGGAAGATTTGGTCGATTATGGACTTTGATAGTCTAAAACCGCACTGATAGGGGCCAATGGGGTTGCAGATGAAGGGTTTTAGTCGTTCACACAGTATGGAAGATAAGATCTTGTATGCGATCTTTAGGACACTTATGCTTCTATATTTGGCGCAGTTAAGGGGATCTTCTTTTGTGGATCTGTCAAACGACCGGTAAGCAATCAGGTTCAGCTGCTTTGTTGGCCTTCATTTTCATTTTTATTAGGTAGATGGAAGTTTTGGCTAGCATCGTCTAAGTAGAATGGTCTCCTCTGAATGACAGTAAGATGTTGGCCCTCTTCGCTGTTGCACAGTCTGCAGACAATTTTTTTCCATATTCTCAGGTGTGAATATACCATAGGGTTTCCTTCTTCATCTGGGGAAGCCAATATTTTTCCCGTTTCAGAGCTCACAAGCGGCTCTCATCAATCGTTGCATCGCCCCTTTATACGATTCTTGTGCCTGCTGCGTTTTCAATCACTCTTCGAGCATCTCGGGCGGTATAGCGATGATTTCAGCACGAATTTTTACCTTGAGATCTTCAATAGTCTGAGGCTTGCTGGCGTACACTTTGCTTTTCAAATAACCCCACAAAAAGAAGTCCGTGTGAGTCAAATCTGGAGATCTGGGTGGCCAGTCAATGTCGCCATTTTTTGACAACACACGTCCGTTGAATTTTCGGTGCAGAAATTGTATCGTTTGATTTGCAGTGTGGCATGGCGCACCATCATGTTGAAACCAGTAACCGTCCATAACTGTTTCACACATTTGTGGGCAGACATAATGAACCAACTTCCAATATCGATACCCATCAACTGGTTGGCCTTCTCTGAAGAAAAATGGCCCAATGATGGTTTTGGCGCAAACGCAGGCCCAAACAGTCACTTTTTGGTCATGTAATGGTGTTTCATGGATTTCGTGTGGATTTTTCTTTCCAAATGCGGCAATTTTGCTTGTTAGCGGCGCCAGAGAGTGTGAAATGGGCTTCGTCGGCCATCAAAATTTGCCTCCAAAAATCAGGTTCAGTGTCAACCACTCGAGCGACTGTTTGTATTCCAAACGACATGGACGGTCTGTCGGAGATATTCTTTGAGTCAACTGCACTTTATACAGAAACAAATGCAAACCATCGTTAAAAATGCTGAGGGCGGTGACGATGCGACACATGTGGGTTCTCGGCAACAATCTCACTTATCGCTTCAACCAGTTCATTGGAACGTCTTGGGCGATGATGAACAGCATGACGACGATATCCCACTGTCTCGCGTTCAACAAAATGATGAATATGTTGTCAGACGGTGTTTGTTGACCATGATATTTTCGACGATATCCATGTTGAGTTAACACAACTGAACGACTATTTTCAATGTACAGCGTCACTATTTCGGCGCGTTGTTTCTGTGTAAAGCGATTTCTGGTTAAAATTGTACTAAATTCGCGTTTCAAAAACATGTCTCTTTAAGTCAATCGGTTGATAAATGTCAAAGTTATTCAATGTTTACATATCGACATAAAAAATGGCGCACCCTGTATATTGAAATGAGGAAACCGTGTGCTTGCTATAGTGATATTTCGTCCCGCCGTAAAATCAATAAGCATAAGCTCGTTGCCAAACATGGTGTTGTGTAGGCTATGCTTACCAACTATCCTACCAAAGATGTCCTGTTTTCCTATCCTGGCGTTAAAATCGTCTAGTACAAATTCAACACCATACATCATCCTTCTCTTACGTAGGGGCACGGGCTTATATTAGGCATATTTTAGCAAATTTAGCCTTTATGCGGATGATAGATGATCGCTGCCGTACGGGAAGCTGAAGAATTATTGCCTAAGTCTACCGCATATGGAAAATCCGTATCCGAATAAGCACTGTTAGCAATCAACAAAATATATATCACAGTTTTTCATCCTCCTTATCTTCGGCCCATCCCATCGTACTTCTTGGATAGCGGCGATGTTTGCGTGATAGCAGTCAAGGAATTTTGCTAATTCCTCAGCTGCGCGTGGCACGTTAAGTGTCCGAACTTTCCACGTGCAGATCCGAAGATCGTTGTGTTTGAAACGTTTGCAAGGTCGTCAACAGTGAATCAATTTCTATTCGAAGCCATTAGTTGGTTCGTTACATCATTTTGATCTATTCCATAAAAAGTTGTGAGGCCTATGACTGCATAAAACAGTCTTATGCTAGAAAGTTATCCCTAGTGAGAGATTTAACAGCCAATAAAAAAAAAACCTTTATTATCAAAAGCTATAATTTTTTTTGGAATTTGTTTGCTAAGGGTGCGTCCAGAGCAGGCATAAATGTTTACGAAATATTTCCCATTTGTTTCAGAAACATTTCAAAAGCGTTTATAAGTGGTATGCATGTCGATGGAATATTTATGAAATGATTCATTCACATCCATTTTTGTACTAGAATATGATGGACTCAAAAGAGGTAGAATTAATAGCTGTGTGCTTCTTTATTATAAAAATTGGAATATAATAAAAGGAAAAAAAGTGGTAATCACTGCTTTTTAAATGTAGAAAAAATGAAAGAGATAAGTTACTACGAGACCTCAAAATCGATAGTTTAGGTACTTACTTACTTACTTAGGTGGCACTATAGTTCGGCGTGGACCAGGGCCTCGATTAACAAGCTTTTCCAATTTTCCGGTCTTTAGTTAACTATCTCCAGTTGCGGACTCCAAGTCGGTTGAGGTCTCCTTCTACTTCTGTGCACCACCTAATGTGTCCTCTACTAAGTTGTCCTTCTGGGCTAGATTCGAAGATTATGCAGGTCGGAGTACTTGTGTCCATTCGCTCCACATTTCCTTGCCATCTAAGGCGACTGATGGGTAGTTTTCTGATCAGGTCGATGTTGCTGCACTTCTCGTAAAGTTCGTCGTTGAATTATCTCCTCCAACTCAAACGGGACCGAATCTTTTTCGAAGAGTCCATGCTTCTGTGCCATAAAGTAGGACTGGGATGATTAAACCTTACTACACAATTGCCTTCTTAGCCTATATAAACAGCGATTGGGAAGAGTGAGTCTTCGTTTTATTTCTACTGAAGTGTTGTTGGCAGAACTTATAGCAGATCTAAGTTAGAAAAAGTACTTTACTACTTTGAAATTATAGATATCGATTGTGACATTCTGTCCAATTCTTGATTTTGCCGTCATTTACCGCTAAACCCATTTTGGCAGCTTCCTTTTCAATACTGGGGAATGCACCGGTGACAGCCCTCTCAGTTCTTCGAATTATGTTGATAGATTTGAAAGATTGTGTGTTCCTTTTTCACTTATGAGTTCCGTACAATTCTTTCAAGGAGGATATTACAGAAATCGCATGACAGGACGTCACCTTGTCTAAAATATTTTTTGACATCAAAGATCTCGGTTAAGTCGTAACCGACCTTCACGGAGCAGCGAACATTTTCAATCGCCATTCTGCACAGAAGGATGAATTTGGCAGGGATGGAAAAACTTGACATGGCTCTATATAACTCATCTCTATAAATGCTGTCATATCCGGCCTTGAAATCGATGAAAATCGATGGTGAGTATCGACTTGGACTTCTTGAGTTTTTTCGAGGATCTGCGAAAGTGTAAAGATTTGTTCGATTGTGGACTTTCCTGGTCTGAAACTGCATCAGGTTGTTGGCCAAGGGTTTCAGACGTTCACACAATATGGGAGATAGGATCTTGTATCTAGTGCAGTTGAGGGGGTCGCCTTTTTTGTGGATCGGGCAACCGGTACTGAGATTCCATTCATCAGGCATACACCCTTCTGACCAGATCTGAGAAATGAGTTGGTGTATTTTCTTAATAAATTCAAGTAAGCGGTTAGGTCCAGCTGATTTGTTCGACTTTATCGATAGTATGAGTGAATATAGAAATCTCGCGAGTGTGTCAAATAATGACTCAGTTTCTTGGTAATTTTATGGATTTTATATTGAATTAGAAAACAGGAACGATCTACAGATCGACTATTACAGTTGATGAATCTTTAGCATTAACTCTTCGATTTTTGGCTACTGCTGTAGTATGTATCCTTTTATTACCATTCTCAGCGTAAATTACAATAAATTCGATGGTAAAATTAAAGTATCATAAATAAAGTATTTACATACTCGAGAAACAAAAATAATTTACTGTCCCGAATGGGAAAGTGAGAAACATTTCGTAAATGTTTCACTGGCGTCCAGACTGAACCAAACATTTCACGAAACATTTGAAGCATTTCAGAAATGCTTACGAAATGTTTCGTTCAGTCTGGACGCATATTTACACTCTTCTTCCTGTGCAATTTGACAGCAATTAGCTGTCAAAACCAAAAAATTACAGTATGTTCCAACATTCATGTTGAAGGCATGTTTTCTCTCGATTAGCCAAGAAGCCGGACTCTGTATGTCGGTATAACTAAAACCAATGCAACGGTTTCCATTCTGCAAGAAGACCTTCCCCCGAATCCCAATGATCTGCTGCAACTTTTTATACGTTTTCATGAGTTTCAAGTAAGTTCCAAATGCATAATACACATCCAGAGAACACGGTCTAGTTTCAATCCCAAGTGTCTGTCACAACGTAATCAAAACGTAAGAGGCTTACGAACTAAGATTTCTGCTATATATCTTAGTTCGCAGATTCTGTCCTACGACATTTTTGCCCTCACCAAAACCAATCTCACCCCTAATATTAACAATACTGAATTATTTTCCCAAGCCTTCGACTTACCCCGTGACGATGGTCTCGATAAAGAGGAGAATTTATATGGCCGTGGTGTACTTTTAACTATACACTCGCGTTTCGAGTCTAGACCCTTTAAAAAATCGTCCACTGCATTGTTTGAATTCGTTTGCGCTAGAATTCCTATTTGCAAGCGCAACCTATATATTTTTTGCTACTATATTCGCCCCTCTCAACCAGTTCAAGGTTACAAATTAGCTGTTGATGCAATCGATTGTATTTTTAATGCTGCTGATCCCAACGACGTTGTTATTTTTTAGGTGTTTTTGATATCCCAAGGCTTCTATGGACTCACACTGACCAGTCCTTCTTTACTGCAACAAATCCCACCTCCGATAAAGAAAATCTTTTCATCGACTGCCTAACTGACTCTGGTCTGTATCCATTAAGTGGTGTCAGTCTTTGCCACTGATATAGATAACTGTGTCGTTTTAAAAAGTAGACATCTTCTCTCTAAGTTGGATAGTTACCACCCTCTCCTTTCTCTTACGTTGACGTATGACAATGGTCTTAATCCCGTTTCCTATGAGTATTCCTACAGTTTTAATTTTCATAGGGCTAACTACGCCAAACTGAATAACCTCCTCAGTATAGCCAATTTTAACTTTTTGTACGATAATCCTAACCTTACGGTTAACAATGCTTTCGCATCCTTTTATACCGAAATTTTCAAATGTCTCATCCAATCTGAAATCTCTTTGTAACAAGAGAAATAAGCTCTGGTATACTTACTTAAGATCGCGTTCCGACACCGATTTCACCTACAACCAGTCGACCCAAATGAATTTCTCTGTACTTTGCCAAACTCTCTGTGACAACTATTTAAACCGAATGGACCACACACTCATTTCCGACCCCAAAAGATTCTTTCAGTTCATCAAAACTAAAAGCAAATCCGATAACTATCCATCATCTCTAAATTTTCTTGATAGGTCCTCGGGCGATCCCCAAATTATTGCAAATCTCTTCGCAATCTTTTTTGGCCAAGCGTTCGTCATCCATTCCCAAGAGCCAGACCATTCTTACTTTTCCTACTTAAACAGCTGCCCACAAACAACTTTGGAATCGGTGTCTATAACTTTAGAGCAAGTTAGAGAGAAAATAATAAAACTCAAAGATGATTATTCTGCTGGCCCTGATGATCTTCCCCCTATATGTTTAAAGAAATATCAAATGCATCTAGCCCAACCTCTTACAGCTCTCTTTCAGCTTTCTATCACCCAGGGATTATTTCCATCAACCTGAAAAAGGTCGTTTATTATTCCCCTACATAAAAAAGGTAGAAAAGACGATATTTCCAACTATCGACCGATTGCTAAGTTGTCCTGCATACCTAAGCTTTTTGAGAGCATTATCTATGACATAATGCTTTTCCATTGTAAATCTATTGTTTCCCTAAACCAGCACGGATTTTTCAAAGGCAGATCTACGACCACCAACTTAACGGAATTCGTATCAAGCACTTTATGTGCACTGGAATCTGGAAATGAAGTTGATGTGATTGCCACCGATTTCAGCAAAGCCTTTGATAGAATTGCTCATGATATAATCCGTCAAAAATTAAAGGCTCTTGGTTTCCAGATAAACTTTATAACTTGGGTTCAATCCTATTTAAATGAACGACTTTACTATGTTCTATTTAGGTCCATGGTTTCTGACCCAATTAAAGCCTCCTTTAGTGTCCCTCAAAGCAGTCACCTTGGTCCCATATTATTTATTCTGACCATTAATGATGTTGATTGCATCATTAAAAATTCATTCATATCTGTTTACGCAGATGATAGATGTCCAAAGATTTTCTTTGGACATGTATCATCTTCCTCAGACAGCCTACCACTGCATGAAGATCTAGACAGATGTTATACTTGCTGTCAGAAGAATTTACTTGAGATTAACGTCAATAATTGTCAGGCTATAATACCTGTAAGCGCAATTCTACATCACCTCGCTGCTATCTAATCTTTAATCTGTATGTTCCCTTAGTGAATGAGTTGCGTGATTTAGGTGATAAGGAGCTCAATTTCCGTTGATAATATAATAAAAAAAAGCCAACTGTGCCCTTGGCTTCATCAGGCGCTGGCTAAGGAGCTTTCCAATCCTTATGTTACGAAATCCCTTTGCATAACCTTTGTTAAGCCTCTTCTTGAATATGCTAGCCAAGTTTGGTCACCCTACGGAACTCACATCCTCCAAATAGAAGCTGTTTAAAGCAGGTTTTTACGATTTGCTTTACGGTGTCTTCCCTGGGATGATAGCCAAAACTTACCACCATACACTGATCGTCTGAAACTTATAAATTTACAACACCTTTCTATACACCCAAAAAGTGCCGATATTCTCTTTATTCATCAAATTTTAGTTGGTAATATCGATTTTCTTTCTTTACTTCAATTTATTTTTTTTTTTAACACCAACCCACGCAATCTTAGGTCTATGCCACCTTTGCGGCTCAATCTTCATAAAACGAATTATGGACACCTAGAGCCAATGCCTAGAATGCTTCGTGAAGTTAATGATATTCTGCCTCTTTTCGACTACCACCTCAGCACACTCTCCCTCAAGAACATTATTATTTCCACCTATGCCTCTCGTCCTAACTTTCTTTAGTTTTAAGTGTTGTTAGTTTTAAAAATATTCTTGTAATAAGCTTTAATAAATCTGTCCGGGGCCGCAAATTAAATCAAATCAAATCAAATGTTACGTAGCATTACAATCTTCGTTGATAAACGGTAGGTTTAATGGCAAATACAATTATTTAACTTCTTCTTTCACTTTCTTTATACTCACTCCATTTTGGATAGGCTAGCTAAAATGGTCAGACTACGACAAACAGCTGATGAATTACTTTATTCTCTCGAATGATTTGAATTTACAATTATTTAAAACCACAGGTACATCTCTTTTTGGCGCTTTATTATTGTATAAACTTTCGTATCAATTTTATTGGAGTAATAGATACCATGGAGCAACACCTTTAATGGATAAAAGAGTGCCAGAACATAAATGCCTTGTGACGAGCTTGTGGTTTTGTGCGATTATGCAGAAATTGGTTTCGTAGATTTTACCTCAATTAACGAGACAAGGATTGCATATGTATAGGGGATCCAGTTTCACTATTCGCAAGTTCACTGCCAGAATATTGAGTTTCATTGACTTTGACAACAGACATTTGTACAGGTGGAAAATACCATAAATAAAACAACTTTTACCACAGTAGTGTTTTTTTTTAATTATGAAAGCCATTAAGATGTCTAATTGCAATATTTTTTCCTTTGCTGGAAATATTAGACAGTGGCAATAAGACGCATTGCTATATCAGTTACTTGGGGAAGCACTACTCAGATTTAGTGTTTTATGCTCAAAGTTGTAAGGCTACCTCTGATTGAATGATCCTTTTGGTAAAGTGGAATAGGTACGGAGAAAGAATCAAGAAAAATGTCAGACGTCTGCCAGATCGGTTTCTTGTTGAATAGTTCACAAATGACCTCCTTTTACTTGGCTTCCGCATTGCGAATAACGAAGTAATCATAATTGAATATACCGGGTGTATGCATAAGTCTTTTCCGGTTTAACTTAAAGATGGCGCCAGCGAAAAGTACGCAGCGTATTAATTTGACACATACGTCATTTTATTCGTCTGACATTTAACTACAAGCACGGTGAGACATGGTTTCGACAAGTGGTGATTTCAATGTGAAAGACAGTGAGTGCTCTGGTAGACCACAAAAATGCGAAGACGAGCAATTGCAGGAGTTATTGGATGATGGAGCATTACATGTGTCAATCAGCAGACGTTTACAAGCAATGGGAAAGATCAATAAACTCGGTAAATGGGACCCACACTATTTGAATGAACGTCATCCATTCATTTATTTTTCTGCACCCGCCGTACTCCCCAGACTTGGCGCCATCTGACTATCACAAATTGGAAAATGGTTCGTCGAATGGTTTTTCTGGCATGCTTTTCGTAAATTACCTGAAAGATGGGCGAAATGTGTAGAAGCCGATGATCAATGTTTTGAATAAAAAAAAATTAATTTCCCTATAAAATTACGTTTTTTTTTTTACCAAAAAAAGCGGAAAAAACTGTTATAAAACTGCATACACCTGTTAAGTTGTTTGATTTTTAATAATAATATACAGCATCTATGTATGTACGAGGGTTGTCTGAAAAGTTTCCGACTTATTTTCCTACATAGTCTCCTTGTAACTCTACACACTTCTCCCAGCGATGCTCCCACCTCCCTAACCCGTCCAAATAGTACTTGGCGTTTTTCTCTGCAAAATAATTGTTCACGAAGGTGATTGCCTCTTCATTTGACGAAAATCTCTGTCGTCCGAGCGCAGTTTTTAAATAAGGGAACAAAAAGAAGTTGCTTGGTTCTAGATCTAGTCAATAAGGCGAATGGTCAAGCAGTTCAAACCGTAATTCATGGATTTTCGCCATCTCAACCGTTGATGTGTGAGACGGTGCGTTGTCTTGGTGAAGCAGGATTTTCTTTTTCTGCAAATGTGGCCGTATTTATGCCTTCAGCTTGGCAAGTAATGATGCGTAGTATGCTACTGTAATGGTTTTTCCTTTTTAAAGATAATCAATTAAGATAACTCCTTTACTATCCCAAAAAACAGTCGCCATCACTTTCCCAGACGAAAAAACAGTTTTTGGTTTTTTTGGAGCCGGCTCGTCCTTTGCAGTCCACCGTTTTGACTGAATTTTTGTTTCGGGCGTATAATGGTGTATCCAAGTTTCATCTACAGTAATTAATTGGCGCCAGAACTCGGATTTATTGGGCCAACAGAACGGTGGAAATGTTCATTCGAACACGTTTTTGGTCTAACGTAAGCAAACGCGACACCCAACGCGCGGACAGCTTTCTCATGCCTAAATCTTGATTTAATATATAACAAACGCGTTTTTTGGACATTTTCATAACCTCTACTATCTCCCTCACTTTAATTCGGTGGTAGTCTAACACCATTTCTTGAACTTTAGCAATGTTATCATCAGTGGTTGCAGTTTTTGGACGTCCCGAACGTTCATCGTCTCCCAAGGTCTTACGGCCACGTTTAATTTCAGCTGCCCAAAATTTCACTGTGGTAAATGATGGTGCAGAGTCCCCATATACAGAGTCCAACTCATTTTTGATTTGCGTAGGCGTATTGCCTTTCAAAAACAAGAATTTAATAACAGCTCGATACTCAATTTTTTCTATTTTCACAAAAAACACTCACATCGACTCACTCAAACGACTGTCAACTAAAAACTGCGCGTCCAAAATGACTGAAAATTCGGTAAGTAACTGTCAAAAGATGCATAACTAGCATTCACTAGCTTTTATTTACGAGTGCCGCTATCTTTACGTTGCGGTCGGAAACTTTTCAAACAACCCTCGTATATATATAATTAGTCGTTCTTAAATAAAAATGGAAGCAAAGACGCTGCTGAATTTTGATGCGAGGGGAAATTCTATGAGCTACGTCAATGTGTGGATGCTCTTCAAAAATCGAAAGCCCCTTTATTACACTAACCCGACAATATTGAATTAATGGACTCTATCCAAGTAGCCAATGTTCAGCCTCCGATTTACGATAACTTAGAAGACCGGATCTCCATTTTGAATGTCAAGGTTTTGGTAATGCCAGAGCGTTCAGTGTGGAAAATTTAAGCTGCGTTTCAGCGATCTTAGAGGAAGGAAGACTGGTGTGTCTTAGACAAGCTCTCCACAAGTCGGGATTTTGTGTTTTTTTTTTATTGAAATAGAATACTCAGACAAAATACAAATCCTTTGTGCTGCTTAAGTGTTTCTTTATTGAATTTCTCAGTCTTTCGTACCCAAGTGAACTTCGGCGATCGGGTATGGCATGATAGAAAGAGTAGTGACTTTGAAAGTGCAGCCTTAAGATGAATATCAAGGAAAAGGAGATTCATAAGTGCAGTGTCAGTAGAGATAGACGCGCCGTTGAAAGTCACCACGCAGCCAAGACTGCAACTTCTAAGGAGTCAGGTAAAAGCGGATAAGTCAGATTTCGCAAGTCCACCAATTGTAGATTAAGTCATGAGTCATGCATGACCGACTGTGCTTAACAGCTGGGGGCTTAGCAGGCTCTCTGTGCGCATCATATATGATGGCCTTTTTTGTTGCTTGTGCCCCATATGGAGCATCAATATGGTACGACAGGGCTATGACTGTAAAGGGCCGTAGTCGGATCTTGGCTTGCCAAAGAGTCACCTTGCTTAGGTGTTTACCTGTGTGACACACTGTCTCCACAGAGGCAATGCAGGTGTTGTTGAGAGTGCCACCTCTGACCATGCTGACCATGAGAGTGTTTCCTGAACGGAACTTTACCCTCAGCCTGGGCTTTCTGTTGACTGGGCATGGCTCTCTTAATGCATTTTTGCATAAGAGAGGGCTCAGCGGGGTTGCGAGCTGCTCATGTGGAGCCACCTATGAGGACTGGCTTCATGTCCTATGTGAGTGTCCCAATTACTCAGACATCAATGACTTGCAGGCTATGGGCATTATCTTTAATGGAATTATCAGTGGAATTATCACTGATACCATACGGTTCGAAAGAACCCGTAGTTTTGCAAAAGAAGTATTTAATAGAAGACGCAGTAGCTTAGCGGGTGGAACTTAGAAATTTTGAATTTTGTTAAAAGGCCGCCAGTCGTGGGTAGTGAGGTGAACAACTGGAAGTGACCGTAAGGTTGCGAATCTCGACCGGAAGCTATATTCTGGTACCACGGGAGGACAGGAGCCCCCGGAACTATGGTTCAGGCCTGACCTTGTGGGAGTATCATGGTGGCTATAGGTTTGTAGTTAAAATCGCGGGAAGAGTAGGCAGAATGGAACTTGTACATCTCATGGCTTAGCATATGTTGTATGGTACTACGACCTGTGGTAAACCATGGGATTGCTGTAGAACCAACTAGTCTGCTCGATGTGGAGTTGCATTGCAACCGGGTGCCATGACCCACAGAATGGTGGAGGTATTAGATAGGCCTCGACACTTCACCAAAGGGGAAGTTCGTGCCTTACACACGATTTCGAATCTGGTACTGGTGTACTTGTACTACCCGAAGGGCGATTATTAACTCATTCTTTTGATATCTCGTGCTTCATGGCAGGTACCTACGTAAAACACAAGAGACATCTGTGCTTAAGAGCCAGCATTCAGTAGGTGTGACCTCACACACAGCACAGCTCAGCTACATTACATGCATATGTCTGAGCGTAGACGTTAGGTCCATTAAGACCGTTAAGTCGTGCGTTGACCAGCAAGCCCCACAGCAGTATTTGTCGCCTTCATATATTTAATACAGTCACTATACGTCCTCAATATTAGAGAGCGCTCTACTAATGTTTTAATTCCGCAAGATTAGTGATTTGCACACTAATTATCGGCTTAAAATACGCAAAATGCACTGCTTCTTATCGAGTGCGTATTCAGTTATATTCACTCGATTTCAACGTTTTACCATCTTGTGTCTTAGAAAGAAGATGCATTAATTAAACACTTAGCTGTAGCGACTAACTTCTCTTCCGCACTTTCATCATAAGTAGAACCGGCAACTATAGATACTTATAAATTCATAAAAAAAATTTGCTTTCTCGTGATCCACTATATTTTGTATATTTTCATTTTTTGATCTGCACTTTCCTATATCTAATTTTCCATAAATACCTATTATCCCAAATTGGGTGCATACAATTAATTAGGTTCTCTATAGCCTGTCATTACAAAAGCCCAGTAACAAAGCACATGTAGCAAAGCAACTCAACCGCGAAGCGACGCTTATGAGCTATTTAAGGCAGCGGGAGATGACTTGGTAGAGACTATGCACCAACTCATTTTCAAGGTTTGGTCGACATAAAGTATGTCTGAAGAATGGAACCTTAGCAGCGTTTGCCCGATCCACAAGAAAGGAAACCCTCTTAACTGCGCCAATTATAGATGCATCAGTCTCCTTGTATCTTCTGTCTTATGCAAAGGCCTGACTGATTTGATTGGCGCCTTATCAGTGCGATTTTAGGCCTGGCAAGCCCACAATCGACCAAATGTTCACACTACAGCAGATCTGCATAGCGCATATGATAGCATCTATAGAGAAGAGCTCTACAGAGCTATGTATAGCTTTGGTATCTCTGTCGAACTCGATTATGCAGAAGGATGATGTAGAACGCTCCCTGCGCCTCTCCAAGACCTTTGATGTCAAATAAGGGCTTAAGAAAGCTGATGCGCTGTCCTGTATCTTTTTCAACATCATACTCGTACTTGAGAAAATTGTGCGAAGCTGGCAAGTCAACACCAAAAGTCTGTACAACTACTTGCGCACATCGATCACATTGACATCAATGGCAGAACTCATTTTTCCCTTTAAAAGTATTAATACACAAGCAGGAAAAACATGTTTAGTCGTGAATGAGAGTAAAACAAAGTATATGGTGTCAACAAGAAGCGACACATAAAATCGACGAATCGGACAGAACGTCACTTTAGACAGCTATAACTTTGAAGTAGTTACGGACTTTGTATACCTCGACTCCACTATAAAAACTGATAATGGAATCTCATCAGAAGTCAAACAAAGAGTTACTCTTGCCAATCGTCTTCGGCCTTAAAAGACAAATGAGTATAAGACCTTGTCAAGAAAGATTCTATATAAAACCCCCATTATCCAAGTCTTGCTTTATCGTGCAGAACCATGTGGATGACGATATCCTTGGCCATTTCAAACGCAAAATTCTTCGAGCGATTTGTGGCCCCGTTTGCGTTGATCGGGTTTGGAGGAGGGGATTTAACGACTAACTTTACGAGCTCTAAGTGCTCATAAGTCGCCTAAGATGGCTAGAACATGTAGAACGAATGAACACCAACGCTCTGGCCCAAAGAGTCTTCGATTCAAACCCGGAGTAGCAACGCAGTTGTAAGAAATTGATTTAGATGGCGCGGAAATGGAGAAGGACCTAAACCAACTCGGTGTGTGCAACTGATTTCACTAACTAGTGAGGCCTATTGGTTGAGGTCAACCCCGGACTGTAACGCCATTTAAGCAAACAAACAAGCACTGTGCACTTTACATCAACAAATCATCAAGCAAGATCGCTTTGCAGCGATCAATTCTATCTATGATAGATAGCGTATCCTTGCGATTTCCTGAACCCCTCTTTCATGTTGTGAAAGCCTTTCTATACCTTGTTGCAGATACATACATAAGTATTTCTTCATTTAGCCAATAACTTGGCTGTCCAAGTTTAGTCCAAAGCCGAAGGCGGAATCCTGAGCGCCTCTACTAGATGAAGTGTATTTTTTTCGTGTGCATTTGATAGATATACGAGTACGTAATTCTTTTCCGAGTGTCTAATATAATTGCTGTTACTGCTCAGATATTTTGTTTGTACCGACTCAAAATTTCCCTATACATGATGGAAATAAACTTACATAGGTAGCAACGCGACATCTGCTACCATAATCATTTGATTGAAGTTGGATACGTTACGTACCTACGCACCGTTGCAGAAAAAATAATGTACGTAGTCACCGCAAAACAACAGAAAATATGAGCCTAACAATAAAACTCGTAACTTACACCCCCTCACGATCAAAACTGACCACCATATCCCATATATCCAACAACCATGCGACATACGAGTAAGAGTAGTTGTGTCAAAATGTCCATATATCCCGCAAACACTTGCCGCAACATCGCTCCACCACACGCCGTGCAAATGTATCCATTCTCCGGAATCTCATGATGTTTGTTTTTTTAGGACCAAAAACCACGAATTGGATATACCATATCATAGAATCGCAGAATTGCATAGGCGTCTTTTCATACAGCGCATACTCATACTCAGGCGGATAGTGACCACAAAAATTCTTATGTCACAACGTCTGTGGCTGGCATTACCAGCTAGTGTTACTCTCTTGTCTCTAGGTAGATTCTCGTATCTCAAAAAATTTGAAACCATATTTGGCGATACTCTTACACCTACAGTACGTCGGTTGTCACGAAACCAGAAGTAGTGCCATGCGTTTAGATTGAACGTTCGGCAATAGATACAAGCAACTGCGTTGCGTATAGCTTCCGCTGGACCAAATGGAATCCGCAATCCTTGATTCACCTCTGTCATCTAGCCCCTAAGATCTAAGGCGGATGTGTTACTCTATAAAAAAAAAACACACGCACACACAGACTCGAAATAATAAATTAATCATTTACAGTCGAGTGTAAACTCCATGATGTGTCTGTTTGTGTATCAGTGAATCTGAATCGCGTAGGCGCGTGGGCTAATCTTGAGTGGTGTTGAACTTCTTGTGGGGAAGTGAATTAAATTGATTCCACTTGTAGCTGGCTTTGTTTTCTTTCGATTTCCATTTGATGGCCGTGAAGAGCGATAAATTGTGGTTGAGCTTTTGCGCTTAAACTGACTCACTTACCTGGTAATTAGCTTAAATTAATGACCCCATCGAAGTTTTAGTGTCGTGGGTGATAATTTCCGTAGATTACTAACTCAATGGCGTACCACAAAGTCAAAACAAAAATACTGACACACCAATTATATTCAGTTTATTATCACAAAATGAGAAGTGTAGGTCTTGTAAGTATGTTGGTATTGGCGCATACACCAAATAATTAATGTCATGTTGACTAGAGTACGTTGTACAAGAAATGGCGACTTGGCGGATTAAGCCTTTGCATGTTGGCGGAATTGGTTAGAAGTGTCAAAGCGGTGCAGATTGTTGGCGCTGCCGCTACCACTGATACCAATCAAAGGCGTTAATGTATGTGACAGGCGATAGGTACCCGAACAAGCGGCTGTCGCGCCTGTCGAGTCGTCGCTGTCGGTCAGCAATTGTTTGTCAGTCGTGTGGTTTTGGTTTCTACTGAATCTATCATGTGCTCTCACTTTGTTCGAGGATTAAGTTTCCTAGAATTAGGTGTGCGATTTTGCGTGTAGGATGCTTTCGAATTATTAAAATATCGATGGCAGATAGTGGAAGTTGGTGGGTGCACTTACAAAATGGGACATTGTGACTAATGGAAAAAGGTACAAACATCGAATGAATAAGTTCTACATATAATAAAAAATTGAGTACAACAAAGCTTAAATATTTCAAAAACCGCAAAAAGTAATTTTCATGACGACATGTGCATTTGTTGCTGCCCAGTCCTTTCATTTAGAGTATTAGTGGCAGATAAAAACAAATTACTGAAGCTATAATATGTCATTTGATATATTCACGTTTATTCCTAGGGAAACTAGGTAGGTAAGATCAACAGCAGTGAAATGAAAAATATTCCTTCTAACCGAAACGCAAATCTGCAAATAACTTTCACGCGCATAAATGCAAAGAATACAAAATATTTATTGGTTGAATATTTTTTGCAAATCTAACACTCATTAGAAATAAATCCAAGGAAGGCAACTATGCTAGGAATGCTAGAAGCAACCTTATGCTCTTAAATTCTACTAAAAAAGGATTTCCAAAATTCCGGCTTTTAGCGGGAAATATCGATTAACCTTTCACCATTGAAACCAGCATTTACTAAGATGAATAGTAGAAACCACACCACCACCTTACACAAAAAGTCCCTTGTATGTAAGTGAACACTCCATTAGGTTCGGCTGTTTTGGTGCCTTTAGCGAAGAGTCTTCATGTGTGCAAATTTTCTTGAAACAGCATAAAAGTAAAAAAAGCTAGCTAGGGAATGAGCCAAGATAAGGATGCGGATATCCGTAACAGCCCAAAGCCATTGAACCATTATGAGGAAGTTCAATGTATAATGGCTACAATCGCAAGAGACCGCCAGGAACTTTCCAAAACAACAGATGCACCCTGCAGAAAAAAACGAGAACCGCCCGCGAGCTCTACGAATAGAGGGGAAGGAAATGACATAGGCTCCACAGATGAAATTAAGAAAGAGCACGAGAAGAGCTCAATCGAGGCCTAAGAGAGATGGTACCGGAAGAATGAAGTTCAGAAGTGTTACCAAAAAATTAAATCGAACATGCCAAAGTTGTAAAGCCCGAACAGAAATCTGAAAAGATAGAGAACGAAACTACTATCATGTATAGAACCAAAATGCCTGAGATTCTGGAAAGATTATTTCTGCAGACTATTAAAGGATGATGATGAACGACATACCATCATCAAACAGGATGTAAACAGACAACATCTTCGTCCACCCAATCCAGATGAAAACAGGACAGCCATTTCCAAGCTTAAGTCCAACAAAGCTGCTTGACCCGATGGCTTAGCTACCGATCGGCAGCAGGTGAATCTGAAAAATCTGGTCGACGAGAGTATACCCGACGAACGAAACCTCACCATTGCTTGTCCGATCCTTAAGAACAGAAATCCCCTGAGCCAACTAAAGGAAATAAGTTTCCTCAACATTCGTACTCGTATATAAAATACTGTATGCCATATTATATGAATGCCTTAGACCCTTTTAAACAGTCTGATCGGCCCTATCATAGATTAAATTTTCACAATACGGCAGATATTGAAACAAATCCAGTAGTTCCAAATCGATACACATCATCTCTTCGTCGATTTCGAAGCCGCATATGAGAACATGTTTAGAGACGAACTATGCGGAGCAATGTCTAGCTTTGGCATCTCTGCCAAGCTTATTCAACTATGAAGGATGATGATGAAGAATACACGCTGTCCGGTCACAAGTTCGATAATGGCAAAACAAAGTCAACTGCAAAGTTACCATCCTTTAAAAATCTGTTCAGTTTCTCACGAAATTGACAAAATTGGAAGAAGACAGCGAGCTGTCAATTGAACGTTTGCAACTATTGAAACAGTAGCGACAAAGATAGGTTTAACGTTAAATGAAGGAAGAACAAAGTAAAGGGTGTCCCAGAACTCATGCAAGTGTTGCCAATAAGAGAAAAAATAAAGATATATTTGCAACTGATTGTTCAGGGTTATTTCACTACACGAAATAAGAACGCGTTTTCAATGTTGGGCAATATTTTAAAAATAATGTAAGTTTGGCAGCTACAGTGAATAAATTAATTCAAAAATTCTGGGAGATATGATCAATTCGTGATCTTAGACACTCTGACCGTCCTTCAACAAGTCCTTCAACACAAAACATCGAAACACTTCATGAGAGGTCAAGTATTTGAAATTTCAAGAAGCTATCTACTGCGGATTCTCATGAAAGATATGCATCTTCGTGCATAGAGAATCCAATTCATTCAAGAACTAGACCGCGCACAGCGAAGAGAGTTCGTTGAAGGGATTATGGAACAACACCAAAGGGATGCTGATTTTTCAAACAAAACCATCTTCAGACAAAATCATACAGCCCAAGAAACAATTCAATTACTGGATGAGCCATTCCCTGGTTGTATAATTTTTTCAGTGGCCCATTTATTCAAAAGTTCTTGCATAATTCAATTTTCGGGTGTGTCTTCAATGCAAAATTTTTACATTTACTGGATTAACAAATGTTTGGAGCTCTGCTAATCGAAAAAATTATTTCCTTTGGATCAAAGTTTTGCTTGTAGAACCAGTCAAAGTTGAGTAATTTTTAAGGTCACCTAAAAATACCAGGCAAAGTGTTTCATTATTTTCAAATAATATGCAATTTAAAAACTTAATTTCGGATTTATCGAAAAAAAATTTTATTCTTTATTTCTCCAATCTAATCTAACACTTTTAACTTACTGACTACTGGTGCCCACTTGGCACTCCCTTAAATTACTTTTTACTTTTTATCTCAGCTTTATTTTTTATGTTGCGCGTGTGACTTTTCCGATACTTGACATTTCCTTTGCAACTTTGTTGCAACCATTGACTTGCCGTTATCGTGAAAAGTGTGGGAAAACATTGTATTTGACTCTAAAAGGGAAATGAAAACATGGATCGGGTATCGGAATTTGTGGGGTACATAACCTCTCCCCCGTTAGTCTGAAAATTCTCCTAAATTTTTATATTTTTGGGAATTTGGTTCTTAATTACAAGTTTCAGTTTTTTATTGCTTCTAGTAATGGTTATTATTAAAATGCTGATTATGATCATGATTATTAATAAAGTTGAGATAGCGATGTAATTAACATTTTTTATGAAATCTTAATATTTTAATATTTTCTAAGTTTACAAACGTTTTTAACATAATTTCCTTAAAGTCTAGCTTCCTAGTAAAATTGATTTTTTCTTCTTCATTGTAGAAGAATCTGTCTACAAATTGTATATTTTTATTGCCAAACGTTTGATTAAGTATTTCTATTGAGCAATTATTGATTATAATTAAATAGTTTCCACTTAATTTTAGGTTTCGATCATTGCAATGGTTTATAATTGTTTCGTTATTCATGTTTTTACACAGTATAGTATATTCATCTAGTGATACAATTTCCATTAATTTATTTTCTTTCATTTCACAGTTTTGTTTTGTAATACAATTGTTTATTGGTATTAAATCTTTTTCATATAAAATTTTATTGTCGTATTGATATTTAGTTCGATTAATTTCTACAACATATTGGTCTTCAATTATTATTTCCTGATTTCTTTCTGTGGGTACTGCTGTGATAAGCTTAAAATCTACTAGTTTATAAGTATGTGGTATTTTAATTGCAATGATTAATTTCCCTGTGCTATATTTTAACAAACCTATTCTTATATTCTTTAACTTATATAAATCTAGTTCTGTCTCGGTTATTTCTGTCGCCGTCATCAGACTTGGGTGGACAAGTCCTTGTTTAACTAGAGCAATACTATCTATTATTTGATTTCATTTATCTTCTAAAATTCGTAGTTTCAAGGTTTGGTCGATTTTGAGCTGTTGTCGAATAATCCGCTTTTCGTTATCTGTAAGTTCTTTATATGTCTGGATTAATTGGTTCCTATCTATTTCTATGATGCTCTTAAGGTCACTGATTGTGTCATGAAAATGGGAATTGATTTCGATTTGTTTATTTAGATTAAAAACTGCATTGCTGTCATTTTCTTCTATATTTCTAATATGTTCTGTTATGTCCTGTCTGTCATTATCGTCCATAGTTCCAAATAGCCACTTTTGTGCTGTACCTATTAGGTTTATAAGTCCTCTTTTTTGTCTTGTCTTTCCGGGTTCTATTGCTTTTAGTTTTGCTTCAATGTTGGTTACTAATTTTCTAATTGTCACGTCGTCTGCTATTTGTAGTGTCCTTAAACTTTCTGTTATCATATTCAGGGTTCGTTGAAATTCGTTAGTAACAATTATGTGAAGTATTGTTTTTGTATCTTTTATTATTTCTGTTTGTCCCATGTTGATTAAAGCGTATCCGTTGTCAGTTGTTAGTGGGGTTATTTGTAGTGTAGCTATTGCTGGTTGTGTCACTAGTAAGGTCAGTATTAGATATGTAAATATCGTCATCTGCAAATTTACGTGGTGGCTTAATATTTATTGGGTGCTCTTTATCCATTTTCTTAAGTCTATACCTAGGTTCATTTTTGTAATAGTTTCTCCTATAATTCTTAACTGGTACTATTTTCCTATTCTCTCTATATTCTTGCCTATCTTGGTTTAGTTTATTAATGTATTTTTCTTTTTTCAGTTTTATCCTATTAGCAAGTGTTGCAAAGTCAGCAAACATTGCTTCTTCTGGGGTCATTTCTATTGTTGAGTGATACCTATTGTTATAGTTGTTGACTGCCCTATGGACTTTTTGAACTAGTGTTAAGTCTTCATTTCTAATTGTTACTAATTTCTCTTGGAGGGTCGAATGAAATCTTTCGATATCACTATTTCCCGTGTGTTTGCTTTGGTTAGGTGTAAATCAACCTGTTGTTCGGTTAAAAATGCTTTGAAGTTTTCGGATCTAAATTCATTGTCTGTTATTAATTTTTTAGGTTTACCGAACTTCGAAAAGTGTTCTTCTAAAGTTTCAATTTTCTTAATCCAATTTCTATTGGCTAAAAAATAGACATATGCTTTTTTTGTTAATTTATCTATTAAGGTTAAAAATGATTGTTTCATGAAGTAATAGATGTCCATACGTAAAATTTCGTTTGGCCTAGAAGGTGTTTCGCTAATTTCAAATTTAGGTTTATTCGGTTTCCTTTCATACTTGACTTCTAGACATGTCTTGCAGTTATTAATTATTTTTGTTATTTCTTTTACTAATTTCGGATAATAGATTTTATTCTTCAGGCTGTGGTATGTTTCAACGATACCGCTATGTAAGCTTTCTTTTGTGTGGTAAATTGAAATTTGTTTCTGAACTTCTTCCAAAGTCTCTATTTCTCTAGCCCTCAGAGTTGCCTTTACGAATTTAATTTTCTTGTCATGACTAAAAAGTTCAATTAAAAGTTGTTGTATCTTATTAAACTCATGATCAGATAGTTCAGTGTATATTCCTATAACACCTGGTTTAATGTATCTCCGCAATAAATCGGTCCAATAACCTATTTCTCTAGTCATGTCTACGTAAATAATTCTTCTATTGTGTACCACTTCTATTTCTGTGTTAGTGTCGTTAGTGAGTATTAATTGTGTTTTATAAATATTTACTATTGTCTCTTTTATTGAGATATGATCTAACTGTTGTTCATCTTGCGAATGAACTGTGGCATCTTCTGAAATATTATCTATTGATTGACAGTCTATTTGATCGTTAAAATTAGCTTTGTTGTTAATCTCCGGAATTCGGCTTAGAAAGTCCGCTATTTTGTTTTCTTTTCCCTTCAGATATTCGATGTCAAATTGGTACTCTTGAAGTTTTAGTAACCACCGTTGGTTTCTTTGGATAAATTCCTTTCCGGTATATTTTTTATTTAAGTATTTTATGGGCATATGGTCAGTTACTATTTTAAATCGTTTACCCCATAGATATGGCCTAAAATAATTAACGGCCCAAACAATGGCCAAGAATTCTTTGTCAGTGACAGAGTAATTCTTTTCGTGATCGTTCAGAGATCGTGAGGCATAACACACTGGTTGTCCTTCTTGCATTAGGACTGCCCCGATCGCGTAATTACTTGCATCAGTATTTACTACAAATGCTTTATTAAAATTTAGAAATTTCAGAATTGGGTGCTTAATAAAATTCATTTTTAGGGTTTCGAATGCCTGGATATATTCGGGATCGTTTACGTTTATAGTTTTATCTTTCTTTAAATACTTTATTATTGGACTAGCTATTTTAGCATAGTCCTTTACAAATTTGCGGTAGAAGCCAGTCACTCCCAAAAAGCCTTTTAATTGCTTTTCTGATTTCGGTAATGGATATTCTTGGATACATTTTACTTTAACTGGATTCGGTTTCATGCCTTCAGCTGTTAAGACATGTCCCAGGAATTCCGTATTTTTCTTCATGAAAGAGCATTTGTCGAATTGCAATTTGAGATTGTGTTCAGCCAATATCTGAAATATTAATTTTAACGAATTAATATGTTCCTGTAAGCTGGTTAAAAAAACCAGTATGTCATCTAAATAGACGACGCAGATCTTGTTAATATATTCCCTAAGAATCTCATTCATCAACCTTTGAAAGGTTGCTGGAGCATTCTTAAGGCCAAATGGCATTCTCACGAATTCGTAAAACCCGTTTGGTGTGACGAAAGCTGTTTTATGAATGTCATTGGGATGCATATTTATGTGATGGTATCCCTTAGCCAGATCTAACGAAGAAAAATAATGAGCTCTTCCCAATTTATCCAATATACCGTTTATATTGGGAATGGGATATTTATCATCGATCGTAATTTCATTTAATTTTCTATAATCTACACATATTCGAAATTTCTGTTGTCCCGAGGTATCTAATTTTTTTGCTACTACAACTATAGGTGACGCGTATCTACTATTCGATTTCCTAATTATACCCTGTCCTTCCATTTCATGTAGTTGCCGTCTCACTTCTTCGTCATGTTTAGGTGGTAGTCTATATAATTTCGAGTTAATCTGTTGGTCGGTCGTAGTCCGTATTTCATGCATTATAGAATAGGTATTTGTCAATTGGTCTCCTTCCTGATAAATAAGATTTGTGTATTGATCTAAAAGCGTTTTTATTTGTTGAAATTCCTCTTTACTTAAGTGACTTAAGTCAAGCTCTTTTTTACAAGAGTTAAGTTCGAAACAATCAAGAGTTGTTTCGTTTTCTATTGAATAGATCGGCAATAATGATCCATTCTTTAGAATAATTGTTTTCTCATTAAAATCAATCGTCTTAACGATTTTGCTCAAGAGGTCCATACCTACTAATAAATCATAAGGCTTGTCTCCTAAATCTCTTCTATACCACCGTGTGGCTCCTCTTTGATTGTAGTTGAATTTCGTTGGTATGCTTGTGATTATTCTCTCAATTACTTCAGTAGTTACACTATTGATAGTTTGGAGTTTAAGTTTTACCTTTTCAAAAATCCTAAATTTACTACAATCTACTCTACTAGAATTAACTATGCTCATAGTTGAGCCTGTGTCAACCAGAGCTTTGTATTGTTTATTGTCAATTGTCAAGTTTGTAAAGATTTTGTTTCCGAGGCCTAACTGAGAAAAAACTCTGGTTCGATGTTATGAACCTCCTCGTTGATTTGTTTACCCTGTTGCTCTTCTACGCTATCGTTATATGATATTTGTCCTACTTCCATAGGTTGCAAGTTTTGTTGCGCATTTCTGAATTGACCTGAACTATTAAAAATTTGTTGTCTATTCTGTCCTGTATTTAGATTTGGCCTATCATTGTTTTGCCTACGCTGTCCTGAACTGTTTTGTGGTGTTTCGGAACTACATTGCCTATATTGTCCTGAGTTATCCTTATAATTATTTGAATTTCTAGTTTGATTATTTGGATTGGGGTTATTACTTCTGTTGTTTTGGGTTGGGTTACTAGTGTCGTGTCTGTTGTTATTTTTATGATTTTGTGTTGGACGCCTATCGTCTACTACGAATTTCCTATCTAGATTATTATAATCAAAGCCAATATAAGAATATAATATTTCTTTTATCTCATGTAATATGAATTTATCTCTTATATCACGGGATAAATTACCCGCTATAAGCTGTTTAATCTTATCTACTAGCACCGTGTAAAAGCAGTTTTTAGTTTCTACAGACTTAGTTTCATATGTTGCAAATGTGTTCACTTCTTTTATTATTTTTTCCACTTGTTGATTTAAATCAGAAATAGAACTTACCCTAAGATTACTGATTCTTCTTGAGATTTCCTTGTAACTAACGGTTGGTCTGAAATGCTGTTTCAATAGTAATTTTGCTTCTTCCCATCCTTCTGGTTGGTTGTTGATCAATAATTCCTTGGCTGGTCCTTGAATTTTTGTATTGAAGATAGCCTGCCATAGCTCTTGTCTGGTGTTATTATCTACACTGTCTAGATGAATTTGCACTACGGTAAGAAACTGGGTTAACCCTTCCTGGTCACCACTGTATTCCTTGATGTAAGCAATCTCTTTCATAATCCCCACAGCTCGGCTTTGGGCTGGATTCCTGCTAGCTAAAGCTTCCAAAGCTATCGCAAGTCTTTCTACTAACGCTGCCTCCATTTCTCTTTTAATGACGTCTTTGAAAAATTGGGGGATTCTATCTTTACGATGAATGGTGAATGTTTGATGTTTTTTTTCTTTTGTTAAATTTGAGTCAGCACCTGGTCTAGCTTATTTTTAGCTAACCTTTTAAATAATGTTAGATCACTGGGTCAATAAAGTTTCACTTAATATATCCGGTTTGAGGTTTATCTTTTCTGATTTTTAGAAACACTTCTTCCTCCGGTATACTATTTTATCTAATGTACTTTTAGAGGTTTTTATTTAACGGGTCCAATAGTAGAATATATTCTCACACTTGGTACACAGTTGCACGTATGCTCCTCCAAAAGTTTTTTTTTCAGAGTCGAACTTTTGCCTTGATCTTGAGAGACACTTCTCACACTTTACGCGTTTTCGTTTCGCTCGTTCTCATATGGATTCAAACTGTTTATTTGAATCCTACCGACTGCGCCATTTAAAAACTTAATTTCGGATTTATCGAAAAAAAATTTTATTCTTTATTTCTCCAATCTAATCTAACACTTTTAACTTACTGACTACTGGTGCCCACTTGGCACTCCCTTATATTACTTTTTACTTTGCTATCTCAGCTTTATTTTTTATGTTGCGCGTGTGACTTTTCCGATACTTGACACTTCCTTTGCAACTTTGTTGCAACTATTGACTTGCCGTTATCGTGAAAAGTGTGGGAAAACATTGTATTTGACTCTAAAAGGGAAATGAAAACATGGATCGGGTATCGGAATTTGTGGGGTACATAACCTGCATGATTAGAAAGAATAATTAAAAAGCCGCCGTTATTTTTTCTCTGGCTCTTTTGCAAGTTATTCCATATGCAATAATTCAGTTTTTTTTGCGTCAACTGAATAGGTACAAATAATGAAATTACAAAAAATAGTTAATGGAATGAAATAAAACAAATTTGTTTTTAAGAGAGCATTTTATTTGTTGACTCTAGTAGTGAGTAATGTCCCCTTTGTTCATAACCACTTCACAAATTCGGTCCGGCAAGGAATCGTAAAGTGCCTTTAAAATATTTAAGGAAATTTCTCTCCAGGCTAATTTAATAGCTGCAATGAGTAATTCTCTGTCTTGAAACTGATGGCTAGATTCGTACACTTTTCGAACTAACCATCCCCATACGTTTTCCATAAGATTTAGGCCCGGTGAGTATGGTGGCTAGTGAAGAAATCCCACATTTTGCTTTTGAATGGGTGCGTTGTCCTGCTGGAAAGTCCAATTAATGAGTCCAGAAATATCACAAAATTTCGGAAAATTCCTTTCCAATATTTCTTTACAAGTTCTTTCGGTCATTTTTGCTGTTTTAAATTCTAGTTCAACAGTTCCATAATAGCTGACCGATACCCATACCATAACACCACCTTCTCGACTAAGACTCCGGGCTAAAAACCGCTGGTCCTTTCTCATATTGTGAAAGTAATAATTAAACCCATCAGGTCCATCAAAATTGAACTTTTTTTCATCTGAGAAAACCAAGCAACGCCATTCTTATTGCCAAGCCATATGGTACCTCAAAAATTCTAACCACATACGTTTTCGCTGAGGGTTTAATGGTGGCTTCTTTTGAATTTTTAAACATTTTAGATAATTGACACAATTAATTACTCTTCTAACTGTCGAGACACTAGCATTAACACCTGCTCTTTGCTTTATTTTCGCAGCTAAGTCAGAAGAATTAGAAGCACATCAAAAATTGCTCTTATATCGGCCGCTGTTACGGTCATTTTTTTTACCTCAGTTAATGTTTTTCCCGTACAAGTCTTTGTTTCTGAAGTAAGAATAGACCACATTAAAACTTCGATCAATTTCTTTAGCTATAGCACTACTCTTTGTTTCTGTAGTAAGTCAATGTGAGCCTCTTCAATATCGTTTTAACCATGTTTATCCAAATTTAAATTTACAAAATTATTTTCAATTAGGCCACTTCAACAATTGCTTAAATGTGTCAATACACGTAAAGAATGAATATAATAACCATGTACCTATTCAGTTGACGCAAAAAAAAACTGCATTTTTCCTTCCATAAACAAACCGTTACCAGCATGAACTATTAAATTCGTGCACATTATTTGAAAATAATGAAAGACAAACTTTTGAAAAATGTTGTACCTATTCAGTTGAAGCGGAGTGTACTCGTTTATCTGTTCATTTGTAAATCCAAAATCAACCCAGTTTTCTTAAAAAATTCTTTAAAACTATTTAACTTAAGGTTTTTCTAACGACTATTTCCGCCATATTTTTTAGACTTTAGGTTGAATTAAAAAAAAGAAGACCGAACTGAACTTAAAAGAAAATTAATTCCTTTATATTTTTAAATATACCACCTCAATCAAAAAGTTCCCGGAATAACCACCGTGTGGCGCTCCCATTGTTCCAATCTGAGTTCTGTTTTCTTTTTTGTTAAGTTGGTAAATCTGTTGTTGACATTCCCTCTAAATCTTAGCATCATAGCTTGACAAAAGTTACGTAGCCAAGAGTACATCTATCTCTTTGTGTGTTGGCGATTTTTTTACAATTTTAGAAGTGGATTTAAATTTGTAACTACGAACTTGTATTAAATTTTGCGTAAAATACGGATTGAATGGTGCGCGAACGTTGGAAATGTTGGAAAAGTGCTTCGGCAACGATTCTCTAAAGAAAACGGTCGTTTACCAGTGGCACGAGCAGTTCAAAAGTGGTCGTGATTCAATCGATGAACGCAGTGGCAGACCATCGACATCGAAAACCGACGAAAACATTGATGGAGTAAAAAAAATGTTGGTCAATAACCGCAAAATTAACCATCAGAGAGATAGCGGAGGACTTGAACATTGCCTATGGATCCGTTCAAGACATTTTGGTTAATGATTTGGGTTTCCGTCTTGTAGCAGCAAAGTTGGTGCCAAAAGACCTCAATTTCATGCAAAAAAGACCGTGTTGACGTCGCAAAAGAGATGATTTGCGAGGCTGAATCCGATCCCGCATTCATCAAAAGGATCATTACTGGAGACGAGACGTGAGTTTATGAGTACGACACGAAATCCAGACATCAGGCAAGTGAATGGCGTTCCCCAAATTAGCCGAGACCAAAAAAACCACGTCGTTTTCAGTCAAAAAAGAAGGCAATGCTCACGGTTTTCATGGATTACAACGGTGTAGTGCATCATGAATTTTTTTCAGAAAGCCAGACAGTAAACAAAGAGTATTATTTGAGCGTTATGAGACGTTTGCGCGAAGACATTCGCCGAAGAAGACCAGAATTGTGGGCAGAAAACTCGTGGATTTTGCACTATGATAACGCACCGTCGCACAGTGCCATCATTACTCGTAATTTTTTGACGAAAAATGCAACAAATACCATCCAACAGCCACCGAATTCACCTGATTTGGCTCCCTGTGACTTCTTTCTGTTCAATCGAGTTAAAAAACCACTACGGGGAATGCGTTCCAGCAGCCAAGATTAAGTAATGGAAAAATCACAGAAATCACTGATGGTCATACAGAAAACCGAGGATTGGATCAAGCGCTGGCATAAGTGTGTTGCAGTCGATGGGGATTACTTTGAAGGGGACAATATAGATTTAGATGAATAAACTTGTATTTTTAATTTTCTGAACTTTTTGATCATGGTGGTATACTTAAAAATTCAGGAGCAGCAATTTGCGCCCGGAGAGATTTGATATGAAGAGGTCAGTCAATTTTCTCTCTCTTATTGGAGAACTACAGCGCTGTACAAAACTATAAACTCACACCCATTTTCATTTTTCTTGTAATTAGTAAAAAACATTTATTATTGGTTTTGTTCCAAAATATTGTCATATAATATCAATTCAGGGATTACGATTCGCGGTAGAAAAAGAGTTACACCATTAAAACAAATGGTTGTAGGTATTACAAAATATTAGCTCAAAAGTAAAAATGGACATTTCATAAAAAAATTTATTACAATTTTTGTCAACGTCTCGAATAAGAAAAAGGTTCATGTGTGCCGCAAAATATGATACGAGTAACCAACTATCCAATGAAAATTTGTCAGAGGAAAGGTGTCCTAAATTGAAAAGAAATTATCATCAATTTATGCGTATCATCAATAACAATACGAGTATGTCGCAGCCTATAGAATGAGAGCGAATTTAAAAAAGAACAATAAATGTCGTCAAAATTGTCTCTATATCAATTCTGAAAAAATAGAAGCAACGTGTGATTTTTCAAATTCATCAAAGTCATCAAGAGAAAGGCCAAGGAAATCAATTACTGAGCGCTCGACGTTCAAAAAAAAATAAAAACTGATTAATGCTACTGAAAACATAAATACTGAAGATCTTTCTAATTCCTTAACAAAATAACTTCAACAATCAAGACAAGATTGGGCTCGATGTGGATAGACCAAAACCAATAATAGAAATACGTTGAGGAGATTTTTTCAAGAATCAGAGGCAAAAGGTCGTATAACTGGGGTCAATAGAGAGATAATAACGAGTTTTTTTTTATATTAATTTATTTTATTGCCAGAAAAGATTGTTTGGATACATATTAATAAAGATAACGTATTTGGAAATAATACTCGTATAATAGGTGTCATACTTTAGCCTTATAGGACTAGTGGGGTGAATGACTCATTTAATTAATAAGTTTATAATTGTTGTGGGGTTTTTAACAAAAAAATATGAAAAGTGAAAAACATAAGCATGGATAATTAGATTCATATTTAGATTAATACAGAAGAAAACAGAAAAACAAAAAAATGCCGATTCAAAAATAAAATTTAGAAACAAGAAAAAGAAAATATGTTAACAGCGTCGATGAATAAACGTTTGACTTGAGAAAAATCCAATGTAAAAAGCCATGTCTTGATTTTAGTTAAAAAAAAAATCGTATATTAATTACTCTAATTTCGTATGGTAATCGATTAAATAATGTAGGTGCTGTAACAGTATAGAAGTTAGTGAAATGAATTTTATTTGATACCGGTATATAAAGGCTTGTCCAATAGGGACTTGATAACTTTGAATTTAATTTGTGAACGCACTCTTTCACTAATCATCAAATTGTCACTGTCAATTTATTCAGTAAACTCAACATTTTCATCATGGTAAAGTACACGAACGAGCAACGTCTGCAAATTATAAAAATTTTCTACCGAAATTCGGAGTCAATGACTACAACTTTAAGAGCGTTAACTCCAATTTTCGGTCGTAATTCTTGCCCTAGTAGACAGGCAGTAACAAGTTTAGTGCAAAAATTTGAATCTACAGATGCGTTGTGTGATGTTGCCGTGTCAGTGAGACAACGGGTTGGTCGAAGTGTCGAAAATATCGCTGCCGTTCAGGCGTCCGTTGCAAACGATCCAAATCAGTCAAATCCACGGCGTTCTCAAGAATTGGGCATCGCTCAGACCAAATTATGGCGTATTTTGCGGAAGGATATTGGTTTACACCCATACAAGATCAAGCTGACTCAAGAATTGAAGCCGATGGACCATTTGAAGCGACGTACGTTCTCCGATTAGGTTCTGAAGATGCGCCAAGATGATGAATTTCATCGCAAAATCATCTTCAGTGACGAAGCTCATTTTTGGCTCAATGGGTTCGTCAATAAGCAAAATATGCGTTATTGGTCGGGTGAAAATACTCATGTGCTTCATGAATCACCACTTCACCCACAAAAAATAACTTTTTGGTGTGGTTTGCATGCCGGCGGCGTTATTGAGCCATATTTTTTCGTCGACGCAACGATAACGTGACGTTACTGTGAATGGTCAGCGTTATCGCGCCGATCACCTATTATTTTTGGCCCGAATTAGAGGATATGGACTTGGACGACATGTGGTTTCAACAGGATGATGCCAGAAGCCACATAGCACACGCTACAATCGATTTATTGAAGAGTAAGTATGGTGAGCGTGATATCTCAAGAAATGGGCCAGTCGATTGGCCGCCTCGTTCGTGCGATTTGGAAATAATTCTGACGATATGCCTTTGTGCTATTTGCAATGGTTCAATGGCATTACTATAAGCCCCACCCGATCTTGTTAAGCCATACTGTAGCCTTGAGCTAACGAGACCATAATAAATTACTGTTAGAAGTGCTTTTTAGAACAGTGAGGTTGTAATAAAAACATTTTAGCGTTACACACAATCTCGTACTGTATATTTCTGGTGAACAAATGTATCGTTATCATTTCGATGCTTTGACAGGTGTTGATTTTTGTGGTTGGACGTACAAATTGCGATATTTACAATTTCTCGGCGAATTATTTTAGTATTTTATTTGGTTTTGTCAAATTTTATGTATAATTACTCTGTGGGTTAACTCTAACTCTAGGGTTAGCTAATAACGAAGAATTTGATGTTAATGTATCCATCCGATTAATCAGAAGGAGATTAAATGAAGCTCAGCTATTGGGACGAATGAGTAGAAAAAAAACACTCTTTTCAACAAAAAAAAACGTTCGAAGACGCTTAACCTTTGCAAGAGCCCATCAAAATAAATACATACACTTCTGGAAAAAAGTGGTATGAAGTGACGAAACTAAGGTAAATAGAATTGGGCCAGATGGCAGGACAATTGTCCACCGTCCAAAAGGGCAAGCTTTGAATCCCAGATACACTCAAAAAACAATTAAGCGTGGTGGAAGGAATGTAATGGTGCTTTTTCCTGGCATGGAGTAGGACCGCTTGTTAGAATAAGTGGAAAAAATGACAAATTTCAATATTTAGACATATTACAAAATACGATTGGAGCCCTATACTTTTAAGTTTATGCCAGTTAATTGGATATTCATGCAAGATAATGATCCGAAGCACTCCGCCAAAATATTGAAGGATTGGTTCTCCCAAGAAGATATTCATTTGTTGGATTGGCCAGCACAGAGTCCCGACCTTAACCCAATTGCAAATTTGTGGAACGTTAAGGTAAAAATTGGGCAATAAAATTTCAAAAATAAGGATGAATTCTGGGATCCCGAAGGAAAGATGTCAGAAGCTTGTTGAAAGCATGGGGCGAAGATGTAAGGCACTTGTTCATTAATCCGAAAGGGTATCGAGGATGAAAAAAAATCGAATGGACGAACGATACGAAGAAAACAAAAAAATATATATGTAATTACACGAAACAATGATTTTATTTTTTTCTTTTTAATATATTTACCGTGCTGCGTCTGAAATTCAAAAGACCGAGATTACAAAATCTTAACATGAGCAAGTACCAAAAATAAACGGCAATAGAAAAGCTTTGAGTAACGTTACTAGTTTGAGTGAATTATTCTAACGTTAAGAAATATAGGTCAAATTACAAAGTATGAGTACCAAATTTAATTAGAACATCTTTTTAGAAATCGATAAATTAATTAGCAAAATGATTAAAGCGTTCCTAAACAGCACTAATGGAAAATTCTGGCTATAGTACAAAATACTGAAGAGGTAAAAGACAAAACAAAAACATTTTAAATTATATTTTGAATATTTCTTAATTTATTTTCAGAAATCAAATTTTGTGCTATTTCTGTGTCCAGACAAATTTCTTGTTCGTTATTTTCTGTCTATTCTAACTTTTTTTTGGATGGATATTAATGCATTAATTTTATGTTAATTACATTCACTGTTAATAACGTTTTCAAAAAAAATTGAGTTTATTATTGTTTTTGAAATATTACTTTATTCAATTACGTTTTTATTCTGGTAAGAAAGTTTGTGCTATTTATGTATCCATGGCTGTATTTTTTTAGGTGTCAGCTATGTGGTTTTTCCAGCTCAAACTCTTGTCTATTGATATACCTAGATACTTAAAACATTCGACAGACCCTATCTTAAAGCAATTATAACAGCATGAGACATATCTACAGAAATTCACCTTACCACAGCTATGAGCGGACATTGACAGTTTTGGACATGCAGCAGAGTGAAAGACAACGTTACAATCAATGGAACTAGAATTTTTCAGGTTGAAAATCATAAGCTGAGTTCTATCGCTTACAATAAACTCGTATTTTGCGAACAATTGTCTCAAGAACTGTACATAAGCTTCTAATTTTACCACTGATTCAAATAAGGAGTTTTGTTTATGTAGGTAAAAGCCATATCATCGACAAAAGCTGTAACATTGCTATTTAACTTTTGTTTAAAGATGGAGCTTACGTATGTCAAAAATAGAGTGGGACCTAGAACCGAACCTAGAAGCACACCAACTCGCAACTTTAACTCATTACTAAAAACTCAGTTTAGTTTTACTCTTTCAGATCTTTCTGTTAAGTAAGATTTAAACCAATGAGACACTGAATCCCTGAATCCAGCTTTGCATAGTTTGTCCAAAAGGATTGTGTGATTAACAAAGGCTTTAGTCATTTAATTAAACAATGCTATAGAACATTTATTATTATTATTAAAACCATCGCATATCTCACTGCAATATTTTAAAATGGCGTCTTCTGTAGATTTACCCTCATGAAAAATTGTTTTTATTTAAAAACGAGAGAATACGGACTTTCATAAGTTTTTCAAACAACTTGGAGAACATTGGAAGTAATGATATCGTTCTATATTAATTCACTGATTTTCGACAACCTTTTTTATATAGAGGAATAACTTCAGCAGCCTTTAACGCGGACGGGAAAATACCACCATAAACACTCATATTAAATATGTAACACAATTGACAACACGATTGACAAGACAATTAGTTATACTGTCGGAAGTACAAGAGCTTTTATTGTTAATATTAATTATACATTTATAAAGAACAAGTGGCGAAAAAGGTTTTAAAACAAAACTATTGATCTGATAAGTACCTTCAGTAATATCTAGGTATAAATCGCAACTGCAATCAGTTTGAGGAGGATTCGGTTTGAAACTTGTTGCAACAGAGGCAAAATAGCTGTTAAAAACCTTCATTTTATAGTAGTAACGCTTTAGGTTGATATTTTGATATTTTGGGGGTTCTTTCTACATTTTTTAAGAAGCGAAGTTTTTTTGGTTATAATTTTTAAGAGATCATCTCCAAGCCAAGGCTTTAATCTTTTAGGGATGTTATTTACAAGCGCTTGAAGTAATACTTAATGTTTTGAATTTCAGGGAAATGCTTAACACTGTCAAGTGTGGAAAGTATGCCAAGAAAACAGTAGAGTTATTAAAGCAAAAATATTCCGAAAAACAACTTACACCTACTCTTCATAAAATTTGGCTCGAGTCTAAATATAACCGAGTATTAATCGTTACCACTTGAAGAATTTTCAGAAGATCAAGAATCCAAAAATAAAGACTACAAGAAATACGGATGACAAAATACGTGCATATGTGCAAATACGGCAGAATGAAGACCATTTCAACATGCTTGTAACCTCATCGGACACACTCATTTCATCGTTAAGGCATGTCAGAACCGAAAAAGATCTCAGCACAATTCTCCCAAGAAATGATAAATTTATTAACTTTATTACGTCATGTTTCCATAAAATCAGATTCTTTTTATTTAAATTTTTGGTCCGTTTAATTTGTTCAGTTTGACTTGAAATGAATCACTGATATATATTATTGTACGAGTATATACTCTGATGTGCCAGAAAATAAAAATAAAAAACTTTTAAAAAATGGTGCGTATGCTTGAATTCACCACTGTTTTGCTCGGTGGAGTTGAATTCACCCTGTGGTGAGGAAGTCTTATTTTATCTAAGGGTTTTGAAGCACCCTCTAAAGCATTTTGTTTTCCATTAACTTACTTCTTGCGTGAAGTTTGAATCACCTATTATATTCTGTCAAGAATGGGGAACATACAACGTCGACGGCTAGAACAAAACACCAGGACGAACAGCTAGAACTTTGAGGTAGTAAGAGGCTTTATCTACCTCGGCTCCGTTATCAACTCCGACAACGACACTATCGCGGAAATCATGCGAAGAGTCACTGTTGCTCTTCTTTGGGCTTAGAAGTCAATTGAATAATAAAGCCCTGTCTCAAGCAACCAAAAAGACATTATATTTACAAGACACTGATCATTTCATTCCTGCAAAAGTTTAAACACTAATGAAAGAAGATGAAAATGTTTCCGGACGCTTCGAGGGAGGAAACGTTTCAATACCGAACTATATTCGTCAGAAAAGCTCGGATAACCCGGCTTAGATGGTTAAGTACCCTTGAGCGCATAAACACTAGCGTCTCGGCCCGGAAAATCTTCGACTCCAATCCAGAGGGGCGGCGCATTGAACGATGACCTCCTCAAGTTTTTTTTGGTTTTTTTAAGTAGCGCGCGTTCAAGGTCTTAAAGTACCCTGAAAATATTTGCACACAGCGCGGGCGAAGGAAAATTAGGGAGGGAAGAAAGATGGGTACCGATGTACGTTGTTTTTATATGTCTGATATATGTCTGAATATTATATGAATAGGAAATAGAGAGTTCGGGAGGGCATTCCACAAGCGAGTTGTCCGGCTTAGGAACGAATCACGATATTTCGTGCGTCCTAAAGTGGACTTGATACTGGAGCATTCTTAGCATGTTTTGGGCGCACATGACCAGATGCGTGCATTGTACTGCAATTTTAGGCGGATGAATGCCTTATATATTGAGGCAAAATTAGAAGGGCAAAAGTATTTCTTACATCGTTTGAGAAAACCTAGACATTTCGCAGCATTTTTGGAGACATCGAATATGTGGTTATTCCAACGTAAGTTGTCATTGACACATATACAGAAAATTGAAAATTTTTCGGTTTCGGCGATGTACTCGTAAATGCCATCCTTGGCTGAGTGTCTAGATTTCGCTTTAACGACAGCAGACAGCATTGCGTTTTAAAAGCATTAAATTCCACTCCGTTGATAGTTCCCCAATTGGTTGTACTGTTCAATTCGGAATTTAATGAGCTTAACATACGCTGCCGTTCCCGTTCTACAGTCGAAGAGCAGGGACGTGAGTCCGGGAACGAATATAAGAAGCAGAGAGTACTGTCGTCAGCAAACGAGTATATTAGATTAGAAGTGGCATTAAAAAGAGTGTCGGAGACAGAACGCAACCCTGGGGCAAGACAACTTCAATTGAACATTCCGAAAGGTGGTTTCTAATCTATTGAAGAAGGGAGTCGGTTTCTAATCTATTGAAGAACTGTCTTGCTTTCGCCAGATTGATGTGTGCTTTGGTTCCACTTTTTGGTGAAACATGCTATCAAATCACCAGTGGACCTGTTGCTCCGAAAACCATATTGCTGGTCATTGAAAAGTTGCCGTGGTTTGAGATATTTCATGACCTGACGATTTATCAGCGCTTCTATGACTTTGGAAAGAAGGGACGTACCATAAATGCAATGGGTCTGTAGGAGGAGAGAGAGGAAGATTCTCCATTTTTAGAGACGGGTTGGACAAATGCTGTTTTCCACCTGCTCGGTAAGTGTCCTAAAGAGTAGGATAGATGAAAAAGCTTACGCAGTGGTTTTGCCAGCGTGGAAGAACACCTCTTCAGAAGAAGGGGATATATACCATCTGGACCAGCGGATTTATGTATGTTAAGATCTTTAAGCACTCTTGCTACTACACGAGTGTGAAAGTGGATTCGTCCTATTGACGTACTCAAGTGTAGGCGGAGACAAAGCAAAATCTGGGAATATTGAGCTGGCCGCAAAGTGTGCATCAAGCAGATTGGCCTTGTCCAAAGAGCTGACACCTGGAATATCATTGTAAATGAGTATTGGGATGGAGGATGAGGCAGAATTTCTAATATTTTTGACGAACGACCAGCAGCTTTTACTACCTTTGGGACATTATAGTATTTTTTGTCTCAGTTTTTGATCGTATAGGAATTTCACACGCTTAAGAAAGGCGTTGCAGTCATTTCTGGCTCGTTTGAACTTTTTTCGGTTTTTCTCTGTCGGGTTGGTCTTGTAGGACCGAAAAAACATTTCTCTAACCCTGACGGCCTCTTTACAGCTCGAGTCATACCATGCCTTTTCTTTTGGTTTGATACTCTTCATCCGATGAGGGATAAAGGATCTCATTCCAAAGAGAGTGGTGTCTGTGATCATGTCGATATCCTAACGAAGCTGTTAAGTCCACTCCAATTGGCATACGGTTCTTTTAGGAATTTTTTCTCTAACTGTGTGATCAGTGTACGAGAAATTAGCTGATATGACAAAGTGGTCCGACGAGCCCAGAGGGGATCTTGTATTTATCAGGGTGAGAAGTTAAAAACAAGTCAAGGGTGTTGGCGGTATAACTATCAACATCTGGTATTCATGTGTCAAAGGGAACCGGAGTCAACTTTATGATCCCAACTGGAGGCAGGTGACAAAATACCGCGCTAGTGCCATCTAAGTAAGTAAGTAAGAATGGACCTTTTTGTGTTCATTGCTGGAATGTCTTTTATCGTATTAAAGGCACAAGACGGTTCAGGGCCAATAAATGGAGTGCTCAGTGCAAGCATTCTTTGAAATTCGTTAGCAGCTTCATTGATTGGGATGTTGATATGTCTAGAAACTCATATTTGTGTAACATTTATACGTACGCAGCAGCTATTATTTCAGAAATATATTGATGTGCTATAGTCTGAGGTTTTCTCTAAATATAATAAATAGAATGTGCTATTTTTTTTTAAAGGATCTTTAGCAGGAGCTATTGTATTTCTTTTTTGACGTATTACAAGCTATTACCAACGATTCATCTGATTGATATGTACTCCTAGTATGCCTCTTAGGGAGGATTGTGTGAGTTCCAACATAGGAAATATTTGTAGATCAGTAATTTGTGGGTCAGTGTTAAACTGTTTTCAAATTACAGTAGCAGACCAAATCCATAACTTAAGATAGTGTTAAAAGGATATATTAAAGTTAAAACATTACTAGTTACAGCTTTCTTGGCCGTATCGTTCTCTCTGGAAGTTTTTTTTTTGCTGTCGTGACTGGCGGTTTGTGGTTGGGTATTGTACGATAAAAGGTTATGAACTGATTAGTGCCAATCGAACTAAGACAAGAAGTTTTTACCTATCGGCACATGATCGACTCCCGATATCCGCATACGAGCAAGACGATACTGCCAACAAATGTTTCTAGAGAAACCTAATACCAATATACTCAGTATGACATTGATATCACCATTATTCTTAGATTGACATAAATTTTAATTCAAGTATAAACTAAACAAATTAGGTCGGTTTGGATACTTTTTGTGGTGAAATGGGTAAAAGCTGTCAAAATTCAAAGATGGCAGAAAATTCGCTCAGACAGAGAGAAACTTACAAGAAAGTAAACAAACGCAGTAAACCACATTTGTGTATAAAACGTCAAAAGTCAATTAGTGAATTTGGTTGTTGTTAGTATGATAAATTCTTTCGCAGAATAGCTGTTTGCTTTGACAGTTGTTACCAGCTTACCCACAGAAATTTATGAGGCAGAAAATTGAAACTATTTCAATGGAGTGGAAAAGTTTATCTCTCTCATCGGATATCTTTATTGCACTTTTTTGGAGTAAACAAACAGGAATTTATAAAAAGTTGTACGAATTTGTACAAATTTGTACGATATTTCAAGTTAACAAACAGACCACTATCTTAGCTAAGAATAGTTAGTGACATTTATATTAATAATTATAAAAAATAGTGTTAATGTCACTTCAAAATTTTGAACTTCTTACGAGTATGTGGGGTAAACATTATTTTAATTCATTCATTTTTAGATAATTAAAAAATATAAATAAGTTTATTAAAAAATTTTTACAAAAGAAAATTTTACACACAATGGGGCAAGAGAACTTCAATTTGTTTATGATCATAACCAAGAAGCCAAGTTTTTAGTTTTTTTAAAAAGTTCGACTGGGTTCTTATGAGTCTTATATTTACCGGAAGGCTATTATAAAGTTTACAAGAAACAACTGACTAGAAGTTTCCGTAATGATTTGTACGGAAAGGAGGGATTTTAATTAACGAACAGCTGTTACTGCGCAAATTAAGTGAATCGGATATTGAACTCTGTAAGTATCCACTTTTCATAAAAAAAAACTCATGAAACTTTAAAATAATACATATGGCTAACCGGAAGAATTTTCAACCTTCTGAACAATAGCATGGAATTCGTTACATGATTTTTACCACATATTTTCGTTATGGCACACTTTTGTAATATAATATAACCGCTTAGACAAATGGGTGCCACCCCAGGAGCTAATTCCATATTCTAATCTGCAGTGAAAAAGGGCAAAGTAAACAGTCTTTAATGTTTTTTATGGGCTTTTTTATGTGGTAAAAACAGCGATTAAAGGATCTAAGCTTTCCCGTTAAAAAAAATCGTGTGACGCATCCAGCTCATATTATGATCGAAAAAACCCCTAGGTATTTAAATTCCTTTACTATTTCAATTTTGAAACAGCCTGCACATCATTTTAAGTTTTTATTGTAAGTAAACTCTGTATTGATTTTAATGCAGTTGCATACATTAAGACAAACACGGGGACAATCAAAGGAGTGAAACAAGACACTCACATTGGGATAATCCATTGAGTTTAACATTACTTTAGTTTTGTTACTAACTACTAATTTGTGTAAGTAAAACCAATTTCTAAGTAAGCTGATGTCATTGTTTATGTCAGGAACTATATCCAAAAGGTTAGGTGAAGTATAAGCAATGCCTAGATCATCTGCAAAAGCCGTGATTTAACATTGAGTTTATATTAATAAGAAATAGTAGAGGGCCAAGGACCGATCCTTGAGGAACTCCTAGATTCACTTTTTTCGTGTCACTTAAAGATTGTCCGACTTTTACTGCCATTGTTCTATTTTTGAGATAGGAACTCAGCCAGCTAGACATAAAACTACGAAAGCCTGCAGTATGTAATTTTTCCAAAAGAATGGTATGGTTAACCAAATCGAACGCTTTAGTAATATCGACAAAAAGATCTAAACCTTTGTTTAACACTCTTCTTTTAATAGCTGTTTCAAAAATCTTGGAAAAAGAAGACAGTAATGAAATTGGTCTATAGTTATTTTTGTCCTTTCGGCTGTCCTTTTTGAATAAGGGCAACACAATAGCATATTTAAGTGGGTTAATAAAATTTCCAGTTTTAACGCAAAGATGGGCTAAAACATCAGATTTATTCAGAGCTATTTTTTTTAGAGTGATGTTGGAGACTTCATCATTTCCAGACGAGGATTTATTTTTCAATGAATTAATAAAAACGTAAGGTTCATGTCCATTTATATCTTCAAAGTAAAAACTGGGGCTGGAAATATGATTGTTTATAAAATATATGTCCGAACAGTGGTTACAGATGTTCTCATATGCACTAAATGAAGAAAGTTGACCAATCGAAGTAAAAATTTGTTTAAATATGTTTGCAACTAAAGATGGGTCATCTATAGCATACCCTTCATCATTAAGGGAACTGAAGAAGATGAGTTATTAATATTTCTTTTGATAATGTTATTAATGACCCTCCACTCTTTCCTAGGGTTCCCCAAGGAACTTTGAATTTGAGCTTTATAATAATTAGTGTGGCACAACCTTATTTCTTTATTTAAACTCATACATATATTTTCAAGACGTCTTCTTAAACTAAGATTAAGGGGATGTGTACAACACTTTTTTGCTAAAGAATTTTTAAGACGTATTTTTTTTTTAATAAGTGTCCACTAATCCAAGGTTTTAACCTAAAAGTTGCATTCTTTTTAATATAGGTGTAGGAGTATTTTTCGATATAATATTTAAAATCTGCTTGCAAAAGTGTATTATTTAATTGGTCATATTCAATTTTGCAAATTTTTGGCATATTTACAAATCGATTCTGTTTTTAATTTTTTGCATTACAAAACAAAAGGCCTGACATACAGCAATCCGTAATGCCTGGATCAAAATTTGTGCCTACACAATTTTGAATGGTGCTTATTGAAAACCTGCCATTTATAAACGACGGCGTATTTATAAACGAAAAGAAGCCATGTTCAGCAATAGTATTTAAGTAAGAATCAGATAAAGAGTTTGAATTTAAAGCTGTAAAGTCGATAAGTATAGCCTACACGAAGCCATATCCCTGCAAATGGAGGATGACTATGGAGAACGCTGCTCTGCAAAATATCGACGGAGCGAGCAGTACATCACAACACACAGGAGAGGCATAATTTTGTCTTATAAAAATTACCCCTGCCATTTAGGAAAAGACCCTTATCGCTTAAGTATTGCCAGCCGGATGAAGACATGGTTAGTCTCTCATTGACCTACGATTTTTTACGGTAGGAAAGTCTTGAGCAGAATATTTGGCTTTCGAAGGCTTGCCATTGCCAGCGGAAAGGGTTGATACGTCCAAAAAAATAAATTACTTTTTTAGCTTTTTGTCGTTTGAGTTTTGTACAGAAAAGTGTGCATCAGTCACCTGTATGGCTAGGACGTGTAAAGTGAATGGATACCAATAATTCAATTCCTAATCGGCTGGCCAACAGAGAAGAGGAACTTAGAGCACAAGTGGACGGTAATCCTAAACGCCTCAAATTGTTTAACAATTGACAAACGATCCTGCAAGCTGGAGAAGTTTGTTTGTTAAACCCTAGTTCCACACTGAACTGTACTATCATCTTCACGAGTTAGTAAAAATTGCGTGGATATTAAAACCTAAGGTCACTTTTAGTTTGGTGCATTCTCTCTATTATCATGGGGAGGCGACAGCTGATGTGTGGTGTCTTTCTGTTAGTAAAACCCATTTTTAGTTCGTGTGCTGGTCCGAAAATACTCCTAGATCACTTAAGATTTTTCGGGACTGCTTTTCAATTAATGTTTTGAGATGAAAATATAAAGCTTTTCTTATATTTGTATTCTCTTATATATATTTTTTTATTTGCTAATTCTTATGACTCGAAACTAGTGCGCAGCGTTCAGAGTACCATAAATCAATCTAAATTTTTGTATACACCTACACGTGTGCCAAAGTGTTTGTTGAAACACATCAGTAGATATAATATAAACATTTCATCATAAATATTACAACCTCATTTCGAGATCACTTGACTGATAAGGTAACGGAATAACACCCACATCAATCTTGTTCCCAAAAATGTTAACTCAATTTCGAATTCGAATTTCACCACCTTACAAGACTGACCTACCTTACCGTCAAAATGGCACATGCTGTGAGCAATCTGATTACATTAGGCTCCCTCATGGTATTGAGTATTTCAAAAGTTCAGTGACACCAAAACACTAACCGAAATCATGGTTAATCTTCCGTAATCTGATTGTAGATTTGCTTTTCCATCAAAATTTGGGTGTCCATCGGTTTACAAGTATACATACTCGATTCCCACCTTCATGTTTATGGATGCTGCAGCAATAAGAAGATCTTTGATTCGGATCTGCGACTTAATTGTTTCAATGAGTTTACACATAGTTCACACCAAAAGTATGTCACCGTTTGCCAGAAAGCCAACAAACTTTCTCCCGATAAAAAGATACGCAAAAGTCAATTTATTTGCCTAATGACTGGAACCATCTTTAACACTATCTCTAAATTTTTCAGAAAAATAAGTATTTACCATATAACTGTGTATTTAGAAATATTTCTGCGACGCGTTTGATTGTTTCAAATAATGCGCTGATTATTATTTATGAGTCGCTCTATTCACATCACAAGATATTTACAAAAAATTACGTAACTTTCAAGAATAGAAATAGAAATTAGTTCTTCTTCAGTTTGGATGCACTGGGGGGTTTCTTAGATCCGTTGAATTTTTGCCAAGTCAATGACAGTAGGTGAATAGTTACATAAATTATAAATACAAATAAAGTCCAGATTATAAAGAGAACATCTATAGAATTGGCTTGGAAGATATTGAGCTTGGATGCTGGTGATATAAGGTGAGTAGGTTTCGGGTTACGTAGAATATATTCAACCCACCAGATGGCAGTGTCTAAAGGTTTCATTGGACGATCACGGAATTGAGATGACACATACTTGGACCTAGCTGCCATTTGACGATCTTCTACGACATGCTTGATGCTATCGCTGAATTGATCCATGGTCATTGTTCGGAAATCAAGTTTAACTGCTATCCCAGCCAACAGGCTTTGACGGAGATTCTGTAAAGGAAAGAAGAGGGTAGTTGCAAAACAAATTTTCGTATTCTTTTAATTACTCTGTGCTGATCAAAGTATAAGGGAACTCCAATCATTGGAACTCCTCGCCATATAGCTTCGTGAGTACTCAGACCTCCGCAATGAGTAACAAAGGCTTTCATATTGGGATGAGCTTTAAAACACGTAAATAAAATGAATTAAGAAAAAATAAATACACTAAAAATATCTAGAACATCAGAGTTAAAAGCTCCAATAACTAAGTCCATGCTTTTATATGAGTAAGGATCTTAGATCCTTAGTAGACCAAGAGCTTCAAAGAGAACGAAAATCGGGGAGGAATCAGATGTACGTTGTTTCAAATGTTTCCAGGTTATAATGACTAGGAAAGCCCGACAGGGCATTCCATAAGCGAAATGCATGGTTAAGGAAAAATCTTAGAGTAATTCTGACTCAAACTGGCAGCCATTCATACAGAGCCGGGTGTTACACTTGAAGGTTTGAATGTGCGTAATGCTTCTGGCAGTTTCTTGAAAAACTGGTGGTGAAGATAACATGGTAAGGCAAGTGATATTATGGAGGGTGTCAATTGATTGTGCAATATTAGCGTCACCCATGAGTCGTATCGATCGATTTTGAATCTTATCTAGAAAATGCAGAGAAGTTCGGGAGCACCTTGTTTGATTTAAAGGTTTTACTCCAATTTTGGGCAAATAAATGCCTTACACTATATGTATGTATGTATCCATATTGAGGCCATATCAGATGGGGTAAAGTATTTCTGACATCGCTGCAGGAAACATAGAAACTTCCGCCTTTTTGCCTATATCGAACGTGTGGTAATTCCAAAGTAGGTTGTCTTTAACACATATGTAAAGGGTTTTCCAATAGGGACTTGATAACTTTGAATTTAATTTGTGAACGCACTCTTTTTCACTAATCATCAAACTGTCACTGTCAATTTATTCAGTAAACTCAACATTTTCATCATGGTAAAGTACACGAACGAGCAACGTCTGCAAATTATAAAAATTTTCTACCGAAATTCGGAGTCGGTGACTGCAACTTTAAGAGCGTTAACTCCAATTTTCGGTCGTAATTCTCCCCCTAGTAGACAGGCAATAACAAGTTTAGTGCAAAAATTTGAGTCTACATATTCGTTGTGTGATGTTGCCGTGTCAGTGAGACAACGGGTTGGTCGAAGTGTCGAAAATATCGCTGCCGTTCAGGCGTCCATAGCAAACGATCCAAATCAGTCAATCGTTCTCAAGAATTGGGCATCGCTCAGACCACATTATGGCGTATTTTGCGTAACGATCTTGGTTTACACCCATACAAGATCAAGCTGACTCAAGAATTAAAGCCGATGGACCATTTGAAGCGACGTACGTTCTCCGATTGGGTTCTGGAGAAGATTCTCCAAGATGATGAATTTCATCGCAAAATCATCTTCAGTGACGAAGCTCATTTTTGGCTCAAAGGGTTCGTCAATAAGCAAAATATGCGTTATTGGTCGGGTGAAAATCTACATATGCTTCATGAATCACCACTTCATCCACAAAAAATAACTGTTTCGTGCGGTTTGCATGTCGGCGGCGTTATTGAGCCATATTTTTTCGTCGACGATAAAGATCGTCACATTACTGTGAATGGTCAGCGTTATCGCGCCATGATCACCGATTATTTTTGGCCCGAATTGGAAGATATGGACTTGGATGACATGAGGTTTCAACAGGATGATGCCACAAACCACACAGCACACGCTACAATCGATTTATTGAAGAGTAAGTCACCATGTGCGTGTTATCTCAAGAAATGGGCCAGTCGATTGGCCGCCTCTTTCGTACGATTTAACGCCGCTTGACTATTTTCTGTGGGGTTACGTTAAGTCATTGGTTTATGCCAACACGCCGACGACGTTGGAAGAGCACAGAGCCAATATTGAACGCGAAATAGCGGCCGTTTCGGCAGAAATGTGTGTCCAATTGGGTCCAACGAATCGACCGCTGAAAACGTGTCCGCGGTGGCTATATGAACGAAGTCGAGTTCCATTCATAAATGTTTTGATTGTACTTCAAGCCGAAGTTAACACGACGCACCTGACCCTGAACCCAATGCAAGGTAACAGACTGAACGGGAATTGCTGACACAGTTTGTTCATGTGCATACATGTTCCCACGACAACAACCGAATGATATTGCATTGCACTGGGATAATGTTACGTCGCTCCGGATACACGTGCCGACATGAAATGAATGAGTCTGCATATTGGATGATGGGAACAGTGGTTTCCTATGGGAAACGAAGTAGTGATAAGTTTAGTGTAAGTCTTTACTTGTGACGCGAAAGTAATAAAGCTGAATTTATTAATAATAAAGTTGAATTTATTTCGAGTAAGTCGAACATTCGCTCAGGAGGCTCAGCCTCCCCGTTCGCGGTTTTTTTTTTTAGAATCCCCTTAAGGGATTCGTTAACTCCGATAATAAAGTATTTGAAACATCTCAAATGGTTTGCGTTTTATTTAAAAAAAAGTTGTCAAGTCCTTATTGGAAAACCCTATATGTATACATATGGTTTCGACAGTGTAAGTCTCATTCAGGTATAATGGATGAGTCTTTAAATTTCGTTTTAACTGTAACAGGATTGAATTTTAAAAGTTCCCCTCGTCTGGTGGTTCTCTAATTAGCTATGCAGTTACTATCAACATTTAATGAGCTTAACATAAGCAGCCATTTTCGTTCTATAGCTGAAGACCAGTGAGGTGTAGAGTAGAGTAGAGAACATTTGACAAGATATCATTCATTGAAATAAAATAAAGCATCGGAAACAGAACGGAGCCCTAGGGCACATTTGCGGCGTTTATTTTGAGGATATCAGACTTGAATTTGTCCAAAGCGGTTTGAATTGAACATTTCTAAATTGAGTTTCTAATCCACTGAAGAAGACATTCATCGATTCCAAATGCATACATTTTCAACAAAAAAGCCTGATGCCAAACTCTCTTAATTGCAATTGCATATCTTGTTTTCGCCAGTTTGGTATGTATATATATATATAGATATACTATACACATACGAGTATACTATATCAAATCACAAGTAAACCTGTTGTCACGAGAACTGTACTGCCGGTCATTGAGAAATGGAAAAACATGGCGTCGCTTCGAAATATGTATGTACCTGCATATCGACTTCACCGATTTGGAGAAACTGTTCAATAGAGAGTCACAGATCATAAATGAATGGCGCTAAGATCTCAAAATGTACTCGAGACTTATAAAGGAATGTACTTCGGGAATAAGCGTGGGTTTCAAAGTTAAAATTGTAGTAAGCTAGGGCAGTGTTCAAAGTCTATTGCTTTTTTATATCCTGCAAGATTTTCCGGCAGGACTTCTCTTCTTTTCAATGATTAAAGCGCAACGCTTTTTCAAATCTGCCACTGCCAAACCAACTCCTGGCATTTATACTAAGTACTTACCGTAAACTGTCAAAGAAATCATTATTATGATACTGCACATAAAGTTGGCGTGAGGTGACTTAATTGGTTTGAAAGCTCGTCAGACTTTTGTGATGGGAAAATGCGCCTTATGTCCAAAGTTTAGTCGTACGTCCGGTTTTAACGTACTCGTCACAATATTTTAAGAAGACAGCGACGGAAATGAAATGTTACGAGTGTCGGTATTGGGTGTGGCAAAAATTCAAAAAAAAACCTCAAGGTAAGCAAAAAAAGTTGGATCAGTTTAATACGAAATCCTGCACTTATGATGAGTTCCAAAATAAAACAGTCCGTATGTAGAATGGCTCGCAAATTTTGCAAATCCCATTAAGGGTGCATTAGTAGTGCAAATACATAGGGAAATATGTAAAATGGATGGTAGATACACGGGTTGCATATTTCTATGGTTAACTAGCGAAGATACTCAAACACGCTTTTCCCACTGAAATGGAATCGCTACTGCGACGCCTTTTAAGCACTTACGTATGTCTCAAGGAAAAGAGAACACAGCAGTGGTAGGAAAGCAAAATATTCTTGTTCCATTGTTATGAATTCCTTGAGAATGAATGGCAACGCATTCTAGTGAAAACCCAAAAAGTCAAAATCGATGTTTACTATCACTTTATCTAAATAAGCTATACCGCCTTATTTAGGTATAGCTTCAACTGAGGATACATCACACAAGTCTGGAAGGAGGGAAACGTAGTTTTTATCCCCAAACCAGATAAACCTAGTGAACTACCTAGATATTATCAACCCATAAGTCTTACATATTTTTTTCTGATAACCATGGAAAGACTAATCAATTTACATATCAAAGATCTTCTCAAAAGAAATTCACTTCTGCACCCTCAACAATATGCATACAGGAAAGAAAGTTCTAACACAAGGTAACACATTTTAAAAAGGCCTACCGACAAAAGGAGAACGCAATATGCGCCTTCCTAGATATTGAATGGGGTTAATAATACCGGATATGAATCCATTTCGGAAGCCATATCCAAAAAAGTTATGGATCACCCTACTAACCATTGGGTTAGAGCGATGCTCGTACACCGGAAAATCTTCACATCTTCAAGTGAAACTAAAATCTCTGCCTCAGCCGTCAAAGGTTATCTACAAATAGGTGTTCACTCACCGCTCTTGTGGGTTAAGTTAATTTTTTTTTATAAAAAACTAGAGAGAGAAAGAAAGATGTTTGGACTCAGTGGTTATTTCGCGCCATGGGTGGCATCCAGCATTTAATGGGGAGACTAAATTCTTAGTGGAAGTTGGATTGTTGTTGATCTCTAGTCAACTACTCATCTTACTTGATTTTCGTTAACTGAAAAAAATGAATGTCTTTCGGGCGAGGATGGGATTCGAACACCGAACACCTTCAGTTTTGGAAGCCAGTTCACTACCACTTAATAATCTGGGCAATTAAACAATAGGATATTCCGACGACTTAATCATAATAGGGAAGTTTAAATACCCTAAAGGCGTTTGCTATAAAATGCATACTACTCTAAAGATAGTAAACGATTTGTATGTTGGAGAAAATATCTCAATCAACCCCAGTAAAACTATACTTGTTCCCTTCACTCGTAAAAGAAATCTGAACCTTGACCAGATCTCACTTAAAGGTACAGAAACTATGTACTCACACGAAGTAAAATACCTTGGAATGGCTTTCGATAAAAACTAAATTAGAATTCATATATTAATAATAAAATGACCAACGCTTCTTTAGTTGTGTCGGGGATTAACCGCGAACATCACCCATTGGATATACGAGTATACAATAATGATACGACCCATCATCACTTACTCATCAGTAGTATGGTGGTACAAAACTAAAGATAAAACTGCATTACAAAAGCTGCAGCGGTTACAAAAATTTGTACGCTTTGGCATCACCGGCAGTGATGCCTTCATTAAGTTTAGTTTAACGCCACCCCATAACCATCTGTGATCGTGTAGCTTTGGGATGATGGCAAACGATAGCTCACTTATCGAATGGAAAATTTGTAATAGTAAAAGTCTACTACAAATAATTTCTGACAGTTGTTTCATTTGACAAAAAAAAAACATTCGTGAAAAATTCAAGATAAGTTGTTACTCCACCAATACTTTGAATTCGGATTATTTTATTCAATTGTAGCTAAAAAGATTGTAAAATGTCAGTAGAAACTCATAAAATTTGTAAAAATATTGTATATAGTTACATTTTCTTCCTATGACTTAAAATGCATCTGTATGTGTGCTTGTCAGCTCTAATGACATTCGAAAATGGATGAGAGAATATCAAACTACGATACTCGAAGCTGGATTGCGTGTGCGGGAATACCAAATGTGTGTTTTTCAGTGACATGGAACTCGATCACGTGACTTTGTGCCTCGGCAGAAGTTTCAATATAGTGATCCCCAACCGAGAAGCATGGAACTACAAGAACCCCACCTCAAACCGTAAAGGGTGTTATATGAATGGATCAAAGACGGGCACCGGAATGGGTGCTCGTATATTTTGTCCAAATAGAAGCAGAATTTCACAACCAATGGGAAAAAGTCCCAGTGTATTTCAGGCGGAAATACGTGCCATTCTCTGCCAGTCTCGAATAAGACCTCGCAAAATAGGTCTTATTCAGGAAACTGAATGTTGGCTTTGCATGGAAAATAACGAAACTGTGGAACACATTTTATGTGAATGCATAACTCGTGCCAGGAAACGACACTTCCTCAAAGAAATTTTAATCATCGGGAAAATTCTAAAAACCTCCACCAGGCAGATTCTCAATTTCATCAAAAGAGTTGGGTCTCTCTTGGCTTGCTAATAGTTATTTTGTGCCTCTGCAATCAGATCCTTCTACAAAAAAATCTCTGTATCGATTTCAAGACACCATTTGACAGAATCTATGTAAAGACAAGCTATAAATATGCGATGCAGAAGGCACATTACCAAAAGACTTTTGATCAGAAAACAGTATGCGAAACTCGCTAGCCAACATCAGAGATAAGATTTTTCGAAAGCCTTGCATTCGCTGACAACGTTGACATCTTTGGGAAAACGCAGTGAGCTATCACTGGTGAGTTTGCAAATAGTGAAAAGGGTTAAGCTGTGAATAACGGAAAACCAAGTACAATATATGGATTATAAGAAAAATGCATAAAATCGACAAAATATAACTCGGATAAAACATCACAATAGACAGCTATAACTTTGAAAAGGTTTTGTGTACCTTGACACCTCATGGCCTCATGAGAAATCAAGCGAAAAGTTACACTTTCAATTCGTTGTTTTCTTGGCCTAAGAAGACAATTGGGTACTAAGCCATACTAATAACCCCGTGAACACTTGCAGAAGATATCATTGGTCGTTCTGAGCTCAAGATTCTTTGACTGATTGATCAATGAAAAATGGAGGCGACGTTTCAAAAGAGAACTATACAACGATGCCCACCTCGCCAGGAAAGCTCGGATAACAGCGTCACCATCATCGGATGGACAGCAGCGCCCTTATCTGGAAAGTTTTCAACTCCAACTTTGAGTTTCCCCGACAGACAACGGTTTAGACCCTTTGTCTCCATAATGAATTGGTTTTTGCCCATTCACATATTACATACATAATAATAATATCGTTATAGATATATTGTACTCACATGGCTTACTTACCCAGAAGATCTGTTTGAGGTAAGAACGACCTCACAATAACATTGGGCGGTAATTTCTTCTTCAGCAATTCCACATCGAACTTCCAAATAAAATCATACTGCGGCAACTGTGACAATGCGTTGAAAATCACTTCGATTTGTTCTTCCTTAAAATCGGAACTTTTCATATTTGTTCCGAACGAAATGAGAACAACTCCATTTTTGGTTTTATTCATAAATTCTGCCAAATCTGTTGGTAAGGGCTTCGGATCCAGCACCTGCATGCCCCCAATTTCAATAACATTTGGTGGAACTGGTTCAACGAAAGTAACTACCGGATGTGAATTAACCATTGATAGGGAAGTGTGCTTTGCTAATTCTGCCACTGCTGGTAAATCCTTGCCAAAAATTGGTCTGATTATAGCATCGATTTTTGGATAAAAAATAAGACGGCGATACCTAAAGGAAAAAAAGTTTTTTATTAACCATATTTAACCTTATACATATATCTCATATGGCATATACTCGTATGTACTCGTATATCTCAAAACCTACACAGTATCAGCTATAAAAACAATTGTGTTCTCCAATCTTTGCCAAAGACTCATTTCAGTGGTGTAATTTGTCGAATGATACGGCACATAGGCGGGAAAATAATGATTAGACATAAAATCAATTGTATTTGGTGGATTAAGGAATGCAGACACGCCAATTGTTGGTGGATAATTGAATTTATGAAGAAATCCTAGAAGCCCTGGCCCCAGTGTATAATCGTGTATGATGAGGTCCACTTTAAAATCATCTGGATAGTCTAGGAGTACCTGTAGACCCTTCGACCGTACATTACCGACTACAGATTTTATGGCGAAGTCATAGAATACTGGAATCGATTCGAGTGGCTTCAGACCAATGTAAGTTGTTATGTCCAGCTGAAATTCATTTGCATACATTGAGTAGCCTTCTTCCAAGTAGATATAGTGCAAATTTGAAGGAAGTTTCACATGAGATTTTGGCAAATCTACGGACAACACTGTTACATTATGCCCAAGTTCAGCAAGTCGATTGATGAGAACACTATTCCTGTTGAAGAAATTATGTAATTGAAGTTTCAATCAAAGGGATTGACGCAAACCAAATATGATGACTGGGCGATGGAACCCCCATTAATCCTAAAATATTAGCACCACTAACGAGAAACTGCTGATTCTTCAGAAATAACAGAAAGGTCACAAACAAATTCAACGTTTTCGACGACATTGTAGCACTAGTGCACCAGATATGCGTGCACTTTAAGTGGACTATTCACTTAAATTGTTAGAACTATATACGTCCGAACTCAGCAGCATCTATCTTTTAACTAAGCTATTGTACAGATTCACGATTACGCAACTTTATTGCCATATTGCACGCGGAGAAACTCTTATATTTGAATGACAAGGCTATTTACTAAATCTGATGCGTTTAAAACGTGATAAGATTTTGAGACGATGGAGGATGATTTAACGGAAAGACGGCAGACGTCATTCACTACGAACAAGATACATCGAATTGCGAATAGTTAGAAAATAAACTGTGGAAATGTACGTAGTTGGGTTTAGAGTTGATAAGAGAAAAACACTTCAAACGAATATATAGTAAAGCTTCATCACTAATAAACGAAGCGGGATAGCAAACGTGACTATACAAAATATCAAGAGACTTGCTTTAATGTACTAATTGAAAAATTACTTAAATGATTGTTTGAAACTTTATATTGTAAATAGATTGTAACACGGTTTAGAACACTCAGAAAAACCTTGCCCATATAATGATTGGCACAAGCGAATTATGACACAAATATCTACATACGTATGTACATAATAGCCCCTGTTTAGTGAGTCGTTTACCAACTTGCATAGTGAACAATCGGCTTTTTTTTATAGTGTACATCAAAGTGACAATTAACATGCGATATATGTAAATGAATCGCAAGTGGCAGTGTGGCTCAGTGGAGCATTTGTTTGATCGAGACGTGGATTTTCTGGGTTCGAATCCGCAGTAAGAAAATCGAGAATTCCTTTTCTTTTTATTCATTTATTAGCGTTAAAACTAAAAATAAAAAGTGGTAGTAGTGTTGAACGACAATGGATACGGGTCAGCCGGAAGAGGTCCCGCAGATGGAACAGCTATCGAATCGGATGACAACCAGTGCATGTGAAATGCAGCAACAACATCAAAGGCAGAGCAGCATCAATGCAAAAGTCATATGATGACTCGAAAGTAGAAAAGAGGCGAAGGAAAAATAAGACCTCATCGAAAATGTCTACATAAAATAAAATTAAAGAGGACGAGGACATTAAAGCGCCTGGAAGGGAATATTCTTATGAGTCTGAAGGGGGTGAGTGTCGCTATATTGGAGAGGGAAACTCTTTTAAAGAGTTGTCAGATGATGATACCTCAGCAGAAGAGGAAGAGGATAACGAGGCCTTGACAAGCTTATATGAGAAAAGAGCAACAAAAATAACAACAACAGCAAAATATACAGCAGAAATTGCAAATGCGTTGTAGAACAACAAACATCGCACCAACATCAACAACAAAATAAGGAGAGAGAAAGAGTGCCTCCAATAAATGTAAGTAATTCAGAAATCAACGATAGTATTAGGTTATGTAACTTTAGTAACTAAGAATTTTTATGTCATGCGAAAAGGCACATTATTATGTGTAGTAGCATGGAGGAGATAGTAGATACGGAATATTGTATAGTACATATACCGCTAAGGGTTAAAAACTCCAGACGGTGATGTTAAAAGGCATCGATCCAGCAATAAATACGGAGGAGCTCGAAGAAGAGCTTAAAAGTTTAGAGAGCGACGACCTTAAGTTCGTGGGGGTCAAGCCGTTTACCATGACCACGGCAAGGGATGGTAACCATAAATTACCATTCTTTTTGGTACAGTTAACGCCCAACAGGAAAATCGATAGTCTGCGACAAATCAAATTCCTGTATTATCGTGCTGTAAGTTGGGAAGAATTAAAGAGGGCAGATCGTGTACTGTAATGTATGCGCTGCCAGAGGTCCGGGCAGCAGTCAACTTGTCTCCAGGGTGAAAGTCATATGCTATGTGGCCCTAATCAGGCCGTGTGGTTCAATGTAGCGCCGTTTCAGATGTACAGAACACCAGAATCAGAGTACAAAAAATATCGGGAATTCCTTGGGAAATATTTTTCTCTCTGAGTTTTTCTGTTCCCGGGAACACGATCCTACTATCGGGAATTCCTCGGGGAATGTTTTTCCTTCAGAACAAGTTTTACCAACATGCAAATGATAAATAAGTATTCGAACTTTATTTTCGAAGTATTTGACAAATGATTTGAATTTTGTTCTGTTTTATTCGGTAATAGGTGAAAAAGTATTTTATAATGCAAAAAATATCAGTTTTAATATTAATGGATGAAATGGAGCAAAGGCAACGATGTGAGCAGAGATCGTTAAGGCGAAGTTTAAGAGATCATTCGAATCCATTAGAACTGCCACAACCACTGTAAGTATACAAATTTGATAGAACAATAATTATATCTTAATATTTTTCTGTTCCGCAGATTTCATCGTTACTATAGAATAAATAAGCCATTGTTTATACATTTGATTAATATGTTGTCCGATTTCTTGCCTCAAGCTAAGAAACCAATCACCGTTCCTCCTATTGTTAAACTATGTGCGTGCTTGCGTTTCTTTGCCGAAGGTGGGTACCAGACGGGAGTAGGAAAATACCATGAGGTTGGGTTGGCTCAATCTTCATTTTCGGAAGTCCTTTCTAATGTGTTGCATTTTTTCGAAAGCAAAATTTGCCCGGTTTGGATCAGAATGCAGATAAATGAAGAAGAAAAAAGGAAAACTGCTTTGAATTTTTATGAAAAGGATAAAATACCTGGAGTAATAGGCTGCAGAGATGGCAATCATTTCGAAATAATTGCTCCACCAACAAACAAACACTTATACGAGTATTACAATAGAAAAGGATATTACAATTAAACGTCTTACTTGTAAGTTGTTTTCTTGTTTTGTTTTTGTTTAACTTAAAACCATCTAGGTTTGCGACGATGAGATGAAAATACGATTTGAAGATGCTACTCACCCTGGAGCATGTCATGATTCATTTGTTTGGAAGGTGAGTGAACTGCGATCGTGGATGGAAGAAAAATATTTAAATGGTGAAAGAAATTCTTTGTTATTGGGTAAGTACTTTTAGTTTTAACGATTATTGTCCTTATTTAATTAAACCTTTTAACAGGTGATGCTGGATATCCTTTGGAGCTGTGGCTGTTGACACCTCATAGAGCAATAGAAGAAGGTTCGTCGGAAGCAAAATTCAATGAAACCAATAGGTTAGGTTAGGTAAGAGTGGCTGTTGGAAATACCAACCCACTTAGGCCTATTGGCCCATTGTGATGCCACGTGGATCTATGATCCTCTAGAACTAGTTTGAGCTTATAATAAAGCGTAGGAGACTGTTAACGTCTAATTTTTCTAGATCGTTTAAGTCGTTGTAGAAGAAGCTCCTAGATGAAGCTTCCTTCTCTGGGAGAGAGCTGGGCGTGTGCAGAGTAGGTGGAGGATTGTCTCCTCCTCTTCCTCGTCCATGCAGCTTCTACAGAAATCATTAGTAAAAGCGCCAAGCCTTCTTGCGTGCTTGCCTATGAGGCAGTGTCCAGTAATGACACCTATTATAGCGCTGAGATATTTCCTATCTAAAAGGATCAGACACTCAGAGCGATTCAGATCCAGCCTTGGCCAGATCTGTTTGGTCGCTAAACATGTTTGCCCAGCAGTCCACCTAAGGTCTGTTCGTTTATTGGCATCCAGCTTTAGTGTTAGTTTGCACGTAGCGATTGGTATACCTATACTACCTTTGTCCGGTAGGATAGGTAGAGTGGTTCCAATTTTGGCGAGTTCATCTCTGCAGTTCCCTGGAATGTCTCTGTGGCCCGGCACCCAACAAAGGTGAATGTTGAACTGCTCTGTCATCTCCATGAGAGATGATCGGCATTCAAGGACGGTTTTAGAATATAATGAGACCGAGTCCAGGGACTTGATGGCGGCCTTACTATCCGAAAATATGCGGATATCCTTTGCAGATATCACGTTTTTCTTCAGCCAGGACAGAGCTTTTTTAACCGCCAAAATTTCCGCCTGGAAGGCGGAAAGAGAGGCTTAGATTTAGCTTATCTGAGAAAACTCCGCTGTCGGTTTTAGAACCATCTGTGGATGGATGCTCCATGAAAGCATCCTCCTCCCAGAATGATCTAGAGGGGAAGCTTGCATGGAAGTTTTTGTCAAACCAAAGTTCAGGTATGGTGTAATCGATGTTCTCTGTGAGGACTCCTAATGTATTAAGAATATTGGCGTTGCCAAATGAATTATTTGTCCACTGTTTAGTCGCTTTAAGGCGAATAGCTGCAGTCGCAGCTACTTGCCTGCTAAAAATGTCGAGGGGTATCAAGTGAAGCAGAATATCTAATGCCGCAGAGGGGGTAGACCGCAAGGCTCCGCTTGTGCATAGACATGCTGTTCTTTGGACTCTGCTTAGTTTAATGTATCGGTCGTATGACCGAGATGTATAGCCAGTGGGTTATGCGAGGTTGAAGGCCCCATTTGTTCCCAATGGCTTTTTTGCAAGAGAACAAAGCTATTGTAGCTTTATTTACTCTTTCTTGAATGTTAGGTTTCCAGTTTAGTTTCCTGTCGAAAATGAGACCCAGATATTTTGCTGTATCGGAGAAAACTAAACTGGTACCGTTTATTGAAGGAGGGTCTATGATTGGAATTTTATATTTCCTAGAAAAGAGGACAAGATCAGTTATGGGGGCTTATTCCCAATCCACAGCGATCTGCCCAGCGGGTTAATCTGTTGAGATTTACATGAAGGAGTTCTTTAATGGTATTAAAATGTTCTGAGACGGCTGCTACTGGCCGCGAGTTGGGAGCTACCTGGAAAGTGGGTGTCCAGAAGCAGGTTGAGTGATTCATCACTAGAGGTTGTCCAAAAGTCATCGGTTTTTTCAAACAGATAGGCATCATAGGATTTGTAGAGAGGATTTGTACTAGCCGCGATGCCTCAGAGGTTTCTGTAATTTTGTCACAGAATGACCTCCGGGATTGTCGCTTTGCCTTCCTCAGTTCTTTTTTGTATAATTTGAAGGATTCTTTATATGAGTCCCAGTCGGTCACTTTCTTGTGCTTTTTGCTGCGTTGAAAAGTTTTCTACAGGCGTTTCTGAGCAGTCCCAGTGCCGATGTCCACCAATGTGGCTTTTTCTTGCCTCTTGGTTGAATAAAAGGGCAGGAAGCGGCCATAGCCTGATTGAGAGCCAGAGTAAATTCCCTTACTTTCATGTCAAGCTCATTGGTGTCACGCGGGAGACTTGATAGTTCAGAGGATAACGTTTTTGACAGTATTCCTCTGTATTTTGGCCAATCAGTTTTCCGGTAATTCCGGAAAGCTGGTTGGCTGGGGGGAGCATCACTCAGACTGAATTGGATGTATCTATGGTCTGAAAAGGAGTGTTCAGACGATACCATCTAGTTTGTTAGCCTTTGGGTGATGCTGTCGGAGACAAGAGTAATATCTAACACTTCTTGTCGGTTTCTAGTTATAAAAGTGATCTCATTGCCAATATTGCAAATTAAGAGGTTAGTACTTAAAATATAGTCTAAAAGTGACTCACCTCTATCATTGATGTCGGTACTGCCCCATACCGTGTGATGTGCGTTAGCGTCGCATCCGATTATGAGTCCAGTTTTTTGCCTTCCAGCTTCCAGTACCACCCTTCCTAGGTTATCACCAGGAAGAGGGCCCACTTGATCGTGGCCAAGGTAAGCCGATGCCAGCCAGTAGGAGCCTTTGGCAGTCTCTAGTCTGGCAACGGTTAAGTCGGGGTCACTGAGGTTGGGAAGTGGAAATACATTAAGGCTACGTTTCACTAATATACAAGTTCTAAACTTACCTTTGTCTCTTGTATAGAGCGGAGCGTATGTGGGTGTCCTAAGTCCACGAACCACGCCTTCTACAATCCATGGTTCCTGGATTATGATTATGTCTTCAGTGTTTTTAGAAAGACGCAGAATGAGTGCGGCCGAAGCCTTTTTTGAGTGGTGGAGATTAATCTGGAGAAACCGTATCATTGCTACAGTTTTCCAGAGTCGCCTCCACCACGGTGTTATTGATGTCCTCCGATTCTGAAGATGTGCCCAAGAGCTCATCTTCTATCTCTGATCGTGTAGGACCTCTAATTGCTCCGTCATCGGTTTCCATTTCCGACAGTGTGTCAGAAGAGGAGACCGATGGCTTGATAGTCATCTCGGACAGATTGGAGTCGTCGCTATCCAGTTCTGGAAAGGATATCGACGCTCCGAGATCCGAGGTTGTGATATCAGGTATTAAAGGAGCAGGAGTTTGCTTATCAGCATCCTTTTTGTACACCCTTAAATGTATGGACTCGAATCCGAACCGAATCATGCCTTTCGTCTGCGCCAGAGGATTAAGGGATTCCTTATTGATCACAATTAACGCGCATCTATAAGAACACCTTAGTTCCTCCAGTTTCGCGACTTTCCAGTCATGAGTCGGAAGAGTCGGGTTTCTGAGCCAGATGATTTCCAGAATACTTTCTGGAGAGGATGGTTCGGCTGGAATCCAGGTACGAGTTCGAGGTCTGCTAGGAATGTCTTCCTTAGACACGACCTCGAGTTTTGCACCTGGCCAAATCTCTCCTAAACCATCGATGGACTTGGTGAAAAGATCGAGAGATCTCTGGTTGGAACATGCGATGAGCTTGACATGGCCTTGGTGCCAGCCAGCGTCGCTTGTGATAGGAGGTGGTCCGGGGTTTTCCATTCCGGTATAATGGAACCGTCGGTATCGTTCCTGTCGATCACCGCGATCACCAATGCGTCCTTTAGGACTTCATTGTAAGACCTCAGAGATGTAAGATGTGCTGTTGGATGGCCCAGGGGTTGTAGAACTATATGTTTTGGGCCTCCTGGAAACCGGTACGGTTTCCTCCAACGATCTCTGGCGGTTAGAGGAGTCTTTTGAAGTTTTGGGAGCAGTGGATAATCCGTCTTTTAGGATGTTTTTAGCCCACTAAACCTTGCTCTTTATTTCCGCACTTCTCTCAACCTCCGGAATGGATCCGAAGCTTTTGAAAATGCGTGAAGCATTTCGGCGTCTTATATAGAGCGCCTTAGATGGAGCTTGTCGATGCGGCTGAGCTCCAGATTCCTCCTTGGAGGGAGGAGTTTTGATAGCAGCAACAAGTCCGTGGCCTGCCACAAACTTGCTGCTGCTAGGGGCGGAGGAAGTGATAGGACCATGGCTTGCCATAGTCTTAACACTTCCTGAATTCTTATTTTTAGGCTCGTTGCGTTTGCCTTTAGAGGATGGCGCACCATGGCCTGCCACAGTTTTGCCTCCTCTCGGCAATGCAGGAGCCTTGCGGTAGTCGGTGTAGTCACCGTTCTACCGCCCGGTATTGAAGGAGTACCGGCCTCGGTTTTTGTTTTTTTGGTGTTTTCCATAAATGGTCCCACGAGTAGCGGAGAAAGGGGTCCATCTGTACAGAGATCCGCTGTATGCAGATAAGGCTAGGTAATCCGGAGGTCGCCAGGTATCCGGATACTCCGTTCGCGACTGAGCTATTTTTGGAGATACTGAGCCCTCAGCCAGGTTGATCTTCAGCACGGGTCGTATGACAACTTGATCCAGCCCAGGGGAAGAAGGGTGTGCTTTGTGAGTTGGGGGGGGAGCAACCTTTAGTTTCAGGACTCGTCTGGAGAATTTCTTCTCGAGATTCATTGACCCTACTCAGCCTCTACAACTCGACAAGTTCGATGCTCGCGGTAGATGAATGAAGACCATACTCGATGCCGGAATGTAATTGAAAGGTCGAATGGGGTGCTTAAGGGAAGATTTAGGTGCCTGATCGGTGCAAGGGAACTTCACTACCTTTCACTACGCCTTACACAACATGTGTATTTATTTTAAAAGCGATTATCCGACTGATTTTGCAAATACTGGATTTATAGATGAAGATAATTCCAGTAACACAATCAATAGAGATGAGGACTTCGTTACAACAGATTCAAAGCTCAATCGGGAAGCAAAGCGAATAAGAAGAGAAATAGGAAATACGATTTCAATTTTTAAGTTTATAAAAATGTTTTTATTCTTTTATTTAAATTTGGATGTAAATAAATAAGTAAATTAATATATATTTCAGTTTATTCTAAAAAAAGATAACACATAAAATAAAGATGTACAAAAAAAAAAAAAAAAATTTATTATAAAAAATAGAACTCTAAAAATAAAATATGTTTCCCAATACTTTTCTACTTTTGCCTCTTCAATTTCAATTAAACGACTTTTGAATTCAAGCTTCGCTTCAAGTGCCTGCCTCCTCATTTTTCCATTTCAATGTTGTGCCTTTTGGTTTCCTCATTAGCTTTGTCAATATTTTTCAAGGTTGATTCTATTGCTTCATGATGTTGTTTCATTGATAATATGGCGTCTTCAATCTTATTGCAAAGCTCTCTTTGAATTTAATTTTCTTTTTCCAAAACGGCATGTGTTGACATGCCCTTTTGATGTTCTTTTGTTAAACGAGGAGTTTGAATTTTGTTTTTCTGGCTAAACTTTACGGACTCTTCCTGTTTAACGTGTTTTTCTTGTTGCTTCTCTGGTTCCGATGAATTGATAAGCATTTCAATTAGAACGTCCTCATCAAATGATTTGTCCTTTAGAGCATTATTGGATGTTGATAAAAATGAAGAATTTTCCTTTTCGTCGTTTTGATTTTCATCAACGTATAGTTTCCTCTTTTTGCTACATGAACGTAACCCAAAAGTAGGATCATCTGGACAACCTTCAACCGATTCTCCGAATGCACAAATCCTTATAACTGTTTCCCCCGACGAACTAAATTCATATTCCTTGTTGGAGCCCCCACCAGTTGCTTTTTTTCACATTTTCAGATATTTTTTTTTATCAAGCCAAACCTGAAAATTGCATTTTTAAAAGGAAAGCATCATTACAACATTTGTTACTTACTTTTTTCCATTCGGCAACAGATTTCGTTGGTGGACCCAAACAGTTAAGATCTTTTTCAACAGTTTTCCAAAATTTGTTGACATCTTGCTTTGGTCGATTAGTTGTGAATCCATTGGCGATATCTTTGGTTTTTTCCATTAAATTAATTAAAATTTCCATTTGCTTCGCATTTGATGAGTTCGACCTTAAATAAACAAACTTTTTAATTTAAATATTTTTTGTAATGAATAACTTACATTGCAGTTTCTGTTTTAAATTCCGATAGCCAAATGACAGGGGAATATTCCGAGGGAAAAACATAAAATTTCCCATAACAAAAGAGTTTCCGATAAGTATTTTTTCCCGCGGAATTTTTCCCTAATTTCGAAAAAAGTTCCCAATATCAATTTATCGAATATGGGAAAAATTCCATGGGAAAAAGTATTCACGATAACCGTCAATATGCCAATAAAGTCCTTGGGGGGGGGGGGGGGGGGGGGGGGGGCTAATCTGAATAGGATTTGACAATTTCCTGATTAAGGTGACTCGAAGACACGTTGCAAGGGCAATGACCAACGATAATAGTCTGATCTTTAGGGATTACTATCCCAATGAAATGTACCACGAGAGCTCACTTCTATCGGGCTTTACCCCGCCATAGGCTTTTCTCCATATTGATGCTAAAGGATTAGTACAAAGTAGGAATGGTATCCCGGTAATATACCACCGCCACAGCGGTGCGAGGGACAATCGGCTCATCTACGACGGGTAGGTTGCCAATGCTCAGGAGCTCCTCCGTTTTAGTAGTCCCGCAATTGCGGGCAGAGATTGGATCGATGCCGAAAATCAGTACACCGAATTCTGGTGACTTCAAGAAGGCGAAAGGGTTGGTTCGCTCTCCTAAGTCGATACGTTACTACCTATTTCTCCCAGCTATAAGTTAGATTAAGGTTAGTTAGGAGGATCTCGTGGAAAAGCCGCGTTAAATCTTGGTGGTGCGTGTGCACAATGTTGACGAATGACGGGCGCCCGAAATCTCAATTGGGATGGTGACCACCCTGTGCGAGAGACTACGAGTGCTCACTAATCCAATATATTACAGATAAAATAGGTTAAGTAGCTGAAACAATTTTTCTTGGATAGCTTACATATTTTATAATTTATAGATAAGATTAATTGTAAGATAGTTTTTAAGGCCGAAAGACAAAAGTTGAATGAAATCGTTAAGTTTAGAGCGGTCGGTAAGAGCCAGTAGGCTAGATTAAGTAACTGTTGTTGTCAAATTAGATTTAATCATTTTTGTCTGGAATGTAAGTTAATAATGAAAGAAACAATAAAAGTAAAAAAGCCCCTGTTTAGTTCCCATTTACTTATTCGCTTACTTACTTTAGGTGGCGCTACTATCACTCCATTTAGCGTGATCTTGGGCTACTCCGACCTAAGGTGACGGTTTTCTCTGCCGTGGTGCTGCGGATTCGATTCCTGCGCAAAGACCAGGGACATATTCGCTTAGCATACCTTAGGCCTTTATCCAATGATTGACGGGAAGGACTTAATTTTTCAGTTTCCTTCTTGTACAAGCGAAACCGTGGTCACTCTTCCCTTGGTCTCTACGATTATTCATCACTTTGAAGCAACAGCTTCGACCGCTGACATAAGAGTATAAAAAAAAACAAAGTATAGCACTTTCCAATGGTATTACACACATGAAATCGTGTGTGGCCATGGGTTTAACTTTATTGGAAAGATAATTTTATGCCATCAGTGACTTCGGACACATAAGCCCCACTCGAGTAGCTCGGGCCGTATATTAGTAATAACGGAGCAAACGTTGGCTTCCATATTGTCCATCATCTCTGGTTTATAGGGGATTAAATCAACGATATCTCTCCACAGAAAATAATCCGAAGGTATTAAATCACACCGTCTTTGAGGCCAATTCTCAGGTCCATTACGCTAATGTTTTGTTCAGTGGGACTCGCAGTGTCTCATGTTGCGTGGTCTTGTTGAAACCAAAGCTCTTCCATATACATAAAAAATCTGTTATCATACATATAGTATATCTATAGCGCTCTCCAATGACTGTAACATTCTTGCCGGAATCATTTTTGAAGAAACGTTGACCAATGGCTAAACCAAACAGTGACTTTTTGTGGATGTAATAGCGTCGCCTCAATAAAGACTTCTACACTTTCTTCATTCAATTAAAAATAAACATCATCGTAGAATAAAAGTTTTGCGGTGATAAAGAAGATCGAGAGCAATGTCCTTTTCATCTAAATTAAATGGATTATCTTGCTTAACAGGAAATATGGTCGCCTTTTTCTTGTTCAGAAGTAATCCTTTTATATTTTCAAGATTGTTACGCTATCATGCTTCGATCTTTACCCCTACATGTCTTTATTCGGGGCTTGTATCCTTGTTGCTATGAAAACCGTATTGCCGGTCATTGAGAAGTTTTTATATTTCGAAATATTTCACGAGCTGAGGACTTATCAGCGTTTCCATGACCTTGGGAAGAAGAAACGTAACTGCAATGAGTCTGTAGGAGGAGAGAGAAAAAGATTCGCCTTTTTTAGGGACAGGCTGGACATGAAAAAGCTAACGCAGTGGTTTTGCCAGCGTTTAAGAACACCTCTTCAGAAGGAGGGGAGATATACCATCTGGACCAGCGGATTTATGTCTGATACTCTTCATCCGATGAGGAATAAAGGATCACATTCCAAAGAGAGTGGTGTCTGTGATCATATCAGCAGCGGCACCCACGTCGTTATCCTAAAGAAGCTGTTAAGTCCGCTCCAATTAGCTTTCTAGTATTGTCATACGGTTCTTTTAGGAATCTTTTCTCTAACTGTGTGCTCAGTGTACGAGAAATTAGCTGATATGACACAGTGGTCCGACGAGCCTAGAGGGGATCTTGTATTTATCAGGGTGAGAAGTTAAAAACAAGTCCAGGGTGTTGACGGTATAACTATCAACATCTGGTACTTTATGATCCCAACTGGAGGCAGGTGACAAAATACCGCGCTGGTGCCATCTAAGTAAGTAAGTAAGAATGGACCTTTTTGTGTTCATTGCTAGAATGTCTTTTATCGTATTAAAGGCACAAGGTTCAGGGTCAATAAATGAGGCCAAAGGGCTAAAGAATTTTTTGAAATTCGTCAGCAGCTTCATTGATTGGGATGTTCCTATGTCTAGAAACCCATATTTCTGTAACATTTATAGGTACGAATCAGCTATCATATCAGAAAAATATTAATGTGCTATAATCTGAGGTTTTCTCTAAATATAATAAATAGAATGTGCTGTTTTTTTTAAAGGATCTTCAGGTATTGCCATCGATTCATTTGGTTGATATGTACTCCTAGTATGCCCCTTAGAGAGGATTGTGTGAGTTCCAACATAGGAAATATTTGTAGATCAGTAATTTGTGGGTCAATGTTTAACTGCTTTCAAATTACAGAAGGAGACCAAATCCATAATTTGAGATAGTGTTAAAAATAAATGGGTAAAAGCTGTAAAATTCAAAGATGGCAGTAAATTCGCTCAGAGAGAGAGAGAAACTTGCAAGAAAGTAAACAAACGCAGTAAACCACATTTGTGTATAAAACGTCAAAAGTCAATTAGTGAATTTGGTTGTTGTTAGTATAATAAATTCTTTCGCAGAATAGCTGTGCAACTTTTTGGAGTAAACAAACAGGAATTTGTAAAAAGTTGTACGAATTTGTACAAATTTGTACGATATTTCAAGTTAACAAACAGACCTACAATCTTAGCTAAGAATAGTTAGTGACATTTATATTAATAATTATAAAAAATAGTGTTAATGTCACTTCAAAATTTTGAACTTCTTACGAGTATGTGGGGTAAACATTATTTTAATTCATTCATTTTTAGATAATTAAAAAATATAAATAAGTTTATTAAAAAATTTTTACAAAAGAAAATTTTACACACAATGGGGCAAGAGAACTTCAATTTGTTTATGATCATAACCAAGAAGCCAAGTTTTTAGTTTTTTTAAAAAGTTCGACTGGGTTCTTATGAGTCTTATATTTACCGGAAGGCTATTATAAAGTTTACAAGAAACAACTGACTAGAAGTTTCCGTAATGATTTGTACGGAAAGGAGGGATTTTAATTAACGAACAGCTGTTACTGCGCAAATTAAGTGAATCGGATATTGAACTCTGTAAGTATCCACTTTTCATAAAAAAAAACTCATGAAACTTTAAAATAATACATATGGCTAACCGGAAGAATTTTCAACCTTCTGAACAATAGCATGGAATTCGTTACATGATTTTTACCACATATTTTCGTTATGGCACACTTTTGTAATATAATATAACCGCTTAGACAAATGGGTGCCACCCCAGGAGCTAATTCCATATTCTAATCTGCAGTGAAAAAGGGCAAAGTAAACAGTCTTTAATGTTTTTTATGGGCTTTTTTATGTGGTAAAAACAGCGATTAAAGGATCTAAGCTTTCCCGTTAAAAAAAATCGTGTGACGCATCCAGCTCATATTATGATCGAAAAAACCCCTAGGTATTTAAATTCCTTTACTATTTCAATTTTGAAACAGCCTGCACATCATTTTAAGTTTTTATTGTAAGTAAACTCTGTATTGATTTTAATGCAGTTGCATACATTAAGACAAACACGGGGACAATCAAAGGAGTGAAACAAGACACTCACATTGGGATAATCCATTGAGTTTAACATTACTTTAGTTTTGTTACTAACTACTAATTTGTGTAAGTAAAACCAATTTCTAAGTAAGCTGATGTCATTGTTTATGTCAGGAACTATATCCAAAAGGTTAGGTGAAGTATAAGCAATGCCTAGATCATCTGCAAAAGCCGTGATTTAACATTGAGTTTATATTAATAAGAAATAGTAGAGGGCCAAGGACCGATCCTTGAGGAACTCCTAGATTCACTTTTTTCGTGTCACTTAAAGATTGTCCGACTTTTACTGCCATTGTTCTATTTTTGAGATAGGAACTCAGCCAGCTAGACATAAAACTACGAAAGCCTGCAGTATGTAATTTTTCCAAAAGAATGGTATGGTTAACCAAATCGAACGCTTTAGTAATATCGACAAAAAGATCTAAACCTTTGTTTAACACTCTTCTTTTAATAGCTGTTTCAAAAATCTTGGAAAAAGAAGACAGTAATGAAATTGGTCTATAGTTATTTTTGTCCTTTCGGCTGTCCTTTTTGAATAAGGGCAACACAATAGCATATTTAAGTGGGTTAATAAAATTTCCAGTTTTAACGCAAAGATGGGCTAAAACATCAGATTTATTCAGAGCTATTTTTTTTAGAGTGATGTTGGAGACTTCATCATTTCCAGACGAGGATTTATTTTTCAATGAATTAATAAAAACGTAAGGTTCATGTCCATTTATATCTTCAAAGTAAAAACTGGGGCTGGAAATATGATTGTTTATAAAATATATGTCCGAACAGTGGTTACAGATGTTCTCATATGCACTAAATGAAGAAAGTTGACCAATCGAAGTAAAAATTTGTTTAAATATGTTTGCAACTAAAGATGGGTCATCTATAGCATACCCTTCATCATTAAGGGAACTGAAGAAGATGAGTTATTAATATTTCTTTTGATAATGTTATTAATGACCCTCCACTCTTTCCTAGGGTTCCCCAAGGAACTTTGAATTTGAGCTTTATAATAATTAGTGTGGCACAACCTTATTTCTTTATTTAAACTCATACATATATTTTCAAGACGTCTTCTTAAACTAAGATTAAGGGGATGTGTACAACACTTTTTTGCTAAAGAATTTTTAAGACGTATTTTTTTTTTAATAAGTGTCCACTAATCCAAGGTTTTAACCTAAAAGTTGCATTCTTTTTAATATAGGTGTAGGAGTATTTTTCGATATAATATTTAAAATCTGCTTGCAAAAGTGTATTATTTAATTGGTCATATTCAATTTTGCAAATTTTTGGCATATTTACAAATCGATTCTGTTTTTAATTTTTTGCATTACAAAACAAAAGGCCTGACATACAGCAATCCGTAATGCCTGGATCAAAATTTGTGCCTACACAATTTTGAATGGTGCTTATTGAAAACCTGCCATTTATAAACGACGGCGTATTTATAAACGAAAAGAAGCCATGTTCAGCAATAGTATTTAAGTAAGAATCAGATAAAGAGTTTGAATTTAAAGCTGTAAAGTCGATAAGTATAGCCTACACGAAGCCATATCCCTGCAAATGGAGGATGACTATGGAGAACGCTGCTCTGCAAAATATCGACGGAGCGAGCAGTACATCACAACACACAGGAGAGGCATAATTTTGTCTTATAAAAATTACCCCTGCCATTTAGGAAAAGACCCTTATCGCTTAAGTATTGCCAGCCGGATGAAGACATGGTTAGTCTCTCATTGACCTACGATTTTTTACGGTAGGAAAGTCTTGAGCAGAATATTTGGCTTTCGAAGGCTTGCCATTGCCAGCGGAAAGGGTTGATACGTCCAAAAAAATAAATTACTTTTTTAGCTTTTTGTCGTTTGAGTTTTGTACAGAAAAGTGTGCATCAGTCACCTGTATGGCTAGGACGTGTAAAGTGAATGGATACCAATAATTCAATTCCTAATCGGCTGGCCAACAGAGAAGAGGAACTTAGAGCACAAGTGGACGGTAATCCTAAACGCCTCAAATTGTTTAACAATTGACAAACGATCCTGCAAGCTGGAGAAGTTTGTTTGTTAAACCCTAGTTCCACACTGAACTGTACTATCATCTTCACGAGTTAGTAAAAATTGCGTGGATATTAAAACCTAAGGTCACTTTTAGTTTGGTGCATTCTCTCTATTATCATGGGGAGGCGACAGCTGATGTGTGGTGTCTTTCTGTTAGTAAAACCCATTTTTAGTTCGTGTGCTGGTCCGAAAATACTCCTAGATCACTTAAGATTTTTCGGGACTGCTTTTCAATTAATGTTTTGAGATGAAAATATAAAGCTTTTCTTATATTTGTATTCTCTTATATATATTTTTTTATTTGCTAATTCTTATGACTCGAAACTAGTGCGCAGCGTTCAGAGTACCATAAATCAATCTAAATTTTTGTATACACCTACACGTGTGCCAAAGTGTTTGTTGAAACACATCAGTAGATATAATATAAACATTTCATCATAAATATTACAACCTCATTTCGAGATCACTTGACTGATAAGGTAACGGAATAACACCCACATCAATCTTGTTCCCAAAAATGTTAACTCAATTTCGAATTCGAATTTCACCACCTTACAAGACTGACCTACCTTACCGTCAAAATGGCACATGCTGTGAGCAATCTGATTACATTAGGCTCCCTCATGGTATTGAGTATTTCAAAAGTTCAGTGACACCAAAACACTAACCGAAATCATGGTTAATCTTCCGTAATCTGATTGTAGATTTGCTTTTCCATCAAAATTTGGGTGTCCATCGGTTTACAAGTATACATACTCGATTCCCACCTTCATGTTTATGGATGCTGCAGCAATAAGAAGATCTTTGATTCGGATCTGCGACTTAATTGTTTCAATGAGTTTACACATAGTTCACACCAAAAGTATGTCACCGTTTGCCAGAAAGCCAACAAACTTTCTCCCGATAAAAAGATACGCAAAAGTCAATTTATTTGCCTAATGACTGGAACCATCTTTAACACTATCTCTAAATTTTTCAGAAAAATAAGTATTTACCATATAACTGTGTATTTAGAAATATTTCTGCGACGCGTTTGATTGTTTCAAATAATGCGCTGATTATTATTTATGAGTCGCTCTATTCACATCACAAGATATTTACAAAAAATTACGTAACTTTCAAGAATAGAAATAGAAATTAGTTCTTCTTCAGTTTGGATGCACTGGGGGGTTTCTTAGATCCGTTGAATTTTTGCCAAGTCAATGACAGTAGGTGAATAGTTACATAAATTATAAATACAAATAAAGTCCAGATTATAAAGAGAACATCTATAGAATTGGCTTGGAAGATATTGAGCTTGGATGCTGGTGATATAAGGTGAGTAGGTTTCGGGTTACGTAGAATATATTCAACCCACCAGATGGCAGTGTCTAAAGGTTTCATTGGACGATCACGGAATTGAGATGACACATACTTGGACCTAGCTGCCATTTGACGATCTTCTACGACATGCTTGATGCTATCGCTGAATTGATCCATGGTCATTGTTCGGAAATCAAGTTTAACTGCTATCCCAGCCAACAGGCTTTGACGGAGATTCTGTAAAGGAAAGAAGAGGGTAGTTGCAAAACAAATTTTCGTATTCTTTTAATTACTCTGTGCTGATCAAAGTATAAGGGAACTCCAATCATTGGAACTCCTCGCCATATAGCTTCGTGAGTACTCAGACCTCCACAATGAGTAACAAAGGCTTTCATATTGGGATGAGCTTTAAAACACGTAAGTAAAATGAATTAAGAAAAAATAAATACACTAAAAATATCTAGAACATCAGAGTTAAAAGCTCCAATAACAAAGTCCATGCTCTTATATGAGTAAGGATCTTAGATCCTTAGTAGGCCAAGAGCTTCAAAGAGAACGAAAATCGGGGAGGAATCAGATGTACGTTGTTTCAAATGTTTCCAGGTTATAATGACTAGGAAAGCCCGACAGGGCATTTTTTTTTTTTATAATGAGCGCGCGCTCAAGGGGTTTGAGTACCCTTAAAGTGATTGTACACAGCGCGGGCAAAGGAAATTTAGGGAGGAAGAAAAGAGAGGTACCGATGTACATTGTTTTTAAATGTTTGCAAGTTATAACGACCAGGAAATACAGAGATCGGCAGGGCATTCCATAAGCGAGTTGTACGGCTTAGGAATGAATCACGATATTTTAGAGTACGTCCGAAAATGGGCTTGAGGGTATACTGATGAGCATTCATAGCGAGATGGGTGTTACGGTTGAAAGTTTGAATGGGCGGAATGCTACTGGCGATTTCAGTGGAGCACTGGTGGTGGAAGTAGCGATAAAACAAAGTGAGACACGAGACACTTTTCTTCGGTGTTCGAGGGTGTCCATTGATTGACTGATATTAGTATCGTCAATAAGTTTTATCGCACGGTTTTGAATCCTATCTAGCAGGTGCAGAGATGTTTTAGGAGCACCTGACCAGATGTGGGAGTTGTACTCCAATTTTGGGCGGATGAATGCCTTATATATTGAGGCCAGATCAGAGGGGGTAAAATATTTCTTACATCGCTTGAGGAAACCTAGACATTTCGCAGCATTTTTGGCGACATCAAATATGTGGTCATTCCAACGTAAGTTGTCATTGACACACATACCGAGAATGGAAAGTTTTTCGGTTTCGACGATGCAAGTGCCATTCATAGATAATGGCTGGGTGTTTAAATTTCGCTTTAAAGACAGCAGACAGCTGAATTGTGAATTGCATGGTTAAGGAAAAAATTTATAGTAATTCTGAGGGCAAACTGGCAGCCATTCATACAGAGCCGGGTGGTACGGTTGAAGGTTTGAATGTGCTTCTAATTTGAATGTAATGCTTCTGGCAGTTTCTTGAAAAACTGGTGGTGAAGATAGCATGGTAAGGCAAGTGATATTATGGAGTGTGTCAATTGATTGTGCAATATTAGCGTCGCCCGTAAGTCGTATCGCTCGATTTTGAATCTTATCTAGAAAATGCAGAGAAGTTCGGGAGCACCTTGTTTGATGTAAAGGTTTTACTCCAATTTTGGGCAAATAAATGCCTTACACTATATGTATGTATGTATCCATATTGAGGCCATATCAGATGGGGTAAAGTATTTCTGACATCGCTGCAGGAAACATAGAAACTTCCGCCTTTTTGCCTATATCGAACGTGTGGTAATTCCAAAGTAGGTTGTCTTTAACACATATGTAAAGGGTTTTCCAATAGGGACTTGACAACTTTGAATTTAATTTGTGAACGCACTCTTTTTCACTAATCATCAAACTGTCACTGTCAATTTATTCAGTAAACTCAATATTTTCATCACGGTAAAGTACACGAACTAGCAACGTCTGCAGATTATAAAAATTTTCTACCGAAATTCGGAGTCGGTAACTGCAACTTTAAGAGCCTTAACTCCCATTTTCGGTCGTAATTCTCGCCCTAGTAGACAGGCAGTAACAAGTTTAGTGCAAAAATTTGAGGCTACATATGCGTTGTGTGATGTTGCCGTGTCAGTGAGACAACGGGTTGGTCGAAGTGTCGAAAATGTCGGTGCCGTTCAGGCGTCCGTTGCAAACGATCCAAATCAGTCAAATCCACGGCGTTCTCAAGAATTGGGCATCGCTCTGATCACATTATGGCGTATTTTGCGTAAGGATCTTGTTTTACACCCATACAAGATCAAGCTGACTCAAGAATTGAAGCCGATGGACCATTTGAAGCGACGTACGTTCTCCGATTGGGTTTCTTGAGAAGATGCGCCAAGATGATGAATTTCATCGCAAAATCATCTTCAGTGACGAAGCTCATTTTTATCTCAATGGGTTCGTCAATAAGCAAAATATGCGTTATTAGTCGGGTGAAAATCCACCACTTCATCCACAAAAAATAACTGTTTGGTGCAGTTTGCATGCCGGCGGCGTTATTGGGCCATATTTTTTCGTCGACGATAACGATCGTCACGTTAATGTGAATGTTCAGCGTTATCGCACCATGATCACCGATTATTTTTTGCCCGAATTGGAAGACATGGACTTGGACGACATGATGCCACAAGTCACACAGCATACGCTACAATCGATTTATGGAAGAGTAAGTATGGTGAGCGTGTTATCACAAGAAAAGGGCCAGTCGATTGGCAGCCTCGTTCGTGCGAATTAACGCCGCTTAACTATTTTCTGTGGGGCTACGTTAAGTCATTGGTTTATGCCAACACGCCGACGATAATGGAAGAGCTCAGAGCCATCATTGAACGCGAAATAGCGGCCGTTTCGGCAGAAATGTGTGTCCAATTGGGTCCAACGAATCGACCGCTGAAAACGTGTCCGCGGTGGCTATATGAACGAAGTCGAGTTCCATTCATAAATGTTTTGTTTGTACTTCAAGCCGAAGTTAACACGACGCACCTGACCCTGAACCCAATGCAAGGTAACAGACTGAACGGGAATTGCTGACACAGTTTGTTCATGTGCATACATGTTCCCACGACAACAACCGAATGATATTGCATTGCACTGGGATAATGTTACGTCGCTCCGGATACACGTGCCGACATGAAATGAATGAGTCTGCATATTGGATGATGGGAACAGTGGTTTCCTATGGGAAACGAAGTAGTGATAAGTTTAGTGTAAGTCTTTACTTGTGACGCGAAAGTAATAAAGTTGAATTTATTTCGAGTAAGTCGAACATTCGCTCAGGAGGCTCAGCCTCCCCGTTCGCGGTTTTTTTTTTTAGAATCCCCTTAAGGGATTCGTTAACTCCGATAATAAAGTATTTGAAACATCTCAAATGGTTTGCGTTTTATTTAAAAAAAAGTTGTCAAGTCCTTATTGGAAAACCCTATATGTATACATATGGTTTCGACAGTGTAAGTCTCATTCAGGTATAATGGATGAGTCTTTAAATTTCGTTTTAACTGTAACAGGATTGAATTTTAAAAGTTCCCCTCGTCTGGTGGTTCTCTAATTAGCTATGCAGTTACTATCAACATTTAATGAGCTTAACATAAGCAGCCATTTTCGTTCTATAGCTGAAGACCAGTGAGGTGTAGAGTAGAGTAGAGAACATTTGACAAGATATCATTCATTGAAATAAAATAAAGCATCGGAAACAGAACGGAGCCCTAGGGCACATTTGCGGCGTTTATTTTGAGGATATCAGACTTGAATTTGTCCAAAGCGGTTTGAATTGAACATTTCTAAATTGAGTTTCTAATCCACTGAAGAAGACATTCATCGATTCCAAATGCATACATTTTCAACAAAAAAGCCTGATGCCAAACTCTCTTAATTGCAATTGCATATCTTGTTTTCGCCAGTTTGGTATGTATATATATATATAGATATACTATACACATACGAGTATACTATATCAAATCACAAGTAAACCTGTTGTCACGAGAACTGTACTGCCGGTCATTGAGAAATGGAAAAACATGGCGTCGCTTCGAAATATGTATGTACCTGCATATCGACTTCACCGATTTGGAGAAACTGTTCAATAGAGAGTCACAGATCATAAATGAATGGCGCTAAGATCTCAAAATGTACTCGAGACTTATAAAGGAATGTACTTCGGGAATAAGCGTGGGTTTCAAAGTTAAAATTGTAGTAAGCTAGGGCAGTGTTCAAAGTCTATTGCTTTTTTATATCCTGCAAGATTTTCCGGCAGGACTTCTCTTCTTTTCAATGATTAAAGCGCAACGCTTTTTCAAATCTGCCACTGCCAAACCAACTCCTGGCATTTATACTAAGTACTTACCGTAAACTGTCAAAGAAATCATTATTATGATACTGCACATAAAGTTGGCGTGAGGTGACTTAATTGGTTTGAAAGCTCGCCAGACTTTTGTGATGGGAAAATGCGCCTTATGTCCAAAGTTTAGTCGTAGGTCCGGCTTTAACATACTCGTCACAATGTTGGAAGAAGACAGCGACGGAAATGAAATGTTACGAGTGTCGGTATCGGGTGTGACAAAAATTCAAAAAAAAACCTCAAGGTAAGCAAAAAAAGTTGGATCAGTTTAATACGAAATCCTGCACTTATGATGAGTTCCAAAATAAAACAGTCCGTATGTAGAATGGCTCGCAAATTTTGCAAATCCCATTAAGGGTGCATTAGTAGTGCAAATACATAGGGAAATATGTAAAATGGATGGTAGATACACGGGTTGCATATTTCTATGGTTAACTAGCGAAGATACTCAAACACGCTTTTCCCACTGAAATGGAATCGCTACTGCGACGCCTTTTAAGCACTTATGTATGTCTCAAGGAAAAGAGAATACAGCAGTGGTAGGAAAGCAAAATATTCTTGTTCCATTGTTATGAATTCCTTGAGAATGAATGGTAACGCATTCTAGGGAAAACCCAAAAAGTCAAAATCGATGTTTACTATCACTTTATCTAAATAAGCTATACCGCCTTATTTAGGTATAGCTTCAACTGGGGATACATCACACAAGCCTGGAGGGAGGGAGACGTAGTTTTTATCCCCAAACCAGATAAACCTAGTGAACTACCTAGATCTTATCAACCCATAAGTCTTATAAAATTTTTTCTGATAACCATGGACAGACTAATCAATTTACATATCAGAGATCTTCTCAACAGAAATTCACCTCTGCACCCTCACCAATATGCATACAGGAAAGAAAGTTCTAACACAAGGTAACACATTTTAAAAAGGCCTACCGACAAAAGGAGAACGCAATATGCGCCTTCCTAGATATTGAATGGGGTTAATAATACCGGATATGAATCCATTTCGGAAGCCATATCCAAAAAAGTTAGGGATCACCCTACTAACAATTGGGTTAGAGCGATGTTCGTAAACCGGAAAATCTTCACATCTTCCAGTGAGACTAAAGTCTCTGCCTCAGCCGTCAAAGGTTATCTACAAATAGGTGTTCACTCACCGCTCTTGTGGGTTACTGTTAATTTTTTTTTTATAAAAAACTAGAGAGAGAAAGAAAGATGTTTGGACTCAGTGGTTATTTCGCGCCATGGGTGGCATCCAGCATTTAATAGGGAGACTAAATTCTTAGTGGAAGTTGGATTGTTGTTGATCTCTAGTCAACTACTCATCTTACTTGATTTCCGTTAACTGAAAAAAATGAATGTCTTTGGGCGAGGATGGGATTCGAACACCGAACACCTTCAGTTTTGGAAGCCAGTCCACTACCACTTAGTAATATGGGTAATCAAACAATAGGATATTCCGACGACTTAATGATAATAGGGAAGGTTAAATACCCTAAAGACGTTTGCTATAAAATGCGTACTACTCTAAAGAAAGTAAACGATTTGTATGTTGGAGAAAATATCTCAATCAACCCCAGTAAAACTATACTTGTTCCCTTCACTCGTAAAAGAAATCTGAACCTTGACCAGAAGGAGAAAATATCTCAATCAAATCCCGGAAAAACTATTCTTGTTCCCTTCACTTGCAAAATAAATCTGAACCTTGACCAGATCTCACTTAAAGGTACAGAAACTATGTACTCACACGAAGTAAAATACCTTGGAATGGTTTTCGATAAAAACTAAATTAGAATTCATATATTAATAATAAAATGACCAACGCTTCTTTAGTTGCGTCGGGGATGAACCCCGAGCATCACCCATTGGATATATACAATAATGATACGACCCATCATCACTTACTCATCAGTAGTATGGTGGAACAAAACAAAAGATAAAACTGCATTACAAAAGCCGCTGCGGCTGCAAAAATTTGTATGCTTCGGCATCACCGTGTGCCCCGCAGCAGTTATAGTTTAGTTTAACGCCACCCCATATCAGACTACTACAATTAGGAGAGTTTAATAACCATCTGTGATCGAGTAGCTTTGGGATGATGGAAGACGATAGCTCACTTATCGAATGGAAAAATTGTAATAGTAAAAGTCTACTACAAATAATTTCTGACAGTTGTTAGTAGTCATTTGACAAAAACAAAAACATTCATGAAAAATTCAAAATAAGTTGTTAATGTGTCAATACTTTGAATTCGGATTATTTTATTCAATTGTGGCAAAAAGATTGTAAAATGTCAGTAGAAACTCATAAAATTTGTAAAAATACTATATATAGTTACATTTTCTTCCTAAGACTCAAAATACATACGTATGTGTGCTTGGCAGCTCTAAGCGAATGGCATTCGAAAATGGATTTGAAAATGTCAAACTACGATACTCGAAGCTCGATTGCGTGTAAGGGAATATCAAATGTGTGTTTTTCAGTGACATGCAAGATGCAACTCGATCACGTAGGCTATAATTTACCCTCAGATCACAAGGATCAAATGAATCTTCTCTCCATAATCTCCGAGCTTGACATGATCTGCGCGGTAAGCAACCTACCTAAGACTTTGTGCCTCGGGAGAAGGTTCAATATAGTGATCCCCAACCGAGAAGCATGGAACTACAAGAACCCCACCTCAAACCGTAAAGGGTGTTATACGAATGGATCAAAGACGGGCACCGGAATGGGTACTGGTATATTTTCTCCAAATAGAAGCAGAATTTCACAACCAATGGGAAAAAGTCCCACTGTATTTCAAGCGGAAATACATGCCATTCTCGCAAATCTCATCCTCGATTAAGGAATGAAGGGCGTCCCCATCCATATACTAACGGACAATCAAGCGCACATTAAAGCATTAGGCTCTAACCTCTTTGACTCCAAATTAGTCTTGCACTGCTTCAATACTATAAGATCTCTGCCATAAGAACAAAGTAAGACTTTGGTGGATGCCTGGTCATGAAGGTATTGTCGGAAGTGAAGTAGCCGACGAGCTGCCTAGGAACGGTTCGGCTGACTCCTTCAACGGCCCTGAACCGTTCTGTAATAGTCTGTGCATTTCAAACCGGGCACTGCCACGCAAAATAGGTCTTATTCAGGAAACTGAATGTTGGCTTTGCATGAAAGACAACGAAATTGTGGAACACATTTTATGTGAATGCATAACTCTAAGTGCCAGGAAACGACACTTCCTCAGAGAAATTTAATCACCGGGAAAATTCTAAAAACCTCCACCAGACAGATTCTCAATTTCATCAAAATAGTTGGGTCTCTCTTGGCTTCCTAATAGTTATTTTGTTCCTCTGCAATTAGATCCTTCTACAAAAAAAATCTCTGTATCGATTTCAAGACACCATTTGACAGAATCTATGCAAAGACAAGCTTATATATGTGATGCAGAAGGCACATTACCAAAAGACTTTTGATCAGAAAAGGATTTAGCCAAGGTGAGAGCACCATGCAACTTTTTTACCTCCATCCTGGGAACAGTATGCGAAACTCGCTAGCCAACATCAGAGATACGATTTTTCAAAAGCCTTGCATTCGCTGACAACGTTGACATTTTTGGGAAAACGCAGTGAGCTATCACTGGTGAGTTTGCAAATAGTGAAAAGGGTTAAGCTGTGAATGACGGAAAACCAAGTACAATATTTTGTGATAACCACTTAAATGTGAGCAGCGACATCTAGATTCACAGAGCAGAAAATGTCGATACTCGAAGACTAGAAGATTTCGATACTTGAATAACGAAGTCTCGACTGGAGAGTGGAATCGAATTTTCTAGCAAATTGGAAATTGTATGGGACGCTGGATGGAGAGGATTGTTCTCGAAGTATGTCATTCGAGTATAAATACCAGCATCCCAAAGGTATGCAAATCAGTTCTAAAGTGAAATTTGAAGTGTTAATTAGGAGGAGTGATTAAGTGGTTTAAGTAAAAGATAAGAAAAGTATAAGCGGTTGAGAAATTGGATTGTACTGAGAGAAACAATTAAATAGTGAATTATAACTGTACTGAATAAAGGGATTTGTATTGAAAAGAATAAGTTCTATCATTTGTACCCACACAAACATTTTACAATATGGATTATAAGAAAAATGCATAAAATCGACAAAATATAACTCGGATAAAACACCACAATAGACAGCTATAACTTTGAAGAGGTTTTGTGTACCTTGACACCTCATGGCCTCATGAGAAATCAAGCGAAAAGTTACACTTTCAATTCGTTGTTTTCTTGGCCTAAGAAGACAATTGGGTACTAAGCCCTACTAATAACCCCGTGAACACTTGCAGAAGATATCATTGGTCGTTCTGAGCTCAAGATTCTTTGACTGATTGATCAATGAAAAATGGAGGCGACGTTTCAAAAGAGAACTATACAACGATGCCCACCTCGCCAGGAAAGTTCGGATAACAGCGTCACCATGATCGGATGGACAGCAGCGCCCTTAAACCTTGAGTTTCCCCGACAGACAACGGTTTAGACCCTTTGTCTCCATAGTGATTTGGTGTTTGCCCATTCACATATTACATGCATAATAATAATATCGTTATAGATATATTGTACTCACATGGCTTACTTACCCAGAAGATCTGTTTGAGGTAAGAACGACTTCACAATAACATTGGGCGGTAATTTCTTCTTCAGCAATTCCACATCGAACTTCCAAATAAAATCATACTGCGGCAACTGTGACAATGCGTTGAAAATCACTTCGATTTGTTCTTCCTTAAAATCGGAACTTTTCATATTTGTTCCGAACGAAATGAGAACAACTCCATTTTTGGTTTTATTCATAAATTCTGCCAAATCTGTTGGTAAGGGCTTCGGATCCAGCACCTGCATGCCCCCAATTTCAATAACATTTGGTGGAACTGGTTCAACGAAAGTAACTACCGGATGCGAATTAACCATTGATAGAGAAGTGTGCTTTGCTAATTCTGCCACTGCTGGTAAATCCTTGCCAAAAATTGGTCTGATTATAGTATCGATTTTTGGATAAAAAATAAGACGGCGATACCTAAAGGAAAAAAAGTTATTTATTAACCATATTTAACTATATACATATATCTCATATGGCATATACTCGTATGTACTCGTATATCTCAAAACCTACGCAGTATCAGCTATAAAAACAATTGTGTTCTCCAATCTTTGCCAAAGACTCATTTCAGTGGTGTAATTTGTCGAATAATAAGGCACATAGGCGGGGAAATAATGATTAGACATAAAATCAATTGTATTTGGTGGATTAAGGAATGCAGACACGCCAATTGTTGGTGGATATTTGAATTTATGAAGAAATCCTAGAAGCCCTGGCCCCATTGTATAATCGTGTATGATGAGATCCACTTTAAAATCATCTGGATAGTCTAGGAGTACCTGCATACCCTTCGACCGTACATAACCGACTACAGATTTTATGGCGAAGTCATAGCATACTGGAATCAATTCGAGTGGCTTCAGACCAATGTAAGTTGTTATGTCCAGCTGAAATTCATTTGCATACATTGAGTAGCCTTCTTCCAAGTAGATATAGTGCAAATTTGAAGGAAGTTTCACATGAGATTTTGGCAAATCTACGGACAACACTGTTACATTATGTCCAAGTTCAGCAAGTCGATTGATGAGAACACTATTCCTGTTGAAGAAATTATGTAATTTAAGTTTGAATCAAAGGAATCGACGCAAACCAAATATGATGACTGGGCGATGGAACCCCCATTAATCCTAAAATATTAGCACCACTAACGAGAAACTGCTGATTCTTCATAAATAACAGAAAGGTCACAAACAAATTCAACGTTTTCGACGACATTGTAGCACTAGTACACCAGATACGCGTGCACTTTAAGTGGACTATTCACTTGAATTTTTAGACCTATATATGTACGAACTCGACAGTATCTATCTTTTAACTAAGCTATTGTACAGATTCACGAATACGGAACTCTATTTGATATATATTTGAATGACAAGACTATTTACTAAATCTGAACGTGATAAGATTTTGAGACGATGGAGGATGATTTAACGGAAAGACGGCAGACATCATTCACTACGAACAAGATACACCGAATTGCGAATAGTTAGAAAATAAATTGTGGAAATGTACGTAGTTGGGTTTAGAGTTGATAAGAGAAAAACACTTCAAACGAATATATAGTAAAGCTTTATCACTAATAAACGAAGGGGGATAGCAAACGTGACTATACAAAATATCGAGAGACTTACTTTAATGTACTAATTGAAAAATTACTTAAATGATTGTTTGAAACTTTATATTGTAAATAGATTGTAACACGGTTTAGAACACTCAGAAAAACCTTGCCCATATAATGATTGGCACAAGCGAATTATGACACAAATATCTACATACGTATGTACATAATAGCCCCTGTTTAGTGAGTCGTTTACCAACTTGCATAGTGAACAATCGGCTTTTTTTTATAGTGTACATCAAAGTGACAATTAACATGCGATATATGTAAATGAATCGCAAGTGGCAGTGTGGCTCAGTGGAGCATTTGTTTGATCGAGACGTGGATTTTCTGGGTTCGAATCCGCAGTAAGAAAATCGAGAATTCCTTTTCTTTTTATTCATTTATTAGCGTTAAAATTAAAAATAAAAAGTGGTAGTAGTGTTGAACGACAATGGATACGGGTCAGCCGGAGGAGGTCCCGCAGATGGAACAGCTATCGAATAGGATGACAACCAGTGCATGTGAAATGCAGCAACAACAAGCAACAACATCAAAGGCAGCAGTAGCATCAATGCAAAAGTCATATGATGATTCGAAAGTAAAAAAGAGGCGAAGGAAAAATAAGACCTCATCGAAACTGTCCACATAAAATAAAATTAAAGAGGACGAGGACATTAAAGCGGCTGGAAGGGAATACTCTTATGAGTCTGAAGGGGGTGAGTGTCGCTATATTGGAGAGGGAAACTTTTTTAATGAGTTGTCAGATGATGATACCTCAGCAGAAGAGGAAGAGGATAACGAGGCCTTGACAAGCTTATATGAGAAAAGAGCAACAAAAATAACAACAACAACATCCAAATATACAGCAGAAATTGCAAATGCGTTGTAGAACAACAAACATCGCACCAACATCAACAACAAAATAAGGAGAGAGAAAGAGTGCCTCCAATAAATGTAAGTAATTCAGAAATCAACGATAGTATTAGGTTATGTAACTTTAGTAACTAAGAATTTTTATGTCATGCGAAAAGGCACATTATTATGTGTAGTAGCATGGAGGAGATAGTAGATACGGAATATTGTATAGTACATATACCGCTAAGGATTAAAAACTCCAGACGGTGATGTTAAAAGGCATCGATTCAGCAATAAAGACGGAGGAGCTCGAAGAAGAGCTTAAAAGTTTAGAGAGCGACGACCTTAAGTTCGTGGGGGTCAAGCCGTTTACCACGACCATGGCAAGGGATGGTAACCATAAATTACCATTCTTTTTGGTACAGTTAACGCCCAACAGGAAAATCGATAGTCTGCGACATATCAAATTCCTGTATTATCATGCTGTAAGTTGGGAAGAATTAAAGTATAATGTATGCGCTGCCAGAGGTCCGGGCATACTGCGGCTAATTGCAATATGCAATTTAGGTGCACAAATATGGAGAATGTCCTTTAGGCAACGATTGAGTAGTGGATAGGGGTCAACTCTTTTGTGTACTCTGCAGAAACCCAGGGCACCCTGCTAATTTCAGGGGTTGTCCTAGGTTCCAGGAGCTGAAAAAGAAAGTCCAGGCTCGAAAACAGTTAATTGAAGAAGAGAAGCGTCAAAAGAGTCGTACTTTGTCTAATTTTGTGGAACCCAATGTATCTTTTGCCTTTGGTATCTGGATCTGGTATGACAGTAAAAAATACGCCAAAGGTAGTCGAAAAAGCGCCGGAAGCGGATCTGGATTTGCAAGCGATCCTTCTGACCTTGCACGGAAAAATCTATCATTTCCAGAAACAATTAAATGAACAAGCGGCTCGAATTGATGTCATCTATTCGATCCTGTTTGACAAGTCTGCCACGCCGATATAATGTCTGCTACGTTGAATGAGGTTACTCTGATGATCCTTGCGTTAAACGTTAACTCACTAATCAGGATCGAGAGAAGGTCCAACCTTCTCTCACAAAATTGGCTACAGTGGCTACAATATATATAGAAGGAACCGTCCACACTCCTCACAAGGGGGTGGGGTTGGTATCTTCTTACCCAAAGGCATGCGCCATAGGGTCATATATAGTGGGGATTTAATGAGGTTTCGGGTATTGGAAGACTGCATTGTATGCATTCCTCTTCATAGTGTAAGGCGAGTGTATGTGGTGTCGCTTTATGCACCCGAAGCACATAAATCCCATTCAATTTATAATTCAGCTGGAAATACTTTTTCGTTGCCTTCAGCTTCAATCGGAGGAAAATTATTATTTTTTGGCCGTAGATCTTAATGCTAGACATGCGGTATGGGGAAATAATCTGCCAAACACCAGGGGCAAACAAGTTATACTACTGGTGGCGTCATCATATGATTCAGTACAGACTTGAACTGTACGCTACGAATATCCCATCCTTCCCATCAGCCGGTTATTTCCTGAACTTGGCATTAATAGACAGTAGGCTAGAACTGACTAACGCGGATCGAAACACAAGATACTGTTTGAGTACGATAGTGATAACTAAGGACTTGCCTCCACAATACGGATCCCAAACGAGCAAAGGCAGCTGGAGCAGTACGATCAAGTGTACCCATATGACTACCGTAAGCTACGGTGGTCGTGCTTCTCCAGAATCTTAAAACGTAATGTACGTTTGAGTGTAATTGATCCCCCGACTAACAGTAACTTGAGAAAGGAAGATATCGACCGTAGTTTAATGACAATGCAAGACGTTGTCAAACGAACTATGGTGCAGACTATCAATCGAATAGAATACTCAGACGAAAGAAAGATCGAAAAGTGCAGAACTCCAACAATCAACGCATTGTACGCACACAAAAGTAGACTGCTCTTGAGGCTTAAGCAGCTGTACAGACAGTTCACTGACAGAAACGACTCGAAAATAAGAATACTAAAGTCACTGATCAAAAACCTAAAACAGCTAATTAAAAAAAATTACAGTAAGTCAGTAAGTCTGTACTGTGGCAATAAGATTCAGGCTATAAAATGCAGTAGTCCGAATATGTTCGCGCAGATAAATAAATTATTCAGGCGGAAAGATCACAATGACATTCGGTGTGTCCGAATTCCACAAACGACAGAAAACAGACAGACACTCTGACCGTTATCATTGCCGATGAACAAGCTTCCTCGCATTTATTCGTGCGAAAAGATGAACTCCTGTGCTTCTTTGAGTCTCTGAAAAACAAAAAGTCGTCGGGAGTAGACGGTATTCCAAACGTCGTATTAAGACACCTGCCCTTGGAAGCAGTGGATGTATTTACTACTCTGTTTAACAATGCCCTGAATAATGCATATTATCCGACGCATTAGAAAACAGCAGTGGTACATCCAATCCCGAAAAGAGATAAAGTTAGAACTAACCCTGCTAATCTCCGGTTAATTAGTTGGCTTCCGAATATTAGCAAGGTATTCGAGAAAATGGTGAATAGAGCGTTGTTAAGGTGGGTTGAGGAAAATGATATAATTCAGGAAAATCAGTTTGTTTTTTGGGGCTTGATATGACACTATTCATTTGCGTCAAAGCTGATCTCCGACATATGGTACAATGGAATAAATGCAAGAGCCAGTGTACGGGTTCCTGCCTCGTTGACTTTGAGAAAGCCTTCGACACATGGTTAGAGAGGCTTTTCTATAAGTTGACGAGAATGGGCATGCCGAAACCTCTGCTATATATAATTTACGACATGCTTATGTGAAACAAATTCGTTGTTAAATCTAACAACGTTATTTCGAGCAAGATCATTGACATTAAAAACTTCTTACAACAGGGAGCTGTGCTTTCTCCGATACTGTTTAACATTTATATAAGTGATCTAATAGGTTCGCTCAATCATGCCATAGCGTACGCAGACGATTTAGTGGCGTACAGATCAGGTCCAAAAATTGAAGTCGTCAATACTCTCCTGCAGTGTGACTTCGATCATATTAAGGCATATTGCGATGATTGGAAATTGAAAATCAATTTTCAAAAGTCGGAAACAATCTTGTTCAGGACTCCACTGAGATGCGCTTCTAGGGATGCCAGATTTAACTGGCGAAATTTGGCCATTATTGGATAGCACAGACTGCCATTAGCGGTGAGAAGCGTAGTGAGATACCTTGGTATTTGGCTTGATAAGTATTTATATTTTGACATACATATAGATGCTTGTCTTGCTGGAGCCAAGAAGGCTTTAGCCCTGACAAGAAGGCTGTTTCACAGCAGTCAACTTGTCTCCAGGGTGAAAGTCATATGCTATGTGGCCCTAATCAGGCCGTATGGTTCAATGTAGCGCCGTTTCAGATGGAAAGGATTCGAGTGTTTGAAAGGCAGTATCTTAGGACATGTCTCGGCTTGTACAGAACACCAGAATCAGAGTACAAAACCGTCATTGACGGTTATCGGGAATTCCTTGGGAAATATTTTTCTCTCGGAGTTTTTCTGTTCCCAGGAACACGATCCTAATATCGGGAATTCCTCGGGGAATGTTTTTCCTTGAGAACAAGTTTTACCAACATGAAAATGATAAATAAATATTCGAACTTTATTTTCGAAGTATTTGACAAATGATTTAGAGTACACAACAAAGGAATTTTGTTATTAATGGTTTGGCAAACCCTGAAACTTCGCACAGACACACTGTAAGTGAATTACGAGCCCATTGTGCATAGATGGCAAACTTTTCAGATATTAGAAATTCAGAACCTCTCTTTCTACTGATCGCCTCTATCCGTGTGACCCCGTCTGTGAATACGTGTGAATTGTCATTTTATACAAAACCGTTCCATTTCACTCAAAAAACGTCATCCAAATTATACATACATTGTGAACTTTACGTGCAAATCGCTCTCATTCTTAACTGATAGAAGTTTACAGGCTTGCGCAATTTACTGGTAATTCTAAGTAAATTAGTATGTATGATCGAAGTTTAAGGACTTGCAAAAGCATTAGTAAAGTTTGACATCAACATTAGTTCATCTATGCTAGTCTCATTCATATAGTTCTAAGAGGCATCACCATCCATTTTTCCAACGGAGCTAAGTATTGTACTTCTTTGCACTAATCATGTGGCTTGTAGGCAGTGTAAAAGGGCTTTCGACAATGCATGGGACTTTTCTCCGAGGACGGTCCTTTGAATGTACACGGCTATGATAAGACCAATTATATCATATGCATCAGTTGTCTGAAGGAATATGAGTGAAGATATACTGAATCCTGATGGCAATAGGCTATATTGTGAAGAATTGGTGGAGGGGGCGAAGTAGAAGAACATTGCAAGGCTTCTATGAATGCATTCGGATGGCTGAATACACTTAGTCTTGTTTGGGTCCCATATCACAATAGGATCACGAAACATGGCAATGCTAGGCAATTCTCAGATAAAAATTGAACCAGCCCTAAGTCTGTGGTAGAGTTTCTCTTAGAGCTTCTAATGACAATTGAGTTTATTGTGATCATAACTGGAGATAAGTTGACTCCAGAGAAAAGAGTTCCAACAGATTAAACAAATGGTACCCGCCGTCACTGTTTACCAGGGTCGTAACGGGGCACTACAATCTTGCTAAGCACCTAAGTGTTTTAGGACACAACAGCCTAGAGAAGCTAGATATATTAAAAAAAACAAAAGGGAGGACAGTGCAGTGGTTCTTTATTTGAGAGTTCTGATGAGAGAGAAAAATAAATATATTAAGAAACACATAGATTGCTAGCATAGCTGTGTTTACTAATTGATTATATGTAGATCCACAGTTTGGCACAGTAAATAGTTTGGTGATAACTATGTTAACAAGCCGCTAAGAAAGCGTTACTTTGATTGTCAACCTTATCTAATTATAATGAGCTACACAGTCTCATGTAATTGAATACCTGTGAACAGTACTAGCCTTTTCAACTTAACCTGCTTCTCATTCCACAACAATCAGATTATAAAATGCACTTAATGCCATTAATAACTGTGAATCCAATTAAACGTATTTAATTTTACGAGTAATTCGCCTTCGGACGAGTTGACAACTCGCGGCATAACCGGTTATCGTGTCTAAACTTTTCCGTATCTCTTTCAGTATCTCTTCGGCAGTGAGATAAGAAATGTGCTTAAACATTCCATTGAACTTGTATTTATACTTTTGAGACCTATTGTAGGTAGATTACTGTCTATATATACGTTATGTGGTAATTTAGTCGATTGTAATCATTCAGAACAAAAAGTGTGTTCGCTCTTCACAGTAGTCATACTAATTACATTCGTTGTTAGTGCTCGTTGCCGCATCTAGTGATCTTGTCAAGATGTCAGTCTCAATGAAAGTGTTTTACGTCATTGCAAATATTTTGCTGAGTCAATATATTTTGTCAATGGTGCTAATATTCTGGGGTTACTGGGATTGGCCTCGCCAAGTGTTCAAATACACAATTATGTCCTGATGCGTAAACTGGACAAACTTGGTCCCAACGTCACTGTTCTATCTGCGGACATGCCAAGGGCTAGTGATAATCTTCCACCAAAGACTAATATGTATGACAAGGAGAACACTGATAAAAAGATGTAGATTGGTGCATTGATTCGTTTGGGTCCATTCGAATGTATTCATTTTTTTCTATAATTTTGGTGTGAACACGGCTTCCCGACACTGCTTAATTACCCAGGTGATTTCTAATTTTACTCGGTCATAAATGACTATACGCTAGGTCCGTATTTGTTGGGATTTGTCCATAAGTCTATCATTCTATTTCTCTATTCATTAGGAAATATCGTTCATAGCCTTACGTTTTGAACACGGCTTTAGGCATATGGCTTCCTAGGCCGTTTTTGACGAATCGAATCTCAGGCGTCCAGTTTTGGTCATTTGGAGCTTTTTCTCACCAATAACGCTCTAAATATTGGCTTCCAAACAATAAATATGTAGATCACTTTATTACATAGATAAGACATTACATACACCAACAAGATGTAATCGAATAGCGTCAGAATGCTTAATCTCGGTGGCCAATTCATTTCACGGTAGGGCTATCTTTCAGGAATCATATATGGCCCGGTTGTCCATTCTATCGAAGAAATAATCATTAATCATTGTCCGATAACGTTGGCCATTAACTGTAACAAGACCTCCATCCTCATTTTAGAAGAATAAAGGACTGGTGATGCCACGAGCATAAATACCATGACAAACAGAGCACTCTTGTGGGTTTATTAATTTTGGAAAAGGCAATTTGGAATTAACACGATACTCTGCATACTATAGAAGAGGGAAATTTGAACTCTGCATGCAATACGACACCTTGCATCCGCTTGACGCATGAAACAACTTGATTAAGCATGAAAACGTTCCCAATCGCACATTACCTGCAAGAGTCAGCTTAGGGGTAGATGATATGTTAAGTTAGCTTTTAAGTTTCAGTTTGTAATCAGCAGTCGGTGAATAAATATATTAATTGGAATTCATTTCGTTTTATTGATTGTGAGGTGAACGGTTAGCGGAGGTTTAGCCTTCTGGTTCGGGTTTTTTCGTAAGGATTCCTGTAGAAAGGATTCGTTAACTTTGGCTTTTGTTCACAAAAACATTGAGCCAAAAGTAAATAAACAGGATTATTAGATAGAAGGAAAGGGCTCGAACTCAAGTTGTTTAAGAGCCCAATCCGTGAACTCCCGGCTCTAGTCATGATCTTATGCCTTTAATTCCTGCACCAACTGGATCTCATAGGGATGTAATCCCCGATATTTTCGCAATGTCAAAGGTTGAAACTGTTGCCGTCAAGTCAGGTATTGCACTATAATTTCACTTACAGCGGCTACAATTTTTTTCTATTTGCACATTCTGTTGACGCATTGTTGGCCTTGTGTAATGTGTATGTGGTTTATTATGAGATCCAAGAACTTACGTAATATTCTATACGTTCCACAAATTTTAGACCAATTTTCAAAATTCAATGATACGAGTATATGTAGTCCTTAAACCTAATATACGAAGAATTCATGTACTGTGCATGGATTATGTTGACCATTTTAAAGGACAGTTATTTATATTGTATGATATTCTTGCTTCGCCAAATGCGCATGTCGGCACTCTTCATCAAACTGAGGTTGAGTAAAACCTGTCGTGCTGGCGACAGTACTCATACTCTGGTCGAGGAGCTCTTAGAAATTGGTGTAGTCTTTCTTTTCCAATTAAGCGTATGTTGACGAACCTACTCTCGGTATAGATTGTTCCCCGAAGCTCTAGGAGTCTTGAGTCTTGCCTATGTTTTCTCTGATGACGAAACCATATCTTAATATGCGTTGTTTCTGCTGTTTATAGCAATCACCACCCCATCATATTCTTTTGATGGCGGTATACACACTTATAGCAGTCTAGGTTCTCCGATAGTTGTTCGACTGCATGTGTTAAGTTGAGGGTGCAAACATTCCACGTGCATAGCCAAGAGTCGTTGTCTTTTTCATTTTATGAGGTAATATCATCCATATCATAACGTGGTCAGGCAATTAACTTTACGAGCAAAGTTCTTCCCATTATCTTCTTCGGAGAGCATGACAAGCAGACTATTGAGAAAATTGAGCAGAGCTACACAAGGAACAAATTTCGTAAGTTTTAACAAAATGCAAAAAGAACGTATCAAGCCAACAAGACCCGAACAGAAACCTATAGAGATGAGCAAGAGGGAGGAGTTCCTCCCAAATAAATAACTATCAGCACTAGAAACTTCTTATAGTAATCCCGAGGGAAATTATCCACTAGCCTTTTCATAGCAAATACCAAAATTTCTTCCCTTACATCTGCAAGGACGTTCACGGCCTTTTTGTCCATGGACCATATGAAAATTTTGCTTTTATCAATCCTTTTAAACTGAGTTTTCTTTTATACAAAAGAATATCAGGTCCAGAAGATGGATCAAATTTAGATGCATTAAATACTTTTTGAAGAACAATTTAAAAAATGTGATGTCTGCAAGCTAGGTAGAGTATGTCTCGACCAATTTTATTTCCTAACAGGACGGAAGCTCCGTTCAAACACCCGGTGTTAGATGCAGTTGTATTAAAAACAAAAGCTTGCACTTTATCCATCAATGACCAATCTTCCAATACTTCATACACTGCAGATGATACTTCAATACCAGTTCCAGCTGAAAGTTCCGCTATTCCAAGGAGTTGTTCAATTTTGGAGCTGTTGCAATAATTGTAAGTCTGTCAACTTTAGCTTGGCCAGTTATATCGGGAACGAGTTTGGAGTCCCAGTGTATTACAGTGTATTAAACTCAAGTTGGCAAATTTATTTTTACTTGCTGTAGCTGTTTGTTCGCGAAAATATTGACGAGAAAGCCTTATAGACGTGCGGTTAATCACAAATTTTAAAGGATCCAAGGAAGTGGCTTCAATACAGGCTGTCAAGTAGTGAACGACATACCTGTCACTTATTTTACATTTATCGAGCACTGCCGATCGCCTGGAAGTTAAAATATCTACTCTAGCTCTTTTCAAGCTTGACGGTCCTGGCACTGGCGATTCAGAGGTAGATTTCAGAGATAGAATTTTTTTCAACTTCAAGCTCCTCTTCTTCAGATGAAAACCTAGTATCTAATTCTACTAGTAAAATAGTTTGTTCATTCAAATATTTAAACATAAGAAAACCACTACCTACCTTCGTGACAATTGAATGAACTTTGGTCTTCAATTCGTTGATTGGTTCTCTTCTCACGATCCTCTTTTCTTTTTTCCATAGCTGCAAGCTTGTAGTCGTTCCAAGCATACACTCTAGTTGACCTTTCTGTCTTTGTAAAAGCAAAAACTTTGTATCCTCTTCAATTTTCATCAAATCCAAGGCTGATGCATGCGCCATATCAAATAAGTCGTTTAACGTTTCCGCAAAATCATATTCTTTTTTTTTCGTTGTCTCAGTGTTTCTGTTTTTACTTTTCTCAATGTTTCGTAGCTCTTTATAAAGTTTTTTCAATTGTTTTAAGCAATGACATCAATCACGAGTAGGAATTGTTGCTTTTTTCCAAAATATAAAACACTCATGTATTACTAAACTAACCTACGAGTATTTGCTAAACTTAACTTCACTCTTCGCATATTACAGAAAAAAAGAAAACACCAAGTACACCTCACGTGGTATTTTTTAACAACTGCAAATGTCTTCATATCTGTGAACGCCTTCTGTTAAAGCAGGTTTTCAGTCTCCCTGAACTTGGAAAATATTGTAATAAATGTTTTACTACTTGGGACAGTTCTATCAGAGTAACGTCTCAGATACATATTACAATCTCACTCGTTGACAATTACCGTTGCAGAAACCATAGACCTAAGCCATGTCTGTGTTGAAAAGTCCATCGTTGAGGAAATTATGAATTAAACGTCAATATCTCGGTTAAAAACTACAAACTGGTCATGCAAATAAAATTACATTATTTTTATATAATATCCTCAGAGATCTACTAAATTCTTTTTTTTTAAAAAAAGGACCTGTATTTGTTTTGCCTGATGGATCAGAGTCGTCCAAAATGTTTTGCAAAAGCTCTTCAATTTTTGTGTCATTTAAACCATGGTTACTAGTCATTGCGTTTAACTTATTTAGTTGCTGGAGCTTGTAAAACGCCTATATTTGCAACATACTCGTAAATAAAACAAAACACTATCGGAAGATGCTATAATTTTTACAAATGGCGGCAAATATCAATTCTACTTTGACATTTTAGAAGCAAACGGATGCAAAATACACGTCAACAAGACATGAATGGCTATACTCCTAAAGAACGCGGAATAATTGTTACAATTTTTTTGCGGAATAATTCGTCGTTGGTTTTGGCGCAGTGTGAATTTCGGCGCAGATTTCCCGGTCATCCGACACCAACTGGGTAAACACTACGACGTTTAGCCACTCGCCTAGAAGAGCATGGGACAACACGAGACACTGCCAGGTCTGACGTTCTGCTGAGAATATAGTGCCTGCGATTGCAGATGTCGCAGAGGACCTCTGATCATCGACCAGACGACGTGCTACTCTATTTTGCATCAATCGGTGGTCTTTAACAGAGGATTTTGGTGAAAGACTGTAAAGTGTTCCCTTACAAAGCGCAGACAGTTCATCAGCTGTTAGCTATTGACCGCCAAGCGCATGTAACCTACGCTTGTAACCCTCTCTACCACGAGGGAGACAACTTTTCATCGAAAATCATCATGAGCGACTAGGCCCATTTGCATCTTTGTGGATATATGAATAAGCAAACCTGTCGCTTCTGGGGCACCAAAAATCCGCGTATAACCCACGAAGAGCCATTACACCCGCTCAAAGTTACTGCATGGTTTGCTGTTTACGCTGGAGGCGTCATCGGGGCTTATTTTTTCGAAAACGCCACGGGCCAAACGATTACTGTGGACGTCGAGCGCTACAGAGCCATGCTGAACGACTTTTCAATTTCAATTCAATTTTTCATTAATTGGTTCCAACAGGATGGGGCAACGGCGCATACCATAACCAAAATTCTGAGGGCTGCATTTCCGGGTCGCCTAGTCTCTCGTTTTGGCGATTTGCATTTGCCGACAAGGCTGACTGATTTAACCGTTCCAGACTTTTTTTTGGGGAGCTCTTTGAAGTCACGACTTTATGTCAACAAGCCTCAGACTCTTGAAGCCCTCAAAGATAATAATTGGCAAGAATACGAGGCTTATCGCAGGAAATTCTGACAAGAGTGACGGAAAATGTCACAAATCGGGCCCAAATGGTAATCAATTATGGCGGCATCCACTTAGTCAATATCATTTCTCGTTATCTTTTCACTTAATAGAAGAAAATTTAGGGTATCAAATAAACATAATCCAAAAGCAGAACCAACGTTTTTCATTGATAAAAAAAATTACAAGCAAAGAAGATCGGGTGACAACTTTTGAGCCATACTGTACAACATATTATACACAAAATATAATGATACGTCTCTCAGACGTATGACATAGCTCAAAACATAAACATCACCAACAAGCTACTGTTGATAACTGAGAATAATGAGAATAACACTGGTGTGGCAATAACCGTAAGAAAGAACTAAAAAAATCACAGAATACGTCTCGCAAACTAACGTACGTTAGTTAAAGTTGGAAAATAGTTAAGTTAATCAGATATTTTTCCAAAAAAAAAAAATTATGACAAAGTCAAAATTCTAAGTTTAAAAAAAAAAAACAAAATCTCTTTTGATATTCTATAGTTGTTGACACATTAATTTTAGAGCAACGTTTACTTTGAAATAATTAAAGTACTCGTAATTGCTACCATACACGCATGCATTTTGAAAATGTTATTTTCAATAGGAGTCAAAACAGGGCAGCGTAAGGCTTTGCTTAAGAGCTCTGTATCTCGGAGGGAATACATAAAGCATTTGACACACTTTTCAGAACAGCCTGTAGTTGTTGCTAGTATTGCATTCACATTGTGGATTTAAAAATCATCATTTTCTAAGTGCAAACCTTCTAGTATCACTTCGGCAATGAGATAAGGAATGTGCTTAATCATTCCATTGAACTTGTATTTATAATTTTTGGATCTAGGCAGATCACTGTCTATATATAGCTATTGTAATTTAGTCTATTGTAGGTAGTGTCTTGATTCAGAACGAAAAGTGTGCTCGCTCCTCACAGTAATAATATTAATTACATATGCTGTTCGTGATCGTTGCCGCGTAGTGTAATTTTGTCAAGATGTCAGGGTCAATAAAAGTGGTTTACGTCATTGCAAATATTTTGCTGAGTGATTATCTCTATTTTGTTAATGGTGCTAATATTTTGGGATTACTGGGATTGGCTTCGCCAAGTGTTCAAATACACAATGATGTCCTGATGCGTAGATTGGCTGAACTTGGTCATAACGTCACTGTTCTATCTGTGGACATGCCAAAGTCTAGTGAAAATCTTCCACCAAATCTTCATTATATTCATCTGGAAAAAGGCTACTCTATGTATGACAAGGATAAAGCCGACAAAAAAAAGATGGATATTAGCGCATATATTGGTTTGGGTCCATTCGAATGTATTAAGTTTTTCTATAATTTTGGTGTGGAAACTATTTATGGAATCGTCGCGTCTAACGGCTTCCAGACACTACTCAATTACCCAGATGATTTCAAATTTGACTTGGTTATAAATGACTATACGCTGGGTCCGTACTTGTTGGGATTTGTCCATAAGTTCAGATATCCTCCACTAATGGGCATTACGACATATCACAATACCCCACTAACAATAGATGCTATGTTCAATCATTACTTCCCTGCTTATGTACCATATCACTCAACGGTATATACCACGGAAATGACTTTCTTTCAAAGACTTGTAAACACATTGGTCTTCATTGCGGATACAGTGTAAGTACAGAAAAATAATTTTAGTTTCTTAATCTAATGTGTGTGAAGTACCTGCCTGATAGATTGCTTTAAATAACCATTTACCTTTCCACCTGTGCATTTCTTTAAGATGTGAGCTTTCTAAAGACGAAATAATTTGTCGTGTAATTTATGTCTTATTTTTAGATATCGACGTTTAGTATATCTACCTCAAATTGATAAAATCATGAGACCATATTTTGGAAAGGACATGCCGGATTTGAATGATTTACAAGGCCGTACCGCCATATCGTTGGTCAGTTCTCATCCTGCCATTGATTATCCCGAGCCCCTACCTCCAAATGTCATCGAAATTGCAGGGCTGCAAATATTAGATCCGAAACCTGTGCCAAAGGAGTTGGATGATTTTATGAATAAAAGTCGAAAAGGTGTAGTATTGATCTCATTCGGAACAAATATGCATGGTGAGGACTTCGACGACAGTAAAATAAACGCCATTGTGAGCGCGATAAGTCAATTGCCAGAGTATAACTTTCTATGGAAATTTGATTCCAAATATCTCAAAGTGAAACTCCCATCAAATGTTCTTGTTAAATCGTTCTTCCCGCAGAGAGATATTCTTGGTATGTAAATTGTAAATTGGGAGTTCCTTTAAGTTTACGCATAAGACATCTTTAATTTCCAGCTCATCCAAAAATCAAGGTCTTTGTTACACATTGTGGAGGCTTAAGTTCTCAAGAGGCCACATGGCGAGGAGTTCCTATGGTTGGAATTCCACTGTTTCTGGACCAAAATAGGGTAAATCATGAATCACTGTTATAATCCGTTTTTGGAAAGAAACCAATTTAAAAAATGTTCGCCTTCTAGAACTCACGTCAGTCAGTATTGGCAGGAGTTTCCATTCAACTAGATTTCTTAACATTGGCTGGAGACGTTTTAAGAGATGCTATTAAAAAAGTTGCCGAGGACCCAAAAATTATTGAAAACGTACGAAGACGTTCAGTACAATTTCGCGATCGACCGATGAAACCTTTAGACACTTCTGTTTGGTGGGTGGAATATCTTCTACGAAATCCAGATCCTCGCCATTTGAAATCTCCCGCCGCTAAGTTAAATATTTTCCAGGCAAACTCTTTGGATGTGATTTTATTTATATGGACCGTTATGTTAGTGCTTATTTACTTAGCTGTGAAACTTGTGCTTTTAGCTATGAAAATATTCCGTGTAACTGGTAAAAATGCCAACTCTCAAGTGAAACTTAAAACGAAATGATCGATTAAAAACTTAAATTGGTTAACAAAAGGTATACTTGAGAATGAGCAGTTACATTTAATTAATGCACTGGAAATTAGAAAACGGTAAGAATGAATAGACTATTTTCTAAATCCAAAATTGGAAAATTGTAAAGTATTATTCGATTATAATTATTTCAATTGAAAGCTTTTGTTGTAAACCAATGCAATACAATACAATAAAATTTACTAAAGTAGTGTACTCAGTGTTTTCGTGCGCTATACCAATTACAATTCATTAGGCGAAATCTGTAGAAGATCACATTTAGTTAAGTCGCGCACAGCCGCGAAAGGAAAATGTGACACCACCACAAACTGGCAACAAAGGGTGTCTTTGGTCGTTATCAACTTTTATACACCGTATTGACATCAAAGTGACATATGATAATATTCGTCGTCTAGGGTCCTGCAAGGTGGAGGCTGATTTCAGAATCCCGGAAAAACTAATCAAGTCAATCGATTTGGTGTGGAATTAAAGAACCCGTAGAACACTATTATGACATGTTTTCAATTAAATACCTAAAAAGATAGTGTATAGCATGGACAGATGTTAACACGAAGACAGAAGAAGAAATCTATTCAGAATGTGGACTACGCTGACGGCACCGATGTTGTGCCTTATAAAAGTGTTTACAGAAATTAAGAACATTCATAAATGTACTCGTATGTTTAAAAGTAAGTAAGTACAAAAAAAGTGCACTCTGTCAACAAACAATGTATTGGTCGCTCACCATAAATTTAAAATAAGTTGCTTTCAATATGAGTCAAAATATTGCAGTGTAAGATTTTACTGTGCATCTTGGTGAGGATGCATTTCCCACGAATTTTTTTCTCAAAATATGTCACGGAATCTCGTCTTAAAGTCTTCGACACATTTTATGGAACACCCTGTATAGAGGCATTGGTTTTCTTGACACCACGCACAAACTTTTGCCTGCCGTGTTGTGTGAACAGTGTCAATCTGCTTGTCTCCACCGCATTCCGTCACGTCTACGCCTACGCTTCGAATATTCTATAGGACTAATATACTTCTCACGTTCGTGTAAGTACTTACAAATCTTAACACAAACACTTCCGCTGGTCCAAATAGTTTAACTCCCCTTCTTTTTAAGAGGCATTTACCATATTCGCCCAAGACTGGAGCATCTGGTCAGGTGTTCCTATGCACATGCTAAATAAGGTTCAGTCAATCGACACCATTTAATACAATGTAATGTGTCTGTTCTTACCTTGTTCGATTCCTTTCTTCACCAACAGTTTTCTAACAAAATCGCTAGCAGCATTCCGACCCTTCAAACCCTCACTTCTATGGCAGATATGCTCCCTACAAGAAACTTTTCCACTACCTTCAGCGCTAGGAAAGTTTCCATGCAAAACACTAACACTTCTTTCACCTACAGCGTTAAGAGAACCTTTTGTTAAATTCATCGGCCACTGCATTTTTTTCATGTTTTTGTTTTTTCGTTTTAACTACACAAGCGATAATAAGTTAGACCTGTTCCGGCAACTACATTAAGTTCCCATATCTTGTGACCCCGATGTGATCGTGACGGATTTCCATCTAATCTCTTTTTTGTTTTCGTCTCGATACACGACTTGGACTCATTATATCACTCATCACTCGCCCTGCCTCTTCGGCATACACCTCCACATGAGCAGGACTATGCACCACGCCCCGCATTCGCCAATGAACCAACAGGTCTACCAGATGTCAACAAAAGGCAGGCATTTTCGTCATCTAACCCAACTGTACAGACAGCACCCCCCATACACAATGTTGATCCCATTCTTAACTGCCGAATGCCGCCATACTGGAAGACAAATCCTGAGCAGAATACAACTTCCAGGCGAACAATATCCATTCCGATGCCAGCAAATATCATCTGGTAGTCAACGCCCTTGGATCTGACGCATTACAAGAGGTGTCAGACATTCTTTGAACTCCTCCAATCAAAGATAAGAATGCTAGCCTGAAGGTTCATCTTTTAAACCGTCTCTCCTCTGACGGAGCTGTGTCAAGAAACCATCTCAATATTCTCAGACAGATGAGTAACCTCGGAGGATGTCTTGCGTATCAGATAGCTCGCTTTGCTCCCACCAAACGTACAGAGTTTTTTGAAGATTTTTCAAGCAACAATACTCGACGTGCTCGCTTCCGGCACAGACACTCTCACGGAGAATAGACTCGGCCCAAGAGTCATGGTCACGTCAACTTGCTCTAGGCGAACCTCATGACCACCCACGCACTATGCTGTTTCAACGCACATAATGAATCAAGACCCAATTAATTACTCTCAATCGAGAAGTCCTCAGTAAGTTGTCTATGCTTCCCAGTAGCAGGTCACGTTCATGTTCACAAACTAGTACACTACTGGCATCACCGTCATCAACCGCTATGTACTACTTTCACGCCAAATGGGGGTTCCAACCTTCGCAACTGGAAACCTCCATGCAGCTTCAACCAAATCTCAACGTTATCGTCGGAAAACTAGTTCCGCTATCATTACCATAGCCGGCAGGCGGCAGCAACAATAACAACGTCATCACCACCAAATATCGCCTAGTCCTGTTCGACCCATTAGACGCACATGAAGTTCTTGGTCGACTCTGGATCGGTAATCTCCATCATTTACGAACTCGAAAAAATTGGAACGCTAAGCAAACCGATTTTAAGCTCTACACTACAACTAATTCAATAATCAACATCTGGGGACAAGTATTGTTTGCTCTGAACATTGGAATTTTCCGTCCTCTCCGGTGAAACTTCGAATCATCGAGCAACTCCTTATCGACGGTAGCACTTGCTACTTGCAAATATATTAACATCACTAGACCAGCCCCCGTTCCTCCTACTAAAATAGACTATCCTGTCTCACACCACATTGTCACCACCGGTCCATCGGTTGCGGAACGTCCACGACATCTCACTGGCGACAAGCTGCAGGCAGCCAAAGACGACTTCGAGATTCTTTTACACCACGGTGCCTGGAACTGAGACTGGGAGGCTGCCGCGCAACTGCCATCCTGACAACTGCCAGACTTGGAATCTGTCCTCGAAAAATGCAAGAACAGCGTTCCTTCGGCCGTTATAGTTTCTTACCTATCATTGTCTGCACCTCTAGCTGGAACTGCTGGAAGACGGTATCTCAAAGCCCCTTGTATTCTTTTCACGGAACCTCAGTCCATAGACAGAGAACTTCTCGCTATCTTCGCAAGTATCTAGTTCTTCCGGCACATCCTCGAAGGTCGATCCTTCGTCGTCAAAACACATCGCCGACCCCTTCTCTACGCATTCTCGCAACGGTAAGGCAAAGCCTCACCTAGGCAGATACACCAGCTAAACTTCATATAACAATTCACGGTGAAGACAACATTGTCGCTGACGCTCTATCCCGCATCAACGCCATCTCCATGTCCAAAACCTTGGATTCATAAACAAGTCGTGCAGCTCAATAGGGGATAATGGGGAGCTTTTAAAAATTAAAGAGCATTTTTCATTCACATTTCAGCAGTTCCACATCAATGAACATTCTCTACGGTGTCATCTCTAGCGGCTGGATCATAGATGAATTAACTTAGATGTCAAACTCTACTAATACTTTTGCAAACCCTTAAATTTCGCACAGACACACTGTAAGTGAATTACCAATACATTGTACACTGCTAGAATTTTCTAGAATAAAAGCAATTTATAAGTAAAGTTGTTATTGTAGAATAAGAGCGATTTGCACGTAAAGATCATTATGAATGTGTAATGTGGATGGCGTTTTTTTATTTTTAAGATGTTAGGGGAATTGACAATGTTGACAATTTAAACGTATTTACGCAGGGTTATACAGTGTCACACGGTTAAAGGCAAGCGTGGTACAAGCGTTTAGAAGATGGCCGTGAAGGCGTTCTGGACGCCCCTGCACCTCAACAGCCGATGAAAACGCATTAAAAGTAAAAGAAATGATTACCGATTCACAATCAGAGAAGTTTCTGAAGAAGTTGACATATCAATTGGTTCATGGCATGAAATTTTTTCATATGTTTTGGATATGAAACGTGTAATTGCAAAATTTCTTCCAAAAGTGCTGAATTTCGGGCAAAAACAGCGGTGAATGGGAGTCGCTAAATTAATTCAACTATTGAAACGTGTCATGACAGGTGACGAATAACGTACGGCCGTCGAAACTAAGTTTCAATCGGTCTGGTGGACGCATTCTGGATCCGCAAGAGTGAACAAATTAAAAATCGCCACTCGTAAGCAAACACACGTAAGCTGATTAATCACCCAATATGACTACCAGTGTACAGATACGTCTAAGACATGTTTACCAACATAACTACGAAAAATTACGCGAGTCCGACTAATGGCTTTTTCGTGAAGGCAGGCAAAAGTCTTTTTTTTGTGCTCCGGAGCACAAAAGTTACATAAAACTTTTTCCTCTCATTTTTTCAGAAACAATATTTTGCTTCTAGTTTTCATGTCAGAATCAAAATTTCCCTTCTGGATCTTATGTCAAAATGTACTAACCTATATAAATGTGAATAAATGTCAAATGATGGTATTGTGGTATTGTGTGTCAAACTAGATTTCTGTTTTCGTGCAATCGGCTATGTTCGGCCAATTTATTATTCTGGATGTTCAAATTGATTTGCAAGCAAATATATTTCAAAAAAAAAGTCCGAAGAAGTTTTTAATGCTACATTGGAATCAAAATCGGAGTGCAAAAAAATAAGCCCTTTACCTGCCCAAACGAAAATATCATAAAACAACACTTGAAATGTAAAATATTTACATTATTTTTTGAACACTAAAGTATTTACCTTATTAACGTACTTCAGAATTCACTTTATAGTGCACTTCACTTTTCGAACATACCCAATTATCCAAAAAGAGCTTTATGTGAAAAGTTCTCTCAAGCTACAAGTGTCAAGCCATATCACTTAAATCAAACTTAAACCGCTTTTTGCTGTTTCTCCCCTTCGATTGTTATTTTCTTGTTCTGTCAGCCGCAAAAGGAGGCCACAATATTTATTCTTTTTTTTATATATAAAAAAAGTGCAACGCCTTTCCCTAAGTAAATACTTAAAATTTAAGTACAGACGTGTGTTTCTAATAAATTAAACTAATCAAAAATGAGTGGTGGAAAACACTTGGGAAAAGGTAATTGAAGAAAAAACTAAGAACATTTTCATTAATAGAAACTCTACTTCAAAAGAGTCACTGAAACATCTTCTTTCACTTTAAATCAATAGAAGAATTTTCTACAACACCTAGTCGTGTTACTCCAAGTGGAATTTTACATTTTTTCCCCAATTGGGCAATCATCAGTGCTGTTGCCCTTATAATGTCTCTGGAACGTTCAGGCTAGGCATTTGAGATTTACAGAATTTTTATTTTTGGACTTTGACGTCATTGTTTTGGTATTAAGTCACTACTGCGAGAGATTCAAGTTGTTCATAAGGTCCCCATAGCTTCGGTGAGACGGTGGTTAGAGTGTGATACATGGAATTCTCAAAGCAAAAACCTTTTAGGTGCGCCGGTAGAGTTTTAGTTTTTAATTAATTCCATTTAGATCAGATGATGAATGGAAAGTAAATGATAATTGAGTTTCCCCCTCCCATAATCGTGCGAGGTCGGTGAGCTTCTAATGACCGGCACAGAATGTGAATTAAAGGTTTCCCAGGTACATTTAGCTGAAGGTTGCTTTCGTAATAAATTCGTTTACTTTGATAAGTTCATTTAAAATAGATGAAGCTGTAGTTTATCTAGAATGTACATCCTGTTGTAAAATAAATCAGAAATCTGCAGAGAATTAAGTTACGCAGACGGGGAGAGAGTACATTTTTCTGTTTTTAGCGATAGCTTTGGTATTTTTCTTTGATGGTACCCGTATATCTGCATTTCATTGCGGTCTATCGTCTTTCTGTGTTTCATGGGGAAATACATTTATTTGATAAACGTAATCAAGACCTTTGCACACTTCTGTTGTAACTACTCCAATGCAATCGTAGAAATGAGTGTTTATAAACAGAATCGTTTGTTGGTTTTTGTTTTGCGCAGGTCAGAAATTGATAAAGCACAACTAATAAGCAATCCATGATGCACTTTAAATTCTTATAATTTTTTGTGAGAGTACACGTTTCGTCACACTCAACTCGTAAAGTATTTCGATTTGCCGATTTTTATCGCAGACGTTCGCTTTTCATCTTATCATGTGTAGATAAAAGGGAAGGTGTTTGGACAGACAGGCATAAAATGCTGAGTAGTAATCGCTGAATGATAAAAATTCATATCATTTCCAAAATAACTATCTAATCAGGTCTGATTGGGATTTGTTCTTCTTCCCATATTAAAAAATATGAAATATGTAACAATTATAACCATATCTAATGCCTTTCGTATATATTTCTTCTACATATCTGCATTGCTACTACACCGCTTGTAGGTTTAGTTAAATTTGCGGACTTTAGAAAACTGCAGCTGGAAATGGAGCTTTTTTGACCGGATTTTTCGACGATCTTCGCACTTAGAAATACCAGCTCAATCAGTCTGAAGTTTTTTTTTGAATAATAGTGTTTAAACATGGAGATTTGGTCGTTCTTATTATTTTTTCAAGACCCCTTTTTGTGTCCCGCTGGTTTACTTGTTTAGATGCCGCCAGAGTCCGGGGTCGGAACTGGGCTTCAGCCAATAAACCTCTCCAGTTAATACCGTCTTTGGCCAACTACCTCCAGTTGCGCACTCTAAGATAATCTGTCCTTAATTGTGTGTGCTTTCACCTAAGGTGGCATCATCCTCTAATGCCTTGTCCCTCCGGGAAGAAATCGTAAACTCTTTGGGACGGAGAGTTTGTATTCATATTCTTTTCATGTCCTAGCCATCTCAGGCGAATGCTGCGCACTTTTCTGGCCAGGTGGGCATTGTTTTACAGCTTGTAAAGTTCGCTGTTAATAAAAAAATATCAACGCTTATGACAAAGCGATTCACTTTCATGCGATTTCTTCAACATCAAAGGCAAAACACAACGAATTGTTTGATAGCTGCTCACAGTGGGTAACAAGCGTATACGGCTGTCAACCTCGAAGTAGTGTTTGGAACCTCTTAGACAAGATCCGCAGGTGTTATTGCGTCGAGGAACGACGACCCCATCGGCTGGAAAGGTTATAACTACGATTTTTTTGGATTCGAAGGGAATAATTCTCATCAACTTTTTAAAGAAAGGATGCACTGATACAGCAAATTATAGGAGCGATTTGATAAGAAGTTGATAGAGAACGAGGAGGTCATCGGCCTGTTTTGAAGAGTTTGCCAAAAACATTGGCAGTAACGTTGGGAAAATTGTATCTTCCAAAAAAGAGATTATGTTGAAAAATTAGCAAAGAAAAATCCTAGAAAAGTCCTAACGCGGGTGCTTATTGATGCAAACTCGTAAATAGCGACATAAGATAGAAAAAATCTCTAACCTCCTCAAGGTAATAGCTGTTTTTGTGACGTTCTGTTCGATTTGTTTTAGCTTCCCTTGTTGAGCACATATACTTTACATAGTCTTATGATGCGAGTTATTGTATTGCAGCGACTCTATTGAGTTTTTATTGCGCTATCGACCATCTACAATTCTCTCGTATATTTTGATACTCGTAGTATCATCTACTACTTAGTTTCAAAGATCGGTAATTAATGCAATTTTTCGTAACGTCTCTCTATTGGTTGTATATTCGAATGCCCCTCATGTCAGATAACAGAGGAAATATTATTGCATGGTAACTCTTCCTTAAGTTAGGCAATAAAATTCTTTATCTTTGCTGTGCAAAGAAACCCAGTTAAGGTAGATTCTCTTCTGCAATTTGTCGTCTGTTTCCTGGGCAAAAAAAAACCTATTTGAGGTAAAACCCCGTCTTATCGATTGTGAGGGAGTCCCAATACAAAGCCTCTACAGCTATTACGTGCACTTAACTTACCAATTTCTTTGCCTCCTTTTGCACCTCTAGCTTTCTTCGTCCATTTTGCATCTCGCATATTATAACCCGATTTCGGAGTTTCCTTCATAAGTAGTGCACAGCATAGTAACAGTCGGGCTCTGACACGAATATGTCTATTCCCACCGGAAATACTCTTCTGCTGCTCCAGACGGGGTCATATCACCGTGATCAAAAAGTTCCTGGAATAACCCCGTCTGGCGCTCCCATTGTTCCGATTTGAGTTCTGTTTTCTTTTTTGTTAAGTTGGTAAATCTGTTGTTGACATTCCCACTAAATCTTACATTTGCAAGAGTTACGTAGCCAAGAGTACGTCTATCTAGGTGTGTGTTGGCGATTTTTTACAATTTTAGAAAGGGATTTAAATTTGCAACAACGAACTTGTAATAATTTTGCGTAAAAAGCGGATTTAATGGTGTGCGAACGTTGGAAATGTTGGAAAAGTGTTTCGGCAACAATTCTCTAAAGAAAATGGTCGTTTACCAGTGGCACGAGCGGTTCAAAAGTGGTCGTGGGTCAATCGAAGATGATGAACGCAGTGGCAGACCATCGACATCGAAAACCGACGAAAACATTGATGGAGTAAAAGAAATGTTGGTCAATAACCGCAAATTAACCATCAGAGAGGTAGCGGAGGACTTGAACATTACCTATGTGTCCGTCCAAGACATTTTGGTTAATGATTTGGGTTTCCGTCGTGTAGCAGCAAAGTTGATGCCAAAAGACCTCAATTTCATGCAAAAAAGAGACCGTGTTGACTTCACAAAAGAGATGAATCCGATCCCACATTCATCAAAAGGATCATTACTGGAGACGAGACGTGGGTTTATGAGTACGACACGCAATCCAGACATCAGGCAAGTGAATGACGTTCACCAAATGAGCCGAGACCAAAAAAACCACGTCGTTTTCAGTCAAAAAAAAAGGCAATGCTCACGGTTTTCATGGATTACAACGGTGTAGTGCATCATGAATTTTTGCCAGAAGACCAGACAGTAAACAAGGAGTATTATTTGGGCGTTAGGAGACGTTTGCGTGAGGCAATTCGCCGAAAGAGGTCAGAATTGTGGGCAGAAAACTCGTGGATTTTGCACCATGATAACGCACCTTCGCACAGTGCCATCATTATTCGTAATTTTTTGACGAAAAATGCAACAAATACCATCCAACAGCCACCGTATTCACCTGATTTGGCTCCCTGTGACTTCTTTCTGTTCAATCGAGTTAAAAAACCGCTACAGGAAACCACTACCGAATATAAAAATGTTTTGAAGATTGGATCAAGCGCTGGCATAAGAGTGTTGTAGTCGATGGGGATTACGTTGAAGGGGACAATACAGATTTAGATGAATAAATTTGTATTTTTATTTGCTGAATAAATTCCGGGAACTTTTTGTTCAAGGTGGTATATTCCTATACGTTCCTTTTAAGGCTGTTATGCTGGAAAGTTTGAGTCTACAAGCTGGAAACCCGATCACGGATTGGGTAGTTTCATTAGATTTTAATGCGCCTTAGCCCCATTGTTGGTGCGAGATTGTCTGAATATGATTTGTCATCACGTAGTCACCGTTTACAAATAAGGAAGAGAGCTGTAACAATATTTTATAAACCGTTGCCGCACTACACCCACTCCTGACGTCACATAAATTCAAGCAAGGTGGGCCGATAATTACACCTTAAGGAATCAGCACTAAAGAAAATGTGCTCAAAACAGCTCTTTTAATGTTTTCGCTGTACTAATTCACTGCAGGAATAGTCACAAAACTCGGAGCAGATCAAGGCAACGTGCAAGGTTTTTTACACACGCCGGTACAGCTGGCGTGAATAAACCGCTACAGGAAACCACTACCGAATATAAAAATGTTTTGAAGATTGGATCAAGCGCTGGCATAAGAGTGTTGTAGTCGATGGGGATTACGTTGAAGGGGACAATACAGATTTAGATGAATAAATTTGTATTTTTATTTGCTGAATAAATTCCGGGAACTTTTTGTTCAAGGTGGTATATTCCTATACGTTCCTTTTAAGGCTGTTATGCTGGAAAGTTTGAGTCTACAAGCTGGAAACCCGATCACGGATTGGGTAGTTTCATTAGATTTTAATGCGCCTTAGCCCCATTGTTGGTGCGAGATTGTCTGAATATGATTTGTCATCACGTAGTCACCGTTTACAAATAAGGAAGAGAGCTGTAACAATATTTTATAAACCGTTGCCGCACTACACCCACTCCTGACGTCACATAAATTCAAGCAAGGTGGGCCGATAATTACACCTTAAGGAATCAGCACTAAAGAAAATGTGCTCAAAACAGCTCTTTTAATGTTTTCGCTGTACTAATTCACTGCAGGAATAGTCACAAAACTCGGAGCAGATCAAGGCAACGTGCAAGGTTTTTTACACACGCCGGTACAGCTGGCGTGAATATATGCATTGCAATGTTGGGGCCATCGAATTAGCTGGTATTTCTATGTTCAAAGTCGGAAAATCCTTTCTGGAAATTAATAGAAGCTCAAATTCCAGTCGAATGTCTAAGAAGAGTTTGAAAGAAAAATAATTGGATTACTCAAAGGAAAAATATTCTGCAACCAAAGGGCGACTTCAAAGTCGAAATTCGAAATAATTATGGATTACAGCCTCCTGGGCACGTCCTGAGTCTGGCAGAATTCGCAGCTCTCCGAAGCACTGTATTGGCATTCCGTCGCTAAAGAACTCACTTAACAATCAGAGTTCCTCTTTATTCGACCTGCTTAAGAGGAGATAAACAGGTTTTAATAGATCGGTTCATTGTGCGGAGTCATGTTTATATAAACATTTACGTAGAAGCGAACACCTACATAGTACCCAACCCATTACAAGGGTAGGGCCTCAGTATTTGCTGGTGCATATGGCTAAAGGAATGCTGTGTTAATTTAATTTTTTGGGCATAGCGAGTTGCCTTGTCTTAATGGTCACCCCTGGCATGAAAATCAAACCAAACAGTAAATTTTCTATGTACAATGGCCGCTGTCGGAACACCTCCGGCAATTTTGCAGAGGATGATCTTTTGGTGAAAATAAGGATCTTTTTTTTCAATAAAGCGCAGTCGTCTGAGAGGTGCCCAGATATCGAGAATAGCGCAATATTCTCTTCACTTCTGGTATTTCGCTATCTTACTAGTATGCCAACATTATGGAGTGAAGAAATCTATCCGAATTTTTTCACTAAAAGTAATTAGGCCGAAAATCGGAGTTAACGCACGTAATGTAGTTTGTAACTGACACTGAATTTTGATAAAACAAAAAGAATTGGGCGTTTTGTAATCGTTTTTCTCAACCGTATGTGTTAGACGATTAAATGGTAGACAATCTGGAACATAAATATGATATTTATCAAAAGATGGTATGCATGAGTTCAAAAGTTCCCTAATGAAAATGGGACGAATCTATTGAAAATCCTTTTATCATGTCTACGCCTTTTATTCGCCTAAACTGGGATAGCACAGTCGATCGATACACCCCAACACTGATATAATGTCTCTTGCTTTATCTTGTTTTAATCCTATTTGCATCAGCAGTGCTTCAATAATATTGCCAGTAGCATTGTCCCCTTCGAACATTGAACCATAACCTCTGTATTGATGTGATGGCTTTATTTCATTAAACCTATAGGAATATAGATTCAGCAAAAGAAACCTAATCCTTGATCAGATTTTACTTAACGGCATATAAATTGTGTACTCCAATGAAGTAAAATACCTTGGAATGGTTCTCGATAAAAAACTAAATCCCAATTCACATATTAATAATAAAATTATCAAAGCGAGTAAAGCCATGTAGGATTGGGGATTAACCCCAAATGATGATACGACCCATAATCACCTATTCATCAGTAGTACGGTGGAACAAAACAAAACAGAAATCTGCCACACAACAGCTGCAGCGGCTACAAAAACTTGTATGCCTCAGAATCACCGGCGGAATGCGCATATGCCCCACAGCAGATATAGAAGCCTTCATTGGTTTAACGTCACTCCATCTCCTTATAAAAAACATGACAATTCGCAGCACGCAACAGGAGAGATTAATCACTCAGACCAAATGGATCAACTGAATCTTGTCTCCGAAATACCAGAACTTGACATAATCTGCGCGGTCAATGACCGTCTACCTAAAACTCTGTGCTTCAGCTGAAGCTTCAATTAATTGATCTCAAACCGAGAAGCATGGAACTGCAAAAACCCCACCTCAAACCTCAAAGGTATCAAGTGGTATACGGATGGATCAACGGATATACACCGGGTGAGTGCTGGTATATTTGGTTCAAACACCAGAATTTCTCAACCAAAGGAAAAAGTCCCAGGAAAGTCCCAAGCGGAAATACATGCATTCAGTTGTGCGCAAATCTCATTCTCGATAAGGGAATGAAGGGCGTCCGCATCCATATACTACGGTCAGCCAAGCAGCTATTAAAGCACTAGGCTCTAATCTCATTGACTCCAAATCAGTCTTGCACAGCTTCAATGCACTACAAGATTTGGTGCCTTGTCAGTAAGTTATTGTCGGAAACGAAATAGCCGAAGAACTGTCTAGAAACGATTCGGCTGATTCTTTCAGCGGCCCTGAGCCGTTCTGTAATATCCCGAATTCAGTAATTAACTTAGCAATAAAGAGTTGGGAGAACAACATGTGTATATCCGATTGGGAAAACATTCCAGGGCTTCGCCAGGCTAAAAGAGTCATCCAACCCTTTCACATAAAAATCAAATTGTAGGGATTGATTGGTTTGATTTCTAACAGGACAGTGCCACTTTCGATATCACCTACAAAAATTAGTTCTTATTCAAACTGAATGTCGTCTTTGCATCGAAAGCGACGAAACTGGAGAACACATTTTATGTGGATGCATGGCTCTAAGAGCCTTAAGGAAAGGACAGACGACACTCAGAGGTATTGTAAACTCTCAAAATCTCCACCAGAGAGGTTCTCAATTTCATGAAAAGAGTTGACCCTCTATTGGCTTCCTAACACTGATTTTGTGGTGCGAAAGATCTTTTAGGTCGCAGTGCCCCCATCAGATCACTAAAAACAAAAAAAAACTCAACAAAATGAATAATTTTTAAATCGTTGACCACCAATCAAACTCAGTGCTTCAATGTTATCTTTAGCTTTCTTCGTTCCAGTTCGAACAAACGAATCTAGCGATAACTTATCTACCATACACTTAAAATTGTTAAAATCATTGTTTGCCAAGAATTTACTGAAAATTGTCTAGATGTTTGCCGATAATTTATTGTCATAGTGTTGACCGTTTTTTTTTTTTTTGAGATATGAGATAATTTTATAGATATTTTAAAAATGTAGTTTACGGTGCTTTAATCTAAATTACATTTAATAAAACGGCCTATGTATGTATGCTAACATATGTTCTCTCTTAGAGACTCTTGTCCTTAGAGATGTTTTAAATTTTTTTATAATTCATTAACTTTTACAAAATCTCACTTACTTATATCTCTCGTTAACAGGATCAAAGATTCCAACACTACCCGATGATGGGCAATACCGCCTTTACTCAATGCGTTTCTGCCCCTACGCTCATCGAGCCCACTTAGTGCTGGAAGCTAAGAACATTCCATATCATGCAATTTTTATTAATTTGACTGAAAAACCCGAATGGCTAACTCAGAAGAATCCATTAGGCAAGGTACCCGCTCTCGAACTACCAAATGTTAAGGGTAATCCAACTCTTGTTGAGTCTCTTATAATTTGTGAGTACTTAGATGAAAAGTACCCACAGAATCCATTGCTTCCAAAAGATCCACTAAAAAAGGCAAACGACAAGATACTCGTCGAGCGCTTCAATTCGGTGATTTCATCTCTTTATAAGGTGATTTTACACGGAGCTGAAAACTCACCTGGCGCTCTAACAGACATCTCCCAAGGACTTGATGTTTATGAAAAAGAGCTTTCCAATCGGGCATCATCGTATTTCAGCGGAAGTAAACCAGGTTGGGTTGACTACATGATTTGGCCTTGGTGCGAACGAGCCGAAATGCTTAAATATCTTCTTCCCGGCAATAAGTACGAAATGGATCAGGAACGATTCAAAAATTTAGTAAGTCCAGCTTGAAGTATTTGTTTTGTAGAATTGATTCGTAAATTTAATTTCAGATTAAATGGCGAGAACTAATGATTAATGATGCAGCCGTAAAAGGATTCTACTTAGATGGAGAGACTCATGCTAAATTTATTAAAACCCGCCGCACTGATAATCCGGATTACGATATGCTCGTGTAAGCAATAAATATCTGCACTCTATTGTTAAATCTTTTCTTCCAGTAAAGCAATTTATTAACAATATAACAACTATCCTTCTGTTTTATTACCCATGTGTTTTCCTAAATATAGTTGATCTTAAACTTAATTAATATTTCAGAAGCACGGCCAAACGACAGAGAACTGTTTGAATAAATGTTTGAAAAAGTCTGGCGGTGATTCTATTTTCCAGATCAAGTTGTAAACTCTCTTGCTGTAATGGCTCCTTGTTTTAGTTTTTAACTGGTTTCAAGTTTCTTGTAAAACATTCTGACAAACTTTCATGATGATACAAAATTTCATGCACAAAATAAAATTTTATTTTTAAACATTTTATATTTGTTTATTATTTTCCAAATTATGTACAATGTTTTTAGATTCTTTCTAACAACATTTAAATTCTTTGATTTTGAGTATGAGGTATTCAACTTTAGTTAAATATTTTTCCTTTCTTCATAGAATCGGTCATTTCTTTTTTTGGGTTATGTTTTTTAATTGTGATCTGTGGTAGCCAATGTTACAGTTCTCTTATTAAATAAGATCCTGGTAGTCTTAGAAAGCAACAAATATCTACGTTAAGGGGCCCTTAAAAACTCGAATGACCAGAAACCTATGACACTTGCTGATCGTAAAACTTCGAATAAAAGACAAGATCACGGCCAAGACAATTCGCAGCCGACTGTGGACATAAAAAATCATTCCAAGAATTCTATTGCTAACCAAAGAAGGTGGAAATTATGGCATTTGGTCCAATAATTTTTTTTCGCCTAATTCGTGTGGTATCCATACAGGAAGTTTTAAGACAAAACCAAGCCTTTCGATGTTTTCCTATACAGGGTGTCCCCTAATTCGTCAACGATAATTTGGGAAATGATTCCTAGGTATATTCTAAAAACAATCGTTCTACAGTAAGGGTCTATCCCAATGTTGACAGCGTTTATCGAGGATCTAAGAAAAGGCTTACTTTGGTGTACCCTGACCTATGTTAATGGTACAAACTTCGTGTAGGACTTTGTTTTTAGAAGAAATACTAGCCTTTGTAACGGCGTTTAAATAAAGTTGATATCCAATTTCTAAGCCTGTTCCTGTATGAAAGTATTTGTATTTGTATTTATTGATTTATTTGAAATTGCTTATCCCAGTAAGATAAATCTTATAAGATAGTGAAAGCCTTAAAATTAAGTGTACAAATTGAACATAATAAAATAAAAATAAGAACAAGAAATGGTTGAACAACAAAAAATACATATTTGAATAACAAAGAAAAAAGAATTTAATTGAAACTAAAAACAAATAATAAATAAATAACTAACAATTTAAATTTATTGCTAATTGAATATGCTAATTATACTCACTGGCTAAGTACCTCAAAAGTAGATTCCTAAATCTTTTTGTGTTTCTGACTCCTCTTAGTTCACGGGGCAGGGAGTTCCATAGGCGAGTGGCATGAACGAAGAATTGCCGCTCCGATGTTAGGCAAGAATGTGGAGTTTGCATTAAGGTCAGAGTCCTTTGCGACCGGGGAAAAACTAATCTGCTATAGAGATACTCAGGTTGATGTGTCTGTATGATGTCATGCAGGCATGATAAGGATCGAAGCGCTAGCAGGTTATCGAACGAGCACGCTACAATAGACTTTGAGTAAACGGACACGTGATCATAATTTCGGAGGCCATATATATACCGAGCAATATTGTTGTATACAACATTAAGCTTCCTATTAGAAATTGAGTCAACTTTGCCAAAGACCTCACACCCATACAGTAAAATTGGCAGTATGACCGTTTTCGCCAGCATAGTTCTAATAGCTGTAGGTAAAAACATCTGCGTTGACCAAAGTATACGAAGGCCTCCATAAACCTTGCCAATAGTAGTGTTTATATGGTCAGTCCAAGTTAGGGAGTCATTAAAAATAAGTCCGAGATTTCTTACAGTATGAACAAAGGGGACGATTTCTTCACCAAATTTTATCGGTGGGATGGTAGGCAGGTTCTGTGTTTTCCTATGAATCGCGAGAGCTCTCGACTTTGCCGGATTCAAACACAGAAAATTACGTTGAGCCCAGTGAAAAATATTGTCCAATTCTTCATTTATCGAAGCAGCGACTTGATCTAAGGCATTGATATTTCCACTCAAAGCCAATTGGACATCATCGGCATACATGTGGATCAAACACCGTTTGACAATTTGTGGCAAGTCATTGATGTACATAGAAAAAAGAACAGGTCCAAGTATTGATCCTTGAGGAACTCCGCTCGATACCCTCAGAAAGCTCGAAGTTTTATTGTTGACCACAACACATTGCTTCCTATCTACTAGGTAGGAATAAATAAGCTTTGCCGATTCTTTGGAGAAATTGTACATGGTCTGAAGTTTTTGGCAAAGAAGAACATGGTTAACAGTGTCAAACGCTTTTGAAAAGTCTAAGAGAATTAGAAAAGTAACATATTTTTTGTCCAACGACTTCCTAATGTCATCGACTACTGACAATAATGCTGTTTTTTCCAAGACTTTACTTAAAAACGGGAGAATCGCCATGGGTCTATAGTCGTCATTTCCTTTTTTAGGGATTGGGATAACTTTTACCCTCTTCCATTCACGTGGATAATCGGAAGCTGTTATTATACTGTTGAAAATATGGGTAATGGAAGGAAGAATGTAAGGAAGGAGAAGTTTTACGAACCTGGGATCAACACCGTCGATTCCGGTTGCGTTTGACTTTATTGATAGAACCGCTTCGACAACCTCTTGATCACTAATACATATGAAACCGAACGAATCATTGGAGACGGAGTTGTCTGAAGGATCAAAAGTATTACACACGTTTTCATTTGTGAAAGAGGATGGTTTTGTGACGAATTTAGCGTTTAAGAGTTCACAGTCAATGTTATCTATGTTGTCTATTTTTGGAATCTCTTTTCCAACTCCAAGTTCCTTAACAGCTTTCCATTTATTTTTCGACGAACAACTATGGCTTAACCTATTTTCATAGTAAAGCGTCTTTGCGGACCTTATGTCTAGCACCACTCCCGATAAAGCGGTTCGACTCTATATCGTCTCCAAAGACTATAGGCTGTATTACGTTGCAGCATCAGCTTCTTAATTTCGCTGCAAAGCCAGGGTGGCGATGTTCTACGGATAACTTTTGTTTTTAGTGGGATATGTTTATTAAAAAGGTATTTGATCTGCTCTTGAAAAAACACAACTTTATCGCTAACAGACTGCATGCACCTCAGACTATTCCAATCAGTACACTGAATGTCATACAGCAACTCACTGTAGTTCGCGTTCTTAAAGTCACGAAACTGGAAGTTGGTCTCTTTTGGCCTGTTTTTAAAATCTAAGGTTAAATAAATGAGATCATGTCTCGAGAAACCAGAAGCTCGAAGCTGACTATAAAGTAGGATCTTACTAACATCACTAACAAAAAATTGATCAATTGATTAATCAGTAACAATAATAAAAAAAATATCATCAAGTTTGCACAAAAACCCATAGATTTTATGATACTTGGGAAAACATGCAGCAGGTAAAAAAAGGAATTCAAGATTTGTTACCAACGTTTCTAACAATAGTTGACAATACTTGTAAGAGTAGTTTTCCAAGAATTACTAATTTTCCAATATTTTTTTTTAAATTGCCTAGCTATTAAAGAGTTTTAGAGTTTCCTTAAAAGTTCTCAGAAAGATTTAGGTTTCGGGTATGAAGGCTTATTTGTAAAAGTTACCAAACAAGTTTTACGCTAAGGTTACAGTTGCTTAGAAACATTATTTACTTTTATGTGCGCGACAAAGATACCATGAACTTTATCCTAACCGACGACTTCCTAGTGAAGGAGTATTTGGAAATACGTATCGAAGGCTTCGAGAAACGGGATCTGTTTCAAATACACGACCGAATGCGAGGGCTCCACAAGTAAGAAGGATTTCGGCTGATGAAAGAATACAGGAAGCTATTACAACTGATCCATCAATCGGCATCAGACGCTTAGCTTTCCAATGATTTGGAAAAGAGACTTAAGTTTTCTAAACTGTTGCTGGAGCGGAGTTTGGATGACAACGAGTTTATTAGCAGAATTTTTTAGACGGACGAATCTCAATTTACAAGAGATGGGATCACAAATTTTCATATCTTCATAGTACCATTTCAACTTAAATTCAGCGTCAATATATGGGCAGGTGTACAATACTTGGAAACAAGTTAATCGGCCCCTTCAAACTACCACCTAGGCTGAATTCTACAAACTATCTGGAGTTTTTGTGAAATGATTTATCAGAACAATTGGAAGACATTCCACTGATTCAACTAGCTTCATCAGATTTTCAACAGGACGGTGCTCCGGCCCACTATGGTCGTGAGGTTAAGAATTGGATAGGTGAAGAGTACGGTAACCGTTGGTTAGGAAGAAATGGACCAGTTCACTGACCTCCAAGATCTCCTGGCCTTCCAGTATTGAATTTTTTGTATGGGGAAGAATGAAAGAACTTGCTTATTCAACCGAAAAGCAACTTTAATTGAATTGGAAGAGCGTATTCTCAAAGTGTTATCAGTAATCATTTGCACATCTAAAGACGGGCTATAGCATGCATACAAAACCAAGAAAGACACTTTAAGCACCTGTTGTAACTCTTTTAGTACACACATAAAATAAAAATTACTTAAGACCACACAAAATCATTTTTTATTCATAACCTTTGGAGCTTAAAGCAAAAAAAAACTTTTTTTATAAAATTTGCCTGCTGCAGGTTTTTTCAAGTATTATAAAATCTGTTGATTTTTCTGCAAACTTATTCATAATTTTTTTTTTTATTATCGATATATCATAAGAAAAAAATAGTAAAACGTTATGTTAGTTAGGCATTTTCTGGAAAAAAGTGACCTCAAAATCAAATATTAACATGGGTAATGAAAATGAAACAGGCTTAGAAATTGGATATCTAAAGACTCAAAGAAGATATCAACTTTATTTAAACGCCGTTGCAAAGGCTAGTGTTTCTTCTAAAAATAAAGTCCTACACGAAGTTTCTACCATTAGTACTAACACCAAAGTAAGACTTTTCTTAAATCTTCGATAAATGCTGTCAAGATTGGAGATAGTCCCTTACTGTAAAACGATTTTTTTCATAGAATATAGCCAGGAATCATTTCCCAAATTATCGCTGAAGAATTAGGGGACACCCTGTATAGAATCTGTGTGGATCATATTCCGTAGCACTTCATCATTTACATCGCATCACCTTTGCCGTGTTCGAGATGCTGCTGCGGACTCCATACATATTTTTTTTCTTAGTTTACTTAGCCAAACTGGGTTTATTAGCGACAGATTATTTACTAGTGGTCGACAACGCATACAACTCTATGTTATAAAAACCGACCGAACTTTTATTGTAGCTCGAAATCTATTATCATCTATGTGCATCGAAAATGATTTACTATAAAGGAATCGGTATTTTTTCTGTTTCAACTAAAACCCGGGCCGCGACTAACAGCTGACTCCATTTTGCAATGCTTAAGCTTAGATATTGCTGTTTTTATTTCATATTTGTCGGGTGGACGGAAATATTAGCTTTCAGCGCCCACGTTGGAAGGTTCGTTCTTCGTTTTCGTTTTTCCATATCCTTACCTCCGATTGTAGTACTACATTCCTCCGGTTTCTGCAAGTTGTCACTATTCATCGATCCTAGGGTTCAGAGCGAGTGGCAAACTTAATCGCTGCTTTTTTTTACCGTTGAACATTTCCTCCAATAGGCTTCTTCGCATTGTTTTCTGAATATGCTCATATTGGGTTGTACCACATGAAATGTTCGATTTTATAGTAAAAATTTAAAAGTCCATATTAATTTTCCGTAAATTCTAATTCAATGAAAATAGGATCAATTGGCATCTATGACATTCTTCCAACGTGATACAAGGTCAAATATTCCCTTTTCAGAAAAGTGCTGACTTTTTGTGGTAATGCAATCTTGAAAGGCTTTTATGAACTCTGCTCGGTTCCGGAAGACCTTCTGCCGGCAAAATGAATCCAAATTTCGCAAAAGATGGTAATTCGTTGCGGAAATATCAGGCGAGTACGGTGGATGGAACTTTACGTTACTTGTGAGGTATGGGGTCTACCATTGTCATGCAAAAGGATCGGACCGTGTCTATTGACCAACGCAGGTTGCTTTTCAGCCAATTTGGCATGCAATATGTCGATATGCTCACAATATTTGATAGCGTTTATCGTTTCTCCTGGTGGAAGAAATGAAAAGTGGATTGGTCCATTCGATGTCCACCAAATTGTCACCATTACCTTTTTTGGGTGAAGATTGGGCTTGAAGGTGTGTTTTGGTTTTTCATCTGCATCCAACCGTGGTGTAGTGGTACTTGCAATCGCTTCTCACTCGGTGGGTCCAGGTTCGAATCCTCCAAGTGTAATTGGAACTCAGACAGAAAAATTCTGTGTGTGAATGCATAACACTGACACGTAGATTTGGCTGTTGAGTTTCAAGCACAGAAAAAAATACTGTGTACTATACCTCGAATCACTCTGAGTGAAGAAAAAACTCTCCGTCCTATTCGGACTCCCACCCCCTGGAGAGCGAATATCGAAACCAAACCCACCTGAGTTTCAAACCACTACAAAACAATTTTCCTTTCTAATCCTCCTTCTACCTTTCCGCCCGCCCCCTGGCAACAGTAAAAGGGTATCTAACCCCTTAGGCGCGCGTAAATTATAAAAAAAAAAAACACTGCTCAGATCTTTTACGATTATCATACAGTATCCACTTCTCATCACAGGTGAGTATGCGGTGCAAAAACGGTTCAGTTTGGTTTCTTAATGTAAGCGATGCGCAGATTTCCAGGCGACGTAGTTTTTGGGATTCGTTCAGTTCATGGGGTACCCACTTATCGAGTTTCTTTACCTTTCCTATGAGAGAAATGTGTCGACTTATTGCCATTGGGGATACTCCCATGCTTTGTGCAATCTCCCGTTTTCGTTGGGTGCGCATCCACCTTTGCTCTTAAAACATCGTCGTCAACTAAATTTTCCGGCCTCCTACGTGATTCATTTCGAAATCTCCCGAACGGAACTTTCCAAACCAACGTCGTATAGTGCGTTCGTTTACCGCTACATCCTCAAATGCGTCACTAATGTTTTTCATTGCCAATGACGCATTATATCCCATTTTAAATTCGTAAAGAAAGAGGGTTCGAATTTGAACTGCCGACAGCATGCCAACACGTACTTTATTTTATAAAAAAAAGAAAATTTAACATTCTCGCATAGTTGTTCACTCGAGCACTTCTTATTTCCGACTGAGCGAAAATCATTTCATGTGGTACAACTCAATAGATTAACTTTTCTTTCGGTTGGATGGAATGCCTGACAGCAACTTTGCACGTGTCCGTGGCATCCATGTAGGGTATGCCTCCAGGTTGGACCTTTTGCTCATCTTCGTTTAGTCCTTTCTTGTAAGATCGACAGTAAATAGTCTAGGTCTGATTTACAAATCCATGAGCTAAACCTGAGCTGAAGTGTGTAGAATGATTGGAAAAAAAAACGCTTTATAACCATCTGTATCTCCTCTATACTAAATGCATGATGTTTATCAAGGCAAGACGTCATAACTAAAATCTTATTTTATCTTATTACAGTCTAAAAAATTAAGTTAAAAAACAACGACATTTTATTTTGCTTAATTTTGTAATTAAGAAAAATTGTAATTTGTTAAATGGAATTTGGAAAAAAGTATTGTATTGTAATTAGTATAAGTATGTAAATATGTACAAACATTAGCCTCGCATGTTGTAAATTTGAATTACATGGCTTTCCAACTTGTCTTTCATAAGCAGTTTTCTTGTGCTTTTCTCATGTGCGTTGACTAAGTTTCATAAAATTGATCACCTTTTCCTGGATGTGTCTGATTCATCACAATGGTTTTCGATTAAAATCTTTATGTCTGGACAAGTCGTTGGGCTTACGATGAATAACTTTGACTGCTCTAGGACAAAATATGTAAATCTTAAGAATACTAATGATTTATCACGGCTTTGCTGCAGAACTCACGCTTTATAAAGTCCACCTGTATTATGTCGTCTACTGTATGGTACTAGCTCTGGATCTGATTTGGTTTGGACTGTGTTGCGTTGATTGTTGAATATGGCTAACTCTGATTCTGTGTGTTGGGAATTCAAATGGCGCACCCATTCTGCTGGTGATGGAAATGACCTGAAAAGTAGACAAAACTTTTAATAATCGAGTAATAATAGCTAGACTAAACTTACATTGTACAAAGATCACAAACTAGGGTCACATGGGCAGCTGAACCTTCATGTGGCTAAAAACGATCAATTAACAATATGTTCAGGTTCTTCAATGCTTAACTTACTGAGGTTCGTCTTCGTTTTTTTGGCACATATGCTGTCTTGGAAGATTGCTGATTGAAAGCGCTAGTGGAAGTTTCTCCCTCTTTATCTTGTTCGGATTTTTCCATGTGACCTTCGATGTGTCTGACCCAAACTTTCGGATCGTCAAATGTCTTTCTGCAAATATCACATACCAAATGTGTGTAGGGTTCCCGTTCTATATTATCTGAAGGTGGCTCACTACATTCATCGTCCCCACTAGTTGGTGCTTCTATCTTTATTGGAGCCGGTACTGATTCACGAGGTACTTTTAATTTGAGTACAATTTTTGGAACGCCTACAGGTTCAGGAGGTTCCCCGCAATTTATTGGATCAACATGCCAACAATCAGATGGCTCTTCCTTAATTTGAAAACAACTCATTGGCTCATTCGGTGACTGGTGGGCTAAAGACTTTGCAGAACCTATAGAATCGATGGGTAAACTTATTCGTCGGTAGGTTACATCATGGGAAACACTTGAATTCTCCTCAATTGACTGTCTGTTGCGATGCAGATCCGATCTCATTAAGAGCTTCGGTGTGGGGCCCAATTCTGAGTGGCATTCTATATTAGTTGGATCGGTGCAACTGGTACAACCACTATCCCTGCATGATACACGCATATTCTGATGATTACTCTCTGTATATGGATATTTCGCTTCATCGGGATCAGGGTCGATGGCAACTTCTTTGTTTACAGTGATGCCGCCTCCTAATGAATTACAATTAGCGATTCTAAGTAGGCCCATTTGAGATGGTTTTGGTGACTTCACTATGACTGGGCTTTCTTCCGGTAGCACAGAGGCACCTAATCCTCGTATCTCACTGGCAAAACCTGTGCAATTATTGTTATCCATAGGATTTAGATAGGACTTGTGACTTTCACTGATCAGATCAGAATTTTTTGGTGAAGCACGACAAAGACCGCGGATTTTAAGCAGTTCACCTCCACGTAGCACTTCGCTTAGAATATCATTGGGAACTGTCGCTTCACCACTGTACATGTACTGAACTAAAATTTGTATAGTACGTTGAGTTAAGTCCGGTGGAAGAACAATATGGAATACTCCAGAAGACGTTGTTGTTGGTAGGGTTGAATCAAAAATTGATGCAAAAAACTGTTAAATTGAGTTTGGATTGTGCTGCTTTTGTTTTATTTTATGGTCTAAGTAGACTTACCTGACTTGAAGAACTTAAAATGAATTTGTGCGCCGAAATACCAAATTTAGGAAAGCCATTTTCAGGGCTACTGCTATACAACATAACATCGGCAAATTTATCATTTCTAGGGGTAGACTTGGGAGATTGATTTTGGAGAGGAAATATTTCATGGACTTACCTGTATAATGTGGCTATGGACGTATTTAAATGTGATAGATGGGAGTCCCATTTTAAGTGATAATTTTCGACCGTCATGGTTGACATATTGTATAGTTAGAAATTAATTACAGCCTGTAAATTGTAAAAATCTTGTTAAACAAAACATTTATTTGTATAAAATATGAGATCAGTCAATTTTGGCAGCAACATATGATTTTTTTGTTATCATTGCGTTAGAGAGAATCGGCGCGGATTATTTTTTAATTACGAAGATGAGAAGAATCGACGTTAAGAGTTAATTTTTAATCAGACCTCTAGAAGGCTCACATCAGATAGAGAACGCACGCTGCTTACATTATAACAAATAACCGGAAAATTTCACACATTGTTTACAATTGTTGTTTAAAGGTACATATTCTAGTGCAAATAGGGATGAGTTTTACGTCTTACCAACGTAGTCTTGCTATACCCCAAAACTCATGGAGTTATTTTGTAAAAAGAGAAAAAGGGAAAGCCCGATACCACGTCTAAAGTCAATGCCGTTTAAGAACATTTCCTTCGAAAAAATCGTTCGCTTTATTAGACTGCCTTTTCTCGGAGTTATTTTCCGCAGCTCAAGATCAGCGTGAGACGTCGATGAAAAGGGAGCCATAGAGTGACTCACCTGCAAAGAGGGTGCCAAGGAGTTGAGAGATTTAATTGACTTCTGCAGCTAAACACTAGAGATTCTTATGAACACTAATTTTTCTTACTGCATTCCCATGTCCGAAGATAGCCCATCCATTTCGGAGAACACGGCTATCGCAGGCAGTGAGAGCGCTGCTGAGTATCGAAGGCAAGAGTCAATACTACAAAATTCATGTGGTCTTCACTCTGTCAAAGTTATATTAAGCTTAGTCAAAAGATGCATGAAGGAAGATGCCCAAACAATATCAACGACCCTTTAAACGACACACAGCAAGAATGGACCACAATTTGGTCAGACGTCGCAGCTGAAATACGCGGGGCATTTCTGGTATCATCATGAGGTCTGTTTGTCATCTGATGTGTGCCTCCTCTTAGATGAGAATGAGAAGTATGGGCATTTGAGATAAAGTGCTTACGCAATGACTTTTAGGCACAAGGCACCCGTCGACGTATGCTACCAGTATACATTGAGGGTGTTAGCAAATTGTGGATGTTGCAGTAAATTTGTATCTAGACATACAACCAACCCTCGATGTCTTAAGACTCAAACAGGCCAGTAGTGCTAAACAATAAAATGTTGTCCCTCAAGGGCTCATCCTAAATGGTAGAACAAAAAAATCAATTTAATGGGGTACACAGTAAGACAAAATGGATGGATTAAATCCATTAGAGCTTAAAAATTCCAAGTATGTATAATCAGTTTCTTTTTCTTCCATCATCCTGATCAACATCTCCGTTTGGGCTTTATTTATCCAATTCGGATGCTACCTATATTTAAGACAATTAATTGAAATTATTTTATTAATTTTTAGCGAATAAAAAATGACAGTTCTTTTGAATGAATAGAATCTCAAAATACGAATGATGAATGAACTTTCGTTTGATCAATGAACTTTCTATTCCTTCGAATGTCAAAATACCAATCGTTCGACTTTGCTTCACTTTCGAATGAAAACGAATCTCAAAATCGAATAAGTGTGAATGACTAGGAAATAGAGAACTCGTTAACGGCATTCCTTAAGCAAGTTGTATGGCTTAGGAACGAATCACGATATTCCAGAGTACGTCAATCAATTAGACTTGAGGGTATACTGATAAGCATTCATAGAGCGACGATTGTTACGGTTAAAGGTTTGAAGCGGCAGAATGCTACTGGCGATTTCTATAGAGCATACATACAGAGTGAGACACGAGACATTACGTCGGTGTTCCAGGGTGCCCATTGCTTGAGTGATATTAGTATAACTTATGAGTTTTATGGCACGGTTTTGAATCCTATCTAGCAGGTGCAGAGATGTTTTGGGCGCACCCGACCAGATGTAGGCATTGTACTCCAATTTCGGGCGGATAATTGACTTATATATTGAGGCTTGATCAGAGGGGGTGAAGTATTTCTTACATCGCTTGAGGAAACCTAGACGACATTGAATATGTGGTCATTCCAACGTAAGTTGTCATTGACATATACTGAGAATGGAAAGTTTTCCGGTTTCAATAATGCAAGTGCCATTCAAAACAATGGCTGGGTGTTTTTAATTTCTGGTTAACGACAGCAGATAACATTCTATTTTGTGGTTCCCCAAGTAGTTATGCTGTCAGAATTTAATGAGCTTAACATACGCTGGCGTTCCCGTTCTACAGCCGAAGATCAGGGACGTGAGTCAGGGAACGAATATGAAAAGCAGTGTTGTAATAATATTACGACACATCTAAGTGTTAAATTATAATGCAAAGCAATCAAAAGTTAACCCCCTCTGGTGAGTTTTTTATGATTCTGAAATTCTCAGTAAACTTTTTTCCTCAATAAAAGATATTCCATACACAAGGTAAAACGTGTCATTTTATTTAAACAAATTTTAATAGGTTATGGGCCCAGGCACCCATCTAAATTGAAAATTAGAAGAATTCATTTGTTTAAAGTCGATTCATTAAAATGGAAACTAAAGTGGATGTTGCTGTCCACAATCGATTAAATGGAAGAAATTGGCCCACGTGGAAATTCCAAATGACAATTGTATTCAGGTCCAAGAAACTCCTAGAAGTTGTAAATGGAACTCTTTCGAAGCCGATCGACCCTGAAAAGCTGAAGGAATGGGAAAGTAAAGACGCATCCGCACAAGAACTACTGGTTACCAGGATAGAAGAAGGAATCCTAACACACTTGTTAGCATGTCAGAGCAGTGCAGAGATGTGGGAAAAGTTAAACACCATTTATGAGCCAAAATCGAAAGTAAGTATTCATTTACTGCAACAGAAGTTCTTTAATCTTAAATTCGAAGAGCCAATGTCAGCCTACATTTCGCAAATTGAAGATATAGTGAACCAACTCAAAAGCATGGGTGAAAACCTCTCTGAAACTATGGTCGTGACGAAATTGCTAATGTCGCTACCAGAAAAGTATAAACATTTCGTGTCTGCTTGGGAATCTGTCCCAACAAAGGACCAAAAGTTGAACGAACTCATTTCTAGATTGCTCGTGGAAGAAGAGAGAAGCAGTAGTCAAACTGAAACGACATCAAACGACATAGCTTTTGTGAGTCAATATAAAAACAGATACCAGGGAAGATTCAACAGGCCAAAACAAATCAACAAACAAGAACCAAAAAGATTGTGTCACTTCTGTAAGAAGCCAGGACATTTCATCAAGAACTGCAGATACAGAATACAGAAAGAAAAAGAACAAAATCCGACTGCTTTTATTGGTTCCGCGTTGTTCAGTGGTTTTGATTTGCAACAAGAAACTTGGTATTTGGACAGCGGTGCGAGTCACCACATGACATGCAACAAAGATTGGATAAATAACTATGAATTGGTTGACATGATGATAACCATAGGCGATGGTAGAGAAATTAAGGCCATGGGTAGAGGAAGTGTTTCAGTTTCGGCATACAACGGGAGCAGTTGGGAGAGAAGAGACATGTTGGAGGTATTACATGTTCCAGAGCTAAAGACCAATCTATTTTCTCTGGGCAAGGTGTTAACAAAAGGTTACAAAATGGAAGGACTTTCAGATGTTTGTAAAATCGTAGATTCTAAAGGCAATATTCAAGCAATGGCATTACGAAGAGAAAGTATATACATCATGGAACTCAAAGTATTACCACCAATCGCAATGCTATCACAGTCACTGACATCATGGCATGAAAGTCTCGCACACCAAAACATTGTGCAGTGTAAGAATGTTTTAGAAAAGCATAATATCCAAGTAAATAAAACCGATTTCGATTGTTGCGACGCTTGTCAAAAGGGCAAGATGCATCGTTTGCCGTTCAAGAGCAGTACCCATTCAACAACAGGCGTTTGTGAAATAGTCCATGTCGACCTCAATGGACCGATGGAAGTCACAAGCATCGGTGGTAGCAAATACTTTTTAATTTTTAAAGACGATTATTCTCATTTCAGATTTGTTTACTTTTTGAAGAACAAAACAGAAGTCGCAGAAAAATTAAAAGAGTTTATCGAAGTAGCAGAGAATGACACCGGCATGAAAATTAAAGTGTTGAGGTCCGACAACGGGACGGAAATTTCAAATGCTAAGGTAAGAGAAATCTTGAATTTAAAAGGCATTAGACACCAGCTCACAGTACCGTATGCTCCACAACAAAACGGGAAAATTGAGCGAGAAATGAGAACGATCGTAGAATCTGCTCGTGCCATCTTGTTAGGAGCTAGTCTCGACAAAAAGTTTTGGGCTGAATGTGTTAACACAGCAACTTATATAATTAATCGCACTGGCACTAGTTCAATCAAAAATAAATCCCCTTACGAATTGTGGTTTCAGAAAATGCCACAAATAAATTACTTTAAAGTCATAGGTTCTGTTGCTTATGTACATATTCCTGATGCGAAGAGGAAGAAATGGGATGCTAAAGCAAAGGAAGGGATTTTAGTTGGTTACACAAAAAACACAAAAGGTTATAGGATATATCTGAAAGAAGAACAAGAAGTAGTGACAGCAATAAATGTAGTATTTGGTTCAAGAAAAATAGACTTAAAAGAGAACAGGAACAAAATAAATAGTAAGGAAAGTTGCAAAGCAACGACAGTAACAGAATATGTATATAATACAGACACAGATATACAGAAAGAACAAATTCAAGAAATAGTTGAAGAAAATGAAGGTCTAGAAACAGATGATGAAATAAACAGGGTTGAGTACAGAGTAGATATTTTTGATGATGACATAGATGGAGGCTTGGGTGCAAACAGCATGGAAATGGAAAGCGAAGTTGGGGTGGAGGACAGAGAAACAGAAAGTTTGACACGAAGTGGACGATCAGTTAAATTACCAACAAAATATAATAATTATGAGATGGGGCGTTTGTTAATGGCAAAAGAATTAAATCAACCAAGTTATGAGGAAGCAGTAACAGGAGCAGACGGACACTCATGGACAGAAGCCATCAAAAACGAGTTAGATTCATTAAAGGAAAATGAGACATGGACAGAAACAGAATTGCCTAATGGAAAGCAAGCTATAGAAACCAAGTGGGTATTTAAAATTAAATCGGGAATGAAAGGCGAAAAAGAATTTAAGGCGCGATTAGTAGCAAAGGGTTTTCAGCAAAGGGAAGAATTTGATCATTCTGAAATTTATGCTCCAGTCGCCAAGTTACCTACACTAAGAATTCTATTAGCCATAGCTTTAAAATATGAAATACCAATATATCAAATGGATGTAAAATGCGCCTTTTTAAATGGTTCCATTGATGAAGAAGTGTACTTAGTTAAACCAGATGGTATGAAAAACGACTCGAAAGTATTAAAGTTAAACAAATCGTTGTATGGTTTGAAGAAATCACCCAAGTACTGGAACCAAAAATTCAATAGCTTCATGACGAATCTAGGATTTGATCGATGTAAATCCGATTACTGCCTATATTTTAAATCAGCAAGAAAAATGTTCGTGTTATTATACGTTGACGACTTGATAATAATAGGAGAGCATGAAAGTGATGTCAAAAAGATAAAAGAAGAACTAAACCAAACTTTTAAAATGAAAGATCTAGGAAAAGTTTCAAACTATCTAGGCATGAATATAGTACAAGACAAAAATAAAATAACTATTGATCAAAAGGATTACCTAAAGAACCTGCTTGTTAAATTCAATATGGAAAATTGCAAAGCAGTTACGACACCAATCGAGCCTAATACAACTATTACTAAAGAACCGTCTAATGATTCAGAACTAACATCCAGATGCAGACAGTTAATAGGATATTTAATGTATTGTATGCTAACATGTAGACCTGATTTAGCTTTTTCAATTAGCTACCTCAGCAGATATCAATCATCCGGCAACGAGCAGCTTTGGCAAGCACTTAAGAGAGTCCTTCGCTATATTCAAGGTTCCTTGGACTTAAAATTGGTTTTTGAAAAGCGAACTTCTGAAACATTGGTTGGCTATGCAGATTCGGATTGGGCAGGTGACAAAGAAGATCGCAAATCAACATCGGGCTACGTGATGATGGTATATGGTTGCACAGTTTCCTGGTCATCGTCGAAGCAGCAGTGCGTGGCACTATCATCTACAGAGGCCGAGTTTGTGGCACTGGCATTGGGCATATCAGAGGTTTGCTGGATTAGAAATTTATTAATTGAAATTGGACTTAATGATAAAAATGAACCAGTTGTAATTTTTGATGATAACCAATCTGCTATATTTGTTTCGAAAAACCCAGAAAATCATAAACGCCTTAAGCACATTGATATTAAATACCATTTTGTTAGAGATAAAATTTTGAAAAATATTATTGATGTAAAATATATTGAAACTAATAACCAAGTTGCTGACGGACTCACTAAACCGTTAAATAAGAATAATTTAAACAAGTTTTGTAAAATGTTAAATCTAAAATAACTTTTAATTGTATAAACTTTTAATTGAGGAGGGGTGTTGTAATAATATTACGACACATCTAAGTGTTAAATTATAATGCAAAGCAATCAAAAGTTAACCCCCTCTGGTGAGTTTTTTATGATTCTGAAATTCTCAGTAAACTTTTTTCCTCAATAAAAGATATTCCATACACAAGGTAAAACGTGTCATTTTATTTAAACAAATTTTAATAAGCAGACTCCATTCAAAGAATTGTATCCCTTTGTATCCCTCATACTGAAATCGTTATCACGGGCAATTTCAATATATATACACAATTCTGGGTGGCTTCGACATTCTGTCGTTGAGATCTTCGCTGCGGAAAACTGGGATGATTCCTACGGTTTTTTTTAGTCTTCTGTCTAACTGTGTAGTCAGTGTACGAGAAATTAGCTGATATAATACAGCGGTCCGACGAGCCTAGAGGAGATAGCACATTGACCTTGTATTTATCAGGGTGAAAAGTTAAAAGCAAGTCCAGGATGTTGACAGTATGACTATTGACGGCTGGTATTCGTGGGGGCTCTATGCAAGCTAATCGCCCGTAATAACGATTTCAGTATGAGGATATATAAGAATTCTTTGAATGGAGTCAGACTGCGCATCAAACTCGTTAACGGTCAAATTGCTGTCCAGTTTGGGGCTTCTGTAAGTAACGCAATTGTAGATATTATCTACTATCTACTAGATAATTTGCTTATGGAGATGGAATTTTAACCACATGAAATTGAATTCCGGATTGGAACAGGGACTATATTGTGGTGTAGTTTGGTAAGCTAAATACATCACTACGCACTTAAATGGCGAGACCACGGTAAGAGAAGAATAGTGTCATTAGTTCGTAACCAGGTAGCTTCAGATCAGAGTGATCTGAAAGGTATGAGCCGGGATCTACTTGTGTTTCACTAAGTGCCAAAACAGCTGGTCTGTATTTACAGACGTGGAGGTACGCAGAAAAGTGATTACTTTTTAGCCCGCGAATATTGGCTATATCCACTCTAAATTGTCATTATAAAAGAAAAACAAACACCGACGATACTAAACACAGCTGTGAAGTAAAAATTCAGAGTTAGTTTACCGAATCAAATTGTTGTAGGTGTTACGCCCTTACAACAATAGGAAACAGCACACCAACATAATTCATACCCACAACACCCGCTATCCATTGGTTGTTATATACACTCAATCCCTGCCCGCCCTGTATGGCAATGTAATACAGCAGAGGCATGAAGGTTGGGATGCCCGCACTCTAGATGTTGTTTGCACATTTGAAATGCCTTTCTCATTCTGAGCTGGTATCGATATATAAGGCATTCATCCGCCCAAAATTGGAGTATAATGCACACATCTGGTCAGGTGCGCCTAAAACATCTCTGCACATGGTAGATAAGATTCGAAACCGTGCGATAAAACTCATAGGTGATGCTTACATCACCCAGTCAATGGACACCTTCTAACACCGACGAAATGTCTCGTGTCTCTGAAATCGCCAGTAACATTCCGCCCTTCAAACCTTTAACCGTAACACCCGTCTCGCTATGAATGCTCATCAGTATACCCTCAAGCCCACTTTCGGACGTATTCTGAAATATCGCGACTCATTCCTAAACCGAACAACTCGCTTGTGGAATGCCCTGCCGAGCTCTCTATTTCCTAGTCATTATAACATTCAAATATTTCCCTAATTTTTCTTCACCCAGGCTGTGTGCAAACATTTTAAGGGTACCTCAAACTCTTGAACGCACGCTACTTTATAAAAAAAAACAAAAACTCGCGTGGTTTTATTATAATTTTTTTTTCTCATGCGAGGAGCGACTTTTACAAGTGCACTTGAGCGTGTGCACTCATCGGTGGTCAGCTCGGTACTCATAAATACGAGTGCATACGTACATTGAGACCCTGAAGGTGTCCACAAGCAGTGTATTTCAATCGGAGGTTCTAGCTGTTCTAAAGATGGCAGAAGTAATTTGAATGAGATGGATATCCAGTTGGGGTATTGTCATCTACATCGATAATCAGGTTCCATTACGGCATTAGAATCCACTTACATTAATTCTGATACAGTCAGGAGCTGTCACGCAATGATCAAGTCATTTTCAAGTAAAAGTAAGTGAGATTATGCTGGATATTATGAATCAATAGTTTTGTGGATAAGATCAATATGTGCAGGTGGGTGTAACACCACTGCTATGGTGCATGCTACTCGACTGTTTAATGCTCTCAATAGTTGTAAATTCTACGTCCAGGCATATGCAGATTATATATGTAGCTGTACTGTCTGTATCGCTAGCAACTGTCTACTTTAATGTGTAAGTAGCAATAGACGTGATCAACGATTATTGTTCTGGTCATATGAACATGCAGTCTGATGTAATGACACTACAACTTCTGTTGTTGGCTTTCCCTGTGACCAGGAATGGTATCGGTCAGACTTGAAATTAGGAAAAGAATGTAATTGTCTATTCAAGGATGCTTCCAAAACACATTAAGGATGAGGATGAGAACCTTCTTAACATTTTCGAACTAAATGCAAGACTTCAAGACTTCTCTGAACGTTCATTGTATTGTTCGTGTTCCAGGTTACAATAAGATCTCGGCAAATCAGTTCTGAGGACAATTTATCAGGACCAAAAATTGGGTTAAGACTGCCTGTAACCTCATTTAGACCTTCCCTTGGCTGCAGATGGCATGACCCTCGATGCTGGCTGACCAAACGAATGCTTTCCGACATCTCTAAAATGTTATCGATTTCCCTGTTGTGCCTTAATAGGAAAGATCTGTAGACTGCTTACAATGCTTTAACTGAGCACTACGCTTTTACTAGAGAGTGAAGAAAACATCGCGAAACACTTTCTCTTTGAGTGCCGCCCCCCTTCAATTGCATCAACCTATAGGTTCTTCGCGCTTATATGGTGGGTGGTGCTACTTTAAGCACTTTATCATTGAAGCATTAACTCATTTTTCCACGAAAGAGAGAAATTTCTATAAAAGGAAGTGAGTACTCTGTTACGACAGTAAAAAAAAAAAAAACAAGTACTTGGTAACAGAGCACTGGTAGAATGGAGCAAGAGAGCGTGAACAATTAATCCCGCCTAAGTGTGATTAAGGGTAAGATCCAAGCAAATTCTCTAACTTAGCAGAGAGCAATTCTAAACTTTGGTGGGGATCGTATCAGGACATTGCCTCCTAAAGAAGAAGGTGTATACCGATAAAATAAGACATTTTGAGGTTATACGTTATCTGACTAAGCTGAACGTTAGCATCGCAATACATAGTCTTGTGACAAAGCAAACAAACCGACATCATTGTTAAGTTTGACTTATCGATGGCTGACGAAGAAATGAGAATAGGTAGTAGTATAATCGATTATCAATTATATTCAAGCTAAAATGTACAAGGCATTTTAGATAGAATTCTGGTTGCAGAGTTGTCCTAGCTTCGATGCTAAGAAAGATACTCGTACATACGAGTATGTCTACGATGTTCATATAGCAAAACTTAAAATAAAAATATAGTCTTGCTACCATGTTAGCAACATTTCTTCTTTCTTTTCTGTGACTGTATTAACCGCCACTTTTCAGAATGGATTCTGAAGGCAATGTACTCGTATAGAGCCTGAAAATGAACAAAGCTACTCTAAGGGATTATTGTTCAATTATTCTAAATACAGTGCATGCATATAAATTAAGGATTTTTCAATTGCAACAATACTTCAATTAAAGTATCATCAATATATGTATGTACATATGTACAGTATGTAATTACATATATACGTATTGGTATTTTTTTTGTTTTTCAAACTGAAGTACACACTTAACTACAATTAAACGTGGATAAAATATGTCTACTTGTTCAGACACAACTTCCACCTCTTTCCATTTAAATTCATTACTCATAGCCACTGATGGCGTGGCTCACCTCAAACCATCGAAATCGATGGAAATAAATTGAAATCTATATATACTGTACGAGTAACAAAATATAATCAAGGACCAAATTCTAATCGATAAATCGATACAAATTTGTCTGCTGAGAAACAATGAGTAACATCTCGGTGGGAGTTAACTTTACAAGTTTGTGGTTGCGGTTTTTGGGGAGAATACAAATACATAAAATACATACGTACCTATATCCTTTCTTCACTTAACAATTTACAACGCAACAAAAATTATTAACTCATTTGGCATTGAGGTGCATAGTTCAAAAGTTACAAGACAAAATTTTGTTAAAATAAATGAAAAATTTGCGCGCGAAATTAACATTTCAACTGGTCATGTTACTTACATCGAGTGTTAGGCTATAACATACTTTCAGATAAAGCCATGAAGATAAGCACCACACCTCCAGGGATTTTACTACCATAAAGGCTAGACAGCAGACCAATACAACATGTAGAACCTAATTATGATGCACCATCTGGTGTTCAATATTTTCTTCTTTTTCCACCACCACCCCCAACAAACAATTGTTATTTACCTTTCCATCAATAAATCAGTTTGAAGTTGTTTTTTTTTTTCTGTTTGTTATTTGTTGTAATTTTCTCTGCGCATATGTTGCAAAAATCCTGTTTATATTGCTGCTAAACAGTTCCTTGTCATTCTTAAATCTAATTCAACTCACGGTCGATGATATAATCAATAAAACTGATGGCATGAACAATTCATATAATCCATTTGCACATTTACACTGAACAGCTACAGCAAAATGAACATGAACTACGGCGAAAAAATAAAAAACAAAAACAAAAAAAAAAGGATTCAATATAGTCTCAGTCTTTTTAAGAAACAATAGATGGAAGTACGAGTATTGGTTATCCCGCCTTTTCCGCACAACAACAGTACACACCCTCTGTTTCAATTACTTAGACGTTTTGTCCAATTGTTTTTATTTTATTTTTTATTACCACCCAACCACCGATAAAGAGGGAAGCAGAAATTTCCTTTATCAATCCTTTCCGTATTGACGTGATACTCGGGATTGATACAACGAATAATAATATGTAGTATCCACCCGAACAACCTCAAGAGTAATACATCCGAACGACTGCGAGGCCAACCGTGCAATGAGTTGCATCGATGTCGAATGGCCCGTAGAAGACGTCTTGGTGCGAATTGTAATCGAACTGGATGGGGTGGTTTGAGGTGATTGCGATGATTAAGGTGAGGGAGGATATTCGGTAGGATATTGAGCGGAATATTTTAAGGGTGATAGCTTCGGTTGGATTGGAATTGGAAAATCACCCAGCATCAGTTTGCTTTGTTCAGATTGTAGTCTATGAAAGTCTTTCTCTTATCGATCTACGAGTATGAGCGCGCGAGGGAGGTTATCGATTTTTTTTCAACAAAATTAATATATATATATATATGTATGTACGTGTGCATGTGTACAAGTATATATGTATATATTTTACACCATAAGGAAAATGTTCACATGAATTCCTGGATTGGAGGTAAGAAAGAGGATATGCGAGTACGTATCCAAGTGGAGAGTTTTGTATTTATCGATTTGTTAACAACGATTTAGGTGGTGGAATTGATTAATAATTCTGTTAGTATGTATTTATTACTTCGTTACATCGAATGTTAATTCAAATTTTTTAAGCAATAGAAAGAAAATTTATCATAAAAAGAGTAAAAGCTAGAAAAGTTAATCTTAACAAAGTTATGCTTTTTAAAAATGATTATATATATACCATAATATATTTACTTAGATGGCGATATACGATAGTTCGGGCTTGACTTGGGCCGCATTCAATAAACCTCTCCGATTAGCAAGACTTTGATTGGGCACTACAAGGTGGTTGAGGTGCTCTACCACGTATGCATGCCATGCCAAATCAAGGTCTTCCTCTGCTGTATTATTCCTACGTGTTGAAATCGAAGGCTCTGTTGAGCGCGGAGGCATCTTTAAAGGCCAGAGAGTTGGTATTCACTTTCTCAATATATCCTCGCTATCGCAATTCGATGATGCTGTACAAGCTCGTAGAGTTCGCTGTTATATCTCTTCCTGCAATGTAAACGAGACCGAAAGTCACTCGAAAAATGCAAGTAGTTGCACAGGCTTTTGGAAAATGATGCCTCTAGTGTTTGGAAGATTGGAAGTTTTGTAAATTGTTCTCAAGTGTGATGTTAAAGTAGTTACATGATAGCGCATTATCTTGTCTAAACACTTTTTAGATATCAAAAGACTCTGTGAGATTGCTTCTAAATTTTACAGAGCACCGATCATTCCCCATCGTCGTTGTGTAAAATCTGACGAGTTTGGAAGGAATCTCAAAATTGGACATGACTGGGTATGGCTTGTCATATGCGGAACTGAAATCGATAAAGAGGTGGTGAGTGTCTATCTGGACTTCTCGGGTTTTCGGTTTTCTCCATGATCTGCAGTAGTGTAAATATTTGGTTAAGCACTTTTTGGGGTTAAAACCGCACTAATAGGAATCAATCAGACCGTTGATAAATGGGTTGCGGTGTTACATGTTACAGAGACTGAAGCTTCTATGTAGGAGTATAGCTGACGCAAGTTAGGGAATCTTCTTTCTTATGCATCGATCAAACAATGCTGATATATGAATGCTCTTTACCAAGTCATCTTGGCTTTCATCACCCAGATTGGGTCGTTCTGTCTGACAGCAAAATCTGGGTCGTTAACAGCCTATACAAGTGGTTTACCCATATCTATAGAACCGAGCCTTTGCTCATCTCAACATATTTGTTCTTACCTTATTGGCTTGGCACTATTTTTCACTTTGTGGAACAGAAAGCTATTTTTGTAATATTGCAACATCTCTCCGTTACTCCAATTGCGTGCTTTATATGTTGTTTCTTTTTCCTCAGGCGTTCTTTCCTCCTTTTCTGCTTGAAAAACTATGATCCTTCTTCCACTAGAAATCGTTGCTTCGTATGAGCTTGTATGCGCTGTTCAGCACACCAAAAGTTTCGTGGGAGCGGTTGGGTGAAATCCAGCAGATCGTTTGTGACGGTTCTCGACCTCGATACCACTGATTTTGCACTTGACCATTGTAACCGTACAGCGTTAAAACTGATTGCAGTATTTGTCCGTTGTTGTAACGTCTGATATATGGGACATGTACCTCAGCTGCAAAAAGGTAATGATCCAAGTTTATATTAGTCGTTCGGAATCTTCGGATATCTTTTGTATTAAAAAGGTACCTTACGTCGACCACAACATGATCAATTTGGTTGAATGTATTACGACCAGTTGGCTGCCACATCACTTGTAAATATTGAGCTTATGAGGCTGTTTGCTAGCTAAAATGATACGAGTATCCGCCCACAGTTAAGTCAACTAGGTCAAGTCCGTTTGCTGATGTGAAGACGTCTACACGCTTTAAGACTGTAAGGACAAACATAGACATAGAAAAACCTGCAAGTGATTTTGTCGAGAATCTCGTAGAAACGTTCTGTGGTAGCATCGTCTTTTTCCTCTGTTAATTCTTGTTGTTGCCAAATTTAATTGCTATACGGATTATTGCTAAATTTTTCAAGCGTTGAAAGCTTAGTACTTTTATTCTCCTTTTGTCCGGGCAATACCCCACACTTCTTAGATGGCGGTGACATTTGCTTTACATAAATCTACGGTCTTGGCTAATTGTTTAAGGTCCGAACATTTTATGTGCAACTCCGAGCGTTGCTGTAATTTTTTTATTTTTTATGGTTTCGTACCATGGATGTTCAAAGTTGTGTAGTTGATCTCAATATATGTAATCACCAAACTGAAGGGGCAGATCCTTTGATAAAAGAATTAGGATATTCCGGAGATTATATTCCTTTTTGTGGATATGAGCTGTCATTGATCCAAGGCTTTATCCGTCTCCATTACTCCGAAAAATTCTTATTGATCTCACTTTGAAATATTTTGATATAGCCCATTAAAGGAATCTTCCAAGCCGACTATTGACATCACTGTTGATTCAATAGTGTTAATTCATCTGCCGTTCAACTCCTTCTGTCCCCTTTTGTTTGTTCAATCAATCCTGACAGGACATTATGGTTTTACTATTTTATGCTTGCTCAACTATTCGACTGTGTTACCTTATTGAAATCCTTTTTTGACCTTAAATGCAACGGTGGTGTCATTACTGATTTTTATCTAGCAGCGAACGTTCTCCACTGCCATCCTACACAGACAGCTCATCTCTGTAAATGCTTTCATACTCGCATACGACTTTAAAATCAATAAACAGGTGGTGGGTATCAATTTAAAGTTTCTGAGTTTTTTCTAAAATCTACCGGGCTTCCCAACACTGATAAGGTCCTATCAGATTGTTGATACAGGGTTTCAAGCGTTCACAGAGTACGGTAGATAAAATCTTGTACGCAATGTTAAGGAAATTGATTCCTTTTTATTTGACGTAATAAATGTAGTTTAGAAGGACTACCTTCTTGATGGTTGGGTAAACGATGCTGGAATACCGTTCAGCGAGCAAACTTTCATCTGAATATATTTTGCAGATGTGTTGGAGTATAGTCCTTACCAATCCCATCTCCGCAGCTTGCGAAGTAGTCCGTCTTTAGTTTAGATATCACAATCCAGACCTCTTCTTAGTCGGTTAGGGGAAGTTGTTATCAGTCATCATCCACATTGAATATCTCACTCTGCCTTACAGATCAGGAGTATCAGATCTTGCTGACAATATCTCCACTGGTCTCTTGCGCTTGATGCTGCCAGCTCGAAAGGTCTTCAGAGACTCGATCAAAAAAAGTTCTAGCAATGTCTTTGATTGATACTCAGCATCTATGTCTTCCAACTGTGTTTTCAAAGATAATTCACATTCCTAACTTATTGTTGAGGTCACCACAGACGTTTTCATGTCTGGTTGAGGAGCTCGCAGAAGCAATTTATGTGCAAAGTCAAGCTATTCCTCATGGAGGTGTGACCGCATAGCAGGCTTACAATATGAGTTGACCCTCCACTATTATGCTGTAAGTGGTACTTGTAATAGCGACACCTCTAGTGTTTTTGACTGAAGCCGGAGAACGGATTCTAGAGGCCTCAGATCACCACGGTTTAAATGACTACTCATTAAGGGGCATGTGTTTTAAGTGAAAACTTGCGGTGTAGGCTTAAGTTCACTGAAAGTCCATACTTTCATATAAGCCCACACTTTCACGCCATTGTTCTCCGCCAATTAATTTGATACCAACGCGGAACTGTCCTGAGGGTACAGCTCCATCCTTCGCATGAGTCGAGGCGTACCTATTAATCTCTTGCTGTTCTTAGGGTCTTATCATTTAGTGGTTTTTGCAACTCTACATCTGGTCGAAACCAGCAGGGCGACCCTTCCAGCATTTTAGGTTTTAAACCACAGCCACCGTGCGCTCCTATTAGGGGGACTCCTACGGTACCGTATTTTAAGTTCTGGTATGGACTACCGGTGATCCTGCCATTCAACAGGACCTATGACCAGTAGCTTGTAACTGAACAAATCGTAGCAACCTCTAGCGGCGGTAAGTTCTTAAAACCGTTACGATAAGACTAATATTTGCTCTACCGTCAATTTAGATAATTTCATTAACGGAAGAAGCCTTCATGATTGGGTCCCTCATTAAGGGGCATAGTCTCTAGTTTTTAACGTAAACACCTGCCGGGTAGACTTAAGTTTACGGGATGCCCATACGTCCATAGGAGCAAGGATACGCCTGTCATCGTTCTCCTTCAATCCTTTCATACCAATTGGGAACTGTATTGGAGGCAATAGCTCCAGCCTTGGTATGAGTCGAAGACGACCTAAGGCCTCTTACTGTTCTTAAGGTCATAGCACCTAGTACTTTCTGCAACTCTACATTGGGTCAAACCAACAGGAAGACACTTCCCGCGACTTTGGGTTTAAACCACAGCCACTATGGCGCCCCCACTAGGGGGAGCTAACAATTCAGGCCCGGGCCGAGATCCGGTGGCTCCTGACTTCCATGGTACCGTGATTTAAGTCCTGGTAGGGACTACCGGTGATCTTGTCACCAACAGGACCTATGACCGGCCGCTTGTATTTGGTCAAATCGTAGCAACCTTCGGTGGCGTCATCTGAATACCGATACGATAAGACCAGTACTTTGCTCTACCCCAAATTTTATTAGACAACGTCAGTGGAAGTTAGTGGAAGTGACAATAACTAAAACCGATCAATCTCTCGGAACTGAAATCACATCATTTCCTTCCACCTCGAAAAGGGCCAAAACGAATAAATCTTGCGGACCTCGCCCTGCCCCGCGCACGATGCCTAGATGAAGCTGGTGCAGCAATAATAAAGGCCGGAGTTCCAGTAAACTGAAATCGGACGAAGCCGTTGAACTGATTGACAAATACACAACAAACTGTGGCTAAGCAAGTCTGGACCGAAAATGGACTCCATTGAAACTAAGACTTTTGAAGTATTCAAGCTAACGCACGTCATCATCAGATGGCATATTATAAAATTTATGATTCAACTTTTTTTCGCTTTACAACTTCGATTGCAGTCCAAGTCGAACTACGGCAAAGGAGGACCTCACTACTTTAATCAGTTGGTTTCATAATATTACAAGACGTCCATACATATCATAGTGTTAAGAAGAATCAAAAAATTGTCTCAGTAATGATCACAAAATTTATTCAAATGCTGCGTAATCAATAATTGTTCGTACGAGGAAGGCTACACATGATGAATATCCTATGAGCACAGATTAAAAAAAACACATATTCATTTGCACCGCTTACGCTTGTTTCAGTTGTTAGATACTGTTGCAAGATTAACTATTAATTAGTTTCGGGTTTGGACTTTTTAGCATCAGGTTCATCTTCCTCCTCACTTGCGTTTATTGGTCGTTTCTCAGCACCGTTTTTATCAGCATCAGTGTCTGTCTTATCATCAGATTCATTCAACTCTTCAGTTGCGGGTTTCTCGAAAACGTTCTTATCTGTCTCATCCTTCGCCTTTTTACCACCTGGTTCGTCTTCTGATTCAATCGGCCGTTTCTTCGCAGTTTCTTCTTCTTTTTCCTTTTCTGCAGTCTCCTCTTCAAACTTTTTCATTTGTGCTCGCCCTATCTCAGCTTGGTTTGTTGGCGAAGTATCAGATTTAAGAATTTCCCTCAAAAGCATAGTCGCATATACAGAAGCGGGCAAGCGGAAATCCAGAACCAACGCTGTATATTTTCCTTCCCCTTCAGATAGATGTTTTTCATCGTTGACCTTCTCGAAATGCGTTGGTATCACATCTTCCTCCGGAGTGTTGTATTTCTTAAAGTACCACGACATGTTTTGCGGCTGTACGAGGAGTTTTCTATATGCTCCAGCCAATGAGAAAGTCTTCACACAGTGTTTCAACTTTTCAGAAGTTAAATCCTTTTCGGCCAAGATCTCCTCATACCACTGCGCTACTTCATTGGCTGGGTAGGCGATATCGTGTCCAGGAAGCGGGAGAACCACATCAAATATCGTGTATTTTCCACTAGTAATATCTTCCTCGGTTAACGATTTAACTTTCTGTTTAAATGCAGATTCTTCTGGTTTAGAAGCATCGTCTTTTTCAACATCCTCTGGATCAGCCTCAGCAAGGGCATCATCGACATCCAAATTCAGTATCTCATCGAGCTCGTCTTGGTTTCGATACACCAGATCACCTACAATTGGTTTCAGGCCGTGTTCCTTAATCCTTCTCGAAGCGATACGGTTAAAAATCAAACCTTGATATGCGTGCGTGTATAGAAGTAGCATGTTCCTAGGAATCTAACATTTTCATTGAGAATTTGGACTGAAAAACAACAAAGTTTTACCTTGCGCAATGCGTTGGCGTAGTCATTTTCTCCATATTGAGCGAGACCGTCCAGGAGTTTCTTTTCGATAAATTTGTCGTTGCGAAACATTGATGCTGCTACCGCTGAGTCGCGATCTTTCCACCATGTACTGCGAATGCTCTTCATGAAGGGAATGTCGTTGTCCCGTGGCTTCAAAATCAGCTCACATGCCTACAGAACATTGTTGATTTTGGTTGATGTATGTTATGAGACAGAAAGAATGAGTCTTACCAATTTGTAGTCGCTTTTTAAGAGAGCTATCCCCACTTCGTAGGTCGGCATGTCTGCATTATTTCCAAACCTTTGGAGGCCATAGTAGTTGATGAATCCTTTTTCCTTTACATTCTGCAAGGATTTTTCAATTTCCGCCCTATCGCCATCCACATGGCGAAGAGCTATGCGAAATCTAACAAAGAAAATTGGTTTAGTGCCAGTTTTCATGAAATGATGACAGTCAAACCTATTTCCCTTAAGATCTCCTAACTTCAGAACTTTTTCGTGAAAGCTAAAGTCTCCAATTTTAATCGCCGGTATCCGTTGAATAGACTTTGCAATTTGATGTGGACATCTTTTCTTAATGCAGAACTTTTGCGTCGTCTTTCCACGTTTATCCTTTGTGCCACAATAGTTCACTTGCGATGCTTTCAATCTGAAAATGGAAACACTTATTAAAAGCCCTAGATCTAAAACAAACAAAATTCTATTTACTTAATACTATTCGCTATAATGGCAGCAACCTCCGATGTGTCCATGTTTTCTTTGTAGACCAAAAAGTGCACATAGTCGCCCGGAAATGCCCAGTTTTTAGCTCGTTTGTCAATTTTTTCTGTAAAACCAAATATATTGTAACCCTAGAAATATCTAAGAAGTCATATCATACCTTTGTTTGCTTTGGTAACGCGAATTGATTTTTGTTCTCCATCCTTTGCCACTGTGGTTCCAATAATTTTTGTTTGATATACTTCCTTAAGAACCTTGTGGATTGCTGTTCTTTTCTCTTTATCAACGTTCGTTACATCAAATTCAACAGGTTCAACACGTGAACCTTCAATAAGTTCTTTAATATCATTCCATATACTTTCAGTTACCACGTCAGACAGCTTAGTCTTGGTTGTTTCAAGTTCCTCTTCGGATGTAACTAAAGTATTCAAAGCAAATTATAAAACTCAAAACTGTTTTCAACGATTCGGTAACTTTACTGGAGATGGGATTTATTGGTTTTGGTACAGTGAAATCTTTAAGTTCTAACATTTTGCCATCCACATCGATTTCGTTCACGTGGAAATCGGAAAATCTAGCTTTGACCACTCCGGTGAAGCCTTTGCCAGGGTTTATATATTCGGTTATTCCAACTTGGTTCTCTTTAAGGGTTACTTTAACTATCGTATCGTCGAATCTACAGGAAGAAAATTGAAATTTTATTCATTAAGCCGGCATTTGGATTGTAGCAACGAACTTCCTAGTCCGTGGACGATGATCTGGTGCGTTATGATGCCTTGGCGAATGGTGATTTCGTTCGAATTTCTGGGAGTGGTTGTTCTTGTAGTAATTTTCACTATTCCCTCTATGACCTCTATTGCTTCTACCACCTCTGTTACTACGATTTCCAAAATTACGAGGTGGTTTTCCCATTTTTTCGATTTAAAAATTTCAACTTGGTTTGGTTGGGGTTTTGAAGATTAAATGGCATTTGCACAGTGTGGGCAGAAAGAAGTTATTGTGAATGTATCTTGTTTATGAAGTAGCCGTTCAGGAGTGTAAGCAACTCGAATAAATTTGTTTTCCTTTGCTTATAAGGAATAAATTTAATCTTCTGAAAGATTTCTTTGTGAAACACTGGTTAGAGCTCAGAGCTAAGCTTCTGTCGTGTGAATATTTATATAAGTGTCACGGCAAGGACATGGCTCTTGAAGCAGCTACAGTTTCAGCGACAAGTAATACGAGTACCAACATACACTTCGTCGTGCACATTAGGCTCTCCTACGAGACTTAAGGGTTAATCACATGCTTTTGCACACCGCAAGATGGCACAGCGTATCAACATTTGGCAATCCGTAGCTAGTTTAAAAGCTGGTGGTATTAACCTGTGTAATGTCGTTTTCGTTTGAGCTTTTCTCCGCCTTCCGAAAAAGAAAAGTGACGTAAAACCATTTCCCTTCATTTTTTTAGAATCACAATCCCGCTTCTCGTTTTCATTTGAGAATCGAAATTTCTCTCCTCGTTTTTATGTCAAAATATATAAACGTCAAATAGTATTGTGTGTCAAACTTGATTTATGTTCTCATGCAATCGGCTGTGTTTGGCCAATTTATTATTCTGAGTGTTCAAATTGATTTGCAAGCAAATATATTTAGTATATAAAGGTCCGAGGAAATTCTTAGTGTTCCATTTAAATAAAAATCAAAATACTGCCCTTGTTTTGAATATCATGAAGTGTCTCTGAAATCAATTGGTGTTCAGCGAATACTTTATGGTTCAACAAATATCAGTCACCTTTTAAGATATTTCCTGGACTAACATTGAACGATGCTGCCGTCACTAACTACTTGAACTCAACCATTTGATGTCAAACTACAAACGTCAATTGAGATTTTCCATACAAAACAAACATAAATTGAAATAGAATTCGCTTTTTTCTCATCCTGGATAAAAAACCGTCCAAATCAATGGTTTACATACATTTTCCATCCCACTTAACAGAAGAAGAGCATATGCTCCAGGCTAAATATCAAAAGCTTAAAAAGAAGGTTGGTGATCCACTCCCACAAGTTATTTACCCTGTTCAATTCTCATTCTATTTATCCAACAGAAAAAGGCTCTACAAGCTCTAAAAGCCCCAAAACAAGAGCCCGAGAAGCCGCTTACATTGAAACGACCAACCGATGCCAGAGATGCACGAGAAGTTGCTCGAAAACTCATCAAAAGCGGTGCGATCCCGGCCATTCAGAAGCAAACAACAAAGCAAGATCAGACTTCTTTCAAGCGACCTAAAGGTGATTTGTGTTAGCTTTTTGAGGAAATTATAAAGCACTCTTATATATAGGTCAAGAACGGAAGCGCGTCATTCCAGAAGCAAGCGTTTCATCTTATCAACCATTCTCATCGACTCAAAATGACGTTGCACAGGAGAATATAAGCGAAATCATTAAGGAAGAGCCAAGAATGCAAGATTTGTATCAGAAATTTGCCACCGAACGAGATCGAGAGGAACGTGGTTTGAATGACAAAGGACTGGATCCCACTCAGGGTGAGAAACCTCGTGCTGGAAACACGATTTTTGTATCTGGAAATAAGGTCACTGAAGAGTTCTTGAAGAAGAGTTTCAATGAGTTTGGGACAATTGTTAATGTTTCAATGGAATTTGAAAAGGGGTAAACAGTCATTTGTAATGAAAATGTTGGATTTTAATTGTTTTTTACTTTTCTAGTCGTGGTTTTGTAACCTTTTCAAAGCCAGAGTCTGCTGATCGTGCTATTGCCGAAATGCATAGCAAGAACATTGGTGGAATTAATTTGCAAGTTCAACTGGCAAGACGTCAGCCTCAGATAGAGCCCATCAATGACGCTACTTCATCGGCAGCATGGTCGACCATTGGTAAGTTTATGTGATAAGCGATCGGAAAGATCTTGATTGCTTTTTTTATTATGAGTAATTAACTCTCCATCTAAACTGGGAACATTTTGCAACTAAGATTAACTTGCTACAGACATAAGCTGCTAAACGAACAGAGCATGACACACATTCGTCGCCGCAGCAGCTTACTTTCGCTATGATACGGTATTGCCGACACCACCAAGGCAATACCCAAACTATGTTTGGAGGAAGAGGGCTCTTATCATATACTGGTATGGTGATGCTCAGAATGCTTTTTGGTGCAGAGGCAAATGCAACGCGAGCGACAATCACCCCCTGGAATCCATAATATTGTCTAACCTGGTTCCCAACAATGATGCTCTCAGCCATAATCAGCTCGAAGCATAAAGAATATAAGAAGCTCTTTCGAATTTCGAAGAGTGCCTTTCATTAAGGCCTTGAGAAAATATGGAAACACTAGTTAAAACAAGCAGGCTGGTCAAAGTCCTCAAATAAGGCAGACTAAAAACACTCAGAACATTTTGGTGGCAACTGAAGGCGCACTCGACAAGAAGAAGTACGTCCAACGACATTGCTTTTGACAATGAACTTTTGACGGCATGTGCTTCCTGGCCAGACATATGGACTTAAACGAATCACTAATCTCTACTATTATGATGCCCATTAGTTGAACTCATTGCCTACCGCTCTCAATGGTTCTAACGCCTTCGCTTATGCATATGCAAATGGAATATCTGTACTGTCTGTTGAATCATGCCTGCTGATTTTCTGTTCTTAAACGCTGCTAACGTGCATTTTGCGCACTAAAAATGAGCTTTCAGTCCATCCCCTCAAAACGGAGGTTGTTCTCTTCACTAGGAAGCGGAAGATGATAAGTCTGATTAATCTAGTACTAAAAGGCATCACGTATAGCAATGCCTTTAAGCACTATATGAACCATACCAATCAGCTTCCTCCTTCTCGTAAAGACAATAACCTAAATCTTTGAAACGATTTACTGAACGACTTTCCATTGCATTAATCGTCCATCACGTCCTGTCTGCGCTTTAGAGCCCATATATCTAAACCATACGGTCGAGTCAAGTTACATATGTCTTCAAAAGTTGCGTTCTCGAAAGGAGCCTCATTGTTGATGAAAATGCCCAGCTCGTACTCCTCCTTGTAGAGTACGCCGTCATTGAAGAGCACTCTTGCAGGAACTTCCGCGTTGTTACGCATATTGCTTCTTGGACGGACGATGCATTCGCAAAGCAGTTTGGCACACATGAAGCTCGACCATTCACACTTCAACATGAAAAAAGTCAGACTGACAGGTTGGCAGGCCTTGGCGTGGGTTGCAGTTGTACGCACCGAGTTAATTACGGTTCCTTCAATTTGAGGGTGCCCTCTAAAGCCAACTCTTCTTTTACCGCATTATCCCTCCAAAGGGGGCCCCCGCCCAATTATCAAGGCTTTGCCCATTAATGACGTTGTCTAATATTGAACGGGGGCAGAGCAAAGTACTGGTCTTATCGTAAATATCTTCAGCTGACGCTACCGAAGGTTGCTACGATTCGATCACAATTCGAGTCACAAGTTGTCGGTCATTGGGCTTGTTGGCGGTTGGACCACCGGTAGTCCCTACCAGGACTTAAATCACAGTACCATGGGAGTCAGGAGCCCCCCCGATCTCGGTCCGGGCCTGACTTGAAGAGGTAGGCCCCCTTGTGGGAGCGTCATGGTGGCTGTGGTTTAAACCCAAAGTCGCGGGTTTAAACCACATTGGTTGACCCAATGTAGAGTTGCAATAAGTACTGGGTGCTGCGACCCTAAGAGCAGTAAGAGGTTTTCGGTCGGTCTCGACTCATACCAAGAGTGGAACTTGTGCCGGCATCACAGTTCCGAATTGGTACCTCAGGAAGGCGGCAGAGTGATGGCAAGGCGTATCCTTGCCCCCATGGATGTATGGGCATCCCGTAAACATAAGTCTACATGACAGGTGGTTTACGTTAAAAATCTGACACTATGTCAGCCTTAGTTTTGAAGAAATATGGACCGATGATTCCACAAGCCCATAAACCACATCAAATCGTTGTTTTGTCTGGATGTAATGGCAGCTCTTGAACTTCTTCGGGTTGTTACACACCTCAAATACGGATATTTTGCTTATTGATGTATCCATTAAGTCAGAAATTGGCCTCATCGCTAAACAATATTTTGGTCGAAAACAGTGGATCTTTTTGAAGCTTTTCAAGAGCCCAATGACTGAAACGGTGACTATTTAAAAGGGTGATTGGCTTCAGTTCTTAAACGAATTGAATTTTATATGCTTTTAAAACAAGATCCTCACGTAAAATGCGTCAACTTGTCATATGCCATATGACAAACCAAGCTGCTGAGAAAGATACCGAATCGATTCATCACGGTCATCGCGTACACTCTTCGCTATTGCTGCTATATTTCCTTCATTACGTACTAGATGCGTTCTATTTGGTCGCATATTATCCAATAATGAAAACTGGTTTTTAAACTTTTCAATGTTCGGTAGGCCGGTTATGTTCGCCATAAGCGCACGAAACATATTCCTCGTAGAACGGTGATTTTCGTAATACAGCTGAATAATTTGTAGACGCTGTGCCGGGCTAGGTCAAATGTCAAACAATACTGAACAAAAATACCATATCAGTGTGACACGACACATGCGTGATGTCTCATGAAACCCCCACTGGAAAAAGTACCTTTAAAAGAATCACACTTTAGCTTGATTGAATCATTATCCGGATATCCTTAAATTCATTAAAAAAAAACTGAGCAATTGTGGGGAAGAAGGTAAATATTCTTAAGTATTCTATGATCCTAAATTACTTATTACTTTTACTTCTTACTACTGTTGGGTGTTTTAACGCCCTTCCTCAAAGATTACGCTTATACAATAATAATCTTCGTAGCCTTAAAATTTATTTTTTAACAAACTTCCATAACAAATGTTGACTCCCCAAAGCAGTACTCACTCGTATCTAATGGATTTTACATTTCTTTTCCAGCTTCAAGCAAATCGCAAAAGGGAAGTCATAAAGATCGCCGAAAGTTGGTCCAATACGACATCGATTTCCTCGAGGAAACGTCACCTGTTTAACTATTGTTTGAGAACTTTTGTAGAAAACAAAATAAAAAAAAGGAACAAGGAGCAACAAAGAACAGTCATTTGTTTAAAATCCAATTTTATTTATAAATTAAATCCGTTTTGTATGTATTTAGGTTAAAAACAGTAACATAACAATTTACCCTCTTGATAATAAAATATATTAAACATTCTTACGAAAGACCAAATAAAAATGATTATTTTTAACTTTAATTTTTTTTCTTGTATTACTCTTGTATTTGAATTAAGTAGTATTGTAGATCGTACTCGTAGTAAAAACAAAAACAAGAAAACTCTTCAATGGAAGATGGATATCCTGTATTGACCCGCACACAACAAATGCGCAATCTACCAAAAAAGAAAGTTAACAAATGCAGTAAGGCCGAGAGTATTTTATACAGTTTAATGCAGCTGGACTACCACCGATATGGAAAACCCTATGATAGTCGTCCATTGTTATCGGGTGGATTAAAGTAGTCCCAATGATGATGATGTATGGTTCTGCCGGTTAGTAGGAAAATTAAAAAGCCAAGTGTCATAACAATAAAGAGCAGTACTACTGCAGATATGTTCCTTGGTTGCGCTTCATCCTGTTTATTTTCGTTGTTTCGACGTACAGCGTTTGTGAGTTGACTGATAACATTCACCAGAGGTAAACTGCACGCAGAGGCAAATTGCTTACCAGCTTGTGCTACACTTGGAGGTTCTGGACGGAAACTACGGCTGCGACGACGTGGTTGCTCTTCTTCGGATGATGAATCACGTCTGCGATGATGACGTCTTCTTCTGTAAACTGGCGGCGTTGGTTCGCCATCGTCTTCTGGAAATCTGTGATTATAGAAGCCAGGAGGAACTGTTTGCATATAGTCTGTTGGAAGGACACTTCTTTGATGAATTTGTGATTCATCAGCATCATGGAGCTGTAAGAATGCAGAGGACTGATGGGGTTGTATATATTCTGTAGGAAACATTGATTCTCTTTGTGGCGGAGGTGGTCGCACAGGTGGGACATCGGGCTGCCTTGTTGGAATTGGAGGAGATGGTATGGAATCTTCTTCAGTTTGAGTTTTAACGTCTGTAATAGTTTGTGTGGCAGCTTGAGCATGTTCACGCTCCGAGCTGCGTACACGTTCTACAATGTTTTCGATGAATCCTGGTGGAAATTCGATGTTTCCTACAACTAAGTTTCCAGACCGACACTCAAGCTCATCAGCTTGAATATGTGTCCCATGCAAGTGTGACACCATTACTTGGCCAGCCTGCAGTGCATGTACTCTAAGACGTTCAACTTCGAGGTCTGCTAAGGCAAGATGGCTTGGCATTACAGTTGTGGGTGGAATTGGAGCAGCAGTGGTTTGTTGCTGAGCTAAGAATAATGATTCGGGTTGATTATCAATAGCCGTCGCGGCAAAGGAACGTTTTCTTGGCGGAGCTATTGGTGGTGGACTTGGTGAAGGTGAATCTTGTTTTTCCGCTTTACTTACTGGTGCTTCAGATATCAATTTTGTCTCTTTCACAATCGAAATAGTTTCTTGAACGGGTTCAAACTGAGGCGGGGATGAAGGACGACTTACTTCTTTTTCTTCACTTACTTCAGACTTAAGTTCATACGAGTCTTCTGCTTTTAGCCGTTCTATTTTTTCATCATCATAACTATCAGGCTCTTCTTCTCGTAGTAATTGTTCCTCCAGTATTCTTCGTTCTTCCTCCTCCTCTTCTAGTAATTTCTGTTTCTTTTCAACCTCCTCTAGCAATTTACGTGCTTTCTCCAATATATTCTGTTCTTCCTCTTCCTCTTTTATTCTCTGGGCTTCGAATCGTTCTTCTAGTAATCTATGTTCCTCTTCTTCATCTTGAAGATGACTTTCAGCATCTGTACTACGTGTGTACGAACGTTCTTCTTCTTCGCCAATTCTCGCATTTTCTTCTTCAGAGGCATGCGCAGCTTCCTCTTCATCTCGATATCGGCTATCACCATCTGATTTACTATGTGATCCATCATAAAGCCCTTCTCTGCGAAGGAGCTCTTCTTCTAAATCCAAATCATCAATTGGTCGCACGGTAAGTGAAGCTTCCACAACAGTTTGACCATTTGAATTAGGTACAGGTGTTGGCACACGCTTCTCAATTAATATAGCAGATGGTGTTTGAGGTCTACTAAGAGATTTCGCTTGTGATGAAGCTCTTGATTTTTCCGAAGCACTTCGTTGATTCGCCTCTCTAAATCGTTGAATTCCTCTTATGAGTATTTCTTCATCTATTTGTCGAGTACGTTCCAATTCGGCTTCTTCTTCCTCTCGCAATATATCATCCAATGTCTTGGCGCGGGTTGGTTCTATAATTTTCATATCTTCTGTAATCTCAAATTCTTCGCAAACAAAATCATCAGGTAAAGGATCTGTTTGTGTAGACACTTCCACCTCTACGTTCTCTTGCAAATTATAGTCATCACTGCTATGTTCATGAAAGTCGCTAACAATAATCTTTTCACCTCCACCATCGTGGTCATCTCTATCATCTCGATCATCCTGGTCATCTCGACTGTCGAATTCTTCATCGTCATCGCCATGCTTGTCCCTATGGGTGTGCCTCTTTTCTCGAGGCGGACGAGGTGGCGGTGGCAATGGTCGATATTTCATTTTATTAATAATATCACCAGATTGTAAATTTCTTGGAGATTCTGTACGGTCATCTAGTTCGGGAATCTCATAATCGTCGAAGTCTCCACTTCCAAAATCCCTAGCAATGGGGAAGAGCTTGATAAGTATTGATAAGTAAACGATTTCGGTTTTAAGTGAAATGAAGTTGTGCAGGGTGGCGGTGACTTTTTTTTTATTATTTTTTGCATAGGAGGGAAAATAAAACAAATAGCTGAACAAGCAAATGAAAAGTGTGCACTAGGGGTGAACCAAATTACGTTTTTATTTTGTCAATTATCTGTTGATGGCGATGAAAGGAATAGTGAACAATTTACCTTTTGTTTAAGTTGTACCTTCTTAATGCTTCCAATGTTACCAAGCCTTCAAATCTGAGATTTTTTTTAAATGCAGTTTAACTGACTACCGTTTAAGCTTTGTGATATCAATACATTGATCTTGGGCACGCATCATTAATAATTAATTAAGTTAAAGTGGTTGTCATAGCTAAGTCTGATAGTCCAAAACTTTTTCATAACTTTGATAAAGAAAAGGCGATCTCTTTGAGAAGACGTATGGGCAATACAAATTTTGTTAGTAAAAATTAATCGAAGGCACAGATTGTACTCTAGATTATCTCCGTACGTACGATGGTTCATCGAATTTTCTAGACACAAACAACTATATCCAGATATTATCATATCTCTTTAATAAAAGATGGAAACCAAAGTTCAGAAAAGTCTTTTCTACGAGCCCGGACGTAACGAAGTAAGAACAAAGCTATTATGAACCATGTTATGAAGCGGGACGCTTCATTAAAGGCTGGCAATTGGACTCTACCTATTGATACGCATGAATAAAAAATGTCATATTGCACAGAGCGAAGAGAAACAATGAAAAGAATGAACTTTAGATGTACGATCGTACCGGATTACTATCTTCGAAAGTATGGCTGAAAAATCAAAATGGCTTACGATTTCTTTTTCTACTTAATAAAGGCAGAGGCGACATGAGATGTAACAGCTGTAACAGCTACCGATCGAAGAAGTTAACACAGCTTACAACGAAAAATTACGATTGAATTCCAACCAATCTATAAAGTCTTTGTTTATCGATGGAATGAACTTTTCCTCTTCTTTTCATCAGCGAAGACACCGTTGAAAAAATAATTCTACGAGTTTTCAGCGATCAAGCTAGGATGGTGGGTTGAAGCTGTCAGTCTAGACTAGACTTTTCTGGCGCAATCCAGAAGAGACCTCACAAAGGTTGCATGTATAAAGGGACTTAGTTGAATATGGGTCGGATTGCTTAGACCAGCGCTTGACAAAACTGAGAGCGTAGATGAATTTTCTTATGATATTGTCTATGCGGGTACAGAAGTTCGAGGAAAAGTTGCAGCACTTTGTTGTTGGCACTTGTTGATGTTAAGATCTAGAAAACTTTTTCGGTACCAATGAGAAAGCATATTTAGGTCAGAGGGATACGAATTGCGCTCAAAAATTTTTGAGAGAACCAAAATGTCTAACATGGGGTACGACAGAGGGTCGTTTGTAGATTTAGATATTGTGAATTTAAAGAGGACATTGCGGTGCCTTTCTTGTCGGCAGGAATTAATTAACGGTCAAAGGCTTTGCTGAAATTCTTTCACATACGAATTCTGTTAGATTTGTAGTTGTTGATCCATCCTTTGTGAATACTTGTTGGCTTTTGTAAAGAAAATAGAAAAATATTGAGTCATATATAACGTTCTCGAGGTCCGTCTTCAAGTTTTTCAATCCTTTCTTTCGTTTATGCTAAAATAATGTTCACCGAAATCAATGATGTTTGGACAGTTGCTCAAGTGAAAAAAGTATGGCTAATCAGAGTCTTAAGAGTGGAAAGTGAACTACTGGCTGCAGAATTATTAAATAGATTCGAATGTATTGACGAGCTTTAACTGAAAAGGGTAGTTATTAGCTTTTTCTTCAACGGGAATAAGGTGACCAATGATTAAACCGCGATTCATATGGTTTAAATTATTTGAATATATTGATTCAACAAATCTAGAGCATTGGGTGCAAACAAAGCGGTAATTACAATAATATAAATCGGAGCTGGATCTTAGTTAAGCGTGCTGTAGTTTATTCCATTACATTATAATGTAATGTCTTCTTATAGCAGAGTGGGGATAACGTAAGCCCTTTTGGGACAAAAAAATAAATTGTGAAAAGCAGTTGAAAATTTTAGTATAAAAAGTACTAATAGCAAAGTCTATAGAAAGGCTAGAGTTATCATGCAGAGTTGAACTCTCTGTCTTCCTAAGTAAGATCCTAATAGGTATAAACGTGTTCATAGGACAGAGTTTTAAGACCGCTGTCATGCGAAAACATCAAGGTAAAGGTCTTGGTTGGAGAGGAAATATCACATCAATTAGTAGAAGCTCTCCTCCAAAATTGTCGATGATGCTAATTAACTGGAAAAACAGGAGCGCGTTAAACAGTCGATGAACAAAACTTCTTTCGCAGTCTTCGCGTTAGCAGCGTTAAAATGTGATTGCTCAGTCTGAACCCATTTCAGCTTGGGTAGATTGAAATGATCTTAAATAGCAACGATATCGCTAGAGTCGACTTAAATAGGGAGCCAAGCGTATTTACAGCCAGCTGGTAACAGTGGGCTGGTTGAGAAGAGTCAATGTAACAACAACTAATGTGAAAATTACGCTTCGAAATGAGAAAACTAGCGCAAAAAAAAATCCAAATAAGTGATGGATAGCTTTTTATACAATATAGATTAAAGACGAGTTGGCAAAAGAACTCAACGAAAAAAACTACACTGATTGCATTAGATGCTTTAATCATGTGCAAAGAATGTCCTTTGAAAGCTCGTCTGGGAAACAATTACTGCTCAACTTCCAAACGAACTTTCAAAAAGGGGCTGATGTATAAGCGAGTGAAAATGATCTGCTTTTATAAAGGGATACGTTCTCCTTTCCATCGGTCTCAAATATTATGAGTTGCAACGTCGACGGTATACGTGTATACCTAGTAATGAAAACAATTTCCATACATTGCATTAATATGCATGGATACATATCTGAGACTAAAGAAATATTTAGCTGTCCTACATATCATATAACCCTGAAGTATTGTAATATCTTTAATCACAGGCAAAATCCAGTGATAGTGAGAGTGGCATAGTTCTTCCCGTCTGATAAGAGCATTTTTATTTTTAATTACTTTGCTTTCGAAGAAAGAAAAATATTTCAAGCCTAGAACAGTAAATGATCTCTACTATCGTATACACAGGATCCGGGATATCGTCTTGTAGGTTTTGGACAAAACGCTCATTTCTATATTCTTCTTCAAGCATAAAAGAAATTTCTTCAATACTCAATGTACTCCTATCGTAAAGGATGCATAAAACAATTTGCCTCAAACCAATGATTGAAAAAAATTATTTGCAAACAAATGCCGGATAATTACAAATGATTTATTGTGCAACTTGAAGTCAATAAAGAAAAAATACATTGTCCCAATTATGTGTAGTGTAGTTACCGCAAACAACCAATGATAAACCCAAAACTTAATTATGCATTATTATAAGAAAAGCATAGACATTGGACCAACCAAATGGACCAACCACTGTTAAACATAAATTTAAAACAAAAAAATAAAAAATAAAAAAAATGTTGCAAAAAAAAGGAAACAAATTAAAACAAAACAATAACCATATTAATTAAAGAAATACAATCTTTATTAATCTAATTTAAGTGGTAACTATTCTCTTACATTGGTAACATTAGTAAAAACTAAAAGATACTAAGGCGCAATTAGCTAAGCACAACTTATATATATTTATATATTTTTAAACTTATTTCCTTGATGGAGAATAAAAATAGAAAATTATTTAACAATTAGTTTCGAGAAGGGATTTTTAGCTGTGCCAATTGCAGAATAAATAGGATAATAAAACTAGGTACAACAATAACGGTCACGAAATCATCTAACAAAGGGCTTCCACAAAAAAGCAAACCAAACATACAAATTAATCAACAAAAAAAAAAAAAGAAACATTTTAATAAATAAATTAATAATGAGATAGAGTTTAGTTAAATCAAATTTTAACTTCCAGTGCAATTTATGGAAGTGACAGTGTACTGATATCTGTGTGTGTTCTTACTTTTGAGAATCAACTTCCAAGCTTTGAGCAGACTTTCGCCTTGGTGGTGTCGGCCTTCCAATTGAGCTGTAATCCTTTGTAGAGGGATTTTGCCCTGATGGAGGAGGTGAACCTTTGCGCAAATGTGGCATTGTCGCAAAGCGTTCTCCAGGCGAACGTGAGAATTTTTTACGTCTGGCAGGAGGCGTTGGCTTGGGTATGTTATCCTTCCGGACGACAGCATACCTGAAATAGAGAAGACATCCATTAGAAGTGATTATCAATCAATGTGTTCCCATATTACCCATCGCTCTCGGTCATTTCGATGATATATTTATCTTGAAGCTCATTATCATCTAGGTCAAGCTTGTCATTTAGAGCTAAAGAGTTGGCTTGACATGATGTGCGATCGTCTTCATCCATTCCCAAACGGGAGAGGGATCTAGATTTACGGGTAGAGGCAGAATTGTCTGTATAAGTTTCTGGACTGGCTAGAGGTATTTTGTATTCGTGCTCTGTACGATAGACGATAACCTACAAAAACAAAAATTACATTGTTAAAAAGAATCCGGAAAACAGAAATCTTCGCTAAAAAACTTACTTCCTCTGGTTTATTGTCTTCTTTTAAATAACTGTTCGACACAGATCGACCACCAAATCCATTTGCATATGAGTCTTTCTCCAAAGATTCTCTTTGTTGCTTTCGACGACGTCTTGGTGCTTGTGGCGGTGGCATTGGAGAATCATTGTAGTGATCATGCATGATATTTTCCTTTTCCTCGTCATCTTCTTCGTGCAAAATTCTCCTTTGATCTTTCGATAGTGGATAATCTGCCTCGTCTAATTGTAGTGAAGATGTTCCACCAATAGACATCTCCTGACTGTTCTTGAAGCGTCCTTTTCGTAGAGGACGTGCAGGTGGTGCCTGCCTATAGTAGTCACTTCCAGCCTGTGACAGAGAAATATCATCAGCAAACTCTTCAACTTGAGAAGCGTTCTCAGAATCATAATGCCTCTGTCGAGGTTGGTGACTCAAACGTCTAGGTTTTGGCGGTGGAACATCGTACCCATAGTCTAAACGATCGCTGCCATGGAAACTAGAATGACTTCCAAGATATGATAATGCATTGGGTACATCATTAAAGGCTGCATCCAATTGAGGGTCGACAAATCGTTGACCAGGGAAACCCAACTCACGTGATATTCCCTTTTTCCTTAAAAGCAGCTCATCGGAACCAATTTCTTCCAAAACAAACTTTTTAGAGCTCGCCATTGATTGTGTATCCGAATGGGTCAGTTGATCTGATAAAAATTTGAGGTGCGCTTCTGCTTCAAGTTCGGATTTACGTAACAGTCGATTTTTCTCTGCCTCCCTTTCAGTCCAGCCAATATCTCTGCCTTCTTCAGATATCAAATCAGAATCCTGATGGACCATTGGACGACGTTTGAATTCACCCTCACGTGTCTTCGATATTTCATGAATAACCCTGTTCTCCTCATCGTAGTCGGCGAATTGTTTTTGCTCCACTACACCGAACATAGCAAGTTCTGCTTCTTCTTTAGCATTTTCCTCTAGTACTTCTTTCATGCGACGTTCCATAGATGACTCCCTATCAAATGAGCTCTCTTGTTCACTACCATAGCGACGATATCGAGATCCTTCACTGTCATTATAACTCACATCAGAGAACTTATCAGCCCAGCGTGATCGAACCGGTCCAGGACCTCGATCACCTTGTGGCGTGCTTGAAGATTCTGCTGATGGCTGTGTTTCAGTGCTAGGTATAACGCTAGGCTCATCAGTTAATCTCTCTACTTCTTGAGGCTTACTCTTTTTTCTAAATGCACGAGGATAAGTACCAAAACTAAAGTCGAATCTTTGCTTCTTTGCTGGTGTAGCCGTATTAACAGGAACAGATTCAGGGGTTGTGCCCGAAACAGTTGTATCTTCCATATCGGTTGACTCTTTAAAGGATTTACTGCGAGTTAACTTCAACGATGAAAACTTGTTGGGCAATTTAAATTTTGACATGTCGGGCTTACTAAACTTGGTAAACTCGGGACGCTTAAATTCCGGACGTTTAAAGCCAGATAGGTCTGGACGTTTCATTTCGGGCATTTTAATTTTCGAAAACTCTGGAGCCTTGAAGCGTTTTCGTTCCTTAGATTTTGGACTGCCCGATGGTGGTTTCTTTGTGGTACGAAATTTCGTTTTGATTTTACCAGCTTGATTTTTAAGCCCGGCTTGCATTTTTCGGGTTCGATCTTGAGCACTGGCCATAAAGGTCTTCTTACGATTTTCTGGCTTCAATGGCAGTTCCTCTAAGGCACTTGAATCAACCTGGCTCGTATGAATTTCATAATCAGTACGAGATTCTGTACGTGGGGTAGTGGCAGCTGAACTGAAATAACGATCTTCGATGTCTTTTTGCAATTCTTCGGCTTCCTTTAGTTCGTCGGGTTGAGATGGTGACAGCACCTCTTCAGTGGTAATAATTTCACTCGAGGGCTGAGATATTTCAAACTTTGGAACTTCTAGTGGACCAGGTGATGGTTCTTTCTTTGCCTCAGATACTTTTAATTCGACATTTGGTTGACTTTGGGTTTTACTTTCAGGCTCTCCAATCGGTTCGTATTCATGGTCGCTAAAATGTAAATTAAATTTTATTTATTAATTGGAATTATCTGTTAAAGAGCTGCATTTTAAAAGATGGAACAATATATGATATTTCACAATTACATCGAATATGTACACAGCGACCTAAAATCTACTTAAATATGAATGCTGCATGGAATGCCTGAAGCCGCAAATATGTTATGCTGAAATGCCTTTAGTTTCTATTCGTATGTTTCAACTCAGTTTTTAGGCAAAATTAACCTTAATTGAGAAAGTGGTTTGTACGAGTACATAGCAATAATTTTAACCTTGAAGTGAACTTAACTTAACTGACATAAATATGCACATTCGAATTGCTGTTTCGTAATGGAATGGATATTTTATTTTCACAAGCCCCAAGCGAAGTAATGGGTCATTAAGCATTAACAGATGTAAAATATGTTTTTCTTAGGAACTAAATCTATTTTTCAATGTTTTACCTTTATTCAATGTACGAGTATGTAGATTTGAATTTGCTTTATTTTGAGCGAGTTATTTGGTGCAGATCTTCAAACAGATTCCTCGAAATTTAGTCAAAATATCGAAAAAGGGCTGAAAATGAATCTTCCAACGATCCAAGGTTGAGCACTATCTTCGGTAACTGCTTGACACTTTTATATACAAACGTAAAACAGCTCAAAAAAACAAACAAGGGCAACAACAAAGCAGGCCACATAAAGCCAGTCGATTAGAGACGACCTATGTAGCTGGAAAGCGGATGTCATTGCCATCCAAGAAGTGTCATGGGATGAACATCATGGACATGCTGATAGCTATAGAGAAAACAGCTAGCGTATGGCGGATCTGTCATCAAAAGGGGACTTAGGCAAGAAGTCTTAAGCTTGGGGAATGTTGACGAATGCTTGGATACAAATTGAATACTAAATTAATATGCGCTCACGCTCCATAGGTGAGAACAAGCTCATAGTTCAAGCATATGACTAATGTCTACGGTCTTCTTTGATAGTTTTAACGGTAGGAAGGGATCTTTGGCGGCATAGCTGCAAAATCTGACTGGCACACATTTCAGTTAGGTATTACCAGGATGCCAAAGTACAATAGAACAACTCGAAACTCTGGCACAAATGCAGAAACAACTGTAGTTCCTATCTCGCAGACATCGATGAGCACTCGAACGCTTTGAGAAATATTTTTATGACTGGGGCAGTTACCACCCTCGCACAATGGCTCATTTAGGCGAATTCAATTTTCGAGTGGGTCTATAATGCATATGGTGAAACCGATGCAAACTGGTTATGGTCTTAGTTGTTCCACAAAGGCTTTACAATTCAAATGGTGAACATTGGAGGAACCTTCGTTAATCATCAGTTCATTTTGGCCAACCAACCCATAATGTTCCAATTTGCAAATGAACTGGAGAACTTATAAAAAGTACAGTCAAGATATATAATATCAAATTGTCTATCTTTAACCTACTGTATATAAAGTTAATGACGAGATAGGGATAGTTGTCAAGCACGAGTTCTTTTTAACAATGATTGACGGAAAAGTCCTGAGTCGAAAACAGATTCGAGGTCAACGCGGTCATATCCCCTATGCAAAGAACATAACGAAACTTCAAAAATCAATATGAATCAAATGATGACGCACATAACTACGAATATAGAATCTCTCCATTACTCGTACTTGCAAGAATCAGGTGCATGGAACTTATTTTGAAACTTGCATATACACCTGGACAAGAGGATCCTCTTCCTCTTAATGAATCTATTAGAAAGAAATAAGAAAACAAGAGATCCAAAAACATTTTCGCGATGAGATTGGGCTCAATCAAAACAATAATTTGGAAATACGTACCAATGACGAAAATATATACTTGTATAAACGGGGTCAATAGAGAGGTAATAACGAGGCTTGAAATAATATTCAAGGTTTTGAATTGGAGGGAAAGGGTTAACACTATCAAGTTTGGGAATCATGCCAAGAAAACAATAGAGTTATTAAAGCAAATATATCCCGAAAAACAACTCACACCTACTCTTCATAAAATGTTGGCTCATAGTCAAAATATAATCGATTATAAATCGCTACCAATTGGTGAATTGTCAGAAGAAGCTCCGGAATCCAAAAATAAATAGGTACTACAAGATGCTAGCAACCTCTTCGGACCCACTCAATTCTTCATTAAGGCATGTCAGAACCGAAAAGATCTCAAAGCACAATACTCTCTAGAAATGATAAATTTATTAGACATTACCCCAGATGTTGACGAAAGTTTTCAATAAATCTGATTTTCTTTTTATTTAAATTTTTGGTCCGTTTATTTGTCCCTCCACTGTTTGACTTGACATGAATCACTGAAATATTTTATTATATACTCTGATGTGCCACAGACTAAAAAACAAATGCTCTTTTGATTCTCCTACAAAAAACATTTAAAAAATAGTTCGTTTAGTTCAATTCACCACTGTTTTGCTCGGATTAGTTTTTAGACATCCTGTTATTACTTCAATCATGGACTTTTGAATATTATTAAAGTAAAATATTATGTTTATCCCCTGTGGTGAGAAAGCCCTATTTCAGCAGACGATTTTGAAACACCCTGTGAAGTAATTTTCTCAAAATTCACTAATTTCATAGACCTTGGAATTTCCTTTAAGCAGAAATAAAAAACTGTCACTATTACTTTATTCGTTTAAGAGTTATGATTTTTGCAAAACAAACGTCAATGTGTGTCGGCAGAAGGCTCAAAAGCACATACTCGTAGCTTGAACCTACGAGTACGAGGGCTGTATGATAAGTACCCGTGATTACCGGCTGATGGCACCACTGAGCGCCATTTTTAAATCGATGACTGTCAAAATTTCAGACAGATGTATGGAGTAGTTTTGCTTTGACAGCTGTTAAAATTCTTCAAGTTCGTGTTTAATTACAATCATGGAGAAAGAGTAATGAATGATGCAAAGCAAAGATGGGAAGATGTGTAAGGAAATCAAAGTGAAGTTGCATGACGTTTTTAAGGACCATGCACCTTCGATGACTACCATCAGATATTGGTTTAATGAATTCAAGCGTGGCCGAACATCCGTTTTTGATGAAGAGCGTCCCGGCCGTCCGATTGAGGTGACTACGGAGGATATGGTTAATAATATCGTGTTAGCAGATTGTCGGGTGAAGGTCAGAGAGATCGCTGACATTTTACACATCTCATGAGAAAGCTATAGGTGAGATGGGTGCCGCGTTTATTAACAGTGGGACAAAAACGAAATCGCATGACAATTTCGGAGCCACACCAAAACTGGTCGAATTACGCTACGAATTGCTGCCTCACCCACCCTATTCACCAGATTTGGCCCCGTATGATTTCCTTTTGTTTCCAAACATGAAAAATGGCTTGGCCGAAAGCAATTCTCGTCAAAAGAGGAAATCATCGCCGAAACAGAAGCCTATTCTGCGGAGTTCGACAAATCATATTTTTTGAATGGCTAGAAAAAGTTAGAATATCGCTGGACTAAATGTGTCGAGCTGAAAATGAAATGAATTTTTTTTTTTTAATGCGTTTTCTTGCCTAACACAGGTACTTATCATACAGCCCTCATATATTCCTGAATATCGATGTTAGATCATGTAACGAGTTGGGATTGTAGCGGCCATAGTAGTAGAGCGAACTGAGTTAGAAACCCGAGTACCACATGAACAAAAACAAAAAAACAAACAGTCGACAAAAACGCAACTGAATATTGCAATCCCGCATAAGTTGGAAACCTTTGTAAATTGATTCACATGCACCGTTTTCAGGATATTTTGGCAGAACCTTAACTTAAACGCACAGCTCTTGTTGAAAGGGCGCGCTACCCCTTCACGTTTACTGCCGCTTTTACTATAGTTAGGAAAATTACTGCCCAACGAGCCATAAGACGTTTCACTTCCTGTAGATTTTTCGTTTCATCGGAGTTCGGAATTACTTCATGTCGCTTTTTCGTTTCATTGAAGTTCGGAATGACTTCATGTCACTTTTTCGTTTCATCGGAGTTCAGAATTATTGTACTTCCCAATGAGCCATACGAAGTTTCACTTAAAAAACAAAAACCAAAGACGGATGCTGCATGTCGTTCCTAACTTGCTGGCTAGCATTTTAAAATCTTTTCTATTATTATACTCACTGTCATATTGCAAAACTGACAGGATTTATACTGAGAACACGTGTCTTGTTTTTTTTTTCTAGATTCAAAATTCGTTAGTCTTCTTTAAGATTTGCGTTTCTGGTCCATACCACACTGATACGTGTTTACCTATTCGAGTGTTACAGAAAAGATAAAGACTTATCTAGCATCCTTTTGTCCACCCGTATTTAGTTGATTAGGAAACCTCACACATAACAGCCATCAGTTCAGTTATGATGAACCCGTCTTCATTTCATACTGGTTCTCTTCGTTTCCCATCACTTTACGCCGCTTCTGGAAGGCTGCTTAATAAAACATCCACCATTTTCTGTGCAAGGGATTTAGGTACCCTTAAAATAAAGGGTTTTCCAATAGGGAGTTGACAACTTTAAATTTAATTTGTAAACGCACTCTTTCACTAATCATCAAACTGTCACTGTCAATTTATTCAGTAAACTCAACATTTTCATCATGGTAAAGTACACGAACGAGCAACGTCTGCAAATTATAAAAATTTTCTACCGAAATTCGGAGTCGGTGACTGCAACTTTAAGATCGTTAACTCCAATTTTCGTTCGTAATTCTCGCCCTAGTAGACAGGCAATAACAAGTTTAGTGCAAAAATTTGAGTCTACATATTCGTTGTGTGATGCTGCCGTGTCAGTGAGACAACGGGTTGGTCGGAGTGTCGAAAATATCGCTGCCGTTCAGGCGTCCGTAGCAAACGATCCAAATCAGTCAAATCCACGGCGTTCTCAAGAATTGGGCATCGCTCTGACCACATTATGGCGTAGGATCTTGGTGTACACCCATACAAGATCAAGCTGACTCAAGAATTGAAGCCGATGGACCATTTGAAGCGACGTACGTTCTCCGGTTGGGTTCTGGAGAAGATGCTCCAAGATGATGAATTTCGTAGCAAAATCGTCTTCAGTGATGAAGATCATTTTTGGCTCAATGGGTTCGTCAATAAGCAAAATATGCGTTATTGGTCGGGTGAAAATATACATGTGCTTCATGAATCACTACTTCATCCACAAAAAATAACTGTTTGGTGCGGTTTGCATGCCGGCGGCGTTATTGGGCCATATTTTTCCGTCGACGATAAAGACCGTCACGTTACTGTGAATGGTCAGCGTTATCGCGCCATGATCACTGATATAACGAGTTGGGATTGTAGCGGCCATATTAGTAGAGCGAACCGAGTTAGAAATCGAGTACCACATGAAGAAAAAGGTATTGGAACGCAGTGTAAGCCGACACAAACGCAAGTACAATATATCGACACACCACCAACTAGAACTGGAGATGTAGCAAATAAATGCCACAGTAAGACTGTTCAATGTATTGTAGGGCAAATTTCTGGTGTCCAGGTTTCCAAAGAGGATTGCATGGAAGCATATTAACTTGGGATGAAGAAAATCTGCCCATATCAGAGCACCCTTCACAGCATTCTTTTAAATCACTTACACATGGGTGTCGTGGCTCAAATGGTAATGTATTGGCTTTTAAGTCGGACGGTTCGCTGTTCAATACCAGTCGCGCCCGAAGGACATCCTTTTTTTTCAGGCAACTAAATTCACGTACGATGAGTGGTTACCTAGAATACAACAACAAGTCCAGTTACACAACATATGTAAATGCGACCCTTGGAGCGAAATAACCACTAAGCCCAAAAATCTTTCTTTCTCTCTCTGTCATTTTCATCATTTTCAGTGAAGTAATACGAATACCCACTTAAGTGTTAAGTTCTTAAAAAAAAATATAGGTAGTACAGAATTTCGAAGTACAAGAAAAAAAAGTACGACTGAAAACAAAATGAAACAAACCCCAAACCCCTAACCACATCCACAACAAAAAGCCCAACTGAGCATTAGTGGACAGCTGGTAGGGGAAGTTTTCTATATCTGGGAAGAATGGTCTCGAGTGATGGTGGTACCTACCGAAGTTTTAATGGATGCAGAAATGTGTCCATGGATAATCTTGTCAAAGATTACCAAACATCAAATTTTCCAACAAGCCCTATATCGAACGATCAGCTACATCCGATAACGAACTACACACCCGTGGACATCAAAATAGGAAGAAGGAAGTGGTAGAGATTGGTCATACCGTACGACGAGAAAATCAGGCAGACGAGAGGGCTCCCTTCAGCAGACAGATCCTTTGAACGAAATGGTGTGCAGGCTTTGTTGACACAAAGTAAGATGATCTACGTTAATAGGTTTGATGTCCCACATAGATAAAGAAATTGCTATTTCTCGAAATTTATTTTCGTAAACACTCAGATGTTCAAAAGCTGTTATCAGCCATGAAAGAAATTCAAAAAATTAGGGACACCATGAATAATGTGAGTAAAAAATCAGAAAAGTTATTGGCCTCATGAGTCTGTGTGAGTTACTTGAGCTTTTTGTGACAACATGTAACACACATAAACGTAAATTTTTGACTTGGTTCCGCTATTTTCAGTATGACATCTGTACAATTGAGTTCATTGAAAAACAACACTGTGGTAACAACCTAAAGTAATCCCTGCGGCATGTATTCCTATTCAAATTAATATATTCTTCCTAGACGACGCCGTTTATTTCGCATTTACTTGAATATTTAGCTGATGGTTTATATTTAGAAGTTCAGGTTTGGTGAACTGTTTTTTTCTTTCTTTTTGTTGCCTGAAAAAAAAAAACACAAAATTTCTATTTGCGCCTCTCTTAAGTGCATACCGCATTACGAGTGTTCTGTGCAATGCACCCAATAAACAAAGCAAAGTGACACAAAGCAAAAGATAAAAATAAAATTCTCAACTTACTACATAATTACATATAATACGAGTACTAGATAGAAACATGTGTTTTTTTTTTTTTTTTTACGATTTTGTTATTATTGTAGTTTCTTAAAAGAGAGTACTTGCATAAAAGCGAATACTTACTTACGGTTAAATTTGGTTTTCGGATATATTTATTTTTTAAGTGTAATGTTTCGAATTTTTATTTTGTGTGAGCGGATGATTCGGCTGGGTTGGGATCTTACCGGGAAAAGTATGTCCTTTCAAGCCAATGACTCTTGTCTAATTGATTGCTGGACGTGTTTGCTTTATCGTAGCGACTAAGCTGTGAGCTATGCTCGTCAAAGTTAAAGCTGACAGTCTTGGTCATTGATCGCGTACTGATACTGAGGGTATCTAGTTCAGAATTACGATCGATTGCGGATCGATCCTGTGATTGGGTACGTTCACTAGCGTTGGCTTTTTGCTGGAGAAGTTTTGATCGGGCTAGACGTTGTTCTGAAGGCGCTTTGATAAGGTTTGTCCTAAGAGGTTGAGAATAACTTGTTAGCTCTTCAGGCTCTTGGTGTATGAAATCGTGACTTGTCATTTCGACGTCATATTCATCGGGAATATCTATAGGAACGGAGACAAGTTTTTTATTACCAAGTGTGAAAGTTTGTGCTGGTTGAGGAATATGCTCATGTGAGTTAAATCGTCTGGGAGTTCTTAGATCAACCTGACTAGATGACATGTACTGACTGCGATCACCTGCTTGTAATTGCGTTTGACTCGAGTGTCCCTGTGCGGTCGGAATGATCACAGGGGTGAATGGTGTCTGGTGATCACCACTAAAATCAATTGATTCAGATAATCTATCGTACGCTGATCGCAGCTGTTCATGGCTGGCATATAAGCGGCTTTGCCTTGCAGGAGATGGTGATTTTGGCGGACGACTGGAGTACTGATCCATTTCGTCGACTTTAAGGGAAAATGTCTCAGTGACTTTAATAGTATGTGGCTTTTCTTCAGGGGGCTTTCGAATTGTGACACTTCCAAGATGTGAACTTTCAACGACTGACATAAGGGCGGATTTTTGTTGTTGTTCAGGTTTTTCTCGTTTAAAAGCTGACATAAATCTTGAAGGTGAGGGTGATTTATCGGGTTTTAGTTGTTTTTCTGGTGTTGTTGATCTTCCACGATCAAAGTGCAAGAGTTGGCCAACAGATAGTTTGCGTTTTTCGAGAGAATCAACTTTAAGTTGTTTTTCTGGCGACGGTGATCTGTTACGATCGAAGTGAAGAAGTTGACCCACTGAAAGTTTCCGTTTCGCTAAAGTTTCAGGTCTAAGCTGCTTTCCTGGAGATGGTGATCTTCCACGAGTTTGCTTTTCATGGAGTGCCGTATCACTTGAAGTTTTAGAGTGGAACATTGACATAAATCTTGAGGAATATGACTTTTTGTCATGGACCTTGAGTTCTTCGTCAAATTGTTCTGTAAGTGGTGAACCTCTTTGTAAGAATTGTCTTCCTTGTACATTTGTTGGCACTGGGGATGATGCCCTTTGAAAGGATTGCACATGCTGCATACGTTTAGGTGACATTTCTCTTTGTCCTAATTGTTGCATACCTGTCGGTGCTGGAGTAGAGCTTCGTTGTAAAGATTGTAAACGTTGAGGTGATAGGTCCCTATCTACAAATTGTCTTTCATTCACGGTAGCTGGCGCTCGAGAAGACGCCCTTTGGAAAGATGATGCAGGTTGGGGTGACAGTTGCCTTTGTCTTTCATTCATTGGTACTGGCTCCGCAGAAGATGCTCTTTGGAAAGACCGACTTGTATCCAAATTATTTATACCTGAAGGAGATTCTCTTTGGTTCAAATCAATTTGTTGGGTGTTAGCACTTATTGGAACTGGTGAAGAAGCCTTTTGGAAAGATTTGGCCACTTTAGTCTTTCCACTATAATGATCGAAATGTTTCGCGTCTGCATGACCTGGAGAAGGGGATCTCTTAAAAGACCCTGCATGTGGAGATCTTTGTATATGTTGCCGTGTATCTGTAAAATGTGAGCTTGTGGGTGCTGGTGACGTTTCTCTTTGATAAGACTGAATGCCAAATTGGGAAGATCCATAATTTTGATCTTCAAGTGGTGGCGCTGTCGGCAATGGCCTTTGATAGGATTGATCATTCGTAGGTGATCCCCTTTGCATAAAATGCTTCTTTGAATAATCTGGGGATAGATCTCTCTCATTATTGTGTTGCCTCTTCAGCAGACTAAACGATGAAGGAGATGTTGGCCTATGCGCATTTAATTCAGGTTCAAACATTGTCTGATCATCTGCTAAAATCGCTTCTATTGATCTTAGATCTGGTTGCGGAGCAAAATCACTTATTTCAATTTTTGTTTCATTTTCTACTTTTGGTGATAGATCAGGAACATTTTGCTCTAACGGCGGTGACATTCTATCTATTCGAATATGGTCTTTTATATCTACCACAGCTTCTATGATATTTAAGTCCACATCCATCGGTTCATTTGTAGATATGATCCTTCCAGATTCATTTCTATCGCCATATCTAGACACATCTATTGGCTTGTTCTGTGGCAAAATTTGTTCGCGATGCCGCATAAGGTTCTCTTTATTGTCTACAGGCCAACGTGGCGTATTGTTGAACTGTTGAGTTCTAATATTCGTATAAGGTGAACCTTTCTTATCATAGATATTAAAGTCCGGAGGGGCCATTCTTGCAGTGGTTGGTGTTGGAGTTGGTGCAACTACATTAAATGTAGGAATTTCTCCTCTGGAACCTCTTCTCGAGTGCCCAAGCATGTGGGGTGTTGGAATATTTAGATCTGCAACAAATAAATCCGCATGTGACGGTGATCTTGATACACGCCGAAGTGATATTCCACTTCTGATCGACACTGCATCTGGATCTCTACCACCAAAACTTCCAATAGACATTTGACGACCACGAAATCCCGCCATCATACCGCCAGCAACCATGTCTGGATCTTTGGCATCTGAGATGCTTCTCACCACCAATCCACGACCTCCAAAACTTGCTGCTGACATTCTGTCAAACTCAGGATGCCTAGCCATCATATTAAAACTCCCCGTAGATACATTGTCAAAGTGATGATCGCCATGTTCCATCTCACTAACAAATCCTTGTTTAGAGGTGGGACGTGACTCCACTGGATTGACCCTGTCGGGCAACAATGTCTCGCACTGGAAGTACTGACATGCGCAACGAACATCCAATAATGTACCGCTGGCACTCTCATTACGCGACACAAAGTGTTTTTTCTCGAGGGGTAATGCGCCCACAGATGCTGAACGACGGTTATTCATGTTTACTTGCAAATTAATTTGTCACTGAACTCTACACAAACACCCGTACACTCATATACACTGTCACACAAAAACACAGAACACTCCACAATGCCATAAATTTAGATTTTTGGGTTTTTATTTTTTTCTTGTATAAATATTTCTTAGCGAACGAATAAAGAAAATTTTGAAAAAGAAAAAAAAAGATTTAACAAATTTATTTCGAGGGTGGACATGGGATATATTTTTAAAAATACTTTCCCCTCTCCCACGCCCCTATCCAAGCGTAGGTTTTGATGTTTTATTTACTTTTTATTTAAAATTATTCTTCAACAAAAAAAAATCACGCACCGAGTAATGAGAGTAAGTAAAGGAGAAACCGTCAACCGAAAATTACAAAAGTCTTTTTTGGAAAATAAAAATTAAAAAACGTTTCGTTTTAAACCGCGCCCGTTCCATCTTATTTATTCATGTCTGCCTCGTTAGCAGTTTTATTGAAAACTGAAAAAAAATCTCCTTTGGTCAACCGCTCTGGGGGTTCAATTTTAGCAGCAAACTTTTAGAGCAAACTTTTAATACATACAAACGAGTATAACCGTGGGGTGGCAGAATATGCATATTCCTAAGCAAAAACAAAAACACCTCTACCACGCTGAATTGCTGAAATGTGAACAAATTTGAATAAATTCTGTAAGCACCCGCCAAAATGAGAGGGAAAAGTATTTTTATTTTTAAATTTATTTTCTACATTGAAATTTTTTTTTGTTAAAAATTTTTAATTTGCTCCAAGCAAAAAAAAAAAGTTCCTTTTTTTTGCTGTACGATATTATTTTCCTCTTTGATTTCGAAGACATCTTTCGCGAAATGGGCAATAACTCACGTTTGAAAAACAGAACAGATTGTAAAGCAAATAAAATTGCAAAGAGGAAATAAGCTATTTTAAGACTTTCCCAGCATTGAGGTTTTCAGCCATTTACGAGTGCTTTTTGAATGGTTTGTTTTCGGCCAGTTTTGGGAGGTTTCTGTGGGACTACAATTATATGTGAATACAACAAGCATTTTGATGTTCTTACAATGGATCGTCTCTGAAAATTGACCATGAAGTTGCAGAATTGCTACTGATGTGAAAAATCTTTATTTTGACAAATAAGTCATTTGAATTTTGAAGCGATGTATTGTATTATGAGATGGGTTTGCATTTTTTTCCCAAGCCAATTACAAAATTTCTTACCTATTTACTTAAATTATCATTTTAATTTAAAAAGAAAAATAACAAATTAAATATTATTAACCAATTGTTTGCAGATTTCTGATAGTGACCACTATTTTTTTTTTTAGAAAATATCATTTCTCGCCAGAAAAACTACATCTTCATAAAACACGTGTCTCTTGTTTTGTATTGGCGTAGGTTGTCTGAATAATAAAAACTTAGTTTTTAAATTGTTATAAATTAAAAATAAATGCATACATACACACATACATACAAAATTATGCAAATAAAAAAATTATCTATTAGGGTTGGGAAAAATTTAATGTTCCTTGTACAAATAATTTATTTTTTTTTCTAAGTTCTGCCTGTTGAGTGATTTTTGTGGCCTTTGGATCTAATTTTTATGAAAACTGGAGATGAGAGAACATTTAAGTAAGATAGCGTTTCCTTACTTATGAGTTTTTGAAAATCTCAAATTGTCGATTAGAATGTTGCATAGAACACAGATTGAGTTAGGTTGGGTAAAAATAGTTTGAGTAAATTTTACTGATTTGCGAGTACGTATATGTATATGTATTATTAGGCTTTTACTGAGCAAACTAACATCAAAATTAAGGTCGATAAGCGTAGATTTGTGAATTTGGGATTTGGGAATTTCGCTAAAATCTCTTATGCTGAATTCAAGTTTTTTGTTTGATCAAAAAAGTTGAAAACGATTTTCTTGTTTATCGACTGATCTTCCAATATGATAACTATTAAAACGTCCTGCCATTTTTGACATTTATGTTATTTTTTGATATGTTATTATGAATAGACTCACAACAGAAGAACGAACGGTTCCGTGTCATTTAAACTTATTATGAAAATCGGTCTTCAATTTGTTTTGTCCTTATAATCGATCAATTGAGCTCAGACGCCTCGGACGATTAATCCGTATGCCCTATCTGCAAAAAGAACGATCTTATATCTAGCGCCGCGTATAAGTTCTCAAGCATTTCTGCAACACACGGATCAGTTGTACCAGTGTGGCTTCCGATCCAGCAGATTGATTGTATAATAAATCCTTACATTGAAACAAATCATGGCAGAAACCAACAATTCTATGCGTGTATTGGATTTTGTGAAGAAAATGCGACATCATGTGAATTGTGCAATCTAAAGCTGGAACCGAAAGTGCGCAGAGCAGGTGTCAACACCAAAAGAACTATATCCGAATCTGTCCATATCTGGGATATGCAGAAGAGATTGGCATGATTGGTCGTTCAAAGTGTACCGTCATACATAGAGGCTTTTGAGCCAATTGAAAACCATACAAAATTAAAAAGCTGAGGGCAAAACCAAGAATACTCGTAGGTTGTCAACCAAAAAGAATCATCTGTCCACACATTGGAATGAAACGTTTTTGTTGGCAAACTCACTTCTTCCTAGCTAAAATGCTTATCTATTTCGGAATTCATATAATTTCTACATGTGACACCTCAGTGGAGTTTTCAAAAGGACTTACTCCAAAAAAAAAACAAAAACAATTAAAACCCTTAACTCGGAAAACGAAATGAATACTATAGAAAATACTAATTGGAACTAGGTTGACTATACGACGCCGCCGTGTCCTAGATACTAAGCAAGGAAATTGAGCAGATTTTGAACAGCTTCGAGAGAAAAATTGTTTTATTGTTTGTTTCATTGGAGGAAAATGTAGTTTTAGTTCATAATGGCAAAACGCGTCGACTATAATGGCTCGGTAACTTCGAGAGAATAGACAATAATCCTCCAGCCAAGAGGAAGACTAAAATTCCTTTTTAAAAACAATGGATACTTAAGCGCCTCTTCTAGCGAACGATATCAGCGTGCCCAAATCGAAGGAATGGAAAGCTGCTCTGTCTCCCTCAGAAATTTTTCACAGTTTTTTTTTTAATTTACGCGTGCCTAAGGTGTTAGATACCCTGTTACTGTTTGTAGTGGTCTGAAACTCAGGTGTATTTGGTTTCGATATTAGCTCTCCAGGGTTGTGTGAAAGAGTAAAGTATGTTAAGTACAATAGAACAAGGTTAGTTAAAATAAGTTAGTTAAATTTATAAATTATCGTCGGCGGGTATTGATGTACATTGGTTCCAACCATTTGTAGGTTACATTGACTATGAAGAATATAAAATTAAAAAAGGTAACGATGTTTCAGCGCACATTCGATATTAGTCTTAAGTGTAAGGTAGGAATTCATATCGGAACGTATGTTTTGGTTGAAAGCAACTAGCAATTTCTGATGGTGAAAAGACCGATACAAAATGGAGGCAAATGATTAATATCGTAACATCTTTTCTTGTATCTATTAATTGCCCCACATTCCGGTCTCAGTCATTTCTGATATTTTTGAAGCACTCGACTAACCCTGAATATTGTTCTCCATCCAGTTTGGGGCGGATAAATGCCTCGTATTTTGGAGCCAAAGAGGGTAAAATAATTCTTGCAACAACCTAGGGGCTGAAATTTTATGATTCATTGAATTATGATTATGAATTCTTCGCAATATCTTAGTCATATCGAGACCTTAATCCCCTATTAACGACCAAATGTTTCAAGAGAAAAAAACCGTAGATCCTTCTTCCTATGCCCAAAAAAGACCTTACTCTTACGCCGTCAATTTATTTATTTATTTTAGTAATGTTTGCTATATTTTGACATGGCTTCATAACAAATAATTATCAGCTGCCCTTTAAGCCAATGAACAGATTTGTTTCTTTGCAGTGGGTTGCTTTGGATTTCCAAAGCGTAAAATAAAATCTACCGTTGAAAGGAGAAGTTTTGCCAAAATTTAAATGTTAAGAAACAGACCTTGGGTCATTCTGAGTCAAAAATATAGAGCAAGACTGATGGCATAAGTGCTAATATCCATATGCATAAGAATTGTGCAAATACATGCGTGTTCTACGGAAATATTGATGGAAAATATATATTCCACCGTAATCTAATTCTCAAATGTCAAAAATTTAATTTTTTTGTATAAACAGAAATCAGTTGATTCATACCTTTTGACAATTAAGTCGAGAAGGAATGTGTAACAACGAAATATATACAGTACCGTGCAAAACTGAGCAAATGTTTAGGATTTTCAAGTTTAAAGCTCTGTAAAAATATTAAAACGACACTGAATTCTATAAAACTTTTTGCATTTAATTTGTTATTTGATTCTTATAAAGCCCACTCACAAAATAACTCAAAAGACAAATAAGAAAAAGAGAATGGGAAGTAACTTAAGAGAAACTCTATTTGCTCATTTGCACAAATAAGACAAAAGTCATGTTACACTTAAAAATGGAAAAAAATGTTCCGTTATTTTTTTTGCTTTTATTTGTTACACATAAACTTTTCCAGTTTTAAATTGTAAATTAGTTTGATCAGTTGTAAAAAAAAGGGTATAAAGCTAGAACGCCGCCAATTTATTAAAAGTATGAGGAAAATCAATCTTGAAATAGAAAATAGCATCGTGGTATTGGCTGAAAGAGGTAAGTCTTCACGAACAATAGCGGAAAAATTAAATATAAGCCAACGTACGGTTATTAATGTCAAAATGCGACGAAATGTTGTACATCCACCAAGTGTTGGCGGACGGCCTAAGCTACTATTGGACTCAGATGCACGTTTAATGACACGGGAAATGCGCAAAAACAAGTCGATGACTCCAAAGAAGGCTTTAGAAGTTTTAAATAAGGCAGTTAGTGAGTGGACCGCACGTAGAGCCTTGCACAGAATCTTCCTGTCAACTATTAAAAAAAAAAAGAAACCATCCTTATCGACCAAAAACATCACAGCTCATTTAGCGTTCTACAAAAAAACATAAGGATTGGAGCATTTGGTCTGATGAGCTAAAAATTAACCGTTTTCAGTTCGACGGGATAAGCAATTACTGGCGTCGACCAAGCGAAAATATTCAGAGGCATCATGTCAAGCAAACAGTCAAACATGGAGGAGGCAGTTTGATAATGTGGGGTTGCTTCACATGGTGGCATATTGGGCCACTCTTTAAAATAAACGGCATAATTAAGACGGAAGACTATCTTAATATATTGCAGACCAATTTGCCAGGTTTTGTTGACTTGAGCGCATACCCTGAGGAGGAAGTAATTTTCCAACAAGACGGGGATGCAAAACATACCGCCAAAATAGTCAAGGAATGGCTATCTCAGCAAAATTTTAAGGTAATGGAGTAGCCTGCACAATTCCCCGATCCCAATCCAATTGAGAATTTGTGGGCGATAGTAAAAAAAAATACCAAAGGGCTCCTGAGAACATGGAAGAACTATGGCATCGAGTTCAATATGAGTGGAACCAAATTCCTGACAATTTTATTCAAAATTTAGTTGAAATCATGCCCAAACATATGAAAGCGTAATTAAAAATAAAGGGTTGTGGACAAAGTACTAAAAAACAAGGTAGTACTTGTGTATGCGAAACGTGCAAAACTGAGCAAATGAAATGAAATTCCTCCTAATTTTTTTTTTGTTGTACTCTTTTTTGTTTAATTTTTTTAAGTTAATTTATAAGACAATTTTCTTAGAATTAAGTTACAAATAAAATGAAAAAAGTTTTGTTTGATTCAGTTGCGTTTTAATATTTTTACATAGCATTTGCTCAATTTTGCACGGTACTGTAGCTTTTTTTCGCTTTTTAAAATACCAGCTGTTGTTGCATTTATTTACACATTAAATGCCTCACAAATGGAATAAAATTAACAGAAAATTTATTTGAGATATTTCTATAAAAGTAAAATATTTCTAAAATAAAACAAAAATATATGCGTATGCGCATTATACATATACATGCATACATACTCGTTTCATTTTTGTGGTGTGACAATATTCAGGGTAGGTAATTTGGACTTTTGCTTTCGCTGTAAAATAAAACAATAGCGCTGAGACACTTGATAATTTTAAATACTCATCAGTTTTAGTTTTTTGATCTAGAACGACAACGGACAAAGCTAATAATTTAGGCATATTATTTCTGCTGGAGGAACGAGTTATCTGCGAAAAAAGTTCGGTTTCAAGCCCAAGTAAAGAAACGCCCTGAGCCATAGGGAAAATAACCTATTATGTCAATAATTTTAGGTTTTTAAACTTAAACGATATTAGCCACAAGAAATTATGTAAATATCCCGAAAAATGCTCTATTTGATCTTGGTTTGGCGGCATTATTAGAAAATAGGCATAGCAATTAGAAAATGATAGTGTTTCAAAAGGACCGTTATTTTTCGAATTTGTTTCGCTGCCTTAGGCAATTTCATTTATTTCTAGAAATATGCTTACCACAAGGACTTCCAAATAACGTGCAGACTGTTAAAGATATGAAATCACCTTCAAGTGATTGAATTGACAAATGCATTTTTCATATTTTCATATTTGGCGATTTGCCGATTAGCCAGCCTTTCCCTTTAAACTTATCATTCTAACAAAAATACCTGTCAAAAAGTGATTGCCGACGACTCAAAAACTAGACAAGTGAATACGGCTATAATTTGTTTTTTGTCAAGTTGTTAGCCATTAGTTTTTTTTTTTGTAAAAAAGAATCTATGAATTTGCGCAAATTTTTTTATCCGGCTGTCCTACCGTTTTTGGCACTTGAAATTTCAAAAATTCTTGGTAATACCTGCCAATTCTATTATAAATTTACACATTTAGCATTGTGTCAAAAATATGAATTATTTGCGTATGAAAGTATATTATTCTGCCATTTTAGACAGAATCATCGAACATAATTGTCAGAATCTATGGTTTTTCAAACTCACATGAGCTTTCAATTTCACGACAATTTTGTAAGAAAGAGCATTTGCTCTTTCTCTATTAAAACATTTATATTTATCTCGATAGCTTGATGAAAGCCTCAATTACACATTGGCCTTGGAATTGTTAATTAAAATTAAAGAAACCAAAAAATTCCAGTCAACCAACCTCAACAGTTTACAACTTTTACTCGTATGTTTATATGTACGCGTATGTATGCATTTTTGTTATCTTTTTAGTTTCGGAAAGTTAAATAATAACAATACAATAATTTTTACCTGAGATTGGACCAGCGGTTTGGCGCTTTTCCATTTAATCCTTCTGGCAATTCGATGTCCTCCCTATGTGGTTCAGCTTCGTCTTCGACATGTGAAAATGTAACCTTCTTTTCAGATGGTGACGGTGATGCTTCCTTCTTTAAAGCTGGTTTCAATTCAATATCACCCCATGGAACATGCTTAGAGTTCTCCTTAATAACTTCCAAAACTGGTTGAAGTTTCTCCACTTCTTTATCAGAAGTAGCACCATCATTACTTGCAGCATCACTCTCCTCGGCTACGGGTGATAGATGTGGTTTCTTTTCTTCTTCCGATGAAGCCGAATCTATTGAAGATAATGGTGCTAAATGCGATCGCTCGACTTCATCTTCACTACTTCCCATTCGTTCAAATGGAATCGCTATCTTTTCCTCAACAACATCTTGTAATGCCGATGAATCTTGTTTGAACAGCGATTGCTTCAATGCCTCAATAGAAGCAAGTTCAATGATATTATTGATTTCCTCACTAACGGCTGTATCGGTAATGTCTGGCTCAATATCCTCATATACATGTTCCCTGCGTAAGCGAGCAGTTTTTTTCGGTGGCGGACCAGCAAACACTGGGCTTGACTTGAGCTCTTCCTCTAGAATTTCTGAAACAGTTGGTTCTGGGGTTTGTGCCCTCTCCGATGTATTGTCTTCCACGACTTTAGGAATTTCAATGATTTCATCCGGAACAAGAACTGAAGATTCAGCTGCAGCTGCTTGTTCCTGAAGCTCTAATTGTTCTTTTCGCTTGCGACTAGGTGATTCATCAAGTTCGACAATTTCAAGAACATCATCACTGTCTTGCTTCTCGATAAAGTGAGGGATTTCACTGCGTTCTGCTTTCGGGGAGGTTTTCAATTTGATGATTTTTTGTTGTTCGTCAAGAGCGATCTTCTCGTCTTTCTTCAAGGAGATTTTCTTGATGTTTTGGAAATTTTTCTTCTGTCGATCGGCCATACTTCTTAGTTTCTTCATGATGGGGAAGCACTTAACGTTGTTGTGTGCTTCTCTAATAGGTCGAAGTGGTCTTCCTCTAATATCTTCTTCGGATTTGTGATTTAAATGGGATTTAAAGGACGATCTAGGAACCGTTGATGTGTCTGGTAGTGATCTAGCGTCTAGTTCTTTTTTTGGACTACGTTTCTTTAGAATACCACGGATTTTTCCTAATTTCGAAGCTCTTCTCTCGACCGTAAGTACTGAATCGGATACGTATGAAATGCACTCACTGTGGGTGTCTTCTTGTTCTTCGGGTTCCTCGTCTTCTTTTTCGTCCTCGGTGGTTGGATTGTCTTCAGTGTCCGATAGTTCTTGAATGTAACGTTCGGTTTCTTTAATCGAAACCTGATCGTCGATACGGACTTTTTTATTAGATTTTGGTGACTCAGAGGAGAATCGTAATTCTTGCGATTTACGAAGGAGTAAAACTATTTCTGGCTCCTCGTCCGGGCCAAGAGGTCGTTTATACAGGTGCGTCCACGGATAGCCTCCCTAAAAATTAGAAAACTTGTAATAATTGATTAGGTAAACCTAAACCAAGTCTTACCCTTTGTTTTGCCCGCTTTAAGTCTTCCCAACGATATGTTTCTGGTGGTACAGGCGGCTTGTCAGTGTGAGTAATAAGATACTGTCTCAAGGATTGATAATACTCTCGTTTAGCTAAAGCTGCAACTTTATTCGAATCAGTCTCCGGAGAAATTTGCGGCAATGAATCTAAAAATTTCTGCCTTTGTTCTTCTTCGAATGCTGTCTTTGGCAAGGGCAGGCCATTGATATCTAATTTATCCTCTTCGGATTTTAAATTCAAATTCTTCTCCTCGTTCTTGGGTATATTCCCATTCAAGTCAACTTTTGAGTTGCTTGTTAGATGAGTTTTCAGCTCAGAGAGTTTTTGATCGATTTCCTGAGTCAGTAAAGCAGAATCGCCACTGACAATTGTAGTTTGTTCGGGTTCCGTTGATAGCGAATCAGTCTTAGTTTCGTTATTTAAATTTTCGTTTAGATCTCCAGTGGAATTTTTTCCAGATGATTGTGCATTGTTTGTTGAAGGATCTAGATCAGTTGGTTGTATTTCTATTGATTGTGCGTTCTCTTCAATGGTCTTTTCCGTAACGTCGTCGAGTGGAATAGTTCCTTCAGTTGACAGTGTCTCGGGTGTTTGGGAGATTTTTTGAACTTCAACTGCCTCCGAATTAATTTTTAGCACTAATTCGCTTTGTAGTTCTTCAACTTTAGGGCTATACTCGTGAACTTCTTCTTCATTCACTCTTAAATCTGGCTTATTTTGCAACTCCTCAACTTTGGTACTATTATCACTAGCTTTTTCTAATTTATGCTCTTGTTCTAATTTTTCAATCGTCTGAATTGGTTTATTGTCCTTTTCAGATCGTTTGATTGTTTTTGAATCATCTAAACTAATTTCTTGTGCATTTGGTTGTGCTATAAAATCTTCAACTTTAACTTTTTCGACAGGTTCTAAACGATCTGCACTTTGTGTGAATTGAACTTCCGTGAGCTCTTCACAATCTGTTGTTTGTGTTAGCAGAACGTCCTTTGGTTCTTCACAATCTGCACTTTTTGGTGTTAGCTGAATTTCCGTTGGTTCTTCATGAACTCTATTTTGTTTAAGCTGAACTTCTGTTAGCTTTTCAGGATCTAAACTTTTTTCAAGCGAACTATGTTCATCGCTTACCTTAGAATCCACTGAACTCTTGTCTTGTCTAAGATCGGCATCAGCTCTGGGAGAAATCGGTTGTGCAGTTAGACTATCGGCCTCGATTATCTCGACATATTCCACACGATCAACATCTTTTGGAAGCTGAATTTGTATGGGATCTGTACTAAGCTGTTCTATTTTATCTTCAACTTTTGAATCTTCTGGACTTTCGTCTTTTGCAAGATCAGAATTGGGTGTTATTGATTCTACACTATTAATATCTGCTGTAAGATGAACTTCAACATCTGAGTCCTGTTGATCCTTTTGTTTTGGTGTTTGTTCAGATGATTTTAAACTGTTGGTATTATACTCAGATTTGTTCTTAAGTTTTTTCGATCTTCTTATTTTGGAACCTTTTCGAACTAAAGGTTCTTCGACCTTATCTATTTTCGGTGAAAGGTCGCTTGCGGAATCTGTGACACTTTCAGTTTCTGATTGCTTAGAACCTACAGGTACCTTATTGATTTGTGCTTTTTGAGCGGTAACACACTGCGGTTCTGGTACACTTACTTGTACTGGTCTAAAGACTTTTGGTGTTGCCGGTTCAACTTCAAATACTGTTCCTATTGAAGGATCAGTTTCGATTTTTGAAGGTCTATTTAATAATTCCTCTTCACCTGGAGGAAGTTCCTTAATATCTACTCCCCACGCTTCGCTATCTTCACTAACTGAATAATTATTTAATGTTTCAATCAGATGAGATTCAATATCCAGAAAATGCTCGTCATCCCCTATTAATTGACTTCGTTGTGGATGATTCCACTCAGCTCGCGTGCTACTACTTGAACTACTACTGACTAGAATATCACTATCTTTATCGTTCTTATGAGTTGCTTTCAACTCCTCTTCCAATGTGGAAGTGACCTTTATCGTATTTAAAATATCACCACTGTTTCTTTCTTTGTTCGGCGGTTCGGTTCCTGTCCCAGTGACCGTTCCGTCTTCTGTGTTCACGATGCCTCTGTTAAGTACTTCGAGAATAGTTGGTTGTTCGTTATCTCCGACTCCCGGCAAAGACACTATAAAAATGTCGAAAGAAAAGGAAAATTAATGTAGTTTAAAAAAATTTCAAAATAACATACATAGGGAATTACATAAGAGAGCAGCCGACTCAGAAAGCAAAAGTGTTCATATGAGACGACATAAAACAATTTGTTGATCTAGTTAGCCAAAAATGTTGTACAACTATTTCTTTATTATTTTCGTGAATGTAAAGTCTCACAAAATGGAAGATGAATGAACACATATACGGATACATAAAAGCTTAGAGAGCGAAAGTCCCTAAATACTTATAGTACAGATGGATAAATTAAAACCAACCCAGAAAAATGATAGAATTTTCATTTACGTCAATTATCACCTGTTTTGAGAAGACACTCACGTTACAGCAAAAAAAATCATTTAAACTGAGTTTGCTGCCGTTTGGATTTCGAATTTCAAAATAACTTTTTGGTTTTTTACTCGTTTATAGTTTTTTGGAAAATCATCGCAGTCCAACCGTGGAATACTGTCTAGGCAAACTAAAGTAAAATCTCATCTCATTCGCCTTGGTCAAAGAAAATCAGTTCACATCTAGTGAAGAAAAGCTTTTTTCCCAAAAAAAAAAACAAAAACATTAAAAAAAAGGAAATTCGCCATTTTCACCGAGAAATCTATGTAGATGTAATCGTACTCGGTGAGAGATATTTGCTTTCGGAAGATCAGAAAAAATCGTAAAAACACGCCAATATGCATATATGTATTTATAAACCGTCTGCGCAAGTTACAAGTTCATTTAGACTCATATGTTTCGATGTGGCTTTTTTCTCGCATCGTCTGGGTCTCTCTTTGGACTATTTTTAGGACTTAAAAGTTGCGTATACTCTCGTATGTATATCTTTTTTTTCTATAAAGACTGCGATTTTGTTTTTTAAGAAAAAAATGTTTCGATGCAGAGGACTTTTTTTACTTCTGTATCTATTCCATGAAGGCAGGGCACATGTTAGAGCTGTGAGCTAGAAAAATATGATAAAAACAAAAGAACTCGAAATAGGGCCAAGGGGTAGGTCAACAAATACTGAATTATTTCATCAAATTTTGTTTTATTTTTTATTTGATCTAGTACCAATGTAACAGGTTGTTTTGGTTGAGTTTAGGCCTAGGCCTACATGATATGTATCTATTTGGGGGAGAGATAAATAAGTCATGGTCGGATGTAGTAATAAGCGAAAATGAGGCAAACACACGGTTGGAGAAAGTTTTCATGGTGTCATCACTTTATTTTCAGTTCAATTTCTCAGATACATGTTTTTGTCGGAAATATTAGATAATTATTGGTTTTTAAATGTCTTATGTTCCGCCACATGGGGAGGGCGAATATTAAATAAACATTTTGATTTTATTTAGATAATAAATCAAAACACATAGCTTGGAAATGATTTATCACAAATACAGTACAAATGTATTTGAAGCCATTAGGGACGTTTGGCACATTTCTAGTTGAGATCTGTACACAACTTATGTAATTTAAAATTTTTCCCTATGTGTTATACAGACTTTTGGAAGATCACATTTTTTTTAAACATTGTTGTGAATGCAATTCTTGTTTATGTATGATATTTATAATATAATTCTCTAAAAAAGTTAGTGATGTACAACGCCAGTGTATTTGGAATATAAAAAGTGCATCTTCTTCTTCTAGTGAGCTTGTTATCTGTGAATGTTCTCCACCTGAGTCAGATCCTCATTTAAGAAGGAGGACCATCTTCTTTTCGGTAGATATACCACCTTGATCAAAAAGTTCTCGGAATAACCACCACTCCCATTGTTCCGATTTGAGTTCTGTTTTTTTGTTAAGTTGGTAAATCTGTTGACATTCTCTCTAAATCTTAGCATCATAGCTTGACATTTGGAAAAATTACGTAGCCAAGAGTACATCTATCTCTTTGTGTGTTGGCGATTTTTTACAATTTTAGAAGTGGATTTAAATTTGCAACAACGAACTTGTATTAAATTTTGCGTAAAAAACGGATTTAATGGTGCGCGAACGTTGGAAAAGTGTTTCGGAAACGATTCTCTAAAAAAAACGTTCGTTTACCAGTGACACGTGAGTGAATCAAAGATGGTGAACGCAGTGGCAGACCATCGACATCGAAAACCGACGAAAAATTGATGGAGTAAAAGAAATGTTGGTCAATAACCGCAAATTAACAATCAGAGACATAGCGGAGGACTTGAACATTGCTTATGGATCCGTCGTGTAGCAGCAAAGTTGGTGCCAAAAGACCTCAATTTCATGCAAAAAAGAGACCGTGTTGACGTCGCAAAAGAGATGATTTGCGAGGCTGAATCCGATCCCACATTCATCAAAAGGATCATTACTGGAGACGAGACGTGGGTTTATGAGTACGACACGCAATTCAGACATCAGGCAAGTAAATGGCGTTCACCAAATGAGCCGAGACAAATCACGTCGTTTTCAGTCAAAAAAGAAGGCAATGCTCACGGTTTTCATGGATTACAACGGTGTAGTGCATTTTGAATTTTTGCCAAAAGGCCAGACAGTAAACAAAGAGTATTATTTGGGCGTTATGAGACGTTTGCGTGAAGCAATTCGTCGAAAGAGACCAGAATTGTGGGCAGAAAACTCGTTGATTTTGCACCATGATAACGCACCGTCGCACAGTGGGACGACCCATAGCAAAAAATAAAAAATACAACTATTTTAGCGGTACTTTTGAGTGATTGGTAAGTCATCTTTAATATACATTTGTTGTAAGTTCATTAAAATTATTTGGAATTGTGAACTGGTGTAACAGTTACAGGGCCACAAACAGTAAAAAGTGCACATATTTTCGCAGAAAGTTTTAAAACGTTTTTTTATTATATAATTTTAGTTTGGTGCTTTCTTAAATTGTGCACATAAAGTATTATTAAGCCATAGCTAATAAATTGATCAAGGTATGGGAAATCATTTATTGCTGTAAAAAAATGTGTTTATTTCGTGATTTTTGTAATATGAAGTGAAAAGTGCCAGTCTAATTAGAATTTTAAAAAAAAATGGAAATTTCTGGTTTAAGTAAGGTTTTCTAAAATACACCAAATACCCCCCTTGAGATCTTTCTTGTGATGATCTGTATATCTGTTAACTTAATCATGAAAGATTCTTTGCGCAAATTTGCGCTTTTTTAATTATTGACAACTCCATCAATCAAAAATGGATACCTGCTGCAAACTTGGCTTGAAAGTGAGAAGTCAGTGAAACTACTAGCTGTAACTGCAAAAATTAATGATCTGTTGGGCTTGGAAGAGTTAACTGAAGATGTTGAACTTCAAATTCAAAAATCTTCTAAGTATTTTTGTCTTAAACTGAGGCAAAAATGGGAAAGCTGTCAAAGGAAACGGGAGGACAAATTCATACAAGTTAATGAACGGTGGGTTAGTCTTAATTTGCCGTTGCCAGTTAATGTGCTTAGTCGTGTAAATGAATTTAAGAATCCAAGTCAACCAGGAACAAGTACAGGGAGACCATCAAAAAGCTTTAAAGAGTGTAGCGAACGTACGAAAAAACTTCGCAACACACTACAGAGGGGCTTAACTGTGCTGCAAAAATGGGTAGTCGTTTATCGAATTCTCCGCAAAAATATGATAAGACTTTAACTTTGCAGCAAAGTCTAGCATTGTACTTGGACTTGAATTTGTCAAAGAGAAAGTACGCTCTTCTACGTTATGTCATCAACGGTGTCCACCAAGACTGTATTTCAAGTTACTACAAACTTCAAAAATATAAGACAGAACTTTTACCCGAAATTGCTGTTGTGTCATCTGTCATCTTTACAGAATACCAGCTCTTCGTTCGATCTCATGTGCAAATGGGGCTTTGATGTCAGCAACTACGAGTACAAACAAACATTCGAAAATAGTGGCAATAACAGGTATAAACCAGGAACTCATACGAAATTTCGGAATTATATTAAGGACAATTGCAACTGGTCGTGAAATTAATGTAGAGAGATTCGTGAAACTATTGGAAGAAAGAAACGAAAACCATGTATCTTTCCCAATACAATTGATATACCTATACATACCTAGCAGCGTCCATAAGCTTCGGGTTAATTCAAAAGATATAATTTCTTTTTTCCATTTGCCTATTGGAGTACTTTCTGAAGAAGCGTTGAAAGCTCGACATAAAGAAATCCGAAAGACCAGACTAGATCATAGTCGGAAGTGCTCCAGAATAAGTTCAATGATTGATTTAATTAATCATTTATTAGTTATTTCAGACCCACTTATTTCGAATATTCGTTCCAAAAGCTCGCACTTGTCTAAGGTCGACCCAGATATTGATCAATATCTACTCAAGAATAATTTAGAAGTGCTAACATTACCAGTTAATATTGACTTGAATGATATTGCTGAGACATCATCAGAAAAGCGATAGTGATTCATTTATTATTATTTTTTATTTGTTATTGTTATTAATCACGTAATATAGAACGTTTATTGAAATTTAAAATTTGTTACTGAAAATAAAAATAAAAATTAAGAAACATTTGTAAAATCATAAAATAAAGTTTGAATTCAAAAAAAAAAAATTCGCTGCTCAATTCTTATTGAGTAAGTAATCTGTTCACAGAGTAAGGTTAATAAAATAAAGAATAAACGAGTTCGGACAGGGCAGAAGTTTAGTCTGTTGAGTGACGTCGTTTGAGCGATGGATATTTGTCTTCATCCGCTTCTTGTTATACGATTATATGGTTATTTATTTATTGATTAATTAATCTGTTCACAGAGTAAGGGTAATAAAATAAAGAATAAACGAGTTCGGACAGGGCAGAAGTTTAGTCTGTTGAGTGACGTCGTTTGAGCGATGGATATTTGTCTTCATCCGCTTCTTCCAATTGACTTTCAAAACTTTGTCTTTTCACTCGGTGCAGAAACTTCATAAAATTTATTTCCTTTTTGTTTTCTTCCCCTTTTGGATCTTTTGGGTTAAGCTGCTCCTTATAGCGCGATGCTGATTGCTGCATGCGGTCCCACTCTTGGCTTTCCATGTTTTCTAACATTTGAAATAGTGCCTTGTCCGCGGTACATTTTAATGATTTCAATTTGGTCCAGAGTTTTCTATAAATTGTTGGTGGTGCGTATTGCTCCCAATCGTCATCAAAGCGGAAACTAGGGGACGATTCTCCTACCCCATCTTGTTCCAATGTACATCCAAAACCTTGTGCCTTCGCTAGGTACAGAAACTTCATTACATCCATTGCCCTTTTATTTTCTTCCCCTTCTGGATCTTTTGGGGTAAGCTGCTCCTTATAGCACGAACGTGATTGCTGCAAGCGGTCCCACTCTTGGTTTTCCAAGTCTTGTAATATTTGAAATATTGCCTTGTCCGCTGTATATTTTAATGACTTCAACTTGGTCCAGAGCTTTCTATAAGTTGTTGGCGCTGCGAGCTCTTCCCAATCGTCATCAAAGCAGAAAATAGAGGACGATTCTCCTGAATATATTTCAGACATTGACTCGTCCGACATGTTTGTTTCTTTATTTTTACTTTTTACAAGTTAAGTAAAACGAGCTTCTTTATACAGTTAATGAGGAATTACTATATTATATTCTGAATTATGCTGGGCGGGGCATTTATTGCTGGTTTGTGTATGTACTTTTCAGTTTATAGCATAGATATTTCATGTAATAAGTGAAAGCATGTAAAATGATTAGATTTCAATCATTAAAACAAGAGAAATCAATTTCGCCGTTTTTCCCATACACTCGTCAAACTGTGCGTCGCACAGTGCCATCATTATTCGTAATTTTTTGACGAAAAATGCAACAAATACCATCCAACAGCCACCGAATTCACCTGATTTGGCTCCCTGTGACTTCTTTCTGTTCAATCGAGTTAAAAAACCACTACGAGGAACGCGTTTCAGCAGCCGAGAGGAAGTAATGGAAAAATCGCAGAAAGCACTGATGGACATACGGAAAACCGAATATAAAAAATGTTTTGAGGATTGGATCAAGCGCTGGCATAAGTGTGTTGCAGTCGATGAACTTTGAAGGGGACAATATAGATTTACTCGTAGATGAATAAACTTGTATTTTTAATTTTTTGAATAAATTTGAAGCAAACATTTTTTGTTTATTAAGAAGAACGGTTCAAAATGTTACGTTTTGAATAGAACTGAATAGGCATGAATAGGCATTTTGTTCGATAGTTTTTTGCGTATTTTAACATTCGAAGGAATAAGGTTCATTATCGAATGTATTACGAAATGAACTTGAATAAATTTTACTTCCGAATCAGCTGTCTTTCAATTTGACTACTGTCAAAATCAAAATAAACATCTCAGTAAGAGTTAATTTTGTTTAAAGTGGTAATAAGTTATAAAAAAAAGGAAAGAGATACGGTAGTTGCTTTATTTTTAGACGATGACGAGCGCATTAGTAGGCGCAGTATAATGAATGGATTAAATCCATTAGAGCTTGAAAATTCCAAGTATGTATAATCAGTTTCTTTTTCTTCCATCATCCTGATCAATATCTCTTTTTGGTCTTTATTTGTCCAATTCGAATGCGACCTATATTTAAGTCAATTAAGTGAAACTATTTTATTAATTTCCAGCACAATTGTAAACTGAAATTACTTTACTTACATTTTTGTTGATCTTTTCGTCAGGAGAATTGTAAACGAATAAAAAATGACAGTTCTTTTGAATGAATAGAATCTCAAAATACGAATGATGAATGAATTTTCGTTTGATCAGTGAACTTTCTATTCCTTCGAATGTTAAAATACCAATCGTTCGACTTTGCTTCACTTTCGATTGAAAACGAATCTCAAAATAAGGGTGAATGAACCGCATCTTGTGGAATCAATTCTCAAATACAATTTCAGCATACACTTAAGTCTTTATTTAGCTATGAAACAAGTATTCGAGTGGTATTAAGTCTCATGATCTCGGTCGTCGATTTCCCGATATTCCATTGAATCCAATCATCAGTTAGCTATTGACGATTACGCGGTCTCCGGCCTCATTTTGCAAAAATACGAATCAATGATGTCACCAATACCATGTCAAAAAGTACTCTTTTGTAAGCGCCATAGTATCTCATAAGTCTCCTTTGGATTTGCCTCCGTTCAGAATCGCAATTTTGTTGATTCACAAACATAATATCGCAAATGTGAGTGTATTCGAAATCTGACTTGATCCTTCAATTTAAAAACCGATGTCGAAATTTAAGAAACAGGAAAAGACCTTTTTACAAGAGAGTTGCTGCTCCCTTTTTAATATCGCGGTTTGCGGATACATGAATTCTTCCTGCGTCAACAAAAGCCTGGTTTCAGATAACAGACGTCAAAGATCCCCCTTAGATAAAACGAGTCGTGGCAAATTCATCCTATTTTGTCCCATTAAACATTGGAAGCCACTTCTCTACCGAAATGACAATCGAGCCCAAATATCTTTCCTTCTCTCTCTATTCAAGGGCATTCATAACCTCTTAAGTGTTAGGTTCAAAAACAAAAATTACGATTCCAGCACTGAGAATACTATTAATGGTAGCAGCGGTACGAAAAAATCTTCTACAGAACTTCATACATTGATCTGAATTTTGTATTATCAGTATTGGTTTCAAGTCGATATCTATTGCATCAAAATGACACAAGATGCTTTATTTGATCCATCTAATAGGTAGAAGTCCCTTTGCGAGACTGTGGATGGAAATTGAATGGAATTCAAGACTTCTCTAAAGAAGGATTCAAATGAAATTTTACTGGATTCAATGCAAATGAAATTGAGAATTAAGTCAACATTCCAACCAAAATCAGAAGACAAGTTTAAGAAGGCCCTTCAAGAATTTAAATCGCTCTCATCAACTGTTTCAAGATGATGTACAATTTTAAAAAACAAAAATCTGTTGAGAATCAGTTCCGTGCCAACATTTTGAAGTCTATCGTACGAAGAAAAAACAGAAAGTCAATACCGTCGATGGTAGAACTGTACAGGTTGCAAGTATACAAATCAAAAGCATGCGCACAGAAATTTGTAACAAATTCCCGGCCTTCCTTGCAAACGAAAAGCGTAGGTCTTACCAACAATCTAGTCGTGATCATTACAAGCATATTCTCTTATCGTGAAATGGAAGCTTAAATGAACCAGTCATGTCTGAGTACTTCAGCAGATAGAAGCAACCTCCAAGAAAATAAAACATTGTAATAAATTATCCATAGAATGTTTTTGTCGTATTATGACCATTTTACTTTTGGAAATATGTTTAAGTTCAGAAGATTTGTTTGCCGCATATGTCTTTCATTTTATTCTTAAGATATAAATGAATTACTGGTCCAGAATTAACAACCTTATTAGGCTATTATTAGGTCTCAATCTAAGTTCAGTCGAGAATACTTCAGTGAAGATCTCTATGCAGCATATTACAATTTTAAAGAAAGCACTTCTACAAACTTCATTAAAATTCATTAAAAGAAAATTCATTATGGCACGGAAAGCAGCAGCCCTATTTACGATTTCCATTTCACATTGCATTTTTGTTAATTCATACATAATCAAAAAGTCGAAAAGAAATTCTCCTCCACACCAAAGTCTTGAAGAACATTATATTCAATGTTTTTTTCACTGCAAACCCATCCTTGCGAAAAACCAATACGGATTCAGTTATTGATCTAACAACGACTACTTTTACGGAATTCGTATAAACAATTCTTTGCTCTTTAGAAATAGTAAAGAACTTGATAGCATTACCACCGATTCCAGCAAAATGTTGAATAAGATTATCCCCGTCAAATTAGAAGCCCTTTCAATATAATTTTATTATATGATTCAATTCAAACTTGGAGGAAAGACGATTTAGTGTTCTTTTTAGGTCCCATTAATGCCTTCTCTGGCGTATCGCAGGGTAGCCATCTCAGTATTCTGTTATTCATCCTGACAAATAACGATGTTATCTGTATAATTGAGAATTCGATTATATTGTATTTGTTGAGAGACATGGCATCACATTCACGTGGAGAAGTTGGTTTTTTCGTCAGCATATTTCCTTGGAGCGTTGACTGTTGCGCTCTGTTGCAACTTATCTTTATATTCATTTCTCTCTTCCGCAATAATCCTCACCGAATGATTTATGTACGAGTATACAATGAACCTATGTCCTGAATTATGCGTCACGTTATGTATTTTTGATTTTTTTTCAAGAATGAAATCTACTGCTTCAGCCACACTACACTTAGAGAAATTGTTTGTTTTTAAGTTTAGTGTCATATTTAACTTTTTGCTTGTAATGCATGCATCATAAACCTAACCGGGCTTGATGCGGATCTCAATTTAATTCAGCAGAGGAAGCAACATCCAAAATAATGCACCAAAACGAAAGAAGACCTGCCAACTTGCAGCGCGTAACGATTGGAAACTAACCAGGTAAAATAAAAATAAAAAATTCAAAGAAAGATTTATTTTGATTAGCTACTCATCTTTACTGCTCGCATACGCTAAAAAAAGTACTACAATGTACGAGTAATGTACACCTACGTTTTATTTGTTGTTGTGATTTAATTTCGAGAAACAAATTATTACTCCCTCATTAACATAAATTTCAGCTCTTTATTTACTACGAGTATGTTGGCTTCCTTGATTTCAGTGTGGATTAATACTTCTATAAATAATAGATTTGGTATACAGGTACTCGTATACTTATGGAAGAATTAAGGCACACTTTTCTTCAAGAATGTTATTAACAAAACATATATATAATCCAAACGAAATAAAATGTTTTTTTTTTTTTGCTTTTTAAAGAGAAAGCATATGTAAATTGCATTCAAATTTGTCGTGATTACTCAAAATTATGTCATATTCAAATACAAATTGAATAAAATATGAAATAATTCTCTCATTTCAAAATAAAACCTAAGAATTTCCTTAATCTACTTAACCCTTTTACAACTGTTAGCATGCTCTAACGAAATATGTCAGTCAATTGCGTGTCAATTGCTAGTTTAAATAATTTCACGCGAATCTATGGATTTATCACGGTTATAGAATAATTGGAAGATTTCTTAACGGTGTGCAATTAACCGTTGAACTCAATATTTTATTATACTTTCAAATCTAATTTATGTGAATTTATTAAGATGTATGTTGAACTTTAGCTTATGCCCATATCGATTTGAAACTGTTGTATCTATGAACAGATGTTCTTATATCAAGAACACCATTTTATGAGTCATAAAAAATTTTACGGTGAAACACTAAAACCACACAATACTTATCTAATTTTAGATATGTGAACTAAAAAATAAACATTATTTCTTTAAAGACATAAATTAAATCATTACAAAGCATGTATATAAGAAAAACTATCCAATAAAGACTATGTGTAAGGATTTTTTTTTAATTTACAGAAATATGTCACATTGCTTACTCATTTGAAATGTTTATGCAGGGTGGTATACTCAAAAAAATTGCCTTTGGATCCATGTGCATACCAACTAACATGGCATCTTCCCAAATAATCCCTGAATTAGACAAACTTAGCATACTTGCTGATCGATGTGATGGAGTGATAGTAGGGGGAGACCTCAATGCCAAAAATCTCTGACCATTTTCCGCTTATTTTGGAAATTGGTTTTGCAGACGCTATTATCCCTCTTTTCGAGCCAAGGGGTTTCATATCATATAAAAACACTAGGTTTCGGCGAGATCTAGATAATAACTTGGCTCAACACAAACTCTCAGTAATCTCAAACCTATCTGATACCGAGATTGATGACTACATCAGAAAGTTTAATGGAGCCATAACCCAGGCCATCCAAAACAATACAAAAACGATTTTTCCATCCTACAGAAAGTATGCATCACTTCCGGACCATATCCTCACGCTATACAAGCACAAACACATTTGGCAAAAAATATTAAAAAGAATATTCCACAATAGTTATAATAAGACTACACCCGAATACATTGAGCTATCAGGCAGAATATTGTGATAACCACTTAAATGTGAGCAGCAACATCTAGATTTACGAGTACAGAGCAGAAGATGTCGATACTCGAAGACCACAAGATTTCGATACTTGAATAACAAAGTCTCGACCATTGATGACTGGAGAGTGGAATCGAATTTTCTAGCAAATTGGAAATTGTATGGGACGCTGGATGGCGAGGATTGTTCTCGAAGTATGTCATTCGAGTATAAATACCAGCATCCCCAAGGTATGCAAGCAGTTGATCAGTTGAATTTGAAGTGTTAATTAGAAGAAGTGATTAAGTGGTTTAAGTAAAAGATAAGAAAAGTATAAGCGGTTGAGAAATTGGATTGTATTGAGGGAAACAATTAAATAGTGAATTGTAACTATACTGAATAAAGGGATTTGCATTGGAAAGAATAAGTTCTATCATTTGTACCCACACAAACATTTTACAATATCATTACTAAGCAAAATCATTAAAGAAAAGGTAGCAAAGTGACTAAATGAACAGCTCAAAAAGAGACTCTCTAATATAACACCTGGTCCTCACGCATATAAGGATTTAAACAGGCTCATAGGAAAATCGACAAAAACGAAAATAGGGAACATAGAAATTGACGGCATCACGGTAGTAGATTCCCCCAGTAAAGCTCGAGCAGTCGGTGAATATTTCAAAAACGTTTACGCAAAACCCAGTAACTTAGATCCTCAGTTTGAAAGGGAAATTGAACAATGTGTTGAGCGAATCAAAGCCCAATTTCCACCTTAAATCTACAATTTCGATATTGAAAACCCCTCTATCACTCCCATCACTCCACAAATGTTTACATCAATATCGGAAATTGCCGGTATAATCCAACGTAATGTATACAGTTATTGACACAGCAAAATTTCGATACAATTATTGACATCCTCTTCAAACACAAGGTCTCACTGGTTTAAATGCGGAAGAATTCCAGTAACGGCTTTTTTAAATCGTTTACTCTTCTTCTCTATACACTCGTGCGTTATTGCGCTGTGAGAGACTTTTAGTGTAGTGCAAAATTTCAGTGAGTTAACATCAGTGGTTCGTGGCTCTTAAATCGTGCGCAGAAACAAGAACAGTATGTTAAGTAACTGAAACAAGTAAATGATTTTACTCGTATATGATTTATTTTATACAATCAGGATCAAATTTTTCATTTCTTGCAAAAGATCATGCTTTTACCTATATTTATATTTTATATTTAATTTTTTTTTTCTGCTAATATCTAATTAAATAAATGGGGTGTCAACTTTTGTATTAGTATTTGCTCAATTCCTTTTATTGACATCATGGTGTCAATAATTGCCTTCTATGGGAATACAAAAGCTGACACCATGTCTATAATTATGCTATTGGATGGTGTCAATTATAGTTTTTTTTCTCTATATAAATATTTAGCTGAAAAATGCCTAAATGCAGCCACAAATACCGTGAAAATGACCTTCAAAACGCTCTTGAAAGTTTCAGGACGCAAGCTATGTCTAAAAAGGCAGCGGCCAAATTGTATGCGGTCCCTCGAACCACCCTTATATTTCGATTAAGCAAACAATTTATTAAAACAAGACCAGGTCCTAGGACAGTTTTAACTGCCGTCGAAGAAGAAGCCTTGGAAGAATGGATAACCACATCCCAGCGAAAAGGTTTTCCTAAAAGAAAAGAGGATGTGCTCCATGCCGTTAAGGAGTTTCTCGATGGAGACAAACGGGACCATCCATTTGGGCCAGAAAACATGCCAGGGAATGGCTGGTTTAAGGCGTTTTTAAGTCGACACCCTTCCATTTCACTAAGAACACCAGACCCGGTTACATCGGCAAGTGCAACAGTGGGATCTTCGGACATAAGATCGTGGTTTGTTATGATTGAAGATTTCCTGAAGGAAAAGGATTGGCGGGAGATTCTAGACGACGGTAGCAAGATTTTTAACGGCGATGAAACCAACTTCTTACTGTGTCCTAAAACCAAAAACGTGTTGGAAGCAAAAGGTGCTCGTAATATATACGAGATTGATAGAGGACTGGCGAAATCTAACCTAACAGTTATGTTCTCATTCTCAGCCCTGGACAGTTTGGTTCCACCTATGGTTATACATATATCCATCCATATAACTTATTTACTTAATTTAAAACACCTACCGACTTATGAACTGGTATATGATTCCTTGAGTTATCAAATAAAATGTTTTATGTTTTTTTATGCTTAAAACCTACGCAAACGAATGTGATTTTAAGTTAAGTTAAACTAAACATAATTTGTAACCTAAATGAATATCACTTTAATAAAATTGAAATATAACAAAAATGTTTATAGCTATGCTTTTTAATTTTAAATCGCTGCATTGTAATATACATTTTTGCACAAGATAAACGAATCAACTATATCATTACATTGTGTCAATAGCTGTGTATAAATGTCAACCATTGTACTTTTACGTGGTGTCAACAATTGTACATGGGTGTCAATTAATATACAATTTTATAAGCCCTTTGAAATATTGTGATTAAACTTTGTTTTGTGAATTTTTCTGAATTTATATAAAAACTAAATGAATTCTAATAATATAACATATTTCGAAATCCCAAGAGTTTTCAAAGTTCTCTCGTCAATAATTTTTTACGGTGATTTAAAGAAAAAAAATTCTTATGGGTGTCAATAACTGTATCGGTTACGCTATAGCCATTGAATATTTGACAATAATTGTAAACAATTGCTTAAACATTGGGTACTTTACACGTGATTGGAAGATTGCCACGTTAATCCCAATTTTAAAAAAATCACACTTACTGAATTTGTCTAACTTTCGCGCCATTTCATTACTCTCTAATGTGGGCAAAATCCTAGAAAGGGTCATTAGCAGCAAAATGGATCAACATATCGATAATTCGTATCAGCATATTCCAGATCATCAATTTGGCTTTCGCAAAGGTCTCTCAACAGCACATGCCTTACTTAAGGTACATAACGACGTCACAGCTAACATCAGAAAAAAAAATGCAAAGTTACCTGTGGTCTTGATGTTGAAAAAGCCTTTGACAAGGTTTGGAGGATTACCCTGCTTGATAAGCTGAGTGAAATTGGATATTCCACTGAATTACTTATGATATTACTCAACTATCTTGAAGACAGATTCGCTACAGTCCAAATACAAGAATGCAAATCTGGGCTATTTCAAATTTTTGGTGGCATGCCGCAAGGATCAGCCCTTGCCCCCAGACTATTTAATGATTATATGTTCGATTTTCCTCGCACACCCTTAGGGCATGGTATATCAAACTCAACTGCGCTGCTTTTTGCTGATGACACCCTTGTGTACGCACATGCAGACTTCGCTCATGATGCATTAAGACAGCTTAAAACACATATTGAGCAAATACTTAAATTTTACTCCAAGTGGGGTATTAAGATAAACATTCCGAAATCTGAGGGAATATACATAAGGAATGCGTAAGGCAGAGGCAAGGAAGGTGCTGTGAGAGAAAGCAAATTTCTATAGTTAAAAATTAATGGCTTGGAAATATCATTTAAGAGAAAATTGACTTATCTAGGAGTGAATTTCACATACCTATTCAAATTTAATAGCCATGCTAGAACAGTGAAGGAGAAAGCAATTAAAGTTTCGAATATGCTTACGCCATATTTGAGACACAGTTCATTGCAAAACAAAACAAAGCTACTTTTTTACAAAACCTTGATCAGACCGATACTAGTATATGCTTTTCCCTCCTGGTTTTCAATTTCGAAAGCGATGGCAGTGGAGTTGGAGATTTTCGAAAGGAAGATTCTAAGATACTGCATTTATAAAAACTTTCAAACTAGAACTAAACGATTCCCTAACTCGACAATATATAATGATGCTAAGGTAGTCCCTCTGATGACTTATGCAACCAACCTGATGAAGAAAACAATAGTCAAAATGAGTTACTCTGAAAATGATTTGATTCAGGAAATCTATTCATCTCAAATCGGTATCACATGGAATGACTCTTATTACCTCTCACCGAATGATATTGAAATGGAAGAAACCTCCACTGACTCGGGGTGTACTCTACCAGCCTTTTATCAGCAAGCAGCACATGGCTCAAACCGTGGCTAAGCCTAAATTTAATTACAAACATTACCCTAAGTACAAACATAATGAAATTGTGATTTTGCCTTAAAAAAACTTAGCTGATATTTACAAACAAAACATAATATAATATAAGTAGGTATAGTCTTAATTTATGTACTTCCAACTCATTATGACCTAGCTGGCATAAATAAAGTAATTGTTAAAAGATTCAAACACTCAAATCTTATGATAATATATAAAAATGAAAAAACATGTTTACAATATTTATGTTTCTAAACATTGTAGCATAAACATGTCAAACCAGCTATTGTATTTGTGATAGAGTGAGAATGCGCCTAGCATCTCTCTCCCCCTTAGCCTTTTTATGTCGCTGCGACGTCAAAGCAATTGACATAATACGCTCAGTTAGCAAGAGTGCTATAGAAAATATGAAAAAGATACCACAATGCTGTGAAATACTCTATCCAATTGATGTGAGAGGACCATACATTACAGTCCCTGATATATACTTAGTTGTAAGAAAGAGAAAAATGTATCACTAATGTAATCTGAAAAGAAAGACTTTAATAAATGAATTGAATTGAAATGTTTATTTATTTTACTGCCGAGGTCTCTAAATTTGTATTTGCATATAAGGATTTACAATTTATTGCTTAACGTATGGAGAAGAACTCGAATCGCAGCAGACTTTCTAGTTTTCTGAATCAAGCGTTTTGTCATCCACGATAGCTTAGTCTTCGAAACCTTGGCTCGGTCTCACGAAAAAAACATTTTCTGTTTACTTGGAGAAATGCGCCACATTCATGCTGGAATAAAATTTCAAGAAGCTGCACATAGGATTACGTGCTTTTTAGCGGCACGCGACAAATCTGGATCATTTTGCTCGGTATTTCTGATTCAACTGAGGGATTGTAGAGTTCCAGATCATCGAAGCTCTGAAGCCTATGAAAAGTTTTTGTCTCAACTTTAAACTTATTTGTATTCTACAGCATTTATAATTGAGTGCAAATCTGATCCCTAATCTATTCGCCTTCTTTACAGACGATATAGTGGAGTTTCTCCCAGGAGGAATAAAAATTGCAGGAATTCTCATTAAAGCCAATCTGTTCGCAGACGACATTGTACTGTTGGCAAGATCACTGGAATCCTTACAATTGATGATTAATAAATTGTATGAGTATTGCAGACTGTGGAGCCTGGTCGTGAATTTGGATAAATCCAAGATAATGATATTGTGATAACCACTTAAATGTGAGCAGCGACATCTAGCAGAAAATGTCGAAGACCAGAAGATTTCGATATTGGAATAACAAAGTCTCGACTGGAGAGTGGAATCGAATTTTGTAGCAAATTGGAAATTGTATGGGACGCTGGATGGCGAGGATTGTTCTCGAAGTATGTCATTTGAGTATAAATACCAGCATCCCAAAGGTATGCAAGTCAGTTCTAAAGTGTAATTTGAAGTGTTAATTAGGAGAAGTGATTAAGTGGTTTAAGTAAAAGATAAGAAAAGTATAAGTGGTTGAGAAATTGAATTGTACTGAGAGAAAGAATTAAATAGTGAATTGTAACTGTACTGAATAAAGGGATTTGTATTGAAAATAATAAGTTCTATTATTTGTACCCACACAAACATTTTACAATATTTAATAGAGAAGTGCTTACAACGAAAAATGGCACTTTAACGGAGAAAGTATAGAAGTTGTAAATGAATACAGGTATCTTGGAATCCTTTTAACAAGTAGGCTTAGTATGAAAAGACATTTGAAGGAGCAACTCACGAAATCTAAAACCGTCATCAATGTAGTGTGGAAAAACTGTTTCAGCAACCCACAGATTACGCACAGCAGTAAATTCAAAGTATTTGAAGCTGCATCGGAGGCAGTAATGCTCTACACGGCGCAAGTATGGGGTTACTCGTATAAGCCTTGTGAGGAAGTTGAAAAACTACAACGTTTTTTCATTAAGAAATCCTTACACCTCCCTGCAAAGACTCCGAACTACAGCCATGGACACCTAAATAGCACAAACTCAAATGAAAATCCTATGTGCACATTTCTTATCACATACGAGTAATTGAAATGACTCCTACTTTTGCTGACGATACTGTTTACCCCTATCGTGCTGTATATTTCTGTTGAACAAATGTACCGTTATCATTTCGATGCTTTGACAGGTGTTGATTTCTATAAGCGAAGTAATTTTTGTGGTTGGACGTACAAATAGCACAAATTGCGATATTTACAATTTCTCGGCGAATTATTTTAGTATTTTATTTGGTTTTGTAAAATTTCATTTATAATTACTCTGTGGCATAATTGCACTCCAGAAAAAGGAAAAATTATATACGACATGTACAAAGATGGCAAAAAGCCAGCTGAAATAGCTAAAATAATAAAGAGGTCCAGGAAAATGGTCTATAAGGCGATTAAGCTGGTAAATGAAGGTGAAATTTATTTAAATGAAACCAAAAAACGGGAACCGAAACAAAGAAAAACTACTGTCTTCATCGATAGGGCCATTATCCGAAAATGCAAGAAGAATCCGTTCAAGTCATCTCGGCAAATTGGAAACGAAATTAACGAAGAATTTGATGTTAATGTATCTAGCCGATTAATCAGAAGGAGATTAATTGAAGCTCAGCTATTTGGACGAATGAGTAGAAAAAAATCACTCTTGTCAAAAAAAAAAAAGACATTCGAAGACGCTTAACCTTTTCAAGAGCCCGTCAAAATAACATACACTTTGAATCCCAGATACACTCAAAAAACTATTAAACGTGGTGGAAGGAATGTAATAGTCCGCGGTGCTTTTTCCTGGCATAGAGTAAGAATAAGTGGAAAAATGGATAAATTTCAATACTTAGACATATTAAAAAATACGATGGACCCCTATACTTTCGAGTTTATGCCAGTTATTTTGATATTCATGCAAGATAATGATCCGAAGCACTCCGTGAATGATTGGTTCTCCCAAGAAGATATCCATGTGTTGGATTGGCCAGCACAGAGTCCCGACCTTAACTCAATTGAAAATTTGTGGAACGACGTTAAGCTAAAAATTGGGCAGCAAAATTTCAAAAATAAGGATGAACTCTGGGATGGCATAAGAGAAGCTTGGTATTCTATCGCGAAATAACGAAGTCAGAAGCTTGTTGAAAGCATGGGGCAAAGATGTAAGGCAGTAATGGAAAATTCTGGCTATAGTACAAAATACTGAAGAGGTAGAAGACAAAAGAAATACATTTTATTTCTTAATTTATTCTCAGAAATACAATTTTTTACTATTTCTGTGTCCAGACAAATTTATTTAATTTAATATTAATAAGGTTTTCAAAAAAAAATTGAGTTCATTATTGTTTTTGAAATATTACTTTATTCAATTACGTTTTTATTCTGGTAAGAAAATTTTTGCTATTTATGTGTCCATGGCTGTATATGCTCATGCTCTAAACAGGCCTAACTCCGCTATTCCTTAAAACACTGAAATTGCCGGTAAACTACATACTAAGGGTTATAAACATATCAGATAACCGACTTCCAAAGATAGTGGCCTTACACGCGATTCGGAATAAAATAGCATGGTTCGAAGAATGGCTAGAGTTAGCTCACGGGTGTGGTGTAGAGCTGAATGCGGAAGCCATGAACTGGGAGAACTCACTATACCAGCTCATAACGAGAATTGATGAACAGGCCAGAATGAAGTTTGTAGAAAAATCGTCGGGATCACTACATCGTAGTACGTATAGCCGACTAAATTACAAGCTACTTCAAAGACATCCATACCATTCCCGAAATATCAACAATGCTTAAACTTCGCGGAGAACTCCTAAAACTCAATTATATCCCCATAGAGAAGATCTTCCTATATTTTGTAGTATGTGCAATTTGGAAGAAAGAGAATATACCATGAATTTTCTAGACAAGTGCCCAATTCTAAGGGAAACAAGGAGAAGTTTCTTTGGAAAAGGCTTCTTATCGGAACAAGAAATAATACCCCTTCTCAAAGAAGTAAACGTTACTAACCTATATAGATACTGCAAAATTGCTTTAAAATATAAAGAGAATATACTATGAGGGATCTTCTAAATTTTGTTGTTTGTAAATGTATCTAAGTAAATATAAATAAATGCAAAACTTATTAATAGTTCTATTGTCAATCTGGCAGACAGCAATGCCATTCTAACTGATTTTATATTATTATTTTTATTTTTAAATAAATCAAGCTATATCTCTATCTATCTAATTGCGTGCAAAACAATAGCATCGCTTTTGTAGTTGAATATATTTCTTGAAGTCTACCATGTGAAACCACCTCCATCGATTTTCAGGCCATATATGAAAACATCTATAGATATGCCCTATACAGAGCCATGACAAATTTTGAAACCTTTGCCAAGATCGTCAGATTGTGCAAAATGACGATATAGTACCGTCGGTGCTTCGTAAAGACCATAAGCAATCTTATTGTCTGAAAAGGGTTTAAACAAGCTAATTTGATGTCATGTGTTCTTTTAAGTCATACTTGAACAAAATGTACGAAATTTGCAAGCCAACACCGAAGATACAATTTTCTAAATGTCTAAAAGCTACTTACTCGTACATACGCTGCTGACATTAACATTATGGGCAGAATGTAGCGTGTTGTCACTGGTGAAGTTGCGGATATTGAAACAGAGTCACCAAAAATGGGCTTAGCTGTGAATTAAGGCAACAAGAAGGGACACACATCGAATCGGACAGAATATCACTATCTATCTACAACTTTGAAATATACATATGTATTTCTATATAAAACCCAAATCATCCCAGTCTGTAGCAGCAGCACGAACTTTAACCAAACTGGCTAAATATTGCATTGGTCGTATTGAAAGCAAAATTCTTCGTATGATTTTTGTTTCGGTAATGCGGAGGACATCAATATAGCCAGAATAGTGCGATTCAGTTGCCTGAGTTGGCTAGGACATGTAAAGTAAATGAATAAATAACACTGCTCCGGTCCAAAAAACAAAAGGTACAAATAAACCAGAATCCAGAAGCCATAAGCAGAAATTTAATGCTAGGAATGTAAGAAAGATTTAAAAAATCACGCAGTTCAACACTTTTATAAGATCTTGGAAACCAAAGCAGGGTCTTCAGTTAGATATAAACACCTCAACTACTAGTAGATGTCTTATAAATCTTAGTTTATCCTGTACTTGCACGCAATTTAATGGCTAGGTGAGTCAAAAATGAGCATTATTGGTATGTAGTGACCGTCAAAAGTATGTTAAAAGACCACCAAACAAAGATATGGTAGATAAGAGATAATATAAACGGTTAAGCATGGACTGAGTAAAATTATGGTTTTGATTATAAAAGACAGCATGATTTCGAGTGTTAATATGCATATTTTAGATCCAGTTATGCTTATTTTTAAACGGGGTCTTCCAATTGGGACTTCCGAATTTTGACAGTTGATAGCAGCCATATTGTTGAAGCTACATCTGTCAAACTGGCTGTCATTTATTCTGTCTGTTTTGCCAAATCAACATGGACGGACATGGCGTTCAACAACACATGCAAATGATAAAATTGTTTCATAAAAATGGGTGTTCTTTTCTGTGTGGTGAATAAATTTGAGTAAACAGGTTCAGTAAACAATAAACCAACACCCGTACGTCGACACAACGCAAGATCTGCCGAAAATATCGCCTCTGAGAGTGTGCAGTAGAATCCGAGACAGACGATTTCGCTTCGCTCACAAGAACTCGGCCTTCCGCAGACCATAACTTGGCGAATTTTGCGTCGTGACTTGGGCCTGCACCCCTAGATAAACAACCATAGACAACGACGTGTGTTCGCTGAGTGGGCTCTGGAGCAGTTGGAAACTGACCCTAATTTTCATAGAAAAAACATCTTCAGCAATGAGGCCCATTTCTGGATGAATGAGTACGTCAACAACGCACTGCACCGACATAAAAGTAGACTGCTGTCAAGACTAAAAACCTTGTACAGACAGTTTACTGACAGACATAACCCGGAGATCATGACACTGAAGTCGTCGATTAAAAACCTCCAAACATTAATAAGGGAAAATTACAGAGCATCTGTAAGTTTGTATTGGAACAACAAAATTCGGGCTGTAAACACCAGCAACCCGAATATGTTCCCGCAAATAAATAAAATATTTCGGAGAAATAATCAGAACGACCTTCCATGTCTTAAAATCACCCGAACGACGAACAACGAACAAATACTGTTAGCAGCGGGTATAGATCCAAATGAGGCTGTTGATGATGACAACTTCTTTGTGATCGAGGATCCGCAGGAGCAGGTAGAGGCTATAGGAGCGACTTTCCAGGAAGTGTACAAGGCGAATGTTATCATTGTCCCGAACCACGATCTGGGGAATCGAGTCCTTGTGCACAATTTCTACCTTAGAAATGAAATTGTGAATTGGCGATTCGAGAGCTCGGGTTTCACCCAGTTCAGTGACGAGAATATGGCAAATAATGTCATCACCAACGATAGGGTACTACCCCCGTTCATTTCGAAGGAGGAGCTCCAAACGATCTTCGAATCACTTAGAAGTAAGAAATCAGTGGGAACCGATGAAATACCGAACATTGTGCTTCGACATCTCCCTCTAGAAGCGGTGAACATTTATACCACCCTGTTTAATAATGCAATGAATAACGCACATTATCCAGCGCATTGGAAAACTGCGGTGGTACATCCCATCCCTAAAAGGGATAAAGACACTTCCAATCCGGCGAATCTCCGATCGATCAGTCTTCTTCCAAACATCAGTAAGGTGTTCGAGAAGGTGATCAATAGAGTCCTGACTAAGTGGGACAAACATATACGAGTAGTTCCGGATAATCAATTCGGTTTCAAGGCGGGGCATGATATCATTCATGCTGCGTCGAAACTGGTTTCTGATATCCAATGGAACAAAGCCAAGAACCAGTGCACTGGTGCCTGCCTGATTGACTTGGAGAAAGCCTTCGATACCGTATGGTTAGAAGGACTCTTTTTCAAGCTGGACAGGTTGGGCATTAGTAAACCACTGCTGTATATTCTTTTCGATATGCTCTCCAGTAGACAGTTCATCGTGAAGAATGGCGATGTGACTTCTGCTGGAACATTTAACATTAAAAACGGTCTGCAACAAGGTGCGGTAAATTCGCCGATCCTGTTCAACATTTACACGAGTGATCTGATAGGTTCACTTCACCATGCCATAGCGTATGCAGACGACATAATCGCGTACAGATCAGGTCCAAAGATTGAGGTCATTAATATACTCATGCAACGTGACTTCGATAAAATTAAACGATATTGCAATGACTGGAAGTTGAAAATCAACTTTCAGAAGTCGGAAACCATTATGTTTAGAACGCCTTTGTCTGGGGCCTCTAGGGATACCAGAAAGAATTGGCGAAAGTTCTCGATCGTAGGGCAGCACGGGCAGCCACTTGCTTGTCGAAATGTAGTCAGATACCTTGGGATCTGGCTAGATCAATTTCTGTATTTTAAAAAACATATAGATGTTGCTCTGGCCAGAGCCAAAGGTGCTTTTGCCCTTACAAAGAGACTGTTTTATAACAGCCAACTCGATGCGAGGGTGAAGGTAATCTGCTACATGGTGCTTATCAGGCCCATGCTTGTATTTGGATGTCCCGTGTGGTTCAACGTGAGAGCAAGTTTATTGGAAAAGATTCGGGTGTTTGAGAGGGCTTGTCTTAGGACTTGTCTTCGCTTATGCAGAACACCAGAGTCTCAGTACATCAAATTCTATCCCAATGAGGTCTTGTATAACAGGGCGAACCTAATAAGAGTGGACAATTTCGCCATTAAGTTGACTCGAAGGCACGTTGCAAGAGCAATGGCCTCATCAAACAACCTGATCTCCGGGGCTCACTACCCCAATTATATGTATCACGAGAGAGTTCGCTTTGACGGCTTTATTCCTCCAGAAGCGTTCGTCTATTTAGATAGCAAAGGTCTGATCCAGGACAGATTGGCGGTGCCGCTAATCTTCCACGTCGCTCGAACAGCTGCGGACAGGCGACTCAACTACGACAGAGACGTCGCACATGGCAGTGCGGAGCGTCTCCGGTTCAGTAGGGCGGTAGGGAGTCGCGACAGGAGGGATGTTGCTCAGCAGCACCAAAAATTTTGGTGGCTTTTTGAAGGGGAGGATGCTTCGTCGTCGAACTCCTCCAGTGATAGTTAGCTTCATGTGAAGCAAGGTGGGCCAGCCTATTGTTTTTTTTTTAGCCATGGCCGGCTTACATAGTTTTAGGTAGGTTTAAGTTAGATTTTAAGAAAAAAATATCTATAAAATCAAAAAAAAAATAATATAAAAATAAAAAATTTAAAAAAAAAAACTTTATATACATACATATATTTATATATTATGTATATATATATTATGTATGTATATATATGTATGTATGTATGCATTAGATGTAAGTAGGTTAAGATTTATTTTTAGGTAGATTGTAGGCTTTTAGTTTTAAGTTTTATAAAAAATTAAAAAAAAAAAGTCCAGATACTAAGTTTTTTTGATTAAAATGTATTTTCTTAGTTGTAGTATTAATAAATGTAAAAATAAAATAAAATTAGACTGTAAGATTCGTCGAAAGACATAGTTTAAGTGTTAGGTTTAACTTAGAGTGCCCACATGGGGCCAGTAAGTTAGAATAAGATTATTTGTAAGTTATTTAAGCTAATTTTTAAGCATTTTTTTGTCTAGCATTTAAGAGTAATCTAAGTATATAAATAAAAATGCATTTAAACTGAACTGGGTACGTCAACAAACAAAATTGTTGAATTTGGAATGATACCAATCTACTCGTATATGAAATCCAAGAGCGTCCAATGCATCCCGAAAAGTCACTATTTGGTGTGAATTTTGGGCTGGCGCGTCATCGGTCCATATTTCTTTGAGAACGATTTTGGGCAGGCCATCACCGGTGAGCTCTATAGGTCGATGATTGCCAACTTCTTTTGGCCTGAATTGGATGATATGGACACCAGGATGGTTTCAACAGGATGTCGCTACGTGCCACAAAGCTCACGCCACATTGGAAATTCGGCACAATCGATTCGAGCACATGGTCTTCTCACGTGGAGGTGATGTGAACTGGCCACCGAGATCGTACGATTTGACCCCGTCAGACTATTTCTTGTGGGGTTTTCTGAAGTCGCAGGTCTATGCGAATAAGCCGTGAGCCACAGCGGCTCTCAAAGCCAACATAACCCATACCATCGGTCAAATTCAGCCCGATTTATGCGCCAGGGTCATGGAAAATTAGATATTTCGGATGCAAGCCACGCGGCGGACATTTTAACGATGTTATATTCTATGCATAATGGCATCGATAGGCCTTCCAAACCAATGAAAAATTTCGATGATATTTCACACTTTGTTTTATTTAAATTTAAAGATAGGAAGCGCTTAATGAAAGACCCTTTAGAAGAAGAAACGCCCCTTACGAGTACATGTGTATGAGGCAATGGTTTGAAACAAAAAAAACGAGAACGCCAACAATTTTTTAACTCTTAATATCGTAATATTAATGTTTTGGACTGGCAAGGACAAAGCCCAACCCAATTACACTGAGCTGTACTGCTGGACCCATTCATCACTGATGCTGAATTTATTGAGTATTGTTGTTGAGATTGAGACCGCCGATTAGTTTTCTAGCCAAGGTTTAGAGGAGAGTTTCTCAGGATTCAAACATGTGTTGAAACTGCGTTCGTTCTCCAATCTTGCAATGACAGTTGAATTTCTTATGAGCATGACTGCAGCCGGCATTCCTCGCCAGGATGTAAACAGACTAAGTGAATTATTCCCGATGTATGTTAAGAGATAGCTACTTTCTTCCTGTTCGTCAGTAGGACTCTTGATTGTTCTGTAGAAACGATATAACCCGCTTTTACTAAGCATAGTGTGTTAAGCATATCTAAACCGCAAAGAAATTCCTCTGTGAGTATCAGGCCCATCCTTGCATCAGAATAGTTCTAATGTGCACTGAATGCACTGTAACAACTATAGAAAATAATTGAACCCAAGTGGGGTACTGCTATTTTGGACACAGCTGTAACTAATTGCGAATGGGCTGCAAATAGACTTGAAAGGTTCAGTATGTTGGAGAAGCTCTTACATACTACATTTAACAGCTATATATAACCACCGTGTGGCGCTCCCATTATTCCGATTTGAGTTCTGTTTTTATTTTAAGTTGGTATATGTGTTGTTGACATTCCTTCTAAATCTTAGCGTCATAGCTTGACATTTGCAAAAGTTACGTAGCCAAGAGTACATCTATCTCTGTGTGTGTTGACGATTTTTTACAATTTTAGAAGTTGATTTAAATTTGCAACAACGAACTTGTATTATATTTTGCGTAAAAAACCGATTTAATGGTGAGCGAACGTTGAAAATGTTGGAAAAGTGTTTCGGCAACGATTCTCTAAAGAAAACGGTCGTTTACCAGTGGCACGAGCTGTTCAAAAGTGTTCGTGAGTCAATCGAAGATGGTGAACGCAGTGGCAGACCATTGACATCGAAAGCCGACAAAAACATTGATGGAGTAAAAGAAATGTTGGTCCATAACCGCAAATTAACCATCAGAGAGATAGCGGAGGACTTGAACATTGCCTATGGATCCGTCCAAGACATTTTGGTTAATGATTTGGATTACCGTCGTGTAGCAGCAAAGTTGGTGCCAAAAGACCTCAATTTCATGCAAAAAAGAGGCCATGTTGACGTCGCAAAAGAGATGATTTGCGAGGCTGAATCCGATCCCACATTCATCAAGAGGATCATTACTGGAGACGAGACGTGGGTTTATGAGTACGACACGCAATCCAGACATCAGGCAAGTGAATGGCGTTCACCAAATGAGCCGAGACCAAAAAACCACATCGTTTTCAGTCACGGTTTTCATGGATTACAACGGTGTAGTGCAACATGAATTTTTGCCAGAAAGCCAGACAGTGAACAAAGAGTATTATTTGGCCGTTATGAGACGTTTGCGTGAAGCAATTCGCCGAAAGAGACCAGAATTGTGGGCAGAAAACTCGTTGATTTCTTGGCACCGTCGCACAGTGCCATCATCATTCATAATTTTTTGACGAAAAATGTAACAAATACCATCCAACAGCCACCGAATTCACCTGATTTGGCTCCCTGTGACTTCTTTCTGTTCAATCGAGTTAAGAAACCACTACGGGTTTCAAGAGGAAGTAATGGAAAAATCGCAGGAAGCACTGATGAACATACGGAAAACCGAATATAAAAAATGTTTCGAGGATTGGATCAACCGCTGGCCATAAGTGTGTTGCAGTCGATGCGGATTACTTTCAAGGGGACTATATAGATTTAGATGAATAAACTTGTATTTTAAATTTTCTGAATAAATTTCGGGAATTTTGCCCAAGGTGGTATGTAGTTTTTCAACCGCCATGAATAGAACTTTCAATAAAATAATTTTTAAGACTATCGACATTGGTTTTAATATTAGTTCTTGATTAAGTTTATGCATGTCAAAAACATGAATTATTTATGCTGACTTAAATTAAATATAAAACTAACTTTTCGGGTGAAAATCATTCAAAAACTTTCCCATGTATTCCACGAAACAAATTAAATTTCATCATAACAAAAGAATTCTTATTTATTTTTCTCTTTGAAATCAAACAATCTACAATTGATTGACTGTAGGAGTTTTAGTTGATTATAACTATAATGCCATTAACACATTGACAAAGAGTTTGCTTTCATATCTAAATGTTACATGCGTGAGATGTTATTACCTAATAAATTTAATTGACTATCAATACCATCAAAGAGATAATTTGTTATCAATGGAAATAGTGAGGTTACTGGAATTCTTTTCATACAAAATTGCTGATATAATTTCTGACAAATTCGTATCTTTTATTAGTAATGCGTCGCTTTCAATTCATAAGTAGAGTAGGTAGTGTAACTTTTTGTCATTTTTTCAAGAAAAGATAAACAATTCATTAAATGTTTAAGATGGGCGTGAGGCTGTTTAAACAATTGAAAATATTTGTTAAAAACTATTTAATACATATTTAAAATATGATTGTAAATTTAAGAAAATATTGAATAGAATTTAAATCTTTAAGTGAGTCAAATTTCTTGCAGACTGTTCCATTTTTCTTTTATAAATAATTGCTATATAAAGCAACATACGTTTAGTAGTGCTTACTATTGTAAATATGCAATTATGTGCGAATATTTGTATATCGTTTATAAGCAACCTAAGGTAGCAAGCAAGGCCAAGCTGAAGCCCAAAGATTACGAGCATTGTATTGCTCTGATAAATGAATCCGCGAACTGTTTTGCTTAACACTTCTGAAACTGGTTGCAATAGGGCAAAATATATACTGATCTGATAGAGTAGCAATAATAGAAATAGAGGCGGGCAAACGAAAAGTCGGATATACTTTCATAAAATCACCAGAGCGCCACACGGATGAAAAGGGAATATTACGAAATTACAGTATTATGGGATTAAACATATATGAATACACAACAGTACTAATCACTTCTTCTGCACAGTGGAGGTGTTATCCCGGGGCGAATAGAAATATTCGCGTTAAAAGTTAACGGCCTATGGGGGTGAGCAATATGATGCTTTCAAGAAATAAATTAACACAATTTGCGTTCAAAAAACGAAGGCGCGAAATGGCGGAAAAAGAGTTAGATAGAACTTGCAAATGAAAGAATCAAAATGTTTTATTAAGGAATGGAACAAAATAAGAAGGGAGCTGCCATTATTTTCACAGTTGAACTCCTAGATAAGATCAACAACGTATTAAAAACTAACGACCCACTAATTATTGTACAATGAGTCTAATGATTGAATATCAAACTTGGAATATTATTAACACCTACGCATCGCAATTACGGAATGAGTAATCACAAAAAGAATTATTTTGGCGGGATTTTATTGAGCCCCATTTAAATATCATTTTCACAGACGCGCCTGTCAGTTAAACTGTGAATACGAAGACTGACATAGAAGAAAAGGTTTCGGAATGATAAATTCAGCAGGAAATCACACACGACTTAACCAAGTGAACTTCGTTGATTACCAACCAAGGGTGATGCAGCGGCGGACACCAAACCCAAATTGATTACCATCTAAGCTGAAATAACACAAAAGACGATAAAGAGACTTTGGGCAAACCACTAGAAAGTCACCACCGATGTTACCTGACAGTTTTTTTCGTGAAGAAACTAGAGAAAAATCAATAAAAGCCGGTATACTTACTTACTTACATACTTAGGTGGCGAAACAGCTAGGAGCGATCCTTGGCCTCAACTAACGAGACTTTCCAGTTGACACAATGCTTATTTAACTGCCTCCAGTTGCGCACTCCAAGTCGGTTCTACTAGTGCGCACCAACTTAGGTGAGGCCTGCGATGTCCCTCCGAGTTAGATTCAAAGACTCTGCGGGCCGGAGTATTGATGTAAATTTGCTCTAAATGTCGTAACGATGTCAGGTGACCGGTACTCAGTTTTCTATCTAGGCCGATGGGGCTGTATAGCTCGTATAGTTCGTCATTGAATCTTCTGCTGCAAAGTCTAAAGCCGGTCAACGCAAACGGAACCGGATATGTACGAAGAAATTTTTTCTCCAACCGACCGAGGATATCTTTATCCGCGAGTCGATGCTTCAGCGCCCTAAAGTAAAACTAGTATGATCAAGTTCTTATAAGTGGCCGTGGTGTAGTGGTACTAGTAATCGCTTCTCACTCGGAGGGGTCTAGGTTCGAATCCTGCCCATCCATGAACAAGTCTTTCAAGTTTTTCAGTTGTGTAATTGGAACTCAGACAGAAAAATTCTGCGTGTGAAGGCATAACACTGACACGTAGATTTGGCTGTTGTAGAGTTTCAAGCACAAAAAATTACTGCGAATTATAACCTTCCACTCTGAGTGAAGAAAAAAAAAACTCTCCGTCCTATTCGGACTCCCACCCCCTGGAGAGCAAATACCGAAACCAAACACACCTGAGTTTCAAACCACTACAAAACAATTTTCCTTTCTACCATTCCCGCCCGCGCCCTGACAACAGTAAAAGGGTATCTAATCCCTTAGGCGCGCGTAAATTATAAAAAAAAAAAAAAAAAGAATCTCCTTAGTTGTTCGTGATAGGGTAAAAAACCGGCATTAGTCTAAAATATAATCTTGCACAACTTAAGTAAGCAGAGGTGACACATTTGGGAGCTAAATTTGTGTGAATGGCTACAAAATGCCATAAACCAAGAAGAAGAAAAAAAGGCGCAAGGCATGTGAAAGATGTACTATGGAAAATGTCAGAGTAATCCAGAACCTCTGGTCGCTGCTCGCTGCATGACCGGCAATAGGACGAAACTAGAGTTATAAAACAAACGACCTAATATACCTAAAATAATAGGAAGAGATTTAATATTAAAAACGAGCATTGACATCTGCTATCTCAATGGGATAGATGGAAAGAGTACTTTAACGCATTAGTAAATGAAAAACTCCCGCGCCAATCCCCAGTGAGTGCAGTTGTAGCGCATGAACAACGAAGCAATAAAAAGAATGAATCCGAGCGGAAAAACTTCAAAACGTCAAAAATACGATCCATAAAGCAATAGGAGCGCAAATTGCAGCCGAGGTGATAGAAAAATATTTTGGTCACACAAATGCAAAAACATCAGCAAATTTTTGTCTCACTGACGACGAGGTGATCTGAAATAGATTAGTTCTAAGGTCCGAAAATTTTGCCATTCCCATAAGCGACGCAGCAGGCAGTGCAGATACATGAGAGAAATGCCAAATATACTTCTAAATACAATTATACCCGTTACGGTTAATAAAAGAAGAAGAACGACTATTGCGCCATCAATTTATTTATTTTATAATCAGAACCAAGGAAGATTTGAGTTTTTGTATAAATATACATAAATGACACAGACTTAAGGAGTGCCAGTGCATACTTAAAAAATATTTAAAATGTAAATTACAGATATGTGCACTTACTATGAATAAAACTCCGTCTCTCTCGGTCTTTAAGATGAAAATGACTTTTGATTAGCTTTTTCTCATTATTATTTTGAAAAACATAAACAATTGGTAAAGACAATGAATTTTCAGCTAGCAAAATGAAATCGAAAAGTTCTCCTTACAAAGAAGAAAAATGAGCAGTCATTAATGCTTGCAACCACCCCTTAAATCGATTATTTATGAAATTTAAAAGATTACTAAATATAAGAGAGAGATTTTCATCGTATGAAGAGATAGTTATTTCACAGCAAAACAAAGTATTTATTCGACCACTTAAAAATGTCCTTTGTCCTGTGAGTTATAACTATGTGTACAACATTAACTAACAGATACATTTGAAATATTTCTTTCTCATAGATAATAAATTTTAATTTTCTAAAAATCTTGAAATATCAATTGTTCATGGGGACGTTATAGAAAGCAAATCCATGCCGGTTGAAAAAAAAAGAAATTACAACAATCACTTAAACCTTAAAGGTTGATGCAATCTATTATCGTAACTACCAGATGTAGTTAAGACTCGTACTACTTTTTTTTATAATTAAATTCACAGAAACTTATCTCTTGGACCCATTCTAACTATTTTTTTTTTTTTTTTGTTGATTAATTCCAATTGGTTTTATTATAGTTGTTTCGATTCAAGTTGTAAGCTGAAACCAAGCGAAGCATTCAAACCTGTATACCCAACGAAGTGTAACTCATGAAAATCGTTCTTTCAAGATCATTGATCAAAGTGCATGTTCAACTACGAGTATAAGTGAACGACGTGAACGACTGCCAAGTTCAATATAAATAATAATATTTCCAAATAAATGCGCATCACATCACTCTGTCGTATACGTAACGTAATGTTTTGCTTTTCGATTTTGTTATTATTTAACATGTTCATCAATCTGGCAGGTCAGAAGACCAAATCAGTCATCGCTTAAAGTATACGAATACAAATACACTCTCACTCTGCGAATATTTCTTTATAGATACATTATAGTTGAGTACGTAAAACTGTCAACCAATTGTTATCTCAGTAAAAGTGTCATAGGCACTTCGAATATATGTACGTAGGCACAATACTGGACATGGAAAACGTGTTGAACTCTACTGATACTACAGTGCGATACTGCTGATAATGCCTGCTTATGTAAAAAAAAAACCCAACAAACATCGCCATCATCAAACTTACCATAGTTTGCCACGATACTCAAAAATAAATAAATCATTTTCGCAACTATAATAATTTAGCCAGGTACACATAACTTAAAAAACAAAAATATATCTATGTACTCGTAATAATTAGGTTAGGCTGGTTCTATTTCTTTTGAAGGTCAGGGGGCCGAATAGTTTTCTAATTAAATAGTTGAACTAGGAAAAAATTAAAAAAAAAAAAAAATAGGTTTCCTAAATACTATGTGCTACTGGGCACATGTTTACAGAGTAATCGCGACTTGAATACTAGTCGCAAATTGTTTAGCTTTCGTTAAAAGGCTCGTGCGCGCTATACTCTTTATCACTGAAGCGAAGGTGCTGTGCGACATGCTTGATTTCTGTTTCTGTGATATATGAGCAAAAGAAAAATTTCGTATTTATGTATGCAGGAACGTACCGCCATGCACACATGATTTAGTTTAGATTTTTCTTATTATGGAATACGAACACAGTTTCAATCAAACCGAGGAACGACAAACAATATTTTACCAGGGTGAAAGCTTCTCTACGAGTACAACGTCTACAAACTATTAATTCAACTACAATCTGTCAATAGTGATCTCATATGCAAAATAAATGTTAGAACTTTGAAAAAAGAATACAAGTAACAACTCACACGTCCATATACAGATCAAACACTCAATATATCTGAAATATGGAAAATGTTAAGCCATCCATTTGAGTGCAATTGAAAATCATTGATTCTGATGGTAACTGCTGATGGTAGTTTCTTGTTCTGACAGTGATTAGTGATCTGTTAGATAACTTCTTAATCATATGATCCCCTCTAATTGCATTTAGTTCGTAAAAAATGTTCCCAACTTGCAGAAAGCTTCACATAGTCAGTCGTAAGCTCACCACAGTGTTACACTTTCGCTTTGACATGTAATCGAACTCAAATGTAGAGCAAGTAGTTGAGAGGTCTTGGACATTTGGCCAAACTGGATATTATTGCACTTTGAATTCAGCCAACCTAGATGCCAGTAATTGCATTCGAATTTGTATATTTTTTTTTGTTGTTGTTTTTGTTTAAAAATAAACTAGTTCTTAAGTGAACATTTTAAACTATGCACACAAATGATTAGAATGTTTCTTTTGGTTAGTTCTGATGTAATGTGTGCCATTTACTCAACCACTGGCCACTTTGATTTGCTTCGCTGGTATATTTAGACACTGACCGGTAAAATATAATTGCGCTAATTACATATAAAAACATGTATCTGGTAGATACATTCGATTTAGACTGGGTTGAATGGTGAACCTGTGGTAGTCCTACCCTGGCACTGCGAACAAATACTGAGCATAGAAATCTTTAGAGAGATCACACCGGATTGGGCTGGTTGGCAGCAATTGCTGCGGAACAATGATCTTTGGGCAAAAGCCGCCGAGAATTGACTAGGTACTGGGTACTTATTCTGTTGGCTATTGTATTTGTTTGTAAGTGCAAAAAGCACACGTGATTTATTGAAATTAAGTTTTATCATCACGAATTATCATCTCTAATGGTTGGCTTTTTGTACAGCGATTAGGAATTACATTCTCGAATGGTTTTTATAGGGTGCTGGACAGAAGGTTTGAAAGAATGGATTCTTTCTTTTAATCTATTGAATGCTTTACATTTTATTTATTGTATGAACAAACTTACAAATTTTAACGATCGGTATTCGCATAACAATCACAAAACATAAAGAAATGTAAATAAGATTGCGTAGTACTTTTGTGATGGCAACTTTAATTTATTTTGCTTTAGATGGCGCTACAGTCCGGGGTGAACCAGAGCCTCAACTAACAGCTTCTTACTCGCATGCAGTTGTGCACACCAAGTTGGCTGAGGTTCCTTTCCACTTGAGAGCGTCACCTTAGTCTAGCTCGTCCTTTACAACGTGGTCTCCACTATGAATACGAAAATATTCGAGGAGAAGGTTGGTGTATTCGCTTAATATGTCCTTTCCATCGGAGCCCGATGAATTATACCCCTTCTGTCGAGGTAAATGTCGCTGTTACATTTCTCAAATCATTTATCGCATCATTTTTGAGGACATCGAATATATTGTCATTCTAGCGTAAGTTGTCATTCAGTGCAGAGAATGAAAATTTGTTCGGTTTCAATGATATAAGTGTCATTCATGGATAATGTATACCACCACACAAAGATTCATTTAATGATAGAAGACAGAATTGTGTTTTGGAAGAACTCAATTTCCTTCAATTGATTCCCTAACTACTCGTAATTTAAATTAATATCGAAATTTTATGATAATATCGCCGTTCCCGTTCAGAAGGGATGTAGGTCATATTAGAAGCAGAGAATCCTGTCTTGCTGATGACAGAATAAGTTATATAAGAAGTAGCAAGCAAGAGATCTTTAATTAAAAATTAAAAGTAGTATCGGATATACATAGCTTAGAGTATGGAAATACGCCAACATTTATTTTGTGGCTTGAAACCTTCCAAAAACGACTTGAATGGGACGTTCTAAAAGATCATTTCTAGTCCATTAAGGCAGATATTATGCACACACATTTTCGACAAAAGGGCCTGTGATCAAATGCATTTGAAATACGAGTATCTATTACGATTATCTTGCTTCTGCTTGATTGATATGGAGCTTGGTTCGACTTCTCTGAGTGACTTGCCATCCTATCTTATATCAGGAGCTAACAAAATATTAGCGCTTCCACGACATAACATAAGTTCTAAAATATATGTAACTGATTTGTATTTTTCAAGAGATACCTTTGCTACTTTACGGATGTGGATTGATCCTATTGACTGTGGCAAAACTTGGAAGCTTTGATCGGGCTACAACGTGCTCAGTAAGCATTGTTCAGAAATAAGTATATTATAATTTTAAATTTATATATGTTAAAGGATTCCATTTCAAAGAGAATAGTGTTTGTGTATATAATAGCAACTCATTCGCGTGGTTAAGAAGGAACCATAATGTTTAACAGGGCAAAAGGTTAAACATAAGTCCAGGGTGTTGGATGTATTATAATGAACGTCGAATAACCATGCTGGCTTAATTACAAGTTGTTAATTTACTGCAGGTATATAGAATGCATTTGTTACCATCTTATTTGAAAGATTTTTACTTTTCTGACGTGTGGGTAGGATTTTATTCCGCTTGCATATTTATTGTGTTACTGTTTTCGGGTGCTTATCAATACTAGGACATTATTTTCTTCATATAATATTTCTTTCCATTATTGTATCATTTTGTTTTATTACAATACTTGTGAGGAATCAGACCGCCATTGCATATGAGAGTCTTGATGTCCAAAAAAGGTGCGCCTAAAAGCAAACTAGAAAAATATTTCTATGTATGCAAATAGAACGGTTCACGACTGAGTCCACAAAACTAGCGGTAAGTTAAATAAACAAAGAGCATTGATTCACAACGTAATGGTACAAATATTTCATTCAACAGCAGCGATTTCGCGTCAGTTAAGACAAAAAATTAAAAATAAAACATTAACATTTGTTCGATACTGTGTTTTGATTTTTGTTTTCATTTTAAAATTTTGAAGACTAATAATAGAGATCAGAGAACTTAGACCTTATTGTGGCGTGACAGTGGAAATCTTTATATATGTATATGTATTTATGATTTGTCTAAAACTTAGTTTAGGTTAGGTTAGGTTAGGTAAGAGTGGCTGTTGGAAATACCAACCCACTTAGGCCTATTGGCCCATTGTGAAGCCACGTGGATCTATGATCCGTAGGATCATAGCGTAGGAGACTGTTAACGTCTATGTTTTCTAGATCGTTTAGGTCGTAGATGAAGCTTTCTTCTCTGGGAGGTAGTGTCCAGTAATGACACCTATTATGGCCCTGAGATGTTTCCTATTTAAAAGGATGAGACACTTAGAGCGATTCAGATCCAGCTTTGGCCAGATCTGTTTGGTCGCTAGACATGTTTGCCCAGCAGTCCACCTAAGGTCTGTTCTTTTATTGACATCCAGCTTTAGTGTTAGTTTGCACGTAGCGATTGGTATACCTATACTACCTTTTTCCGGTAGAATAGGTAGAGTGCTTCCAATTTCGGCGAATTCATCGGCTCTGCAGTTCCCTGGAATGTCTCTATGGCCCGGCACCCAACAAAGGTGAATGTTGAACTGCTCTGCCATCTCCATGAAAGATGTTCGGTATTCAAGGGCGGTTTTAGAATATAATGAGATCAAGTCCAGAGACTTGATGGCGGCCTGACTATCCGAAAATATGCGTATATCCTTTGCAGGTATCACGATTTTCTTCAACCAGGACAGAGCTTCTTAATCGCCAAAACTTCCGCCTGGAACAAGCTACAGTGATTTGGAAGACGGAAAGAGAGGCTTAGATTTAGCTAATCTGAGAAAACTTCGCTATTTGTGTAGAGATGGACTGACTTGTCCTCCGTGAAAGCATCTTCCTCCCAGAATGATCTAGAGGGGGAAGCTTATATGGAAGTTTTTGTCAAACCAAAGTTCAGGTATGGTGTAATCGATGTTCTCTGTGAGGATTCCTAATGTATTAAGAATGTTGGCGTGGCCAAATGAATTAACTGTTTAGACGCTTTAAGGCGAATAGCTGCAGTCGCAGCTACTTGCCTGCTAAAAATGTCCAGGGGTGTCAATTGAAGCAGAATATCTAATGCGGCAGAGGGGGTAGACCGCAAGGCTCCGCTTGTGCATAGACATGCTGTTATTTGGACTCTGCATAGTTTAATGCGGTTGAATGCATTTTCCAAGGCCGTCCACCAGGCAGCCAACCCGAAGTAAGTATCGGTCTTATGACCGAGATGTATAGCCAGTGGGTTATGCGAGGTTGAAGGCCCCATTCATTCCCAATGGCTTTTTTGCAAGAGAATAAAGCTATTGTAGCTTTATTGACTCTTTCTTGAATGTTAGGTTTCCAGTTTAGTTTCCTGTCAAAAATGAGACCCAGATATTTTTCTGTATCGGAGAAAACTAAACTGGTACCAATTCCCAATCCACAGCGATCTGCCTAGCGGGTTAATCTATTGAGATTTACTTGAAGGATAATGGTATTGAGATGCTTTCCTGATATGGCTATGGCAACGTCATCCGTATATTAGTAGTTCATCGTATTAGTAGTTCGTTAACTACTAAGTTCCAGAGAAGGGGAGAGAGGACATCGCCTTGCGGCGTACTTCTGCTGACACATCTTTTAGCAGAAGTCTCACTCAGTTTGGAGTCGATTATCCCGCTTTTTAGAATTAGACCGATCAACTCCCCAAGTGAGTCGTCTACCTGCAGAGTTGACAGCGCAGTTGTGATTGCTGATGTGTTGACGTTCTTAAAGGCGCCCTCTATGTCTAGGAAGACAAACATTGTGTACTCCTTATATTGTAGGGATCGTTCGATGTGGCTAGTCAGAGAGTGCAAAGCCGTTTCCACCGACTTTCCTTTACAGTAGGCATGTTGAGCCGTTGACAGAAGTCTTGGATCAACTTTTGCTCGAATATGGATATCAATCAGTCGTTCTAGAGTTTTCAGAAGGAAAGATGATAGACTTATAGGTCTGAGGTTGTCTAAAACTTAACAAGCAGTAAAAAAGACAACCCATTGCAATTTGTTCGAATTAATTAGTTAACAGAGTTGTTCTACTAGTATTTAGATGTAACCACTCGAGCAACATTTATTCGGACATATTTAATAACAATTGGCAGTTATTAAAAGCAGAGAAGTGAAACGATACAAACAAGAAAAATAAATAAAGACAATCATTCTGTGATCCAATTCTGAGAAATTAATCCATAATATTATAGGTTGTTCAATCTAGTGGAAGAATTGAAAGTAAAACATTCCACTAATCTGCTTTTCTGTATTTTGTTGATCCGAAATAAGTTTTTTTTAATTATTTCAGAAACAATTTGAATTTGCATAACTTAAGCTGTCTGCCAACTTATTTACTGTGTACTCATATCGTAACAGAGAATGCTTTCAAGTTTTATGTTCAATTTATACTAGCATGACCGCTAGATAAAACCTTAAGCGGTTATCCATATCAGTGTCAAAAACTAGTATAACGCAGTCAGTTGGATACAGGGAGAGTTGTGTAGATGGAAGCCGTACGTGCAGAGCCGTGTTGTAGAAATACGGCGTCATACAGCAATCTCCGATTGGCATTATTGTTCCAGCAAGGATAACCCAGCAGATTTTCTGACAAGAATTTGAAAAACTCCTCGCTATGACTACATGGACCAGCTTGGTTGCAAGAGGGTGACAGCTGTAAAATTGAAAACGACAGCATTCCAAACAGCCCGAATTTGCTGAACCACGCTGTGAATGTTTCCAATAAGTTACAGGAGCCACTTCTGCGCTATAAAGACTACAGCACCTGGAAGCGACTGCTACGAGTTACTGGCTACATTCTACGGTTTCTGGAGTTTTGCAAAGGGCGAGAAAGATCTCATTACATTCAATTATCAGCGGACGAACTAAATGTTGCTGAAAAATATTGGTTTAGGTTTATACAATATCAATGTTTTACTAATGAAGTTTATCTATTGCAGAAAATAGTTGCTTTACCTGAATCATCAACAATTTCACATTTAATGCCGTTTCTGGACGACGATGGTATGATGAGATTAGGTGGTCGGCTTCAATCTTAGATGAGTCAATGGAATCTAAGCATCCCATAATACTTCCTCCAGAGTCTTATATAACTGGATTCCCACTGGATTTTGGATTCCCAGAGGACGGCAGTTGGTACGGAAGCAACTTAAAAATTGTGTCGTCTGCAAGAAGCTATGGGGAAAGCCAGCGTCACAACCATTTGGGCCTCGTCCAATAGAGAAGTTAACGCTGACGAGGCCCTTTGATAACATCGGCATTGACTTTGCGGGACCGTTGTACTACTTCGATAGCTCGATAGATGGACAGAGTAAATCGTATCTCATGGTTTTTACATGTGCTGCCATTCATTCGGTATATTTAGAGATGGTAAAAAATTTGTCTACTGATAGCTGTCTGATGGCATTACGGTGCTTTATTGCAAGAAGAGGAGTTCCGTCTATAATTTTTTCAGACAACGCGCCTTAATTTCGTAGAGCAGCTTTGGAGCTGGAGGGAGTGGCCCAGATTATCGAAGATGGAACTGTTCGCGATTTCTTGGCCAAAAAACGCATCAGATGGAGGTTTATCGTTGAACGTGCTCCATGGTGGGGCGGTTTCTGGGAGCGACTCATCCGTACTATAAAGAACGTCTTGAAGTTGCTGATTGGTAAAGTCAGGCTGAATTTCGAACAACTCAGAACAATTATTGGGGAAGCTGAAGGGATGGTGTATGCTCGACCTATCACCTATATGAGCAGCGACCCATTGGATATTACGCCACTGACACCTGGAAGTTTCCTAACAGGTAATTCGATTCCATCAAGTACGAGCCAACTGACTCATAGTTCTCCTGAGATTCAAGATCTATGGAATCAACGTATGAAGTACGCGAGTATGCTGTGGAAGAAATGGCGAGCCGAAGGGCGACGTCGTCCTGGTATTCGACTCTAGCAAACCGCGCATTCACTGGCGACTGGCTGTTATTGAAGATGCTTTCACCGGCCGTGATCTGAAAGTTCGAGCTTGTGTAGTGCGCTACTCAGATGACACTGGGACTCGAAGACCTGTTCAACTGCTGCATCCGTTAGAACTTAATTCTACTTCTCGGGGTGGAGGATGTTGAAAAAAGGAGGATGTTGAAAAATTGAATTAAGTTTGCAGACCCATTATATTACATTGTATGTAATAGAGCTAATTGAATATGTTTTTTGAGCCACTCTGTCTGTCAGAGACCTTTAGTAAGCAGAACTTTACTGCTTCAAGTTCAATTTAATACAACGCCAAAAAACATGTGTCTTACAGGCTTATCGGTCAATTCTGGTGTAATAGAATTAAATATAAGTACAATGTAATAGAGTGGCTCAGAAAAAATATTCAATTAGCTCTATTACATACAATGTAATAGAATGGGTCTGCAAACTTAATTCAATTGACTCCTTTTTTCAACAGTCATGTGTTCACACCAAAGCTTGACCGAGATCGAGTAATAGCTAAAATACTACTAAGCTATCTATTCGATTATTTTATACAATTATAGCCACTCAACATGCTGCAAACCCTTCCATCCGTCGAATTGAAGAACACATTTCATATACTGAATTCGAAGCATGTCTGAGTAAGGTTAAAGGAAAGACACCAGGTAGAGATCGTGTATCATACCCTATGATATCAAATTTGCCACTTAATACTAAAAATAGATTTATTCAATTATACAACAATATACTGGACACATCGATCATTCCGCAAAACTGGAAAACCGCCACATTATTTCCCGTTCCGAAACCACAAGAGAAAACTTTAGTTCAGGGATACCGCCCAATCTCTTTGATCCGTTGCATGTCAAAAGCACTCGAAAAAATAATCACAAACGCTTACTCTGATTTTTTATAACTAAAAAACTTGTTTCTCCTAATCAAGTTGCTTTCAAAGGTAACAGAGGATGTATCGATGGTCACCTACATATCCACTACTACATTTCTAAAGCACTGTCCGCAAAAAACCATGTCTCCGTGCTTTCTCTAGATTTTGACAAAGCATTTTATTGGGTTGGAATTCATATCATTTTAAACATATTAAGGGAATGGGGTATTGCATCCAAAATCTACGGAAATGTTAAATCAGTCCTAAATAATAGGAGGTTTTATGCAAAAATTAACAACTGCTACTCCGATGCATTTCGATTAGACAACATTCTTAAAGTCTTGAGTGAAATAAATGATGGTTTTAATAAAAATAAACCGTCTTTAGCTCTTTTCCTTGACATGACTAAGGCATTTGATATGGTCAATCATAGTATACTTTTAGATAAATTGTACAAAGCTGGACAGAGAGGCGTTATACATCAGTGGTTTACCTCGTACCTTTCAGGGAGAAGTCAACGTGTGAGACTTGACATGATCTATAGTGATGAATTAGATACTAATATTGGTGTACTTCAAGGATCCGTTTTAGGGCCGCTTTTATTTTTAATTCACGTAAATTCATTGTTCATTCAAAATCTTAAAAGACAAGTTACAGCCTTTGCTGATGATATCACTTTTATATACACGAATAATAACCTTTCTGATACCACAATAAAACTTAATATGGATATACAAATTTTACGGCAATGGTTTGCAAAACATGAGTTACTCCTAAGCGAAAAAACTAAATTGATGATTCATCAGCTCCCATGCTGATGGTTGTATGATTGTTTTTCACTCCACTTCTTGCCCAAAAATGTCCTTATTATCCGAATGTCCGAATTATCTGTAGAGCCAACAGAATTGCAAGTAGTTGGCCACTTTTTCATAGTTTCCGGGTGCTTCCAGTAGCTCATCTTTTTATCTTTAAAGTCTTGAAAGTCTTTTTTATGAGAAGCGGGTACAGTGCTACTTTGAGAAGCTCACACACTTACGGTAAATGGAAATGGTAAACATTCCTTTAGCTGAAAAACAGAACACTTTTATAAATTTTACACTGCGGTAGCATCTAGGCTTTTCAATAAACTACCTTTTGATATAAGATTTGAAACACAATTTACATTATTCATTAGTAAAATAAAGAATTAGCTTTTTACTATGGATAGCTCTATGGTCAAAATACTGTTAAACTTATCTCAATAAACTTTATCAAATTTCTTTCTTATTTACATTACTATTATTTTTCTTTCAAAAATCAAAAAAATGTAATCTCCAATTGACGGATCATTAAAAAAAAATATATTTAAAAAAATATAAACTTTCAGATTACTGTCTTTATGCTGATGACATTCATATTCTCTGAAAAATCATCGACCTAAATACATAAATGCAAAGCTATATTAACTAGTGCATTGAATGACATTCTGAAGTGATCAGTTGCTCCTGGCGCTAAACTGTCATTAGAAAAATGTAGCACATTTCATGTTTGTCGTAAACGTAATTGTCTACAACTAGTTTTCAATATTAATAATATCTATGGTATATCGAAAATGTTAGCACCTTAAGAATCCTAGAATTGTTATTTAATAATACTCGTAGATATAATTGGAAACAACATTGTTTAGATATTAAGAAATCTCTAGCTGCGAGAACCAATATAACTAAATACTTAAGTAGCAAAAAAAGTAGTGTGCATATTAATACCTTAACATCTATAACCAGAATGTTAGAACTAAGTCAGATTGAGCATGGAATTTATGTATACGAAAACTGCCCAGAATCCATTTTGAAAATCATCAAAACCTATCTAGCACCAGGCAGCTGGAAAAAGCATTAACGCCTTCCCTATAACTCCGGTTAAAAACATTTTTGACAGAAGCTAAGGATAGAACAAATTATCGTTAACCTTGTTGCCAAGCTAGTTTTTTCTAAAAATTCAGTAATTGATAAAGACATCCATCAACGAATAGGTCATAAAACAAAAAAACGAATACCATCTGGAATAAGTAGCATACTTAACCCTTAAATCACTAACACCTTCTGTAGACGGTCTTCGATTAAATGCAATAATCTCCCAACTGGATTATTTTTTTCCTCCCATGGCCACATGTGTGTTTTGGCGGACAATAAACGTTACCAATAGAACTGATGATTGAAAGCTCTCAGTGGAAAATTTTTATAAATATAACCATTTCTATGAAAAGTTTTGTGAAACGAGGTGAAAAAATTTATTGTAATTTTTGTGCAACAATAAGAATTAATAATATATATTTCTAAAAGTTCAATAGAATAGGGAATTTTTATGGTAAGCACATAGTTAGATGTTATGTTGTTATATTGATCTGTGAAAAAAACAATTTTGTGAAAATCGTATTTTGTAGACAGTCTTAGTGATTTAGCTGTGAAAAAATGTCGTCCCAATTGTGTTTACTTTTGTGTTTTCTGTCGGTATTTAGTTGATGTTTTAGCTTTATTGTAAGCAATTATGTTCTATTAGGGTCAATGAATATGTTTTGCCAAAGTTCGAGGATAAGACGAGAAAAAGTAAGACTCTCCGCGCTGTATGATAAAGAAATAGCAGTGTTGATGGATTCATATGAATCAGACGATGAGTTCGAAGCTTTGGATGACGAGATTGCAGACCCAGATTATTGTTGTGATGAGCTCCAACCTGAAGAAAATACTATGATAAACGATTGCTTGCAACTCATGGACAATTCATCCTTTGTCAAAGCTATTAACTTGTCCTTGAACGTGAGCAATCTAAGTCTGAACATAACTGATGCTCCAGATCAAATGACAATGATCAAGCCATGAAGTTCCGGTTGTGTTGCCTATGTCCACAAAAACACGGCACGATCCACAACTAAATGTGACAACCAAAAAAGGGCTCGATCACCATTACCTACGGAAGAATCTTCTGGTCCACTAATTATGCCATCAGCTGGTGGCTTCACTGGAGGTGGTTAGTATTTCAAAAGAACTTTTTTCTGAACCAGGTTGTTCATTTATATTTTTAGACTTAGTAATGTGCATGCAGTTGCATGTGAATTAAGTTGCTTTCAGGGGAAAAACAAATTTGCCATTCGAAGTAGCCAAGTGTGTTCTTACTCACTTGAGTGTTAAGTTCTTTACAAAAAAAAACTAGAAACACTATTTGAATTCTTCTCATACTTTTTTACTGACGATCTTTTTAATATGATATGCCTTGAAACAAATCGGTCAACTTTTATAGAAAATGTCAACACCCAGTTCAAATTTGACAAACACGGAATCTGGCGATTTATAGGAGTGCTGATTTTTATGTCGATTTTTCGGTATCCAAATATCGAACTTCACTGGGCTGAATACGGGTTTCGACACAAACCGGACTGTATGTCAAAAAATAGATTTGATACGGAAAATTGGATCATCTGCGGCAGTATTTATCAGACAAACCCTATCCATGGGGTTTACCGTTTTTTGTATTATGTGACAGCAATGGCTATTCATACAGATATGAAATTTATACGGGAGCTAAAAATGATGACATAATTTTGCCAGGTACTCCAAATACTAGGACAACAGGAAATGTTATCTGTTGTTATCAGGTTGTCGCAAAGTGTCAGCAATTTTGTGAATCACATCACATATTTCGACAATTTTTATACATCCTTGCCTCTTTTGCTGTATCTTCGAGCTCGTGGTATATATAGTCTAGGTACTATAAGAACAAATCGAATAGCAAGATACAAGCTTCCTAATGACAAAAGCGAGGAATTGAAAAAATCTTCGAGAGGCTATTCAACAGAATTCGTCGGATGGGCTTACGGTGTCGATATTACAACAGTTTTATGGAAAGATACAAAAAATGTCAAGCTTTGCTCAACTTACGTTATTACAAAGCCTTTTTTGAAAACAAATGTAAGAATCCAGCCGTCAAAAATTCCACTGTATAACAGAAAACAAAAATGTACGAAAAGATTGATTGTCCACAAATTATACGTGAGTATAACGCCCATATGGGTGGTGTTGATTTGATGGACTCCTATATGGGTCGAAATGGATTCCAAATAAAAACGCTAGACCACCAGGATATTTTATCATCTTTTGGATATGGCTATTACTGATTCTTTTATCTTGTACAGACGACGGAATGCCGAAAAAAAAATCGAGTGACAGATGCAGTGGAACAAATAAAGGATATCACCATATGGGAGTTTAGGTTGAGCATCGCCAAAGAACTGTGTGCTGCAATAGAAAAAAGATCCATTGGTCGGCCATCATCTGCTACGCAAACCCCTCCAAGCAACGATATTGGCAAAAAAGCTGTGCATCAAGTGGACCGTGTTAAATTTGATGATAGTTTCATCATTTTCCCGAATGGGGATAAAAAAAGCTTTGTAAAAAGTTAGATACCCATACCTTTTGCACTAAATACAATATAAATTTGTATTTTTCAAAAGCTTAGAACTGTTTCAAGACATATCAGACCCAAAAGTAAGAATTTTGTATTGCTTGTATTTCCAAACGTCTGCATTGAACTGAACCGTAACAGTTTTTTTTTCCAGTTAACCCTCAAGACCGTCTGCAGACGGCGCTTCCAAATAACATTTTTTCGATAAACTAACCTTAAATTCGTATTTTTCAACATAAAATCATATTAGAACCAAAATTCTTATGAGAAAATACTTTGGATTTTGACATTAGTAGTTTAAGGTTAAAAAAGTTAAACAAATGGAACGCAACCCATTCCGTAACACTAATGCATCCTACTTGGTTTATAAGACCGGAATTTATTCTAATGACCCTGGCTGATTACAAAAAACCAAACACTAGTAGTGCAACATATTGCGCATTGTTCTCTGGCGTCTCCACAGAGCTTAAATCAGGTGGCTGGAAACTTATTTTTACCGACGGTTCAAAAACCCATGAAAACACCTCGTACGCAGTCACGCTTAAAGAAGGCTCCATCCTAAGTGTTGGAACGTTACCTGATTTTTCATCAATATTTACGGCAGAAGCATTTAGAATTCTTCAAGCCATAAGAATAGCCTTGAACCGTCGCGGGAACACGTCATATTTTCTGATAATATCAGTTTCACAACCCGAATAACAATTCTGATCTTATCGCTGACATAAGAAAACAGCTTATCAAATCCCCAAACAAAATGAAATTAATGTGCACGCCAGGTCATTCTTGTATTCTGGGAAACGAAAACGCTGATCATTCTGCTAGCATGGCTAGAAACGCATCAGTGTACAAATTTAACATCTACGATGGGTTGGATTTAAAAAACAAAATTAAGGATATTATCAAAAATAATCAGCTTGTTGAATAGAAGTCTTATCATCACCAATACACAAAAATTAATTGCGACAGACACCATCCACGATACCCAACGACGGTCACTAAAACCAAAATCTCGAACTTTATACGATTGCGGCTTGGGCATACAACGGCTACGCATCAGCATCTATTAACAAGGAATAATTCACCAATATGTTCTACAGTCAATGTGACGTTAGATATACCCCATATATTAGAAAAGTGTATAACTACAAGACCCATAATTGTTAATATATATAAAGATATCACAATTTATGATGCATTAAAATATCCAAGTCATTCAAACTTAGACAAAATAAATAAATTTCTATCACTCGCAAATATTATTACATAATTTAGCTTAATATTGTAAAATATTTCATATATTTCATAATAAAACAGAGCCAATGGTCTCCGCAGCTAGGCTCTATAATCTATGTGCTAATAAACCATAATAATAATAATACATTTGTTTACCAATATCAATAAATAGAAATTAAAGATACCTGCCTATTTAGAATAATTGCGCCAAATTTTGGAAGTGAAATTGAAGCCCTTTCATAATCATCGTTACTGCTTTGACTGTTTGGTTAAACTCCACATAAAAAAAAATTAATTTAGATAATAGTCAAACAAATGACAACCTGATTCAAGGTAATAAACTATAACTTCGCTGAGATAGCACAAAATATGGTGGGAATGAACAGGCAAGTTGTAGAGTTTTAAAATTGATCATATACAGTGTTGTGTATATCAATAGCAACTAATGTTACTTATTTGAATCCTTTATGTTTTAACATACGTTTACTTTTTAGGAGCATTTGCAATTGTTGCTTGGAACATAGAAGTGTGTTTATTTTTAAGTGTATCATGCCACGCTATAAATATCCCGAAAGCTTAAAACAAAATATAATTGATGAGTTTGAAAGTGGATTTTCTCAAATTTCTTTGGCAAAAAAGTATAATATCAATAAGTTGATCATCTCGCTCTTAATTAAAAAGTATAAGGCCACAAAATGTATTAAAACCATTCACTTGGGCGGACCGAAACGGAAGACGACAAAACGAATGGACAGAAAAATAATTTTGGCTATAAAAAAAGATCCATTTTTATCATCGCAATCGGTACTTAAACAACTAAATTTAGATGTAGACTCAAGTACCGTTCGCCGATGTGCTATAGAAGCAGGTTTCGTATAACTTTCGAAAGTTATAGGCCGGCTAGAAAACCATTGCTGACCAGGAACCATTTAGAGAAAAGGCATGATATTTGCGTTAAAATATTGCTGATTGAATTTATAAAATTTATTCATATTTCAGGTTGAGTTTTGCAAAAGCACACTTTCATTGGACTACTGACCAATGGAAATCAGTGCTATTTAGCGATGAATCGAAGTTTAACCTTTGTGCAAGCGATGGTATGACAACTGTTCGTCGGCGAAAGGGGGAACGACTAAAACCACAAAACTGCAAAGCCACTGTAAAACACGGAGGAGGTTCGGCAATGGTTTGGACCTGCTTTTCTGGTTTTGGGCAAGGACTCTTACATGAGATTGAAGGGATAATGGATCGGTTTGCCTACAAGCAGATTTTAGAGTCAGTCATGTTGCCTTTTGCTCAGCGGAAAATGCCACCAGACTGGGTATTCCAACATGACAATGACCCTAAACACACGGCAAAGGTTGTAAAAGAGTGGCTGACACCAAATAGGGTTCAGGTATTGGATTGGCCTGCCCAATCACCTGACCTGAACCCAATCGAAAATCTGTTTGGCATCCTCAAGCGGCGAATTGGTGGGCAGCGCTTTCCGAACAAAGCCGTCCTAGTTCAAGCACTAAAAGAAAACTGGAGAAGCATTCCACAAAGTACTATTGATAATTTAATAGCTTCAATTCCAAAAAGATGTGCCTCTGTTATACAAAACAAAGGCTATTTTACAAAATACTAATAAAAAAAAAAACATTTATCTACTTTCAATTTTGTAGTTGCTTTAGTTATGCACAGTGCAATTCTTTCATTATTATTTTTTTCTACTTATTGAGTTGAAACACTTGAATTAAAAAGTTATTTTTCGTTATTTTTCATTAATCTGCATATTAATTTATATAAAAAAATAATTTAAATGAAACTTCTAATAAATAAAAAAAAGTTATAGTTAAAAAATGTTAAAGGGTGAAATGGTTGCTATTGATATGCACAACACTGTATACACTTAGAGGTACTGGCATCGATTCCTGCTGGGTATTTGTATTACACAAATGGCAATAGACCACTTTTTTTATTAATACCACAACTCTAAAAAGGCCTAAACACCACCAAAACAATGCCAACCAAAACCGAAGACCTCTATAAATGCATATAACCTCTTGAACGCAATGCAAGGTCAGAGAATAAATGACAAAATTTCGCAAGTTCTTCGGCATCTTCAAATATTTATCACGTCAAAAGTCATATAGTTGCATATTCAAAGTCCCTGACACAAAAAAAAATCTTGCCCCCATATCTACGAATTCCTACACCACAATGGAAGGTCCCATATGAACAGCCCATAGTTTTTCATCACATTTGTAAATAAAAAACGTGAGGCAACGGTAGTCAAGTCTCATGATTACTAATGCGATATGTGTCAAATGAAATCACTTTCTCAAAAGCTATTGTTTTATTTTATCTGAACACATTATTCTTTTTCTTAGATCCTTAGGTGTTCAAAAACCCTGCCCTCCGCCATCTTGTTTGAAGTTCTACAAAGCATTTCAGATTTCCAACTTATACCAAGTAACCCCGATTCCCTCTGAACTGTTTGTCAGAGGTAACATTTGATGCTGCTCCTCTGCGTTATTTGAAGAAGAAGCTGTAGAAGCTGTTCATTCGAGATACCGTTCGCCAGAAATCCCACATCGATTTACGAATGTTTGCAGCTTGCGAATAACAGCAGTGGTTGCTTTTCATATATCATACTCTTACAATAGAACTGACATTGAAGCGAAATAGCCGCAGCTTGGTTTTACTGCTTAAAACATTATTTTTTCAGATCTTGGACAACGTACCGCACGCAGTTTTCACTTTTACGAACCTGCTGCCCACATCAAATTCGATACTTATCTCTTCAAAAATAAAATAAATTGTCCAATTTTTCGACCGTTTTCAGGTATATCCAGTCCTAGTCTGGTTGCTTTGGTGTCCACTTTGTGATCCATTTGGTGAAAATCCATTATCCTATGCGATAACAGACAAATATCACCAACTTCCATTGAATTGCTCAGCTTTCCTTAGTTAGCATTGCTCGTATTACATTACTGTTGGCCACAATGCATGGCAGTGGTGAAAGTATGCACCCCTGGCTAACTAACCATTTTGTATAATGCAACACTTAAGCCATTCTTAGGTAATCTTAATTATTTTTAAGTTTAAGGTTTTTGTAGTACGACAAATGCGCAAAGCCAAAGCGATCAAACAAAATCTCTTATCTCAATGAAAGTCAAATGTACGGGAGCACCATACTCGATCTGTAAAGCGGCACTTACATGATCAATCGATTGACGTCAATCACTCGTGCATGTATTTGTGAAAATGGTGAGCGTCATGCTGATTGATGTGTGTAAGGGTTGGATTGACCTAATTATTTCATTGTTAACAGTCATTAAACTGACAGTTTGTGACAACGAATGAAAACATTTATGTATAATGATGTGTGCGATGAAAAGTAGTTAACACTTTTGTCTTAATATTTAAATATTTAAAATTAAGAAATATGCAAGTATCTCTTATCCATTTCCATATAAAATACTTGCATTTACGAGGGGCGTTCAACATATTCTAGGTATCGGGGTGAAGCTGTGGTTGTATATATAAATTGACTTATTTATCAAGTATTACTATTATTTTAGTGCATTCATGTAAAATTTCATATAAATGTGATTATTAATTCGCGTTTTATCTCTAGTTAAACAGAATCATAATGGCAACTGAGACGATGATGGTGAAAATTGAGCATCGCGCTGTAATTAAATTTCTCACTAAGCAAGGAAAAAGTCAAAAAACTATTCATGAAGAGATGGTGGCTGTTTACCAGGGTTCCGCACCTTCATTATCAACTGTGCAAAAGTGGTCAAGTGAGTTCAAGAGAGGCAGAGAGAGCCTTGTAGACGACCCCGCTCCGGCGCCCCGGCTACTGCTTGTACGGAAGAAAGCATCAATGAAGTCGAAAAACTTGTTCTTGAGGATGCCCGAATGAAGGTGAAAATGATGGCAGAGATCACCAAGCTTTCAATTGGTATCATTCACACTATTCTTCATGACCATCTTAACCTTTCAAAGGTCAGTGCAAGGTGGGTGCCACGAATGCTCACAGCGCCTCAGAAAAAAGTGAGAATCGCATGCTGTAGAGAGCTTTTGGAGATGTGTAGTGAGAACGCGGACGGTGTTATGGATCGAATTGTTACTGGGGACGAAACATGGGTCCACCACTATGACCCTGAAAGCAAACAAGAGTCCATGCAGTGGCATAAAAAAGGAACAGACCCCCAAAGAAGTTCAAAGTCACTCCGTCTGCCGGGAAGCTCATGGCCACAGTTTTTTGGGACTCAAAGGGAATCTTGCTCATTGAGTACAAAAAAAAAGGTGAAACCATCAACGCCACATCCTACGCTTCCACTTTGCATAATTTGCGGGAGGAAATTAAAAAGAAAAGACGGGGTAAACTCGCAGCGGGTGTGTTGCTTCTTCATGACAACGCTCCTGTTCACACGGCGCGAGTTTCCAAGGCTGCTGCGCGAGATTGTGGTTTCGAAGAAATCCAACACCCACCCTATAGTCCAGACCTTGCCCCTAGTGATTATTTCCTGTTTCCAGATTTGAAAAAATGTCTTCCTGGAAAGAGATTTTCGGATGATGAAGAACTCAAGTCGGCAATAAATGGGTATTTTGCAGAGAAAGAGGAAATTTATTTTTTTGAGGGTTTAAAAAGGCTTATCTCAAGATGTAACAAATGCATTGATGTTAGGGGAGATTATATTGAAAAATAAAAACAATTTAAATTGAATTCGCATTTTCCTTCATATCGATACCGAGAATATATTGAACGCCCATCGTATATGGATAATATTTTAAAGAACAATCATAAAACTAAATATAAACACAAAAATTATATCTTCACTGAACCTGAATTCTAAAACAAATTAAAGTCACCTAATTCTTTCAACGATTCTTTACATATTTAAGATAATAAAAATCAGAATCGAAGATCTTATCCAAATGTAAACACTACGCATAATTCAGTAGCAAGATAGTGCGTTTCAAATTTATCTTCTGTATGAGTATGGGTAAACTGTGCTCTCCAACGTGGATGGCTATAAGTAAAAATAATTAATTTACATCTGATATGGAGATACGTAGTATGGCTTCTGTTTATTTTGGTTTTATTACATATCTGAGTATGGAAAATGCCCTATAACAATGCTGGTCGAAATGAGCAAACACAACTAAGCCTAAGACTAAGGCTACAAGACTAAGACAATGTCCAACAAGTTGGCAAAAAAGTTTTTGCCAAAATGAAATCAGCTATCCAAACATCCATCAACATTATCATAATTACATGCCCACTTTGACAATTCCTAAATAAACATGCTAAGTGCTATTCCGCATGAAATAAAATTTCCACTGCATAAATTATAATTATTTTCCTACGTGCAGCCAAAAAATTGTCCTCATAGATAGATTTAACTACACTCTCACACGTACTACATCTACGAGTACGTACTAAGTTTATATGTAAATATATTCCCCGATGAGTCTACCCACCCACCTACTTATATTCTTATACTCGCATATAACTAGCTCAACGAACTAATTTCGTACACAAAAACCAAAAAGCAAAAACAAAAAAAAAATGCTAAACGGACGTTTTCATTGCGAAAAAAAAATACATAAAATGTCGCACCAATTTGATAGGAAAAGAAAAAAAAACAAAAAACCGAAACAAAAACGGTTTTCGACTTTTCCCTCATGGATTATTCAGAAATGAAAAATTGTATAAAAATAATTCGTTTCGAATATATGGTATGGTAAAGACTACTAGTCCACTTCAAGGAAAACTAAGGAAAACTTTAGGAGAAGATTTTGAAAATATTTTTTTCCATTTATGTACGTTTGTACGTATTTGAAGAACGACTGATGAAATACTTAAAGACGACTTGAAATAAACCAAGAGTTTTTTTTAACGCTTTTCAAATAATCTGCATTTTTTTTTATTTCAAAAATTGAAGTTTAAAAGTTTATTAAGTCTTATCTACACGTGTTTGGAAATCAAAATAAACACAATAACTAAAAATGTGTTAAAAATGCTATTTATCCTAGGGAATTTCGTTTTGAGCTTCGCTTTGTCCATTCAGGGCACTGCCTGTGCGATTTAATAACTTATGTAGTCTCTTGCCAATCAACTTGGGATACTGATTATTTTTTATGCGGTATTCCTTTGATTGATGCTCAACGGCTCCGTTTTGCAGTTGGTATTTACAAAGAGTATGCAAAGGCTGAATCAGCAACGACTTGTACTCATCATGTTCCTCCAAAATGGCTAGGCTCTCAGCAGTCGTCTCTAAGGTACTCAAACAACCTTCCGTGGGTTGTGTTCGAATAACATAGTCACTTGTTCCTGAAGTGATTAATTTAACTTGCTGCAGTTTATGCAATATGGGACTGCTTGCATAAATTGCCTTAGCTTGAGGCCATGTCCCATCAATGAGAATAAGAGTGAACGGGCCACGACTCTTGTCGACTTTTTCAATTGGAATCGCATTTTTACTTGGGTACAGCAGCAGAGAACTCGGTTCATTGAATATATTTTCAAGTTCCGTTTGATTTTTTGCCGTAGGAAAGCGTTTACCCTTATAAACGGTGCACTTTCACGCAGTCAATCCTAATTGCAGCATAAGAGCAGTTCGCAATGGTCGCTTCTCCTCATCTGGATGCTGAAGAATTACTATGGAAGATTTAATATCGAGTGGCGGATGCGGCAGTGATTCACAGTACGAGGGCGGGTCAATAAGTCCGTGACTTTTGGAATAAAACACAGATTTGCGATTAAACAACGCCAAACCTTCCTGTGAAGTTGTTACACGATTGCGTTTGTGGTCGACTGTGAGCAAACGCGGCACCCATCTTACGGAGAGCTTTCTCATGCCCAAGTGATCATTCAAAATTGAAACCACTGAGCCATGCGAGATCCCTGTCGGCCAACACCATATCGTGAATTTTTTCGATTGTTTCGGGTGTAGAGACCTCAACTGGACTTCCAGGACGTTCGGCATCTTCAGTGCTTGTACGGCCACAACGAAATTCAGTAAACCACTTTTTTACCATTGAAATCGATGGTGCAGAGTCCCCATAGTATTTATCAAGCTTAGCCTTGGTCTCGGTAATGGTTTTTTTTCGCAAGAAATAATGCTTAATAAGCACACGAAATTCACTTTTTTCCATTTTCTCCTCAAATTAGTGAGTAGTCTGATAAAAATAGCTGTCAAACACAAACTAACTGACGCAGCAAGTTTAAATTTTGACAGGAGTCAACTGACAGATGCCTGTTGACAGGAGCAGTGTTGCTGTTTCAGTAAAGAGGTCAGAAATTCAAAAATTCACGGACTTATTGACCCGCCCTCGTAGCAGACTGTTTTTGGTCGTTTGCACTTTTCACATTTTATACGTCGATGGGGAATGTCAGAACTTACGAGTATATGGGATAAATCATTCCAGACTTCGTCATTAGTAACTCGATTATCTACTGCTTCCATAAGTTTGTTCTAAATTAATTAGATAAATGCAGGCAAAGAGCGCAGCAGAATCGAATTGATTCCACTTTTAATTGTACTTTAAAAATAAATGACAACTTTTTGGTATAGATTCACAAATAATTATGGATAGAGCCATAGAGCAGTAGAAAACCCCGTTTAAACTCAACAACGAAGACCGAATATGAAATTAAGATTACAGTCAGAGGTGAACCGAAGCCCCAACCAACCAACCATTATCCCTAGCCAGCTGTCTCCAGTTTCGCACATCGAGTTACTATAATTGAATTCTTTGGGATGTAAGGCTCGACAGAAGCTATGTGCATATGTACTCGTATGTCTAAATCTATAATGAAGAAAACAAACACCGACGTTGTTTTCTCAGTTCTTATTTTTCATGAATACAATATATTTTCCATGAAGTTCTGGGTACGGTTACGCTATTTTCCTCAGATTCCTAGGCATTAAGCAGATCCCGCGATAACGTGATAACGTTAATGGTTCTGAAAGGAGATTTTTGGGCACAAACATGTCAACCTGTTCAAGCTTTTGTTGCATTATTTCACCCTGAAGATTTCCTAAATCGCATTTCTTCACATAAATGTGTACACTCTATCCTTTGGCTAGCTTCCAATGTTGAGTGGTCTTACTCTTCGCCTTCCCAATTCAGAACATCATTTTGGAAATCCGTGGTTTTGTTGAAAGTAGATTTTCCTGAGACATTTAATTTCCGTCCGCTTGAACTGAAGTTTCTGTTGATTGCAGCTTGAGCTTGTACCTTGCGTGTGGGCAAGACAACCGGGGTTGGATTTCTGGGTCAATTTAGCTGTTTTAGCCGACTTCCCCCCACTTAAACCGTAATATTTACTAATTATAGCACCGATTTCATCCGTAGATTGCGGGAAAAATCATTAAAAGAAGGAGTGCCAGATAATTTGTTCCTTTAAGCCATTGCAGAGCGTGCCTGTTGTGGAGCTCATTTAAATTTTCTGTTTTCCGAGTCAAGCCGTAACTGAAAAGGCGGAACAGGCTCCAGAAGAGGCACACTCTGAAGAATTACCGTCTATGGAGCATATGAAGACAAAACGGAGACGTGAGACAAATGCACCGCGCAAAGAAACGGCAAGTGCTAATGGTTGAGCAAGTCTATGCCGAGATTTTCAGGGGACGCGCGCCATTTTCTGCGTTCTGGAGCATCTCAGGGAAACAGAACATGTGCTGATGCGTCTTTATACACAGAATCCTGGATTCGACAATGAAAAGTGGAACATCAACTTAAGGAAAGGACGAATGGGGAAAACAAGGACGGCTCTTCTCTTGTTGTGGGCTTAGACGAAACTTCTATCGAGACCATTAAGCCTAGATATGACTCACGTCTTAAACTGCACCCTGGAAGGGTTAATTTTCACCATTCTTTCTCCAAATGAGTACAGAAAGGAAACGACCTTGCTTATCTATTTTATGTACTCAAATTAAGCTTCAACATTCCACTTAGGCTACTGCATTTCTATGTAGGAGGCTTTCCGTGTTGAATACAAAACCTCACATAATATCTATACAGGAACCATGTAGAACCATGTGGAATAAATGTACGAGTATCTGTGGTTTCGGATGTATAGTATAAGGCGTTTCACACCACTATCGGGAACTTGTCTTTTTATGTGGCGAACTCACGGCTCACTTTCCAGGTAACCAAATCAAATCTATGTAGCTCACATCCAGCTGCTAACGTTGCTGCTAGTGAACTGAATAATACAACACGCCGTAGCTAGTATATCTCATCGGTTGTGGTGATTCTGCCTTTATCCGGTTATATTCGTATTACAAAAATGTATAGACAAGCTACTGGTAACTCTGAAGATAATCTTCACTAGAATACATACCGAAACCCTGGCAAACAATGAGAGTAGTCTTTATACCGAAAATCGGAAAAGACGCCTACACGCTCGCCAAGAGCTTACGCTTAAGTCTTACTTCGTTCATGTTGAATAGCAAGGATAGAATGGTCGAGATTCATGTGCGCAAAACTGCCTTGCGAATGCATCCTCTATTTGAGATACAACATGCATACTAACGCAGAAGATCTTGTGAGTGTGCTTCAAAACCTGATGAGCAGAATTGAATACGCACTCAACAAAAAGGAATACGCGCTGAGGATTTTTATCGCCATTGAGGGTGCGATCTACAACGCAAATTTTGACAGCACGTGTAACTCGGCGAGAAAACACAACGTAGACGAGTCACTAGTTTTGTGGATAAAAGCAATGCTGGTGAAAAGGACACTGACAACAGTCAGTGCTTAAAGGCATCATCATTCAATTTTCCAAAGAACCTAAGTATTTGGGTGTCATCCTGAATAACAAACCTCTATGGGCTTAACATGTTACTTCAAAGGCCTCTAAGATGCTCTGTGCCTTCTTGCAGCGCAAAAGAGCTGTCGGCAAAACAGATAAGACAAAAAAATGGGGCTTGTTACCTTGAAGGGTCTTTTGGATCTACATGGCTATAATAAGACCAATCATATGCGTCGGTTGTATGATGAAATAAACTCTTACGAAAATACGTCATTACTGCATTTACCAGATTCCAAAGAACGATTTGCCTTAGCTGCGTGGGTGCTTTCCCTAATACGCCTCGCTCCACTCTCCCTCCCCTTGATAATCACATCATGAGCTGCACTCTCAAAGCCATCTTCCGTTTAAAAAGAAGTGGTCTTTGGTACAATAAGCACTGGAGCTCTGAAAACCTAGCACGCCGACTGTCTTTTGACTCTGGTCTTACGGATATGCCGTCTGATGTAATGATACCAGTACTCCTGCTGCGGAAAAAATACAAAATGGACTTTCCCTGTGCCTAAGACAAATACTGTTTTAAGCTTTCCGACAAAAATATTAAATATAAAATAAAATAAAATTTAGTCAAAGATTAAAATCAACGAGTATAAATTTCGATTTGACTTTTAACTATTTTTTCACATTTACATTTCCAAGCCAAGCAAATGTTCTCTTTTGTGGATTTGGCAAACGATATTGAGATGTTACCAATCGGAATGCTTTAATCCGAGCAAATTTTGCAAAAAAAAATGAATGCAGTTTTGAAAATCTTGATGGGTAAGCTCCAGCAATATTAGTGCTTATACGTTTGGATAAGAGCAAGTACACGTATGAGGTTAATGTTGGCGAATTTAGCTTCAGATTGTCATCAATGCAGACTACCTGAGTGTGATCCTGAAAACAAAACCGCAACCAAACGTATCACAGTTTTCTATACTATTTTGGTGCCGCATCCTACTACACTTCCTGAATAGCAGTGAGATTATCCTTATAAAGCTCAGAGGTGTCCGCTGAAAAAACTGACATAGCCCATCCCGACTTTTAAGGACATCAAGGAGGTCGTAGCCTATTAAATTTTCTAACATCATAATCGTTGTATCAAAACAAAATCATGAATAATAAAATTTACGATCTTTAACTAAATATGAATTTGATATATTGTAAGAGTGATTGTTCTTCCTCCTACTGGATAACATGCAATAAAAATTCACTTAAAGCTTACTGCTTCTATCGTTTGCTTAATTAAAAGATTTTTTGGTCAGATTTTTAGAAAGGCAACCAGTAGCTTGATTATAACTTAAGGCTAGGAGACTTCATCGGTTGGAGGTATGGAATGCAATTTAATAGAACCATAAGCAAGTATTGTACTAGTATAGCAAACTATTTAGAGAAATCAAAGGAACTTATGATTTTGTGAAGAGAACTATATGTACGATACGTCGCGGTGCTCTAACAAAATCATGCGAATTGTTGTTAAGGCCGTATGCCCAATATGTGGCCGTTGGTCAAATGGTAGTGTATTGGCTTCCAAATCGGACAATTCGGGGTTCAATACCAACCGATTCCGAAAGACATTCTTCTTTTTCAGGCAACTAAAATCACGTAAGATAAGTGGTTGCCTAGAATTCATTCGCATTCGCATTTTGGAAAACGGCAAAAGCAGCACAAGCTTTTCCTCCACAATTTTCGATTAAATATATCCAGTTCGAGTGGACTAAATTTCTATAAAACGAAAATGTCTTTTGTAAACAACGCTAGATTCTTGGCTACCTGTAGCTCCAAAATGCTCCAGTCCTGGGCTTATTCTGATGAAATGAAACTCACATTCGCCGCTGTCAACAAGACCTACTTCGATAATGCCGAAGTTCGTCAGATCGATGTTCCCTCATTCTCGGGCAGCCCATTTTGGCTGTCCTGAAGCCAGGTGTTGTGTAAGTCATTGAAAAGGACGGCAAAACATCCAAGTATGTCGTTTCCAGCGGTTCCATCACTGTCAATGAGGATTCTTCAGTTTAGGTATTAGCTGAGGAAGGACACAAAGTCGAGGACTTGGACTTGAGCGAATACCGAAGCATTTTGACCCAGTACCAACAACAGTTGAACCCTGCCACTTCTGATTTGGTGAAAGCCGAAACGGCTATTGCTGTAGAGTGCGCTGAAGCTCTTGTTAAAGCTGCCGAATCTTAAGTGACGAATCCTTTATTAGTTTCTAGTGGGGTTTTGTTGAAGAAGGCCTCCGATTGGGCATTGAACATTTTCAAATTGAGAAGAAATAAAATTTTGCCTCGAACGAGGTGGTAAATCGAAAAAAAAAATACAATAACAAGTCCGATATTATACTAATAATTTAGCTTCCCCATTAAATGTTGGATGCCACTCATGGAGCGAAATAACCACTGAGCCCAAAACCCTTTTTTTCTCTCTCTGTCCCATTTTCCTAAAAACTTAATACGTGTTCCGGTACTTTATAGTAAGTCTAGTACTATCCACTTGTGTGTTAAATTCTTTAAAAAAAAACAACCTACTTACGTTTCTTTTCTGAAACAGAGACCAAGATTAAGCATACCCAGGGCATTTAAGGAGGTATCGAGGTGGAATAATATGTAGAGAGATAAAACAATTTATAGAACTCCGAACAAAATAAGATGCAGGCATTGTTCAGTGAGAGTTCAGAGAGTGTTCAAAGAGAGTTTATAGCAAAGCCTACCGACCAAAATTTATCATTTACTTATCATTACGTTTGTATCTCTTGATGGAAATATTAATTTTAAGTGAGCTCTTTCCTTAAGTATGACCATTAAAAAAAAATAAACACGTACATATGTATAGGATATTTGAAATGTATGCAAGTCCGAGAAACAGACAAATTGTCGTAATTAAATTTATATTCACATTTAGACCACATTCCTCAAGCAACAGCAAAGCATTTTTTTGAATTTGCCATTTCATGCAGGGCATCTAAGATATGAGTATGTATATATGTACGAGTATTCATAGTTTGTAGAGTCCTAAAAATAGGAGTATATCCTTTTCCGTACACAAATACAATCAAAATGGGGATGATTATGATTTTTGAGCGATTGCGTATATTGTCGAATGAATGTTCTTTGTATGACAACCACCATAAGTAAGGCTTTTCAAAAAGCGGCCGCGTTTAAACGGAAAACAGAAACACTAAACAAAAGGCATCACAAATTATTACCCATAACTGGTGCCATACAAGCCAAAAATTTCGTCAAGGCAGTGCTCACCGAAAGGAAACCTGCAATTTTTGTAAAAACATTGTTTTTTTTTAATACAAAAACTAAAACCAATATACCAATACGTGTGTAATCCTTATCCGAAGTTAAATTTATTTCGAGTTTACACTATTGAGTGGAAATGCGCGCATTCTACAATAAGATAAGTTAACGAGGTTCCACAGCACAGTTGTTGTTGTTTTTTTTTTTTTTTTTTTAATATAAACTCTGTGCCTTGTGAGAACTCGTATTCAATATTTACTTTTCTATCTAGCGATTTGGTGGTAAATACCAAAGATAGTACCCGCAACGTACATATATGTACATCATATGTATATATTTATGTGCTTTAAGTTAAAATAAATGTAATGTGGTACTGCATAATACTCATATTAGATGTAAATATGTATTTTCAATTGTCTAATCATAATGAAGGAAGTGACAGAGTAACTAAGTACTCCTCCATAAGTACCTAGAGTATCTCTTAATATTTACATTGTCTCGTTTCCGATTGTGCCATCTAACATATTTAACTTTTCACACACAAAGATTACATTTTCGATTACGATTACAATTTACGAGTATCTACGGTTTGGCTTGTAGCTAGCTACTCGCATGTTGCAATTACTTACTCGTAGTCGCCGTTGATTATCTCATTGTTTAGATGCAAGTACGAATATCTTATGCTAAATAATTTATGAATACCTTCATCAAAATCGCCGTCATCTGGTAGATTTTTGTTATCCAAATCCATTGCTAATTTTCCTGATCCGTATCTGTATCTGAATCTGAATCTGAATCTGAATTTGAATTCGAATCTGAATCGGAATCGAAATCTGGAACTTCTCGAAACTGTTAACTGTGTCACTAATTTGAAAATTCAACACAAATTTTCTCGTGTGAATCACAATAAATGTAATAGTTGTTGTACGTGTATCTTATAGATATGTATTTTATTTTTATTTTTAATAAAAATATCAAAATTCGAAAATTTGTCACACTTATTTATATACGAGTACAGAGGCATCACTTGCAATTATTGCAATTGGGGATACAATAACTTGTTGGTATAAAAATCATTTTCCGCGCACTTTTTAACAATTTCTTTGAGATTATTTTCCCTTGGACAGTAATATACATACGTATTAGTTCAAATCTAACAGCATTATGGGGGGACCATTCACTAAAACTCTACTCGTCGCAATCGTATTCGTTCTATCACTGAGGTAGAGGTTTTTTTTCGCTTTGGCCCCAAGTTAGTAGCTTTTTTCGATTGGTGTGGTCGTGGTGTATTAGTGTCGTACCGGTGTGTCGCCGTGAGTAAAATTGCTTTTTATTAGTACCCCCTCTAACGGACGACGTACGATGGACTATGAACAGATGAATGCGAGTATTCGTATATCCAATGCACGACCGTAAGCTGGCAGATTTTGTGATTTTGTGATTTTTTTTCGCGCAGTCAATGTAGGAATAATCAGTATTTAAAGATAGATGAAGACTGAGGACCAATACGCTTTGCAGTTTTATCGGATTCGCCTTTGGAAAGATACGAGTACTACATATACTGTTGTTGTTGCTGCTGCTGCTGGTACATGGATGCGGAAAATTCTTTTTTGTCGTATTTGTTTCTGTTGTTGTTGGACCTTGTAGGATGGGGATACAAGTATATGTATATAAAAATTTTGCGTTTGTCGTTTTTTTTTTGTTTTGTTTGGTTTTTGATTTAATATTATTTACTTAATTATAGATTTTCTTAAATTAAACTTAATTGAGAGAGTTGGCATGTTTTTTTAGCTAAATAATCAGATAGAAGAGAAGAAGATATGTATTCGCTAGGGATACGTTATAAATATACACAGAGGAAGGTGCGTACATATAGATCTACATGCATACTAAAGTAGCTAGCACATGCATTTCCTGTTCCTTTTTTTTTAACGTGGTTGCCAACGTAGTTTGATGTGCCACGATTGAAAAAAATAGTAAGGGTCGACCCTGTTGATACAGACAATAAGGTTTATTTTTTACTTTGTATCTTTCGACCCATTATCACATTCTTTTTGATATCCACTCTAAGCAGGATATTTGAATATACAAAGAATAATACATAAAGCCAATAAGATTCGGTCCTGCCAGACTTAAGTCAATTAATTTTGTGTAAAAAGACAAGTTTGGCCAATAAAATATGCGGTTTTTCTTTTAAATTATTATTTTTGTTCGGAACTGGGCTTACTTATTTGTTTACATGGCGCCACATTCCGGCCTGGACCTTAGCATTAACAAATAACTCCAACTAGCTTGATCATTGATGTACTGTGCTCAATTAATCGCCCGAAGTTGGTTGAGTTCCCTTTCCACTTGTGGGCGACACTTAAAATGTGGTCTTCTTCTACAGCGTTTTTTCTCTGGTGTTGATTCGAAGAGCCGTTATACCGGAGCATTAATGTCCACCCACTCTATATGTCTTAATAACCGCAACCATTGTAATTAAAACCTTCTGTCGATGGCGCTGCCTCTCTATTAATGTATGCCTTAGTTCATCGTCAATGCAAACGGAACCAAAAATCACAGTTTGAAATGACCAAGACCTTCATTATCCCCATACCCATGTCTATCCACAATAGAGTATAACTAGGATGGTCAGAGTCATATATGTATAGAGTTGCCCGACTGAGGCCTTTGTTATACGATTGTCTTTTCACCCCAAAGAAACAGTGATTGGCAGAAATTGTTCTCGATTTGATCTCCGGGCTGATAATTTTGATATTTTTTTTTTTTTTTTTGTGTCAGGAAAGAACCAGCCCACTGTACTTTTTGTATATTCTGTTTAATTGCCTAGGGATGGTAAAAATGACCTTTTAAATAGGTCGCCAAGCACTCCCTTGGTATGTCAACATCCTGTGGAGTCATGACATCTGCAGTTATCCTCATATGAAACCCTACTGTCAATTGAAATCTTAAATTAGGACGCATGCTCTCCTAGTGCAGGTTCGGATGAAGAAAATCTCTATTCTGAGCCTTGCCAGGCAAGTTTATAGGCGATATCGTTTCCCGTAATCCAAACACGACTCAGTAGATTCAGGCTTCTTACTTACAATTACTTATTTTGAAAAGAATTGCATTGTCAAACTCGTTTGGATGTTGTGAGAGGATTTAGTAAGGCCTTGTGCGCAACTAGGCTGTCATTACAGACGCAGATTTCTCCCTCTCCATCGAGTGTCTATATCTCTCCTTGGAAGATAAACTCATTCATTCTTTAAAAAGACATCAGCGTCATATCTGCCCGTGATTCTTTTTGTATTTTCAGAGCAAGAAGAGTTCTGGTGTCACTACATCATGGCATGCCCTTAAGAGCAGAGTCAAAAGATAGTCGGTGTGCAGGGTCATCAAACTGTAAGGTTCATCATTCGCCAAACATGTCTAAGACTGCCTGCGTTTTAGAACACAGTCGCTGAGTATGATGCAACAGACAGTACAGCTACATCACCTACATCTGCCTCAGCGTAAATGTTAGAACCATTGAGAGAGTTTAGCAGCAAGTTCCCCAACATGCACCATAGTGGAGATGTCATTACTCGTGTTTACGGTTTAGTCCCGGACTAATGTCTGCCTATTGTGACATTTTGTCCTGAATCCTTTCCCGTTGACTGCATATTCGTCCTCATTTTACGATTAACCTATTTATGCTGCCTCTCCTTCAATACTCGCAAACACAACTAATGGGTTATCCCGATAGTAGTAATATCAGCGAGACGTTATAAAGACTTTTAAGGAATTAGGTATCTGAGGATAACGTCTGAAGATGCTGTTAAAAATATCTCATGACAACGCGTAGCCTTGTTTGAAGCTTCTTTTAACATCCGTGCTCCCCGTGAAATCTTCACAAGCTTGATAGGGATGCCAAAAGAGATGTATGTATAGATTGTCTCTTTAAATGCTGTCGTATCGTATCGATTTGGTACAAGTTTCTTCTAAGATCTGCTGTAATATGAAAATCTGGCCGATGGCGGACTTTTCTGCTCTAAATCCACATTAATATGAACCTATACCACCAATTCATCATTGCTTTAAAATAAGTAGAGTAATAAGTCACTAATGCCTTTAATCCTATTCGATTAAGGCATAAAGATCGCCAGCTTAACTTTCTCAAGATCGAGTGAACGAAAATATTGGTGATGCTGAATACGAGTAGTGCTATCAATGGTGCATTCTGTCTATACGATTATCGCCGCTCAGCGATCTGTGGAAGTGACATTCTCAGCAGCAACTCCGATTCTACAATAGTTCTAAGTTTCCTTGATCATATTCGCAGGCTTCGATTCGGACTTGATTGTTTCTTACCCATAGGTAAAATTTTCGAGCATGTCTTCTGGAGTAGGATTTCTCCATTGCCTCAATCCATCATTTCTATTGGGTGGTATCTCCCTATTCTGTTTATAGAGCTCTCAACCAGCTGTTGTCGTCCTTTGCAGCTTCGCTTTTTATGCCTCTTATTGAGCAATTAAATTGCATTTGCCTGTCCCATTCATCATTAAACCAAGGGTTTCCTTGCTACTGATTAGATGAAGCCCAACACATCGCATAGGCTTTTCAAATGGCTTGTTTGTTGCCCATTATTGCCACTCGTTTCGATAGACACAAAGAACTTCTGGAAATATAAAGGGACGCTCGATTGTAGCTGTGCGTCGAACTTCTTCACAGAATTAGTTTTCCTTCAGGATGAAAAGAATCACCAGCTTGAAATCATCAACAATCGTAATCGTGAATGAAGGCAAAAAAAAGTATAACCAATATGAAGAGACACCCAAAATCGGAGTTTTAGACAGAATGTATGTCTAATTTTGACAGTACTATGGCTATCTACCAGAATATATTAATACAAAATATGACACCTCAAGTTTCTTTGTGACATTAAAATATGTATTTATATCTATAATATAAAAATGAATCGCTACAAGTGTTGGTAAGCGCATAACTCAACAACGCCTGGACCAATCAGGCCAATTCTTTTTTTAAAATGTTCGTTGAAGTTCAAGGATTTTTACGGCGAGAAATTAGAATTATACGAAAAATTAGAATTATTGCTGGAAAAATCCTAAAAATAGCCCTTTTCTTTTTCCCATACAAATGATTTGTAACTAAAACGTAGTCAATTTGAGATTTATTGCTATGGTATAAAGTTCATATTAAATTACAAGCACTCACTGTTGTCTAAGCAATGTAGGTGTGTTCCTAACGTCAAAGATCATATCTATCAAAACAATGTACGTGTGTGCGTTGGAGCACAGAATACATAGTTGGAGGAGTTTAATGTCGCGTTCCGAAACTCGCGTTTCTTTTGTATTAGTTTCGGCACGCGAGATAAAATGCATCAGTTTCCACGTCATTACATCAGTCAAACAAAAATCCCGTTACCAACAGTGTTTTGTTTTTTTTAAATATCCAAATTTTAAATAAATAAAACAATTCGTACGGCTTAAAAAGATTTGACTTCAAGTCATATCAAATTTAAAAAAAAAAAAAAAGTTGTCTGTTACCTAATCTACTGAGTTTGCTTTTGTCAACTGATACACGAAACAAATTCGTATATCGTGTTTTGTGCAGAGTGTTTAGTTAGTTAGTGTTTGTTTAGTTCGTGATTAGTGAAAAAATAATTTATATTTGATATGCCTCCTATAAGACGAAGCAATTTAGGCAGAAGAACCAGAAATGCTACAAACCAAGCTAATTACCGATCTAATCGTACTGCACAAGAACGTGACGACGGAAATGAACGTGAAAGAATTTGGATATCACAAACGCGTGAAGCGCGAGCGCGACATTCAACTAATAATCGCGCAAGTTTGAATCGAGCTGCTTTCAGTTACGATGTGTCAATTGACTACAGTAACTACCAATGTGTTGTTATTGGTTCTATGAACTCGGTTTGCTCACACTGTAAGGCATTAAAATACAAAAACGAAGCCAATGGATTGTGTTGCGCAAATGGTAAAGTGAAATTGATACCATTGGATCCACCACCAGAACCATTGTACTCATTGGTTTCAGGAATAGGAACAGATTCTATACACTTTTTGACACATATCCAACAATATAACAATTGCTTTCAAATGACTTCATTTGGGGCAACAAATGTAGTTCGGGAAAATTTTATGCCAACTTTCAAGGTATGTATTATAGCAGTTACTCATAATTATTTTAGCGAACAAAATTTAAGTTTGATCACTGACAATCCATTAATTTATACCACACCATAATATTTTTTTTTTATTTACAGATACAAGGGCAAATATATCACACAGCAGGTTCACTGTTACCAGTGTCAGATAGCGACAACAAATTCCTGCAAATTTATTTTATGGGCAATTCACCACAAGAAATTGATCTGCGTTGTGCACATAACAATTTAGTAAAGAGGTCTATTGTAGAACAATTACAAACTTTATTTCATCAACACAATCAATTGATTATATTGTTTAAAACTGCCCTGGATCTGATGCCATCCGATAATCACAAAATTGTAATCAGAGCTGATAAAACACCTGCAGGTCAACATACAAGACGTTTTAATGCACCAACTATTGATGAAGTTGCTATCGTTGTAGTTGGAGAAAACTTGGAATCCCGTGATATTGTTTTACATCGTCGGAATGATCAATTACAACGTATAAAGGAAACACACCGCTCATATGATGCACTGCAATATCCCATTATATTTTGGCAAGGTGAAGATGGCTACGATTTCTCAATAAAAATGATAAATCCCATTACAGGTAACTAAAATATTAGTTTAGCTATGGCGATAATATCTCAGTCATTATATTATGTATTTTAATTTTATATTTGAATGTTATTAAAACAAAATCTATTTACAGGTTCTGAAACCAACAAAAAAGTCAGTTCAATGAACTATTATTCATACCGCCTAATGATTCGGGAAAATGAAGATAATCACATATTGAAATGTCGGCGATTATATCACAAATATGTTGTTGACATGTATGTTAAAATTGAAACGGAGAGATTAACATTCATCAGGTTGAATCAAACCAAACTCCGATCTGAAGAGTATATTCACCTTCGAGATGCGATTAATACTGATGGAAATGCACAGAATGTCGGTCGGATGACTATTCTTCCAGCAACATACATCGGAAGCCCTCGGCATATGCACGAATATGCTCAAGATGCCATGTCGTATGTTCGTCATTATGGTACAGCAGATTTGTTCATCACATTTACATGCAATCCGCAATGGATAGAAATCAAGCAGGAGTTATTCCCTGGGCAATCACCCATTGATCGTCATGATATTACAGCCAGAGTCTTTAGACAAAAGTTGAAATCTTTAATGGATTTCATCGTAAAACATAATGTGTTTGGTGAGACACGCTGCTGGATGTATTCTGTGGAGTGGCAGAAACGAGGATTGCCACATGCACACATTTTGATTTGGTTGGTTGAGAAGATAAGGCCAAATGAAGTTGATGCAGTGATATCAGCTGAAATCCCTAATGTACAAGTAGATCCTGGATTGCATGAGGTAGTTATCAAAAACATGATACATGGTCCCTGTGGAACTCTTAATCAAAATTCACCGTGTATGATGGATGGTAAATGTTCAAAACGATATCCACGGACATTAATATCGGAAACAATTACTGGTAATGACGGTTATCCATTGTATCGTCGCAGATCGACAGCAGACAATGGAAAATCAACAATTGTCAAATTAAATCAACAAGATATTGAAATAGATAATCGTTGGATTGTTCCATATTCACCCATTTTATCAAAGACATTCAAAGCACACATCAACGTTGAATCTTGCCATTCAGTGAAATCTATCAAATACATTTGCAAATATGTAACCAAAGGGAGTGATATGGCTGTGATTGGAATTGGTGCAGAGAATTCCAATGATGAAGTTACCCAATACCAAATGGGCCGCTATGTCAGTAGTAATGAAGCAGTTTGGCGAATATTTTCTTTTCCTATTCATGAGAGACACCCTTCTGTTGTTCACTTAGCTGTGCATTTAGAAAATGGACAAAGAGTGTATTTTACAGTACAGAACGCAGTACAAAGAGCTGCTCAGCCACCATCTACTACATTAACCAGTTTTTTTGAGACATGCCAAAACGATGATTTCGCACAAACATTGCTATATTCTGAAATGCCAAAATATTATACCTGGAATCAATCCTCAAGGAGATTTATACGAAGGAAACAAGGAAAACCAGTTCCAGGATATACAGATGTATATTCCACCGATGCGATTGGCCGGATTTATTCAGTACATCCAAGCAATGATGAATGTTTTTATTTACGACTGCTATTAATCAATGTACGTGGCCCAACATCATTCCAACAGTTACGAACTGTTGATGGTGAATTGTGTGGATCCTACAGAGAAGCCTGTCAACGTTTGCAATTGCTTGAAAATGACGCTCATTGGGATCAAACTCTCAATGATGCTGTAATATCATCACACGCTCATCAAATACGAACATTGTTTTCTATAATCATATCTACATGCTTCCCATCAAACCCAATTGATTTGTGGATCAAGTACAAAGATTATATGTGTGATGATATTTTGTATCAAATACGGAATAGAATGGGAAATCCAAATATACAAATCAGTGAAGAAATTTACAATGAAGCATTGATTTCAATTGAGGACATGTGCTTGATAATGTCAAACAAACTATTAATTCAATTAGGCCTGACCGCGCCCAATCGTCCAATGCATGACGCTTTTAACCAAGAGTTGCATCGAGAAAAACTGTATGATCTCAACGCTTTGAAAGAATTAATTCAAACAAATCTTCCACTGTTAAATGAACAACAGAAGTATGTATTTGAAACTCTTATGAAAGTAACAAATGATGAAACTGGAGGGATTTACTTCTTAGATGCACCTGGTGGTACAGGAAAAACTTTTTTGATTTCATTAATATTAGCAACAATTCGCTCACAAAATAAAATTGCACTTGCACTCGCTTCATCGGGAATCGCAGCAACTTTGCTTGAAGGTGGTCGAACAGCCCATTCAGCACTAAAATTGCCATTAAATATGCAAAGCAATGAAACTCCAACCTGCAACGTTTCGAAGAACTCTGCAATGGCAAAGGTTTTGCAGCAATGTAAATTGATTGTTTGGGATGAATGCACGATGGCACATAAAAAATCTTTGGAGGCTTTAGACAGAACCTTAAAAGATCTACGGAGCAATAATAACCGATTTGGTGGTGCAATGATTTTATTAACAGGAGATTTTCGTCAAACATTGCCAGTGATTCCACGATCAACGCTAGCTGATGAACTCAATGCATGTCTAAAGTCCTCCAATTTGTGGAAACATGTCAAAGTACTTCATTTAAGCAAGAATATGCGTGTCGAGTTGCAAAATGACCAATCTGGAAACATATTCTCTAAACAACTCATTGACATTGGTAATGGCAAATTTCCTATAGACATGTTGACTGGCTGCATTAACTTTCCTCAAAGTTTTTGTCAGTTAACTCGATCAAAAGATGAACTTATTCAGAAGGTGTTTCCAGATGTTTCTCAAAATTACAGAAACCATGATTGGTTGAGCGAACGAGCTATACTGGCTGCAAAAAACATAGATGTAAATGAATTAAATTTCAAAATTCAAGAACAAATTACAGGCGAATTAAGGATATATAAATCAGTTGATTCGGCTACTAATCAAGATGATGTAGTCAACTATCCACCGGAATTTTTAAACTCGCTGGATTTGCCAGGATTGCCACCTCACAATCTTCAATTAAAGGTTGGATCGGTGGTTATAATGTTGCGAAATATCAACCAACCGCGTCTTTGCAACGGTACACGGTTAGCGATAAAAAAAATTACTAAACAATGTGATAGAAGCAACTATACTCAAAGGAAAGTATAAAGGAGAAGATGTTCTCATACCGCGCATACCAATGATTCCGACTGATGTGCCATTTGAGTTTAAACGACTACAGTTTCCAGTGCGGCTTGCTTTTGCTATGACTATAAACAAGTCCCAGGGGCAATCATTAAGTGTTTGTGGTATTAATCTAGAAAACCCATGTTTCTCACATGGTCAATTGTATGTTGCCTGTTCCCGTGTTGGAAAACCATCAGATTTGTTTATCTATGCGCCAGGTAATCAAACAAAAAACATCGTATACCACAAAGCACTACAATGATAATATTAATAATTATGATTCACATGATTAACAATAAAGCGATTACTTACTTTTAAATCCTTATATATGTTTTATTTAATTATTTTTTATTCACAACGCCCTATGACCAGGGTGACGGTTCTGTTCAGGAGAATTTTTTTAAAATACGTAGGCACAAAAACTGCCACATTACAAATCTTTTTGACAGGACGAAGTCTGTCGGGTCAGCTAGTATTTTCATAAAATGTACACTTACACAATTATCATTGGATTACAAGTTGTAATTGGATTAAATACAATAAATAAGAGTGTTTATGATCTTCGTGAGTACTTATGTTAGCTTCCTGTAGGTAACTTTTAAGTCCCCCGCAGTAGTCAGCTAACATCCCTGGACTACATTTCCCTTGATATCGCTTCTCTATAAATATATAAAATACTCTGATGGAATTTTTCACCTTGTTCGTTAATCACAGCACCCAGGTTTTCAGGAAAACAATCCAAATGTGACTCCAGATCGTTCATTCCCTACAAATATCCCCTGTTTAATTTTTGCGTGGCTGATTTGCCGAATTTCTCTCTCAGATAAAAAAAATCCACAAAATTTGTAATGAGGTCGAGTTTTATATGCAAGTTATTGCTTTGACTAAGAATACAATAGATTCCTGACTTTCTATTTTGGAGGTGTTGGCACAGACAATTCGGAACTTTGCAAGAGTGGACTCTTTGCAAATAATATATAGGTCTGGGTACTTTGCACTGTGTTTCGACTTAGTTGTGATACCAATTCTAGCAGTCAAACAGAAATAGAAATCACTTACGTGATATTTTGGTACCGCCCACATCATTAGCCCAACCCAACAGGAGTCTCACACATCTTGCACAGCAGATATGATGAACCTAGGATTTGTCTAAATGGCGTACAGGAAAACCAAAGTAATCCAAATAAAATTTGATTACTAATATTGTGAAATCTCTGCGCTGAGACGTAAAAGTAATTCTCCACACATATAACAAAAACTGTGCAGATGGTTTAAACCTTTTCGTGGTATATTTCCAGCCTTAACTAATATCAATAAACCTAAATGTGTCGAATATGATAGCATTCTAAGCAGCCGCAGCAATTACATTATTCAAATATAAACACTTACTATATATCATATGAGGTAAAAAACGAATATGTATTATAGCATAGCTGTCACCAAAAAACTGAGAGTTTTTTTGTTATAAGAATATGACAGATAAGCACAATCAAAAAACATTAATTTAGTTTAATCTTATTCTATTTGTTTTCATTGATTACAAAAATCGTGTGACAAAAATATTATATACTAGTTTAATCATAAAAAGCAGTCGTTTAGAGGACAAACACCAACACTCTCGTCCAAAGAATCTTCGATTCCAATGCGAACGTCAATGCAGTAGAGGAATGTCTCACCTTAGCTCACAGACACAATTAAAACGTTACCTAAATGAGCTTCAAGAAGCAACTGGAAGCAGTTAGCTTGTGACCGGACTACCTTATCAGCTTATTGGTTGAAGCTCACGTTACATGAGTTTTGGCTAATTCAGCTGTAGGTATGGGTGAATTCCTTAATGTTGTACTGCCGCAGTACTGCAATGTCAAGCGTTTCTTAACACAACATTACTGTAGCGGTGCAATGCATAACGTTTCAAATCGCAGTGTAAACGCATGTACTGCACAAACAAAAGCAACATTTGCATCATAAACAGATCTGATGCAATATTTTTATTTGAAAATTACACAAAATGGAGGCTCGTAATTTTTCTTATTTTATAATGTTTATTGTTTTATATTATTTTACATTGTCTTGACTCTTCTTCACGATTTTATTAAATGAAAACAACAGCTGAGAATGTGAGCAAATGTCGTTCTAAAACGTCAAAAATTTCAAAGGATCACGATGCATTGCAGTTGAAGGGGCAGTGCTATGACATTAATTATGGTCAAAATGAACACATATCCAGAGCCATACTAGCTTTCAACAGTGTTTATAACAACATATATATGTATATCTTTATCTAGAGATAACTTTAAATCTAAACTATTCTATATACGAGTACATATTTATATTTTAATAAAAAAATACTATTATTATGTAGATACTCAAAATTTGTAACGTCTGTTATAATGCTTGTAGATGAATAAAAGAATAATAAAATACATGAAAAGCATCAGTTACTCACGATGCGCATTTTTTTGACATTTAGGAATTCAGCCTATAACTGCACTGCAAGAAAAAAGTATGCGCATCCATTTCAGGTATAATACAGTGCTGGATGTAAGGACGAGAGATGCTGTAGAACTCCGCAATCGAACAAGAAGCGAGGAGCATGGACTTCACCAGAGAAAAAGAAAGGATATAAAGCCGAAATAGAAGTCTACACAAATGGGAATATAAAGGGTTTTCCAATAGGGACTTGACAACTTTGAATTTAATTTGTGAACGCACTCTTTCACTAATCATCAAACTGTCACTGTCAATTTATTCAGTAAACTCAACATTTTCATCATGGTAAAGAACACTACCGAAATTCGGATTCGGTGACTGCAGCTTTAATATCGTTAACTCCAATTTTCGGTCGTAATTCTCGCCCTAGTAGACAGGCAATAACAAGTTTAGTGCAAAAATTTGAGTCTACATATTCGTTGTGTGATGTTGCCGTGTCAGTGAGACAACGGGTTGGTCGAAGTGTCGAAAATATCGCTGCCGTTCAGGCGTCCGTAGCAAACGATCCAAATCAGTTAATTTTACGGCGTTCTCAAGATTTGGGCATCGCTCAGACCACATTATGGCATATTTTGCGTAAGGATCTTGGTTTACACCCATACAAGATCAAGCTGACTCAAGAATTGAAGCCGATGGACCATTTGAAGCGACGTACGTTCTCCGATTGGGTTCTGGAGAAGATGCACCAAGATGATGAATTTCATCGCAAAATCATCTTCAGTGACGAAGTTCATTTTTGGCTCAATGGGTTCGTCAATAAGCAAAATATGCGTTATTGGTCGGGTGAAAATCCACATGTGCTTCATGAATCACCACTTCACCCACAAGAAATAACTGTTTGGTGCGGTTCGCATGCCGGCGGCGTTATTGGGCCATAATTTTTTGTCGACGAAAACGATCGTCACGTTACTGTGAATGGTCAGCGTTATCGCGCCATGATCACCGATTATTTTTGGCCCGAATTCGAAGATATGGACTTGGACGACATGTGGTTTCAACAGGATGATGCCACAAGCCACACAGCACACGCTACAATCGATTTATTGAAGAGTAAGTATGGTGAGCGTGTTATCTCAAGAAATGGGCCAGTCGATTGGCCGCCTCGTTCGTACGATTTAACGCCACTTGACTATTTTCTGTGGGGTTGGTTCATGCCAACAGCTCAGAGCTAACATTGAACGCGAAATAGCGGCCGTTTCGGCCGAAATGTGTGGCGAGTCGTTGAAAAATGGGTCCAGCGAATCGACCGCTGCAAACGTGCCCGCGGTGGCCATATGAACGAAGTCGAGTTCCATTCATAAATGATTTGATTGTACTTCAAGTCGATAATAAAGTTTTTGAAATATCTCAAATGGTTTGCGTTTTATTTAAAAAAAAAAAGGTTGTCAAGTCCTTATTGGAAAACGCGATAGTACGTGCATTTAATATGTATGGTGATCGACACCAGTTCTGTCGGACTAATAAAAACCAGAAGTTTGGGTAGAGATACCCGTATCTCTTAACCAAAGATCAATATATCAGTTGAGTTTTATAGAGTGCTTATCATATATGATCATGACTTGGTCAGATGAACATATTTTCTATTAATTGAATTTCCTGATAGTTTATCCAGCCCACTAATAAAGAAGAACAATGGGGGCATCAATCTTCTCAGCATCGCGTACAACATCCTATACTAAATGCCTAAATTCCTATGTTGATAACCTGATACGAGAAGGTCCGTAATTTAAGTAACGGTTAATCAATTATCGTCCAGATATTTTTTTCAGTGGATATTAAGGTACAACAAAAAACAACGAAGCCGACATCTACCATCTTTTCATTTTAAGGCCGCGTATGGCCGAAACCAGTCATGTCCATGGTTTCAAAACAACAATTTTTCTTCTTTTCTTTGAGAGAAAAGTTATTCTAGTGAACTCCAACAAAAGTCTCTGTACATTTATTAAAGTGCATCAAAGCAGTTTAACTCAAAATTGACCTACTACTCGTACTTATAAAAGGTTTTCTTTGAAAACTAACAGTACTAACAGTAAATAGTGCTTGTTGTCGAGACATGATAATCTAATTGTTTGTGCCTAAATTGCTAGATATGTATGTGGACGACGCGGCGTGTGGTTTCAACAAAATGGTGCCACACAACCCAAGAAAAAATTCCTACATGAGTCACTTCCTGGTCGCGTAATTTATCATTTTAGTGATCAGAATTGGCCGCATAGATCATGCAATTTAACGCCATTGGACTCTTTTCTTTGCCGTTTTTTAAAGTCTAGCGACCACCCACGCTTCAAAGGATTAAATTGAGCGCTTTATCAATCAGATTCAGCTACATCAGCAAAGCCGTGGAGGCCATTTCTCAACTGTGCTGTCAAAGATTATCTACTTTCCTATTATGAATCAATACAAATTTAAAATTTTAGTTAAAAACCTGCATTTTGTATCGAAATTAATTCTTGCGTGAATTTTTTTGGCACCCGTTATATGATCAAGGGAACATACATACTCGTATGTATAAGGAGATTTGGTACTACTTTCTACTGTAACGATAAAACAATCGAATAATGGTATGACACCATTCCAGCAGCGATCGGCAGGTAAATTCTTCCTTTGATTCTTGATGAGTTGTAATAATCGAGTAAATAGCGGGGCGGAGATAGATAAGATTCGACGATGTTGTTGGTCCATTCTGGTATACAGCACTTACTTGATTTTGCTCATGCACAAATTTACGCAATTTCGCAGCTGTTGTCGAGTTGTCGTATTTTTTGTTATCAAACGTATCGATGAAATCACTTCCAATCTTTACGGAGCAGCGAGCGTTCTTCATCGTTATTTTGCACGAGAGATGACAAAATTAGACATGATTTCTTGTTGCGTTGCTTCTTTAGGGACTGATTCTGCTACATATGATCTCCACCACAGTTGCAACGTCTCTGATGGCTTCTCTGCATCAATATCACTGTCCTTTAGCTCTTGACCTAAGTTGTAAAGGCGTTAAAGAAAGGTATAGGGATACGTGGCTAGCAAATGTTCTAGCAATTTCTTAAAATGGCAGCCGTTCAACGTGAAATCTACAATACTCACAGTAGAGTCTGAGATATCTTAATACCTTGGCTGAAACTAGGTACTGGACCGAGTCTACATTGGCCGCTTGGACTATACGAGTATTCATAATATTGGAGGAGTGTGACGGTCGATATCCGCGCCGCTTCACAATCGAAAACAACGAAGGTATTTAGTACATTTAATTTAGTCACTTATAGTCTGGTTTTGCTCTACTACTAATTTTGCTCATCTGCCCTGGATCGAGAATTTTAATTTTCTGACGATTCCATATAATATCTGAGCTAATTGTGCGAAACTTAGATGTGAACATGAGAGACCAAGACACGACTTAAAAAATATACATATGTGGAGGTGAAGATACAACGACGCTCTGTACGAGTTGTAGTATTAAAAACAAAAAGTGAGAAAAGAATTATTCCGATTTCTATATTAAGCTAATTGTTACCTCGTTTAGCCCAATCAACATAACCGTAAATAAAAAAACGCGATTTGAATCTTAATCCTGCTTTATCACAACAGTTCATAGCCAACATTGAAATAAAGCTAAAATATGTACATACTTACATATGTAAGAGTGAGCTCGTGTGTATTCAAACAAGGTCATATCCTTTTCATTTTAATTATGTGAATACCAATCCGTTTCCACTTCAAGATACTCGTCACGTGAAAAGTGGAATTATCCATTGAGACTTTTTTTAATGAAATATATACAAACATTATTATCACGGATAATATGTATGTATTCACAAAAACAACACATTTCACTGTTCCGCCAAAATTTCAAAAACAAGATGTGGCAACCCAGTTGTTAGAAATTCTCTAGCCAAATCCGATAAATAGCCGATTGATCTAAGAAGTTTCTTGGCCTTTTACACACTTGCTTTTCTATTTATTCTTATTTTTAAACTCAAGTTTAAACTTAAATTTAGATAAACTCAATTGAACGACATTAGGCGAATGTAATGTAATTCTATATATGTGTACATGCATATACTAAAGGTATCCAATAGATACAATCGGACACACACTAAAAAATAGAAAGAAAAAAAAGAAAAGAAAATACAATACTTTGACCGGAATGAAATGTTGTAGGACACATTTAGAGTTGTGAAGCATTTCTTTCAAATAAAAAAGAAAAAATATATCTTTGCCGCCATAAAAGAAATACATAAGTCGCGGTATTTCTTCATTTTTTTTTGCACATTAAAAATTACAAATTAAACAACATACAGAAAATAGGAAATACCTTAAAATCAATTTGTCTCCGCCTTTCATGTCTTGATTCAAATACCAAAAAAATAGAAAAAACAAAAAAACGGAAAAACACTAATAACTATTCTAGCAACTATGTCACGAGAGCCTACTTAGACGAAAAAGTGTCCTACTCTGTCATGTCAAGATAAGTATAGCCTATTGTAAATGTTATTGATTTTTGATGGTAAAAATAAAAACTAACTAACAAAAACTTAGTATTCAAAAGAACATAACTCAAGGAAAGAAAAAAAACAAACACAAAAAAGAGTGAAACAAAAACCATATCCGATGGCTTCATTTGATTTGATTGAGTACAACATACTCTGCAGTGGAGACAATTGAAATATGTTAGTAATTTCTCATGGACTTCTTCTCATTTAGACTTACTTGTTACACGACGAATTTTTACGGATAAATATGAAAATAGTTCACCAAACATTTCTATAAATCACTTTTATTTTTTTAATTGATTATCGTAAGTTAGATTGTTGATAAGATACTTTTTTTTAAAAAAAATAATACTCTCACATATTCCGGTCTAACGAATTAATTTACTCCCACACTGAAGGAGAGTTGAGAAAAAATGCATTTTTCTAGGATGACACCAGCACTCCACGTCAATGAAAGTGAATATAAACATAGAAATAAAATGGAATTAAGGGTGCTTGTAGGGAAACATAAATGCCGTATGTAGGTTGTGCTTTTCATCAGTTTTACAGACATGCGCCTATGAGTATCCTTTAGAGGATAATCATATTTTTCTCTTATTTCAAGGTTGATGATTTTTAATTAGTTTTGCATGATATATTGGATTGTTTACTTAATAAAATTGTCATTTCTGTCATATTCCATTGGTCGAATATGAAATCTTCTTCGATTTCTCCGGTCAAATTTTGAAATCAAAATCTTTTTAACGAACTCTAGATCAGTCCCTACATCCTCTGTAACAGTCCTGATATTGTATGAAAAAACAAACTAGTACAATTTTAGCTTTGACAAATGATTAGATAACCGAACTGACATCCGACATCGACGAGCAAGTGCCATTTACTTTATAAAGTGTAGGGTGTAGCAGGTTCTTTAATCTTTTCCTTCATTTAATTTATTTTTATTTTAAAATGTCGCTACGTATAAGCTCAGGTTTTGTAGGCAAATTGATATCTAGAAATGGTTTGCCAGGAGTCATTTCGCAAAGATCATTGGCTTACTATCCAGTGAATGACAAAGTCTACGGATTAGACGAAGAGAAACAGAAGGTGAGTGTGCTAAGTCCGTTGCAAATTACTATTCTTATGTACTAGGGGGTGTGTTGGAGGCTCGAGCGTACACGCGAATAATAATTGCAAAAGGTTCAGTTAGCAAAAGAAATCATGAACTAGTTTTATAAAAGTGTTATGAGGAATTATTCGCTGCACGAAAGTGCAGATAACTATGTAGGAGCGATATGCTATGAAACTGTTTTAGTTTTCTATTGAATTTTATTAATTTATTTGCGTTTCGTTTGCCGTAAATAAGCGCAATAGCTTATCAGAGTAATGGGCTGATCTTGGTGCGAGATTTGCCTTTTTCGTGCTTTTTCATGTAATTTCAACGCTTGGGGGGTATCAGGTCATATATACCATGTAGATACGAAGGAGATGATTATTTCAAAATTAAAGTCAATAAATATATTTTGATTCTGCTACATATGATCTCCACCACAGTTGCAACGTCTCTGATGGCTTCTCTGCATCAATATCACTGTCCTTTAGCTCTTGACCTAAGTTGTAAAGGCGTTAAAGAAAGGTATAGGGATACGTGGCTAGCAAATGTTCTAGCAATTTCTTAAAATGGCAGCCGTTCAACGTGAAATCTACAATACTCACAGTAGAGTCTGAGATATCTTAATACCTTGGCTGAAACTAGGTACTGGACCGAGTCTACATTGGCCGCTTGGACTATACGAGTATTCATAATATTGGAGGAGTGTGACGGTCGATATCCGCGCCGCTTCACAATCGAAAACAACGAAGGTATTTAGTACATTTAATTTAGTCACTTATAGTCTGGTTTTGCTCTACTACTAATTTTGCTCATCTGCCCTGGATCGAGAATTTTAATTTTCTGACGATTCCATATAATATCTGAGCTAATTGTGCGAAACTTAGATGTGAACATGAGAGACCAAGACACGACTTAAAAAATATACATATGTGGAGGTGAAGATACAACGACGCTCTGTACGAGTTGTAGTATTAAAAACAAAAAGTGAGAAAAGAATTATTCCGATTTCTATATTAAGCTAATTGTTACCTCGTTTAGCCCAATCAACATAACCGTAAATAAAAAAACGCGATTTGAATCTTAATCCTGCTTTATCACAACAGTTCATAGCCAACATTGAAATAAAGCTAAAATATGTACATACTTACATATGTAAGAGTGAGCTCGTGTGTATTCAAACAAGGTCATATCCTTTTCATTTTAATTATGTGAATACCAATCCGTTTCCACTTCAAGATACTCGTCACGTGAAAAGTGGAATTATCCATTGAGACTTTTTTTAATGAAATATATACAAACATTATTATCACGGATAATATGTATGTATTCACAAAAACAACACATTTCACTGTTCCGCCAAAATTTCAAAAACAAGATGTGGCAACCCAGTTGTTAGAAATTCTCTAGCCAAATCCGATAAATAGCCGATTGATCTAAGAAGTTTCTTGGCCTTTTACACACTTGCTTTTCTATTTATTCTTATTTTTAAACTCAAGTTTAAACTTAAATTTAGATAAACTCAATTGAACGACATTAGGCGAATGTAATGTAATTCTATATATGTGTACATGCATATACTAAAGGTATCCAATAGATACAATCGGACACACACTAAAAAATAGAAAGAAAAAAAAGAAAAGAAAATACAATACTTTGACCGGAATGAAATGTTGTAGGACACATTTAGAGTTGTGAAGCATTTCTTTCAAATAAAAAAGAAAAAATATATCTTTGCCGCCATAAAAGAAATACATAAGTCGCGGTATTTCTTCATTTTTTTTTGCACATTAAAAATTACAAATTAAACAACATACAGAAAATAGGAAATACCTTAAAATCAATTTGTCTCCGCCTTTCATGTCTTGATTCAAATACCAAAAAAATAGAAAAAACAAAAAAACGGAAAAACACTAATAACTATTCTAGCAACTATGTCACGAGAGCCTACTTAGACGAAAAAGTGTCCTACTCTGTCATGTCAAGATAAGTATAGCCTATTGTAAATGTTATTGATTTTTGATGGTAAAAATAAAAACTAACTAACAAAAACTTAGTATTCAAAAGAACATAACTCAAGGAAAGAAAAAAAACAAACACAAAAAAGAGTGAAACAAAAACCATATCCGATGGCTTCATTTGATTTGATTGAGTACAACATACTCTGCAGTGGAGACAATTGAAATATGTTAGTAATTTCTCATGGACTTCTTCTCATTTAGACTTACTTGTTACACGACGAATTTTTACGGATAAATATGAAAATAGTTCACCAAACATTTCTATAAATCACTTTTATTTTTTTAATTGATTATCGTAAGTTAGATTGTTGATAAGATACTTTTTTTTAAAAAAAATAATACTCTCACATATTCCGGTCTAACGAATTAATTTACTCCCACACTGAAGGAGAGTTGAGAAAAAATGCATTTTTCTAGGATGACACCAGCACTCCACGTCAATGAAAGTGAATATAAACATAGAAATAAAATGGAATTAAGGGTGCTTGTAGGGAAACATAAATGCCGTATGTAGGTTGTGCTTTTCATCAGTTTTACAGACATGCGCCTATGAGTATCCTTTAGAGGATAATCATATTTTTCTCTTATTTCAAGGTTGATGATTTTTAATTAGTTTTGCATGATATATTGGATTGTTTACTTAATAAAATTGTCATTTCTGTCATATTCCATTGGTCGAATATGAAATCTTCTTCGATTTCTCCGGTCAAATTTTGAAATCAAAATCTTTTTAACGAACTCTAGATCAGTCCCTACATCCTCTGTAACAGTCCTGATATTGTATGAAAAAACAAACTAGTACAATTTTAGCTTTGACAAATGATTAGATAACCGAACTGACATCCGACATCGACGAGCAAGTGCCATTTACTTTATAAAGTGTAGGGTGTAGCAGGTTCTTTAATCTTTTCCTTCATTTAATTTATTTTTATTTTAAAATGTCGCTACGTATAAGCTCAGGTTTTGTAGGCAAATTGATATCTAGAAATGGTTTGCCAGGAGTCATTTCGCAAAGATCATTGGCTTACTATCCAGTGAATGACAAAGTCTACGGATTAGACGAAGAGAAACAGAAGGTGAGTGTGCTAAGTCCGTTGCAAATTACTATTCTTATGTACTAGGGGGTGTGTTGGAGGCTCGAGCGTACACGCGAATAATAATTGCAAAAGGTTCAGTTAGCAAAAGAAATCATGAACTAGTTTTATAAAAGTGTTATGAGGAATTATTCGCTGCACGAAAGTGCAGATAACTATGTAGGAGCGATATGCTATGAAACTGTTTTAGTTTTCTATTGAATTTTATTAATTTATTTGCGTTTCGTTTGCCGTAAATAAGCGCAATAGCTTATCAGAGTAATGGGCTGATCTTGGTGCGAGATTTGCCTTTTTCGTGCTTTTTCATGTAATTTCAACGCTTGGGGGGTATCAGGTCATATATACCATGTAGATACGAAGGAGATGATTATTTCAAAATTAAAGTCAATAAATATATTTTGCTTGTATGCTGGATAAGTTAAAATCAAAAGTGAACATGAAACCGTATCATATTTTCCAATTTAGGCATTTGATTGCCGATAAGCAAATACGAATCAGATTTCCTAATGTAAATACTTAATTGGTGCGCGTTAATTGCTAGTTAATAGCTTGTGTCGATAATTAGCCCACATTTATATACCATGTATCCAGGCCATAGACTGTGAACTGAACTTTTTCTGAAAAGCAATTGGAATTAAATGAAGTTACTTAATAAAACAAATTAAATAGCTGCTTTCATGATAATTTGTGCAAAGAGGAGTCAATTACCCAGTTTATCCGACAGCTCAATGTGCATTGAAGGAATCAGCATTGGTCCAATACGATCGAATAAATACCACTTCAAACCGCATTGAAATATTCAAGACGCATACGTTCATTCCTGCTTATAAAACGCATTGAAAATTTGTAATCGCTTTGAAATATCATATAAACATTTTCAAATCGCATTGAAACATTTTACTCTCTCGCTGTAATCATTCTTTCATCGTCGGGCAGGTATTAGTTGTGTATTTAAAATGTGGCATTGCAAACGAAATATTTGGATAGACAAAGAAATAAGAACAATGTATGAGTTTAGTGTCAAGTGTCAGTTCAATCAGCTGCTTGTTAAACTTCTCTCAATTTTCTCTCGCTCATTTTGGATAATTTCATATAAACACCAGCATTTCTACGGGTATTGAACCTATGCAGATTGCACATTGATCTGTCGGATAAACTGGGTAAATGTCTCTTTAATGCGACCAGCTCCCTCTCAACTTGCGAAATCAATTATATTCAATGAAAGCTGTTAGGAGTCTTACACCTGAAGCAATTGATGATATAATTCCATTTTGGGAACTTATACTACATCTAGTTTTCTTGTTGTCTAATAATTTTTTACGCTACGGATCTTGTTGTCTTCCCATCTAGATCGATCTAATGTTGTGTTTAGCATTTGACTACGAGGTTTTCATTCATTAAAGTTCATTGTTGAAATTAGGTTAAAATGGTTTTCGTTGTGGTTTACTTAGACCAGTCCATTATAAACCACTGGAGTGCGATGTCTAAGCTAATCTTGACGTAATCTTCATAAAGTGAAAAGCAAGGCACTTGCAAAGGATATGCTCTTCCTCTTCAGCTTCTGCAGAAATTGTTTTGAGGACCAATCAATCGCTGCGAGTATCTTCCAATGACACAGTGTCTCATGTTTACGTTTGTGAGTTTGAAAATTGCCAAAATCGTAAAATCTGATGATTGAAGTCGACCTCGAAGTACTTTTCAGATAATTGAAGGTCGACTGATTGGGGGATGCAGCGTGAGTAGACTGGCATGTCCTACATAAATCTCCTTCCATTTAAGCCTGTCTATCAGCATCTAACTGGTTAATGTTAGTTCCTATTTCCAACATACCATATAGCTATTTTTTTATGTCAAAACACAGCCTTCAGACAAAAAACTATAGTCCATTGTATGTACTACCTGGCTAAACCACGAGTATAAGTGAGAATTGATCTTACGACCCTCGTGTAGACTCAGTACTCGAGTTTGGCCTACAGGAATCTTACACGAGTGCGACATGGGTGGCAAGTGGTAGTGGACTGGCTTCCAAACCGGAATGCTCGATGTTTGAACCTCGAACTTCATTTCGCTCAACAACATTTTCTTTATACCTTGGGTTGCTATTCAGGGCGAGGCCTGGATGCTTGGCACTCCTAAAAAAAACTCACATGGGTATCCTGATTTTGCTTGTGAAGGAAACCAGCTCCATTTGGGCCGGACTTACACTTTCATATTCACTGTTTACTTATGCCTTGTATCCGTTTGTGCCTTATGGAAATTTCCGTGTTTCAATTCTGGTCAACTTTTCTCTTATTACCGAGACTTCGTTGGCTGTTTTTCGCCATACGTGCCTCGGTTAAACCGAGACCATTCTTGGTAAGCAGCTTATGCTGTATTGCGTTTCAAGCGGCGATTAAATTACAAACACTTCGACTGGATCGGAAAATCCTAAATATGTATTCAAACCTTTAAAAAGGTTTGCAGCATTCTTGAGACAGTGAAGAAGAATTTCCATGTGTTGCAGCCATAAAGCAATACTATACTCAATTGCCTTTCCATATTTCGAACAGGATACCAGAGCGAACTCCTTCTTCAGCCCCACCTTTAGTCGCAACAGTACTTCAAAGTATTCGTCAATACATCGTGCGGTTTAAAAGAAAACAACTGCTTCACTTAGAGAAACAAAATTATTTATTATATTTTCAAAGCTTTTAACAATTATTTAATACGTAAAGTGCTTAATGTGTTGTTTAGTTTTCTACATTTCCAAATATCACCTGACGACTTTGTCGACAATTTGTAGCCAATTATTCCGCATAGTCTTACGGTAGTAGTCGTCAAATTCTTCTTAGAAACAGTTAAAGCTTTTTTAATTGTCCTTATATCTGTTCGTTTGAACATCTGCTTCACAAGTCTCCAGACAGTTCCAATCGGACTCGCATCTGGAGACTGTAGACTGGAGACTAATCCAACACGTTAACGTAATTTTCTCCTTTGAAACTCTGACAGATACGACTACGATGTTGCGGATCGTTGTCCTCTTTTAGGAACCAATACCGATTTTCACATCTGAACAGCATATCAGCGGCTGTCAAGAATCCTTTTTTGTAACATTCTTTGAGTACCGAGACTTGGTGAATTTTCCATGTCCCAACTCACAGAAACAACTATAAACTTGCACTTTTGCCGTATGTTTCACTGTACGTTAGTAGGTGATTTCACCATGAGCAGTCCGCAAATATATTAAGGTATTGTTGAAGAATAATGAAGCCTAATCTGTTTTTTGGCTAATAAAGCTTTGACCGCAACGGCTGTTAATTAAACTCTTTATCGAATAATTTTGCAAATACAAAAGGAAAAAACCTCGTGACTTATAGTATTATTAATAACATTTCTCAAGCTAACCTTGTTATTCTTTTTTTTTAATTTTAAAAGCTTTTGAAGTGGTCTTTGTTTTTCGTCGTTTACGCTTCCATGCTTATCTTAAATCGTTTCTCCCGCTTTCTCACAAAACTCTCTGGCTTTCGAAGTACTTCGTCGCGGCTGCTACATATAATTGTGTGCCCTTTGGATGAGCAACAAGAAACACAGCTCAAACTGAGCTCTACTCTACAACACGTCTTGTAACTTACAAAAATGAGACGCAGCTGAAGTAGAATCCTGCTTCGCCTTATAGGAGAAGTAACTCTAACGTAAACCAAAAATTCGTATTGTTTGGGACTAAAGATTCACACGCTATTACCAAACGCCCCTCAGTTAGACGTCGTATATTATTATTTATGTTTTCTGACGTATCTTTTCTGCGCAAGTTAATCCACATATAACAAACTCAATTGACAGTTTACAACGCCTTTTCAAATTCAAGTCAAGTAACGAATGATGATCCAATACAGAAGTCGACACATCAGAAACCTGGAGATACTAGAATGCCCAACAGATGCATACTAATTTATCGGCAAAAAGTTCTGACGAAAAATTAATTAGCATGTTCATAAAAACTTCTCCGGAAATGCATAATAGTTTAGAGGAGCACTATTCAATACAGCGACACGACTTTGTCCGTTCTATTACAGGGATTATTGCAATTTAAACTTCTGCAGTATTTCGCTCCGCGATTAGTCTCTTAATGTCTTCATTAGTCACGTCACATTAGCCCTGTCTTCATTTCAGTATTCTTAATGCCCTGGGAGTACTTGTTGGCGCACTGAGATTTTTTTTATTCGGTCGGTAGTATTTATTTTTTCATTATGTCAACACACTTGAGAACATAGTTCTCAAAAAATGGTATGTATTACGAAAATCATCAAATTGTTCTCCAGTGTCATTCTGATATTCTTTGTCAATGTGGGGTCCTTTCTTCGGTGCTTCCTTGACTGCCTTTATCCGGTTATATGTACATGTTTTGTTTTTCGTTATCCGTATTAACGAAATCTGGTAATGATGAGATTGATGAGGTGGATTCCGGAGTAGAATAGCACAGTGTTACTACTTGGCGACTTCCAAATAGCTCATCTCGCTCGCTCGCTAAAGGGTAAGTTTGCACCGAATGAACTGCCTTTCCAGTTCCCGTTATTAACCTTTCACGACGATCATTGCTAGTAGGGTATTGTATAGGTCGTACAGTACAGTACAATAGTTCAAATAGTGAGAAATAGTGACAATTGTGCTGAATATAAACCCACGAAACCTGAGCTTATTCTTTACTTTTGACTTTTGCAAAAGTCTGTTCCGCGGACTGCTGATTCTCCACAAATACGATTGTCACTCTACTCTCGTCGTGAATGACCCTGTTGTCATTCATCAAACTAATACTCTATACATCATTATGGCTCTAATAACGACTACGTATGGTCAATAAATCGCCCTTAGTTGCAGTCCCATTTTACGTTCAAATATGGCTTGAAGTGCTCGTTTTTGAAGTTTCAATTTAGTTTGCTAAACCCTTGATGCGATTACGTTCTAAAAGGTCGACGACATGTGTAATCTTATACTTTCTAGTGAGCAACACAAGTTCAGTTTGTCATGGATATAAACTCAATTTTTATCATTTTCAGCTCCGAGAAACTGCATTTAACTTTTTCCAAAAGGAATTGGCACCATTTGCGCAGGAAATCGATAAAAATGATAATTTTAAGTAAGTATTGACGATTGGTTCGACTCTTGGCATAATACCGTTGCTTGTTTCTCATAGAGATCTCCGTGCATTTTGGAAAAAAATGGGAGCCCTCGGCTTTCATGGAATCACAGCTGAACCCGAATTTGGAGGTACAGGCGGTTCTTATTTTGATCATTGCATTATTATGGAAGAAATTTCCAGGTAATTGAAGGCTTTTTATACGCATCTTCTAACTTCTTAAATCGACAAATTAATATGAGAATAATTTCAAAATTTCACTCCCATTTGCTTCTGTGGTATGATACGTTCAGTGTAAGATTACTAAACCCTCTTTGAACACTGTAAAATAAACAATTCACTTTTTGTTCATCTGTCAGAGCTGCAGGTGGAGTTGCTCTGTCTTACGGAGCACATTCAAACCTTTGCATCAACCAAATCACAAAGAATGGAACCACTGAGCAAAAGCAGAAATACCTGCCGAAACTCTGTAGTGGAGATCATATAGGAGGACTAGCAATGTCTGAGCCTAATTCGGGAAGTGATGTGGTCTCAATGAGGCTTAAAGCCGAGAAGAAAGGCGATTACTATGTGTTAAATGGGACAAAGTTTTGGATTACCAATGGTTCTGATGCCGACGTTTTAGTTGTTTATGCCAAAACTTCAACAGGTATCTAATACGCTTTGCTTAGCGAGACGTATAAACAATTTCAAATGTTTCCAATTTTTTTTTTTTTTTAAGGAACGGATAAGCCAAGGTTAACTGCATTTTTGATCGAAACTGCTTGGGAAGGCTTCAGTGTGAACAAAAAACTGGACAAACTCGGAATGCGTGGTAGCAGTACGTGTGAACTTTTATTCCAAGACTTGAAAGTACCTGCTGAGAATGTATTAGGAGAAGTTGACAAAGGTGTTTATGTTTTGATGTCTGGTCTAGATTATGAGCGGTTAATTTTAGCTGCTGGACCCGTTGGCCTTATGCAAGCTGCATGTGATATATCGTTTGATTATGCTCATGTTCGAAAACAGAAAAATCAACTTATCGGTGAATTTCAATTGATACAGGGAAAAATGGCGGATATGTATACGACCATGAGTGCTTGTCGTTCGTATTTGTACAGTGTTGCTAGAGCAGCAGATCTAGGACATAAGAGCTCAATGGATTGTGCTGGTGTTATTTTGTACTGTGCCGAGAAAGCTACTCAAGTAGCTTTGGATGCTATTCAAATACTTGGTGGAAATGGTTATATCAACGATTACCCCACTGGAAGGATAATGAGAGATGCCAAATTGTATGAAATCGGTGCTGGAACATCGGAAATTAGGCGCTGGTTAATTGGTAGAGAACTGAACAAGGAGTATTCTTAACCCTTAACGGGATTTTACACTCGAATGTCGTTCTTATTTACATTAATGTGCATTTATCTACATTAGTATTTTTTTAAGCTGAATATGTTTGTATATTTTGGAAAATATATTTTTTGTCACATTGACATTTTATGTGCAGAAAATATTTGCGTTTTATTTATAAAAAAATGTTATTTTTGTAGACGCAGTAAATTAAAATTAATCGCCCATATTCCCGTTGGCGTTCTTGTTTTAAAACGAAATAAAAACGACATTTTGCCATCACCGTTGTCGTTATCGACGTATATCGAAAACATATCGGTATTCTGTAATTTAAAACGAAAATAGAAACGTCAAAGAAACGTTTGTTTTCTGTCGTCGTCATAGTTAGCAACGAAACAAAAGCGAGAAGAACAAAAAAAAATTAAAAATGAAAATAACAACGTTCCGCCAATTTGAAATTTTGATTTCAGAAATGGAGGTGAATCCGGAATATGCTAAGGGTTTTAGGAAAGGCATAAAACCAGTAAATTTTGATGCTTTTTGGGATCAATTAGCAGGCAAAATAAATGCAATTGGACCTCCAGTTCGTGACGGAGACGGTTGGCACAAATTTTAATAAATATGTAATTAAAATTAAAGGTATGGAAGGATTTAAAATAAAAAAGAAGTTGGTGACCAACAAAACTGTAGCCAGAGCAACGGGAGGGGGCGCCTTTAAGCAGATTCCACTGTCATCTATGGAAGAAGCTGTAGCAAATTTATTGGAATTTGATAAGCAAATTAATCCAATAGGAGATGTGGTAGGATTCGGTGACGAAATTAACGAGCTGACAACCATGGAAGATGAGGCGAAAGCGTTTACTTCTATCAATACTAGCAATGACGAATTACCCACCGTTTCAACAAGGCCCCAGTCGTCCACTAATAATAAAAATGCTGAAAAGGAAAGGACCACATTACTGCGGAAGCAAACCGAATTGCAACAAGAGAAATGCAATCATTTAGAGTCCATGAAGGGATATTTAAAAGACATTTCTCGTTACCAGAGAAAAAGATTGGAAATTGAGGAAGAGCGCCTTAAAATTTTTAAAAGAAAATCAAGCAAAGAAGAAGAACTTTTGATCCTCAATCTTGAAATAAAAAAGAAAAAACTAGAATTATTAGAAAAACAATTAAATTAGCTTTTTATGTTATTTTTTATTTATTTTTGTTACATGAATACTAAATCCATTTGAAATTTATAACGAAAAAGTATTTTTTATTGTATCTCTTATTCTGGCAGCATCCGTCCTTTCATTTCTGTCATCATTTTCATTATTTATGTTATAATTTTCAGCTTCTTCGGAAGGCATTTGAGCATCATTGTCGGGAAAAGAAGCATTATAGTGTATGCAAATATTATGAAGAGCAGCACATGCATTAACAATTTGTGTAATTTTTTGGGAACCATAATGCAATTCACGTGCTCCAAGTAAGCATCGAAAACGCGATTTAAGCATCCCAATTACTCGCTCTATTATATTTCGTGCTTCTGCATGTATGGAATTGTAACGGCTTTCTTCACTGTTTTCAAGAGCTGATCTGTATGGTGTCATTAAAAATGGTTGCAATGGATACCCAGCATCTCCTAAAAATTTAAATGATAAACTGATTTCTGTATATTTGAAACTTCATACCAAGAATCCACGAATTACGTTCACCAGCTTCATAATCTTCTTGTAAAGACCTTTTAGCTCGGCTTGTATTCCAAATTAATGAATCATGACCAGAGCCTGGATGTCTTGCATCTACGTATCTTATACGCATTTTATGATCGCAAATCTAAAAATTAGATGCTTGTATCTTAATTCATCGTTAAAACTTACAATCATGGCATTTATGCTGAAGAAGCCTTTTTTGTTGTAGTACAAATGTTGAGAACTTTTGCTGGGACCAATTATTTTAATATGGGTTCCGTCTACACAACCTATGATTCCAGGAAAACGAGTTCGTTCATAAAAAAATCGTTTGCATTCCATTTTTTCTTCTGCAGTCATTTGAAATTTTACCCACTCAATGCATATTGTACTACTCATCGCCTCCAAGACTTCTGATAAAATTTTACTAACGGTGGGTTGAGCCAACGACAAATTGAAGTCATTACCCACGCTTAGTTGATATGATCCTTGAGCAAAAAACCGTAGAACAGTTGCAAGTTTTATTGTTGGTGTAATTGCAGACTTGCGCATGTTGCATTTTAGTTTTGGGGAGATTTGTTCCAGAACGTATTTAAATGCAGTTTTATTTAGTCTAAAAGTGTTCACAAATCTAAAAATTATACGTACATATGAATAAATGTATGAAAATATTTTATCAAAATTAAGTTTCTTACACTGAATCTGGAATGGAAAACACATTAACATTTTGTCGCAACATTTTCCGATGTAAAGTAATGTCCTTTGTTTCATCATCTTCACTTGAACTTGAAAAATAAAATTCCGTACTAGCCATTTTATGTCTCTTTTAAATAAAATAACAAAAATATTTCAAAAATGCTAAACTAACAACACAAAATATAGCACCGTTACCTAGATTTCGTTAACTATCATTATATTATTCGATAACTTTTCGATAACTTTTCGTCTTCGTTTCAATATACTTCAGGAATACCAATTTAGGAACGAAACGACATAGAAACGACAACGATATACAAACGACTTTAAAAACGACAACGACAACGAGAATAGGGGCGAATAATCAATTAATAGATCAAAATTAATTTTTATTTTGCCAAATATAATGTTGTACATTAAGACATAGTCTTTTATTGTACATAGAATTAGCTTAATATTGCAGTTCGTTGAGGTACAAAATAGAAAAGTAACCCTTAAGCCTAAAATAACCTTTCATATGAAATAATTTGCTAATTTTATTTTAAATTGCTTTCGGTAGTAAAATTAAAACTGAGTAAATACAAAAAGGATTAAAATGGGAGCATGGAAAAATTGCGTCTTTCACCTAGCAGCGTTAGATATACGCTTTAATGCCAGAGGCTGTCTAATTGTGCGAATAAAAAACATACGATAGGACTTTAAATAATTATATCTTGGGAAGATATGGTCATTTAGTCTTAATTATATTAAATATAAATATGCAATTTCTGCCCTCAACTGTGGAAGTGTGCATCCCGTTCCTAGATAGACCAGAGACTTGGTCAGTCATATCCCCAAATATAGGGTCCGCCATCTAACGTTTTTTTAACTAGTGCTTATTTCGTGAATGGTAACACTTAGCTCATGTCTGATTTGACAGATAATTAGTTTTATCCTTCCGCTGAACGAATATGGTGGTGTATACGCTTGAACAACGCTGGGAACGTGGGCCTGCGATCGACTTAGAGAAGATGCCGATTTTGCCAAAAAAAATCATCTTTTCAGATGAAGCTCATTTTGATCTTGGCGGGTATGTAAACAAGCAAAATTGTCGCATTTGGGGCACAGAAAACCGGCACGCATACATTGAAAAGCCGATACACCCAAAACGAGTCACTGTTTGGTGCGGATTTTGGTCCAGAGGCATAATTGGGCCATTTTTCTTTTTTTTGGCCGTTACAGTCAATGGCGATCGTTATCGGGCCATGTTGAACGAATTTTTGTTCACAAAAATTGAAGAAGAGGACATTGGCAACATTTAGTTTCAACAGGACGGCGCTACGTGCCACACAACCGAAGCTACACTCGATGTTTTGCGCCCTGTTTTTGAAAATCGCATTATCAGCCGCAGAGCTGATGTCGTTTGGCCACCTCGGAGCTGCGATTTGACACCGTTGGACTATTATTTGTGGGGTGCCGTAAAAGATAATGGTTACGCCGATAAGCCAGAGACAATTGACGCTTTAAAGGACAATATTCGTGAAGCCATTGGTGAAATACAGCTGCACACAATCGATAATGTGCTTAAAAATTGGACCGATCGTGTAGGCTACTGCATGGCCAGCCGAGGCAGCCATTTGAATGAAATTATTTTCCATTATTAACCAGAAGGATTGTACTTTCAAATAAAAAAAGAAATTTGAGAAAATATTCAGTGGTTTTTTTTTTATAGCATTTTCAAAAAAACAATTTTTTTGGCGAACCCTATATTATAAATGTATATTACTGCGTTATCGAAGGCATGGAAGCCCCGTCTACAATGAACATTCTCAGAGTACGTAACTCTCATTTACCACAAGCGCTCTAATAAGCCTTACTCTAGTTTCTATCGGAGTAGAATTTGCCGTGAGCCAATGATTTCGGCTGCTTTCCAAAATTCAAACTAAATGCGCATTGTAACTACACCTCGCATCTGTCATGCAAGCATGCTATGCTTTTATGATGCGATGCGTATCCCGTTGCGTTACGAATCATGATATTTTGGAATGTTACGCGATGCGCAGTGTTTATTTTTTTTAAACGTAAAACAATGTGTAACAAATTTATTGGAATTATAGAGCTGAATTCCTTTCCTCGTTGTAATTAAGTGTAAAATCTCGCTTTTGTCCATTGATTTCTGCATATATGTAAATAATTATAATAATATGATTGAATGCTTTTATTTATTTAAAAGAAAACTTACTTCTCGGAATTCGCCATTATACTTACGATTGCATAAACCAAAACAAACAACTGTCATTTGCTTCGTGCTAGTTCAGTATATGTATATATTCACTATGAATTTCGGAATGTAGTGCGTTCTGTCACCAATTTGGGTTTGCATTTCGGAATGGTTGCTGATGCAAAAAGCATGCAGTACTGCATTTTGGAAAGCAGCCTTCAAAGACTCCCGTATTTTCATTCCATTTCGTATCCATCATTCACATGGTCATAGGCAGTCAAGTGGAGTTTTATGGTGAAAACAAGGCTGGTTACAGATTCAACAACTTTTGCTTGCTTAATTATTGCAAAGCCAAAAATCATGAGACTTCGCACGGTTGATGACCAGATCTTTATTGATCAAATGGGCCAGCTAGTCAATTTCCTGTACAGGTCGCGATAAGTAGGGTTTAACGTCATCATATAGATGAATTGAAGCATATTCACATTTCGTTAGCAAGTCGTGTTCATAGCAAAATAAAAGAGGTCCTAAGATATATTCCTGAGGGACACCTTGCTTTAATAGCTTCACCTGGGAAAATATTTCACCATTGCATTCTATCTGACAAGAAACTTTTTATCAGTCTTGTACTCCTCTTACTAAAACCCAAAATATGTTTTAACTTCCAGCAAAGAATGTCATGGTTGACTTTGTTGAAAGTTTTTGAAAAATCCAACAAATAATGAATTGTTAAAAAAAACCCTTATCGAAATCCCATCGAATGTCATCAAGATTATGTACAACTGCTGTGGAGCAGCTAGAATTAGCTCAAATGTCTGACTGAAAAGGGCTGAGCAAGGAATTGGCTGATAAGTGGTTTTGTATGTGCTTGGCAATAAGCCTCTTAGTCATTTAGAGCTGAAGCATTATATATGGAAGTATAAGTTTAATAAAACGAATAGGAATTCCAACTATCCCCGTTGAATTCGACCAGATAGTAACAATGCACTCAATTACGTCGCTTTCTGTTACCGTTAGATAGACTAAGAATTGATAGATTAGGATTTGAGGAGAAATGAAATGAATTAATCTTCTCATCAGTATCCTATCAGGACATCGTTTCGTCTACTCACACTTTGTGATTAAGCACTTGAACTCTACTAAAATATTAGCTTTCCCGACAACTCATAAACCTCAGTGACTGTATTGTCTTCCAATGTTTAAAAAGTGATCCTACCTCATTTTTTCATTGACTACAAAAGACTAATCTGCTCCTTACCGGGTGAATGGGTCAAGTCGAAGTGAAGTAGTTAAGATTAACTAGACTTGGAACCAGCTATTCGAAAACAGAAACGAACTACTTTGTGAATGCCTTATAAACACGAACATACTGGAGGCAGAGGATAATAACTACAAACATATTTGGCACCATTATCCAAGGGGTGCAGCAGAAGTTTCTCCAGTTTGGATACTTTATCGATCGATAACCTACTTCTCCGATAGAAAAAAAAACTATATTGATAGCAAGAAGCACCTGAAGATGAGGTATTCACTATTGACAACCACACAAAAATGAACCAACACAAGGTTTTTCGAACCAGGACTAGGAATCTCATAAGATCTGACAAGACCCTTGAAATAACGAATACAATCCAGAAAATTCAACGTGGTGAATTGGCCAAATGGAAATATGTGTCATATTGGGATGGAACAAGACAGTCATTTAGTATTCTTGATATCACTAAATTTTGACCAGGCAACAGTAATTCAGATCACTACCTCGTTTCTTCGAATGCGGATATTTGAAACAACTCGACAACAAAGGCATACTGTAAGTGTAAGAAATCAAGTATGTAGCTGACAAAGATGATAATCCAGGGGCAATTTACGGAAGCTCTACCAGAAAGTAAAATGACCGTGTGAAAGAGATAAAAAGGGAAAATCTTGTGTTAAATTTACATTCAAGGCTGAGAATATGGAATCGTCATAATGGCAATGAAGAGCAACATTTCCCTATCAAGCAAGCCCTTCAAGTTATACGATAAATCCGCGGGTAGCAATATTCAAGATATTCAAGTTGTAAGAAAGCCCTAGATACTGACAATAATCAGTAGATCTACTTACATGGATATGATTGAATTGAATGCATACACCACCTCATTTCTTGGATTTGGTATGTGACTGATAAATGCAATCTCAGCAATTTTTTCCCTATTCAAATAAAATGAGATCCCCTTAAGTGCAGAGAAATTATCCTTCTTAGCATGGCATATACATTTCTATGTCTCATATAGTGTGGCTGCCTTAAACCTTTGGTAAACAAGTCTTAATCGATGTTCGCCAAAAATGTGTGCATGGCAACATCTATAGAGATGAGTTGTTCCGTTTTGTTATTTCTACCAAATTCATCCATTTGTACAGGTTGACAACGTAGTATTTTTTCTGTTTCATAAATTTCGATAACGACCTCGCTCATACCTTTGATAACCAATAAGGATTAAGCCTCTTGTGACATTTTTAGTATAGTATAGGGTTTTCCAAAAAGGACTTGACAATTTTTTTTTAAATAAAACGCAAACCATTTGAGATATTTCAAAAACTTTACTATCGGTTTGAAGTACAATCAAAACATTTATGAATGGAACTCGACTTTGTTCATATGGCCACCGCGGGCACGTTTGCAGCGGTCGATTAGTTTGACCCAATTTTCAACGACTCGCCACACATTTCGGCCGAAATGGCCGCTATTTCGCGTTCAATCTTGGCTCTGAGCTCTTCCAACATCGTCGGCGTGTTGGCATAAACCAATGACTTAACGTAGCCCCACAGAAAATAGTTAAACGGCGTTAATTCGCACGAGCGAGGCTGCCAATCGACTGGCCCATTTCTTGATTGCAAATCGATTGCAGCATGTGCTGTGTGGCTTGTGGTATCATCCAATAACTGCGCCGGCATGCAAATCGCACCAAACAGTTATTTTTTGTGGATTAAGTGGTGATTCATGAAGCACATGTGGATTTTCACCCGACCAATAACGCATATTTTGCTTATTGACGAACCCATTGAGCTAAAAATGAGCTTCGTCACTGAAGATGATTTTGCGATGAAATTCATCATCTGGGCGCATCTTCTCCAGAACCCATCGGAGAACGTACGTCGCTTCAAATGGTCCATCGGCTTCAATTCTTGAGTCAGCTTGATCTTGTATGGGTGTAAACCAAGATCCTTACGCAAAATACGCCATAATGTGGTCTGAGCGAAGCCCAATTCTTGAGAACGCCGTAGAATTGACTGATTTGGATCGTTTGCTACGGAACGGCAGCGATATTTTCGACACTTCAACCAACCCGTTGTCTCACTGACACGGCAACATGACACAACGAATATGTAGACTCAAATTTTTGCACTAAACTTGTTATTGCCTGTCTACTAGGGCGCGAATTACGACCGAAAATTGGAGTTAACGCTCTTAAAGTTGCAGTCACCGACTCTGAATTTCGGTAGAAAATTTTTATAATTTACAGACGATGCTCGTTCGTGTACTTTACCATGATGAAAATGTTGAGTTAACTGAATAAATTGACAGTGACAGTTTGATGATTAGTGAAAGAGTGCGTTCACAAATTAAATTCAAAGTTGTCAAGTCCCTATTGGAAAACCCTTTACTATAAAAAGCAGTCCGCAGCTAACAGATGTTACCTGTGCGTTTGCGAGTATAGAATTTCAATCAGCTAAAATATGTCTAGCGGTGAACAAGATACTGTCAACAAGAAGAAACACTAAACATCGACGGACAAAACTTCACAATCACCAACAACAACTCCAGCTCCACTATTTCTTCTGAAAGCGCCCCTTATCAAAAATCGAGCGAAGAAAACCAATTGACAATTGTGTTTTCTTCAGCTAAGATTTACTTACCAATTAGGCCAGTGACGCTTGAATGCTAACTTAAGGCGGTCAATCGTCCATAGTTTCAGGCACACTGCTTCCAGTTTTGGAAATATCAGACCTTATTGGTTGCAGGATTCTAATCCAACAATGGACTAGATTCAAATCTTCATAAAGCCCGTAGAGTTATGGGTTGTACCCTTTCTTCCATTCGTACTAATAATTATTTTATGGAAAGATTCCAAAATCGGCTCTGCAGTTTTACAATCGTCCAGGATTCAGCTCCATAAGGCAAGACTGGTAAGATCAACTTTTTGTAGAGCATGCTATTGCTCCTTCGAGTGCATGCTATGAGGACCACATTATCAGCGAAGACCGACCTATTTAAAGCCATTACCCTTCAATATTACCAAAATCTTTCATACCACAAAAAGCCAAATGACCGGTGACAGGACAAAGTCACAGGAAGTTCGTCCGCACACCTTCCTGCAGCTGTGTTCCCCCAGGTCGACTTGATTTATATAGCTTGCCTTCCCTGTTATAGGAACTAAAACCTCACACACTCCCCACCAACAGATCTAGAAACATAAACTGGCTTTTTTGAATAATTCTTTCAAGAGCCTTGCTAAAACACTATTCGTACGTGCCATTCCCTTTACAGTGCCTCAAAAGGAGCAGAAAATTTTATTTATTTATATTATTTTATCTACCACGATCGCTGTCATGCCAGCCCTCTTCTCCGGAGTAAATGGGCTATCTTCGGAAACGAAAATGCAGCCAAGAAAAATTTGACGTAAGAATGTCTAATGGCCTTTAAGGTGAATCATCCAGTAACGGTGACGAGACACTGGCCGGTAGAGCTACAAAAGATCATAAGGAAGTTTATCTTTGTTACTTAGCACCTTCTTTGTGGGTGGACCGAACTATGAATTTTGTTTAGCGAGGGTCCACGCTGCTCTTGAGTTGCTGAAAGTCTTCTCGATGCGCATCAGAGTGGAACATTCCTTTCATTTATCTTACTGGCCAGATAGGCTCTTTCGAAGACAGAAGAGCAAGCTTAGCTTGTAAGTCTATGGTATTCAAAAGCTACTCCTAAACAATAATTTCTTGTAAAATATCTTTCACATACTATGTCTGTTACAGGGACCAGTACTGCAAATCGGAACAAAATCCTATTCGCACGAGAAAAAAGATAACGCATTTGAGAGAGTAATTCATTTCCCCACCCTGGTAATTCTTACAAATACCTACATGAGATTTTTCTTTAGGCAGAAATTGCAAAAAACGTCCAATCAATTAAATTTGAAAAGAACTGTCAAATTCGTAAATGTTTAAATATGTGTGAATTGTGACAATTTTATGCATATTAACTCAAAAGATGGCTTAGACATGGACAAAGAAGAGAAAAAAGAGCTTCACATTGAAGCGAATTGTTTGCCTAATACAATAGAACTACATTAAACGGATATTACATCAATAAAATAATGATATGTAATAACCAATCGAAAATAAAGTATTCCTCCTGCTTTGCAATTTCTTTTTTGTTTTGTTTTTACTTATTAAGTATTTTTGACGTTTGAAATACATTTTACAAAAACGTGTTCTCTCGAGATGTTGGGCTTAAAGCGCCCTGTAGACGCTAAAATATGGTACTAGTAAACATGGTACCACTAAAACCCGCAGACGCTGAGACCAATTCACTCCAACATAGTAGGGTGTGAAAGCACTCGAAAAATTCTTTCCAAACATCAGTATTTGGAATGTTCGCCTTTTTTTCCCGATTATTTTGTATGTTCACACGACGAAATTCACTGATAAAATAGCTTGTTCGAGTAAATGTTGGCAGATGAGAGCGCAGACACTCAAACATAGTATCAGCAACACAAAACTCCGCCCACAAACATCGACAAAAATCAAACCAGTTTCTGGTTTGATTGTTGGTGAGACCAAAAAATTGGTACGCGTACCAGCCCGCAAAGGATCAACATCAGCTAAAACTTGGTTAGTGGTACCATGTTTACTAGTACCATGTTTTAGCGTCTACAGGGCTCTTAAGACAAAATTTATTCCTACTCCTCAAACTTAAGCAAACAATTCTCTTTTACAAATTGTTAAAGACCTAGTTTCTTTCCTTCTGAGAGGCAACAAAAAAGTTTCTAACACATAGCGATGTCGGTAACAGAGAGCTGCAATGGGTACTTTGTACATATTTGTGTATACCGGATCAATGACTCAGATTTTGTTTGAAGCAATCACTTTCATTGAGGAGCAAGGAATATTCGTTTGCTCATGAACTTAAAAAATACATGTTGGTTGAAACATTCGAGTCATGCAGAAACGTGCATTCGAGTGTTCGGATATTTTGTGCAGTATTAGCAAATAATGATCGTTTGTTCGGGTGGTTGAACACACTCGTCACAATTGAGGTACTGCAGCCACTCGAACATACACTTATCCATGTCCATACACAAAACAATATTACATTTCATATGTTGTGTTTTTTGTTTTTGTAGTAATTATGAATTTTGTTCCTTATCAGTAAAGAATAAAAGTTAACGGGTGATTGAACGAATTCGAGACAGTAGAGATACTCAAATATACCATACACTCAAGATGAATTCATGCATATGGAGACATCCAGCCGTTCGATACATTCATCCGTGACGAGACATACACGAGATTAAAAATCAGTAATAGTACACTAGCGCACAAACTCGAAAAAATAATGTTGTGTCTCATACATGTTTGCCCAAGAATTTTTGTTTCGAGTGCGCAGCTTGAACGACCACACATCTACCATGCGTTCGATTGGCTTGTATCGAATTGTTGGCGACAATGATCGAAACGACACCATCATACTCAATGCAGTTCTTTGGTCGGTAAGCATTCGTTTGAACTGTTGGCATCCTGGAAAGTCATATCATCTGCAGTTATGCCCAACATGAATCCCAAACCGAGGGTGGCCAATCCTAACGAAGGTTTGGGTCTTGTAAAACTCTTTTCTGAGCCTTGCCAGCAATCAGCAAACATCTAGGCTGCCGCTACAGATGCAAATATTTCGCCACATTCACTGATTCTCTAAAATGCACCAAAACCTCACTCTACGTTGTTAATTGGGACCAAAAAAAACACGACGCAAATCGAATTAACAATTCCCGTGTACATATTTTCACTAAATTTGGTTTAATTGGTAGAAGAATAAAATATATCATTGGAAATCCAAACCACGATAATTTTTAAACTGCGCAAGTTCGAAACGACGCAAACTGAGGTTTTGGCAGCGCCTTATGCTAGATCGGGTTTCCTTTTCTGGCTCAGATTCTATCATATGCAGTGCTGGTCAGACAAGAGCCAAAAAACCAAGTGGATGTTTACCAAAGAAAATTTCTTTTTAAACGGAAAAGGGCTTTGAAAATTTGGTCCGGGATGTGAATATCAAGGATAATATAAGAAATATTTTTTTTTATAGATATTTTCGCTGTACATATAGGGTCCTTAAATGTAACCATTACAAAATGTTAACTAATATACACACACGCACGCACTCATCTTAAATGTCTAGATTAACAATTTCGACTCTAATAAAGTAGTTTTGTAATATTAAAATAAAAAATAAATCAGTCGACCAATCGGTCTTAACCATTCACTATTGTGGCACTTGGTTGCAGAAAACCCCACTGCTTGGAGACGATGGTTTGCGTTTCCTTTTCTCTCTATGTGGTGTCCTTAGACATTGTAGATGTGTTAGCCTCTTTTTGGCGGAATTTCGTTGAATATTTGTAAAAGTCGGACATTTCGAAAGGTTTCGTGACTTCTTTGTAAGGTAGGAAGGTCATGTTTTTGAGCGATTCAATTCGAATATCTGGTGATATAGCTGCCACAACATTAGTGCCTTGAGGTGAAACCTGTTGGCCGGGATTGATACAAATGGAATTTGAGGAAATGGGCATTTGTGTTGGATTCTGTGGCATGTTATTCTTGGTACATATTGGCAATGATCTGTCTGGGATTGCATAGTATGTAGGGAGATGGAACTGATGTAACATAGTTGATGGTGCCAATCAATTCATCGCCATTGTCGGTAGGTACACACTCTTATTGAATCGTTGGACTAAACATTGGTAAATTCGTTTGTTGCGATGCAGTAAGCGGAATCGATTTCGATGGTTTTTGTTGTTGCAACTGCTGCATATGGGGCAACGTAAATGTGCTGCTGTTTGGAATTTCTAAATGAAAGTTATTGTGATGATTTGATATGGACTTCTGTGACTGTGGTGGTGGCGGTTGAATATGGAAATGGTGATGGTGGTGGGGATCGACATTCAAAAACGAAGTTGAGTGACTCAGATGGCCGTTGTCATCGTCTAGTTTTGTCTTTGGTGTTCTATAGCTGCCGCTTGACATTGACTGCGACGATAGTTTAGTACGTTCTCTGTAACTTTGCTTATGATGGGGATGTGAATGGTGAGTTAATGTACGCGTCGGTGGACGAGAACTTACTACGAGTAGAGAATTTCCAACTCCACCTGACGATGCTGGCGAAGGTGTTAATTTTACACTCGACGCTGTGGACGATGCAACTTGACGGGCAACATTGCAGTATGGATACTGGGAATTTGTGACTAACAGATTGGGGTGGGCAAAGACCAATAGTGTCGTTACAGAACGTATTTTGTAAGATATTCGGACGTATTATTGGTCCATCCAGAGAAGACTCCATACACTGTTTGTTTTTTGGCTTCTTACTTGTTTCACTGTTCACAGATGAAATCGATACAACCTCGCATGGCTTTTCTACAGTATTCGGGTAGTTACCCACCGTCATTCCTCCTCTAACTGGATAATAGTTTCCCAAAGAAGGCGACTCTGGTGATTGAAGAGATGGGCAATACTTGAGCAATGATTTCGTTTTGTAGGGATTCCCACCGTCGCTATCCAGTTCGACATATCTTGTACTATCTCACCATGCAGATCGATCGTTATTGGAACCAGTTCGCCATAAATTCGAATGCTGATTGCCCATGTGCTGGCCCTGTTCGAATGCACAACTTGTTGATGGCGACAATGACAGCACATCAACTCCCTCGTACTGTTGTAAATGTGGTTGACTTCCATTGTGATGCACCATATTGTGACCGTTGGCTGAATGCAGCATTTGTTGCTTGGATCGATGTGAATCTCTATCATTCAAGGGTACAACCTTATGCATGGGCGACGGAGAGAGACATTGTTTTATATTTTGACTGGCTTTTATGAAACCACTGCCGTCTGCGTACATTTGACTTGTCGGAGACAAATAGTACTTATCACATTTAGTAACTGCAAGACTGTTGCTTAAATTTTCAGTCCTTCCAAGAAGCGAGCGTACAAAGTTGTATTTTAAGCTGTGATTGTTTTTATTAGCTGCATTCTGAGAAGAAGTACCCCCATTGTACTTAAACGACGGCGACTACTAAGTGATGAAGTTGACGTACTGTCATGAAATGAATTCGTCTTCTGTGGCGGTCCTTGTTGTTTCTTAATGCTCACTACGTTCTGATTATTTGTCGTTGTAGGCTGATTGTTGAGCTTATTGTTCTGTGCGAGATCATATTCTGATTTCGATAGAGTAAAGCTATTTTTTCCACTGAAATGGACATTGCTTTTGTTGAGCTTCAAGCTGGAGCTACCTTTGCGTCTGAGAATGGATTTTTTTGTTGCGGAGCTACTGCTTCCACCAGTTAAAATGTTGTTTGTCGCGTCTTTTTCGGCCTCGAACAAGTTGAAGTTGTCATAGTTTCCGTTAAGAATTTGCGCTTCCTGCTTATGGATCTGCTACAATAGCCAGTTCTATTCGTTCAGTAATTTCTTCAATTCAAATTTGCGCTGCTCCAGTGTCTGGAGCTTTGTCCAATTAGAATTTTGATTGTTGTTGCCCTCATTGCTGTTGCCTGTATTGTTTGCATTGTTGTTTGTACAAATGACTTTGTTATTGTTTATTGCAGTGGAAGAATTATTATTGTTTGATAAACTGTTATTGCTGTGACGTGTTGTGGAGGATATCGCTGACGCTTTGCTGAGCGTACTCATGGATGTGTTACATGATGACGATGGCTTTTGTTGGGCCGCTACATTGTTATTACCATTGCCGCTAATGCCACTGCCAGTTGTCATTTGAGGTGACTGTTGTTGCGAGGCTTTTATAGATGTTCCACACGCCGGTAGTGTAAAGTAGGGCGTAACCGGTGTAGTCGATCGAAGATGACGCTGTTCTTTGTTACTTGTTGGATTGGATGTTAATGCCAGAGAGCTAAGGGACTTGGTAGTGTGTGCTAAAACAGAACTCTGTGAACGCATTTCTAAAACAAACAAACACACAAACAAACAAAAAGAAAACAACGCCGCGGTTAAAGTGACATCAAACATTGTCTGTAGAATCAAAAGATTGGTCATTCATGTAATATATACGTCAGCCGATAGTATATGGACACACTGGGTATGACGCAGACATCAATATTAAGTAATTAACAACCGACAAATGACTTTGACAGCAGCACACCCATTTGCTTGGCAATGGGGGCACTAATTACACGCATCGACTGACGTTTATACTCGCACCGTCTTGGGCTCTTGTCTGTATAGCTGATAGGATAGGCAGTGTGTCGAGAGCAGAGTCAGCCGTCTTAGAAAAATAGCCCATGCAGCCACGATAGACCGATTTTTTTGCGCTCTAGCAAAAGTAGCTGTGACGAGTTTCCGTGAAAACTGCCAGAAAGCCGACAACGCCTTGGAGATTTTCGACGTGACATGTTTAGCCTAAAGAAGTTTGTTATAGAGGATGACACCCTAATACTTACTTCGTCGGAGAAACGCATGGTGACGCCTTTAGAGTATACAGTCGCTAGGCATGATCCCTCAAACAGTATAGCTATACGAGTATATTTAATCTGTTTTGAGGAGTCCTACATTTAGCACTCTCAATTACTGAGTGTATCTCATCAGCCTCTGATCAAAGTTAATTAAAAGTTGGTTGGTTACAGTTGGTCATCCGACTCGTCAAGCGTATACCACACATAGTCCCAACATCCTTTTTATTTTTGCAAACTGACAAAAAACACACTTGTGTTTTGGTTAGATAAATTTGTATTTATTTTTCAAAATGAAAATAAAAATATACGTGTATATAAATTATGTAGTATATGTACATACAATTTAAAAAAAATATATGTTAATTCTGCTTTATTGCAAATTATCTCTCATAATTATTTAAATAATAATAATAAAAAAAAACACTAAAAGCTGTTTTTTGGTTAATTCCCCTAGTAAAACAAAATTCATACTTTAGTACAGAAAAAAATGAAATCATTCCTTATGTAAACAAATTCCAAAAATAAAAAAGAACAGTTTAATTACATCAATGCTTGGCAACATCTTGGCAAAATCAATTCATACATCCAATTACGCCCTAGTAGTAGACAAGAAGACAAAGTCGTTAGAAACAAATCGAGAAAATTTCGACAAAATTTACGTTATCTCTTTTTAGTTAATTTTAAATATGGTTTCGTTTTTTTTTTTTTGTGTTTTTTTAATTTTGTTATTCAAAGCACTTATGGTGATGGCATTTTTTTGGGCGGTCAATTTAATCCGAAAAGAAATACATTATGAAAGGGTTTTAATTCTAAACATGTAATACTCGTTGTCGGAAATATTGTTGGTGAATAGAAAAAAATGGTAGTAATAAATACTTGTGGAGGGATTTAGGAAGAAAATTGTTCGAAATTGGAAAGAGGGGGCTAGTTTTCTGGCACTTGGTGAATATTTATTTTTATTAGTTACGGTTATAAGCTAAATGTTTATATATTACTTGTATATATACTTTTTATCTTTTCTAATTATAAAACGATCGTCGAACAACTTATTTGTAAAAAAAAATAAAATAAACACATCAGCATGTTTGTCATTATTCTAGTCTAAAACTGTGCTGCTCGGTCTTTTTTTCTGTCCGAGATTCTGTGGTTGTCGTAAAGGTTTTGCGCTCCATAACACGTTGTGTCATTGAGGAGAGTCGCTCGGATCCTTCATCGACAAGCGACAGCTTTCCACCATCAGAACTCAATGTAATTTGAGATAAGCCAGCTTCTAGAGGTTTGACATCACTGTTTTCTTCATATTTTCTTGTTTCGTATCTAGATGTGAATGAATAGAAGATACATGTTAACAAAACTATAGATATACTCGTAAGAAAGGTATTCTTAAAATCTTACCTTGAAGTGTAACCTTCGTATTTTTGACCAGGATTATATGCACCAGTTATCTGTACGATACCACCTTGTCCGAATGTTTTATCGTGCAGATCCTTAACGCATGCTTCTAAATTAGCTGAAGTCTTCTTTGGCGAAGGAGGTGGAGGCAATTGATCGGCGTAAGCATTTTTCAGAACCGATGTAGAGGTTAGAGTTTCAAAAGATTGACTATTAATGGGCGATGGACTGACTGGCGATGAAATTCTCGCGCCCGGATAAGGACGCGGAATTGCATTAGCTGTTAACTTGGGATTAGGTCTGTATGTAGTATTAATAGTTGTAGTCGTGGCAGAATGGAGAGGCGGAGGTGGAGGTGGGAAATTTTCACTTTGATTAAATGTAGGTGATACCGCTTCTGGATGGTGGAAGTGTTGGGGAGTTTGTTGGAAAGTATAATGTGATTTGGCTGATTGATAATAACTCGGAGATGTTGGTGTGTCAGTATACCCTGATCGGTTTAGTGTCTGTTAGTCAAAAAAAAAAAAAAAAAACCAAAATATATTATTTATTATTAGTTATTGTTATAAAATTAATCTACTTGTTGATTAGAAAGGAAATCGTTTGCTCTTACATTATTTTGACTCTGTAAGCTTCCATATGTTGCCGTATGGTACTCAGAATCACTTTCATCTGTAGTGAATCCCTGATTATTCTTTCTTGACCGAGCTTGACGGATCCGAATCAACTTTGTTCGAGCTTCTTCTAGTTGTTTTTCCATTCGAAGGACATCAGACCTCGCGTTGATTTCCTGAGCCATTCCATCTACCATGCTGGTATTGATTTTCAACGTATGCTCTTCTTCAGCATCGAGACCTTGCTGTGCTGCACGTACCAGATTATCGGTGGATTTTATAACTGCATTGCCAGCAGCTTGTAACCGTCTGCCAGCTTCTGAATTTGGATTCGATTTCACTTTGCAGGCAATCAATAGTTGAGCTGTGGATGCTGCTACTTGCTTTGCAGTGGAAATCAACATAACTTCAGTACCCACGCCACGAACAAGATTTTGAGCAGCTTCTACAAGGCTGTGAGTTGCAGCAGCTACTAATCTTGCGGCAGATATTAGACCTTCAGACCATTGTCCGTCGTCAGACGATGTTAGTGGTGTGCGAGCTACTTTACCCTGATCGATAAGTTCCCGTTGAGCTGCATTTGCCGCTCGCACTAAAGCAGACGATGCTGCCATGATACCTTTAGCCGCTTCCAAAATCATTTCATCGAATTTCATATTTTCATCCAGTTCCAACTGCAATACATATATAAAGTCAAATTAGAATGATTTCTTTTTAGAGTTCGATTCAAAGAAAGCATCTTGTTAAAGGGGTTTATTTTTAGATTTTGTTATATGCATTCAAGTTAGTTTGGCAGGAAAAGCAGAAGAAGGTTAATAATCACAGTAATAATATGTTTGATTCCTGGGTGAATATTTAATTACAACCAAGAATATCAAACATATCTGACTGGAACTATCTTTGTTAAAGCATTCACCATAACGATGTTAATATGTTTGAGTATCCATCACCACATACACTCAGATATTTAAAGTTATTTAAGAAAAAAAAAAAAAAACATTCCACATAAAGCATAAAGGGTTAGAATAGTTTAAGATCTAGCTCTTACCTTGACATCTGGCTGTCTACGAGGTCTTAAACTAGCCAATTTTTTAGCAGCAGCATCAATAGAAGCTGCTGCTCCAAGCAATTCATTTTCTGCAATCACAGTTGGATCTTCTGGGTCAATCCAATCAGAGCCTTTCAATAAACGGGCCATTGCAACAAGATCGGTAACACATTTTGCCACTCGCCTAGACAAATGCATGCGCTCATCAGCCGAGCAATTACGTAGAATACCATTCAAAAGTTCTCTATACGATTCTCCCACTGCTGCGCCAGCTTCCAATGTCCTTTGACGAAGCTCTGTTGTTTCCGCACAATTCCATGCAACTGTGCGACAAACAATTAACATTTCTGAGATGGCACGCCGTCCCATATTAGCAGCTGACACAATGTCAGTTTGCAAATTCGAAGCACCAGCGGCAACTGCTTTAGCTGTTGCCAATGTGACATTCTTTGTCACACGAATCAAATCTTCTGGATTGCATTGCGGTGTTCCTGGTGGTGGTGGTTGTTGCATTGCCTAAAATAAACCAAAAACAAAATAATTTAAATTATAATACTATCAAAAGCCAGAGGGACTATTAAACTTACTCGAATTTCCTGTGAAATAGCTTCGACAGTTGCTTCCATTGCTCGTGTCCCTCTTGTGTGTTCATCTTCGACGGCTTTTACTGTTTTCAACAGTGAGGATACATTTAAAACCATTACCTAAGAAGATCATGGAAATAGAGGTAAAAGTGTGGAATACATTTTCAGATATCATTGAAGAGTACAGAACAGGTTAAAAGTGAGCGATGATATACAATAGTATACAGAAGTGAGATAAATGAAAAGATATGGATTTATAAGAAATGATTTATTATTTTTATTTATTTTTTTTTCTCATTTTATACTTTAAGTGATAATACATTTTTTCGTTAATATATTTTAAGTTAAAGAAAAGTAATATTGGTTATGGCACTTGCAAGTGAATGAATGTAAATAGAAATACTGAAAATATGATATATGTATATGTATATATCAATTCTTATAATGAATGGAAGTAATGATTATAAAATTCATGTTTATTTGCTTATTACTTCGGGAAGTAGGTGTCGTTAAAAGAAAAAAATATTAATTTCATTTTTTACATTACCAAGCATTTCCCATACTACATCTTAAAGAATTAAGAAAGGTGTGGAAAATATATAAAACTTAATTAACAAGCGTCACGATACTTATACGGATATTGTGGCTACTTTACTTTAATATAAAGCAGACAAACATCCTGTTTTATTCGACGTCATATGTATAGAAATTGTAAGATAAACAGATTATTGCATGTCAGGTAATTCGTACTAAGAAAAACCTAACTTTATGAAAGCCTCATACGTACACTGACTATCTATTGTACCAAAAAAGAACTGGGTCAGAACAAATTTAATATGTTGACCTATTTCATACCTATCATTCAAAAATTTAACAAATTTACAATGTCAAACTTTTCGGGAGCCGCAGTATTAAACTTGCTTTCTTCACACAGCTTTCATCGAAAATCCAAGAGTTCGTCAAGTAATCGGTGAAATAAGCGGTTGGCAGTTTACAGTTCACTTGAAGTAGAGCCTTATTTTTCGCGCTATAGCCTAATTTACCTTCTAGTTATGCAAGATTATTATATTGGCAAAAGTGCGATCTATAGTTTTTTTCAATTTCGCATAATGACAATAAGAGGCTGTTTTACAAGCGAACATTTTTGGTTTTGGGGGTTTCACCATTGCAGCAATGGTGACGACGTCAGAGATTGCTATTTCCTGTATTGATGCTCAACTAAAATCTAAAGCCATGCCTAGGCGATGGCTAAACAATGCATCATCGTTTAAAGGTTAACTTGCTTACTAAGCATACATAAAGCTAAGAAATGTTTAGCTACGTTTAGAGAATATTTATTCGCTTGATGACGATGAGGCCCATTCGCTTTTCCACAAAGAACGTCAAAGGCTACACTGAGATCCTACCAAATTCTCAATTAATCGGTACATCTTTTTTTAGGCAGGTTATAGTGATATTGTAGACAGTGGACGACTTAATCGGTACACATTTTTTTACGCTGATTATATTCATGGACATTGGTTGGCATGGTGCTTTGATTAATTCCACATAGTAACCAACCTTCTAAAAGTCAAAACTTCCGCATATGGAAAAGCATCTCATTTTCTGACATTTCTAAGCCGTCAGGAATTCGTAGGTCCCTCTGTTTGGGTACAAAATAGCAAAATGTGGAGAGTCTAGACAATTGTACTATCAATTTATTTATTCAAATAAATAAATGCTTTAAGGCGGATCACAAAAATATATTGTTGAGCTTTCCTTTACAACGATGATACCAGTGCAGAAAACATTTGGCGATTAGTCTATCAAAATTGATTGCTCTATCAAAAGCATTACCACCCCTATTCTGGTATACGTGCGGATCGAACGCTCCCTTCACCTATTCGATTCACTATCACTTCGAATCGGTATTCTGCTATACGGCGGGCGAACTGTCTTACCGGTTTCTATTTCAAAGTTTCGAAGATTTAAACGTCACCCGTTTGGAAATTTAAATGTCATTTCAACTGTGTAATTTGTGTGGAAAGAAAAACAAATATGTCGACCTGCGTTACCGACAAGTGACTGTTTTACTTCGAACGGATGGCAGAATCGGAAAACTCGTATTTGACATAAACATTCCAACCGGCGTATAGCAGAATAGTGCTGTACATATAAAGTCCTAGCAAAGAAGAGTACCTGTACCAATATTATTTTGAATTATTGCGATATGAAACCTTTAGATTATGTTTAAATTAAATGCATTTTATTAGAACATGTGGTTATGTAACAACATTTTATAGGTGCGGGGATGTGCGAACTTCTATTGTTTGGCGCTTTTGAATTTTCTGCAATGAGTAGAAGTGCAATCGCAAACGCATGCTAAGGCAGCTATTAAGAACGGAAGTATAAACTTACTAAATTATAATCGACCTATAAGCTCCAACAGGTACTTTCTATATAAATCTAACCTGATAAAAATAAGTGTGTTCATCCATATCATCTGTTCGAATGCGCTTATTTAGAAAATAAATTCCTACAAGAGCCATCCATTTATTTATCATCATAAAAGTGTCAAACAGTTGATGTATGTTCGCTAGCCACGAGTATGTTCATTATTAGAAAATCATTGTATGTTCATACTTTGTTGGAGTGCATAAATTTGGTAAGTAACTGGAGAAAATAAATGGTTTCACAAATGGGCGAACCAAATACCAATAGTCTTTTCTTATAAGCTTTGTCTACAGTAACTACGAGTTAGTCTTTGACAGAATGAAATGAACAATTTCATCAAGTACCTAACCTTAGGTAATATTTATTGATTGACACCGTAGATTTTAGTTTCTGTACGTTCCTGGAAAATAACAGCGCTGACTGACAAGCGTTCTTAACTTAAGTGTGGTAGCTACATTGAAACTTCCTATCCGCTTCGTACTTGTCAACAACATGTCTCAAGACAAAGCAGTCTCAGATCCATAGTATTCTAGGTATCTTGCGTTTTCTATGATCAATAGAGCCTCTTATTAGCCTCATTGTAAGTTATCATGAAACAGTCAAGAGTAATAGCTATTTAAAGGGATTCTTAACATAAGTGTGGGAAATGCATATTCAAAGAAACCACAAAAAAAAAGAAAGAATAAAGCTTCAAAAATGGGACTTTTAGTGACTAAAAGGCAAACAATAATCACCTACTTCCCTCACAATTGATTAAGCGTTACAAGCTAAACAAAACTTAGTACTACGAGTTTATGTAATTCGTATTCAAATAATAATAGTTGCAAACGAATTTCAAGCCAATTAAAATCTTTATTTGATTATTCATAATTTGTTTATTTTTTTTATTTTTTTGTTCATAGTTAGAGCGATCATTTATTTATCCATTGATGCACGCGCTTGCTACTTGTTAGTGCCAGAGAGGCACACATCCCTAAGCATCTGTTTGAAAGGAAAACAAGAGAATATACATATTTTACTTTAGTGCAGAGATAAATGCTGCCAAAATTATGGGCTAGACATCTTTGGAGTTCGGTTCAATGAGAGAAGTAAAAAAACAAAAATAGAAATTAACAATAAGATTTAGAATAGAGGACAGCCAGCGACACCAGGGATGCGATAATTTGTGCATTCTTTAGTAATTAATACAAACAGCTAGGTAAACGATTTCTTTTTTTTATGCTTGTCATTATTATTTATAGGTTAAGAGAATAGTCCTGCTGCATTTTTTTTACTATTTTTCTACATATTTTAACCGGTTAAAGTTGTACATACATTTGATTTGTCGGTTTTGTTTATGTTCTACAGTAAAGTAGGAATAGAAGAAATTTGTAAATTTGTAAATACAACAACGACAGCGAGCAAGTTCCTAGGATGCATCTTATTAACAATAGGCGAGCAAATTATGAATAGTTGTTTGGTGGGTAAAAGGCTTTTGAGAGATTATGTAGTTTTAGTAGTTTTTTTTTTTTTTTTTTTTTTTTTTTTTTTTTTTTTTTTTTTTTTTTGTGAGTTTAGCAGTTTTAAGATATATGCTGACTTTATCCAAATAAACCTCTAAATAGAGTAATATATATGCTATTTATTAAGTGCCATATCCAATACATGTTAAGAATTTTAATTAAAAGTGCATTATGTATGATAATAAGGAATTAATGGAAAAAAATGTCTCCACTATTATCTAATGAAATCAGTTTGTAGGGAGTTTCTCCTTTAATTTTTGTCTTGATCAGATTAAAGGTTTTTGTTATTGAAGCATTAAATTATGTGCAATTTCGTTCTCTGCAACAAGTGTATTTCTGTGTCACCCTATAATTGCTTCTATTACCACATAAACTAACTTAAGAACTCGAAATGATGAGCCGAAACGTGGGAGAATTGAATATGTAATCATTGTACACAGACTTTAGAGAAAAATTCGTACATCCTGTATTCGAAATAGCGAAACAAGTAACAAGATGATGCCTCTATTAAATTTTCTTCACAAATTTATACAAGTTGTACATGTCCAGGTTATGATAAATCTTGTCAAGCTCAAACTGGCGGATAACTACAAACAAGCAAACTATCAGGTGGAAAACATAAAACACTTCACAAAAAAAAAAAATTATTGAATGTTTCTAAAGTCCAACAGAATTCCTTTGTGCACACATGTCATATCGGAGATACGTGAAATCACTAACCCCTACCATTACTATATATTCTCCAACAATGACCGGTCATTGCCATGATAGATCCTTATATTACGTCCTTAAAAGTAGGCTGGCTGGATAGATAGTTCCCTATGCGAGTAAAAAAGTTCTCTACCACCACTCCCATTTAGCTTTGTATCTATCGATTCCAAACAAAATGACACCTTCATTGAGGGGATACTTATAGATTTCAAGTACTTTTGCGGCTGCTGTACAAATTCAATCATGCATGGGATCGCGAATGATAGAAAATACACGATGGAGGACACTCGTATTTCAAAAAAAATGTGGACATAAACATATAAATGCTTTCCAATTGTCTCCTTTCTACAATACAATACTTTACAAATCAGAACGTGTGACGGCTTCGATGTGATCTGGTTTTGATTACGCAATATTTTTGTTATCACAGGATTGTTTATAAAATCTCAATCTATGCCCGAATGAGAGTAGAGTAAACTAAAGTAAACAACAGAGACGAACTGCTTCGGAGATATATTCTTCTACAGGCAACATGTGCTTTCGAATGTAACAACAAATATTATGACATTTGAGGGTATTCATAGAGCACCAAGCGCTTACAAAGTGAAACCAACATTGTCAACAATCCCTCACATAAGAAAACCTGTCATAACCACGTTTCGGATGTGAAAAAAAAAATAATTTGAAGAGCAAAGGTAACTGAGGTATGCGGCAAGACGTTGCTATTTATCTTGGTACATAGATGGTTTAAGGGATAAGGGTGCTGGTTCGACAAAGTATTCATAAGTTAACACGTGGAGGTTTATTATAACTCTGCTAAATACTTTAGCATTACGATTTTTTTTAAAGCTAAAGCAAGGTGCCCTATTTACTAAAGCAAATCATCGGAAATTGACGGGGATTTGTACCTATGTGTTAGACATACACGCATCATGTAGGAAAGCATCCTTCACACTACAAGTCAAAATGTAGTCCGTGAGTCGACTTCATTTCCCTACACTACACAACTCAACAAATCGAGCAATACACTTGTTGCAGATGATAAGGAATGTTGGTTATCTGTTAAAATCAAACACCAATAAAATTAAATTGTATTTTTTGTTGTTGGTTAAAATGATTTCTTTCGTTAAACATTTATTTATGTGTGTGAAGCAAATTTTAACTGATACTCCAATGATTTAAATGATATGTGTTTATTATTATTAATTCGATTGTTGTTTTTTTTTTTGCAATTCAATCACTTACCTTAGCACTATCCTTCAGTCCTTCCATAGCTGGATCATGAATTGGTTTGCCAGATGCTAATTTCGTTGCATTAATTAAATCACCCAAAGCGGATGCCACATCTTTAACGGCATTTATAACCATTACCTGTGAATCGGGTTGAGCTGCTCCCAAAGAGCAAGCTCCACGTTTAACTGCTTCTGCTAATTGTACTGATGGGAAAAAAACAAACCGAGTTAGAGGCGAAATAAACAAATAAATAATAACTTACAAATAGTGGTAACAGCATTTTGAGCAGCGGAAGCTAGTTGATCTTGAGTGCCAGCGGCACCGGCCACTAGTACTTTTGTGTCCTCAACTAAGGCTTTGGCAGTTTGAAGAATATGTTCACGATGATCGGCAAAGGCACCATCTCCATCTGATTGAAGAGTACCTGCAGTGGCGAACATAATTGTGGTGTCTAAGTCTCCTATAATTCCGGAAACAGTGTGCGCCGCATTTATACAGGCCTGTGTACCACGAGAGCCAGCCTGTAATGCAGCTAAAACTTGTGCTACTTTCTCTGATACATCGCGTGCATTGCGAGCAATATCATTTTGTCCGGATGGATCATTGGGGCGTACCCCGGCAGTGGATTGGATTATTTGGCTTACCGAACGGCCCAAATCGATTACGGTAGATCTAATACGCATTGCTACTTCGGGTGAAGTTGTTGTAGTGGAAGCCCCCACGGAATCTTGGGTTATTTGGGTGTAGTGTTGAGCCATATCGACGCCCAATGGTGGAAGTTTGCTGGAATCAAAACCAGCCTTGGCGTTCATTTCATTAGCCAAACGGGCAATCTCCTTAGCACTTTGTACCATTCTAGTCTGATAATCTACAAACGTGTCACTGAATGAAGCATTTAAAAGACTTTGCCTCTTGTCTGTAAGACGAGTGATAGCGCGATTGACTTGTTCCATTAGTCCGGTTACTACACCACTTTCCGCTGAAATTTTCTCCACAGTCTGGGTAAGTTCTTGAATGGCTTCTTGGGTGTTTGCAATAGATTCATCTAAACGAGGATGGGCGTGAGTAGCTTTTGGATTTCCGGCAGACTCCTTGGCGGCTTGCACTAATTGAGTTGCACTTTCCACCACAGACTTGGTTTGATTGATTAAGCTCATCTGTTGGCTTGAATGGACTATATGAGTACAAGCACCGATTGCGCCATTGACCATCGGCACCACGTACCGTGATATTTCTCCAACGGCATGGCCTAATTTTTCAGCGTTATTCTTACCAGCCATACGAATCGGTTCCAGTTTGTCCCGCAATTCAGCTGCAGCATTTAGCGTTTGGCTACTGAATCCTTGTAAGTTGTTATCCCTTCTCTGAGCTAGTCCTTGAGCATTAACAGCCAGTCCAGAGCTGTCCAACTCCCGTGTGCAAGTTGCAAGGGTATGAAGTACCTGATCACATTGAGCCTGTCCCGGGGCCTTTTCTCGAATGTTATCCACAAGACGCTTAACACTCTCTGACACCGGGGTACTGTGCATTGAAAGTTGTTGCCATACTGGTGGATCATCTGGCGACAATGCTAAGGACTTGGCAGCCTTTACCATTTCAGTGACTCCATCGATTACGCCACGACCAGCATTTAAAACCGGCTCCTGAGCTTTTCGTCCTTCCGCTGAAATCTTAGCTGGCACAGGGACGAATTCTGGACTCGAAGCATACTGACGAACAGCTTTTACAGCATCCAAAAGTGGTTCAACGCAACGTTGTCTTGATGGCACAGAATGGTCATCTTCAATTCCCTTGACTTCTTCTACCAATTTTGAAGTTGCACCCGCTACATGCTTAGCACCTACGATGAACTCGTTCTTTGCAACCGGATTGTTGGTGTTCATGCTGGCTTGACGGCAAATCGAACAAAGGTAGCTTGTGTGTTTGGCTACTCCAGTGAGTGCAGAAATTTTTTGCTGCTTATTTGACTTAGGGCTACTGACAATTTCACAGAACTGAACGATACCTTGATAAGCCCAGTTAAGTTGAGCCTGATCGATTATTCCGGGACGTCCAGCTACACTACTTGGGTGAGATACTCCAATAAGGTACGCAGCTTGTGCTGATGATTCAATCAATCCTTGAATAGACTCTGACACGTTGTTAACTGATTGTCCAAACTCAACATGATTCGACTGCTTTGCGTTGTTGATCATCTCGGAAATGGCGTATCCAAGATTTCTTGACTTCCCAGTTGCCATCTCCACGCACTCAAAGTAACCCTGATCAGTGATGGGTTCATGTGGATACTCCAATAACACTCTCAAAGACTCTATGTTCCGAATAGCGTTGTCACATTCCTTTTGACCTGGAGCAGATGATATACTGGCGTCCACAAGTTGATTTATGCTTTCTGTGACACTTCTGGCAGCAGCGTTCAATAGATTTTTCGAATTAGGTTGTCCTGGATCGGCTGCGATAACCTTAGCAGTTGACAGTAATGAACACGACTGGGTTGACACATGTCGCAAGCAATCAAGCATTTGTGCGCGAACAACGTCATCCTTCGTTTGTCCGGCCATTTCCATTGAAACGGATAGAAGATCTTTATAATTATTTGCAAATACTTGACTCGTACTAGCCAACTGAGCGGGACTAGCATATGAATGGACTATTTGACTGCCAGAAGAGTTAAGATTCTCAGCAACGTGCTTGAGCTCAGTTTGGAGAGTATTATAGTTGCGATTTGAAGGTGGAAATTCATTCATTGAGAGAATCTCGCTTAACTCGCTGACATTCTTCAAAGCATTGTCAACTTCCCTTTGGCCGGGGATGCAGTCAAGTGTCTTCGATAAAGCTGCTGTAACGTCCCGTCCAGCCTGAGTCAGAGCACCTGGTTCTCCAATGTTTTGCAAAGTTTTCTGTGCTTCCTCAATCAAACGAACTGAATTGAGAACCACTTCATCGGCAGAATCGATAACTCCTGGGTTGTTTGTTGTAGCAGCAACTCCATGTACACTTTTAGTGAAATCACCAAGAGCTAAAGCTGTATCGCGACCAGCAACACCTGCATACATGCGTTGACCTTGTGAAACTGCCGACAAAAGCTGACTCAAAGCGATACCAACGTTCTTTGCGGATTTGCTCAATTGCTGAGCGGTATTTTCAACTGTCTCACCAGGTAATGGACGAAGTGATCCTGTTTGAGCAGCATTTCTTGTGTCATCCAAAACATTTCTAAGATTTTTAACAGCTTCCAAAGCAGATTCGAGCTCCTGCCCACCACATGCTTCACGTGCTCTCTGCGCAGCTGCATTAAGCTCATGTACGCTTTGTCCTAAATGCAAGGCACTCTTTGAAAGTTGCTGTGCTGATGGAATATCATTTACAGTTGGCTGTAAAGCACGTGCCGAGCTGGATAATTGAATGGCAGGTTCAATAAATTGCTCTGCAGCTTCGATTAAATTGAGTTGGGCGTTTGCATCATCTGGAGTAGTCCTTGTGTTCTTTAATGAAGTCACCAACCTAGGAATAGTATCAGCAGCTCGCTTACAATCTTGTAGTAAAGACTGTTTAGTTTGTTGATCGTCGCTGTGTTGTACGGCGTTTTGAGCTGCTGAAATGCATTGAGTCGCGGCGGTGGCAGCTTGTTTAGAACAATAGTCCAATCTATTAATAAGACCTCTCTTCATAGCTGGAGTATTGGCTTTGGTCGTAGTTATCTCACGTAACTCTTCAGCGGCCCTTCTCAAATTTTCTTGATTATCAGAATCGTGAGGATTACCAGCGCACAAGCGTGCAGCTTCTACAAGCTTAGCTGTAGCGTCAGCCAATTGCTTAGCAGCGGATAATAAGCGCCTTTGCAATTCAGAATCCTGTTGCTGTTCTGCTTCACCCTTTATACTCTGTATCAACTGGGCGGTAGCCTGGCCCAATACCTTTGCATGACGAACCATCTCCTGAGGATCAGTAGAAGAAACAAGAATATCAGTTCCAATTATTACACTTTCCACCGGAGTTATTTCCTGAGACAATCGATTTGCATGCTCGCGGGTACTTAACTTCATATGATCTAATAAATCTGTAAGACTACGCGATACATCCCTGGCAGCGTTTAGAAGATCTCCCTTCAATTTCTGATCATCTGTGGCCTCCGTGCAAACTTCACACAAATTATTAACCGCCTTGGCAACATTCCTTGCTGCCAACTCTATCTGTTCTCTACAATCAGCATTTTGCAATGTTGGAGCGATAACCTTTGTACATGCCACCAACTGGCTTGTTGCTAACGCACACTGACTCGCCGCACCGATGACCTTGTTGCGAGTTTCTTCATCCTCACAATTTGATGCAATTGATTTCGCACGCATCACCAAAGCTGCAGTAGTATTAGCCACAGCCTTAGCTAAAGCCAAAAGCATATCCTGCAAATCAGTATCCTCTGGTGGTTCCTCTTCAATCGTACTCAACACATGTGTGGTGGCTTCTCCAATTCGGCTGGCAGCATTTATCATACTCTGTGGTGGTTCCTTATTTTCTGGCTCAGCTGCCTTCAACAAATCGCTGAATGCACTGCATAAATTACGTGTAGCATCCAACAAGCGATCTCCACTGCTGTCATCTTCCATTAGTGCCGCAATTAAACGGACTTCTTTCGTCACTTCGGGGATTGTTTGCGCAATTTGTGAAACCGACGCAGATATAGCCTCCGTATCGACTTCATCAGGTTGAGTTGCTGTAATTATTTGAGCTGTGGCAGCACTCATTGTAGCCATGTGACTTGTTACGGCTTGCTTAGAAGTGTCCAATGTATTCTCACGCCATTCGATTGAACGTTTATCCGTTCCGAGCTGTTGAATTGAAGCCTAAAAGTTGGAGTCTTGATGTAAAAAACAAAAAAACACACACACACAATGGCTTTTTAAATACCTTCGTTTTAAGATCTTCATCGGCTCGAAGAAGAACATCTTGACCAGCGGTAATATAAGTCAGCAACGCCCTCTGTGGTTCTGTCAAGTTAACAGAACTGATGCGGATTTCTTTTGTCTGTAAACAAAAAATACGAATTTGTTCTTACTAAAAGTATCTCTCAAAAAAATCTCACAGAGAAACCCTCAAAAGACCAAGAATTTATAATTTAAAAAGAAAAATAAACTTGATAAAAACTAAACGAAGGGATGAAAATTAGATCAAAATAAAAACGAATACCAATGGTCGTTGAAGGGTTTTTTAATATATTCCAGGCGTATACCGTGTCTCGTCAACGTACTTTACGAATATTTATTAAACCGACAGGGCCAGCAGCATTTGAATAAATAGATAAATACAATTGAATTATATTTTACCGCTGAATGTAATTATTTTATATCATTTGTATTCAGAAAATGTGTGTGCACAAACAGGTGCTTTAGTATTGCAAATAAATTTCTAAAGAATGCAAACAACTACTTTAACGTGGCGTAATACTATTGTGCTATTTGTTTATGCGTGCTGATGATTTGTTTCTTTTTTTTATGATTTATGTCGATGGAAAGATGATTTACTTTAAGATTTACTTGTCTATTTCCAACACTTGAACTTACAATTTCTCTACAACACGGCAGTAGGAACAGGAGAAGCATGATATTTTGTGGTACAGCTGGTTCAGGTAAATAAAAAACGTAAGAATATCATGGGAGGAAAGCTTAAATTAGGTGAGCTCAGCTAAAACTATATTGTAGAAGAAAGCCATTTAAATCCCTAGTAAGGATTTAAAGAGTTCTCTACCATGAGTTATAGCTCCATACTAAACGAATCTATATTGCAAAAATTTACATATGTATCTGCATGAATGTGTGCTGCTTGAATATTAATAGAAAAAAATAGTGCTGATCGGAAAAACTGGCGATTTGATGTAGAAGGAATTTAATACTCCACATACTTCTGGCCTGGCCTGGCCTGACTTCTGGTCAAGCCTGGCTTTCATTAAGAATCGGGTTCTGTTCGATTTCTCACAGAGATATCAGGGCAAAGCAATTTTCGACTGCCAATAAATTGAAAATAAAAACGGGGGGAAAATCCAACTTAACAACGAAGATTCTCTTTAATCTTCATGATCCTCAAAATCTATGCAACGCGAGACTTACAAATTCATGCGTCATATATGCATTTGATCATGTAGCCTGATTTTGAATAGAAATCGAGATGAATGGGATAAATATTGGGCGTGATTAAGGAGCCGTTTGTGGTATATGATATCTGGTCATTGCCGCCTCTAGTCAATACAAAATTAAATGAAAATACATACTCAACTTATTCAGGCACAAACATTTATCAACGAATCACTACGCGTTTTTGTGGGCTGAAAATATTTGGTTCTTTATGCTAGAAGTCAACCGGAAGTGCGAAGTAAAAAAACTGAAAGAACTAATTTTGCCACCGAGAACATTCCAAAACATCTTTTTTGAGAAAGCCTTCGGGTAAAATAGACAGTGTCAACAGATGAATTCTTATATAGTAAACCAGAGCACGCTGCGCCGGGACGGATGATTGTAACCAGTCTCATAGGAAAATATAGCATCTCCGTACCTATCGCAAAGACTGAAAAGCATTCTATTTATTACCCTTAAAAAACTGCCAGATAACAATACCGTGATACTAATAACCTGCCTGAAAGAGACATTTTCGAGTGGTTTTCATTCCAGAGACGGGTAAACGCGTTTATGAAAAACCGAACTATTTTTTTGCAATTCAGTTATTCATTCTCTTACAGAAGAAACATTTATCTCCAAATTTAAGCACGCATATCATAAGATAGCATCCACAGAAAGGGCTCTCCACGAAGTTGTGCGAACAATAGAAAAATCTACACATTTTAAGGCATAAAAGAGACTTTTAATAAAGTGCACGCTGAAGAAATTCTCAATCTTCTAACTAGAGATAAAAAGATATCTAACCCTATGGATTCTACCCTAAGAAAGCAGAAAATAACCCAATTCGTCAGCAGAGGAGCACCTCAGGGTACTCGTAAAATCCTTTTGAAACTAGATAGACAAAAAAACTAAGGCATTCTGGATATGGAAGGCATGGTGATTTTAATGTTGGGAGTGTTCCATTCCGTGATTAGCGAAATCATGGAAAATGTCCTGAAGAGCAAAGGGAGCAGGTAAAAAAACCATTTATACCCTTTTAATTCTGCAACAGGACTTTCCGATGAAAATGGTGTCCGTAACAAAAGTTGAGTCTTTAAATGTAGATCCTTATATAAATGCCGCTAATGTTTTGGCCGCAAGAAAAAAAAGAAATACAAAGAACAACACGTGTAGGCATCACAAATTCTCTAAATGTCTTACAGCTTCTGCCAATAGACCTACATATTATGTTAAAAACATTACACCACATAGCACTGCAAACCCAGTGGCGCAAAGTGCTGGACTTCTAAACCCTACAGTGACAGATTTTCAACTAGATACTGAGAGAACTCGAACTAAGCAGATTAAATTACATTACACTACATTCCCACAAGGAGGAAATGGCATAATATGCAGGTATATAGTCAGAGACTTCGACTCAACAATTTACACAGGCAAATAAATGAGGTCGGTGCAGATATGTTTTCTGAGTCCTTCAGCATGTAAAAATCAAGTGTATGAGTATTCCCGGCGGAATATATGTAAAAAGCCCCAGGGTAGAATACTGTCATATTCATTGTCAGCCAAGCTGCAATCAAAACTATTTAATGGGTGACTACATCCTTGAAATTAGTACAAAAATACCAAAATAAGTTACAATGTTAGATGGTATCTTCGAAAATGATAAACTGTTGAAGCATCAGTACTAACCTAGACATTCGTTGCGGCTAGAACGTTGCAACTGAACCGAGGCATATAACAAACATATCTTGGCAGCTTTCTCTTTATGATTCTTTAATCATATGGGCATGCAAAACCTACGCTCCAATTAAACACTGTCAGAACCATTTAACTGGAAGCACTTCAAAGAATAAATAAAATCCATAAGAGTTGTTAAAATGACTTTCCAGATTTCACAAATGTAATTTGATTCTAGATGTCGAATTAATTTTAATGCCAATTCTTATTTTAGCTCCGAAGTTGATATTCATTTGATATTTTTATATTTTTAATGAAATTGTTTATATTCCAAAAATGTGACTCACAGATTCGAACAAAGTTAATTAGACCACAGACAGTTTTTCTTATAAGAAATCTACAATCATTTCCATCGACAGTTTTTTTTTATAGAAAATAATACTAAATATATAGAAATAATAGAATTAAACTCACCGTTGGCGGTTGATGAGCAAGATTAACTTGCCCAACAAATGCACCATATTGCATGGATTGCATTTCACCTTGTGTATATGGCTTTTCGCCTGCAGTTTTCGGTGAAGAAGATTTATTTTCAATCAAACATACAAAATAGAGTTCAATAAAAAAAAATAAAAGAAAGTATTCAAATTATAAGCAAATAAAAAAAATAAAACAAAAAACTTAAAAAGCCATATCAATATTTACAAACAAATTACTGATTGTATGGCGTTTCCATAAATCAATACATACCGTCGTATGCTCGCATTACACCTGGCTGAGCCAATGATTCCGTATTGACTTTTCCCACTCGACTGGTTTCATGTTGTAGAAAAGTTGCTCTAAACAAAAAGAATTCCATGAAATACCTCATCCTTAAAAAGGTTTCAGTTTTCAACTTACTTTGAAGGAGCAACAGATTCCTCAACCATAGTAGATCCCTCATCGCCTTCAATACCAAAATGATCCTTGGTTTGTTTTTTCTTTAATATGATATCAATATAACCAGCGATGAGTTGGACTATTTGTTCGGCTTCAGTTGTCTGCACAGAATAATACTGATTCGCGTAATCACCAAAATCCAAAGTAAACGTATTTGGAGAAGCACCCCATCTTCGTACCGTTGTCAATGGCCAGGTGAGCAAAATTTCTTTCGTCCTTTCATCCAAACGTAAAACAGAATCCTTGGTAACACCCAGCAAACGTGGCACGAGCTTATTTTTGCCATTCATCTTTTCTTTTACTAGGAAAAATGTTACACCATACGTAGGTAGTTCGCGTGCTGTTTTCGTATACAAGACTTTGGCGTCGATTTCAGATAATTCGACATGTTTACGATGTTCGGCGAATACTTTCTTTTCGATGCCTTTGACACGGACATACGATTGCGGCAAGAAATCTTTCAAGCTGGAAATAATCGGTTTCAATGTTCAAAATGAAAATTGACAAGCATTGAGAAAATTCTACGGATTGTCTAATTGGCGCATAATCTAATCTTGATATTGATCCTTTTTTATTAAAAGACAAATGAACCAAGTACATGGCGACTGAGAGTGATGTTGAGGAATATAGGTAAACTATGGGTTTTTTTTTTTAAAAAGAACTAGAAACAAATACTTACTCCAAAAATCCTGGTTTATGTTTTGATTCATTGTGTGGTCCAAATTGAATATGAACTTGGATACCAGCAAATTCACAAGCTAAAACCAAAATACATTAAGAAATAAGATCACCAAAATAAACCAAACCGATAAATCTACCTTTCTCTTGTGTAACTGGATGTGTTCCATCTAAAATGGCATCCCTTGCCTGTACGTACAACAAATTCAATTGAACTGGATCTCTTGAATCGATGTTTTGATCAGAGAAGAAGAATTTACGCCTCAACAAAACGGTTTCGGATTCATCAATGCCTTGTTCACGAAGAGTTTTTCCAACATCAACCCAATTGACTAAACAAATGAAATAAAATACAAAATAAAACATATCATTCTTTATTTGTGTGTTAGTTAACTTACTTTCATCATCGGTTTTGAGTTTTTTACGCAAACTCTCCATCTTAGCATCACGATCTTTTTCGGCGAATTTCCTCTTCAATGTCAACGTTCCGAATTTATTATCTGGTAAGTTTTCATTTTGTGACTCTGACTCTTCACGCACCAGGCCGTATTCTTCGTGGTTGGTTATACCAATTTTCGTACAAATCACAACCATCAATTGTGACACTGGTTGAGAGTCATCCACTAAAATGGTTTTAACAGCACCATCTAACATTCGAACTCGCAAGGTTCGCAATTTACGACGATATTCGAGCACATCCAGATTATGCAAGATGTAATAGCCAAGGGTGCGTCCAGCTTCCAACCACACACCCTGTAGGTTTTGTTCGTCGGATAAAAATAATCCATATTCACTCGCTGTAACAATAATTGAAATACGATAATGTTTGTTTTCATGAAAAATAAGCAAGATTTTTGGACAAATAAAACAACTAACGGGTCATAAGCTCGTAGTACATAGTTACAACTAAAGAATTAATCAAAAAATGTAAGTATGTAATCTAAAATGGGTAAAATCCAAATACTCCAAGGAAATAGTATCAATTTTTTTATAACTACAACTAAGTCTTTGATCAGTCGATGAAAACTTAGCTCTTCGAAACAGTAAATCTAACAAGGTTGCTTGAGAAAATCAGATTTAAAGAGAAAGGCAAAGAAAAATTCATTACCACGAAATCTATAAACTGCACCAGAATGAGTATACGAAAATTTATAATCGTCCACATCAAATATATCTATAACAACCATATGGCTAAATTTGAATTGTTACGACGATAAGATTATTATTAAGCTTTTGTGTATAAAAGAATACCCTTTTCGAATATGTTGTCATTTAGTATTTGCTAAAATATACTGAGTTGCATTGGCAGTTGCAAAAGCGAAGGACGACAGGAAAATGTATTTTTTATTCACAGAAATCATGATCAAAGAATTTGCCATGCAGATGACCTGAAAACAAAGCAAACATCTTGGGTTTCAAAGAATTGCTATTAAGATATTCTTTAGGGAGTCGAATATGTGAAGAAGAAATTTATAAGCTGATATAACTCCTATTCTAGTTAGCAAAAGCTTTTTATACATTACTAGAAGGTTCTGCCTATATAAAAAAAAATGTTAGATGAAAGAAAAAATTACATATTTTATTATATAGATAGAAATAATATCAGCTTAAGCAAATTCAGAATTGATAATGATAATGGTTCTATGACTTGCACTTTTTGCTTACGATCTACCTATATACTAGTATGCATAATGCAGTATTTGCAGCCTTCATGAAGGACAGTCGTAAGAGAACAACGCTTATTATTTTTAGTGCATGTTTAGATCTTTGCACAGGATTTTATGATTTGTTTCCTTAAGCTTTCATTACATTATGGATTAGCTTATATTTTGATGCCTGTACGGCAGCTACTATCAAGTTTGTCAATCAGTATTTTTTTATGAAATGAATTTGTCCACATGTAAAGCAAAAAAATAATAAGTGCGACGATTGTACACGTTAGGACCAGCAACACCACACTAGGTTATGAAATAAAAACTCAATACAAAGAAAATTGCAAAAGGTGTAGGTGTAGTAAGTTATTACATACAGTAATTTATACATTTTCTTAATTTTATCTATTTTTCCCAAACTATTTACAGTAAGAAAATGATTTTTTCCACTCAGATTATTGTGGCAATATATTGTAACTATAGCCTTACTTGCATTGTATTTAAATCTTTTACTCTCATTTGATACACAAAACTAATGGGGTGGTTATCTTTCCATTGTTACTTTTGTCCAAAAAAAAATAAAATTGTTAGCTATTTCCTATATATGACAATAAAGATATTTTTAACAATATTATGTAAAAACTTGCCTACATGGGATTTATTTAAAAGCGTTACATACAATCAATTGTTTAGTCTTTCGAAGCAAATATTCACTGAAATATCGAGCGACATTGTTTGCCTTCATTAAGCTGTGTAAATCCGGAAGACATATCTCCCACAAACTTGATATTTCTAAATCTGGGGCTGATTCTACCATCACGCGAAAACGGAAGAAGTGATCACAGAACGAAGGGAAATGAAAAAAAAAATCACACACTATCAAGTCTAATTGAAGGCTTACAACATTAAAACTTTTAGAAGAGATTAAGAAGAATAGGGATATTTCAGTCTCCGTTGCAACAATCAATAGGCGCCTTTGGGAGGCCACTTTGTTTAGACGTATTGCCAAAAAAATAGGGAGAACCTATTCAAGTTAGTTAGAGCTCGTTAAAATTGTGAAGACTGCAAAATAGTTCTCTAAACTGATGAGTCCAAGGCTTAGACAAAAGTTTTTTTTTTTCAACGATAGATAGGGATTGGGTGTAAGAAAACTTCGAATAATTCATCTGTCAAGAAGATAACGACGCCAAAGCACATAAATGTTGCCATCAACTGCAACAATAAGGGACTAAGAAAGTTTGCACACCATAGTTCACAAAATATCTTCCACTCTTACATCAGCAATCTTTTGACAGCCAAAAGACACCTCAAATAGAATTACAACCGAATCAATATCTCGAAATTGATAGAGAAAGCTGATTAAAAAAAACTCGAGGAGGATACTTTCTAATTCCATTGAAATAAAATATATACATACAAATGTATCTACGTAGTACACATTGAATATTCTTTTGAATACCACCTTCTTTCATAGAAAATATTCAAGCAATTTTACATTATAAACTCGTTATTGATCATGAATGGTAAACACTTTCCTAGAGAAGTTAAGTAATAACAAAAATAAAAATTTGGCTTCGAATCTATACCATTAAGAAAGGAATTTCATAAAAATATATGCTTTTCCGAGAATTTTCTATTCTCACCACTAAAAATATGCCAGGAAGATACCTCGTAAATCAGAATATCAAAACACTTTGCAAACCTACAGAGTTAATATAAAATTATAATTTCGAGGAAAAATTATAAAATTAAATAAAAATTAATTTTAATAAAATTAAAACTAAGAGCCAGTCAATTTGTAGGTCCTTACCATCTCTTTATCTTATTATCTGTACTTTGTTAACAAGGCTTTAGAGTTCAGTGACGATTTGGCAATCTGAAGAAAAATCTCCAGAAAAAGTGTTTTAGAATTTCTACAACAAAATATATCCACAAACCTTTAATTTTTTTTAAGACCGAATCATTAGGTATTAGGTTTTTCTCATTTCTATTTGTATATAACTTCTACTACTAGAACACTACACTATAATTTAAAATAGGACTCCCATTACAAATTCATCACTTAAGAAAAATAAATGCCAAGCAAAGGCATTTTTTATGGCTTTAATGAACATCATCCTGATGTTAACCAATAAACTGAAAGATATCCATCTGATTGGATGTGACTTCATGGAATTCGCTGTTCAAATCAGGCAAAAGCCGAGGCACAGTCACCAACAACGACAGCTCTACAAAACTATTACAAATTAGACCTCAAACAAAATCCACAAAGCATCCAAGAAAATTAATGCACGAGAATTATTTATACTTACGCTGTCCTTGTACAGCTTCAGCAAATTTATCACGAATTATTTTACATGCATCAAATACTGTCGTATTCGGCTGGAATTGTATGGTCTTTGTCACGCGGCCACCTTCTAGACTTATACGTAAGGACAGCGTTGACGACATTGTTTATATATCTGTAAGGCACTGCAAGTAAAAAAGTAAAAATAAGTTTTTTTTTTATTTTTAATTTATAAGAAAATTCACATAACATACATGAGTTGTAATATTAAAATATTTTTTACACATCCATACACATCGGTACACATGCAAATAGAGAAGATGAAGTAAAGGAAAGGACATGAAGCCATGGAAACCCACCCTTCTAAAATTATATTAGTTTCTTTTTTCTTTTGCAATAATTTTTGTCAATAGAAATATAAAGATATAAAGATACCATATACCGCTACCATTAGACGGTATATGTACACATTATTGTCGCCGTTCAGAAGGTAAGCGGCTGGGTATCACTCATCTCAAATTAGACACAAATGCACGTACCACAATGGGCTGATGGTACTCCCTAATTGATTTTTTTTTCTTGTTTTTCTCATCTTTAAACACACAGAAGAAAAGTGGACAAAAAAGAAGAAAAAGAATAGAATTAAAACCAAACGAAAGCCAATCGATACCGCAAGTAAATTTGAGATCTTAAAAGCTGTTTGAATAGAGAAGAATGGAAAAAACCTTTTTGTAAACAAACAATGAGGGAGCACAATGCGATGTGGATATGGACGAGGGTGCGGACCATATCGAATAACCACTGCGATATTTATTCACTTCTGTTTTTTTTTTTCACTTCAAAGGACACACTTAGCCCCCAAATCATTGCGACACTCACTTTTTCCCAAACTGGCATAACCACCCACTCATTGGTTTGCTGAGATTTATTTTTTAAGTTTTTTTTTATATGTTATTATTATTTTTTTTTATTTTATTTAGAGAACAACCACGCTCAACGAATATCGAGAAAGAACTAAATAACTGAATGCTCAATTGCTGAAATCTTCTTTTGAATTTTGGTACAAGTCGGATGCTGCGCGAAGCGAACATTTTTCTTCTCCAAGGGGTGGTTGGACTTTGTGCTTCGGTGAATGCTGAAAAGGGCGAGCAATATGATTGGTATAAAAATTAGGGGTAGTTTTCTTCAAAACCCATGTAGCTTGCGAGTGAGCATGCGCAGGATTAAAAAATTCCCACAGGGATTTTTTGGTTTAGGAAACCAATTCCCATTTAGTGTAGTGCAAGGGGATATTTTTAAATGATTGGTGTGCCAATTGTACTTTTACTGTTAACACGAGCGCGATCAAACAGAGAAAAAGGAAAGTACGAATAAAATGCAGGAAAGAAAGCTTTTCTCGCACACTCCAAGGATGCACAGATTATCTGTTTTTTTTTTCTTTCTTTTTCCTCTCAACCGAGGTGATAGTCACTTGGCGCCACATAAAAGATTATGTATTATAAGTTCCTAAGGCGCCCGACATTGTGGAGCCGAGGATATTTTCCCTTTTTTTTTTCTTCTATTTTTGTACATGGAAAATGTCTTTTGGAATTCAATGGTAGTTTATGATGAATTTTTGCCGCCCACCGCCTCTATGAAAATGTGAAAATGGTTCGTTTACTCTTTTTTTTTGTCTCGGTTTTTTGTAGGTCATGCTAAATAGGGCTTTAACAAGTTGATAGGGATTGGTAATGGGTTGCAAATGGGAGTTGTAATAGTCATTATGAATTTAAGGGTAACTTGGTCTTGGCGAAACAGCTTTGATAAGGGAAAATGAATTTATGTAAATTGTACTTGTAAAAATAAAAAAAAAACAACAACAATACATAAACCACTGTCAATGAATCGCTTTTAAAGTCAAACGGGGTTAATTGATTTCTTAAGAGCTGCAGTTCTACCTAACAAATATTGAGAGCCATAATTTTTTCCGCCAGTAAGAACAAAATGAACTCAAGGATAATCTCACTCACTTTCCAAATTAAACCAAATACAATATATGATAATACATGCCAATGCAAATGTATCTTGTACACCCACTCTGATAGTAAAAACATGACTTTATTTCTTTTCCACTGATTACTAGTTAAAAACAAATCTCCTTAAGGTAATAATAAAATAATAAGAAACCAACTCCCGCTGATTGATTAATGCAATGTCTTGCTGATAATGTGTTTACTCAAAATGACTTAGCTAATTTTGTTTCATTAAAAAAAATAAATAAAATTAACACTACAAGCAATGCCTATCATTTTCGAAGTTTATGTGTTAAAGAAGAAATTAATAGACTTAATAAGATACGAGCGATTCGAGAAGGAGCCCCATTCCACCAATAAGTAAAACCATAACACCACACACTGTGAGGCTAATGGAGTTTCCATTTATTTGTAGTCTTGTTAGTGTCGCACTTTTGATTTCTCTTAGAATTGACTATCATACTATAGCTTGACAAAAAACTAAGGATAAGCGTTTAATTACAGAGTGGTAAAAAAAAACTATCTTTTAGATATGAATAGAATCATACGAGTACAATAGATTCGGTGGAGGAAGTCGTATAGCTATTTAATTAGATTGTTAGGAATATTGGGACACAATCGATTTTAGTTAGTTTTGAACACGAAAACAATATTTGGACAATAACAGTTAGACATACTCTTGTTAATAGTAAATGTTCGGCAATTCTAAGAAATATTTGAATACAATATTTTGAGAGTTTTCTTCCAAAATTGTTGCCTTTAAGGATAAAAAATTTCGTAAGAAATTGTAGTCGGTCAAAATTTAAGCTAGAAATAGAAATAGATAGCTGGTACGTTACAGAGAAAGTTCGTTTGTCTCCATTTTCTGTAAACTGACACTAAGCCACCCATAACATTTTAATTAACATTTCTGTTTGGAAGGCATTGCCTGTAAAAATTTAAATTAATTTCTCAAGCAAATGATTTTTAGCTAGTCATACATACATACATAGAGATATAAACATTGTGCAAGGGCATTGCTAGCCATTCGATTTTTCTGAATCCTCTTAAAAGTTTTACATTGGAATATAGAGTTTCACGAGGATTCACCATGGAAAGGTTGGCGTCCCAATATCACATGAAACTCTGTACAACAAAATGAAAAGCACATTGATGTAGGAAGAATTAAAAGACTAAGTTTTAGTTGATTTTTTAAGTATTCACTACAAAATGCAGTGCAGAATTGATGGGAAGCTTCTTTCTTTTAATGGTATTGCCTCACATGGTGTATTTTATTATGTAAATTTTGTTCGTAGTTTTAAGCCCATTGCAGAATTGAACATCAGCATTTGCTCGAGTTTTAACTAATGCTAAAAAACTTTTGTTCGAAACACTACTGAATATCTTGCAGTGACCACCTGCCAACTAGGCACAAGATGAAATTCTTACTTACATTAAAGAAAGCAGTATAAATCTGGTGTCTGTTACATGTATGTACTTGAGTCTAAAAATATATTATTTGATAGAAGAATCGAAGAAACCTTCACTACAATCTACAAAAAGGTCAAGAGATGAAATTGGAAGTAGATAAGTACTAAATCGTAAGCACATACATAATCAACTTAAAGCTTCGAGTACTACAGACAAATGATATATTCGTATCAAATTAAAAGAAGATTTAGATGTATTTTTGATCTTTGAACAAAGACTGTGCGCACCAAATCAAATCAAACCTTGTTCTGAGACATTCTATCCGCTTTGCCAATATTGATATCAAAAAGACTTTCATTAGTTAGATCAAACATTCAAACTCAAGTAATGATAAATTAGCACCACATGGGAATTGCAAAAATTCTTTCCAAAATTGATAATGACTGATGCAAAAGTACGCTTTGATTCGAATTGCTAAGTCACGACCATTTGAAGTCATTTTATGACCTTTAATGTTAGAATAAGCAAGATATAAGATCGTTTTACTTCTCAAGAACTTTAGCTAAAATCAAACTACTGCAGCTCATAAGAACAATAATTTCATGATTCATTCGAACCCAGCTGATTCTTCTTCAGTGATTTAAAGGACAAAAGCTAACTCCAAACAAGGGTTGCCAAATTATAAAATAAATTAATGTTTAAGTAAAAAAAAAACTCACATCCGTCGCTGGAAGAATTTAATATTAACAACCTCACACGACGAAAGACTGTGAAAAAATTAACAGAGCATTCCGAAAAGGAATTGATCCATCATACTCCTACATAAACCCGATCTATAAGGCGCAAATTGAAGCAATTAAAATCACATTTTATTAAAAGTTGTTTTCACTTTAAAAAAAACACAAATATTACTAATTTTAAATAAAATTGTAAACTACAAATTAATGCAACATAATTTGCTTCACAAACGAGACCAGACATTCGTTCATTTTTGTTGTTGTTGATGTATCATATGTAGATACACCTTAGGGAGTATGTTTGACTGCACTCGTAGGGTAGAATTTCTTTGCATACATGAAAATGTTTTCCGTCGAATTTATTGAAGACTTTAATTAATTGCATTTTATGATGGCTCATTGCAGGGTATTTTTATAGCCACTTTACGGCTACATTAAAACTGCTGAGAGCATATAGTCTACTATTTATAGGGATCAGTAAATAAATTTGTTTTCATTAAATTTATGAAATTAATATATTGTATAAAACGTGTCGAAGAATATTTCAATTTATGTGACACCTACATACGATCGGGCGTATCGGAAAATATAATGACCGTTTGTGGAGTGAAGGTTGATGAAATTAACATTACATTTTTCTTTTCTAATCCAAATATTAGATCAAAAATCAGAATTTAATTTTGTCAACATAATGGTTAAAGGATATTCACTAATCAGTAAAAACAAAACCACCATGATATGTAATATTCGTAATATTCAAGAGGATCCGACTTACTAAACAAATCAGCGTTCAAAAATTGAAGATCTTCATGCCTATCTACCTCAAACTACCAACTATTCTGTTAGAATTACTAAGAGGAACTAAATAGCTAAACTGTGAATAGAAAATGCCAACTGCTAGTTTTACTAAGAGAAAAACACAGGGTGCCACAGGATTACAAAGATCTTTTATGGAAGGAGACATAAGCCCAATTAAAACAATTAACATACTTTCCCTCTAAATCGCAGCAAATTTCGAATTCTTAAGGGAAATAAACAATTCAACTTGGTCTAAACAACAAACAGAACCAACTTTTACCCAAGATTTGGAGAGAAAACTATAAAACGTTCACGATCGCAACTTTAAAAATTATTTAGACATATATTTATTTTCTTTTACAAAAACCATTGTGGGTACTTACTTTTTTTTAAAAAAAATATTTTCCTAATAGAAATTCATCTTCTTATAGGAATAACAAATAAGGCACATTCAGAGACAAAAGCCAATAAATCTATTTGCTAACAATTTTTGTATACATATATTAAGGCAGTGTTAAACGATTAACGCAAAAATATATTTCAATACAAAAGTCAACAAAAATTCGTTATAGGCACTGAGTGACGGCACACGTTGTGAAATAAATTTTTCAAAAATGTTCTCAACAAAAACTTAACAATACTTTATGAGGCACAGTAGTGAATTAAAAGATTTTTAGTTGTTTCGGTTTCGGTTTTTTTAGTTTGTTTTTAAACGTTCCGAGATTCGTTTTTTACTAAGGCACTTTTTTATAAACTCAAAATTCTAACAAATCACTAAGGCACTTTGTTAAGAAAAAAAGTTATACAAAAACAACAATCACAACCGACTATAAGTTGTAATGTAAAAAAATAGGAAAAAAAAAATCAAAAATTCAGAACTTTAAAACTATTTACAATTCACAAACAAACCAAAGAACAGAAAAAGTAAAATATAATTTTTAAAACTATATTTTGTGTGTTCTAGGCAAGAAGGATTGATCCAGGAGTAGATGTCCTTCCTGATCTGTGGTTAGGCCTAGAATGATACACTGAGTGTATGACATCGAAGTGCTGCTATGATTTCATCGCGCGGTCATAGGACCGAACATGTTTCAAATTCACTATGTTCAGTAATATGTATAGCCATCCCTTGTCTGCACGCATAATCCTTTATCTAGAAATGTGCGCTCTGTAAGGAATAATTTTGCAGACTTCGAGTCCATGAATCAAGACCAATTCCCCAAGTTCGGTGGTTGTAATGAAATATTTCCCTTTTGTGATACAGATGAAAATCTGAAAATCCGAAAATCTCTTTAGTCCGAGTGAGAAGAAAATTCTTTCAAGGGGAAGGAGTTTATAGTTCCACTAGAAAATACCACCACCCACCCTTGTGACCAGCAGCAGCAGAAACAGCGACTGGCGACTGTAGCAGCGCTGGCAAGATTCTACCTACATATATGTATACTCGTACTCTGTAGAAAGTGGAAAATAGAAAGTTAGCAGCGGGACTATTATGTTATGTAGTAGTAGCTGAAAATCATGCAGATTTTTTGGGTGACTTCTTAGAAACAGAAAGAAACAGTTACTTACAGTTACTCTTACATGCTGTGATTTCCTTTTTTTATCATTTACAATGATCACTATGATTGAACAAATGCCATGCTGTGAGCTAGCTGTATGTGTTCACAATATAGTACATAAGAACAGAAGTCAAAGTCAAAAGGGCTACCAACTTCTAGATCCCCTTTGAACAACTTTTTCTTATCTCCAACATAGAACTTTTGTCATATATAGATGCGTGTATCTACATATATAGATATTCGTATAGTCATGCTTCAATATTCGTATTTAAAGAAAAACACCATTAACGATGTCGACATCAACTTTAACAACTCCTACTACTTTTCCAATGGAGTTGTAAATGCAAAAAACCACCAAATATCACACAGAAAGCCAAAGTGTACAAATATAGTACATACATACATACATACAGTTGTACGTACGAATGTATTATATGAATGTGTGTAATGAGAAATCAAAAGAAAAATGCCATTTTTACATTGGTTTAGCTGTTTCCATCCATCTAGGATGCTGGAAAAAACACATCAAGGCGCGCCATAGCATCTTAATTGTCGCGACATCCTGGCGCCACTTAGTTCTGAACATGAATATTTGCTCGACTTGTACTTTTGTACACTCTACGTACAAAGGCAAGTACCTACGCACACTGCCTACCAATGGAGAGGGATGAAAGCTTTCCTACGAGATTAAAGATGTCCCTATCAATTTGCCATAACGGCAAATTCTTTTGGATTACTTCAAAGCAACTCTAGTCAATAGTGCACGATAATGTTTTAATTAAGTTAAATTTTCATTTGCGGAGGTGGTGGATAGATGTACATATATACATACCTTGGAGTATAGTGTAGGGACAGATTAGGACCTTAATGTTCGTATGTGCGTTTCGTTCGTTTCAATATCCAGTTCTGTAAAGAGAAGAAAAAAACTAATTCAGAAAAACTCTTTTTAATTGCAAAATCAGTGTGTTCGTAAATCGTATCACCCACTTCCTGTCAAATAAGTATCAAATTTCCGATTAACATTGAGTACCTAGTACGGGCAATCCTAAATTAGTAAGATCCAAAAATATTTGAAAACGAACTCTCACGCTTGGAAGTGAGAGAGCTATCTTAAAACATTTTTGTGTAAAAAGTCTTCTCAATCGAGTCGTCGAAACACTGCTTAATTTTCTGTAACAATTTGTATTGTACGAGTACATGCATATGTACGTTGAAGTTGCGAAATCAAATCCAAATACATGCTGGTAACGCGTGTCAAAAATAACAGCGCGATCTTAAAAGATCATTTAAAAATCTAATCGTAAAGTTACCAAATTAAAATAAAAAGAAAACAAAAGCTTATACGAATGTCAAAGAATGTTTCCTTTTTGGAAGGAATGGAAGAAATAATGGAAGAAGAACATTTAAGACTTCTACGAAAAGATTAAAAGGTTGCACCAACGGACTGATGAAATTCGTCAAAGGAGGCAAATCAGCCAGATTGGAAATATCATATGTACTCGAAAAATATTCACGTTAAGTCGAAGGTACGAGTAGAATCATACTTGTAACTCGTTTTCCAGGTAATAGCAACGAAACTAGCACAAAACAAACCGCTCTTACTTGAACTGCAAATTACTTGAACTGTTGATGGTTTAAAATCGTTTGGTATCGATGGCATACATATGTACACCCATCATTGCTACACTGACACTGGCCGACATACAAAACCTCATGTGAATATTTAGAAGAGCTTTTAAGCCGAAAATCAGTATCAATTGCTATTTATTTCACAAAACTTTCAGACTGATGGTAAACATACGAGTACATGCATTTCTCGTTCTTAGTATCCCCAAAACTGTCTTCTAAAAACACGACAAGCCAGATTAATCATAGGCGATAGACGGACGGGTCTCATATGTTATTCAAGACCACAGATTCTGAGGTGGCGAGATTGATTCAGACCACTCAACGTACGAATGCAAAACTTTTGTCAATCGCGTCTTCCTCTCACAAATCACCAACATGAAATGCGGAGGACCAGTGGGAATATTCCAAGGTGGACATCTGAAATGTCACCTCTATGGTTCGGCGATGAGTGCCGGCGGACACCCAAACAGGAGGCGTATCGTGAAACATTGTTCGCGATGAGGCGTTAAGAGTTGAGAGCGGCGGAGCAAATGGAAAGATGTTACGGCAGGAATAAGATTCGAAAATTTCACCAGAAAATGAAGCCTGTAGTAACGCCTGTCAACGAATACACCACTGTCAGGCATGACACACCATTCAACCCGGACGAATGCCGTAAAAACGAAGTGAGGATGGCACCATCCAAACTCAAATGCAACAAATCTGAAAGAGCAGATGGACTTGTTGTCGAGCTCTTCAAAGGTGGAGGAAGCGACGTGGTAAGAAGCATGCACCAGTTCATCTGTAAAATTTGGTGAAGAACATATGGCTGAAGAATGGAACCTCAGCATCGTTCGTGCAGCCCTGAAACCCCTAACCTGCGCCAATTGCAGAGCGTTGACAGCCTACTAAACATCGCATACATACAAGATATTTATTACCGGCGAGGCGGTGTCCTCTCTCCCCTTCTCTGGAACTTAGTGGTTAATGAACTGCTGATATACCTGGAAGCGAGTGGTAGCAGGGTGATTACCTATGCGGATGACGTTTCTATAGCCGTCTCAGGTAAGCATCTTAATACCATTAAAGAACTCCTTCAACTAAATCTCAACAGATTAACTCGGTGGGCAGATCGCTGTGGATTGGGAGTAAACCCCCCATAAAACTGATCTTGTCCTCTTTTCCAGGAAATACAAAATTCCAATTATAAACCCTCCTTCAACAAACTGTAACAGTTTAGTTTTTTCCGATACAGCAAAATATTTGGGTCTCATTTTTGACAGGAAACTAAACTGGAAACCTAACATTCACGAAAGAGTCAGCAAAGCTACAGTAGCTTTATTCTCTTGTTTAAAAAGTCATTGGGAATAAATGAGGCCTTCAACCTCGCATAACCCACTGGCTATACATCTCAGCCATAAGACCGATACTCACTTACGGAGTTGTCGTCTGGTGGACGGCCTTAGACAATGCAGTCAACTGCAGTAACCTAAGCAGAGTCCAAAGTCTTATGGTATATTCCCTCAGGACAAGTCAATCCATTTCTACACAGATCGATCTAAGCCCGATAGCGGGGTTGGCGGCGGTGTTTTCTCAGATAAGCTAAATCTAAGCCACTCTCTCCGTCGTCCAAATCATTGTAGCGTGTTCCAGACGGAAATTTTGGCGATTAAAGAAGCTCTGTCCTGGCTGAAGAAAAACGTGATATCTGCAAGCCGCTATCAAGTCCCTGGACTCAGTCTCATTAAATTCTAAAATCGCCTTTGAATGGAGATGAACTCGCCAAAATTGGAACCTACGATTCTACCGGAACGGGGGAAGCATAGGTATACCAATCGCTAATTAATTGCAAATTAAAATTAAAGCTGGATGCCAATAAAAGAACAAACCTTAGGTGGACTGTTGGACCAACATGTTTAGCGACTAAACAGATCTGGCTAAAGCTGGATCCGAATCGCTCTAAGAGTCTGATCCTTCTAAATAGGAAACATCTGAGCGCCATCATAGGTTTCATCACTGGACACTGCGTCAAAGCCAAGCACGCGAGAAGGTTTGGTGGTTTTACAAATGATTTCTGTAGAAACTGCATGGACGAGGAGGAAGAGGAGACAATCCTCCACCTACTCCGTACATGTCCAGCTCTCTCCCAGAGAAGAAAACTTCACTTAGGAGTTTTCTTCTACAATGACCCACACGATCTAAAAGATATAGACGTAAACTGTCTCCTACGCTTCATTGTAAGCTCAAACTGGTTCCAATAGTAAGAGGACTATTGATCCACGTGGCATGACAATAGGCGAATAGGCCTAAGTGGGTTGGTGTTTCCAACAGCCACTCTTACCTACCTACCGTATCTTATTAACGTATAAAACCGATCGTCAATAACCTGATAACTTCATATCAGTGCGGTTTTGCACCTAGTAACAAACATTCGACCAAATATTCACTCTGCTGCAGGTCATCGATTTTAAGGTTTCCTTTGACAACTCTATAGAGATAGAAACATGTCTGATATTTGCATCCCTACTAAATTTGTTCGGTTGGGGAGAAATCTATATATGTATGTACCTTTTTTTTTATTGCACTTAGAATTAAGATCCTCTAGGTTCTAGAGTAGAAATCCAGTATTTTTACAACACGTCACCTTAAACGCCGACATCTGTAACCAATTGAAATCACTGGATCGTACCTGGAAAAAGTTATTCTTGTCCAGTTTCAAATACTCTGTCAAATTTTAATTTAAATTTTTTTTTAGCGCAACTTAAAATTTTTGAACTTAATAGGCCTTAAATGGTTTAGAGAAAGTCAAATTGTCAATTGAATGTACGGAAAAGCGGCTAGAGTAAGACGTATGAACGATACAAGATTATCATCTTACGGTACTCACTTTCAGAAGATGTACTGATTCAGTTCAAAGATTCGGCAATCCAGGTACAGGAGCAACAACATATCGAGCTATGTGATGAATTTAACTACATTCAAATTTTGATAACAGAATCAGTAGCAAAAGAAAGATTCAAACGCAGGGACTTCTGCAGAATCACCAAAGAACTGATAGTTTGTCACCGTTTGTAAAACCTCCGATAAAAGTATAACACATGTCTTTGCTTATCCCGGAGGATGAAAAGGAGATGGAAAGAGAATTTAGCTTGAGTTATCCGCAGAAACAGCAAAGATACTAGGTATACGAGTACCAGAAAAATATGTAACTATTGACAACACAACCTACGAAGTATCGAAAAGTCATGTTCTATTGTACATAGAAGAAAACTATCCAAATCTAAAGTGATATGATAAAAACCAGACCTGGGCTTTAAGCATTTTTACTACACTAACGACAAAACGATAGGCAAGGTGATCAGAGGATAAACACTGCTAAGATGAAAATCATGATTATAAGAGCTGCGCCATACTTTACAGACAAACTCCAATAAACTATGATAGTTAGATTATGATACATTGAAAGTATTGTTTCGAGATTGACCAGTACATACATAGCCAAATGAGTTAACAAAGAGTTTATTCTGTGTCTCGTACGTTGTCTAAAATATAGACAAACAATTCTACATACACGAGTAAGCTTTAAGTAAGCGCTTTGATTGAATATGAGCATTCACACCTAAAAATTTACCCCAAGGTAAAAACTGTAAAATGTTTGTGTGGGTACAAATGATAGAACTTACTCTTTTCAATACAAATTCAGTTCAGTATCACTATTTAATAGTTTCTCTCAATACAATCCAATTTCTCAACCGCTTATACTTTTCTTATCTTTTACTTAAACCACTTAATTACTTCTCCTAATTAACACTTCAAATTCAACTGATGAACTCAGTTTAATGCTGGAATTTATACTCGAATGACATACTTCGAGAACAATCCTCCCCATCCAGCGTCCAATACAATTTCCAATTCGTTATAAAATTCGATTCTGAGACTTTGTTATTCAAGTGTCGAAATCTTCTGCTCTTCGAGTATCGACATCATCTGCTTTGTAAATCTAGATGTCGCTGCTCACAAGTGGTTATCAAAATACGTTCTTTCATATGTTATCTATAAAACAAGTTTGGGATTTTCTATCCTAATCGCATTTCCAACTCCACGAGAGAACAGGTCAAGATCTTATGATACCATTATATGAAATGGGATTTGCCACAGAATTGAATCTGGACATACATTTGCATGTATTGTACGTCTCTAAATCGCAACACTGTAATTACTTATCATCTAATGCAATAAAACACATGAAAAACATGACGCAGCGATGTCGAAGATGGATGAAATTTGGCAAGAATTGAAGAATTCAAGTTGTTATAAGAAGCACACGATGGTGTGAAGGTATGGTGGAAGACCATACATGAGTGGACAGGAATAATATAAATGAGTGGGGTTCTCAAGAGTGATGGACAAATTCCGTTTTTTATCTTGCCAATGGATTCAAACCATAACAACAACCTTCTTCTAGCTATTGTACGATATCTCGACTTTGATGATTTTTCACAATAGCTGTCATGGTAAACGACTCTGATGACTAACTGACTTATTTCAAGGGTTTCTACAGGGCGGCGCTAAATTAACAGACTGATAAGAAAAAAATCATAGATCTTCTATTTATACTTTTTTTTTCTTTTTCAATATGGATGTAGGGAAGGTCTGTCAACAGAAGATGCTCTCTTGGAATTTTGTTCCTTTATTTATAAAGCTTTGGATGACAAAAAATGTCGTGCTGGACGTTTCGTGGATATAACCAAAGCTTTTGACATGGTTAACCATCGTATCCTGCTCATAAACTCCACTGCATTGGTTTTCAAGGGCTTGTTTATGACTGGTTTGAGTCTTATCTAAAGGATAGATTGCAACAAGTCAAGATAGATAATACATACAGCAGCCCATCAAGCATTAATCTTGGTGTGCCTCAAGGTTCAATTTTGGGACCAATATTATTCCTCATTTACATAAATTCCTTATTTAGTCAACCTTTTAAAGGAAATCTCACAGCTTTTGCGTATGATCATGGCATCGCTTATGGCACACCTAGCCTCCTTAATATCTCTGCTGACATAAATTACGATCTGTATCTTTTGAGAATGTGGTTTGCTGTGCACGAGCTAGTAGTTAGCTTAAAAACTAAAGTTATACACTTTAGTCTCTGTCGCGATATATTTCAAGATTGTAACTTTATCTTCCATAAGTGCATCTAGTTGTTATTATTGATCAAAATATGAGCTGGACTAATCATATCCTAGCTTTAAAGCAATGCCTGCGTTATACAGTTCGATTTTTATATCGTCTCAGAAACTTTCTTTATGCTAAGACTATAAAAACAGTGTATTTCGCTCTATTCCAATCGAAACTGCAGTATGGAATCAGTTGCTGGGGTGGTGCGTATCAATCAAAGCTTCAACAGCTACTTGTATTACAAAAGTCTGCATTAAGAAGTATTTATAGATCAAATCGTTTCGGCCATTCACTGCCTATGTTTAGAACGCTGAGAACCTCTAAAACATTTGTATTTTTACAAAGTTTTAAAAATATTTTTTATAAGAGGAGGCTACGTCCAAAGTCGTATTTCTGAAAACCACAATTTGCGAAGCAATTCAATGCCACTTTTCGCACTACACTATATAAAAACTTCTACTCTATAGTTTCCCTTAAATTATTTAATAAACCCTCTTCACACATTCGCGCAATAAGACACATCAGAAGATTTTTAAATAAAGTTAAAAATTGGCTTTTGGGTTTTAACCATGATGGAAACAATGTTTTGTTGGACCAGTGATTAATAAATATTTTGTTCTGATTTTTCTCAATATTTGAACTCCTTTGCTCTGATATATTTATAATTTTGTATAAGCAATGCAGTAGCTTTTTTTTTTTGAAATTCTTATCCCCTAACAAAAAAACCTATTTTTTTAAAGTGACATTTTTACTATTTATCATTTTTAAATATTAATGCCACTACGTATTCATAGTTTAAGAATGTTTATAATCATAATTGTAAATACTAATGAATTTTTGTAAAAAAGAAAGAATACTGAAATAAATAAATAAAATTCAAGAATTATGTGGGGCTAGCAATAATTAGATGATTTTTTTGAAATTTGCTAGGCCAGCAAAACTTCAATATGACTCTGATCGAAATCCAGAAGCCAGAGTTTGACTTTCTTTAAAAACATTGATAATGATATAATACATCGAAAAGCCGGAGGAATCGTATTAAACATTTTTCTTAAATCCGTGGTACGGAAAGAGGGAGCAGTAACATCATTTTCCAGATTACTTCGCAGAGTACGGGAGTCAGAAATCGGACTCTGCATGTAGCCACTTCTCATAAAAAATAGCTTGGAAACTTTGAAATAGTATAAATGTCTAACCGGTAGAATATTTAAGGATCTAAAGAGGGGCATAGAGTGAGCTAAACTGTTTGCACCATAGATCTTTCTAATAGCACACTTTTGTAAAGCGACAAGAGGGAGAAGTTTAGCTTGGTAGGCACCCCCCCCCCCCCCCCCCGCAACTTATACCATATTGGCGGTTAGAATGGAAAATTCCAAAGTAGGCTGTGCTTAAAGTTTTACTATCACAAATCTTCTCAAGATGACAATAGATGCGAATAGAGGAGCGCAGATATTGTTTCATTGTCGAAATGTGTTTGGGCCAACTCATATTTTGATCAATACTCAAGTATTTAAAGTTATTAACTTTTCCTATCTTAAAACAATTTGTATTACAAACATAACCTTCACTGAAAAGAATCATCCCCACTATATGTGCAATTGAGGATTTTAAATCGTATGCAATTTCCAGATTAGGAAAATCCTGTACTTGCAAGCAAAAATACATTAACCTGGTTTTATTGCTTACAATAAGCTTGTGCTTGGCAAGCCAGACTCGCAGTAAATGAACATCGTGATTAATCTCAGCCACTAAACTCAGAGGGCTAGATGAGTAGTCATATGTGATTCCGATATCATCTGCAAAAGCTGTTACTTTACTTTCGAATGGAAGATGAAACAGGGAGTATATGCACACTAGGAACAATATAGGGCCAAGCACAGACCCTTGTGGTACACCAATGTTTAACGCCCTAGTACCACTGAGGTAGTCTCCCACTTCTACTTTTTGAGTTCTATGTTTTAAATAGGACGCAAATTATTTGTGAATACACCTTGATCAAAAAGGTCCGGGAATTTATTCAAAAAATTAAAAATACTAGTTTATTCATCTAAATCTATATTGTCCCCTTCAAGGTAATCCCCATCGACTGCAACACACTTATGACAGCGCTTGATCCAATCCTCGAAACATTTTTTATATTCGGTTTTCGTTTCAGGCTGCTGAAACGTGTTCCCCGTAGTGGTTTTTTTAATTCGATTGAACAGAAAGAAGTCACAGGGAACCAAATCAGGTGAATACGGTGGCTGTTGGATGGTATTTGATGCATTTTTCGTCAAAAAATTACGAATAATGATGGCACTGTGCGACGGCGCGTTATCATGGTTCAAAATCCACGAGTTTTCTGCCCACAATTGTGGTCTCTTTCGGCGAATTGTCTCATAACGCCCAAATAATACTTTTTGTTTACTGTCTGGCCTTCTGGCAAAAATTCATGATGCAATACAGCGTTGTAATCCATGAAAACCGTGAGCATTGCCTTCTTTTTTGACTGAAAACTACGTGTTTATTTTTGGTCTCGGCTCATTTGGTGAACGCCATTCACTTGGCTGATGTCTGGATTGCGTGTCGTACTCATAAACCCACGTCTCGTCTCCAGTAATGATCCTTTTGATGAATGTGGGATCGGATTCAGCCTCGCAAATCATCTCTTTTGCGACGTCAACACGGTCTCTTTTTTGCATGAAATTGAGGTATTTTGGCACCAACTTTGCTTCTACACGACGGAAACACAAATCATTAACCAAAATGTTCAAGTTCTCCGCTATCTCTCTGATGGTTAATTTGCGGTTATTGACCAACATTTCTTATACTCCATCAATGTTTTCGTCGGTTTTCGATGTCGATGGTCTGCCACTGCGTTCATCATCTTCGATTGACTCACGACAAATTTTAAACAGCTCGTGCCACTGGTAAACGACCGTTTTCTTTAGAGAATCGTTTCCGAACCACTTTTCCAACATTTCCAACGTTCGCGCACCATTAAATCCGTTTTTTACGCAAAATTTAATACAAGTTCGTTGTTGCAAATTTAAATCCATTTCTAAAATTGTAAAAAATCGCCAACACACACATAAGTGGATGTACTTTTGGCTACGTAACTTTTGCAAATGTCAAGCAATGACGCTAAAATTTAGAAGGAATGTCAGCAAAAGACTTACCAACTTAATAAAAAACACAGAACGCAAATCGGAACAATGGTCAAGTTGGTAGTATCACGGAACCCAACGGAATGAAGTTTGTCAAGGAGAATGCCTTGGTTAACCATATCGATGGCCTTAGTGATATCGACGAATAGACCCGCACAATGTTTTTTTTTTCATCCAAACCTTTATTAATAATACAGCAAAACTCTAGAAGTGCATCTTCGGTACATAGCCCTTTCCTAAATCCAAATTGCAAAGGGCTTAACGTATGCCTTTGAGGTAGCCCAACAGCTTTTTCAAAAATTTCAAAAGGAAATCGGCCTCTTTTCCCTTTTTGAATATAGGTATAAGATTAGCAGATTTAAATTTGGTGGGGAAATATCCTGTGGAGATACTAAGATTAAAAAGGTGAGCTAGGATATCAGCAATATTCAAGGCGATGTTCTTTAATGTAAGGTTGGAGATACCATCCTCACCGCAAGCGTGTGAGTTTTTGAGCGAGTTGATTAAACAGTAAACTTCAGACCCAGTGATTGAGCTAAACAACAGGCTTTCGTAACGTGCTGTATCCTCTACTAAACTGCCCCCGGTACACCGATCACAGAAATCATTTGAGGAAGACATTTGTTCAATAGAAGCGAAAAAGTTGTTAAATTTATTTGCAATTCATCATCACTATCCAGTTTGATAGAATTATTACCTTTCGAGACATTGGAATTAATTATACTATTAATTGATTTCCACTCTTTCCGTTACTATTGTGATGTACTCACAAACCAAACTGCGTACGAATATTTGATCTGCGCCAAATGTATGCATGTACGCGTATGTATAGTGTATCATCGTTTTTCTCAGCCAAAAATGAAAGGTTCTCGTTTAAGGTCTATTTATATGTATTGTACACCGGCAATAATACCAAAGTTTTCTGTGTAAATTCCGGAAACATGAGTAATAATATTTTACAAAAAAACAGAACACACTCATGCTGGGGGTTATTTAGAATTTGTATTTTTATTTATAAAGTAGATTGTGGATTTCCTAAGATTTATCCCTCATTTGACACCCACTAACTAAATATGATTTCACTTTATACCCCTTTTAAAAAATTTTGCGACAAATGAGACATTTTTGTCCAGTCCACTTAAAGCAGTCTCAATAATTTGACAAAAGAAAAAAACACCACACATATGCCATTTCAACAGACTATAAGATTTTAAAAAAAATTGACACGCGCAGGGGTTGTTTGCCCTTTGACACGTGATTACCCCCGAAAAAAAATTAAAAGGAACCACCATACACAATACCTTCGTTAAGATGAGTATCTTCAAAGTAAAGCCAATTATGGTGAATCTCATAACAACCTCTATTCAAAACCATCGCATAGACATAACTATAGTATTTCATTAGAATTTATCTCATCTCTGAGATAATCCCTTTTCGTTGTATCATTGTTAATTTGTGTATTCTTTTTATTGTTGCTCATTGGTGGCAAAGTAAACAATTGACTCAGCATCCAACTGACGCAGTACTTGGCCGCAGATTGCATTTCAAAATGCACATTGCACGTATCGCTTACCAATTTACGTGAATCACTTGCATCGAAGCTTTATCCAGAGTATTTGCTAAAGAAAATTGAAAATCTCCATCCAAGCTCCTAAGGAGAATAATATTTGCTCGTATTCTGATTTTGAGGCGAAAAATTGGCACCGATTTCTTTTGATCATAGGTAACTGAGATTTGCCACAGCAATAGAGCTTTACAAAATAAGGAGTTTTACGAGTATACGAGTGAAGGAAGTAAATTTTGTCGTTGAAACGGATGGAACCCGTCAGTCTGGCGCCAAGATATGTACGAGTATGTGCTGAGGAATTTGGATTGTATAGAGCCTATTTACAAAATTTATGCTTGCAAAGTACATAAACGGATTATATTGTAAAATTTTGCTGAATATATGAACTATTGTCGGATTTTACTGTCTACAATAAGGAAAAGTGACGAAAAGAAAACAAAGAATTAATACGAGTACAATAGAAATCGAAAAAAGAAAAACACTTTACTTTTATTTTATTACTTTTTCATATAAAGTTCAAAGATGTAATAAAATACATAGTTTTTGTATTTTTGTTTAGGGTAAGATGTTTCGTAAATGAATGTCTGGACTTTAATTAAATTGGTTGTTCAACAACGTCCTATTGAACTATGATGGCTCAGATTTATAAACAAATTGGTTTTCGATTCACTAACTAGAGGACAAATTAAATATTTCGCTGAATCAAACCTTCGGCCGGATTCGGATATTTGAAGATTGACTACATATATATTAGGCATGGTGCATCAATTTGCAAAAAAAATAAATCGATTATCCAACTTAGTTTCGGTCTAGTATCCAGTGTCTCAACTTGCAACTTTTCGTCGCTTTTTAAGTGATACTTTTTTTGTGTACAATAGATAAAAAATTTTCTATAAAAATTATACAAAGCATTACTTGTTATATAGTCATCCCGTTAAATTCCTTCTGTTCCCTATTTTATTTTATTTTTATTTTGGTTGAGTTAACTTTATACAATTACTCCCTAATAATTTCTACTCAGGGGTCATCAGCTTAAGAGAAATATAAATGAAAAACAAAAACTTCAAAAGAAATTTGTAGTACGTACTCTACTTTAGGCCGTGACTATCTTACCCTTAAATTTTTTTTCCAGCACACTGCATTCAGTCAAAGAACTTGTTCACTGTACTACTACTAAAATAGATCTAAAAAAAAGTTAATGACCCCAACACTCTGGAATAGAGAACACACTCACCGGTAGGTCGTCTTGTCATTTATGGCTTTCTGAGGAAATGATATGGACTGTCAAAAATGTGTAGCTGAGCTAGAACTTTATTTGTTTATTTTGCTCCTTAAATAGCCATAAAATGCATCATGATTCAGAGTTATATTCACCAGATGTAACAGTATAGGGTGCTTATACCGTGACTAGATAAAGTAACAGAACTAGAGTACATAAGCTTTAGGAAATCTTTGAAACCAAGATCCTAACAGGAGGAACGAATTTCCACGATAATTTATTCTTAGATTGGTTACCACCAGTACCTTCGGACCTCATAACGATGAACCAATTACTCTTGCATATTTTCAGAATAAAGGAAAGATCGTCACAGGATTCCTCGAAAGTGTGAGGCCTGTATTCGAAATTGATTTCATTTTGTTTCAATCAATTTTAAGATTTCATTGCCAACGAAATCCTTAACGAGCCTTCTATAGTCCGTTTCAAATCACCGTGCAATTGGAAAGCTGCGCAAAGAGAGCCTGGAAGTGCATGCTACTCATCTGCTCAGTGGAAAATGATATTTACGAAACGGCTGAACTTTCTCCACTTCCTTTCATATTTAACCCATTTGCATCATAAGCGCATATATGCGCGTATTTTGCCTGGCCACTAATTTTTGTGGCAAAATTCAATACTCCCTGCAATAAATGTACGAGGATTGTCAGAAAAGTTTCCGACCGCAACGTGAAGATAGCGGCACTCGTCAATAAAAGCTAGTGGATGCTAGTTGTGAATCTTTTGACAGTTACTTACCGAAGTTTCAGTCATTTTGGACGTGCAGTTTTTAGTTGACAGTCGTTTGAGTGAGTCGTGTGAGTGTTTTTTTTTTTTGAAAATGGAAAAAATTGAGTATCGAGCTATTATTAAACTCTTGTTTTTGAAAGGCAATACGCCTAAGCAAATCAAAAATGAGTCGGACTCTGTGTATGGGGACTCTGCACCATCATTTACCACTATGAAATTTTGGGCAGCTGAATTTAAACGTGGCCGTAAGACCTTGGGAGATGATGAACGTTCGGGACGTCCAAAAACTGCAATCACTGTCGATAACATTGCTAAAGTTCGCCAAATGGTGTTAGACGACCGCCGAATTAAAGTGAGAGTGATAGTAGAGGTTATGAAAATGTCCAAAGAACGTGTTTGTTACATATTAAATCAAGTTTTAGGCATGAGAAAGGTGTCCGCGCGTTGGGTGCCGCGTTTGCTTACGTTAGACCAAAAACGTGTTCGAATGAACATTTCCAACGCTCTGTTGGCGCAGTTTAGGCGCAATAAATCGAATTTTGGCGCCGATTAATTACTGTACATGAAACTTGGATACACCATTATAAGCCCGAAACAAAAATTCAGTCAAAACAGTGGACTGCAAAGGGCGAGCCGGCTCCAAAAAAAGCAAAAACACTGTTTTTTCGGCTGGGAAAGTGATGGCGACGTTTTTTGGGATAGTAAAGAAGTTATTTTAATCGATTATCTTCAAAAAGGAAAAACCATTACAAGCTGAAGGCAGAAATTGCGGAAAAACGGCCACATTTGTAGAAAAAGAAAATCCTGTTTCACCAAAACACCTTAGCGGTTACCATGCCATAATTTACGGTTTGAACTGCTTGACCATCCGCCTTATTCACCAGATCTAGCCCCAAGCGACTTCATTTTGTTCCCTCATCTAAAAACTGCGCTCGGAGGACAGAGATTTGTTGAAAAATAAAAAATAAATTTGAGAAAAAATGTCTGTTATCATTGTTCGGTCGGAAACTTTTGAGACAACCCTCGTATATGCAATAAAAAAGGATTCAATTCGAACACACACTTTGCATGAAAAGGGTTACGTAAAAAATATATGTATATTCTGCCTATTTTTTGCGAATATAAATGCGCAAAAATGGAATTTTTAATCCAGTTTTAAAAAACTGGAGGAGTAACAAAAAAGGAAATTTATATACTGCTTTAAGCCAGGAAAGTCTTTAACGCGATAAGCAAAAGTGCTTACGCTGAAAATTTACTCTTACGAGAGCAGCTGTAAGGAAAACAGCTGAATTTGTTGGAGTTTCGCATAGGACCATATACAAAATATTAAAAGAACAAGAACAAACTGGAACAGTACAATCACCCAACAGGATCATTGGATTAGATGACTTTGACTTTGAATCCATCAACAGGATGATCTACTCCTTCCACTAATTTGAGAAGAAAGCCGTAACATTGAGCGCCCTTAGGGAACAAAATTGCCAAGAACTGGAAATTAGGAGGTATCTGAAAGCCAAAGGAAAATCCTTTGTGAAAGGACGGAAGTGAAAATTCAAAGGTTAAGATATACCTGTCAAATAAGGAACTTTCATGAAAGTGGATATCAGATAATCTATGTAGATGAATCATATATACATAGCTCCCACACAAGAGGAATATATTGGACTGATGGAAGTACAGAAGGACTAAAAAGAGGATCTCGGCTTATAATTGTACACGCTGGTGGTTCAAATAGATTCGTTGAAAACGGTCTTCTAATCCCTAAATCTGGTATCATGATGAGATGAACTTTGAAAATTTCTCAAAATGGTTAAGAGATCAGGTACTGGACCAGCTAGAGGAACCGTCAGTTATTGTAATGGACAATGCCCCCTATCACAATAAATTAAAAAACCGAGCCCCAACTTCATCAGCAACGAAATTGGAGTTAGTTAATTGGCTAGTAGAAAATAATATTGCGCATAGCTCTTCAATGATGAAGATTGAACTGTATGATTTAGTTCGACAAAACAAGACATCCCCGCAGCATCAAATAGACGACTTGATTAGATCAGCAGGCCATGAGGTACTCAGGCTACCACCATACCATCCGGACTTGAACATACTTGAGAATGTATGGGGTATTATAAAATCAAGAGTGTCGGGTAGAAAAACCACATTTAACCTGGATGACATCAAGAAAATAGCAGAAGAAGAGTTTTGCAAAAATTACTGTCAAGGAATGGAATAAAACGTGCTCCCAACTGAGTAGGGATACCTCCACCGGGAGAATTGTTATTAGACCCGGCGAAGATTCATCAACTGAAATTGAAAGCGACGGCGATGATGATAATACCACTGATGAGGATTAAGTGCATTGATCTTGAAAAAATAAGTGTTGGATCATACAACACACCATAAAAAAATAAAAACTTAACTTCATTTTATTAAAATTTTATATACATATTTTAAGTCAAATTCATATTAGCAAAACATTATTTCTTCTTTTCAACACAATAATTGTGAAGAGAGTGCTTTCCGTAAGATCGCCATTGCCAACTCCACGGAAAAAATATACAATGGACACGCCTTCCACGTCCATGCATTCTCTCTACACTCAGGTTTCGCATCTGTCAATACCGGCTTCTTATCTTTTCCACAATACATTATCCAATGCCATTTATCAAGCAGATAATCAGTACGCACTGAGAATCAGTGCAACCAACATCAAAGTATGGTTAGGCTCGAATTTTATCTGGATCACTTCCAGGATTACTGGAATAGACCGGAAAAGAGGGTACATGCGCAATAAATTGCACGGTGATTTAAAACGGATTATAGAAATAATTCTTCAGAGATATCCACAGATTGCGAGTGTACAAGGAGTAACACTTTGTTTAAAGATTCATTCCTCCGGTCGGTTCTTATTATAAAAGCACGGGGAGAATTATGTTATGTTATAACTACGTCCGTTTGTTGGAAAATATGAGAGAAATATGAACCCTGATTTACTAAGATTGACACATACCACATCTTTTTGCTTCCAAGGGACAGTCTGTCTGTCCTACTCAATTGACAGCAATTTCGGAGATTAGAGTATGTTTCATCAAAAAATATCTTTATTCTTTCCAATAAACTTTATTATTTTCACAGCTTACCGATTTAAGCTATTTATAAATAGATGTGTTAATTACAAAGTTAACAACATTAAGCAGAGCAAATGAACCTTTATAATGCTAATTAGCTTAGTAAACAACAATTAAACAAATAAAGATTTTAAAGAAATAATTTCGCATGTAGATACCAGTAATATGACATATAAAGGTGCTACCCGTATCTTAAAGTTAGTACGAGTACGTTACTGGACATTATGACAAAGTGAAGTTTCTTTGACATCCTGTACCAAACTGGCATGGAGCGTTGTATGGTTTGACAAGGCGATTTTCTGCCATTTTGATCACGTTGTTCAACTTAACGAGCTATCTTGGATACTTGTTTTGCAAGTTCATTCTATTTCAGGCTCTTAGGGACAAGACTGGTAACTTAGTGATTCTTAAGAGAAGAAGTTAAAAGGGACCGAATCTCTTTTGCACTCGGTAAATAAATCTTTTTCGGGTAAACCTTGCCTTCACATTCACACAGCTTACGATTTCAGCCTAACTGAAAGGTAGATAATTATATGTACGATGATGGTTTGCGTGATTCCAGGTTGAAATTACAGTGGCTTGTGACAGTCGAAGTGCTTATCAGTGCGATTACCTATTAATCGACAACTGTCGCTTATCTAACGCTTTTGATGTGCGAATTGATTCTTAATTCTGAAAAACCAGCTTTCGAAACTAATTTCCAGATGGTTCACCCAAAATTAACCCACGACAGAAAGAAAAACCTGAGTGAAAAATCTTAAAAATGTCGATGCTGGCTATAAATTTTACCATATCAAAATACGATCCTTCAAAGATCATGGTTCATATTAAACACGACTTCTGGTATATGGCTTCCACGGCTGATTACAAGTATGTCGCTACAATTCTAAGCCACTCTTTCGAGCGGTATCTTACTAATACCAATCTGAACATTGGCTTCCAATGTTTAATAGTTTGCGGTTTATTGAAATACATCAAAGGCAAAAGAAGTAATCGAATCACAGATTGTCCGGATAAATGAAGCTCATATTTTCCAAAAAGTAATCACTGATCAGTGTCCATGTTGCCATTAGATTAAAGAGTGAAATTTCGTGGATCTATCATAATTGAGCCTCTTTTAATTTTGCTTCACAAGCCATTAAGTCAAATATGAGGGTCGACTCCAAGCTGCTTTGGAGACGCGAACTCCCGTTGCAAGCAGTAGCCCCGAGGCTTTTGTTCATGCACCAGCTGGATCTTATATGGGCGTAGGTTGAGATCTTTTTGCAAGATTTTCCACATAGTGGATACAAAGGCCAAACTTTCAAGATCGACGCCAATTTGACAATTCCGAAACTTCCGCCACACTTTCACTCATAGGATATGCAGTTTATCTCACTCACATAAAGTTGTAGGTCTTGTTTCATGTAAAATGAATGTGTTACGAAATGTACCCACAACAAGACGTATAGTAAGCTCAGTTGGTCGATTATTTTGAATTTTGAAAATAAGTTTGAAGCTGAAAATCGATGATGATAGTTTTTTAAACAATACTGAACATAAATGTCACAGCACCATCAAAAATGGCAGCACGGTTTAAAATTTATCGCTACTGAGTCCAATCAGTAGCAATATAGATACTCTATCTTTCATACCCACAAGAAAGGTAGTCATATCTATCGCAGCCGTTGGAACTTTTGGACCCTTTGCAACAGCTTGTCTCTAACAAGAAAATCGAGCACAAAATATCGTCGATTGATCACATGCACGTTAATAGACACTGTGGTGGTATGCTCAACATATTCAATAGGAGGAATGTATCAATCGCCCACCATCTTACCACTGGAAGCAATAAATTTGAACAGCCCTAAACTGCCGAGTATTTGAAATACATAGTTTGTGTTACGAATGCCGGTAACACAAGGAAAGGTCTTATATAAGCATGGAATGGCATGACATATAGATACTCGTATAAAAGATCAAAAAACTTCAGCATTGTAAGGCAGCTAATTTCGCGCTTTCGGTCTTCTAGTAGCTTTTAAATTTTAGAATAGGTATAAGCCAAAATAATACATTATTTATTATATATTATATTTATTACACGTTCCACGATACAAGGGATTTTAGCGGGCTCAGATTACACTGTCTCGTTAAGTGCTAATAATACGTCTGTAGAATGAAATCACTTTCCCGAAGCAGTTGGTTGGTTTTATATTAACATAGACATCGCAAAAATTACATGGATGGACACCTTCTGCTCATAACTTTCTAAATTCAAGATTTTAGCACATTCGAGTCGCATCAAAAAAAAACTGCATTTACCTTGATGCCTGAACAGCATTGAATAGTAAAATTAGAGTTTTGAACAGGCAGCGAAACCGGAAACGTGTGGCATTATGAAGTAGCCTATAGCCTGAACAAATCAAATACTAGTCCAGTGAGAAATTGTTCACTGTAAATTGAAATGGAAAAGGACTACTTTTGTAAACAGTCAACGATCATCAATCAAGAAAAAAAAGGAAATTAGTATAAATTAGTTGGGAGAAAAAGGTGAACGAAACGTAGAGAAAATACAGAAATATACAAACCAACAAACTTGTTTTATTTTAATTTTTAATTTCTTTTAATAGGATTCGTGGCCTTATGTGTTCTAAAATCTACTTTCTCTACCCCCATCTCCTGTGTGTGTAATGTAATGTGTAGGCACATATACTCGATTTACGCCTTAAAATGGCTAAAACCAGTATGTTTCTGAACTGACAACTCTACAATGAATTACATTTTCATACTCTGGCGGCAAATCCTTCCAAACAAGTTTCAAATCAACAAAACAAAAAAAAAAATTAATTATTTCTTAAAGCTTGCATTATCAACTTGAAGTTAGAAGTCGAAATTATTCGAAAAATGCGCTGGTTCTCGCAGACGAAGGTGCTATCACCTGAATTTCCTAATCTTAAACTGGACCAGGCAGTGTAGCAGGACAACATCGACATAGAAAAAATTATCTGTTCTAATCACATACAGATATTGGGATTTATACTTCATTGCCTTTGATAGTTACGTAGGATTTACGATCACAGACATCCGACTCTACAAAACGAAAAATGTGCAGTTGTGGTTCATGGTATCAGATTTTTGACGACAAACTGTTTTGTTTGTTTGCCTTACTGAGGATATTTTGAACAACGTCTTCCGACAAGTAAACAACCCAGATATGGGCCATTTTCGAAAACGTCATCTGCATCAAATTGCTTTTGTAAAATGTTCTTAAACGCAAGCTGCAAAAGTCATTTGTTCGAAAACGACATTAGAAATCAAACTGTCTTTGCAGCATGTTCGATAATGCAGTGTTTGCAGGACAGATGTTCATAAACGTCATATGCGCTGCAAAAAAGCAGCCAGAAATTTTCACTGCGTAATAAAATGCATTCAAGGATGATTGCTCTGTTTGAAAACGTCAAATGCTCTTGCAAGAAAAAAATCATGTACATGACACAGATCAACGATACCAAATGACGTTTGCAGTTTGATGTTCGCAACCCTTAAGTATTGCAAACGACGATCAATTTGACGATCAAAATGACGATCAAATTACGTTTTCGAAAACGGCCATGTACTTGTTTTATATACAAATAGAGTGAATTTTCCTACATTTTTGTCAGTTGCCATATTTACTTATAGACTGGCGTGTGGTTCATCTATAATGCTTAACTAAGGTTCCCTATACTGAGAGACATATCCTCAATAGCATTTAGTTTCAACAGTATAAAAACATCCATAACAAAAATCTTACTAAAAGTTCACCGTTGACATTTTGCAATAAGAAATCAATTCCCACAATGGCTCTTTTGAACTCAAACAACTCTATGCAAGAAGATTTGCGTTTGCAATCTCGAAACAAAAAGAATCAGTGCATCAGCAGGTGGACAAAGTGTTTGGCAAAGATCTCATCGAAATGGCAAAACCTCAACCATAAGAGTTTCAAATGAAAAACAAATGAAATTTCGTTGTTTACGTATTATCACTAAAGAAAAAAGAAAATAATAACATCCGACCACAAGTATGACTAAGAGCTCTATTTTTAAAAAGTTGGCAATACTCGTAAAACTAATCCACGTGAAATTTACCTAAATCTTCGACAATCATTCAAAATTCTACACAAAAGCAAATCAAATTCATAATCCATCGACTAAACGGAAACTCACTAGAGTATCTAATGAAAAATTCAAAACAGCATTGCGGAAAGCCTCTTTCTCTGATTAGGCGCCAAACATTAGATCAAAAGCGACAAATAATACATTGTCTATTCTACATTAGCATATTTCATATGATTTGTTGCCAAATTCTACTAATTCAATCGGTGACCAAGTGAATCACACACCCTCATTCGATCAGTCCTCACATTTAGATTCGCTTTTAGACACACTGTTATACCTATTTGTTTACCTTGGTGGCTATTTTTGTCGGTGTGTAGTGGATATATGGAGATTTGAATGTTTTGTTTATTTTCCTCTTCTTTTTAACAGTAGAAAAGAAAGAAAAAAAAATTCATAATCTCCCTTCATCCCACCTTTGTTCTTAAATCAAATAAGTAATCCAGAGTGTAAATTTTAATCGAAAAATCAACAAAACCGTCTTAGCAGAGCTTAAATACATCAGCCAGACTCACGTACATACAATATTTTAATCAGTCATCCCCATACGACAGGCGTGTGTATGTGTGTTATATGATAAATAAATAATAAAAAGAAGAAATAACAAAACATTACAAAATTTATATTCAGAAAATTGAAATTCAAAGACACTCTCCACTCAACTGCTCTTCTCTGACGTAATTGAAACGACTGAATTGAGAATAAGAAATCTATCTTCTTCACAGCAATAGCGGACGTTGGAAAAGCAAAACCAAAAAAACAAAATTAAGTAAATAAAAACATAAAAATCAAGATGACCCAAGTATTTCCCTTTAACAATGACGGAGTGACTGAAACTGAGACTGAGACTGAGACTCAAACTGAGAAATAAAAATTCGAGACTGAGAGCTCTACGGGCCCTATATGGAATCGTGTAATATGCATTGTGTGCGCTGGAGAATGACTAATTTTTAGCATAACGATAGCTTCTGAGGAATTTCACTTAATCATCGCATTCTCATGTGGCAGTGGCAGTGGCAATAGCAGTGCTGGTCCCAGTACCAGTTGGAGTATTCAAAATGCTTAAACTGTAGCACGTATTTAACAATCATTACATGCATTTGTAACAGGTCGTTGGTAGGAATTTTATTTTTAAAATTTTTCTAAACCAGTTAAACAACGGATGCACAGCCCACGTTTGTAATAGATTGATAGAGAAACGAGAAAAACCACACAGAAAGACAAAATTTACTTTGCTCCATACAAAATTGGTTTTCGAAAACGACCCACCCACTTGTGCTCCACAGCCAAACGACCGGCCAACAACAAAAAGCACGTTTTTATATAAATCAAATGGAACCAAAGCAATTATTACTTGTTTCAGTATCATTCAATAGTTCAGCACATAATTTAGACGAATGCCAAATGAATAAGGCATCGAATCAAAAAGTTTCTATGTATGATTCACATACCACAGTGGTAAAGCTGGAGACTTGTTCTTTTTCTTCCACAGATAATGATGATAATGAATTATTGAATTTCTCAAAATACACCTTCCACTTGCACAGCAAATTAAGGAAAATTCAATTCAATTTTTTTGAAAATAAACTCAAAACTTAAATCATACAAAAATCGTTTTTTCTAAAGTAATAAAATCAATAAATTATTTTTCTTGGCACTATCACAGCATACGATTTGTTCTCCCTCACAGTGTGGATACAAATTTTTTTTTTCTCTTTGAATTGTGTACGAGTATTCCTCCACCCTAGTGGTATGGGAGTCGATTGGAGTTTTCTTTTCATACGAATTTTTCACGCCTGCGTTCACTGTAAATTTACAGTGGGGAAAAATCAAAATACGACTGACAACGAAAACGAGTCTGACTACGAATGCGAGTACGAATACGAATACGAATATGACTCTGACTATGACTATGAGTATGATTGTGACTATGACTTTGAATATCTGGTATAATCACAAAATTCACTTTTTACCAAATTGTTTACTATTGAAGCATTGAAATGGATTGCTTTTCGTAAACATTTATATAAGGAGCAATTCTTTTTTTGGACAGCTCCACTTTGACACGAATACGAGGAGATGCAACAGCACACGGAGTCATGTATTTTTTATTTTATATTTTTGTTAAACAGACGTCGAAACGAATATGTTTGTTATAACAATTTAACACGCACGCACGCCGAGGGGGAAATCTTTAGAGTGACTAAACGATAAAATTCTCCTACTTTTCAAAAACCGAGCAAAAATGTTGTGTGGTGGCGGCGGCAATGACTGCGAGTAGGTTCTTAATTTGCCTTTTAAACAGAAAAAAAAAAAATCTATAAAACAGAAACACACATGAAAATAATAATACAACTTGCTACGGTTGGATTTTTTTATTATGAGAAACTTTGGTCATCATCATCACAGCGACAGTCAAGTGGAGAGCGTAATGATTAGCACGAACGATGGTGGAGTGGACCGAAATTGAGAGAGAGGCCCACAGATTTGGTCGAAACATTTTTTTTTTTTTCATTCTCCGTCTTCATTTTTTATTTCGACTCAATTGTCAGTCATTGTCTGGAGTTGTTGTTTTTACTTAAATTTGTTGTGCGTTCTTTTACTGCAAAATAAAAGAATGTTGGGCTTTTGCTTTATGGAATATTGTCACGATAAGCACATATTTAAATTTCAATTGTGACGATGCTGAGAGTATTCAAATCAAGACGAACATTGTGAGAGTACAGTGCATGAAGTTTGAACGAATACACGAACAATATCTAGAGAGTGCACTCAAACTTTTTTTCTCGTAACCATACTAGTATAACCACGGTAACAAGTGGAGAGGCAGATGACAGAGTAAAAAAAAACTTTATAATCATTACGAGGAAACCTTAATTTAAGAAATTCACTTTACAAGGTTAGAAGAAGTGTATTTGCTATTTCAATATATTACCACTCCTACCTGCCCCATCACAGAAATAGACCTCTCTTTGATACGAATATAACTATGTTTACTATGAATTTAAATGAAGGTAAAAACTGGAGATGCAAATAATAAGAATCTAAAAACCATTTATTTAACTACTTATCAGTTCTGGTTTGAATGATGAAAACTAGAGGTGCGGTTCCAAGAAGCCCGCCAAGCTCTCACTACAAAAGTGGCAGCCAATCAAACTTAATTAATTATTTAATTTTTTTTCTTTTGTGGATGACTTAAACTTTAATTACCTCTCTGACGAATAGGATGAGATAATATGTAGAAATACGTTGTGATGACTTGTTGCTCTGTTAAATTTTCAAAAGACAAACTATCACACACAATACTTCTGAGACAACATTTACAGGAATCTATGCTTATTTCACAATATGCGTAATTCTGAATTTCATTGTTTCTCCTCATATTTCCGGTTAAAATATGTTACGCGCGTATAATTACATCTAATACTACTCCACTGCTTGTTGAGTTGGTTAAATTTCAAGACCTTAGAATAGGCTGTAGATATTTTAGATTAACTTGTTGGCAAGACCAAGAGTTCACTGATTTTCCTGATCCTTCTACGGAAAAAGAAATTCAACGACCCCCAACTCGAACTTGGGCCTCTATTGTCCTTTGGACCAGATTTTCCGATGATCTTCGTTGAATAATTAATACGAGTATCACAAAAGGAACTGATTTTTTCAAACTAAAGTTGTCACACTATCGGTTTCTTAATGTACACACATTTGACATTAGATCACGTCTACTGACTTTTGTAACATTTACATTTCAGTCGCAATCATTTTCCCTTTTTACTTTACAAACTTTACAACTATACGATGTCCAGTAACAATAACAATAAGTCAAGGCAGCATTTTTCGGTTACAAAATACTGTTGAAATCCTCCATTCCCAATTAACGTATCGCACCTTTGTCGAAATTTTACCGCCAATTTGTCTACATAGTTTACATAGTGGTAATAGTCGTCAAGTTCATTTTAAAATCAGTTAAAGCTGTTCAATTGTCTTTACATCTATTCCTTTCTTTCTCTGATTTACAAGTCCCCAGACAGTTTGAATCGGATTGACATCTGAAGACCAATTCAACACATTGACGTCATTTTCTTTCTTTGAAGCCCTGACTACAATGTTTCGGATTATAGTCCTCATATAGAAGCCAATTTTCATTCCCACATCCGAACAGCATTTAATTGGATGCCAACAATCCTCTTTTGTACAGTTGAATCATTCTTTGAGCATCGAGATTCGCGGTGAAGATCACCAATTTTCTCAAATCCAGCCATACAGAAACAGTCATAAGCATGCACTTTCTGTTCTAGAGTGAGGGTAATCGAAAAGAGACTCATGAAACTTAATTACGACATGTGGTTCCAAAAGGAATCATACTGCTCATAAAACCATTGACTTACTGAAGACTCGATTCAACGTCAAAATTATATTGCGAATTGGACCAAGGACCAGTGGATTGCCAACTGAGATTATGCGATTGGACGCCGCTGGATTACTTTTAGTTCCGCTTTGTAAAGTCCTTCTTGTATGCTGATAAACCGCAAACTATTCAGGGCGTAATTGGTGAGACAAAGCCCCAGATACTCGAAAGTGCTACGTCAAAAGTCATGTTTAAACATAATGCCAAGAACCGGTTCTTCATAATCAATAAAGAGGTTTGATTTAAAGGTAATTTCTGTTGCTATTGCTAAAAAAAGCTCTATATGGCTGCAATAAAAAAAAAACCCTTATGACTGATAAATACAAATAACAATAATGTGCCGAATAATAATAATTCTCGGCGCTAAGCCTTAACGTTTGTCAACACCTTTTCGTTGTGCAAAGAATCGTCGGATCGATACAAGTAAGGTGACGATGAAATGGGAAAGAACCACTTGAATGTAGAAAATTATTCGAGTCTTCAAATTCATCATACTTGTGAAAAAAATCAAAGACAAAATCTTTCGAGTATTGGTTCACGCAGAAGGTTGACAGCTCCCAGATCTATCACGGTTTCGCACTACATTCTAATATTGACGTAAGCTTTAAAATTGAAATTAAGATTTGCTACTGACAGCGTTCTTCCTAGTTTGAAGAGATTTCTAAATTGTGGATTTGTACAAATGATCTCTCTCGAAAACAAATATATTTCAAAACGATCGCGATTCACTGCAATAGAATCTTCAACAGTGAAATCGAGTATTTATTCTTAAACAATACATTACTAATAGTTACATATGTTGTATTGTATGATAGTCATTGTGATTCTCAGCAATTAACATACGAGTTTGCTGTCGAACGTGCTACATATGATTCACGAAATTCTAATGTACTTATACGAGTACCTATATCATTTCATAAGTTGAGCAGCTATTACAGGTTTTCTGGGTGGGTTTTAGTGGCGTCATTTCCTGTAGATTAGAAAATCGCCCGCAGCTGGTGTATTTAAACGTATGCGAGTACATAAATATTAGTCGTAGTCAACAATGAAACTGGACACATTCAATAGATTTCATCAAATTGACATTATCTTTATATGTTTACATAACCAGGTTCCCTAAAATGATATTTTGGGCCTCAAACAGCGGAACAATAGCGTGGCGGGATTTCAGTGATATAGTGTCTAATCTTGTTCTTCAAGATTTGTGTGGTTGCAGGCTTGTTAACATAAACTTCGAAAGAAAAAAGTCCAATGACGTTAAATCGCACGATCTAGTCAGCCAATTCTGTTCGCCCCAATGGGAGATTACACGACAAGAGAATGTCTCGTGCAATGATCGTATGTGGAAAGTGGCACCCTCTTATTGGAATGGCATGCCTTCGAGATGCATGCCACCATTGAAAGCGCAAAAAAATAGGTTATCATCAACTGGGTTGACTATTTATGATTTTCGAGAACATTTCTCAAAACAAATTGTCTAATAATCCCTCCAGTCTGAAAACGATAGCCACATTCGGAATTCATTTTCTTCTCAGATGGGACAAATATACTTATTTCTTCGTACTTAGCCATAAACTTAAAAATTGGCCTCATCGCTGAAGGTGATTTTGTTGGAAAACTCACTGTTCTCTTGTTGTTGTTGACGAACTCTCGTCTGTGGGTTCAGTTGTTGATTCATTTCGATTTTGTAAACAGACGCAACTCTTTCATGAGAATACATCATATAGCGATTCTTTAAATGTTCAACTCTTGCCCACGATGACGAATGCATGTTTCCGAAATGTGAATGAGCATCGCTGACGAACAGACGCGATGTTTTCTGCTGAGCGACTTGGACGAACACTAATCTATGGTTTAATGTCAATAATCGAACAAGTCTCCTCAAAATTGCAATTATTCTTTTCACAGTTAATGCACTTGGAACATTTTTTCAATAGAAAATTGAAGGAAAAGTCGAATTCATCATGGATAGGTTTACAGCGCAACAAATCGGTGTTCAGTTACACAAACTTCTTGAGTGTTTCGTCACTTTTCTGGGCCGAATAATCGCCCATCTGTCCGTGCTATATGTCGTATGTGGATCGATTTCGTACTAATTTTACGCTACTTGACATTACAATACAAACAAGAAGGAGACTAGTCGCTGCAGTTCACAGCTTGGAACATTTTGTGCAAGAATCTTGATCCAATTTCTTACAAGATTGAGACAGAATTGAAACCGTTAAATGATAAAGAATTATCTTTTCAATAGAAATATTTTCGAGATCAATAGGTGTATTTTTAATAAATATATTTCCCCAACCCTCTTAAAAAACAGTCTTCAGTAATATACAATGCAAAGGAGATATTTCCAAATCAAGGAATAAGGGTAGCACATTTAAAAAAACGTGGAGTTAGCAAAATTTCTCATTGTCAGCTACCTCTCATCAAGTTGATTTTGTATTCATAATTATAAAAAAAAGTCATAAGAAAAATGCACTCACTGAAATGCGACAGGTTTACACAACTTCTTGCACTGATAATTTTTTTTTTTTATAATTTACGCGCGCCTAAGGGGTTAGATACCCTTTTACTGTTGCCAGGGCGCGGGCGGAAAGGTAGAAAGGAGGAGAAAGGAAAATTGTTTTGTAGTGGTTTGAAACTCAGGTGTGTTTGGTTTCGGTATTTGCTCTCCAGGGATGGGAGTCCGAATAGGACGGAGAGTTTTTTCTTCACTCAGAGTGGAAGGTTATAATTCGCAGTAATTATTTGTGCTTGAAACTCTCTACAACAGCCAAATCTACGTGTCAGTGTTATGCCTTCACACGCAGAATTTTTCTGTCTGAGTTCCAATTACACAACTGAAAAACTTGAAAGACTTGTTCATGGGCAGGATTCGAACCTAGACCCCTCCGAGTGAGAAGCGATTGCTAGTACCACTACACCACGGCCACCCCACGGCACTGATAATGCGTGGTTTACAAGCGGTCAGGATTATTTCATGTAGGAAATATGGAAATTCGAATGTGGTCTCGTCAACATACCCGACCGAACTTCAACAAATTGCAGAAAAGTCTAAAATATCCAAAATAACGATTTTTTCAGTTCTACACGATTATCTCGGAATGATCAATGACTGCAGGTAGTCGATAAACGCTCGACATTTATATATTAGATCTTTCTGCTATGCTTTGCGCTAATTTTCTGGATTTGATTTGATGAGTTGATTTCGACATTTATGCATTAACGAGCATTCTCCATCGTCGACTATAGTACAGATACGAAGACAAGGCATGGTGATGTATAGCTCGTCTCTATTGTTGATGGCTAATGTAGCCTTGCAATCGACAGAGATTGTGATTTTCAAACTGGACTTCTAGAGTTTTCTTCAGGACCTGCCGTAGTGTGAATAATTGGTCCATTGCGGACCTACTAGCCCTAAAACTCTAATAAAGTTCAAGACTACGTTCCTTTGTATGCAGTTTTAAACAAAACTGCAGAAAAATACACCATTCTTTTAATCTCTGCAACAGCATTTCTTGGATTGCGGTCTGAATATCCCATGTGGATACCCGAACCTCGCCGTCGTTTTCAAAGTCATCAACCGTAAATCCGTACTTATCCAAGCACAAATTTTGTTTTTAGATATTCCCACGCACAACGCCCAACCTGGAATGTCAGGCTCTTTCCAGGAACGCTTAGTAAAGAGAGACCGAATATTATGGAGACAATAATACGCTTCGGGATATGAGAGATGCTATTTTTCCATCCACCACATCTTTATTCAACGCCCCGACTATTCCTGAGAAATCTTTGTTGGCCTCAGCTCAAAATACGTTAAAATAGCTTATATGAGGAATCTACTATACGGACTGTTGACGTTACCGTTGGTTCAGTCACCCGACTGAACCTCCCTTTGAAATGCAGTCATCTCTGACAGGACATCATAGTTTTGCAATTTTTCCTCCTCACTGGCGCTTACATTGTGTTCGGCCATTACGAGAAGGTAAAATAGCAAAATTGATGTCTAATTATAATACCTACCCTAACCGTACAACACCCAAACATTCGAATATACTAACCAGCTTAAAAATCAACAAATATTTGCAGACTTTAGTGAATCATTGAAAAAGTCGCTCACTGTACTTACAGATGTTGATATGTGAATGTGGCCTATGGAGTAGTAACAGAACTCTCTTTGACGGAGTGATGGATGTCTGCGTGATTGAAACCAAAATAAAAGTAAACATTGTGCGATATCTAATCTTTGTGGGGGGAGCGGGGAATTACAAACTCTACAATAAAGCTTTCCATTATATGCTTAAGGCGGTTTTAATACTTAATGCGTACAAATAAATAGAGCACTTCAGAATATTCACTCAGAGCCACTTCAACAAGAATCGAATAGAGTCGGCAGAGAAATGCCGCTGCCTCTGTGCTCTGTGTAGCATACTACACACAGAGAAACATACTACTAGTATATGATCCCTAAAAATAAAATTATGAGGTAATATCGGCTATTCCGACTAATCTTACTCTGACTTCTGACACTGCATGCAACGCCTTATGATCTAACACTTGATCTCACCCAGAATCATAACCAATTTATATTGAACAAAATTAAATTCCCAAGTTGATCCAATTACAATCTATTGGCTTTGAACTCTTATCGCAGGTTTTACCTTCAGACAACTAACAAGCAAGCTCGAACAATCGTATCATATCCAATTTGGAGCGGAACACTGATATCAATTCCTCTTCCCCACATGACAAACTTGTTTAGAATAGACTTACTCGTCGTGTTTCGTACATTGCACAGAAATTCTACTGGAGCAGCGAAAAATTCTTGTTTATACTACGTCAGTACTTATGGAAACACCACAATAGGAAGCAAATATCGTCCCTTATATGGAAGAAATTTCCGGTTCAACCGGAATGTCTGCCGTTTTATTGAAATCAAATTGTTTTTTTCTACAACTTTGTATAACTGCGAATGTTTTCAGTAAGGCATCAATGACTTAATCACTGTAGAACATTTGGAAAAACACAAATTTTGCACACTGTTGGGAGGAAAAGTTTTCTCGATATCAATCTGTCGGGCAAAGATGGCGGAGTGTGGGTAGAATCTGGAGCAGATGATTAAATCAAACTCGAATAAATCACTTGGACAGGGGTTTGGATCGTGATTTTTAACTGACACTGAATGGGCACACTATAATGGTTATTACTTACGGATATTTGATTGATATTTTGAAGGGAACACTTGAGAAAATAAACTAAAAAAATAAACACTTATTTGACGCACTCGTCATTTGATGGAAAAAAAATACATACGCCCAGAGATATGTCATCGATTGGGGTGATTGTATAGACATCTAGAGGCTGATCTTTGTACTATAGTTTGAGGTGTTTGGAAATTACTCTGTTTTTTCGGTATTGTGTCTTTTTGCAATACAAAAAGTTTATAAAAACTGTGTTATTTCATGTTTTGTTTGTATTAACGATAAGACCGAGAAATTTCAGTATTTTAATGAAGTGAACACATTATATATCGGAAAGAGGAAAACGACAACGTTTTAACGAAAAGTTGAAGGTTTAAGTCTTTTCATCTTTTATAACTTTGAAACTATTATAATATTGTTTATTATACGATTTTTATGAGGTCTTCCGTTCCTGTGAAATATTTACATTTGTTAGAATTTATTTAATAATCCTATGTCAATTCTCTAGACTGCTTTTCCACTTTGAATAAGTTGCGTTCAGTATTTTTCTAGCCTGATTAATCCAATCGGATGAGCTAGTTTAATTCAGAACACAAAAAAATTTTTTCATTTCCATATTTATACATAGATTAGCAAGAATTTATTAACTAAAAATGTTTCTGCAATGGAGTGTTTAAGGAAGCAGATGCAAAAAGGCGAGGAAAGATATAACTGTAAAAACGATAGCACAATTTGTGTTCATTTGTCTCAATACCCTTTCTCAAACCTAAATTACACCGTAGCTTTAAAGTCCATTCACAGCTAAACGAATTGAGGATGCGCTGACTGTGAAAAAATCATTTTTAGTACATTTAAAGACAGGCTAGTGACAATTTTACTTTTCAAAAAGCACAGAGATTAATTTGTCTGTAGATTAAGAAAAAAATAACTCAAATTTCAATAGTTTTTGCGAAGTTGTCAAGGATACTCTTATTTCTCCGCAAATTGTACGATAAATCTCAGTACTAAGGGACCTATGCAAGTCTTCGCTTCCTTACATGACACAACCGGAAAGTCCTCGTCGTCGTCACCGCTGCTTTCATTCACATCGTCTTCTTCTGGTAGCTCCAAAATGTCGTCGTCGGTAAGAATTCCTGCAACAGCCACATCGTCATCAAAGTGAACAAAATCATAAAACGTGATTCCATTCCGAAGAGTCTACAGTAGTCGACATATTTTCATCACCAGCTGATAAATGCCGTCTTTCTCGACGAAACCACATGCACGGAAACAATTTTGTATGGTGGATTGGCTTAAATTTTGCCACGCTTTGTCAGCACTGTTCATAGCTGAGAGTATTGAGATATTGTATTCCTTTCCATCTTCAATACAATCTAATAGCAATTGTACCACTTCCTTGCGATAATGCCCTGATCAAGCGGCTGAAGTTTAGAGGTCGTGTTCGCCGGCAAAAACTCTATTTTCACATAATTAAAAACGGAAGTGTCATTGTGGGCAGTGCAATTATCGACGAATAATAGGATTCTACGCTGTTGTCTTTCCATGTCACGGTTCAATAATTTCAGCCATTCACTGAATAATTCAGACGTCATCCACGCCTTACCGTTTGAACGGTAAAACATGGGGAATGATTTTATGTGTTTGAAACATCTAGGTTTCACTGCCTTGCCGATCATCAAAGGTTTTAACTTTTCAGTGCCATCCATATTTGCGGTCAATAATAGAGTAACTCTTTCTTTACTGTTTTTGCGAAATGACATTTTTCGTCCTTAAAATGCATTGACCGATCAGGGAGGCACTTAAAAAATAAACCTATTTCGTCAGCGTTAAGGATGTTCTTAGGTTCATAATTTTTTATCAGTTCGCTTAACTTTTCTTTCCATTCCAAACAGACAGTGTCGCTTACACTCGCACTTTCGCCACAAAGTTTCCGAAAAGCAATGCTGTGTCTCTTTTTGAAGCGGTCAAACCATCCTTCACTTGCTTTGAAAATTTCAATGCCTAATCTTTGTGCAAAAAGTTTGGACTTTTCTCTTACCACCACTCCGCTAAGTGGCACATTTAATTGTCTGCATTGGGAAAACCATGCGACAAGTGATCGTTCCAGCTCAGGAACTCAGCTGTTTTGTGCCGCTTCATTTTACTGTTGGAAGGCATTTCGGCAATGATGTCCTTTTTCTTTAAAATCGACGTCTGTATAGATGGAGGAATGTTAAAGCGTTTTGCCACATCGGCTTTTTTCTCGCCATCGACAAGGCTTTCAATATTGTTTTTTTCTTCCCCAAATTGATAAACACTTATCGGTTCGTTTTGTACTCATATTCAGACAAAAAACAACACTGAACTAAAATGAGGGGAAAGAATAACGACTGCAATGCAAACTTAGAACAATAGTTGTTAGTCGTTACAGAAACAGCGGACCCATGGTGGTGGCCCCATTTAACACACTTTCTAGTGTAAGACAATCCTTCTTGCTTTCGCTTCCCAAGTTTTTTCTTTGTATTCAAACACAAACATGTGTAATAATTGTGAAAGGGAATTGAAGACAGAGAAAAATATGATTTTTTACGAATAAACGGGGTTATCAATAGAAACTTACGAATTATAAGACGTTTGATGACTGCATACGGAAATCATTGCGAATTAACGAGGGGATCCAAATGCACTGGTTTTTGTACGATTAACCGAAATTTTTTTTAAGGGACCAGCAGTTTATTTTGAATAAGCGGGGTTTACGATTTAACGGGGTACGAATTATCGAGATTTTACTGTATATATATTCCAATATACTCGTACGAGTACATTCGTACCATCAAAACATTCGGGCGAATTTAACCTTAATATTCTCCTTTTTCGATTTGTTTGGTTCGCATGTTGCTGCGACTAAAGGCCAAGGCCCATAGAATCCGTTGCGTCCATTGCGTCGATTGACAGCTCGATAGAATATACACGTTGTTATGGAAGCAGGCCCATAAACAAAGGATTTGACGGAACGGACAGATAAAGTAGATTTACTTTCTACTTTTCAATCCGTTGGCAAGTCACACATTCACACATTGAGGACCATAATTTCACATATTAAGGTTCACGCATTCACAAAGCAAGAGTAAGCACTTTCATTGGTGGAGACATTGAGAGAATGAAGAGAAATTGTCATAGCTTGAAAGAAAATATTGAGATTAAATGACATTTAAATTTTTTTGTTTCGTTTCGTTCGTTTTTCTGTCAACGTATGCCACGGATTCTATGGGACTGTCATTTCCGTCAAATACATCAACGTCAACCTATCCACCATCGTAACGGACGCAACGGATTCTATGGGCCGGAGCCTTAAATGAAAAAGTAGCTGTTAATCAAATGCCAAAATTTGCGAATATGCGCTTGTTCGTATTCGCAGTTCACTGAGCTGTGACTGGACCTTAATAGTTCCGAAATGATCTTTGCATAAGTTGAACTTATTTCCAAACAAAATTTTCATTAAAGAATCTGACACCATTTGGTATGTTTAGATATAGTTTCCTTCTATTCAATACGCCCTCGTAGATAATGATGACAAATATTGGAATGCTTTGTGCATTGGCGAAACCTAGCTGTACAAGCAAGATCAACTGCTCTCTTACCTACTTACTTAGTATTGCTCTCTTAATGTCGCAATATATGTATAACCGTTGTGAAATGGATCATAAACTCCTATAAGCTTGACATCGCTCTTTCTTAAAGCAATGGAAAGACTAATAGATTTTCATATCAGATATCTTAATAAAAGTCCTAAACCTCTGTGCACAAATCAATACGACTAAAAATTAGAATGATCTACTTAAGTCACCATTTTAAATATGACATCACAGATAAAAGGCGCCTAGCTACGAAAATAAATCGCATTATGTGGTTTCCTAAATATTGATAGTGCTTCTGACAATACCGGATACGATTGAATTCTAAACGGTATAGAACTCAGAGTTCTATACCGTTTAGAATTCAGAACTGAGGGCGATGCTCGTAAGCTGTAGGTTCACCACTACTTCCGTCGAAACATCAGTTACTGTCTTAGCAACCAAAGGCTGTCTTCGGCTACAAAACGGTTGGCTTTGCTGATGACTTAGTCATTAGGTATCATAAAAGGTAATTTGCAGCAGAATGAAAAATGTCTTAAAAGTAGTGTGTGCATGGGAAAGAACCTCTCAATCAACCCTGGAAAGGCTGTACTAATCCCATTCAATCATATAATAGAAGAACGATACAATTAATGGAGAACTCATTAAGATGAAGTTTAATATCTAAAAGTAGTTATAGACAAAAGACTAAATTTTAGCTCACATAAAAATAACAAAATTACAAAAGCCATATGGGCTAGTAGATGCATGTTTGGTCAGACATGCGGATATCCTCAAAAGTTATCGAGTGGATCTACATAATGATGGTCAGACCGATCATTGCCTACTCGTCAGTAGTATGACGGAGTAAGAAATAAAAAAAAAAACACCACATCAAAGATGCAATTTCTTCAGAAGCTGGCATCTATATGTATCTTGGGTGGTATGCGAACCTGCATCACAGCTGCCATTGAAGTTTTCATTGGTCTCATTCCACTTATGCATATCTGTTTAAAACAAATGGCAATTAGGAGTACACTCAGGTTATGGCAAACAGGAAAGACGAAGCTCGCAGTGCAATAGAATCCCGCTAGTTTCATCTCAGAGATTTCTGACTCTCGACATGATCTGTGTGATAAATGACCACGGCTTCCAAATGTCTTCCAAAAATTTTATGCTGCGACAGGATGTTCAACACAGCGATCCCAAATCAGCAAGCATGAGATATATGAAACCCAACATCAAACCTTAAAGGCAACAAGTGGTATAGGAGTGGATCCAAAATGCACACCGGAATACTTGCAGGTATCCATGGCTGAAAAATAAACGTTGCTAACAGAATGGAAAAAGTCCCTACGTCTTTCATAATGAGCTTCATGCTACCAAGAATGCACCAGTATCATTCTTGGGACAGGAATGAACGGCGCTCCCATCCATGTACTAGAAAAAGTTTACCTGATCCGTTCATTGGCCCAGAGTTTTTCTATTGCATCCTGTATTCTGCAATAAATTCAACGACCAAAAGTTGGGAGAGCAAAGTGCACGAATATCTACTCTATTGGGAGGATATACCGGGTATCTCACAGGCTAAAATATTTATGAAACGCTTCCAAAACAAATCCAAATTATCTCTTAACTCCACCAGGATGATTCTCAAGTTTACTAAGAAAGTTGAAGCTTATCTGGCATCTTGAATTAATTTTGTGACAGAAAATACTTTCAGATCGCAGTGCCCACCGCAATTCGCCAGTCAATACCCATATAAAACAAAAATATAAACGTTGCCTCAAATACAAAGGCTGAATCAAATTCAGTAACTAAACTTCGTATCCAGAGTACTCGTACTTCTTCGTAAGCATTTGACTGTGCCATAACCTACTCGGCCTCTTCTTGGGCTTTCTCGTTTCAGAAAGAGAGCCATCGTGCATTTTGAAAATGCAACGACTTACTGAACCATGGAACTTCCATTTCTGTAGGGCTCAATTTTATCGTTGACCATCAACTTACAACAAAGCCCACTGCGTGATCTATATGAAATCTTATAAAGTATTATATCCAACTGCTTATCTTTATAGAATTTCCAGCATTTCATTGAACCGCGCTTCAGATTTTGGTGACACCTCAAATCTTATTTTTTGCTTTGGATCTAATGGTGTCGTCACTGAATTGCAGTCTGCCAAATTGAACTTGGTGATGACTTCATTCAAATAGCCGGTTTGATATACTCAAAGTTTTCTCCGAATTTGATCCTCGTGATCCTTATGCTTACGAATCTGGAAATTTCACCAAGTCTTTTATCTTAAAGGACGTCTTCAACTTATTTTTCATCACCGTCATATGATTAAGACCGTTAGATAGAATCAACAAACCGTCAACGTAGATGATTTTGAATTTAATGTCTGTTGCATTTAATATTTTTCTGTTCTTGCAATCCATTCTTCCAGTACAAAACAGAACATACTACTGAAACCGTGACTAAAAATCCATGGTCTGATTACAAGAGACAAAACACATGCAAAACACTCCCGGCCTTTGGTTTTCCGGCTCCGCCCAGATGCGATGTTTTTTTTTCTTCTACCAACCTACGAGTCAGCTGCGCATGTGTGGGTGACTTCCCCAGCCGACATAGCATACTAAGCGAATGCAGCTAAGGAAAAAACCGAAAGAGGTCGTTGACCACCGAACACCGAAGGTTTCGTGATGACGTACACAGTCCATGGTTATCACAAGAAATTTGTCGTTAGAGCAAACTAGTTTAAAAAATAAAGAGCCGGAGGACCACATTATGTGTCGCTAGGACACTTTGCATAAGAAAATCAACTTGACAAACAAACTAATGAAAACTATATTTCTTCCCTTTCCGGCTCGAAGGACCATTATGTGTCGCTAGGACACTTTGCATAAAAAAATCAACTTGACAAACAAACTAATGAAAACTATATTTCTTCCCTTTTTTTATATCTTTATTTTGTAAACTAGTTTGCTCTAACGACAAATTTCTTGTGATAACCATGGACTTGTACGTCATCACGAAACCTTCGGTGTTCCTCTAGTTCGGTGGTCAACGACCCCTTTCGGTTTTTTTTTAGCTGCATTGATTAACTGCATTCGCTTAGTGTGCTATGTCGGCTGGGGAAGTCACTCACACATGCGCAGCTGACTCGTAGGTTGGTAGAAGAAAAAAAAACATCGCATCTAGGCGGAGCCGGAAAACCAAAGGCCGGGAGCATTTGTCTCTGTTTTCTGTGCTCCCAATTTTGTAGAGCGATGTGCATGTGTTTTGCCGCCGGGTATTCCACAATTGACATGCCGTCGGCAAAATGAAAATGTAATGTTTGTTGCGTTGCAACATCATGCCGGGCCACCGAAATTGAATCTGATGTCTTGAATGTTGTCTTTGATACTTCCACTTGTTTCTGTGTTGATGACGTTGTCCTCCTCAAGGTGGATACATGAAAAGATTAAATGTGGATTCAGTAGAGTGTGTTCAGTTCAGTGTGGCAATATTTGGTTATAAATGTTTATAAGTTAGTTATAATTCATTTAGCTTATAATAATAATTTTATGTTATTATTCAATTTGTGTAATTACGTGTATATACAAAAATGAAATTTTCTTATTCTATAGTTTGTACAGTGTTCATCTGTGTGGGTATATGTAAGTTAATTTAAGATATCTGTTCTAATTCTCTATTGGTTGGAGGCATATCTTTACTATGGGGCGCTTCAATCTTGTAGTTGCCGTCTTGATTGTGACCACACGGACCTTGCCGTCGGTTCCCGGATGAGTTGCTTCGATCCTCCAAAGTCGCCACCGAGTAGGAGGCATTTGCTCGTCAGGAAGAATTACGAGTTGTCCTACCTTAAATTGGTCATTCGATGTCAACCACTTTGTACGCTGTTGAAGTCGCGCAAGGTACTCTGATTTCCATTTCCTCCAGAAGTTTTGTTGGATCCTTTGCAGGAGATTCCATCTATCCAATTGATTTTCCTTGATTTCTGCAAGATCCCTTTCCGGTGTTGTGCTTAACGCCGTACCAATCAGGAAATGTCCGGGTGTTAAGATCGACAAATCCTCAGGATCTTCGGTCATCGGACAGAGTGGGCGGGAATTTAAACATGCCTCTACTTGAGCTAACACAGTTGCATATTCCTCAAACGTAAGCGTGTGATGGCCGATCACTCATTTTAGATGGTGTTTCATCGACTTAACACCCGCTTCCCACAACCCTCCAAAGTGCGGTGCACCTGGAGGATTGAAATGCCACTTAGTTCCACTCATCAGTAATTCCTTGGCAATATCTTCAATGCATTGCTTTGACAGCTGTGTTCTTTCTTTGTCTAAAATTTTAGCAGCTCCCTGAAAGTTTGTTCCACAGTCGCTGTATAGATTTTCGCATATTCCTCGACGTGCAGTGAAGCGTTTAAATGCGGCTAGAAATGCTGGCGAACTATAATCGCTTACAAGTTCGAGATGCACAGCCTTCGTTGTAAAGCAAATAAATATTGCAATGAATGCCTTTGAAACCTTATTGCATCGTCCCTTCCACGCCTTCAGTTGTACTGGTCCAGCATAATCAACCCCTGTTGTGTGAAACGGGCGAGTCTATGTAACTCTTGATGCGGGTAGGTTGCCCATTTTTTGATGCATTTGGGGAGCATTGTGTCGGAAGCAACGAAGACAATTACGAATGCATTTTTTTACATTTGATTTTAAGCGGATAATCCAATATTTAGTCCTGAGTGTTGCTATCATCAGTTGTTGTCCACCGTGGAGTGATTTCATGTGAGCATCATGTACTATGAGAGAGCTTAATATATTCTGGGAAGGCAATATGATGGGGTGACGTTGATCATATGGTAAATCGGCATTTTCCAGTCGTCCACCAACTCTCAATATCCCATTTGTGTCAATGAATGGTACAAGTCTTGCCAGTTTACTTCCTTTATGGCTCTCCTTGTTCTTCAAGATTTGTCTGATTTCTTCAGAAAAGAATTCTTGTTGTACAATAGTTACCAAACGCGTAACCAAAAGCGTAGCCAATATGCAGTTACTCGAACTAATCGCTGTAGAGATGAAAACCTGGAAAGAAGTACATTAGCCTCAAAGGAGGTTGTATATATGCAGAGCTGAAAAATATTTTTGATGGGGTACCCAAATGCAATAAACTTATTTTTGACCTTAGAAATGTTTGATGGTTTGGATTCTAAATCTGTATTTGTTATTTCATATTCTAGATGAGCTTGTTCCTCAAAAAGCTGCAGAAAGTCAGGCCCATGCCACCACTGTCGATTTTTGACTAGTTCTCTTGGTGTCAGTCCTCTTGAAGCAATGTCCGCTGGGTTATCTTTCGAAATATCATGTTTCCACCACTTGGGATTTGTCAGCTCTTGAATTTCTGCAACTCTGTTGGCAACGAACGTAGTTCTGGTATATGGTGGTGATTTGATCCGCGCAAGCGTGATTTGCAAATCAGACCACGCATGTATCCGTGCATCTTGAAGGTTCATAGTATTTATAGTGTGCACCAACAAGTGTGCTAGTAATAACGCTCCGCAAAGTTCTAAACGAGCTAGAGATTTTGTTTTAAAGGGTGCGATTCTGGTTTTCGAAAGTAGCAAATTTGTAAATGTTGTTCCATCGTTTATTACCCGGACGTACAGGGCGGCAGCGTATGCTTTCTCCGACGCATCGCAAAACCCTTGTTGGAATAATGTATCCAGCGAGGAATATCTATATTGTTTAGAGCTGTAAGTTCAGTCTTTAAGTAATGCCACCTCGCGATAATGGAGGTTGGAAGTTCACTGTCCCATGACTGATGCTCCTTCCAGATGTCTTGCATCAAGATTTTACCTAGGAGAACACAAGGCGATATCCATCCCATTGGATCGTAAAAACGCGCCTGAAGCCCAATGAAGGTTGTTTGTCGTCTCTGAAAGGGAGTCGAATTACATATCTTCCATCCCTCTGTCGTTGGTGAGTGAGACAAAAGTGAGTGAGATAAAAAATTTTATCTATATTAAGATCGTTGGTAGTTATGTGAAGAGATGTTGTTTTGTTGTTTGAAGACACACCCATAGACAGCACCCATCCTAACTCGGTTCTTTGAGCCATGGGGGAGCCTGGTACTCCTTTGATAATACCCTCAAGAATGATTGATGGATAAATGTCTGCACCGAGTAAAACATCTATTTCGCTTCGTCTGTAAAACGTAGGATCGGCGAGTTCAAGATTTTGGATATGATTCCAGTTAATAAACTGGATGTTTCTTTTCGGCAGATCCGCTGTGACCTTAGGCAGAACTAAGGCATTGAACTGAACCTTAAACTTGTTGTTAATGTTGGAATAAATAGGGAAGGAAACCTTATACTTGGACATACCAGTTTTATTTTCTCCTATTCCACATATCTGAACATCTCCCTTTTCTCTCTTCAGCTGTAATATCTGTGCAACTGACTCTGATATTAGTGAAGTCTCTGATCCAGGATCCAGAAGAGCCTGCAGGAACAACGGTTGGCCAACGGTTGTGAAAACTTTGATATGTGCAGTTGCCAGAAGAACACTTTTTGCTTCATTTGTTTCGGCAACGTACGCGTTATTAGCTGACGCCGTGTTGGTGGAGCAAGTTGGATGCTCTGAAATATCCTTCTTCGAGGTTTGATTAGTAGGTGTTTGGTTCGCCGGTGTTGACCGTGAGTCATACGCATTTACTGCGTTGTATTGTTCATTAAGATGCAGCAACGAATGATGCTTTTGCTTACATGTTGAGCAAGTGAATTTGCTCGTACAGGTTTGTACGGAATGCGTGCTGGAAAGACAATTGAAACACAGCTTGTATTTCTTAGCCATGTCGTTTCTTTTATTTGGACTGAATGCCCTAAACTTGAAGCAGTTTCGAATTGCGTGAGAACATTGACATATTGAACATTTGTGCACTGTTACATTGTGCGATCGAACTGCATTCCTATTTGACTTCGACTGTGTTATAGTGGATGAAGCCTGTCCAGTAATCTCCAGAGTTCTTGCCCTCATCAACATGAAATCCTCTAGCTCGGAGTAATTTGGGTAATCTGCGTAGGTAGCAATGTGGGATTCCCAAAGACCACAAGTGTTAAGTGGAAGTTTTTGTACCGTATGAAAAACAAGGACATCTTCCCATGCTTTAACAGAGACCCCTAGATTTTTCAGCGCTTGACTGGCTTCGTTAGTAGTGTCTAAGAGTGCTTTTATATCATCAGATGATTCCTGATACGACTTAGGTTGATTAAAGAGCTATTGAAATTGGTTTTCTTTCAGAAGTCTTACATTTTGATATCTTTTTATTAATATTGCCCACGCTGAATCAAAATTACCGTCTGTTATAGCAGTATTCCGTAAATGACGTTCAGCTTCTCCACTCAGATTTGCCTTTAAATAGTGAAGTTTTTGAGCATTTCAAATTGACGTATTTGTACACACAAGACCTTCGAAAAGATTTTTAAATTCAGGCCACATTTGAAATGACCCCGAAAAGGTTGAAATTTTAATAGGGGGGAGTTTAAATTCAGAAGATGGGAGCTTTGATTCTAAAATTGATTTATTCAGACCACTATGTGCTACATTATCGGTATGCAACTGTTCTTTTAGTATAGACGAATATTTATAGAACAATTCCTTTAGTTTGTGGAATGTAAGTTCCTCCATATATTTGGTCTTAGCTTCTTCAGTGGGAGCTGCAATAATCCTTTGGTGCACCGCTCTGGCTTCTTCGAAAGACGATTGTAAGTTTTCTAAACGCGCCTCACACATATGCACTGATTTATTTAATTTATCAAGTGCCATGAAAGCCACGAAGTCGGCTTCTAATTCATTAGTTATGATTTGAATTGATTCAATCAAACTAGAAACTTTTACTTTACTCATTGTGAGATAGAATTAGAACACCCCAACACAGTATAAATTTATTAAGATCACCAAGGATCGATAACTTTTATTACGTTTAAATTATAATAAATGTAATATAAATGTATATTAATTATAAGCCACACACCTGTTTTTATGCGTTGCTCCTTTGTTGTACCACCTTCTGCAGAATTTGATCCAACTCCGACACACGTATTCTTATTTAAAATTATAAATTTCACGCACTTAAACCTTTTGTTTTATTGCACTTGTCTTTTCAAAGTCTTTTTGAATTAGTCAATCCGGTTTTGAAGGACCGTTATGTGTCGCTAGGACACTTTGCATAAAAAAATCAACTTGACAAACAAACTAATGAAAACTATATTTCTTCCCTTTTTTTTATAGATATCCATATACGATCTAAAATTTAAATACGACTTTAGCCAACGCCTCAATATGCCTACTGTAAAGGAAAATCGGTGGAAACGGCTTTGCAGAGAGTATACAATGATCGCTTTTCTGGACATAGAGGGTGCCTTTAACAACGTCAACAGAACCGCAATCACTGCACTGTCAATTCTGCATGTAGAGGGTAGGCAATGTTGAGTAGACTGGTGTTTCTATAGTTAGTACAGACAAGAGGGTCTCCTTTCTTCAGGAACGGGCATAAAATAATCAGGTTTTATTCGTTTTGCATCATTTCGTTTGACCACATCGTAGAGATAAGATAAGCCTCAAGAAAATATTCTTGACCTGCTTTCCAACACTCTATGTGTTTTCTGTCTCTCTTCATGCGCCAGCCGGTATTTCATTCCATCGAACTTTTTGGATAGCAGCTGCAGGTAGTCTGTAAAGAGAAGTGCCTAAAATGGTTTGCCTTTTTTGAATAACATGAGCCATCAAAAGTCAACCAAAACTTTGGATTGCTTCATAAGCATATATGTATATAAATATTTTTTTTACTCTGTCGAGAAGTTGACCCAGCCTAACGTGGACAGCCAAGCCTTTTTTCGCAGCGCGAGATTATATGTACTACCGTTGACCCAATTTAAGCTCTGTCGCCACGATGTCTACTTCAGAAACGTTGACAGCCAATTTCAGATCTCTGCTCGAATATGTTAAGGAAAGGAAAAAGCTTTGATTCCCCCAGAGGAATTCTTCCGCTGTTCCTTTACCCAAAGTTGAGGATTTATTATGCATATGCAGTATTCAGTGGCCGCAATGAGAAGATGAAGACAGCACTTGACGTGGGTTTGAAACATTGCGCTACTGGCCTAGTCCCTGTTTACCGTAGTTAACCGCTCATTAGCCGTACAGGCCGAAGAATGGGTCAACCATCTTAATATTGATACTTAATTGCAGTTGTACTCGCATAACACCCAGTAGTTCTTGTAATTCATTGCTCAAAAACTTCAGGTAAAGAATGATGACGATATGGTCCGATTAGCTTGTTATCCGATATGTGTTATAAATATGCACATTGACGTTGAACTTGTATTGAAAAAGTATTCTTATTCTCTCAAGGTATCTCCTCTGGTATTCTAACCTCGCTTTCCCACCTTTACCGGTAGACAAAATCTCTGTCTAAAAGAGAAATTTATCAGATTGTCTAGAGAAGAGCCAGACGTGTAAGGGGAAGCTCACATGCACAAGAGTTCTTTGGAATCTGACAAAAGCAGCAACGACGTACAAAACGCTAACAGCACTTTAAAGGTTTTCGACACCACATGTTAGTCCAAAAAATGTTGTTACCAAAATGACATCCCGTAATAAATACTTAGCTTCGTTTGAAGAACGGGTGATGACGCCTTAAAGCAGTAGATGAGTGAAACCAGTCAGCTTCCTGCTTCTTGTAAAGATATCGTAATTCACATCTAGAGTGCCCGTGTATTAGACCAGAGAATCGCGATATTTTTCATCACACAAATTCCAAATAAAGATGGCAAAAGAGGATAGTTCAACTTAAGCTACGAGCTTCATCGACTATTAGGGACTTCATACATTAAAGTTATATGAATTAGAAAAAGTTATTATAGGGGGACATAATGGTTTTTTTTTTTTTTTTAATATACCCTTATTTCTAGCAAAACTTATCATAACAACTGATAATATATGAAAATGAACCAAAAGTTTATGCAAGAAATGGGATACACTCTGCTGTCAAAATGACAAGTATATGACGAAAATTCATCACATGCTGTTCCCTTGATATTAAAAAATATATATTTCGTTTTAGTGCTAATTACGAGTCTATGCTATTTGAACCACTTTCGCAGTATTTCTAAATCACAGTTCAGATCTAAAACCAGATTAAAAGAATTGGTATAAGAGTACGCAATAGCAGTATCGCCAGTGAAGGCAGTGATTTTACCCTTAAAAAACGGAAAGGAAAGGAATAGATATGCAATAAAAACAGGATGGGACCCAAAACAGAGCCATGAGGGACACCGAAAAAAATAGACCTTTGCGAACTAAAACAGTTCCTAATTGTTTACCATTTGTTTTCAGCTTTTTAAATGCAACGCACCATGCCGAACGCTTTGGTAATATCTATAAACTATTAGACGCACTTAGACCTGTATATATGTATTTCGCCATTAACTTTAAGCAGACAGAGCACTCTCCGTAAACGTTCCACTTCTAAAACCGTATTGACAGTCATTAAAAAACATTAATTCATTTCATTTCACAAATTCTGAAAAATACAGAAAATAGGACAATAATTGTTTAACTTCATATCTCCTTTTTTTTGGAGAGGAAGATAGATAGTTGCTCACTGTCATTTGCCTTCCTCAAAATATCCGATATCAAAAAAATGTTAACAAGCAAAGTTAATGTAACTTGAAAAACACTTGAGCATGTAAAAGACAACATTCCTTCGAAGTTATGGTGTAAAGTTCCGAAAAAAATAACAAAAATATTTATAAATCTTTTAAAGCAAGATCTATCTTGCAAGCCATAAAGCAAATGGTTTTAACAACCCTTCGCAAAATTGTTTTCTTAAAAAAAAAAACAAGGACAGCCACTGTGTATACTATGTCTCCCAATGACAATTCACATTATTCCTACAAAAATAAAAAGAAATGATGCAAGGGTGCACGCATTTATATTTTTCTTACAAAAACGTGCCCTTTTCTTCGAGAAAAAAAAAATCACTATCATTTCCTGCGATCCGTTCCCCAACAAAGTCATTGAAAAATTTGTAGACAACGAAAGAAAAACATACATATATCAAACAGAGCTACGAAAAAAAAACGTAACACTTATGATAAATCATTTAATGATAGTCGTTCGTCCTTAGAAACCATGCGATTCACGACTATGCTCCGTTGCAAATCTCCCTAAAACTCTGTGCCGGAAAAAACTCTAATTCATACTGTTTGCCGGAAGTAATGGTAACATCCATGCATCGGAAGTCGAAATATCTTTACAAAGTGAATTGAATTAATATCAATCGTTCGCCAGTCGTCATTCGTATCCCCGTATCCTAACTATCCAAAAATCGAAACAAAAATACACACATACAAGTAGTTTATTACAATTCACCCTCCATGGTTACGGGGTAAAGTCTAATTTCGATAAAATTCTAAATCAGTCACTATCCCTTGTGAATCTCTCAACTATTGACAGTTGACTCTTCGGCGATCAACTTCATTGCTTCCATTGTTCCATCGTCCATGTCCCATCCCATACATCAGTTCAGGATGGTAGCAGGGAAAATTGCGTTAGTTCCGGTTTTTGCACGCTTCACTACTAGTTCAGTTCGACTTGAAAGATTTATTGCAAAATATAGATACTTTCCAGGAGTTCTCCAATTTTCAACTTAAGATACTTAGAGTCTAAAGTGACCATGATTTCTAATAAGGACATCGCTTTTAATTTATGGCCAGCAGTCGGACAAGTTGAACTCGTATTGAACAGGTTTAATGAAATCCCACTCGACAAAAGCAATGAACATGAATAGTTTGGAGTAATCGTAAGTTGAAAATTATGAAAATTAATTCACTTTCCGGTTCAGTGTTAATTTATTGTTTCAGTATTAAACCCTGGAAGATTTTCTTTCAGCGTAACTGCAACGTCATATCTTCCGCATGCCTGGCCCCGAGTCAGGGAGTCCTTTCAGCCCCAGAACGTCTCAATTCGGCACAAACACTTGACAATATAATGTAAAGCTAGCCATTAAAATGAACATTAAATAGCGGCTCGTCATCGAAATAATCCGTATCTTGAATCTCTGGGGTTGTCCAAACCACAATCATTGTGATGTCTTACTATAATACAAGGCAAAATCGTGTTTTTTTTTTTTGTCAAATGCAAAAAATGCCACATAAATTGACGTGAAATGGTTATGAGGTATGAGGATGCACTCGGATCTGTTGAAAAATAGAAATTATTATGCAGCGTCACTCAACATCCTCGGACCATTAACTATAAAACGGTTAAGGGTGGAATTTTAACGACTCCTCGGTTTCAATACGCAGAAGACTACATATTTCGTTAATGGTCACAAAATTTCAACACAACACTTGTTTTCGGATTTTTAATTGAAGACAATTTCATTATTAAACTATAAAAACGAACGAAGATTCAAATGATAAATGAAGAGGGTGCAAAACGGCAGTATGAGTGAGTAATCGTATCTGCAATGAAAGAGGAGAACTTAATCGTCAAGGAGGGCGAAAATTCACTCTGTAAACAAGTTTAATCGTCTGGGGTGAAGGAGTTCTTTTATACGAGTACAATTGGGGGTTTTGTAAATTATCGTTATCGCCCATGTTAAGGTCAGAAGTAATTTTTGAAACATGTTCAAATTTTTAAATTCAATCGGTTTTTGTTTAAAACCATAATAGTCACAGTTTTATTGAAGTATCTACTTCTGCTACAATTTACATTTTCTCATTTTCATTTACAATCAAAATTGAAATGATCTTTCAGATATTACTCGCTATGGGATGTATGTTACATGTACATCTGGCAAATTGCTTTTTTATTATTTGCACGCACAATATGGTATACAAAGTTCTCATTTCATTGTTCTTATTTGTTTTGAAAACTTCCTTACTTAGCATAAGATGGACTTAGACCCCTACCGACATGGGTGTTCATTTTAGACTGTTCTATGCATAGTGCCCCGATACATTTGTGCGTACAAATTTCTGAAGTAGTTACGACGGTTCTTTATAATAAATTCACTCCTATTTATACAGCTTTCTAATTTATCATTTTTCTTGATGTTCGCCGTTTGAAGATATGAAGATCACAAGCTGAATTTTTGTTACCTACGAGGGGCGTTCAATATATTCTCGGTATCGATATGAAGGAAAATGCGAATTCAATTTAAATTGTTTTTATTTTTCAATATAATCTCCCCTAACATCAATGCATTTGTTACATCTTGAGATAAGCTTTTTTAAACCCTCAAAAAAATAAATTTCCTCTTTTTCTGCAAAATACCCATTTATTGCCGACTTGAGTTCTTCAACATCCGAAAATCTTTTTCCACGAAGACATTTTTTCAAATGCGGAAACAGGAAATAATCATTAGGGGCAAGGTCTGGACTATAGGGTGGGTGTTGGATTTCTTCGAAACCACAATCTCGCGCAGCAGCCTTGGAAACTCGCGCCGTGTGAACAGGAGCGTTGTCATGAAGAAGCAACACACCCCGTCTTTTCTTTTTAATTTCCTCCCGCAAAATATGCAAAGTGGAAGCGTAGGATGTGGCGTTGATGGTTTCACCTTTTTTTTTTGTACTCAATGAGCAAGATTGCCTTTGAGTCCCAAAAAACTGTGCCCATGAGCTTCCCGGCAGACGGAGTGACTTTGAACTTCTTCGGGGGGTCTGTTCCTTTTTTATGCCCCTGCATGGACTCTTGTTTGCTTTCAGGGTCATAGTGGTGGACCCATGTTTCGTCCCCAGTAACAATTCGATCCATAACACCGTCCGCGTTCTCGCTACACATCTCCAAAAGCTCTCTACAGCATGCGATTCTCACTTTTTCCTGAGGCGCTGTGAGCATTCGTGGCACCCACCTTCCACTAACCTTTGAAAGGTTAAGATGGTCATGAAGAATGGTGTGAATGGTACCAATTGAAAGCTTGGTGATCTCTGCCATCATTTTCACCTTTATTCGGGCATCCTCAAGAACAAGTTTTTCGACTTCTTTGATGCTTTCTCCCGTACAAGCAATAGCCGGGGCGCCGAAGCGAGGGTCGTCTTCAATGCTCTCTCTGCCTCTCTTGAACTCACTTGACCACTTTTGCACAGTTGATAATGAAGGTGCGGAACCCTGGTAAACAGCCACCATCTCTTCATGAATAGTTTTTTGACTTTTTCCTTGCTTAGTGAGAAATTTAATTACGGCGCGATGCTCAATTTTCACCATCATCGTCTCAGTTGCCATTATGATTCTGTTTAACTAGAGATAAAACGCGAATTAATAATCACATTTATATGAAATTTTACATGAATGCACTAAAATAATAGTATTACTTGATAAATAAGTCAATTTATATATACAACCACAGCTTCACCCCGATACGGAGAATATGTTGAACGCCCGTATACTAAACTGCTGCGCGATTTGTGTGTTGATGTTGATTTTTATTGATTTCATTGTTTTGTGCAATCTTATTTATGTTTAGCATAACACAATGATTCTCCAATGGGAGGCCAGTGATGGGGTTAACTTACCGACCCACCCTAAAGAAGCAACTAAAAACCTCAGATACTGTTAACGATGACGCAAAATGAAAGAAAAGGACAATAATTTTCGGATTTGCATATTCAATATACATATACAGGTTACGTGCAGCTGAACGGAGGCCCTAAGCTGCTATAAATTAGATATTAACGCTATCCATGGATCGGGTAAAAGAAGGATGATTGGTACTGGGAACAGACGCAGCGTTTATGTGGATTTGGATATGTTATACGCGACAGACCTAGACAAGAAGTCTTGAATTTACCAACCACAGTTCGTACAAAATAAGCCAGGAAGCCACTTCAACAACAATATTAAAAAATTAAACCTTCACATTCTTCAATCCCACCACATGTGGTATTCAACCAGTACCAAATGCTAAATATCAGTGCCATCGATGCAAAGAAATCATCAGACAAGGGAAGTACGTCGGCTTATCCAGAGGAAAAGGAAATGAAATGAGAAACGCACAAAGAAAAACAATGTTTCAAAGTTTTGTCGAAAGGCAAAAAGAGATCTGTAGAGGTGAACAAGGAGACTTTGTAGTAGAGTCACAGATCGGTGCTGAGGATTAACCAGAGGAACGATCAAATGGGGAATAGTAACTAATTCGTGACAAATTATCGCACACGTGATCCAGCTTCGAGTATCGTAATTTGGCATTCTCTCATCCGTGATAGAGTGCCATTCACGTACGAAAGCTACCAAGTTCACGTACGCATGGATTTGTGTCTTAGGAATTGTTTTTTTGTTGTCTAAGGACTACCAACATCTGTTTACTATTTTGACCTATCCATAGAAAGGATATCTTCTTAACCGGGCCAACCTGTAGAGGCATCAGTCTACCTAACGTCCCGGACAAGATCTGTCATATTTTGTGAGCGCTTTAAACCATCGATACTTACCATCTCTTTTTTGTTGTTCATGCCACATATGATAGCACCTATCAAGACGAGCTATACAAAGTTAAGTCTAGTTTTGATAACCGCTGTAAACTCGTCAGACTATACAACCAGATATGAACAATGCTCGTGGCGCCATCGAGGGCTTTGATGTCAATGTGATGCAATGTCATATAATTTTTTTTCAGGATTATTGTCATCATTTCGTAAACACATAAGGAACGCTAGATCTCCTTCAGTTCAATTTATATGCATTTTTATTAAAACCAATTCATTTCCACTTACAAGCTAGACAAAAAATGCTTACAAATTATCTTGATTAACTTATACTATACTAGAAAAACTTACTGGCCCCATGCGGGCGCTCTAAGTTAAGCCTAAAACTTAATCTTTGCCTTGCGACGCAATTGAACATGTAATTTATTTATTTCATTATAATTGTTACTAACACTAAAAAAAATATTTTTTTAAAAAAAACTTAGGACTTGGATTTTTTATTTGCATTTAAATATAACTTAGAAACTATCTTATTAATTATCTTAACCTACTTAAACTATCTTGCTCTTAAAGAAATTAATTAATTTTAGTTTTTTTTTGTAGAAGTTGTTACCCATTGTCCCAAGTTCCCTTTTTTTCTTTTATTGTTTTTTTAATTATTTTTAAATGTTTAATGTATTTTAAAGGTTTCTGTTTTATTTTTTTGGTTTTTATTTATACTTTTTTATAATTTTAAATCTACCTTAATCCTACTTAAACTATGTAAGCTGGCCATGGCTTCAAATATTAAGCATGGTGACTTTGCCCCACAATGAGGCTACCCCTAAACAAAATACTGAAGCGGAGACGCTCCGCACTGCCGTATGCGATGTCACTGTCGTAGTCCAGTCAAGCGAAGGCAAGCTCTTAGGCAGGCCCTCTCAAACACCCAAATCTTTTCCATTACACTTGCTCTCAAGTCGAACCGCACGGGGCAGCCAAATAGGCCGGATAAGAGTCATGTAGCAGATAACCTTTTTGATAGATATTGATCTAGCCAGATTCCAAGGTATAACAAGCAAGTGAGTTCCCGTGCTGTCGATCGAAAACTTTCGCCAATGCTTTCTCATGTCCCTAGAGGCCCCAGACAAAGGCGTCCTAAACAGAATGGTTTCCGACTTCTGAAAGTTGATCTTCAACTTCCACTCATAGCAATATCGTTTGATTTTATCGAAGTCGCTTTGCAAGAGCATATTGTTGAATAGGGTCAGCGAATTAACCGCACCTTGTTGCAGACCATTTTTATTGTCAAATATTCTATCAGAAGTCGCATCGCCATTCTTCACGATGAATTATCTACTAGTGAGCATATCAAAACGAATGTATGGCAGTGGTTTATTTATGCCAAGTCTGTTCAGCTTGAAGAAAAGTCCCTCTAACCATACAGTGTTGAACGCCTTCTCCAAGTCAGTCAGGCAGGCACCCGTGCCTGAACTATATTTTCGTCCTCAACCCACTTAGTCAGGACTCTCTCTATTGATCACCTTTTCGAATACCTTGCTGATATTCGGAAGGAGACTTATCGACCAAAGATTCGCCGACATGGAGCTCTTCCTTTCAACTCACTCTCGTTGGCTATGACATTATTTGCCATATCCTCGTCATTGAACTCAGTGAACCCTGAGTTCTTGAATCGTCAGTTCTCCATAGAATTTCAAAGGTAGGAATTGTGCGAAAAGACCTGATTTTCCAGGTCGCGGTTCGGGTCAATGACATCATTAGCCTTGTACACTTCCTGGAAAAACGCTCCAAGGGCCTCTGCCTTCTCTTGTGATCTTCGACCACAAAGAAGTTGTCATCATCAACGGCTTCTTCTTGATCTATGCCTGCTGTTAACAGTACTTGGTTGTTAAGCGTCGTTCGAGCGATCTTTAGACTTTAAAAAATTCCTACAATTTAACGCCTAATCCTTTGGCAAAACTGGTGACTCCGACGTGAATGCCTAATATTCCCTCTAATTTGTCACTATCATTATTTTTTTCATTGATTCACATTTTAACCTCTAAGCCGGCATGGCTAAGATTGTGATACTTCGAAATCGAAGATGTGTAATCCTGAAGCAACTGGACAGAATTTCGGAATTCGTATTAACACAAGCCGATAAATCCACTGTTGCAGAAGTTACAACACGCCTGGAAGCTCTAGAAAATGTTTTCTCCGCATTTTTAGCCATTCAGTCTAAGATCGAGGATGCTGGTCCAGAAGAGGTGCTTAAAGAAGAACGTGGAAGATATGAATAGATGTATTATTCTATTCAAGCAAAAATGCAGACGGCACAAGGGAAACAAAATCAGACGGCAGTGTTGTGGGAACTCATCGATCGATATCAGAACAATTAAAACTTCCAAAAGCCAACCTTCTAATATTCTCAGGTGAAATCACAGGGTGGCTTACCTTTTATTAGACCTTTCACTCTCTCGTGCACTCCAAATCTAAACTTAGCAATGTCTGCAAGTTCCATTATTTGCTTGGTGCTCTAACTGACAACGTGGCGATGACCATAAAGCCATTAGAGATAACCAACGCAAACTACGAGGTAGCTCTAAAGATGCTTGTCGCCCGATATGAAAACAAGAAGCTCATTGTCAATGAACCCCTAAGACAAACATTTGAAACGCCAGCCGTTCAAAAAAACTTAAATTCTGGAGGCAATGGTGAGCCCAATCACAACAAGCAAGGTAAGTGGAGCATGCAAAGTAGATAGTAGAACTCGGCAATCGTCCAAATCATTAACCGTTACTAGCGATATAAGGTGCGCCCTTTATTATACGAGTAAACAAAGTCACACCATAATGAAATGCTTCAAGCTACTTCGATGCTCTCCGAGTGAAAGGCGGCAGTAAGTGTCTCGATTAAAGCTATGTACCAACTGTTTGAACTGTTTGAAACCATAATGAGAATAAATGCACTTCTGTCAATTGCCATAAATGCGGCGTAAGGCATCACACTTTGCCCTTTCGCTGCCGTTCCCTTTTGGACTCAGCGTCACAAATGAATTTTATTACAGAACAATTTGCCCAGCGCATCGAATCGAAACGCATCAAGGTTGATCAAACATATTCAGGCATTTCTTCATTCACTAAACAAGCTCGTCACAAGACCTTTACTAGAATTTAGTCGCGATTAACTGCTTTCTCTGCTACAATCGAAGATAACCGGGTTTTTGCCTTCAGAAATAATTCCTCTGCAGGACCTTATTATCCCTCCGAACTTGTCTTTAGCTGATCCATGCTTTCAAATTCCTCAACTAATTGATCTTTTAATAGGTGCTGAGCTCTTCTTTTCATTACTTTTATCTGGTCAACTAAAACTTGAGAATGATATTACCATTCTGCAAAATACAACTCTTGGATGGATCATGCTTAGAAGAAATTCTGCAATTTAGTGCTTAATGACAAAGAAGAAGACAACTTGGTCGAAAGTCTGAAACGTTTCTGGGAAATTGAAGAACGTTCTCACCCACCTTTAAGATTAAAAAAGAATGAAATTGCATGCGAACAACACTTTATAAAAAGCACTAAACGAATTGATGGCGGCAGGTATTAAGTGTGAGTCGTTTTTAAAGAGAATCAATTAATTCTAGGTAACTCCTACAACAATGCTTACTTACGATCAACTGCGCTCCCAATACACGTCTTTCATGAATGAATACATACGGTTAGGTTATATGGAATTCACAGGCTGCGTTAATCAATCAGAACTTCACTTTTACCTACCACATCATTTCATCCTCAAACCTAAAAGCAGCACCACAAAACTGAGAGTGGTTTTCGATGGCTCATGCAAAACAGACAGTGGTAAATCTTTTAATGATGTACGAGTACTCATGGTAGGTCCAGTTGTTCAACCTGACTTATTCACCATTTCTCTTCGCTGCACCGGTATGTTTCTAGCGCTGACATCACGAATATGTACCGACAAGTAGTCATTGATTCAGCAATTTTCAATTAATTTTGTTGAGACAATCGGAGGAAGAGAGCATTAAAACATTCTGATTGTGCACAGTTACGTATGGTACTGCCTCCGCCTCTTACCTTTCCACTCGCACCCTAAATCAACTAGCAAGTTATGACGCAGCTAGTTTTCCTCTGGCGTCGAAATCCCTGCTCACCGATTTCTATGTTGATGACGTTCTCTCGGAATCAGATAGCTTAGAAGAAGTTCTACAAATACAAAACGAGCTAAAGCAGATTTTGAATAGAGGAGGATTTGAGTTGAATAAGTGGTGCGCCAACGACCCAGAACTATTGGCAAATATTCCGGTCAATCAAAGAGAGCCATATCTAAACCATAACGTTTCAAAACACTTGGCTTAATATGGGAACCTTAGTCCAATGTCTTTATGTACAAGGTTACAAACTTAGAAGATGGACGGATAACAAAAAGTTCGGTGTTATCTGAGATTTATCTGAGATAATCAATCCCGTCTTCGTATTGGCGAAGATATTTCTGCAACATCTCTGGAAAACTAAAGTTGATTGGGATGAAAATTTTCCATGCGAATACTACCACAAATGGTTGAGCTATCGAAAGAAATTGCTTCTATTAGAAAAGTTAAGAGTACCTAGACTTGCAATTTCCCATCTCAAGGAAAGATGCTAATGGAACCTGCATCTATATGAGATCTTTAAATAATGATGGTACAATTTCAGTTAATCTTCTAGCTGCAAGGTCAAGGGTGTCCCAGTCAAGAAAACCAGCCTACCTTGATTTGAACTATGCACGGCTGTTATGATGGCGCTATTAATCGACTTATAGAGATTCTTAAAATAACATTTAATAAAATTTGTTATTGGACTGACTCCAGTATTGTCCTATCGTGGATATCAGCTGAATCCTCAAAATATAAAACCTACGTAGTGAATCGAGTTGCGACCATTCAAGACACAACGATATTGGATCAGTGGCACCATATTGAATCTAAGTTACTAGTAAATTCAGCCGAAATTGTTTCCGCGGTGCTCGTCCATCTATCTTGCTGTACTCACGTGAATGGTTTCGGGGTCCGCAGTTCCTTAAACGTAATGAAAACCTGTGGCCTTGCCATCAATCATCTAGATCTGTCGACGAAGCACTTTTAGAAAAGAGAAAAGTTAACTTGGTTCTTCCAGCAGCGCTCGATTCCGATTTTATCAATAGAATAAAATTGCATACTTCCTATCGAAAACTTCTTCGAGTCTTCCTATATGTAAATCGGTTTAAAAATAACGCTCTTACTGAAAAACGCAAATTAGAGAAAAGACTTGGACCAATTAGGGAAGCTTTATATACCATAGTCAAAATCATTCAACAACAATCATTTGAACAGGAGCTTATTTGTTTGCGGAAGGATGGGAATATTCCCATTAAGTGCCATTTAAACTCATTGTCCCCTTTTTCAAGTGATAGTGGCATTCTAAGAGTTGGAGGTCGAATTGGAAATGCATACATTGAATTCAGTGGTAAACTGGGGACTTCTCCCCAAATCGCATGTGATTACTTTAAACATTTGTCGGTATCCGCATGAGAAGCATGCTCACGCCGGTCCTCAAAATTTGCTCGCCATCGTCGGTCAAATGTTCTGGCCCGTGAATGGAAAGCTCACTTGCCGAAAGATTGTCAATAGCTGCATACTCTGTTTTCGCTGCCGACCGACTTCATTCAGTCAGATTATGGGAGATCTTCCATCATCGCGCGTTTTACCTGCAAGACCGTTTTCAACAACTGGTGTAGACTTTTGTGGTACATTTGGAATTCACTATCGAAGAAGTGGAGTTTCGGCTACTAAAATTTATGTTGCGGTATTTGTCTGCTTTGTCACATGCGCAGTACATTTAGAGCTCGTGGAAGATCAGGGTCATTTATGGCAGCATTGAAACGGTTCGTCGGTCGCGCGGATTGTGCGACACAATATACAGCGACAACGGTTTGAACTTTGTGGGAGCGAAAAATGAATTGAATGATATCTATAAATTCTTTATGCACCATGAAACCAACAACACAATCATCGATTTGTGCGCTTCTGATGGCATCAAATGGAAAACTATACCCCCAAGGTCACCACAGTAGGGTGGTGTAAAGTAATGAAATACATTTGTATTGCAGTACGGTGAAAGTAACCTGTAATTGTACTTGTACTTAAAAATTTCAAGTACAATGTACTCCCTAATTGAAAATAAATAAGTACCAGTATTTGACTAAGTACTCTGTTCCAAGTACATTTACTAGGTACTTGAATACACCCTATACATAACTGATACTCATTTAGGAAGCGGAATGAAAAAATGAAAATATTGGACAAAAACCTTTCAATCAAACTTAACACTCCTTTGACGTCATCGAGCCCTGTGGAAAGGTTGTTTTCCTTTGCTGGCCTGATTAACACTCCCAAACGCAGCGCGCTGTCTGACCACAATTTCGAGGAATTAGTTCTATTGAAAACTAAGTCTAATTTTCTTTAGTCTTTCGAAAAAATAAAAAATAAAAAAAAACAATAAATTAGTATTTCTTGCAAAACCACAACAGCGTTAAGAACACAAAACAGCCGTAATTTGTTAGCAAAAGTTGGTTCAAAAATTACAAATTGAGTATAAACTCGTAAATGTTTCCAGCTCCTGGAACCTACGCACTATACAGCTGGACACTCTTTTACATCGCAGGCCTTTATTTATGAAGATCGCAACACCACTTCCTTAAATGGAGTTGGCAGCAACATCTAGCCAGTTCGCGTGTAGCTTGTTCTTCAACCTGTCGTTGTAGCTGAGCCATTTGACCCTGTATAGAGAGTAAAATAGCTAGCATATCAGATGAAGCTTCCGAAGTTCTAGGCGCCTTGGCCTGAGAAGCAATCTTTGTTTTTTGTACCGTACTTCCCCTACCTGCAGCCATTTGGGCGTAAGTAATTTGGGGAATGACGGCTGGTGTTTGACTGAGGGCTGGTGGTTGTTTAACCGACACCTTTTCCTGTCGAGCCAGATTTTGTTTCCTTATAAGCTGGAACTTAGGACAACCCCGATAATTTGCGGTGTGTCCCGTGTTCTTACATAAGGCGCAAGAGAACTGGCTTTTATCAAACGCTCCTTCCCTACCCAGAGAGCATTCCTCTGACTTGTGGTACTTTCCGCACTTAACACATCGAGGTTGCATTTCGCAATTCGACGCGGCGTGCCCGAACCTTTGACAGCGAACACATTGAAAAATCTTTTCGGTCCTCTTTAATTGCTCCCACTGTACAACCTGGTAGTCTAAGACTGTAATAGTCCTTAGACCATCCAGTTTGCTGTTGGGGCTAAGCTGGACCAGGAAAAACGGTAGTTTCCGCTTTTCCCTTTTTGCTCTAGCCGTGGTGAACGGCTTAACTCCTACGAAAGTGAGCTCTTCGCACTCTTTCTCTTTGAGCAGTGCAAGGAGCTCTTCCGGATCAGTAGACGGTTCCATCCCCTTCAGCACCATTGTCTGCAGTTTTACACACTTTGGTGTGAAGGAGAAGAACTCCGTCGTCGTCTCTTTCAATAAATACTTAATTTTTAAATAGCGCTTCACTGTGTTGCAGTAAATCGCATGCCTATCAACGCTTAATCTTTTGATAAAAAAGTTATTTCCTATGGCCAACTTACATAGCTCTATTGTTTCCTTCAACTCTATCTTGTAGGTAATTATAGGTGGAACTCTTGGCTTGGAAGACTTCTGCTGTTGCTGTTGTTGTTGATGCTGCTGATGTTGTTTCTGCTGCTGTTGTTGTTGCTGCGGCAGTTTTTTTTGCTTTCTTTGTTGTGGTTCATCTTGTATTTGTTGGTGTTGTTGTTGCCCCTTGGATTTAGGCTGTTGTTTCTGTTGCAGCTGTTCTTGTGACAGGTTTTGGTTTTGTTGCTGTTGTAAAATGTTGCTCTGGAGCTCTATTTGACACTTCTTCTCCCTTCTTGCCATTTTTTTGGCCTTTATAGCAAGTAGCCCATGTTGCAGCTGCCTTATTTTTGTGTTAAGGCTTTCTATTTCCTCTTCCTCGTCTTCGGTGGCCGCTAGAGAGGCGAAGTTATTGCTACCTCCTAGATAGCGTCCTTCCCCACCATCGGAGATGTATGGGTACTCATCACACTCGGACACTTGATACATCTCTTTCGCTGCTGCTGATGTTGAAGGTGCCCCTTCGCCCGCTCCCCCTGACAGACTTTTAGATAAAGCAGCCAGCGACGGGCGTTTTTCTTGTTTGGGAGTTGGCTTTCGTTTCCTTCTCCTCTTATCACTATTTTCTAATGCCGCCTTTAGTACTGCAACGTCAGCTGTAGTCATCGACTTTGCCTTACTCATAGTTTACTTTAATTCGTTTACATACAAATACATAAAAATAAAAATGAAAAGTTTTATTCCCAGCCGGAAATCGAACCCGCACCACTCCACTGGGCTAATCTGCCTTTTAGCTTTCACCGCCAAAATTATTTTTTGCGGAAATCACTTTTTTTTACGAAAAGCCGAAACACGATTTACCTCCACGACGGTTTGTGAATGACCATAGACTAAAATTACACCTAGATATCAAACTTTCCAGATATTGGAAAATCAAAGCGATTTTCTTCCATCCTATCTGTGTGTAACTTTCCATAAATATGTGAGAATTGTCAACAATGTAAAACACATACACAGCATATAAAAAAGACGGGGTGAATTGAGATTTTGACATTTCTCATGTTTAAAACTCTAATTTCGTGTAAGTTGCAAAAAAAATTTAATGTGGAACAATAATTTTCTTTATTATATTTTCTAGGACAGCAAAAGAAGAAAAATAAACACATCTGGGGCAAGAAAAAATCATTTTCTACAGAATACTGCTGCCACCAACAGATTGCTTTGGATTGGATGTGGCAAAAGCAGTTGGAAAAGTTTGTTTACTTTTTCTTGTGAGTAAGTAAAAACATTTTAATTTCAAAATAATTTATTCTACTTCTTTTTTACAGTAAGAATAAAGAATATAGATGCACCATTCAAGAGCTTGAAGAAATGTGGATAAGTGATGCTAATTACATGTAAGTAAAAAGAATACATTTTAGTTTAGCTATATATTCAATGCCTTTTTCTTTGCAGATTCAAGATTTGGAGTGCAATTGTTCCGAGAAAAGCGTTCCCAGGGTGGTGCCATCGTGTGCTGACCAAATACATGTGAGTAAAGCGAATACATTTTAGTTTAGCTATATTATTGTGATAACCACTTAACTGTGAGCAGCGACATCTAGCAGAAAATGTCGAAACTCGAAGACTAGAAGATTTCGATACTGGATTAGCAAAGTCTCGACTGGAGAGTGGAATCGAATTTTCTAGCAAACTGGAAATTGTATGGGACGCTGGATGGCGAGGATTGTTCTCGAAGTATGTCATTCGAGTATAAATACCAGCATCCCAAAGGTATGCAAATCAGTTCCAAAGTTGAATTTGAAGTGTTAATTAGAAGAAGTGATTAAGTGGTTTAAGTAAAAGATAAGAAAAGTATAAGTGGTTGAGGAATTGAATTGTACTGAGAGAAAGAATTAAATAGTGAATTGTAACTGTACTGAATAAAGGGATTTGTATTGAAAAGAATAAGTTCTATTATTTGTACCCACACAAACATATTACATTATATTCAATGCCTTTTTCTCTGCTGATTCAACATTTGGAATGCAATGGTTCCGACAAAAGCGTTCTCAGGGTGGAACAATCGTGTGCTGACCAAATACATGTGAGTAAAAAGTATACATTTAAGTTTAGCAATATATTTAATAGAATTATTTTTAGCGGAATGGTAAAAAATAACAAGTGAATATCTGGTGTTGAAGTTGAAGCATTTCATGCCAGACCGGCTTAAGGAAGTTAAAAGGCTTAAAGGATACTCAACAAAGTGTCATCGAGTCGTGGAAAAACGCATATGTGTAACAACTTTTTAAACAATTTCGACAACTGGCAACTCCATTTGAATTATCAATTTCGTCTCTTTCTAACGAAAGAGATAGAAAATTGTCAAAGAATTACGTGCGCATGCGGTTCTCATTATCAACGAAGAAGGTAAGGTTAGAGATTGGTTACTGAGGATTTTTTTTTGTTTGCAATTTAATTTTAGTTTAATTTGTTGCTCATTAATTACACCAATTTGTAAGTTAAAGTAGGATTTAATACTATTTAAGCTAATGATTTTTTATAGAAAATAAAATCAATAAATTTGTTCCGGATTTTATAATTTGGTTTTGATTTCGTTCTTGGAGCAACATTATTTTATTTTAAATTTAACTCTTCGTTTGTGACTTCTGCTTTCGAGATGGACAAAGTGGCACATAATTGTATACTACCGAGTTGTCGAAGACCAGATGACGACTGCATGGTGTCATGTGACAGGTGCAAGCGCTGGTGGCATTATAGTTTCCATGATTTTGATCCGGAGTAGTTCGACACTTTAACTCCTGGTTTTGTGAGGAGGAAAACTGTGTTTTTCGTGAGGATGGTGCTACTTCTAATGTGCAAACGAGTCGCGGAGGTTCTTTGCAGCACTAACCGTAGCAGATGATGTCGCCGATCACGTCGATTTAATAATGGAAGCTGCCGCAGAGGTCCAAGCCGCAGTAGCACAACGTGACAAGAAGTTGTTAGAGCTGCGAGCTGAACATGTGGAGACAAAGTTAAAGCTGTCAAAGGTCTCTGTCATCAAGGAACATCCCGTTTCCATCTTCACCGGCGCTCCGGAATCAAGTTTAAGCGCCAAGCTAGACATAATTAGAAAGATCCAGGCTAACCATCAGGCACTTCTGAGCAGTACAGCGGGGTATTGTCATTCTCCTCTGTTGGGAAAAATGTTAAACCAGCAACCACGTCAGTCCACGCCGCTGCGAAAAACAGCCGATCATCAGCCTGGCATTCGTAATACTTCTCTGCGAAATCATGATTTGAATCGAAGCAAACTGCAGGAGCTGCCGAGTTTCTCTGGAGAGAACAAAAGGGAGTGGCCTTATTTTGAGGAAGTGTACAAATCTACCACCATCGAGGGAAGGTATGTACAGTTCAAAGGAAAACGTGGCCCGTTTGCGTTAAAGAGTGAGGCATACCAGCTTTTTAGTGATCGTCTTAAGTATTCTCCGGATGCTGATGCGATTATGGATTCGCTTCGTCCACGACTTGACCTCTGATTTGCTGCATCTTCCGAAGCTCACGTCAAACTGCGATCCGAAGCTGCGCATGTGGGCAATAAGGTTGAACGGATTCGTTGCTGACATTAAATCCATACACAGAGAAGAGGATTTATCAAATGGGTATATTTTAACGAACTTAGCTTCCAGATTAGGTGCAGGGTTATATCAAGATTGGCAGAAACGAAAGTCAACTCTTCCACGAGCCAATCTCCAACAGTTTGCAGAGTGGGGTGGCCGTGGTGTAGTGGTAGTAGTAAACGCTTCTCACTCGGAGGGTCTAGGTTCGAATCCTGCCCATGGCAAAATCAGTTTTTCATTGTATAATTGGAACTCAGACAAAAAAATTCTGCGTGTGAAGGCATAACACTGACACGTAGATTTGGCTGTTATAAGAGTTTCAAGCAATGAAAAAAATACTGGGAATTATATCTCGAATCACTCTGAGTGAAGAAAAAACTCTCCGTCCTATTCGGACTCCCACCCCTGGAGAGCAAACATAGAAACCAAACACACCTGAGTTTCAAACCACTACAAAAACAATTTTCCTTTCTCCTCCTTCTATCTTTCCGCCCGCGCCCTGGCAACAGTAAAAGGGTATCAACCCCTTAGGCGCGCGTAAATTATAAAAAAAAAAAAAAAAAAAAAAGAGTTCCTCATTGAAAAGGTAATTGACTTGCCTCCTAATTTGGATGGTGGAACAAAAGAAGTCGCAGTCCAGTGGAAGCACCAAATCGTCTCGAGTGCTGTTACATCAACCTCCTTCACCGCCTGCGGTAACCGGCATATGTTGCAAGTGCAATAAAAAACAGCATGCCTTACACCAATGTGAAGAATTTTTGGCTTTAACACCGGATCAACGACAAATGTTTGCTAAAGAGAAGATTATTCGTTTTACTTGCTTGGACCCTGCCAAGCACCAGCGGAGGGCTTGTTCAAAGAAAAGATCATGCTGTACCGATGGATGCAACAGACGTCATCACCCTTTGTCGCATACAACATCTAGTCTCAGTACCACGGAGTTAAATTCTGCAGCAGATCCATTCGCGCCATAACCGCACATTCACTCCTCCCATGTCGGGGCTGATGTTTCAATAATGTTTAAAATAGTTCCGATTCGGATTCATGGCGTTGGAGATTTATTTGTGGACACCGAACAACTAACACTGCAGTGGACAAAGTGTGTTTCCCCGCGTCGAAGATTCTAAACGGACTTCTTTTTCCGTGTCTGCTGTTAGAAGGCGAAAGCAGTATGTGCTAAAGAATGTCTACACCATTAAAGATTTGGGGCTTGCTAGTCAGTCCATCGATGTTGCGCGACTTAAAGGTTTATACCCTCACCTTCGGGGCCTTCCACTCTCTGATTTCGTGCACACTCGATCAAAAGTATTGCTTGGCTTGGATCAAGCAAAATTCCTGTTAGGCCACGGTCAGCGCCATGGAAAGGATGAGGAACCTCACGCTTTGAAGACTCTTCTAGGCTGGCTCGTATACGGCAAATCAACTCCATCGATGAATGTGTCCTGCTTAAATCAGGCATCAACGCCTTCAATGAAACTGATGTTCCATGATGCAATCAGGGAGGAATTTGATCTCCACGACCTTGTTCGGTGTCATTTTACCACCGAGGAATTCGGTGCCATGCCCCCAAAGGGTGAATTGGTAAGTCGTGAAGTCAGTCGCTCCTTGGATATAATGGAACGTTCCTTGAAGCGTTGGCCTTTTGTGGGATTCAGATGACGTTAATCTTCCCGACAGTTATAATACGGCTTTTAAACGACTTTTGGAATTGGAGAAGTCTTTAAGAAAGAAGCCTCATCTTCTGCTGTGGGAGAACAACTATTTTCGGGACTTGATCTCTAAGGGTTATGCCAGAATTGCTTCGCAGGAGGAGCTGGAGAAGGATTGGCCTCGGGTTTGGTACGCACCGACCTTTATCATTGTAAATCCCAACAAATTTCTTCCAAAGCCCAGATGTGTTGCAGATGTAGCGGCGAAAGTCAATGGTATCTCTTTAAATACACACTTGTTGAGAGGGCCAGACAAGCTGGTTCCCCTACATGCTGGTTTTTTTAAATTCCGGGAACGCCAAGTAGCTGTAAACGCAGATGTTAGAGAGATGTTCCACAGAATTCGAATTAAGGCTGAGGACCAACAGTGCCAACGCATTCTTTGGAGAGAAGGAGATAGCTGAAGAAAACCGACAGTTTGCATCATGGAGGTCATGATGTTTGGACCCAGATGCTCTCCAACAAGCGCGCAGTATGTTAAAAATCATCATGCCAATCTATTTAAAGATGAATATACTGAAGCCGTTGATGGATTGATCAAACGCACCTATGTCGACGATTATTTCAATAGTCATAACACCGTTGAAGACGCAACTGCTGTTGCGAAAGATGCTGGATGGTAATGTCAAAAATTAAGAATTAGAAAGAATTAATCCTAACGAAAGCGATAGTTTGGTTTCCAAGGTTTTAGGTATGTTTTGGCATCCATCCTCTGACCACTTCTCGTATAAATTGGCAGCCGATGAGATCATGAAGATATGTTTGATAAAGCGGTTATAACAAAGCGTCAAATGCTTAAAACCATTATGAAGATTTTCGATTCTCTCGGAATTGTTTCGTTGTTCATTATCCGCGGACGAATCATTCTTCAAGACGTATGGAGAGACGGGTTGGATTGGGATGAGCCGATGTCACCTTATTTACGAAGCTATTGGCTGGGATTCATCAAAGAGCTAAAGCACATCGAGAATATCCGGATTCCTCGTCGATACGTATCTTGGAATCCTGACGAATTCAAAGTTGGAGTGGTACAGGTTATGGCAAAGGCCAAGGTAGCGCCTGTAAAACAATTATCTGTACCTCGTTTGGAGCTGCAAGCTGCTGTACTTGGAGTTCAATTGGCAGTTACTATTAAGGAGTCTCTACCATTAGAATCGATGAGTCGCTGTTTTTATCGGATTCAAAGAATGTGCTTTCTTGGATCAACTGTACTAATAAGCTGCCTTCCTTCGTTTCAACTTGAGTGGGTGAGATCTTGGACACTACCTCTCCCCGTCAATGGTTTCACGATAATGTGGCTGACGATGGCATAAAACATTTCGCTTCGTCCATACGAAATCAAGATACGAGGTGGTTTAAAGGCCCGAATTTTCTAAAATGCCCTATGGAAGAATGGCCCTTAACACCTAGCATAACGGCGTGTGTTAAATAAAACGATGAAAGAAAGTCTTCCAAGATGTTGGTCCATATAAGTAAAAGAAAGAGCTACTATGGTGCATATGACTTGTTATCTGCAAGATTTCAGTCCAGTTGGTCTTCCTCCGTCAGAGCAATTGCCTTTTTGCTTCGTTTTAAAAAAATCCTTCAGAAAAAGATCACAGTTAAAGAAGTTTTTGTTACACCATTTGAATATCGTCAAGCCAAAGATTGGTTATTTCGAAAGATCCAGGAAGATTCGCTTACGAGTGACATCGCTTCTCTCAGATCAAGCGGAAAGATTAGCCCGGCAAGTTCAATCTTGAGTTTGTCACCGTTTCTTGACGAGGATGGTACCTTATGATTACGTTCGATAGTGCAAAAGTCAAATTCTTCATATTCCTCCCGTAACCCAGCGATAGTCCCTAAGAAGCATCCTTTGGTCGACCTACTTATCTACTATCATCTCCAAAATAACTCTCACATGGGGACTGCTACTGTTATATCCGACATTCGTGAAAACGCGTGGATAATCTGCATACGAGGAGCTGTTGAGAGAGTACGAAAAAGATGTTTCATGTGCAAGCGTCTTAATGTTAAAGCGGAAATGCCGGTAATGGGCCAGCTTCCTAAAGCTCACTTAGCCTTTAACTCCAGACCTTTTACCCACGTTGGAGTAGATTGTTTCGGTCCATTGTTGGTTAAATTTGATCGTGGTACGGTGAAATTTTACGGGATGATTTTCACTTGCCTTACATTCAGAGCAGTGCAGATAGAGTTGTTAAACGGTCTTAGCTTAGATCAATGCGCTATGGCTGTAAGGCAGTTCCTTATTAACCGAGTTGTGACGAGGTTTTTCTACAGTGATACAGTGACAACGGTCTGAACTTTGTTGGGACAAAGAATCTATTAAGATATTAAGGAGATGGAGGCCTCCCTATGTGAATATTCGTCAAGGTACGAGGGTGTTTTGTGGCGCTTCATACCAGCCTATTCTCCTTGGATGGGAGGAGCTTGGGAACGTCTCATTCAGTCCATAAAAAGGAGCATCGACTTGGTGCTAAAAGGTCTCATACCTAGAGAGGATGTTTTGCGAAATGCGCTTATTGAAGCTCAGGGTTAAATAAATCGACGCCCGCTCACCCACATTCCTGTGGATCCCGAAGACCCCCGACCTCTAACTCCAAATTCAATGCTTTTTGGCGAAGATGATCGAGATGTCACGGCCCCTGGACTATTTTCGGAAAGTGATTTTGCAGCAAACTTTATAGTCGCCGGGCTCAACACTTGATGGCTGAGCTTACAAAGCATTGGTACGCCGAATATCTGCCTGCCATCACAAGACGATCCAAATGGTTTAAGGATTGAGAACCAGTGCAGATAGATGACATCTATGGTCTATTTTCACTCCATTTCAAGTTACAGCCCATCAAAGTGGGTTACCTCTAATTTGGATGTGTAACCACTGTAAACGCTATAATTTCTAAACTAGTACAGGTACAAAAATAGTTTTGAACATTTTGGAAAAATAATTTAGTAGTTCATACAAATGTACATTTGTGCAGAAACAAAAAAGATATGGCTCGTTAAACTCAGAATTATGAAAATTTGCTTTTCCATTTTTTTACTTAAAATGCATTTTTCTTTAAATTTGTACTTAATAAATTTTCTGAAATTTTTATCCTTGCAAGATTTCCTAAAAATTATGTTTAGAAACTTTTTTACATACGATCAACAGATTTTGTAGTTAAGGGTTTGCAAAAGTAAAGGGTTTTCCAATAGGGACTTGACAAATTTGAATTTAATTTGTGAACGCACTCTTTCACTAATCATCAAACTGTCACTGTCAATTTATTCAGTAAACTCAACATTTTCATAATGATAAAGTACACCAACGAGCAACGTCTGCAAATTATAAAAATGTTCTAACGAAATTCAGAGTCGGTCGTAATTCTCTCCCTAGTAGACAGGCAATAACAAGTTTAGTGCAAAAATTTGTGTCCACATATTCGTTGTGTGATGTTGCCGTGTCAGTGAGACAACGGGTTAGTCGAAGTGTCGAAAATATCGCTGCCATTTAGGTGTCCGTAGCAAACGATCCAAATCAGTCAATTCCACGGCGTTCTCAAGAATTGGACATCGCTCAGACCATATTATGGCGTATTTTGCGTAAGGATCTTGGTTTACACCCATACAAGATCAAGCTGACTCAAACTTGAAGCGACGTACGTTCTCCGATTGGGTTCTGGAGAAGATGCGCCAAGATGATGAATTTCATCGCAAAATCATCTTCAGTGACGAAGCTCATTTTTGGCTCAATGGGTTCGTCAATAAGCAAAATATGCGTTATTGGTCGGGTGAAAATCCACATGTGCTTCATGAATCACCACTTCATCCACAAAAAATAACTGTTTGGTGCGGTTTGCATGCCGGCGGCGTTATTGGGCCAAATTTTTTCGTCGACGATAACGATCGTCACGTTACTGTGAATGGTCAGCGTTATCGCGCCATGATCACCGATTAATTTTGGCCAGAATTGGAAGATATGGACTTGGACGACATGTTGTTTCAACAAGCCACACAGCACACGCTACAATCGATTTATTGAAGAGTAATTATGGTGAGCGTATTATCTCAAGAAATGGGCCAGTCGATTGGCCGCCTCGTTCGTGCAATTTAACCCCGCTTGACTATTTTCTGTGGGGCTACGTTAAGTCATTGGTTTATGCCAACACCCCGACGACGTTGGAAGAGCTCAGAGCCAACATTGAACGCGAAATAGTGTGGCGAAGACGTTGAAAATTGGGTCCAACGAATCGACCGCTGCAAACGTGACCGCTGTGGCCATATGAACGAAGTCGAGTTCCATTCATAAATGTTTTGATTGTACTTCAAGCCGATAATAAAGTTTTTGAAATATCTCAAATAGTTTGCGTTTTATTTAAAAAAAAGTTGTCAAGTCCTTATTGGAAAACTCTATATTAGCAGAGTTTGACACCTAGGTGTAGTTAGTCTATGGTGAATGACTGACCATAGATCTCCTTCTGAATTTAAAGATGTCGGAAGCAATCTATCAATGGTTCTGTTTCTCTCCGCTGCAAAGTTTGATTGAACGCATCTCAAAATCGTCTAGAGATCGATGGTCGATTTGTTATACGCTCATCATTAAGCCAACAGAAGGCACCACGTCAATATGATAGCTAGCTTATGCGAGTACCTATACAAAAAATAATTTCTTATAACAAGTCGTAAATTACTTGATAAAATTATTCTCAATTTGACTTCATATCTCTAGTCCTTACATTTTCGATAAGATCTAGACAAAATTATACTCGTACATACTGGAAATACGAAGGCATTTCGTACATGTGCCGACAATAAAAAACGTCAAAACATTATTTATCCTTTAGATTCAGACTCAATTAAGTTTCAAATTGTTCTTCATATCAAGATCTTTGTCATCTTGATGCATTGCTGACACATTGCTGAGAGGAGGACAGAATATTTATTTATTTTTAATTTTTTTCTCATTGCACCACTTATCGCTGCGAATGTATCTTCAAGTCCTTTCCAAAGGATACCCAAACGCATATACTCGTATGTACATAGTATACTCATCGTCGTTCTTTTTTTTTATCAAACAGTTCAGACAGAATTAATGAAGTCAAAATCAAACTTTTTGGGGTGAGCGATAAGCAAAGCCCAGAACACATTAACCAAGAAAGCCAACCAAACAGATCCGAGTATACTCGTGTTTGTATTTACAACAAAACACAATTCATCGCCTAAATAGTTAAAGTGGTAATAAATTATCGCATCGAGGGCGTCCTTTGGGAAGAAATGCGTAGTTTGGCAGCATCCCAACTAATACTCGTACATGGGTGTTGATAAAATTCGATGATTGAATTGGAACATGGTTGATTGAACTTTAACTACTAGAACAACAACAATGACAATGCGGGGAACTACCACTAAACCGCCTAGCATTCGACACGGCCAAGAGACAGACCAGAAAACCCTAAACAAAAACAACTTCAGTTATGGGTCTTTGAATCTTGGATGAATGAGTTTTCATAAGAGAGGGGTGCGATGTCGTAGAATCCTCGTCCTTTTAATGTGTTTGCATATTTGCTGTGCTAAAAGATCTGTCCCTAAAAATAAATGACAATTTTTGTGATTGCTCACTTTGCGTTTGGGTTTGCGAAAGAACGAGGTCGCATAGAGTGCCGGGATATTGATGGCATGTGTAGCTTTCTCTTCTTGGGGAGGGCTTTGCCCTTTTGACAGACTCATAATTTTTTTTCGTTCGAAGGAGTCTTTTGCTTCTGCAGTCGCATACAATGAGGGGTTGTGTTGTTTAGTAATGTGTGGCCGTAATATTATGCATTCGATATTTATTCAAATGAAATTACATACGAGTACATACATACCAACATGTATCTGTCGTACTGAGGGTATGAATTTGCAAATTTATAATGTATAACTTAACGCTAATAGTTGTAATGATTTTGCAAATTAAAGTTAATGGAAAGTTACTCGAATAGAAATGACGGCTATTTCATAAAAGTGCACTGATCGCTTATATTTATAATAATAATTTATTTTGCATTTTGACGACAGGCTTTAAACATGTTCATATGCACCATTGACTATAATATACATAAGCACGGCATTACTTTCTGCTGTATATGGCCATTACTTTAATAATTTTGCATTTTATTGAACGTTAAAATGTGTACATATGTACTTACTTACTTAAGGTGGCGCTACAGGCCGGAGTGTACTTGGACCTCAACCAGTAGACGTCTCCAGCCATCTCGATCTTTAGGTAGCTGCATCCGTTCCGCACGCTAAGTTGGTTAAGGTTCCCTTCCACTAGTGTACACCACCTAAGTGAGGCTTTTCTCTACGGGGGCGTATTAGAAGACTTTTCGGACCGGAGCAAGAGAGGAAGAAATTTCCTCTCAAAGCAACTAAGAGCACATATTTTTGATAAAGTCCATTCCTCTGTGACATAGAACTGGACTGGGTCTTATTTAGGGTCACTTTTGTTGGTCGAGAGAGGGCTTTTCTAGTCAATTGCCTTCATAGCCCAAAGAAGCAGCTGACCTAGCGCTACTGTTATTGTAGTAGGGTGTCCTTTCTGGTTGACAACATATACTTGCCTTCGATGAGTCTTAAACACATATTCGCCGCTTCTGTCTCAATGTTCTCGAAAACGCCACTTTCTTTTTTTCTTTCTTCCGATTATGTCAATATTATCGGCGTATGCGAGTAATTGGTGGACTTTTGAAAGATTACGCCTTCAGAGGTTCACACAATACGGCAGATAGGATCTTGTAGGCCATGTTAAGAAGACTGCTGCCCCAGTAATTGGCGCAGTTCAGAGGGTCTCCTTTCTTGGGTATCAGAAAAACAATGCTGAGGTTCCAGTCATCGGGCATACTTTCGTTCGATTATATTTTACAGATAATTTGGTGTATGCTCCTTACCAAGTCATCGCTCAGACAGCTTTATTGTACTTAAGTTTAGACATGGCTATCTTCACTTCATCTTCACTTCATCCAGGTAGATGAAATTGTTGATCCACATCGCCCAGGTGGAAAGGTTCATTCTGTCTGACATCGGTATTTTGTTTGTCATCACCGTTTTACAGTCTGCTGCAATGCTCTTTCCAATTCCTCAAAATCGACTGCGGCTCTATTAGGCTTCGGTTCTGGGTTTGTTTTTCACCTTTTGGTAAAAGTAGCATCTCTCAATTTCCTTGACCGCCCGTCATGCTCCTTATTTTTGCACTTGAGAAACCGGTGTTCGTTTCTCCTCTTCTGCTCGTAGACCTCGTGAGCAGCTTTATTCCTTCTATGCAGCGCCGCTTTGTATACATCTTACTTAGCTGCATGTGCTTGCCAGTACTCGTCGTTAAACCAGAGCTTTCGTTATGGTTGCCGAGTGAAACCCAACACATTAGAGGCGGCATCTCTGATGGCTTTTTGGCAATATTGCCACTGGTCTCCAATACACGATGCTAGCGGCATAGAATCTCTTAATAGATTAAGGGAGACGCGATCGGGAAAAAGTTTGGCTATATCTTACGATTTTAGCCATACGTCAAACTTCCTCACAGTATTAGCTTGCCTTTACGATGTTCGGCATATCCATAACCGTACCTTGGCTACAACCTTCGGTACGTTCGGTCATCCATAATCCTTGAGTCGATCGCAATGTGGTCAGTCTGGTTGGAGTTCTCCAAGTCACGTTATGAATATCGAGATGTGAAAACCGCGTGCTACTACGATGGTGTCATTCAGGCTATACTTTCTGACAGTATTACAAAATATGTTTGTCTTCCTAGCTTTGCAATAAAGTCGCTGAGTACAATTTTAATGTTTTAGCTAGGGCACTGCTCGTAGGTCCTGTCCAAGAGCTCGTAGAGCTATCTTTGGTATCGCCATCTTTCTCCTCTATGCGGGCATGCGCGCATATAAGTCTAATTCTGGCAAGTTTAGCCTTAACAGGAATTATTATGGGACGCTCGTTAACATGTCAGAAACTCAAGGCTTCTTGCTTAAGTCTGCCATTCTCATCTAAATAGGCGCTGCTTTTGCCGTCGACAACAATCGCCGTAGCAGATGTCGCAGTTTTTGATCCTCTTTTTATACGGCCCATCCCATCGCATTCCTTGCTTTATGGTAACATCTGTTTTGCAGCAGTCCATTGCCAGCGCTTGTTGTTCAACTACACGTGGCCTATTAAGGAACTTAACATTCCACGTGCACATCCGAAGTTCGTTGTCATTGTTTCGTTTGTAAGGATTTTCAGCGATACATTCGTCCGCATCTGAGGCTTGTTGTTGCTTTATAACTTAAGTTTCTTTCCATTGCCGGGCAGTTACCACGCGGTATAGTGCGTTCAAATATGTCCATTGCTACCGCGCCGCTTGCATGGTTCGCTTCAAAATCAATTCCATTCTATAGAAAACTCTATTTTAAACCACTTCATCTGCGAGGCAGAGAGTTTGCTTATGTTTTCAAATTTAAGTCATCTAGTTATTTTTTCCTGAGGATTATTCATCGAAATAGACATGAGTCGTAGTGCCATAAGAAAACAAAACCGCATTAATTGTGTGTCGGTTCTACTAGCAAACGATGTGGATGTCGTATTTCAGAGTCTAGAAGTCGGATGATGTGGTTAAATCCACCCTGAGAAGCAGTCCCGGTAGTAGCCTTCTGAAGCCGGGTTGCAATCCGCCAAGGCTGCAGTTCGGGTAGTTCGTCTACTATTCATCTCCAAGAAAACCCCAAGTAGAAATCTATTCTCAAGAGAACAAGAAAGAGACTCTTCTCTCTTCATGGGCTTAATTTTTTCACTTTATGTTATAAAGGACTGCAGAAGTCTTATATTTAAATGGCAGGTATTGATTTATCAACTCAAATAAAAGTTGTATACACGTTTACAATTTACCTGCCTTTTTTGACAATTAAAAAACCAACGTTTAAAAAATCACTCATTATATACCAGATGCTGGCAACTACTAGCCTCGGACTGCCATACATACTATCCCGAACTGTTAAACTAGCTCAAGAAGTGCCCTATGAGGTGGTATAAGTTTACTACTTTAATTTTTATGATGACTTAACTTTTATCGCTGATATACCTTAATATGTATAATATTTATCCTTGACATTTCTTTTCATTCACATGTAGTCTTAAGACCTTCAACACACATTTCAAACATTTCGAACAAAGGAATGTTTGTGATCCTATCTTGTTCTTACATTATTCTCATAATAAACAGTAGATACTAGGGCATAATTTGTGTCTGACGTTCACTAACAAGAGAGTGGTGTGTTGGCAACTCAAATCAATAAGTCAGAACCAAATTCACTATGAGTTAGTGTACACTGAAGTGCAATGCCCAATTCTGGTTGGGTGCGCCCAAAACATCCCTGCACCTGCTAGGAAGATTAAATACCGTACGATAAAACTCATAGGTGATACTAATATTACTCAGAAAATGGACACCCTCGAACGCCGACGTAATATCTCACCCTGTATTATCGCTATTCCCCCACCAGTGCTCCATAGAAATCGCCAGTAACATTCCGCCCTTTCAAACCTTTAACTGTAACACCCGTCTCGCTATGAATGCTTATCAGTATACCCTCAAGCCTACTTTCGGACGTACTCTAAAATATCGTGATTCGTTAATAAGCCGTGCAATAGCCCTGCCTAGCTCTTTATTTCGTTCAACGATACCTCTCTTTTTTTTTTCACTGATTTTCCTTCGTCCACGCTGTGCAAGCATTTTAAGGGTACCTAGATCCCTTACACAGAAAATGGCGGATGTTTTTTAAGTAGCCTTCCAGAAGCGGCGTAAACTGATGGGAAACGAAGAGAACCAGAATGAAATGATGACGAGTTCATCATAACTGAATTGATGGCTGTTACGTGTGAGGTTTCCTAAGCTACTTAATACGGGTGGACAAAACCATGCTAGATAAGTCTTTATCTGTTCTGTAACACTCGAATAGGGAAACACGTATCAATGTGGTATGGACCATAAACGCAAATCTTAAAGAAGACTAACGAATTTTGAGTCTAGATGCACCATGTTCTCATTAAGTTTAAAACCGCATATGATAACAGCTCTGCGGAACCACCACATCATATGTGATCCACATTAACATCATTGTCAAACACGCTTTTATGACAATCGAGAAAAAAACAAGACACGACATGCAGCATCCGTCTTTGGTTTTTTTTTTTTTGAAGTGAAACTTCGTATGAATCATTTGGAAGTACAATAATTCTGAACTCCGATGAAACGAAAAAGTGACATGGAGTGATTTCGAACTTCGATGAAACGAAAAACCGACATGAAGTGATTCCGAACTCCGATGAAACGAAAAATGTACAGGAAGTGAAACATCTTATGGCTCGTTGGGCAGTAATTTTCCTAACTATAATAAAAGCGGCAGTAAACGTGAAGGGGCAGCGCGCCTTTTGAGGCAGCTCGGGCAGAATGAGACATGGGAGAGGAATGAAAAGGCGACAGACTCGGAGTAGGGAATAAGAAGAGAGGGGTTACGCTCGTGGTGGGGCACTGACTCTGACGGAATGAGCCATGAGTGGTAAATAGGGCGTCGTGGGTGAGTGCACAATGCACGAATTACGTGCATAGCAACACCATCAGCATCGTCATCATTATTGTTACCATCGTCAAAGTATCGACCTAGACATTATAGAAAAGTTTTTTTTTTTAAAACCTTTTGATCTAGGATGAGCATCCATATTTTAACTATTTATCGAGCTTCATGAAGTTTACCTTCTATCTCCTAGCTTTCTGGGCTGACCATTTTTTTTTTTATAATTGACATTTGCCAATAGTTTTTGTTTAATTCCCCTAACTCCTCGTGGGGTATTTGACGCGCCATCGTGTGGAAATTGTTACAACGGCGGTCAGTATTCCTCCAGCTAAGTTTTGTGGTTTTCGCTGTACAGCATATTGTGATGCCGATTGATATTTCAACAAGAGTTGTGGGTTTAAGTTAAGATTCCGCCAAAATATCTTGAAAATGGTGCATGTGAATCAATTTACAAAGGTTTCCAACTTATGCGGGATTGCAATATTCACTTTTCTCGCATCATTAAGCAACACTAACTTTACATTAGAACAGTCGTAGCTTTTTTCTCTTTCAGATTTTTAATAGCATCGAGTTCGGCTCCATCATAGTCAGAGGCAAACTTTTCTAAATAAAAAACAGCTCCACAGCTTCGTTTGAATTGAAACATGCTTATTATCTACAAATATGGAAATGATGATTGTATACATCCTTTTTCACGCTAACATGCGTACGTAACGACACACTTTGCATCCTTATATAAAGCCTGGATAAAGGCTATAAGAACTCAGAACTCTGCGGAAAGTATTTTAGATGAAATTCCAGTTAACACTGATGAATACAAGTGTGATGGATCACAAAGTGTTTACGTTTTCGATGTAGGAGAATTCGGCGCAGAACAGCTTTTTCGACATCGCTGATGCTGATGATTACATTAAAAGTTTCGTGATCATACCCTTCACCCTTCCACTTGTCGTAAAATATAATATTTCTTTTCCTTACATATTTGCCGCAACATCGTTGTATCAAGCCAAGCCGGTTCAATGTTCTTGAGTACTTTTATAGCGGTTAAGATCTTGGATCTCGAGAGTTCCAAAGAAAACTCATTTGGGCTCAAATATATGGTATCTTTGCCTAAACGTTTAAGTACCACAGATAAACGTCTCTTTTATCTTCTGACTTAATCCTCTCTTGAAGTTAATAGTGAACTATCTAGACTCTTCACTGGTTGTTGGCCGCAGCTTTGAACATCTATTAGCCCTTTTGTCATTTAAGTTCAATTCTGTTATCTAGCTCCTTTATGTAGGTATCATTTGTAACAACTTAGACTACGCACAAGCCATTCTCGTACTACCGGCTTTAATCACAGTCTCGTGCTGTAACTTTTCTGCTTATATCGATAACACTTTCGCGCCAGTCACAAAAATCCTTGTCATAGCTTACCAATATTTCTCTAATTTCGCTAACACTAATGTGATGTTCATTTCAGCTCCCACAGTAAAGTGAGCCCTATATGTTGGTCCAAAATAGGCACGATGCTGTAGCCGTTTTAGACGAATGTGGTAGAAAAGAGTACGTAAGCCGCTGTTCCCATTCTACTCCAATATCCGAGCCATGCTCGTAGCGGAGGTCTATGAGACATTTCTTAACCGGCGGCTGATCTTGTTAAACGTGCGTTGTCTATCAGTGGAAACCAAACTGACTGATCTTTCGGCAGATCTTACTGCTACAAGATGTTTCTCTCGCTACTTAATGAACCAACTTCTAACTGAAGATGTTGCTTCTGCGAGATTTTTGTTAGTCAAAAGGGGCTATATTGAGTCCTTCTTCTTCTGTTAGCACTACACAATACATTTGTCATTATTTGTTATCCTGTGTTAAGTAGAGTAATGCCTCTGTAGTTTCTACAGTTAAGTTTGTCACCTTTTTTGTAAATAGGACAAATTATGCAGGTTTTCTATTTTGCCGGCATTTCTTCCATATATTACATATAAGTCTATGTAGGACTTGATTTATAGTGTTCCCTCCGTTTTTGTAAAGCCCAGCTGTGATCACGTTTTTTCCTGGTGACCTATTGTTTATAAGTTTAGCTATGGCTTTCGTTATATCTTCTTGTGTAGGCGTTTCCACTATGTACTTGTGTTTCCTCGTTAAGATTATTTATTGTGTTATGTTCATCTCCACGAGACATCGCTGGTGTTAAGAAAATTTTCATGAAATCAAAATATACAATGGAGACGTTTAGATTGCAGGCAAGAAATATTTCAAAAAATAAAAGCCTGGTTTTTATACAAGATATCTCTTTAGACATCAACCCTGAAATTTTTTTGATAGCGCTTGTCAGTTTGACTTCGGAATGTGAAAAAAAAAACATTAGCTTTGTTCAGTAAGACTATTCCGGACTCTTCCGAACAGAAAAGTTCAAGCATTCCTGTTCAGTGAGAAAAAATTCTGTTCGAATCTGTTCTGCTCTGTGTTCAGTGAGGCTGTTCCAATCTGTTCGGCACAGAAAATCTTGCACCTATTTTCGAAGTAGAACACAATTGTGAAAAATGTCAAAATCAGCTGTGCTGTACTTTTCTGTTCTCATTTGATTTGACGTTTTTCACAAATATGTGCTGTTCTGTTCTAGTTTTACTTCACTGAACAAAGATATAATAACAAAGTGTGGCGAACTCATACACCACAATGCTGTCTGTTCGTAAAAAAGAACAAGAAATCTACATCTGCGCCGCCATTTTTCTACTATAATTTAGTTGCTTACCAACCAACTTATACTCATAGAATGAAATGTCATGTAATAATTTGCCCACGTAAGTTAAAAGAAAAAATGTCAGACGATATGTCCGAAATTTAGTCTGACATATTTGTGTCTCTTGGAGACGCGGTGTTATGTCCATAATTGATGTAGCGTGTCTTGTATCTACGATAATATGATATACTTGATTAACACCTCTTGATCCTGGTATTTTCCATGTGCCTTTGTTTATTCTTCTTCTCTGAAATGATGTATTGTACTTCTGATCCTCATACTCGTATTATTTTCTTCTGAAAATTGACATAATCTGATTCCATTATTACTTGTGTTATTGTGTAGGGAATATTGCCTAACTACACTTCTAACGAAATTTTCTTGCTTTGTTTTTGCATTGAAGTCTCCTAGCCTAATTGTTGTATCGTATTTGTTAATTTTATCATATTTCCTCCAGATGGTCGTAGAATTCGTCTTTTTCTTGTTCATCGTTGTCTTCAGTAGCACCATATGCAGATATGAATATGATGTTGTTAAACTTTCCTTTAATTTTTAATGTACTTAGCCTTTCGTTTATTGGTTCGAATCCTATAACGCTCTGCTTTGTCTTTTTGTCTATTGTAAAACCTGTCGCGTATTGACCGCTTCTGTCTTTGTTTCCGCTGTAGAACAAGGTAAAATCTTTTTTATCTATTTGTCCGCTACCTTTACGATATATTTCTTGTAAAGCAGTGATGTTAATTTTGAATCTGAGTAGTTCATTTGCTATTTCTAACATTTTGCTTGGCTGAAGCATCGTCCATATTTCTATGGATAATTAGTTGCCCTTATTTCGATTCTTGGGTTCACAACTATTTGATCCATCCATCAGGGAAATTTATGTTCCCTGAGACTGGGTGGCTCAGTTATACCTCTGAGCGCGATAGGATGACATATCCGTTACCCTAAATCCTCCTCCTTTGTTCGGGCTTGGAACCGGCGTAACAGATTATGGCGGAGTTACGTAAATTCTCTATCATTAATAATTAGATGTCCATTTATTAATTATAGACGGTCAGTGTTAAAGCTTATCCGTTTATTCTCATCGAAACCATTAGACTAATAAAAATATTTCCAATGCGTAAGGGATAATAATAAAATCAAAGTATAACTATGCATGTCTAACAAACATGTTGACACTTGGGTGGAAGTACAATAATGCATTAACTGATTAAATTAATAAACCGTGATGGTTGTAATTTGCACCCTTACACGGTTAGCACTTTCCAACAGCCAATAGAGGGCGGGTACCATTTAATATTTTCAATTGCATCATAAATTCTAATTTATATTTACATACATGCTTAAGTATATTCTAGGAAAATAGTAATATTTGCAAATGTGCACATTATATATACGGATATACTAGATACTTGTCTACTTAAGATTTCTTCCTCTTAAGCAATTTTTGTATTGATTCGTATTGTTATAGCAACGCCTTATGCCATGAAGGAGTAGATTTAGAAAAACTTAATCTTTCACTTGACTAACTAAAGTCGTTCGCATGTCATTCTTTTGGATATCATTTTACCAAACAGTATTTATGTTTATGTTATTGCGGTTCAGATTCATTGCAACTACGAGTATGGGGATGAAAAAACACCGAAAATCAGGGGTTTCCTCGTATCTTTATGTCCAAAGTCAGATTTCACCCTCAGATTTGCTGATGTTTATCCGCATCCTGTTTACGCGAATGTACACAAGTGTGTTAAGACAATAATTCATAAACATTTTTATTTTTCCAATGATTAATGATATGTCGAAAAATTTTGTAGAGTTTTCATTTTTATTTCTTATTTTGCTCTTCTGTCTTATTCGTGATAAATACGATGCAAACTAGAATCATAAATATGTATAGTAATTTTTTAGAGTTTTCAACTACATACATATGTATATCTGTTTGCGATTGTGGAGTTATATGTAGTGTTTGATTTTTGCACAAACACTAATTAATTAACTAAAAGGAAAAGATTTAGTTTGTGTAGTTGGAAGTTCGAAGAACTTAACCATTTTTGTGCCGGGACATGGATGAAAACCAATTTCATCACACCTCAATGTAAGAGAAAGTAGAAAACTCGATAGAGACGTCGAAAAGAATTTGTTTGCACGAAACCCAACTGATAAACTCTCCTCTGAGATTAGCCTAGTAATTTCATCGACGATCTCATTTCTCGATATTCAATAATTACCTGTACCCTAAATAGACTTTCCGACTCCTTTCAAACAAGCCTTCCAAGTTTGAACTAGCTTGAAAGTGTTGAGAGGGTTCAGCAATTCAAAAAAGTTATCTAGTATTATCGAAGTTTATGTATTATACATAAGTGATAAAAAGTAAGATGATTGATCTACAAAACACTTTTAAGATATTCATTCCATAACTTCTACTTTTTACAGAAATCATTCCTATCCCTGGCAAAGGCCTAACACTTATCGGTTAAGTCTCAACTTAATTGCTGCCTTAAATTATATTATAGACACAAAATAAATATGTAAAGGCTCCGCCATCTAACGTTTTTTTTTTTCAACTAGTGCTTATTTCGTGAATGGTAACACTTAGCTCATGTCTGATTTGACAGATAATTAGTTTATCCTTCCGGTTAATAATGGGAAATAATTTCATTCAAATGGTTGCCTCGGCTGGCCATGCAGTAGCCTACACGATCGGTCCAATTTTTAAGCACATTATCGATTGTGTGCAGCTGTATTTCACCAATGGCTTCACGACTATTGTCTTTTAAAGCGTCGATTGTCTCTGGCTTGTCGGCGTAAGACTTATCTTACGGCACCCCACAAATAATAGTCCAACGGTGTCAAATCGCAGCTCCGAGGTGGCCAAACGACATCAGCTCTGCGGCTGATAATGCGATCTTCAAAAACAGGGCGCAAAACATCGAGTGTAGCTTCGCTGTGTGGCACGTAGCGCCGTCCTGTTGAAACCAAATGTTGCCAATATCCTCCTCTTCAATTTTTGTGAACAAAAATTCATTCAACATGGCCCGATAACGATCGCCATTAACTGTAAAGGCCACTCCTTGCTCATTTTCGAAGAGAAATGGCCCAATTATGCCTCTGGACCAAAATCCGCACCGAACAGTGACTCGTTTTGGGTGTATCGGCTTTTCAATGTATGCGTGCGGGTTTTTGTGCCCCAAATGCGACAATTTTGCCTGTTTACATACCCACCAAGATCAAAATGAGCTTCATCTGAAAAGATGATTTTTTTGGCAAAATCGGCATCTTGGTCAGTTGGCTTCAACTCCTGAACCAATTGGACTTTGTATGGCGTCATACCAAGGTCTTTATGCAAAATTCGTCTCAATGATGTCTCCGAAATGTTCAATTGTTGAGAACGACGGTGAATTGATGTTAATGGCGCTTCACGCACACTTTCTGCCACAGCAGCAATATTCTCGGGTGTACGCACTGTTTTTGGCTTTTCACGCTTTGGTTTATCGATGAAGATGCCAGTTTCTTTCACTTTTTTCACAAGATAACGAACATATGGAGCTGACGGTGCTTCTCTTCTTCCAAAATCCGTACGCAATTTTCGCACACATTCTGCAACATTAACATGTCGCAATATTTCCCAGCGTAGTTCAAGCGTATACACAACCATATTCATTCAGCGGAAGGATAAAACTAATTATCTGTCAAATCAGACATGAGCTAAGTGTTACCATTCTCGAAATAAGCACTAGTTGAAAAAAAAAAACGTTAGATGGCGGACCCTTTATATTTATAATCGCTGGTGCGTCTGTTAGTGATCGTGTAAATTCTGATTGAGGTCATATTCCCACAATATATTTGTTTTGTCGGGACGATAGTTCATAGCTGTGCTAGAATCTGATAGGTGGCGCTGTAGTCAAGTTTTATTCATATTTACACAATATGACACTCAACAATCATTTACTCGTAATACAATAAAAACATATTATTTTCAGTCACTGAAGCATCCATTTGTGAAATTTAAAATATTTTTCAAAATTTGAGAAGTGTAAAACGGTTTGCCGAATATTGAAATACGAAATAATTTAAATTGACACCCGGTAAAGTCCTTTCAGCGCCCCTTGGTGGCATTTATTTTTACCTAGACGACTAGACTGATTTTTGACAGCTCGTCGGTGGGAGCAAATTCATACGTAAAGTTTAATTTCCGTGTGGAACGAAATAAATAAATTTGTTAAAGAATTTATTGTTGTTTGATAATTATAAAGTTCAAATGTCGAGAAAAAATACGAGAGTTTCGAAATAAGTGCTTGTGGAGTGTTTAGATGGGTTAATTTAAATAGAATCGTGCTTTAAAAAATGTAAACAAAGCACTTGTGAAACACGAAGAAATTGTTGTGTTGTTATTTTTCCATTAAATATTTAGTGAATACTGTGTAATGTAGTGCCTTTTTGTTAAATATATAGATAAACAAATCAATAAAGTGAAATGCAGCTGAAAATTCGCATAGTTGGAATACTACACATGTGTATGTATGTTATATGCAGATACTCCTAGCAGGATATTTTAAAAGGACTATTTCGCTTGGTGGAAGTGAAAGAATCCTGAGAGCTGGTTGCAATTACTCTCTTGTACTTAATTTTGCTTCAATTACAACTTACGAACCAAGCGAATTTGCACCAACTTTTCAGTTTCACCAACTGAAATATTCCCATTGAAATAATATTTCTGTAACATTAATAGGATTCAATCTATGAAAATTTAAAGTTGCATTTCACTATCTTTATTGACTTGTTTAACAATATATTAAATAAACACTTTATATCGTTCACTGTGGACTTAATAGTGAATAAAGAAATAACAAGAAAAACAATTTCTTCGCGTTTCACAAGTGCTTTGTTTACATTTTTTAAACCACGATTCTATTTATATTAACCCATCTAAACACTTCACAATCACTTATTTCAAAACTCGCGTATCTTTTCTGGACATTTTAACCCAACACGTATTTGAAAACAAAAATTTCTTTAACAAATTTATTAATCTTATTCCGTACCGATTTTTAGCTTCCCATTCGAATTTGTGCCAGGAGGAATTGACATAATTAAGAATTAAGTACAAAAAATATCCGGCAGAATTTTCGTTCCGGGTGTCAATATGGTATGCCAAAAGAAAAAGCACTATTAAATATTGATCGACGCACACGGCACAATTGAAATGTATGGTTCACACATGAAAGCAGAACGGCAGAACAACGCTCTCGAAAATTAAATGGACCTAGACTTGAAATGAAACGAAATTTCTATAGTTATTAGAAAAATGATGGGAAATATTGCACCACGATGAACGGAAACTTCAAAAGAGAGGATATTTTACTGCCATGAGTTCCAATGATAACCACCGACGCACCAATTCAGTTCAAACATTTACGATTTCCCATACGTTTAGCCTTTACGATGACCATAAACAAGTCCCAAGGATAAACAAAAATATGCGGATTGTATTGAATTCAATGTACGAACATTAAGTTTGAATTGCCATTACCAATATTCAATTTTAAACATCAAGCCGTTTGTCTTTCTTCATTCAAATAAACTGCAATTTTCGCGCTACTACGCGCTTGATTATTGGCGCGTCAATTTGTCGGCTCCCTTGCCTATCGTTCATCTTTAACCAAATCAAGCTCATTGCACCAGGGTAGAACAAAGTCTGCCGGGCCAGCTACTATCTTCATAACTTGCGGATTAGTATTATTCTAAATGATAATATATTTTGTATCACTTCGTTATTGAGGCAAAGAATTTGATTATGTTAATGCATTTGAGTGGTCTAAGTACTTCTTCTTGCGAGGCACTTTCTTCAACATCGATGTACTTCTCATGCCTCGTCCAAAACACCGATGTGTATGTTCAAATCGGACGAACGGCTGGACTTTACGGACTCCGGAACGCACTGCTTCAACAGAGAATCTTGGAGGACTTTAAAAAGTCATGGACTTTGAACACTCACTTGATGTACTCCTCCTTTAACTTTGAAATTACCGATTATTCACGCACATATCCTTATAAAGCAAATGGTGAAAAGTATGCCACAAACAAGGAGATTAGACCATACTGTAATATTGATGTTATGTACTATGCTTCGAAGAATATTACAAGTCTTTAGGATGAGAGGTACATACATAGTCGGACTGAAAATTATTTGAATTATAAGAACAGGGCACAAAAAAAACAATTAGCCTTAAATTTAATTATCTGTTTTACAATATTTTAGATAGGTTTTTTTAAAGTGACTGCGAAGGACAAAGCAACCTCTGGGTCATAAAAATTGTACATAATAATCTTACTAACTGCAACTGTATAGGTTAGTACAGTACCTTGGCTTAAAGTTAACCTCAACAAATCAAAGATAGTGATTTTCAATTATGTTCTATGCGTCACAGGTATGGGGATACAAACAATATGAAAGTGTAGAAAAGCCGATGAGGTTTTTTATTAAAAGGATATTCCATCTGCCTTCGAACACACCAAACTACGCCGTAATGTTAGAAACAGGACTATCTCCACTCTTCAACGAAACCCTCAAAACCCATGTAAACTACATTATCAAAGTTTTGAGCATGCATAATGAAAGAATACCGAAGAAGGTAGCCCTTTACGAAATCAACCGAAGACGCAGCTGGTATGCGGAATGGAACGAGCTCGCGCAATGGTGTGGTATGCAGCTGGACTTGCATATTGAAAATCTCAATGAATGGAGAGCTAAACTGTATAAGTTAATTGCTATGGTTGATGAAAAGCTTCGAGAGAAGTTGATCGAAAAAGCCACCAACTCTGTCCATAGAGTGATTTACAGACCGCTTTGTCATAACCTGGGCCTAAGAACCTACTTCAGAGATGAGAACAGTGTGGAACATATCTCGATGATGCTGAGACTTCGTACCGAGCTTCTACAATTGAATTATATGCCACATAGAGAGGATCTTTCCTCTCTTTCATTTTCTAGGAAAATGTCCGGTCCTAGTAGAAAGAAGGCGATCCTTCTTCGGTTGCAATTATTTAACTGACACCGAAATGGTATCATATTTAAACGAAATGGAGGTGCAAAAACTTTTTATGTACTGCAAAGTAGCGTAAGCTTACCGAAACAGAATTCTCAGCGAAAACTTCTGAATTCAAAATAAATAAGAAAGATTGTTGTTAGATACTAATGTGAAAGAAACATAGACACAATGAATGTATTTATGTAATTTATTTTAATAGTCAATCTGGCAGACGACTTTGCCATGCTATACTTGATTTTTACTATTGTAGGTACATACATGATTTGAATAAGAAAAATAAATAAAAAATAAGAATACTAACTGCATGGGTAGAAATATACGAGTATATTTCATTGTACGTGTGCTGGTACAAGGAGTGGACGTAACCGGGTAATATACGTTTGCTAAGGTTTATCTAAACTGCATTTTTATTATTTTCTTACTTCTTATTAGCTTACAAAGCTGGACAAAACAAATGCATAAAAATTAGCTTACTGACTAAGATTATCTTATTCTAGCTTACTGGGCCTATTCGCTTTCTCCAAGTTAAACTTAATATTTAAAACTTTACTTAAAACAATGACTAAGTTAAAACTAAGAGAAAAAAAAACTAAGAAAAAAATTATGTAAATTTTTTTTTGTAAATTTCAATGCCTTTTTCAGATTAAATTAAATAACGATGCCACGAGGTTTTTATTTTCTTAAACTGACACCAATCTTCCCTCTATCTAATTTATCTCTTCTTTTATTTTGGCAGTTCTCTTTTCATATCAGGGTACAGGGTGTACATAATACTTACAACTTAATGATCTATTACAAGTATTTTTAATCTACTACAACTCGGCCATCCTGAAGTTTTGATTGACCTCAATCGTGCTGCCCCACTAGCAACCCCTACCGTACTAGCCATTTTCGCATACGCGAAGCCTCTACCACACCGTCATATGGCAGTTGTGTGATTTGACAATTTTCCACGTCACGGATGACGTACCGGTCGTTAGGAAAAACTTTATGAACAACGTAGGGACCTCGGAGCAGTCGCATCAAAATGTCGAATGACTAAATAGTCTCCTTCGAAGTATATCCTTGCTGGCTTACTTCTTTCCAAAAAGTATCTTAGATTAGTATCTTGAAACTTTTAGATGGCAGCAGATGCATCGTAATGTTGCGGGTGATTGCCTCCGCACGTTGATCGACTCCAAACATCAATCTGCTCAGTGTTTGTTTTCTGTCATTATGGGTTGTGTTGTTCACGGCAAATTCTATTTATGTTAGCATCTTTGACCAATTTCCATGATTAAGCGGATCATTTATTTTGCTTAACATAGTTTTGAGCACCCAGTTCACCATCTCCACCTGATCATTTGCTTGAGCGGACCTAACTGCGGTTTTGACATGGTCGACATTCCTTTCCACTAGACTCCAACGAAGTGAAACATGATATCCGGTCACTGATGATGCTCAGAGGCCTATTGTAGCTGATAAAATATTTATCCAAGCATGCGATAACTTCTTTGGTGCTGTTTGATTTCACACATGCTTCCTTTGCGAACTTATTGAAGGGAGTGGGCCAAAGTGGTCAATTTGTATGGTATCGAATGGAATAGGCTTCTTTGGGATGTTGTGCAGGTTATGTTCATTAATTCGAGCTGGGGGGGAGCACATAATACAGCGTAGACAGTTCTTTATATACCTTTCAGGTTTGTCTTTCATTTTCTTAAACTAGTAATACTTCTTTAGTTGTTCGCATGTCTTTTCTATACCCATATAACCAATTTTCTCGTAGACTAAGCGTATAACATTGCTCTTCCTTTCGGCTGGCACATATAACCGCAAAGTGCTGACCATATTTTGTTGGGAATATGAGTCCATCTCGTAATTTAAATCCGACGAACTCCTCTTTCTCTAATCAATCTCTAATTTGTACAATTTCCTTATCTCTATTCCGCGTGACCCGTATTAGAAAATCTAACGTTTGCTTATCTGCTACGATGACTATACTACACGGTATGGTATTTGGAATTCTAATAGCGGCTGCGTCACTTGCTTCAATGGGGTTATCAATTTCGGTGGAAGTACTCTCGTCTGTGGAAATATCCTCGTCGGTAGAACCATTCCCGTCAAGTAAATTAAATTACAATCGTCGGTTGAGACATTCTCTCCTTCGGGCCCAACCGTGGCCCATCCGGGAACAATTGTAACAACGAACACCATCCTCAATTGTCTTCGGCGTCGGTTGGGACTTCGCATCTATTAATTTAGGTTTGTTATGACGTAAGCATCCTCTATAGCCCCTCTCATTGACAGCCTTTGCTGAACATGTTGACAGCATCTTTAAGATCCGCAATCTTTTTCGCACCGACAAACAGTATGAAATCAGTAATGCGGTTCTGCAGGCCCTCCTGTATGAAAGCTACCAACTCGAACTCACTAATGTCACTTCGTTAAGCTATTGACTCCATTTCCATGATATACCGGCGCACACTTTCATCGGGTTTTTTTTCTGTGACGTAGTGCTTAGTATACCTCCTGACGACTTATTAACCGACTAAATTCACTCAAGAGGATCGTCTTAAGTTCGTTATATGTTAATGTGTCAACGAATTCCGAAAAGTCAAAAATTTAAACAGTTCATCAGCATTCACTTGGCGACATCTCCTCCATATTTCGGACGAAATTATACACACTGTATGTACGATCCTCACCACTAAATTTTATTATGGCCTGTTCAATGTCAGTTGAGTTTTATTTGTTGGTAAATTCCACTTCTGAAAGTTTTAGTACCTTTTTCAGATTAAATTAAATAACGATGCCACGAGGTTTTTATTTTCTTAAACTGACGCCAAACTTCCCTCTATCTAATCTATCTCTTTTTTTATTTTGACAGTTCTCTTTTCATATTAGAGTGCAGAGTGTACATAATATTTAGTGATCTATTACAAGTACTTTCAATCTACTACAAAATTGACCTTTTTTATTGTAGTAAAGATAAAACTTACAAACTATCTTAACCTATTTGGTTTTTGGTTTTTATAGCAAACCGAGCTCATGCAGTTGCCGAGCAACATCCATCATATAGAGGCTCTGGTACACGGCACGCCGCCGTGTGCGACGCCTCTGCCGTAGATGAATCACCCTCACTCTCGCATTGAGTTGGCTGCTATAAAACTGTCTCTTTGTAAGGGTGAAAGTAGATTTAATTTGTCCGGAGATTTGCCGGATTGGAAGTGTATTTATCCCTCTTGGGGATGCGTTGTACCACAGACAATGGGCATTATTCATTGCAGTACTAAACACGATAGTATACGAGTAAATGTCCACCGATTCTAGTAGGTAATGTCGAATCAAAATGTTTTGACATTTCATCGGTTTCCACTGATTTCTTACTTCTTTCCAAGATCGTTAAGGATTCTTCCTTCAAAATAAACGGGGGTGGTTCCCCGTGAATATCAGCGATGATATTCATAGTCTTATATCTTCATATAACTTCTGAACTGGGTGTTTATTGAGCTTAGAGGCCTAAAAGTTAAAGGAATTGATCGTTTTGATGAGAACGGTTTTTGGAGGAAGCATTAGGATCATTCGTTTTACTAGACTAAGTCCAGTTATGACTTATTTTCATGATAAACCATCCTAAAAAAACCTAAGGAAGCTTTCAAAATTAAAGTTCCAGGATAAACGAGGCAGGGCAAAACCACCCCTTAATATAGAGTTCAACATTTAAAGTGGAAATCGTTTGTTTCAACTTTTGTTGTTTTGTTTTTAAATAAACAGATACATACCTATAAGTTTACGTTTTTGTTAGTCAAAAACCTATCAATACCTATCACACTAACTGCTATTTTGTCGTTACGAATGTATGTACATATACTTACTTACTTGCAAGACTCTCGACCTGTAAAAAGTCTCTGCTATGCTGGTCCTTAAAATAGAAAATAAAAGGTCGGTCTTACATATCATCTCAAACTTAGGAGCTGGTATTCGTAGATCCGCTTGGCTGGAGCATCACTTTCCATTAATTCGATATGTGTTCAATACATCTTCACCTTGATACAGCCCATAAAGTTCATGATTAAATCTTTGCTTCCATTCTCCCATCTCGCATATGGGAATAAATAAGTAGGGTAGGGCGGGGCTAGTTGGGCCACAGGGCAAGTTGGGCCACGCGAATAACTCAAGAACCGCAAGTACTACACGAACAAGATCAAGCACGTTGCAATGTGCACACTAACCAACCCTAGCAAATCCGGTTTCAGTCGCATTGTATCAGCAGATGGAAAATCACGCGCAAGTTTTTGTTTTTGCAGTGAAAAGTAAAAAAACAAATTTCATTATTTTTTTTTATTCTAGTGGCGAAAAGGTGCAAATTATACATTAAGGTACAGCTTTTTTATTAATCACGTTATCATATTTTCGTATTCCGTTTGAAAAATTTAACTATTTTGAGTATTTCTTTAATTATGACGCAATATGTTCATCAAACTAGACGTGGGGTAAGTTGGGCCAGGTGGACCAACCCTGAATGAAAAAAATACATTTGTTTTCTGCATTGTCATTTTTGCTCACGATTGCTTGTTCTAGAATGCGTACATACAAGCGAAAAACTGAGAGAGCTGCTGCTTGTCAAAAACAGCTTCATACAGCTGCGAGATCTGTCTTGGCTAAAGAAAAATCTATAAGAGCTGCAGCGGCTGAATTTGGAATACCAAGAACAACACTAAAAAGATATATTCAGAAATCAGAGTCGCAAGAAAATCCTCGGATGGGTTATGTTGCGCCAAGGCAAGTTTTCGATGCGCAACAAGAAAGTTTATTAAAGGAATATTTGCTAAAAGCATCTTCTATATTTTATGGCTTAACGCCAAAGAATGTTAGCACACTTGCCTACAAATGTGCAATCAAATTCAAAATACGATTTCCTGATACCTGGAATGAAAACAAGATCGCTGGTAAAGATTGGCTTACGGGGTTTCTGAAAAGGAACCACCAACTGTCAATAAGGAAGCCGGAAGCTACGAGTATGGGCAGGGCCACCTCTTTCAACAAAACTAACGTGGATAGCTTTTTCGAAAAACTATCTGAGGCTATGGATAGAAACAAGTTCAGTGCTTCAAGCATATGGAACGTTGATGAGACTGGAGTATCCACCGTGTGCAAACCAGGCAAAATAGTTGCGGCTAAGGGCAAAAGGAATGTAGGATCAGTGACTTCAGGCGAACGTGGTACAAACGTAACTTTAATAGTAGCCGTCTCAGCTTCTGGGGTTGCAATCCCAGCTATGTTTATTTTTCCTTGAAAAAATTATAAAGACCACTTTATTAACGGTGGTCCACCAGACTGCATTGGAACTGCGAATGCTAGCGGTTGGGCCACTAATGACGAATTTTTTGCTTTCATGGTTCACTTCATACGGCATGTGAAGCCAACTCAAGAATGCCCCGTATTACTGGTCTTGGACAATCATTCCTCTCACCTCTCAATTGAAACGCTAGAAATAGCCAAAGCCAACGGGATTGTCATGCTCTCGTTTCCACCTCATTGTAGCCACAGGCTTCAGCCCCTAGACGTTTCCGTATTTGGACCCTTTAAAAAATATCTATCCGGGGCACAAGATGGATGGCTACGTAGCAATCCAGGGAGGACAATAACAATTTATGACATTCCCCGAATTGTGGCTGAGTCTCTTCCTTTAGCTACATCTCCAATAAATATTATTAATGGATTTAAAAAGTCTGGGATATTTCCATACAATAGGGAGATTTTTACTCCCAGTGATTTCGACCCATCATATGTGACAGATCGTCCAGAAACAGGTTAGTTAGTTGATTTTTACTGATTGAAAGAAACTTAATGCTAAGAATTACTTGTATTTTTAGTAGGTTCAGTTGTTGCCACTGGAATCTATTTCCACGCAAACTGGGGCTGATATTGTTGTTGAGAACCCCGCTGAGAACACAGCAAATAACCGTTTGCCGTCTACATCTCGAGAATTCCATACATTTTCGCCAGAAGTAGTTTTGCCGTTTCCAAAAGCTGGGCCAAGGAAGCAAACACTTCCAAAAGAAGGAAGAGACGAGCTGCAATCTTAACCGACACCCCAGAAAAGGATGCCTTGCAAGAGGAACAAAAACAAAGGAAAACGGCCAAAGGAAAAGTTGACAAAAAGAAAAAAACACAAATCAAGAAAAAAGTGTTGCAAAAATCAAGTTCCGAAGAGGAAGAAGAGCCGGAATGTTTTTGTCTAATGTGCATGGAAGCATTCTCTGAAAGTTTACCGGGCGAGGAGTGGGTACAGTGCCATACTTGCCGAAATTGGGCTCATACGAAGTGCTCACATGGACTTGGGGTCGTTTTTATTTGTATTAATTGCAATAGCGACTACGATTCCTAATTTATTATTTGTTTTGAATTACTTATTTAATTGTTATGTTATGTGAATAAAACTCTGTTATAAATTAAGCGTTTTTGTCCTTTATGGAACTCATTTTTCCACTTTTCAGCCCCTGGCCCAACATACCCCACTTGTTGACCCAACTTGCCCCGCCAGTGGGGCAAGATGGGCCACTTGGACTTGGCGCATTTGAGACAATATTATTCTTCTGCGATAACATATTTTAAATTTTTAAGAATTTCATAAAGAACCCAGATGTTCATTCTTTTCATTGATCCTAGCCTCATAGTTGTATTATGAATAGGTTGATATTTATGAGACTTCACGTGGAAAGTGGCCCAACTAGCCCCGCCCTACCCTAAATGAAGAATAATTTTTCTTTCAAAGGAGTTCAAGACCAGCTCTACTTTCTTGCTTCACAGATGTTTATTGGGAAGAACTATTTAAAAACTGCATGTTGAGTCAAATATTTTCCAACATTATGTGACATAGCTGGATTATATTTGGAGGGCTTCAAAATCCTGTCATTTGTTGGTCTTTTCCATAATATAATCGTATTTCAATTAAAGAACTTGCCTGCAATCAATCTGAAGTACCGAATTTATGATACTCGTACTTACCGATTAGTATGTTGCAAAGCGATACGTTTGATTGAATCTTATATGCGACATTTAGCAGGGATAGGTATACCCCATTTTTTTTACAATATATAGGATATCCATTTTTTTAAATGGTGCATAGTGCGCTGTTCTCTATCGGACATACTTTCATTCACTAATACGTTGTTAATTATTAAGTGCATGCACGGAACCAAAACGTCAATCCCCTTTTTGTAAAATTCTGTTGATAAGCCAGTCGGCACCGGGGGTTTTATTCCTGTTCAGCTTTTAATAGCTAAACATATATCCCTAATTCTATAGCATAAAGGATTCAACGTTAAATCATTTTTTTATTTTCATTGGGAAGTCAGCCTCTGAATTTGAGTGCGACGAGGAGATAATCAGAATAAATGTTTATTGTTCTAAAAGCGCATATGCACATTCAGAATGTTGTATGCATGCCACATACATATCTTATTAACACTTGGTCGATTTGGTAGGCGGTTTAATCATTTGCAAAAACAGAAGCTGATCGGCTTATTCGGAGCTTTAGAACCTAGTACTATGATACTATTCACCGAATTACTAGCTGCTGCACAGTCAATTACTTAAAAGACCTAATAAGCCGAAGTTGTTTTTCTTACGGATTTTGACGCTTCGCTTCTGCCCACAATCACTATTTTGGCATCATACTGCAAACATGAGGTCATAGAATTCATCGTTGATAGGGTCCTCAACCTCATCGGTACGCATATGTTAGCGTAAGTATTTGGAGTATAACTTTGGAGATTACAGCGCGGTGATCGCGTATAGGAAAAGCAAATGATTTTTGATCTTAATCGATATATGTACTCGTATATCCCACGACAAATTCGAACGTGCGAACATATGCAGCATGTTGAGGTTCCTGTAATACAATGTTTTCTTGTCTGCTTATTTAATCCTATCGATCGTACCCCCTGGATCGCGGTTGTATCTGCACTATACACTGAAACACAGCATTAAATTCATGAGTAGCACAGTTACATGCATACCTTTCACTGGTCATAGTCCGTTATGACTCTCGAATGAAAGTGATTGTTTTCGTATTGAGGAAGTTACCCCCTACCCACCCCAACCTAAATGGCCAGTTTTATTGTGGAAATTCTCTGAAAAGAGGGGTTGTTGCTGATGTCAGTACCAAATTTCGGGACTGAGAGCGCTACTATTAATCCACCAAGGACCCATCCGTCACTATCTCAAGGCACTAGCTTGTAGGTCCGAATATGTCGAACTAGCCTGATAAGACATTTGAAGATTTGACGTGATGATTCACTCCATCTTGGGAACAAAAATATACATGTATGTGTGTATGTATGCATATGTGAAGAAATAATAATTATGACTTTAAAGAAAACGGTAAGCTTGATCCCTCCAGGAATAAATAGGATACACAGTAACTCTATGTGTCCCCTTTGAACTTTAAAAAAGGCTTTAAAGCCTTAAATTTGTACATCATTACCGTAATGTTTGTGAAAGCTAGGAGTATTATCAACGGTTATTGCACCCCCCCCCCCCCCCCCCTTGTATAAAACAAAGTAATCTTCGACACCGAGACTTAATGACTGGTCGTACAAATATTTAATTTTTTTTTTTCAAAAGAAATTAATATGGGAAATATGTCTCACTAAGTACTATTTTAATTCAATGTTTAAAAATTGCGCATAAAATCTTTTCCTCAATTACAAATCATTTCTCTTTATAGTGTGAACGAAAAAATATCTTCCTCCAAATTAGTTTCAACATGAATCATTAAAATTCGTTTTTATTATTTTTTTTTAACCTCAAATAGAAAGCTTTATTGTTGAAAGAAATGTGAAAAAGTAAAACCCATGAGAATACCCTCTGTTTGACCTTTTTAAATCAATAAACTTATAAAGAACTACACCCACTTTAAAAAAAACACAAACTGTCCCTCTTTTTATTTTTCGTTTTTCTCTATTGCGACGATTCCTAGTTATCCTCTCATACCACCTGCACTATAATTGGAGCCATTTTGGATACATAACATTCCCGGATTGGTTGGTTTCTTTCCACACAGCAGCCATCGGACTGACAATAAAAATATCCTTTTTGCGGAATACCCTTGTATATAAGTTATATATTTATGTACGAGAATAATCGTTCTAGTACAGGGTGGGCAGCTACATATGATTATATAAATATGTATACTTTGAAATATAATTGTGTATATGTCAGCAGATCCACTCAGTCTCAATATATAACCATTCAACGAGAATGGGAGACGAGGACGACAACGAAGACAGCAACGACGAATCATACATTTTGGCAAGAGTACGCGACAAATTGGCGCCATGCTTCCCATATTCGGTTTTTGTCTTTTACACTATTCGGTAGTCATGATCTAGATAAAGCAGATATAAAAATGTAGATGTATGGTCCTGCAGATAAATTTTATGGAGAAAAAGAAATTCTGAAAAGATGCCTCAGCGTTGAGTAATGGCACTTTGAAACTTTCTTTTATTTTATTTACTATTTTAATACTGTTATTTTTGCTGCCTTAGTACTTTTCTTTTATTTTATATTCTTTGCTTAGGACATTGGAAGCTGTTGGAAAAAAGTAATAATAATAAAAAGAACATTTTTAACCGTGAAACTGTTCAAGCATAGAAACGGAACTAGCTCTGAAAAATATTCGACCCGACGAAACGAATACGTTTTTGGCATAAACAAGATTAGTTTATCATGAGAAATGAAAAAAATATAAATAGATTCAGATGTTAAAAGTTTTAATTATTCATAGATGAACAAGAAAAGAATGTGATCAGTACTAGTCAAACTTTGTTAGTCTTAACTTTGTTAACATTGTTTGCTTGAACTTTTTATGTTCCATTCTACTGAAATTTACAAACTTGTGTCGCTTTTGTAGTTATACAAAATAAAAATGGTTTAAGCCAATGAAGCACTTTCGCCTCTTCATACGTATCATAGACCTCAAATTAATCTTTCACATAGTAAGTACCTATAATAATCCCGTATTTTAAATTATTCAGTTTATTGTCGGGCGCCACTTTAGTAGTAAGAATTACCCACTTATAAAGGGTTTGCAATAAGAGGTTTGATTTTTATCTGAATCAAAAGAAAAAGGTTCCCATTAGTAATGAGAAACAATGTCAGTCAAATAACCCTCAACAATTTTGATCCCAATTTCGGAAATTGATTCGGGCCAGGAAACTTTTCTTGCGAAAGAACAATAGTTTGGAAATAAACATCATCAACATCCAAAGCTTCAAGTTCCAGCCATAATAAGTCATTGGTTACGTCGCAATTCACTTACGGTGACAGTAGGTTCTCATTTTCATATACATAAATAAGGCCCAATTATGCCTCCTGTCCAAAAATATTACGAAAAATAAATATTACGACTTTCTGACAATCATTTTTAGATATTCCTAGCCCCAAATGTCGCAATTCTGCTTATCAACGGAGCTAGAAATGTGCCTCATCGATGCAACTGCAAATTTTTCAGTTATATTCTTGATCAATTTCTCCAACACCCAATTTTCAAAGTTACGATGATGTTACGCTAATCGAAATGTTTAAATTCTTAAACTAATTGAACCTCAATGGCTTTATGATCAATGATTTTATGCAAAAGTTTTTTTCCACTACTCGTATGCCCATATCTCGAGATCGACGTGGAATCAATAATCCTATTCGGCCACAGAAGTAATACTCCCAGCTTTTCTTGTGAGGCGGTTACGACTTTTTTTTTTATAAACAGCACGCGCTCAAGGGGTTTGAGTACCCTTAAGGTGATTGTACACAGCGCGGGCAATGGAAATTTAGAGAGGAAGAAAAGAGAGGTACCGATGTACATTGTTTTTAAATGTTTGCAAGCTATAACGACTAGGAAATACAGTGATCGGCAGGGCATTCCATAAGCGTGTTGTACGGCTTAGGAACGAATCACGATATTTTAGAGTACGTCCGAAAACGGGCTTGAGGGTATACTGATGAGAATACATAGCGAGACGGGTGTTACGGTTGAAATTTTAAATGGTCGGAATGCTACTGGCGATTTCAGTGGAGCACTGGTGGTGGAAATAGCGATAAAACAAAGTGAGACACGAGACATTTCGTCGGTGTTCGAGGGTGTCCATTGATTGACTGATATTAGTTTCATCAATAAGTTTTATCGCACGGTTTTGAATCCTATCTAGCAGGTGCAGAGATGTTTTAGGAGCACCTGACCAGATGTGGGCATTATACTCCAACTTTGGGCGGATGAATGCTTTATATATTGAGGCCAGATCAGAGGGGGTAAAATATTTCTTACATCGCTTAAGGAAACCTAGACATTTCGCAGCATTTTTGGCGACATCAAATATGTGGTCATTCCAACGTGAATTGTCATTGACACACATACCGAGAATGGAAAGTTTTTCGGTTTCGACGATGCAAGTGCCATTCATGGATAATGGCTGGGTGTTTAAATTTCGCTTTAAAGTCAGCAGACAGCATTGTGTTTTGGAAGCATTAAATTCCACTCTGTTGATAGTTCCCCAATTGGTTATGCTGTTGATATCGGAATTTAATGAGCTTAGCATACGCTGCCGTTCTCGTTCTACAGCCGAAGACCAGGGCCGTGAGTCCAGGAACAAATATGAAAAGCAGAGAGTACTGTCATCAGCAAAGGAATATATTGGATTAGAAGTAGCAGACAAGAGATCAATAATGAAAATTAAAAAGTGTCGGAGACAGAACAGAGCCCTGGGGCACACCAGCATTTATTTTGTGAATATCAGACTTGAAACCATCAAAAAGAACTTGAATTGAACGTTCCGAAAGGTAATTTCTAATCCATTGAAGAAGAGAGTCGTTTATCCAAAATGCACGATTTTTCGACAAAAGAGCCTGATGCCAAACTCTGCCAAATGCCTTAGAAATATCAAGTGCAACTATCTTGCAATTGACGTACGCTTTGGCTCCACTTTTCGGTGAGACATGCCATCAAATCACCAGTGGACCTGTTGCTACGAAAACCGTACTGCCGGTCATTGAGAAGTTTTCGTGTTTCGAGATATACGAGTATCATGAGCTAACGATTTATCAGCGTTTCCATGACCTTGGAAAGAAAGGACATAAGTGCAATGGGTCTGTAGGAGGAGAGAGAAGATGATTTGCCTTTTTTAGGGACAGGCTGGACAAATGCTGTTTTCCATCTGCTCAGGAAGAGTCCTAAAGAGTAGGATTGATGAGAAAGCTTACGCAGGGGTTTTGCCAGAGTGGAAGAAAACCTCTTCAGAAGACTGGACCAGCGGATTGATGTATGTTGAGATCTTTAAGTACTCTTGCTACTACACGAGTGCGAAAGTAGATTCGTCCCATTGAAGATTCGATGCACTCAAGTGTAGGAGGAGACAAAGCACAATCTGAGAGTGTTGAGCTGGCCGCAAAGTGTGCAGCAAGTAGATTGGCCTTGTCCAAAGAGGTGACAGCTGGAATGTCATTGTAAATGAGCGTTGGGATGGAGGATGAAGCGGAGTTTCTAATGTTTTTGACGAACGACCAACAATATTTACTGCCTTTGGGACATTGCAGTATTTTTTGCCTCAGTTTTTGGTCGTATTGGAATTTCACACGCTTAATAAAGGCGTTGCAGTCATTTCTGGCTCGTTTGAACTTTTTTCGGTTTTCCTTTGTCGGGTTGGTCTTGAAGGCCCGAAAAAATATTTCTCTAACCCTGACGGCCTTTTTACAGCTCGAGTCGTACCATGTCTTTTCTTTTGGTTTGGTACTTTTTATCCGACTGCGTCTTCAGCTGTCTGTGCTTTAGAGTATTGGAATAAATGACATCATTTTGTCATTTCGTGCACATAGAGAGGTGCCAACGAATTTCCTTCAATTCCAAATTGTAGGAAATTAAGCAACTTTTTCATAAGATAAGACAGGAGATTTGACATCCCGAGGCGTGCCTTTGCCCGCCGAAAGGGGCATCTTTGCTGCTTTTCGGCGTCAATTGAAATTTGAACCTAGAATCTCTTTTTTTTATTTCAATTTCTATTCGTCAACTCTTACATGCTTAACATTAAAAAATTATCCTGTTCCAACTTACTGATCATATGCGAGTACTCTCAGCTAAGCTTAATACTTAAACTATAACTTTCGATGAAAACTGCTAATAAGTTTAATAATTTTTATTTTATTATATTATTTTCTCTTTCTCTCTCTCCCTACCTATACTATGTAAGACGGTTTGAAGTAGACTGGCCAACTTTGCCGCCTAATAAGACTAACTCGGAATAAAAGGAAAGACAAAGAAGTTTCTTCTCCTTCACTTAGCCACCAAAACTCCTGGTGCTGCCGAGCAACAGCACTCATATCACGCCGATGAACCGGAAACGCTCCACACTGCCGTGCACAGTTTCCTGTAGTTTGATCCACAGCTGTTCGAGCGACAAGATTAGTGGGAAAGCTCTTATAATGTGGCTTCGAATAACATTAATAGTCAAATTATCCATAATGAGGGTTCACCCTCATTAGGAAGCGTACAAGCGAAGAAAAGCCCTATGGCAATCCCTTTCCGACACCAAAAATCTTGTTCCCACATTTACCCACACTGGAAAATTTATGAGGTAAATGAGAACCATGGAGCAAGTTAGCTGCTATAAAACACAAGCTTTGTTAGAACAAAGGAAGCTTTGGCTCTGGGCAGGGCAACATCTAAATGCATATTTATTAAATATTGAAATTGATGCCAAGGTATCAATACATTTCGAGAATGACTGCCCGTTCCCCAGAGAACTTTCTCCATTTCTTTTTGATGTTCCCAGAATCTCCAGACAATAGCCTATGATTTCAAACTTTTGAAAGTCTTTCTTCAAATTCCAGCCAACGAATATTGCTTAATCCCATCGAAGGGGCATTGTAAATGCATGCAATCCCTGCCCTGAAAACGCATTTGGCTCATTTTGACTGGCCAAGTATGTTTCAGAATAAAAATACTGAGGAGATGTACGCAATTCTCGCAAAAAATCGATAAGAAAACATCTTCCGTGGTACAATAAATCTCTCCTTAATTTAAAAAATGCAAGAAATAAAGCTCATAAAGCATATATTAAATCGAAAAATCCTGAAAGTAGGATCAAATTTAAAAAGCTAAGGAGTGATTTTGAAACTCTGCACAAATTTGTGTATAATAAATGTATATTTGACACCGAATGTCAGATAAAGTCGAATAGTAAACTCTTCTGGTTTTACTTAAATAATAAAAGAAAGACTACAGGTTTACCAAATTGTATGAAATATAAAGGTTTAGTGTCTACAACTTTGGAAGGTAATCTGGAGCTGTTTGCAAGCTTTTTTGAGTCTGTTTACAACTCAAACAGAATCGATACAAGCAGTTTCCACAATATTAATTCGAATGAAATTACCATCGACTCTTTGCAGTTAACTGAATCAGATGTCTTTATAAAGGGTCCGCCATCTAATTTTTTCAACTAGTGCTTATTTCGTGAATGGTAACACTTAGCTCATGTCTGATTTGACAGATAATTAGTTTTATCCTTCCGCTGAACGAATATGGTTGTGTATATGCTTGAGCTACGCTTCGCTAAGTGGGCCTGCGATCGACTTAGAGAAGATGCCGATTTTGCCAAAAAAATCATCTTTTCAGATGAAGCTCATTTTGATCTTGGCGGGTATGTAAACAAGCAAAATTGTCGCATTTGTGGCACAGAAAACCCGCACGCATACATTGAAAAGCCGATACACCCAAAACGAGTCACTGTTTGGTGCGGATTTTGGTCCAGAGGCATAATTGGGCCATTTTTCTTCGAAAATGAGCAAGGAGTGGCCGTTACAGTCAATGGCGATCGTTATCGGGCCATGTTGAACAAATTTTTGTTCACAAAAATTGAAGAGGAGGATATTGGCAACATTTGGTTGCAACAGGACGGCGCTACGTGCCACACAGTCGAAGCTACAATCGATGTTTTGCGCCCTGTTTTTGAAGATCGCATTATCAGCCGCAGAGCTGATGTCGTTTGGCCACCTCGGAGCTGCGATTTGACACCGTTGGACTATTATTTGTGGGGTGCCGTAAAAGATAAGTGTTACACCGACAAGCCAGAGACAATTGACGCTTTAAAGGACAATATTCGTGAAGCCATTGGTGAAATACAGCTGCACACAATCGATAATGTGCTTAAAAATTGGACCGATCGTGTAGGCTACTGCATGGCCAGCCGAGGCAGCCATTTGAATGAAATTATTTTCCATTATAACCGGAAGAGCTAAGTGTTACCATTCACGAAATAAGCACTAGTTGAAAAAAAAAAACGTTAGATGGCGGACCCTTTAGCTTTGGAAAAACTTGTCGACAACCCATCGTATGATTCTGATTGCATATCAAATTCATTTCTAAAACACTGTTCTTGTGTGCTATTTGCACCCCTCACAATTGTGTTTAATGCCTCATTAAAAGAAGGCATTTTTCTTGATAGATGGAAGGTATCATATATTTCACCAATTCATAAAAATGGTTCCAAAGTCGATGTTGATAATTACAGGGGTATTTCAAATCCCCTAAAAATTCCAAAATTATTTGAGTCCATCGTCAAAGACAAATTATTTTTCCTTGTTAAAGAATTAATTTCACCTGAACAGCATGGTTTTTTAAGAGGTAAATCAACTGCCACCAACCTGATTCAATTCTCTAATTTTTTACATTGCAATATAGAGGCCGGGTATCAAGTCGACACGGTATACACTGACTTCTCAAAAACCTTTGATAAAGTCAACATTTGTCTATTGATCCACAAATTAAATACTTTTGCGTTTCACTCGCGAATGCTGCATTGGCTTGAATCATATCTTTCTAATAGAAAGCAATGTGTTGCGATAAATCGAATCTGTTCTAGATATTTTGATGTTAAGTCTGGAGTTCCTCAAGGAAGCCATCTTGGACCACTTTTGTTCCTCCTTTTTATAAATGACATCGCTGCCTCTTTATCGTTCTGTAAGTGTCTACTTTTTGCAGATGACGTAAAATTGTTTGCCCTAATCAAATCTCTCCTCGATGCAACCCTATTTCAAAATGATCTAAAAACATTTTTTTTATGGTGCGGTAAAAATCAGCTGCAGCTAAACCTTAAAAAGTGTAAGCAAATTTCTTTTTACAAAAATTGCTCTCCTATACAAATTCAATATTACTTTAATAATGATGCTCTTACTATATGTAAATTTGTCAATGACTTAGGCGTTACGTTTGATGAAAGACTCAACTTCAATATTCACATTGATCAAATTATAAGAAAAGCCTGTTCTATGATGGGATTCATTAAGAGAACTAGCAAAGAATTCTCGGATCCTTATACTCTTAAATCTCTCTTCACTTCTCTAGTGCTACCGATCTTGGAATACTGTGTCGTCATTTTTAATCCATATTACAACATTCATATATTAAGAATTGAAAGAGTCCAGAAATCATTCACTCGATACATGTTACGCAAATTTAATTGGGAAGGATTTTTACCCTCCTATAAGGAAAGACGTCTTCTCATTGACTTAAAAATGTTGTCTGTTAGACGAAAAAACCTGGAAATTCTCTTTGTAAGAGATATACTCGGTTCTAAAATCACGTGTCCAGAGCTTCTACTGAAATTTCGTCTCTACGCTCCACATAGACCATTACGCGATAGACCCTTACTGTATATAGAAGCACATAGAACAGTTTACGGTCAAAATGAGCCAATAAATCGCTGTTGTAAATCGTTTAATAGTGTTTGTAATGAAATTGATTTATCTGATACTAGAGATATTGTAAAAAAGAAACTAAATATTCTATCATAGCTAAAATTAAATATAAATTTAAGTTAAATGTAAGTTATCTTTATTTTTATTTTTGTAATTTATTATAAGCGTAGTCTGTAAGAATTCTGTATTCGGTAGATGGAATAAATAAATAAATAAATAAATTGGTTTCAATTTCTGGACCTGACTTGCACGCGTTCAAGTCATCTGCATACGCTATGACATGGTGCAGTGAATGTATCAGATGTAAATGTTAAATATCATCGACGAATTAACTGCATCTTGCTGTAAACCGTATCTTTGATATGAAATATCAAGTTAAACTTTAGCCGGAATGTTCTTCAATGGATTAGAAATTATCTTTCTGAACGCTTAATTCAAGTTGTCCTGGTCGGTTTCAAGTCTAATATCCACAAAATAAATCGACACTATTTTTCATTTTATCAATTATCTATTGTCAGCTACTTCTAAGTTCTAATCCAATATATTCTCTGCTTTTCGTATTCGTTCCCGGACTCAACACACCTCAATGACAACTTACGATGGGATGACCACGTATTTGATGTCGCTAAATATGTTGCGAAATGTCTAGGATTCCTCAAGCAATGTAAGAAATATTTAATCCCCTCTGATCTGGCCCCAATATATAACGCGTTCATCCGCCCAAAATTCGAGTACAATGTCCATATCTGGTCTGGTACTCCTAAAATCGCTCTGCACCTACTGGATAAGATCCAAAACCATGCGATGAGTTTTCATAGGTAATGCTAATATCACTCAGTCAATTGACGCCCTCAAACACCAACGTATGTAACGTCTCCTGTTTCACCGTACTCTATCGCAATTTTCACCACCATTACTACATTGAAATTTCCAATAGCATTCTAACCTTCAATCCATCTCGATATGAATGCTCATCAGTTTAGCCTCAAGCCCACCTTCGGACGTACTCTGAAATATGGTTTTTCTTTCCTAAACCGTACAACTCGTTTATGGAATACATTGCCTTTATTTTCTAATCATTACAAGCTGCAAACATTTAAAACCAACGTACACCTGTATCTCAAAACAATATCTCTTGAGACGTCAGTACTCTCAGCGTCTATCAAAGGCTTTTTCAAAATCAAGCAAGCAGGCACTCATGCTGGTTCGCGCTTTTATTCGATGGGATACCATTGGATACACAACCACTAAGCCACGCCACATTAAGATAGATTGAAATCATAAATGCAGGCACGTAAAGTTGTAATAGATGCATAGCTCCTCCTGAGCTCGTATTTAGGATTCTTTGTCTTCAGGGTGTAAAATCCGAAGCAATAGGACTAGTTATCAATCTTTTAGACTACTCGTCATTGTACACTGGCGATCACTAGGATGAGGCCATACATTTTGCAATCTATTTTTACTCTTTATACCTGTTGGAAATTTTGTACCCGCAAACTTCTACTACCTGGGAACAGGTAATAAGAAACGACCATTGGAATTTCCCAAGATCAAACAATGAACTACTTAATGCGCCACTACGATGGTATGGGCTCATCCTAGTGATCGCCAGTGTATACAGCTTGTGGAGCTGTGGATAATAATAAAATATGAAAAGACTGCGATATAGAAAAGCCGTAGCAGCCACCCAATTACTCACTTGTCCAGATAGGGAAACTCGTAGGTTTATAGACTAGGCATTCATCCATCCTTTATGGCATCGTTCACACTGTTTCCACTCTGTTATACCGAACTATTTTATCCCTGAACCAAAGATCTGATCTTCCTTTTCTTCTTGAACCACTTGACTGGCTATCAAAAACTTTCTTGGCTGGATCACTGCTGTTCTTTCAAGTGAGGTCTTAGCTTCCTTAACTATATCCACATTTTTGTACAAATCAGAGACTTCGCGATTGCATATTCTTAGGATCAAATAACCGACCGGCTATTTTTCTTTCTAAGACCGGTTCAGCTGTCTTATTTTTCACCCAGCATTCGGCTCCTTACAGCAAGACTAGCAAGAATTTTTTGTTTATCAAACAAAATCTTTGTCCTTTGAGTAAGCAGTATTAACTAAGTTATCGCCTGACTGTCGTACTATGGGTCTTGCTTCCAAATTACATACGATCCCGTGCTTGAAGAACGGGATTAAGGATTTCTGACGCCGGTCTGAGTATAATTTTGTAAAGCGATAAATGCTGTCACATGCGATTGTAAAGCCCAAGAGGGATTGGTGTGTATTTTTAATTAATTTCGGTCAATATTTCTCCAAAATTCAGCAAACGATCTTGAGCGTACCCTTTACTAAAATACTTTCCACAGCCTTCTAAAGCGCGCATGGTTAGCCATTTAAGCGTGTGACTTTCTTGTTTATGGTTTGTTACTTTATTTATTTTCTTTATCTCGGGCTGGAGGACTACTTCATTGACCGGAATTAGTGTTCATTGTGATCATGTCCAACTGCTGCATGCTTATTTCTAAATTCTTTTCTGGTTTCATTTTTATTCCCTCATTAATTTATGTCCTTAAGATGGAAGCTTCTACGCTTTCTACCAAGCGTTTCTTCTCCCTTCTTCTCTGTACTTATCATTATTCGTATTGTAATTACGAGGGGCGTTCAATATATTCTCGGTATCGATATGAAGGAAAATGCGAATTCAATTTAAATTGTTTTTATTTTTCAATATAATCTCCCGTAACATCAATGCATTTGTTACATCTTGAGATAAGCCTTTCTAAACCTCAAAAAAATAAATTTCCTCTTTCTCTGCAAAATACCCATTTATTGCCGGCTTGAGTTCTTCATCATCCGAAAATCTTTTTCCACGAAGACATTTTTTCAAATCCGAGAACAGGAAATAATCACTAGGGGCAAGGTCTGGACTATAGGGTGGGTGTTAGATTTCTTCGAAACCACAATCTCACGCAGCAGCCTTGGAAACTCGCGCCGTGTGAACAGGAGCGTTGTCATGAAGAAGCAACACACCCGCTGCGAGTTTACCCCGTCTTTTCTTTTTAATTTCCTCCCGCAAATTATGCAAAGTGGAAGCGTAGGATGTGGCGTTGATGGCTTCACCTTTTTTTTTGTACTCAATGAGCAAGATTCCCTTTGAGTCCCAAAAAACTGTAGCCATGAGCTTCCCGGCAGACGGAGTGACTTTGAACTTCTTCGGGGGGTCTGTTCCTTTTTTATGCCACTGCATGGACTCTTGTTTGCTTTCAGGGTCATAGTGGTGGACCCATGTTTCGTTCCCAGTAACAATTCGATCCATAACACCGTCCGCATTCTCACTACACATCTCCAAAAGCTCTCTACAGCATGCGATTCTCACTTTTTTCTGAGGCGCTGTGAGCATTCGTCGCACCCACCTTGCACTGACCTTTGAAAGGTTAAGATGGTCATGAAGAATGGTGTGAATGGTACCAATTGAAAGCTTGGTGATCTCTGCCATCATTTTCACCTTTATTCGGGCATCCTCAAGAACAAGTTTTTTGACTTCTTTGATGCTTTCTCCTGTACAAGCAGTAGCCGGGGCGCCGGAGCGGGGGTCGTCTTCAATGCTCTCTCTGCCTCTCTTGAACTCACTTGACTACTTTTGCACAGTTGATAATGAAGGTGCGGAACCCTGGTAAACAGCCACCATCTCTTCATGAATAGTTTTTTGACTTTTTCCTTGCTTAGTGAGAAATTTAATTACAGCGCGATGCTCAATTTTCACCATCATCGTCTTAGTTGCCATTATGATTCTGTTTAACTAGAGATACTCGTAAAACGCGAATTAATAATCACATTTATATGAAATTTTACATGAATGCACTAAAATAATAGTATTACTTGATAAATAAGTCAATTTATATATACAACCACAGCTTCACCCCGATACCGAGAATATGTTGAACGCCCTTCGTACCTCAACCCTTGAATAAAACTGACTCAAGACTTGTCAATGATGCATGGGGCACATCATTTATGATGAATAGCAATAATAAACTTACGTGTATAAAGCTCTATAACTTTACATTTTATTGCAAGTTCTTCTGATAACTAGGTGTTAAGTCACATAAGGCACTTATAATTATAGCTATTTGCCACGTCACTTTTTACAAGTGCAAGAAAGCACTCATTTGAACTCAACAAAATTTAACAGATACTATACTAGATAGCACCAAAGTTATGGATCATAGCAAAACTCGACCGTAGTGAAAATTGTAATAGTAAGGTTCGAAGGGACTTCAACTAAAAATGTCCTTCAATTTGATCCTGAAGTAAATTTTCAGATAACTTTTCGGTTTTCTTTTTTCTGTCGGAACAGACCACTCAGACAAAGAAGTAGATTCTAGATTCCAGATTAGTCCACTAGATTCCATTTAAAGCAGCCACCACGTCAATGCCGAGTGCCTGCAGCCTGATGCGTGCGTAAGCCAGACTTTCACAGAGGCAGTGCTCCGCGGTGTCGTCATCATTTTCACAGCAACCGTCGCAGGATGTTATATACATTTAAGTGCTTAAGAAAAATATAGTGCCCCGTCGCGACTCCAACAAGAAATCTGCAGGCTTTCCTACTGAGGGAAAGCATGAAAGTCGCAGCCATCGGGAAGAATTCGTTTGGTCTACCGGCAACCATCAGCAATTGTGCTCATATGAAACCCAACTGTCAATGGAAGCCTTAACCCAAGACGCAGGCAGACCTAATGCAGGTTCGGGTGCTGAAAAACTCTCCTCTGAGCGTTGCTTGACAAGTTCATTAGCGATTACGTTTCCCATGATCCCATTGTGACCTGGGACCCAGACAAGACTCAATGGATTCAGCCGTCCGACTGCGTTCAGTGATATCTTGCATATCTTGCATATCGAACTAGCTTGAAAGTCGTAAGAGGGTTCTGTAAGGCTCTTAAGGGCAGCTTGGCTGTCGCTACAGATGCAATTGCTTCGCCCTCTCCACCGGTTCTTCACAATATAGTGCGTTGCCATCAGGACTCCGTGTATCTCCGCTTGAAGACAGACGCAAGTCTTCCAAACGAGGACTGAAATTTAACGTTGTCGTTCTCCAGAAAGGCGCCATTCTCGGTCCTGTATCTTGCCGGCAGCTCCTTTACACAAGGCCAACAGCGCCTTAGAGACTTTCCACGTAACATGTTTAGGCAATAGAAGTATGTATCTAAGATGACACCCAAGTACTTAGATTCTTTGGATAATTGCATGGTAATGCCAGACAGCTTCCTCCTTCTCCTAAAGAGAAAAACCTCATTCTTGAAGGGATTAACTGAAAGCCCATATATAGCGCACCAATTGTCGACCTATTGTAATTATAAGCTAATGTGTACGCGCCTTATGTTTAGTTAAAGTTTCCACTACGCGATGGCGCTCGTGTAGCTTTATTGTAAGATGTCATTTTTGAAATAACGTTCTGTTTACTCGTGTCAGGATGATAGAAAGAAACACTGTCTTTTATAAAAAAAAAGGTGTATTGCCTTTAACTCCCTTATTAAAATTGTTTTCAAATTATGAACACGAACTACACGAATTACGAACACGTCCGTTGTTCTCAACTTCCGCTTCACAACTCACATTATTGCTGCAGCTGTGGGAACACCTCACCGTCTCTTTTTAGAGTACGGGGTGTGTCCTCGTGACACCCGTTTCTTGTCTTTGCTTTACTTCGAATGTGTTTTACTTAAGTTCCATTGATTCAATAAAATACCAAACATTATTTATCAAATCTGATTTACATTTTTTTAATAATAACAACACGACCACGTGTAAGATTGCCTGCGCTTTAAAACAGACAGTCACTAGACGCGATCCAACAAACAGTACAGCTACATCATTCGCGTATGCTTGTGCATAGGCGCGTTAAGCACTTAGTCGACCAACCACCATTGCCACATTGCGGGCAACCCCTGCTTACCCCCGTTATCACATATTGGCCACAGTCAGCACCCGCAATCAGTGTCCTATTCACCAGCATTGCTTTTCTCTACAAAACTAGTGATTCACCTACGCCATGTTGTCTAGCCAAGTTACACATGCCGTCAAAAGTTGCGTTTTCGAAATAACCCTAAATGTCAATGAATATGCCCATGGCATATTCGATTCGATAATGATCTGTGTGAACTATACCACGGCATCGGTCGAGCAAGATGCAGTGATTTGGATATAAATATGTTACATGAAGACCATGGGGACAGGAACGATCTAGTTTGAATGATAGATCAAGTGAAGACCTTATCTTAAGTGCCATAGACGAGTGGAGAATGAGCTGAACCATCTTGTTGTGCAAAACTAGAGACATCTAGCAACCGAAAAAACTTGAAAGAGGCTTGGTTTTTAAGACCCAGGAAATCACAATTAATTAATTCATTTACTGCACTGAGATTTAATTAATCAGTCTTTACTTACATTCCTTACTAAATTATAATATTAACGACACTACACTTGATAGCCAAAGTCTTTAATGACATCGAACCTTTGCAAAATTGTTTATTTGTTTGGTTTTGTTCCTCATATTTGCATTTTCTGGGTGGACCGGAATTGAAGGTTAATTGATAATGATACTACCAAGTCCCTATATATTTCTCTAGCTATTAAAGTAAGTATTTCTGGATATTGTATGGTATGGACTATTATTTCCATTGTAAGTTATTGCCGATAACGATTTTAGTGTCATATACTGCTGACAATTTCTATTCCTGTGCAATATTTATTTTGTCATGGTATGCACTGTTTAAAAACCTAGACTCAATCAATGCTGTTTCCTTAGAAGTAAATTTTCTTACGAGTATCTTCGTGGTTTAAGGACAATAATTTTAATACGTTTCGAAAAGTTTTCACACCGCATTTACCGTTCCGATACATTTTATTGGTGCTGCGCAAAAATCTTAAAAAGTACCGGGACCTACGAATATGTAAAAGAGACGTTGCTGTAATTGCAGATAGATAGATAGATAGATCTACTGATATTTTCAAACAATATTTAGATCTGCTACACCACTGCATTTAGCTTGTAATTTACTGCAATTTTTTACTGGTTACTGATAATGAAAAATATTATACGTGAAAGGCTTTTTAATTTAATTTTAATACATACAATAGTTTAAATTAAAATACGCAATTTATTTTTTTCTTAACCTTTGTTTTCTGAAACTTAACTAAATATTTTTTTATGCTTATAGCAAAATTCTTAACAGAAACCAGCAACTTCGTTGAAGAATAGTCCTTTGGAAATACATACACGATCATAGTTTATATCATTCTCACCTCTGGGTCCATTTTGTGGTGGCTCGCCTTAAGTAGAGTATAAAAGATCAACAAATTTAGAAGAAATCAGAGAACAGTTAAAGTCATAGACTAACTATACCTAGATATCAAACTTTCCAGATATTGGAAAATCAAAACCGGTTTTGTACTGATCGTCCCTATCCGTGTGAACCTGTCCGTGAATACGTGAGAATTGTCAACAATGTCAAAATTCGAAAAGTTTTACGAGTGACGTCACCCATATAAAAATTACGCGGTGAATTTCGATTTTGACATTTCTCATATTTACAAATCTAATTTCGTGTAAGTTGCAAAAAAATTTTATGTTGAACAATAATTTTGTTTATTATATTTTCTAGGACAACAAAAGAAGAAAAATTTACACATTTGGAGCAAGAAGAAAACATTTTCAACAGAATACTGCGGCCACGAACAGATTGCCTTGGATTGGAGGTGGCAAAGCAGTTGGAAAAGTTTGTTTACATTTTCTTGTGAGTAACTACAAATTTCAAAATAATTTATTTTACTTCTTTTTTACAGTAAGAACAGTGAATCTAAATGCACCATTCAAGAGCTTTACGAAATGTGGATGAGTGATCTAACTAATTACATGTAAGTAAAAAGAATACATTTTCGTATAGCTATACATATAATGCCTTTTTCCTTGCAGATCCAACATTTGAAGTGCAATGGTTTCAAGAAAAGCGTTCCCAGTGTGGAACCATCGTGAGCTGATCAAATAAATGTGAGTAAAAAGAATACATTTTCGTATAGCCATACATATAATGCCTTTTACTTGCAGATCCAACATTTGAAGTGCAATGGTTTCAAGAAAAGCGTTCCCAGTGTGGAACCATCGTGAGCTGATCAAATAAACTTAAAGCATTTTTTTCGATTTTTGTTTTGTTTTGCTTTGTTTATCCAATAAATACAATAAATTTAAAGAAATTGTTTTTTCTTTCTTGGATTTGCTGCTTCTTCAATAAATTATTGACATTTGTTCATTTCACCACGGTGTGGGTAAGTTTTTCGCTTCACCATGAATGTTTTCATCAGGAGAGCATGTTCCGAAAAAATGTAAATTACAATTCATGAATAAATTGGATTATTAGATTAAATGGAAAATAATTAATGATTATTTTGACTGTTTTTATTTGTGAAAATAGAACAATAAATAGAAAATTAGTGCTTTATAGGTCCATTTAGTACGACAGCGAATTGACCAATTATTTTTTGAAAAAATATGGATGTGACTGGACAATTTAGCTCATATTTAATGCTTTTGTATTACTAATTCCATTACTAACGCAACATTTCCATATACTTTGCTCAATTTTTGCATCAAAAAATTTCCGAGAAGAAGAAAATCGATGTAAACACAACGCTGTACGTTTCACAAATATCACGTTGTAATTCTAAAATTTGGCTGGATTTTCGTGAATGTCAAAGACATCAAATCGGCGTATAAATTTTATACCGTCAGCGAAGCAAATAAAAAAAAAACAAAAGGACTTTGCTAATAAATAAAAAAACAAAGGATTTGTCTTCTAGGATTTTTTCAGAAGAGTCAAAATTTAGCATTTATGAATCAAATAGCCCTTCGAAAGCATGAAGACAACCAAATGAAACTTACAGTCCAAATACACAAGGCAAAAAGTAAAGCACGGAAATGGTGGTTGTGTAATATGGAGCTAAATATCCACTGTTGAGATCGGTAATTTAGTCACAGTAATTCAGAAAAAGAAGTATACTAAAATATTTACAGCGAAAATTTGCTTCAAAGGACACAAACAATGCTTATTGCGAAACATTTTTTACTCCCAACAGGACAACGATTTCAAGCATAAGTCCATATCCACATAAAGTCCCTCACTTGCTAGTAACGCCACCACATAGCCCCGATCTTAACCCGTTCTCTTTGGAACGCCTTTGGAATCATTAAATGATGAGGTTACGAAAACATGTCATCACATCGAAAAAATTTTAATTTTTAGCGGAATGGCAAGAAATAATATGTGAATATATGCTAAAGTTGACGCATTCTATGCCAGACCGGCTTAAAGATGTTAACAGCATTAAAGAATACTCAACAAAGTAGTAGCAAAATCTGTTGAAAACAATTATAAACAAAAATTCCCTTCGACAAAACCAAATTAAGTTGGGATATAATTTCACATTGTTTGTTAAATTCTGGAAATTATTTTTAAAAAATAAACAATTAAAATACCACCGCTTTTGTACTTTATAATGTGTGGAAAAAAAGATTCTCGAAATATTTTGGAAAAGCTTTAAATTCAAATAGAAAAACAAATATTTTCCTTAAAAAACTAAAAAATGATCAAAAATGTTAATTGTACTTATCAGTATTATTTAATTAATTTATTTACTCAACACATTCAAACTAAAAGAACAGCAAGGAAATTGATTTTAAAAGTTGCCATTAATTAATAATCCTTTTCATTGATGTCCAGAGTACAGAGTTTGTGCCTAAACATAAAAAATGCTTATACAATTGACTCTCAATTGACTCTCTTAAGCTTGATTTCAGAATTGTAATAGTTTCAATTCATTTATATCTTCAAATGAAACTTTCAAAATATAATCCTTAGGTCCTTTTTTAATTTTATTCTGAAACGATCCCCTTTTTGTTCAATTGAAACAAAAAAAAGGGTTTTTTTAAATATATTCTATTATCTTCACTTTTTCACCACGTTGAATTAAATATTCACCAGCGAAAAATATTTTTCCTTTTATTTTTGCCTTTATTCTATATACTTAGCGAACTTTACGTGAAATTTGTTGTCATTTTTGCCATTCTGACAGGTTATAGAGATTGAGAATGTGTTGGTGATTCACTTACAGTGTGTCTGTGCGAAAGTTAAACGTTTGCAAAAGTATTAGTAGAGTTTGATATCTAGGTATAGTTACTCTATGGTTAAAGTGGGCGTAAATAACGCCCTGAAGTCAAACACAAACGAAGCACTCAATGTTGTCCCTGTCCAACCTCGTGATATACATATCAAATATACATACTGTTGTTTGAAAGCCCGCAATTAGACACCAAGTTCATAACAAAGACCTGAACTAGATTCGCACTAACTGCGTAGAAATCAAGCAAAATTTTGATAACAGTATCAAAGTCCAATTATGATACCTTCCAGAAAGGAATGGGAATAGCTAAAAATACTAGCTGTCAGAGAGGCGTGTAAGCTAACCAATCTCACACCCATGTCCGAGTATATTTACTCTTAAGTTCAATACAACAATCTTTTTTGACAGCCAGGCAACAGCGAATATGTCTCGGATACGGATGGATCTACTGTTTACAACCCCTGCAAACGACTCAAGGACAACGAACTTCGGATCTGCACGTGGGATGCTAGGTCCCTTTAATAGGCCACATGCAGCCGAATAACTGGCGGAGGTCCTGGACTGCTGCTAAGCAGAAATTACCGCCATCCAAGAAATGCGATAGGATGAGCCGGACAAGAAGAGGATGAAAAACTGCGATATCTACTACGGCGATAGTTATAACAGCGTCTATTTAGATGCGGATTTGTTAGAGGCAGACTTTGGCAAGAAGCCTTGGGTTACCGGCATTCTAACTAGCGCCTCGTAACAATCCGTATTAAAGCTAAATCTGCCAACATTAGGCTTATACGCGCACACGCCCCCACAGAGGAGAAAAATAAGACACCAAAGATAGCTTCTACAAGCTCTTGAACAAGATTTACAAGCAATGCCCTAGCTATGACTTTAAAATTGTCCTCGGCGACGTTAATGCAATGCTAGAAAGAGAGGACATCTTTGCTAGTACTGTTGGAAATTATAGCCTGCACGACACCACCTTCAATAACGTATTCAGGTTAATCGACATTGCGGCGGGGCAAAAAATATTCGTAGCAAGCACGAGGTTCCCACATCTTGATATTCATAAGGGGACTTAGAGAACTCCTGATCAGCCAACCGTCAACCAGATTAAGCACATTGCGATCGACGCAAATCACTTCTCCAGTATTTTGAATATACGAACCTTCCGAAGAGCCAACATCGACGCGGACCATTACCTTGTTGTAGCCGAGGTACCGCTGCGGATATCCAAAACATCACAAAGACAAACTAATACTGTGAAGAAGTTCCACGTGGGATGGCTACAATCAAATCCTTTTCCGACCGCGTCTCCCTTAATCTCTTAAGAGTCCTATCCCGCCAGCATCAAGTATTGAAGACCACTGGCAACATTGCCAAAATTCCATCAGAAATAACGCCTGTGTTGTGTTGGGTTTCACTCGGTCACCAGAACGAAACAAACTCCTGGTTTGACGATGAGTGCCGGCAAGGACATGCAGCTAAGCAAGAGGCATACAAAGCGGCGCTGCATAGAAGGACTAGAGCTCCTCACGATCTCTACGAGCAGAAGGGGCATGAGAAGCGCGTTGTTGAGGCAATTGAGAGATTCTACTCCAGGACAAAAACCCCGAACCGAAGCCTGTAGAGACAAACAAGTTAACATAGTAGTAGAGTCACAGTCGGTGCTGAGGATATGGAAAAATAATTTCTGAGACCGTACAACGACGATGACGAAACAAATATCGCTGTCAGGCAAAATGAACCCGTCAAGATGGACGATGTAGACCAATAATTCCGTCCTCCCGACCTGGTTGATGATCTAAGCTTAAGCCCAACAAAGCTGCTGGAGAGGGCGGAGTGACTATTGTAAAATATGGCCCGACGAAAGTATGCCCAATGAATGGAACCTCAGCATGGTTGGTCCGATCTTTAAGAAAGGAGACCCTCTGTAGAGATATAAGTCTCCTATCTCCTCAACATCGCATACAAAATCTTTTCTGCCATATTGTGTGGATTTCTGAAACCCTTCGTTAACAACCTCATGGGCCCATATCAGTGTGGTTTCACGTCAAGAAAATCCACAAACGATCAAATTTTTACACTCCAGCAGATCCTAGATACCCACCATCTTTTTACCAATTTTAAGGCCGCATATGACAGAATTTATAGAGACGAGCTATATAGAGTCATGTCTAGTCGTGGCATCCCTGCAAAACTCTATGCATAATGTGATAACCACTCAAATGTGAGCAGCGACATCTAGCAGAAAATGTCGAAACTCGAAGACTAGAAGGTTTCGATACTGGATTAGCAAAGTCTCGACCGGAGAGTAGAATCGAATTTTCTAGCAAATTGGAAATTGTATGGGACGCTGGGTGGCGAGGATTGTTCTCGAAGTATGTCATTCGAGTATAAATACCAGCATCCCAAAGGTATGCAAATCAGTTCCAAATTTGAATTTGAAGTGTTAATTAGAAGAAGTGATTAAGTGGTTTAAGTAAAAGATAAGAAAAGTATATGTGGTTGAGAAATTGAATTGTACTTTCTAAATAGTGAATTGTAACTGTACTGAATAAAGGGATTTGTATTGAAAAGAATAAGTTCTATCATTTGTACCCACACAAACATTTTACATTGGTGTCAGAAGTGGGATAGGACTTATTGTGTGTATAAAAAAAAAAAAAAAAGTGTTTTCTGACTATTTGAAAAGGCTAGAATGGGTCGAAAACTATTGCAGTTGACCCTCGTCCAACTCAAATCCGAGTTGAACAAGAGGAGCCTCAGCGCCAGTGGAGGAAAAAGTGACCTGGTGCTCCGACTTCAGGAGGCTTTGAACAACGAGGGACATGATCCTGATGCATATTCCTTTGATGTTGACGAGGATGAACAGACAAGTACCGGCAATGACATGGCTGCAATGATGCAACTCCTCTTATTAAAAATGGACGAACAAAAGAAAAATATGGAAGAACAGAAGAACATTCTCCAGAACAGTCTGGAACAAAAATTGGACGAACAAACCAACAATCTGCACGGTCTTCAACAGAAAATGGATGAACAAAAGAATAATCTGGAAGAACAAAAGAACATTCTCCAGCAAAAATTCGAAGAAATCGATGACAAATTTGAAAGAATAGAGAAGAACGTTGATGACAAATTTGATAGAATAGAGAAGAATGTTGGCGAAAAATTCGAGGAAATGGACAGCAAAGTTCAACAACTGGCAAAAGAGCTCGACACAGTGCGAAAACAGAAACTGCGAGAATGTTCTTTAAGCGGTCCAAGGAGAAAAGATTTGAAGCCTCCCTCATTCGATGGCCAGACCTCATGGTCTACTTATAAGAAGCAGTTTGAAATGGCTGCCTGTGCAAATGACTGGGACAATGAGGAAAAGTGCTTTGCCCTAGCGATGGCCTTACGTGGTCCTGCGGCAGAATTGTTACAAACAATCGATATCGAAAAGAATAGAGACTATATGGTTTTAGTGTAGGCTATCGAGAAACGGTTTGGGGATAGCCACATGCGGGAAGTTTACAAGGTTCAATTGCAAGGCCGTATGCAGCAACGAGGAGAAACACTGCAACAGCTCCAAGTAGACGTGAGTAGACTGGCACATTTGTCATATCCCACCGCAAGCCAAGAAATAATCGACGAAATGGCAAAGGACGCATTCATCAGGGGAATTGCAGATTTAAAGCTACAATCAGCAGTAAGGATGGCCGGGAAAAGAACCCTTGCTGAAGCACTTGCCTTCGCTCTGGCGATGGAAGCATCCAATCAGGCTTCCAAAGGAATGCATTTCGTAAGGGAAATAGTATCTGGTGAATGCTCCTGCTCAAGACCAACTACCATGCAACGAAATATCCCGCGGGAGAGACGAAGGATGCGCTGCTGGAACTGCGATAAAGTAGGACATTTGCAAGGGCATTGTAAAGAACCGGTACGACGAGAAGGCTGCCTGCACTGGGGTAACAAGCAAATAGAAAGAAAAACCGGCAGAAACGAATACAAAGAAACCGATCAAACTTCCCGAAGCCATAAGTTGGGAAATGCTTACTTCGCGAGGCAGAAGTCTGTAGCAGGAGTCGACTCCAGGGTAATTATCCCAGTCTCACAGGTAAAACAATGCAATGAAGTAGTCAGTGGTAAGGAAGCGAAAGAACAGGCAACTATCCAAATGATCAGGACTGAGCCAATAGAGGGTTGGAGTATAGACGAAATCCGTTCCTCCCAACAGGCAGACAATGACATCGAACCAATATTGGCCTGAAAGGAACACGAGGAAAGACCAAGCTGGCAGCAGATATCAGATCGGAGCCAAACTCTGAAGGCATACTGGGCACAGTGGGACTCGCTTTTTGTGCAAGATGGATTGCTGAAGAGAAAATGGGAAAGTGCAGATGGGACAACATCTCGTATGCAGCTAATTGTGCCACGATCCAGAGTCAACCAAGTGCTCCATGAAATACATGACGGAATCTCAGGAGGCCATTTGGGAATAAATAAGACGTTGGAAAAGGTAAGGGAACGTTTCTATTGGCTAAGCGCTAAACAAGATGTCGAGAATTGGTGCAAAAAGTGCATAAGATGTGCGGCCACCAAGGGCCCAAAAGTAAAGCCACATGGACAAATGCAACAATACAATGTCGGAGCACCTTTCGAACGAATTGCCATCGACATCGCTGGGCCGTTTCCCGAAACCTTTAATGGAAACCGATATACTCTCGTAGTCATGGATTACTTCAGTAAGTGGCCGGAAGTGTTTGCCATCCCAAATCAAGAGGCTAAGACCGTAGCCGAACAGATAGTCAACAACTGGGTGAGAAGATTTGGGGTCCCAATGGAGCTGCACTCTGATCAAGGGCGAAACTTTGAATCAAAAGTCTTCCAGGAAATATGCCAATATTTGGGAATAAGAAAGACAAGGACAACGCCACTACACCCTCAATCTGATGGAATGGTCGAGCGATTCAATCGGACCTTGAATGAGCATCTATCTAAGGTTGTCAGCAACTGCCAGCGGGATTTGGATCGACACATACCCCTCTTCTTAATGGCCTACCGAAACGCGGTCCATAGCTCAACAGGGCACACACCATCCGAGATCTTATTTGGTCAAACAATTCGGTTGCCAAGTGAAGCAAAATTCGGATCCCCACCGACGGAGCCCAAAGAGGTGAACGAGTACGTGAATGACTTACGCAGCAGGATTCGTAAATTGCATGAAGACACCAGAGAAAAGATGAAGCTAGCAAGCAGCCGCATGAAAACTAGGTACGATATCAAGGCGAAATCTTCCGGTTTCAACGAAGGAGATCTGGTTTGGCTGTATAATCCTCAGCGTAAGAAAGGCAAATCACCAAAATTGCAACAGGACTGGGAAGGTCCATACAAGGTGATAACCCGCATTAATGACGTTGTCTACCGGATCCAGCGTGGGGATCGAGGAAAATTTAAAGTGGTCCATTTGGATAGAATGTGTCATTTCAACGGGATGCTGAATGACGAAGTTGTTCGGGACGAACAACTGTAGGGAGGGAGCAATGTGATAACCACTCAAATGTGAGCAGCGACATCTAGCAGAAAATGTCGAAACTCGAAGACTAGAAGGTTTCGATACTGGATTAGCAAAGTCTCGACCGGAGAGTAGAATCGAATTTTCTAGCAAATTGGAAATTGTATGGGACGCTGGGTGGCGAGGATTGTTCTCGAAGTATGTCATTCGAGTATAAATACCAGCATCCCAAAGGTATGCAAATCAGTTCCAAAGTTGAATTTGAAGTGTTAATTAGAAGAAGTGATTAAGTGGTTTAAGTAAAAGATAAGAAAAGTATATGTGGTTGAGAAATTGAATTGTACTGAGAGAAAGAATTAAATAGTGAATTGTAACTGTACTGAATAAAGGGATTTGTATTGAAAAGAATAAGTTCTATCATTTGTACCCACACAAACATTTTACAATAATGACATTGAAGAACGCTTGCTGCTTCGTCAAGGTCGGTAACGACTTAACCGAGACACTGTAACGCGGTGTCATATGATTTCTTTAACATCATACTTGAAAGAATTGTACGGAACTCACAAGCGAACACCGGAGGCACAATCTTTTAAAATTTTGTACAACTACTAACGTACGCCGATGATATGACATAATTGGCAGAACTCAACGGAAGCTGCCAAAATGGCAAGATGGGACACACAACATCGACGAATTGGAGAGAACATCATAGTCGACAGCTATAATTTCGCGGTAGTAAGGGACTTTGATTACTTGGCTCCACTATAAATTCTGCCAACTAATAACGCAATTGAGTAGTAAGGTCCTACCCGAACCACTAAGGAGACCCTATATATAAGACATTGATCATACCAGTCATACCTTATGGCGCTGAAGTATGGACTCTATCGAAAGGGGATGAAAATATTTTCGGTCGTTTCGAAAGGAAAAGTCTTCGCACAATATTCGCTCCCGTTTCCGTTGACGGGCTTTGAAGACAGATTCAACAACGAACTATACTTGGTGTACAGCAACATCGATCTAGCCAGAAAACTATACATCAATCGGCTGAGATCGCTACGACATGTAGAATGAATGTACACCAATGCTCTGACCCGCTAATTCACCCCGAACTATACCGCCACCTAAGCATGTAAGTGACTCAGTTGTTATTGCAATACTCATTACAGGTAGTCGAAAAATTCAGTCCGTAAAGCAGTGGAAACACAAGTTGAAGTCGTGGTCCGGAAAACCAAAAGAAAAATAATTGGACCTTTGAAATGCAATCGGAGGTCTGTAAACCCCATAAGCGGCACAGTAGCAATATCTGCATTGGAGGATAAATATATAACATACCATATGTATTTATACGCTCTAGATAACATGCGATTAATGAGAACATTAAATTTTATTCACGTGAAAATCGTTTCTCCTCAACTGCAATGATACTACCCCCGGTACTAAGCACCTATTTTTGATAATAAAGCAATTTCAAAGACACAACAGTTCATAGCTAAGTGGATTTCGTGTACACGTTAGCTGACGCTAGCATATAAATAATTTATGAATTCTTGAACTTCCAATTCTACCAATGCTACTCAAAAGTGCTGATAAAGCAAGAAAAGCAATTCTAAACTGTTGCTGTACCCCAGCGATCGATGAAAATTCCAGGCAAACAAATATTTTGGGGAAATACAAGCTTGGCGACGTGTTGATAAAATTCTAATGAATGATAAACTATTTTGAAATTTCCCTAAACGTTATTTAATTACTAATGCACTTTATCACGTTTACGTGTAAACTAACAACCACGCCAGTACAATAACTGAAAAAGAAAACGAATAACAAAATAATAATAATAAAACGGTATATGTGTTTGTAAAAAAATTTTCTTTATATCGAATAACAAAAGAAATTATAAATTAAATAGATAATCAAATAAAAAAAAGGAGGAAATAAAACTAGAAGAGAAGAGAAGAAATAAGAAAATTGTTCTTTTAGCCTTTCAATTAACAAATATTATAGCATTTCTCATAGAAATAATAACAGAACAGAATGTTAGATTAAGTAATTTCTTGTTTAACGTTTTCATACAGCTTTCAAAAATTTTAAATCACATCATTTTTATTTGTTGCATATCAGCCCTAGAATCATTCTCATCATTCAAACCATCAGCTTATTACAATTTTTTTTTACAAAATAATCAAAAATATAAATCCTAATACAAATCAAAATAAAAAAGAAAATTTGAAGAAAAGGGAAACTAACAAACGGTGTAGGGGTACATCTACAACGATGGCTTGTGAAGATTTTATGGAATGACGAGATGCACTGCACACATTTACAGCTCCTTCAAACTAAAGTTAATCGGATCGATCCGATTTAGCATACCATTAAACTTATAATTTATAATTAGAATATTTTCGAGCATTAGGTCCGCAATGGAGGACCTTAATGATCATTTTTTTTTGTTTGTATTTCACTTTGTTTCTCATTTCGATTCGAATCGGTCTTCTTGCATTGAAAAGTATAAAATTTTGTTGTAAATGTTTCCAGAAGATCGTGACAATTTGTTTTGGCCTAGTAGAATTTTTTCGCCTGAGCTTCAGTTCGACTTCTGAAATTAAGGAATGAATAATTTTTCACACGACAAATAATTAAAACCTAAAGGAAGATCACTTACTTATAGAAGTTGTATACTACCATGAGCAGCAATTGGACAGTTATCACGCTAAGGAATAAGGTAACACCAACGCAATTTCCAGTTGGACACGATATTTGCGGTGCTGCGTTTGGAGAACCTAACCTACAATCGAAATGGTTACATCAGCAAATTGAATGTGAATGTCGTACTTACTTCTGGCCGACGTGTGCCATGCCTTGTTTGACTTGATTGAGGCCATCACGCATTTCGGCCACTACTGACTGAATGTCATAGCCCGAAGCACTTTGGATGGAGGCTGTAGGTGCTCTTGCTTGATTTGTGATAATGGTATCAGCTCGAGAATTGATTTCTCCGACTATAGCTCTAACTTCCCTTACTGTGTTGAGAAGCATATTTTGGTTATTCAACAGTAAGTCTACGTCAATTCGAGTAACAACGCCTACTACCGGGGCACCCTGAATTGCGGGGGGTTGTTGACCAGCAGGATATGGCTGCTGACCAGCAACAGGAGCTTGTTGTAAACTTAAACCTCGCGAAACCAACGAAAGTGTGTTTTCTTGTCTGCCAATGACTTCATCCATTTTCCTCGACAACTCACGGATGGCGTCTCCAATTTGACTCTGTCCTTGCCAGATTTGCCGCAATTCACGTTGATTCTCAGATTCGTAGAATTCCTCCCAATCCTCTTCGTGCTTTGCCTAAAATTTTCATTTCATTTCATTTCAATCATAACAAAACCGAAAATCTCCCTCTCACTCACCTCATCGGGATGATCCTTGCGATACTCTTGCTTTTGTTTCTCCAACTTTTCTTGGTATTCCTTAAACTCTTGAGTTAATTTCTCAGAGCCTTCGGGTGCACCAGATGGCTGAGTAAACTGACCAGGTACATGCAATGATGTTGTCAGGAAATGGAAAACATCATGATCATCAGCAAGGCCACCAGTTGCTGCAGAAACACCAAAATGACCGTTCTTTGGCAGCTGCACGCCATCAGCGCGTAAACACATTTCATAATCCTCGTTGTTGTTCGTCATGCCATTGTGGAAGAACACAGTTAGCACATTATTGTAGTACTCAATACGAGCACGAGTTGGGAAAGGTTTATTTCTGAAATCTCTTAAACAGCCCGACAGCAACTGAGTTGTTCCATCATTCTGATGGTCGAAATTCTTCGTGCCATCATTCACAACAGCCATGATATATGGATTATTGTGCTTATTGTCATTATCGAATGAATCGAAGAACAATCCAAGGCCGACCCAACGGTCTGACGATCCAAATACTTGTCCATTGTAATCGCCCTTATCTTGGGTATACCAGAAGGCCAAACCATCAGCACCGATGCGTCCACGACCCGTTACCCTGAAGACTATCTCAACTTCCCACCAGTCAAAATTGGTCTTAGACTTTGTCCAAATAGCACCCTTTTGAGAGCGCAGCGAAGGAGCCACACGTACACTTTCAGCACTAGCTATAGCATCTACAAATAGATAAGGAAAGTGCTAACTCAAATTTCATTTTAATCAACCTGATCGGCTAGATTTTTTTTTTCATACGAATCAAGATTCGAAAAAAAAATCGTACGCGTGTCAATATTTTTGGATAATGCGAAACATAGTTGCATTTCTTTTACTCCCTTTACAATTTACTTTGGCATGAAAGAGATATAAGACCATCTGACGTGTTACTTACTTCCACCGTACTCCCAGAAAGGAACACTTCCATCTCGTTGGGCTAAGTAAGGAGGCTTAAATGAATATTTATATTCAAAACGTCGATGTACTCCTGTTGGTGAATTGTTCACATTTCCCGACACATTATTTTGTGAGAAAATTATTAAAAACAATGAAAATAAAGAAATGCTAGAGGAACGTAACGTCAAACCGGTGACAGCCATTTTTGACAGCGTAATAATGTAATTGTGCCGAAGTTGGTGGAGGTTTTAATTTACAAAAACCTGAGAAAAATGTTTTCAAGTGGGGATGCAAACCGTGGTATTACGTAGACGTGTCTATTTACCGATTTGGTTGACATCTAGTGGTGGTTGTGGAAAATTTTCGTTTATTTTTAAATAATATTTTAACAGCTGATGGTGCCCGAACGTATGGGAATAACTGTAGCGATTCTTATTGACCTAACTGCTTGAAAGATACCTTCAACGTAATAATTTTATTATTGGTATCAGCGGAGTTGTGTATAGCCTAAGTAGTGTAATACGTTATAGAATCAAGTACTACGTTATTATCCGAACTCAAGTCAAGTAGAAATTAAATCTCATTTGTTCACTATACAAGGCAGAAACTACTGAAACAATAAACATTCCACATGCCAACGTAACTGCCATTTAGGAAACAAATGGTGTAGGCAACTGCAACAAAACATTGAATATATTCGTGTGAAGGTACGGATTTATTTTGGGAAGTCGATATGGATCGATGATCATTGATTTGAAACCACCCAAAACAAAAACCGATGGTAAAGTGAAAAAACCCGCAAATGAAAAGAGTGAAAAAACAGCCACTAAAACAGTGTTGAAACGAAAAAGACGAAAAATAAAAAAAAGATTCCACGCATCATTTCTACGCTTGGTGGAACTTCGAACTTGGTACATTCTACCCAAGTTCCGTTGTCAGGTAGATCACATCATTCAATCTGAGCGATAAAAGTCAACAAGGTTGTTCGGCTAAGTTGATAGTGTGATTTGTGATAATTAAAAGTGGCCAGAAAAAATATCAGTTCTGTGTATAGTAGTCACCAACATTTTTCGAAAAACTGGCAGCACTTTTCTTTCTAAAATGTCAAAATTATGTCGTTATTCATTGTCCCGCCTAAAGTAACGTAAAAAAATTCAATTTCAACTTCATGAAAGGGCTAACCAGAATGTGAATCTGAAGCTTGAATGTTGAATCGCTGTCAAACACAGATCCACGTTAATCTCGAATCGATATTTATTTAGATTAAGTGACAACTGTCAAATGTAACAGTGCTCCGTGAGCAAGAGCAGTTCATCCATGTTATCCAGCCGTGTGGCATTTAGTAGTATAATGTAATAGAGCAAGCAGGCCATACTTACAGCCGCTTTATATTAGAACGAAACATAATTTGTAAACCTTTAGTTATGTTTTTTTTATATTAAGTCTCAATAAAGTACTTGAATACTTGAATACTTAATCTCGAATCTGTATCTCGAAGTTGGGTGCTTTTCAACAGATTGACACAGGTACGTATTGTGCTATACAATGTATTCAACTTTTGACAGTTCGATATCAAATACAGATTCAAATTTCGGATTCACATTCTGGTCACCCTTTCTTGTATCTACAATATAAAGTAAGGGTTTGATTCGGCTCGAAAAATGTAAGTAAATAATATTTTGACTAGTAACACATACATACATATATTAATTATGCATACACATACAATAGAATTGAACTTCGGTTAATTCAAAAAAATTGTTTTATTTATTCCAGTTGGCAAGTCAAGCACACCCACAACATACGAAAATACTTCTTTTGGAAGTCGAAATTGTTTTAAAAATTTAAAAAACATAATAAGAATATACGAAATGCTTGTTGTCTTATAAATTAGAAAATATTCGCAGATACATTGCATTTGATATCCAAAGGATATTCGATTTATTTCTTAGTTGAATCCTTAGAAGACTCACACAATTACAACTTTCCTCATCATCATCACTGTTTGAACTTACAAATAATTCCATCGAGGTACCTAAACATTTTGTTGGTCTCTGGACCTAAGACAATCGCGAAAAAATAATTTCAATTGTATGAAAAGGACACCTCTTCAGCTGTCACAAGCCAATGATCACTAAAATGTGATCATCACAAGAACTATCATCCTACGTGGAGCAAAAACGAATAATGTGACTACCACTTATTACAAATCACCTTAGCCGATTCCACCCAAGCTTTCAGGACAATACCAGCGGTACAATTCTCCACAAGTCTGTACACCTACTTGCATACGTTGATGACATCGATATTTTCAATGGTCGAACGCATAGCGCTAACACTTGTACGTGATTGACACAGATTGACACACCTGACAAGGACTGTTTCTTTGCCCCAAGTTTGAGATAATTATCAGGAAGCACTAAGAGAGTCTATATAAAACCATAATCATCAGTCCTGCTCTATCGTACAAAAATATTGACGCGGAAGCGGATAAAGGTATATGAAAGATGGTCCTTTTAAATGCAAGTGATTCTTGTTCCTGTTTGAATCGGCTGGTTTTGGAGAAGGAGATAAACAGCAAACTCAACGAAATGTGCAGCGACATCGATCTGGTTGGAAAAGTGCGCATCAGGCGTCTGAGATGCTTAGGCAATGTATAGCGAATCGGTATTAACACTCCAACCCGAAATGTCTTCGATTCTTACCTGGGGGGAGAATGCCATAGAGGAAGACCTAAGAGGAAGAACTCTCTTGGGACGCGCAACTACAGGCAGTTGCCCAAAAGATTGCGCTTACTGAATAGGTCAATTGATTTACGCTCAGATCCATTGTCCATTATACATTTATATATATGAATATACTCATAGTGAAGAAAGCCGGCCGACCAGGATAAAACGAAAGCAGGTTCGGGATACTTTTGAATGTCAAGTTACTTCTGATATTTGATTATGAATCTACTCCGGTTTTTTATAACTTCGAACATTGGTTATTTAAACTGTATCAGTTTTTCATAAAAATCGCGTACTATTCTTATATAGGTTGCGGGTCTATTTTGAGATTCCAGCGCTGCCCAAATAAGATCTCTGGGAACTCTGTATGCAAATGTCTTCATTTTAATGTCTTCATCAAGCAAGGGTGTGTGGATATCTGTATTTAAGGTATGTTCGTATGATATTACTGCAGCCGATATTGGATTGAGTGGGTTTTGGAAGTGCCTTCTAAACTCAAATGACGTTATATCTGACTTTCGATTGTTACTGCTACCGCGCATTATTTTAGCGAGTTTCCACCAATCAGTTGTTGGCTTGACTGACGCTAGTTGCGATATTTAAATAGTAATTGCGTTGTTTCAGTATGCATAAGGCTCTCGACTCTCGAAGTATCTTCTATAAACGTCGATATTGTGTTTTCTGTAGATTTTAAGGTTTTTCAGGTTTCTCTCCTGGCGTAAAAACAAGTTGTATCGAACCATGGTTTCTTTGATACGAAATTCAGGTTAAGCCAATTATTTCCTCCATTAGCACTGTAAACACATTCTTTAATTGCAAGACAGAGATCTTCACCTGTGTTAGCTCCAGCAATTTTTTGTGGTATGTTTTGTTCTAGACTGCATATGTACTCGTATGTGGTTTTTCTGTCATCGCGCCATTTAAGGGGACATGACATCTAAAAAAAATTTTGTTTTAAAATGCATATAATTTTAATAAAAAGTAAGATATCATTTTGAAACTTTATATATATATTTTGACATAAAAATATTATACAAAAAAAAATTTTGTAGAATTTTTAGAAAAAAAACCCGTAAAAAATTACACTGGAACATCTGTAAAAAAAGGAGGTTTTAATCAGTATCGAAGCCGCCATAGAATGAACTACAAGAAACAATTCTGGTCGAAAAATAACAAAATGGCGGCATTTTTTCGAAAATGGTAAAGTTTTGGGTCCAAAACCGTATCAAATATCCAAAACTATAATACCGATCTTTCTGTCGGTGCACAACAAAATTTTAGAAAGATTAGTCAAGTAGTTTTTTTTTTATCACGCCCGCCAACTCGAAAAACACGTTGAAGTTTTTTTAGCTATAACTTTTCAAGGTAATGTTACCTAAAGTCAATCGGCAATGCCTGCACGTTACAAAATTCCTTCCTTCTTCTCATACTCATCTTCGGTATGTAATTCTTCATCCCTACGTGCAGCACTTGCTTCTTTTGAAGCCTCAGTGCTCCGACGATTCGCCTGCTTAATTCGTGCAGCGTCACGAACTTTCGGGTGCTGCAGCGAATGTTGGCCGATGGTAATGCCCAAAACTTGCATAATTTTCAAAATGGACATGAATCCTTGAAGCTTTCATTATTATTTTGCGTGTTATTACCTAAACATGCTGTAATAAATCTTTGGAGGCCAATTCCTCGTATATTGGCTTCAAAACTTCTTGCACTTCAGCATCTAAAGCAGGAGGATGCTTGTATTTTTTTCAACTCTATTGCTCCAGCTACTTCCGATTTACGCCACACGCACAATGAATTTTCGCCTTTTGGACATTTGAAATGTTGCGGATTTTCATCAGTTGAAATCTTGTGGTAATATGCAGCCCAAACTTCATTTCTCATATCTTCAAGTGAGTATGGGTGGCGTCGGATTGCTAAACCTTAGTAGGTGGATACATTTTTCATCAATTTAATTGTTAACTGAACAGGTTTCGGAGTTTTTTTTTTAGAGCTTGTGTCGGTGTATTTGCATTTTTTCCAATAAATTTTTTTTGCTTTTTAGCATCTTTAGCTCTTCTAAACATTCGTTTTTTCACATGCAAAACACATTCTTTTTTTTCAACAATAAAATCAGAACCATAAGGCTGCAAATCTTGCAAAGACTTAAAAGTCTTCGTATCACCATCTCCAGAATAATATTTGTACCGTGCATCATGACTTACATTTTTCCTGCAGAACCTTCGTGATTGGCTGTGCAGAACTCCTCATGCTCGGCATAAAATGTTTCATACTCTAAAGTTTTTTGTTTTTTTTTAAACCCATTCACTACAGAGTTTACAATAGCTGCTCTTCACCATAATATCTAAAATTTTGCCGCTGTACTTTCCAATCAAATTTACTACACCTAAAAGCGAAGAAAACCCCCCTTTTGCCCACGATCCATCACCAGATACTCTGAGTTTGTTTTCTATATTACCGGCAGCACTATTTTTTTCCTTCTCTTCATTGCTCGCTTTATTGAGCACAGCATTAACTGCTATATTTATATTACCGACACAATAATAATATGTTTTATTACTCCAACTCGATCCCAAATCCATAAGACAACAGAAATTAGTAATGCCATTGATTCCAACACCAAGTAATCTCATTATCACAACAAACCGTCTATTTATGGTAAAATTATCACAGCACTTACATGTCGCACAAAGCTTGAAACCCAGTGCCTTTTCATCACTTTTAGAAAATTTTACATCACTATTACAAGTTTTGCATCTTAAAATTGTTTGTAAATAAGTAAATACACTAAATTGCAATATACAATATTAGAAAGTTGGATCTACCGAGACTTCAAGTGCATCACCTTTTTGCAGCTTAGCTGCAGAAGCACTTGTAAATTCATCGCTGTATTCACCCGTAAAGCGATTTCCACTAAATTTTCTTTTTTTTTGGCTTTGCAGCACACTCATTACTAGTTTTACCAAATTTTCTTAGGCATTTTGTAGCGAATTTTTCACTTTGAATAACGTGCACACATTGAAATTTATTCAAAATATACGTTTGGAATAAACTGTATAACTGCGTGACTTATACAAAATAAATACTGTATCATAACAGTAAAACAACTTCCCAAAGTGTTCCCCTCTACTAACAAAATGAATTTATAATGGAAATATATATATTAATATTCAGAACATATGTGTGTATAAGAAAGACGCGACAAAGAGAAAGTACGAAAATCACAAAAAATACGGCTTTAACGCGATGTGCTTAGAACGCTCGAAATATATTTTAGAATCCGAATTTGAGGTTTATATTATTAAAAACGTATTTTTCAATATTTTCTAAACAAGAAAGAGTTATAAAAAATTTTTGGATATTTTGAAAATTTGAAGGTGTCATGTTCCATTAAGTCTTGGTAAAAGTTTCATACAATCATTGGTCGCTATAACTTCCTGTGTAGACAGATTTACAATGAGGGGCATATGATCGGAGAAAGTTTCGCAGCCGATTCTAAAGTCTTTTATTGCATCAATAGAACTGTATGATGGACAACAGTAGTTATCTGCTGCTCACAAATGTAGACAGGCAGACCTGTCTCCATATCATCTTCCGTTCAAAATGCATGCTCCAGTCTCATCTAAGAACTCTGTAAATATATTAGAATTTCGATCGCAACAGTTGTCCTTTGAAGTTCTGATTATGGGGACTGGATTTTCATTCCCGAGCTAGACATCTACACTTCCTTTCGAACCCGTTCTTACATTTAAATCGCCTACTAATATTAAATTATTCTGATCTGTTTCATTAAAAATGTAATAAGTTGATGTACGTAGAAACAATGGTAAGAAAAGCTCCTCCAAAATGCCCTCTTAGAAAAACGGTATCACAGTGCTTGATAAGGCTGAGTTGATAAAACTTGTTGTACGCATTTTTTATACCCGTATAAACAGCCGCCACTTGCTCTTCCTCGTGTTTGTTGTTGTGTTCTTGTCGCAGGAATAATTTTTCGTATCTTTTATTATTTTCAGTTGTTACAAAAGTTTCATATAAAAAGAATATTTCAACATTATTAATATATTTTAAGTATTAATACACTCCACGAAATAATGATAAGGACAAAGAAATCTTTGTTTGTTCCCTTAGGTTTTGATGAGATCTATTTCATTGAACGCAGCAGCATTATCGCTTCGTCTTATCGCATCATAGCGATAACCTTTTTTTTTTGTTTTTGCTAACACACCTGTTTTACACTGATGAGTGATCTTCATTGTGGTACGAAATATTGATAAGGCCAGTTGTGCTTAAGTGAAAGAATAATTAAAAAAAATATAAGTTTAAGCTGAGTTTCGACAGAAATGGGGTTTGTTAGTCTTAAATATTTAATTATTTGTTAGAAAAAATTGGTATGCTTTAGATTTTCGCAAATATCAATTACAATGCCTCATGGAAAGCCATCGACCGAAGAGGAGCAAGGACGTGTGGCTGTTTACAGAGAACAGGGGAAAACAATAAGGCAAATCGGAGCTATTCTAAAAAGAAGTAAAACTGTTATAGCAAATTATATAAATCTTGGCGAAATTATGGAGTTAAGCGAAGTACAGGAAGAAAACCAACATTAACACCAAGAGATATTCGAGAAATAAGACGTCTTGCTGTAAATAAATCAATCAGTTCTTCTGAAATTGTAAGCATTCTGAAGCTAATTGAGTCAACAAGACGGGTGCAACAAATTTTAAAGTCAGATAATACCATTGAATATGTTAAACGCACGCCAAAACCGATGCTTACAGCACGACACAAAGCGAACAGGTTGACTTTTGCTGACAAATTTCAATTTTGGGACGAGGAGTGGTGTAAAGTGGTATTTTCTGACGAAAAAATATTTAATTTAGATGGGTCAGATGGTTGCCAAAAATATTGGCATGATAAAAGGGCCGCAAGGCATGCTCGCAATTTAAGCTGCTCTGAAAGGTCATCTATATGTTTCATATCAACTAAAATGAATAGCCAAAAATACACTGAGCTCTTAGATGATGTTTTCGGTAGCGAGTTTATATTTCAACAGGACAACGCGGCTATTCATGCATCCAAGTTTACAAAGGAATTTCTAAAAACCCGAAATATTTCTCTATTGGAATGGCCCGCTTGCAGCCCTGACTTAAACCCCATTGAGAACGTGTGGGCGGTTTTGTCTTTAAAAATGGGTGTCAGTTTGATAATTTGAAAAATCTCAAAAGGGCCATCAAGGAAGAATGGGAAAAAATCGACATAGATCAGATACAATCACTGATTAATTCGATGCCACGAGGTCTCCGAGATGTAATTAGAAACGAAGGATCAAACATTAAGTACTAAGATTTGATTTGATTTCGAATCAAAAATATTTCAAATACAAATACTAAAGTAAAAAGACATTGTCCTTATCATTATTTCGTTCGTATAGAATTTAAAAAAATAATTAAAAATATAAAATAAAAGTTAATTTTCATAACTAATTTATATTCGAGTTGTTTTGTTATGCAATTACTAAAAATTAAATGTATTTCTTAAATTTCTAAGAATAAATGTTTAAGTAAAGTTATTTTGTTTTGTCCTTATCATTATTTCGTGGAGTGTACATATAAAAAACTAAAAATGTTGAATAAAAAAGCCAACGGACAAAACTATCACTGAATACAAAATAGAACGCTACTTCCTATTGGCTGGGTAATCCTTGATTAATCATATGCATGGCCCTTCTAATGGTGATCTGCATAGTCATAATTTGTGCTATCACTCTGCTGTGACAGTGCCCAATACTTTTGACCGAGGCTGTATGAGAACATATTTCACACGAATTTCTGACCATTCAGTTCTTAAATAAAACATCACTTTATTCTAAAATTAGAATTTAAGTAAGAAGGGTGAAAATCGATTTCCACTTGTGAATCTAAATGTAAATGTGTATGGAAAATATGTTGATTGATTTTATCTGCTTTTACTTCCACTCAATCGCAACAATTTAAGAAAGTGAATAAATCGATTATATTGTAATATTGTACTTAATCACTTCACATACTATTGTAACATACGAGTTCATTCATATTTAAATAGCATGCAGTAAACACCGAACTCAAACCATGTAGGATTACATCAGAACAAGGCAAATTAAAAGGGCATATAGATATTATAAGATTTATACTAGCGTCAAAATGAGACTGGTTAATTAGTTTGTTTATTATTATCATTCATGATCTGGTTTATAAAATGGTTACTTAGTTTCTATAGTACTGTACTGACACGTGCATAAACGACATCCTATATTCCTTCTGCTTTTGCTCATCAAAAAACCTTTAAGATAATCACAATTGTAGTAAAAACTCTCTTATTCTAAACAGATTAGTTAAAAGCAATTAAAATTAAAAAAAATACTTTTGTTTTTGTTTTTTTTTTTTTTAATATATATAAGTACAAACTGTATCTAGTTACACTAGGAATAGAGGGCCTACGTACACACACACACACATGTATATAAACATTACATCAAGATATATTATATATTTGCTTGTTTGCTGTTTGCTCATTAATATATGGAAGATAGGGGAAGTATGATATCAAGTATTGTATTATGGTAAGTATCTAAGTAAATAGGTGTTTTTTTTTTTATATAGGATACATACATTTTATGTTGCCTGAAATAATTCAACAGATAAAACAAAAAACAAATTGAAAAAACAGAAATATAAATATTCCAAAAAAACTTCTTTATCTTTATTTAATCCAAGTGAACTTAACTACTAGATCTACGTTAAAACTTATTAAGTAATAAAGAAGAAATAATAAAAATTAAAACAAAAATAATAAGAGACTCTTCAAAATAATTGAAAAGAGGCTGCCGCATGGTATAATACAAAATTGGAAAACAACAAAAAAATTAAGTTTGAGTTCTTAAACGATTTGTACAGACTAAGTTAATAAGCTATGCTATTCGTCTGCAAGAGTCATACCTCTGCGAGAATCCATTCTACGAACTAAATTTCAAAATTTTAAAAATGCATTTGTAGGAACAAAAATTTAAACAAAATTTCAAATAATTAAATGTCAGTGTGTTTTTATTTACAATTAAGACTGGAAGCTGTTTCCTCTTTGTGAATTCTTGTTTCAACTACTTAAGTACTTGACAAAATTTACTTGTGTTAAGCACAAGCCCTCTTAAGTACATACCGTTTGGCTTTCGTACATCAGGGCTTTTTGTTCTTTTTCATTTGAAACAAATATGAATTTCAGCATCAGTTATGAAATAAATACAAATGTTGTTTTCGAGTTCAACTATGAAATGAGAACTGGATGTGTTTGTTGTAGATTTATAGGTAAGATTCTAATAGTTTTAAATTGATGTAGCCAAAATATATAATAATACATTTAAAAGTCTATTTGTGTTTACATTGAATTGATGAATTTTCTTTTTTCCCGCTTGGTCTTATTCTATAGTTAAGTTAAGTAGACAAAACGCATGGGTGCATTTTATACCGAACGATTTTTCCTCTTTTCCTGGGAACTCGCCAATGGTTTGGTTCTTAATGTTGAACTTAGCACTTGACTCTTAATATCTAGGCTAATGGTTATGACCGATTCCAACACCAGGACTAGGTGAGAACATTGTCATTAGGCGGTTTTCATTCACAGCTATAAGCAACATTAATAAAACGCCAGTAGACATTCCGAATATTTGCAATGCAAATTGTTGTAGTGATTTGTGTGCAGCTGATAATTCTGGCATCTAAAAAGAAAACGTAAATAGTTAACGATTATAAATGTAAAATTTTCAAATTGAATTTCTTACCATATCAACTAAAGCAATATAAATAAAGAGGCCAGCTGCAGCGGCAAACATCCATTGGGCGGCTTCATGTGACTGTCCAAATACTATACCGAAAATCATACCAATGAAACTTAGTACGCCTGTTAAAAGATTATAGTATACAGCCGACTTGACGGACATTCCCGCTTTGATTAATATAGCGAAATCGCCCAATTCATGGGGTAATTCATGACAGAATACAGCCAACGATGTTGAACATCCTCCAGCAATGTTTTCAGCAAATGCGGCACCTATTAAAAGAAAAGAAATGCATCGTTAATAGCTGTGTTTTCTTTTTGCACGCATATTGGCGATCGTCACAAAAAAAAAAACGACCCAACTCCGCTTAAGAGTTCATCATTAAAACTTGGTAGCATAGACATATCTATGACGTTTAGTGGCAGTTCTTTTTCCTTTTCTTCTCTTTCATCAGCTTTTATCTAGTAACATTGATTCTTCTGCTCTATTGCAGCTCATATCATTGAACTTTTATAATTCCTCACTGAACGAATTAAGATGAATTCCGTTAGACCTATCTTTGACTATCATCTAAGCAAACTCTCCTTCAAGATTGCCCTCTACTCTTCCTAAGTCCATTGTTCCCACTCCCTGGGGTTGACGCGGCTCTCAATTAAATTATGAAATTGGTCATTTAACCATTTGCATTGAGCTATTTTATCTTGTGTTGTAATGTTACATGGTTGTAACATTTTTGGAACCATCATCAGTCAATTATCCAGTAAATATATATGAACTGTTTACCCATCTCGTTAAATGGCAATTTAAAATGCCTTCGACATTATTTGCATATATCAAATTCTACATTAGCCAAGAAACAGAGCCTTAACATTTCCGTCTGAAATACGCTAACATGGTTTGAGAGGCCAAGAGAGATTTTCAGTGCCACCTTCCATTTTTTAATTTATTTTCCAGCCACCACAGCACCTGTATATGTAAACAAATAAATGGAAGAAGTTTACGATGTCGTCAAAGTTTTGCCTGTTGTTTTTAGATTTAAATATGGGCCTATTTCAGGACTGGTCCACTGTGAGTTAGCTATGTGACGACTGGCAGTACAGGCCGGTATCTGCTTAACACAGATATCCAAAGTTGATATACAATTTGGTTAGCTACCGAACTGTCACACCTCACATTAGTATAGGCGTAACGCCCGAAATGTAGAAATACGAATGTTCAGGTTGTTGTCAATGTTCAGGTTGTATTCTCATGTTTGCCCTGTAGCTATATTTTACAGATTTCTCCTTGCAAATGGTAAGGCAGTTTGTTATCTATAATGCCCCATAGAAGAAGGGGAAATCACAATATTGTGGTGTGCCTCGACTGACATGCGTCCGAGCTGAGAATCCTCTTAGCTTTGTACTGATGTTCTTTCTTGTGAGAAACTGTCTGATCTACCAGTGGTGCTGTTATCAAAGCACCCTCAATGTTAGGGAGATCATCTTTGCGATTAAGAGTTTATCAATTAGACATACTATTGAATGCAAGGTGGTTTCCCTTAAAATTGAACTGAAAAGACTTGATCATCTGCCAAGCTTACATTTGAAAACCATAAATATATATATGTAAAGCTCGGCTTACAGGAACGCTTACAGATATCATCATAGTATTTACGAGTAAAATCAATTTGATGTCAAAGATGTGCATGCACGAATGGTAAAATTATAGTTTCGGTGATAATGTCAATTAGCCATTTAATTTTCAAAACCGTATCTTTTATAATACAGCTAATAGTAAACAGTAGCTTCCGATTTGTGGACTTTGCCACATTATACTATAATAACTATAACTATAATAAAAAATAATTATCGCGATTATTAGTAGGTACATATTTGTAAGTAACTGAGTGATCGAACACACAGCCAGGTGGACTATGTGCTTATACAATATATACTCGTAGAAGCCAGAGATATATTAAACATTCCACATGTTCACTCGTTTACCGGGAAAAACGTTAATCCTGGAGATTATTTGTTTAAAGCCTTTCCCCATGAAAAAAAAAAAAACAAAACAATTTTTACCTTTTCCATCGCATATTAATGCTCTGAAGGGAAAAACGCTCGTCTAAACGCCGCAGTATCACAATATGACGAAAGGGGAATGGTAGCCAATACAGCATTGACAATCTAGCCCATAGCTCGAGCTATATATATTCAATTTATACTTGCCATAAAAGCAAGGAATTTATTTTATTTTTTAAAGATGCATATCAGAGAGCTGCAACGGGTACTTTGTATTTGTGTATACCCAATCAATGACTCTTTGTTTGAAGCAATCACTTTCGTTGAGCAGCAAGGAATAATCGTTTACTCATGAACTTAAAAAATACATGTTGGTTGAAACATTCGAGTCATGGGCCGTTTTCGAAAACGTCATCTGCATCAAATTGCTTTTGCAAAATGTTCTTAAACGCGAAAGTCATTTGTTTGAAAACAACATCATAACTCACACTACATTTGTAGCACGTTCGATAATGCAGTGTTTGCAGGGCAGATGTTCATAAACGTCAACTGCGCTGCAAAAAAGCAGCCACAAATCTGCGCTGTGCATTAAAAAAATTGGAAAAAAATGAGTGAATCCGAATATTCAGGGGAATCTCAGTCTCGTAAACAGTAAATACATAAAGTCGGCTAATTTTTTCAATTTCTCAATAATTTTTGTTAAAGGTTCCATATTGCTCTGTTCGAAACCGTCAAATGCTCTGGCAAGAAAAAAATCATGTAGATGACACAGATCAACGATACCAAATGACGTTTGCAGTTAAATGTTCGCAACCCTTAAGTATTGCAAATGACGATCAATTTGACGATCAAATGACGTTTTCGAAAATGGCCATGCAGATATGTACATGCATTCGAATCTTCAGGTATTTCGTGCAGTATTAGCAAATAATAGCTTTGTTCAGTGAGGAAAAACTAGAACAGAACAGCACAGATTTGTGGAAAACGTCAAATCAAATGAGAACAGAAAAGTACAGCACAGCTGATTTTGACATTTTTCACAATTGTGTTCTACTTCGAAAGTAGGTGCACGATTTCCTGTTCCGAACAGATTGGAACAGCCTCACTGAATCCAGAACAGAACAGATTCGGACAGTAATTTCTCTCACTGAACAGGAAAGCTTGTACTTTTCTGTTCGGAACAGTCCGGAACAGCCTCATTGAACAGAGCTAATGATCGTTTGTTCGGGTGGTTGAACACACTCGACACAATCGAGATACTGCAGACACTCGAACATACCCTTATCAACGTCCTTACACAAAACAATATTAGATTTCATATGTTGTGTTTTTTGTTTTTGTTGTTTGTTGTAATTATGAATTTTGTTCCTTATCAGTAAAGAATGAAAGGTAAAGCATTTTATTTGGTCCGTTGGTTGAACACACTCGAGACAATAGAGATACTCGAAACACTCATATTCACTCACGATATGGAGACATCCATCCGTTCGGTAACATTCATTCGTGGCGAGACATACACGAGATTAAAAATCAGTATCCAAAAAATAATGTTGTCTCTCATGCATGTTTGCCCAAGAAATTTTGTTTCTTTTTTTGAACGACCACACATCTACCATGCGTTCGATTGACTTGTATCGAATTTTTAGCGACAATGATCGAATCGAAACGATGATACTCAATGCAGTTCTCTGATGCATATGCATGCAGGACTTTAAAATACACATTCACTAAAACGTTGAAAAACTACGGTAGAGCGACTACCAAAAATAAACTTAACACAGCAAAATATTTTCCCTATTTGCACGCATGAATTTAACTCTTGTTACGGTTATTTTCCACATGATGATTCTGCCTTAAAAATGCAATACACACATATTGATTTAACCCAATCGATTCCCTTATTTACTCACAAAAATGTTCACTTTCAGGCAAATGAATACGATTTCCGATTGACAATGACCAATTTCTAAATCTAGCTTCTTGATTATTTATTTATTATCATTGTAATGGTCTTCAATAATTGCTCATCGCATTAGGTAATAAATAATATATTAACATTTCAAAGTGGCACATATAAAATGTAGATTAAAAGCGAATTCCTTTTGTGTTTGGCACAACTGAAGCACTGATGGATGAAATTAATCAATTTATCGTCAACGCCGATAGTTTCTGTTTGTTAGATCTAAACATAAAATTTGTTCATTTCTGTTTTTTTTTTATTTTACTTTTCTTTCGCTTAAAAACTGTTTTTGTTTTTTCTTTACCAATTGCGCAAGTGAATCACTTCAACACTTCCATATACAACTGACATTAAGAAACAAATAGGCACGCGGAGTATCGTTTATGGAATATTATGAAAGATTTAGGTAGACATAAAATATTAGACTTACCAATTGCCATTCCATCGGTAAAATTATGCAGTCCATCACCCATAATTATCATCCACGCAACCGCACTCAACGATTCGGGAGGTGAATGAACATGACCATGCTTATGGGAGTGCCCATGGTGCGATGATTCATGTTCCCTGAGTATCACAGTCACTGTATCATTTCGCACCAAAGGTTTATCTTTGCCACAACTTCCACCAGTTGTTCCATCTGCCAGCGATGTATCATCTAAATTTGTCGATATTGTATTACTATCTGGGATTCGGTGGTTCATATCTGAAATGGGTGTGTAGTTTTGTGATAAAAGACTTTGAGCTGTTTCATTGACATCGCCAGTATCTCTACTGTTGCTGTTGTTCTTATCGTTTGCAACGTCATTGCCCTCAGCATTTGGTAAATGCAGCCAAACATCATTTTTCGTGTCCATTGCAATTTCATCATAGCAATATGGATAGGAACTGTACTTTGATTTACACAATTTATCGCCGGCTACTGAATTATTAATTGACGAGTCTGGATCACGAACAACCTTTGCCCGTGATGTTTGCTTCTCCTTTTTGGCTATCTTTTTACGCCATTCTGAAATCATGGTGAGACCATGCTCTGTGATGTAAAAGAATATTATTCCACCCATGCAAGTTAACCCTTTGTACACCATATTCGATTCAGATTGCCCTGCAAGAGACTACAAGAGATTTTTTTTTTTAAATATAATGAGATGAAAAACTGTACTTTTATGTGAACTTTCTTACATGTGGCAACAAATGCAAAAGGGCATCACCTGTCATGGTACCCACTGCCAGCGACACAAGATATTGTATGATGTGTTTATAGTATCGTGAGTCCATAAATGGGATAATAGCAACGCCAATGAGACCTAGCAAACCACATGCCAACACCGATATAAAGGAGTACACCCAAACTATAACAAAAAAAAAAAACATGTTTTAGATTAAATTTCTGTTACTGTTGTAACTCAAACCCTGTTTACCGTAAATTACATCGTTTTCTTCCACAATCTCTGTATGGCTTTGATCCACATCAAACAGGAAGGTAGTATTTAGGCAACCGGCTTTTTCCAGTGCCACTGGGGAGGCCAACTGATACAAGAGGATCGGACACAGGTTCATAAAATCATCTGAATCAAGTGAATACGCTTCCTTATGTCCCGGATACGCATCGTCGCAGGGTGAATTTTTTGTACTCACATCTGAATTCGGATGCTTTGAGCATTTGTGTTTCCGCGCGCCCCGATCATCATGGTGGTGATGATGGTGGTGAGGTTTTATGCTGGCCATCACTTGATGATCCGTTGCACACTAGTAAAATCAAAATTTATTACCACAAATTAATTTGCATTCTTATACTACCAATCTTACTGTTTCGTTAGATGCCTTCTCTTCAACCATCTTGTACAGTCCAAGCCTTTTAAGCATACGTTCAAATTCCCTTACATTTATTGTTCCATCACCTTGACCATATTCAGTAAATATTCGCAATAAAAAGTCTTCTGTAATTTCTGGTTTCTCCGGCGTCTCTAAATTTATTTGATGTCCTGCATGTCGTTTGCTTCTTCTCTCTGTTGTTTGAGTTGAAGCGTTTTTTCTACGTCGTTTCGATTTGTCATAAAATGCAGTCCCATCAATCAAATGGTTTTCATTCTTTTGAAAAACCGTGTCCGCATAATCACCAGATACATCGCTTCTTTGGAAGACTTTCGCATTTAGCTGGAGATTCTTTGTGACAGATGATAAGGATTCAATGTGTTCCTCGCAAGGCAAGTGTTCTGCACACAGCAGACACACAACGCACACAGCCATAATGTGACGAGCCATTGTTTCCAAGCTTTAATTAGTTAAAACAATGTACAGTACCTAATTGTACACCCTATCGACTTTTGCAATTGTAGCAATGATACTTTCTCTCATTCAATGAGGGATGCGTGCCATGAGATAAAATTCTACAAAAGATAACAAAAAAAAATATATATATATAAATTAATGAGAATTGGTAAATCGGTCGGCAAATATACGAGTAATACGCAACGACAGTTGCTAATTAAAAATTAGCATTGTCAGACTTTGCTTAAGAGTTTGTAATTTTCAAACCTCAGAACTCATATATGTTATGAGTCAGGTTTTGAAGAAATATCAACTCTTTTGCGCTCTTCAAAATAAGCAAAAATAAACATTTTAAAGCTAAATTATGTTATCGTACTTTGCTTTGAAAGATTTTTTAATTTATTTTTAGATGTGTACAGAACCGTCTTAATCATAGTGTAACCCCGTGCACAGCTTGATCCTTTATAATACTTCGTAGATTATAAAATAATTGATATTTGCATCGTTCTCGATATGATAAGCAGCAGCGATAAAAATAAACATTGTGACGTTTCATATATTAATTTCTCTTAATAAAAAAAAACTGCAATTTAATCAGGGTAAAAAGAAAAATTAAATATTTAAAAAAAAAAAAATAGAAAACAAGCATACATTGCGATTCAGTTTCACCGCCGGGGTTCCCAAAAAAAAAGTTCACATCCGCTCACATCAACTTACTCTTTAGAATGACTTATTCCGTTTAAGCGCTTTTCCTGGCAACCAATGAAAACTTATTGAAAATACAGCTTATTTGCAAGAGTTTAAGTTTGTGGTGAATGCTCACGAAGGAATTTAAAACAGAAGCTACATCCGTTCGTTATCAGACTTCATCGTTTTCTAAATATTACTCTGAAATAGCAGGGGTATTTATATCATTGTCGAAGATGACATACCTTTAAGTTGGTCACACCTTTACAGACCAAATCAAATGATTTTTTTTTATTCAAAATGGAGAGAGATCCTAATTCATGGATTTTATCCCAAAAAAAGACACACTAGCGCATTTATCATTCCATTCTCTTTGCACCTCTTAATAATTCATTGAACCCTTAAGGATGATTCTGATTATTTGTGGGTATGAAATTTTGCTTTTCAGGGATTGGCTTCGGTAGTTCTTAAGAAATATTTATTCACGGTAATGTTATCATCGTATGTCCTTATCAAATTATCAAGTTATACATCTTTATAGTATTTCTGTTTTCATAGCAATAATACGAGAGTATGTAGACACGGTGGTTGTACATTTTACTAGACTACAGACTTTGGTTCTTGGTAAGGGTGATATTTATAGCAAAAACGGGTAAAGTTTTACCGACAATTCACGACGATCTCAGACCAATCCGTCATATGGCTTTATCCCCATCCTCGACACAAATGATACCTTCAAAAATATTCAACCCAATTCGATAATCTACGCAAGGATAACATCAGCGAATATGTCTGTCATGTTATAGTACATATACTCAAAATCAGAGTCAAAATGGTTCAATTGGGAGCAGCATTAAACAAACAGAAAGGGAAATGCAATGCAATGTTGTTCGTAACGAACTCCTGTACGTAGTGCACCCTCAGGTCAACGTCTTGAATTCTGCATCGAATAAGTTACTTAAAGGGCAAAAAATGTCAGTTTAGTGTTAATTCTTGTAGGACTCAACTGGTCATTTTCACTATGAAATGCAAATTCAAGTGTTCTTCTCCACCCGATGTGTGTTCGCGGCCTTCGGGTATGAATCAAAACTATAGTTGAGTATGCAAATATGATGGGAAAATCACTCGAAAATCCTGGTTTCAAAATGAGCAAGGAAATGTTGAGCCTACACCATAAAACGGGACTGGGATAATGAGGGTCTTATATAGACTCTTAGTTTTTCCTTATTAATCAATTCTCTCCACATGTTGAGCGGAATTTAGACTGAAAAAACAGAAAAACAGAACTGAAAAAAACACAAGAAGTGCCTGCAGTTAGTGGCAATAACAGCATACCGATCATCTTTACATTAATTGATTTCAATGCACGTTTTAAACACTCGATACGAAATCTGATTTCCTATACAAAGGTTCCGCAGTCAATATTTAAGGTTGAATCTAAAACGACAGAAATACCCGCCAACGTGTTTCCAGATGACCTGGGCATCCACTTTCTTATAATCCTTTTTCATTTGAAACTCGATTGACTGTAATTCTCAGGACCGACAACATCCGTAATAATGCACGATATATTTCTTTCTATTTAATTTTCGCACACCCAAGAATTTATGAGTACCATTAACATGTTTGTAGGCAACACAGGCGAAGGGCAAGTATAGTCAATACCAATTCAGTTTGCCAACGGTCGATTGTGCAGAGAGAGGATTTAAGAGAACAAAAATGGTACGAAAGAGTAAATGGTTTTGCCTGAAATTTACAATGCCTAACCCAACTTTACATGGCTATGAACTAAAATGCTGTTGCATAAATTACTTTAATTTTTTTATTATGGGGATGATAAATTTCAACGAACTTCATATGTAATGCTAGCTATTATCTAGGGTGGGATTGGCAAAAAACTCAGAGCATAGGTACATTTGTTGAATTTGTATACACTAGTCCGATCGTAATTTATTAGGTTCTCAACGTTTTATATAGTTTTATTATTTGTGGTTTAGGTCTAGGTACCTGTGTATGTGGCGTGTTTCCATTTATTTTATGGTGTTTGCACCTGTGGGACTTTAGTTCATAGGTTTTAGGAGAGGATTTTAGGTCTCAGAAATAAAATTGTTTAAGTATTTTATTTCCTATTTTTGGGTAATCATTTAAAAAAATTATTAACGCCATACTTTTTATTCAATTACTATCAATAGTTCATTACTTTTTTTAGTTACATGTACCTAATTAGTAATAGTAATTGTTTAATTATTAATTACAAACTAGACCCAACTCATATAAATGATGGATGTGCTATTTGAAATCCAGTTTTACGAAAACAATGGAATTGCTCGAACAAAAGCTTATACAAATACAGGAAATTGTCATGGATTCATGGCGAAAAGGAAAACCAATAGGAAGTCAGGCCCGTAAGATCGTTGTTAACATGTATAACAAAAAATTAGATGAAGCTATGAGTTTATGTTTAGATAATCCCATAACATACGCAAACTCGCAGACTGAGGAGTTCACTGGAATTTCGGCCCGATCAATACGAACGATTATCAAGGAATACGAGAAGAAAGGTGTTACTAAATCACCAAATAAAAAAGTACCACACAAAAAAAGGAAAAACTGCATTAGATGACTTTTACATCACAGCTATTCGGCGAACTATATACAACTTTCACCTTGAGGAAAAAATGATGATTACCTTAAAAATGTTGAGACAACGGGTCCAGGAAGGTTTGGAGCTTAACTTAAGCATTATGTCGCTACATAGGATTCTAAGAAGAAATGGATTTTCCTATACAAAAACGGATAACAACCGTAAACTTATGTGCAAAAAAATGTAACACCCCTATTCTGCTATACGTGCGGATCGAACGTTCTCTTCACCTATTCGATTCACTTTCACTTCGAATCGGTATTCTGATATACGTCGGATGAACTGCCTTACCGTTTTCTATTTCAAAGTTTCGAAGATTTAAACGTCACCTGTTTGGAAATTTAAGTGTCATTTCAACCGTGTAATTTGTGCGTAAAGGAAAACAAATATGGATAGTGCAGCACTTTATTTCAATTTTGACTCGGAAACAGTAGATTCTAATCATTTTTATGAGGACATTCGATTCGTGTGTATAGTGGAATACCGACCTGCGTTACCGACATGTGAATGTTTCACTTCGAACGGATAGCAGGATCGGAAAACTCGTATTTGACATAAACATTCCCCCCGGCGTATAGCCGAACAGGGCTGTAAGTTAAACTTATACGAATGAAATACCTGGGAAAGGTGCGGGAATACAGATCAAAAGGATATGAGAGATTGGATTGGATTGGGCGAGAGCTATATTCACAGCTCACACACAAGACCAAGGGCATGGACTGATGGTACCAGACGTAGATTGAACGCACCAATTTCAAAGAGTCAGATGTTGATAATGGCGCATGCAGTTGGCTAGAAAGGCTTCATAAATAATGCCTTGCTTTTATTTAAATCTGGAACTAAAACAGGAAATTATCACGATAAGATGAGTTTTGAAAATTTCTCCAAATGGATGACAGATCAAGTTTTGAATATTATAGAAGAACCTTCAGTTATTGTAATGGACAACGCATAAGAAGACAAGCAAATCAGTTCTGGTTCCGGAAAATTTGAGATGTTACAATGGCTTGCCCACTACAATATACCACATAGTTCACAGATGCTCAAACTCGAACTTTATGAGCTTATAAGGGAACATCGAACTAAACACCATCCAAAGCATAAGATTGACGCTATAATTCACAGCGCAGAACACGAAGTACTACGATAGCCACCTTATCATCCAGATCTCAACCCCATTGAAAATATTTGGGCAACTGTCAAGGCAAGAGTGGGAAACCGAAATATAATATTTAAATTATCGGATGTTCAGAAATTAGCTGAAGAAGAATTTTCAAAAATGACAGTTGAAGATTGGCGCAAAATTTGTGCAAAAGTTATAAGGACAGAGGAGGAATACTTTTCTCATGAGCTGATGTGGGACACAATATCGGATGCAATTCCTCAACAGATTATGAAACTGAAAGTTCTTCAAATTGAATTCAATATACCTAGACCTGCCATAGGTTCTGTTACAAATATAAAACGCTATAAAAAAAACAGTAAACATATTGTACCTATTCAAAATTGTTTCATTTATTGGACCACAATATTGATTATTAAAAAAAATTGTATTCACAACATCCTCTAACACATCTTCTTGGTAAACATTTGCACCAGTTATTACGCCTTTTTCAGAGAAATTGAGCTTTGCCAGCAATAATGATCTACGAAAGTATAATGAGCAAATAATCAAAAACCGTATTGACACCCGGAACGAAAATTATGGCGGATATTTTTTGTACTTAAACCCCTATGTCAATTCCTGACTGTTCACTGGCTGGAACAAATTCGTATGGGAAGCTAAAAATCGGTACGGAATAAGATTAATAAATTTGTTAAAGAAATTTTTGTTTTCAAATACGTGTTGGGTTAAAATGTCGAGAAAAGATACCCGAGTTTCGAAATAAGTGCTTGTGAAGTGTTTAGATGGGTTAATTTAAATAGAATCGTGGTTTAAAAAATGTAAACAAAGCACTTGTGAAACGCGAAGAAATTGTTTTTCTTGTTATTTCTTTATTCAATATTAAGTCCACAGTGAACGATATAAAGTGTTTATTTAATATATTGTTAACAAGTCAATAAAGATAGTGAAATGCAACTTAAAATTATCATAGATTTAATCCTATTAATGTTACAGTAATATTAATTCAAGGGGAATATTTCAGTTGCTGAAACTGAAAAGTTGGTGCAAATTGGCTTGATCCTTAACTTGTAATTGAAGCAGGGTCAAGTACAAGCTGGTAATTGCAACCAGCTCTCTGTGTTCTTTCACTTCCACCAAGCAAAATAGTCCTTTTAAAATATTCTGCTATGAGTATATACATATACGTACTCGTACACATGTATAGTATTCCAACTATGCGAATTTTCAGCCGAATTTCACTTTATTGATTTAATCACTTTAGTGATTTATACATTACACAGTATTCACTAAATATTTAATGGAAAACTAACAAAATAAGAATTTCTTCGTGTTTCACAAGTGCTTTGTTTACATTTTTTAAAGCACCATTCTATTTAAACTATCCCATCTAAACACTTCACAAGCACTTATTTCGAAACTCGTGAATTTTTTCTCGACATTTTAACTTGTACTTATCAGACAACAATAAATTCTTTAACAAATTTATTTATTTTGTTCCACATCGAAATTGAACTTTACATATGATTTTGCGAGCTGTCAGAAATCAGTCTAGCCGTGTGGGTAAAAAAAAAATGCCACCAAGGGGGGCTGACAGCACTTTACCGAAGTGTCAATAGCTATACAGAAATACATACAAACACAAGAATCCCATACAGTATCTATATCTCCTACAGAACTTTTTTTTTCTATTTTATCAGAATATACGAGGGCGGGTCAATAAGTCCGTGACTTTTTGAATTTCTGACCTCTTTACTGAAACAGCAACACTGCTCCTGTCAACAGGCATCTGTCAGTTGACTCCTGTCAAAATTTAAACTTGCTGCGTCAGTTAGTTTGTGTTTGACAGCTATTTTTATCAGACTACTCACTAATTTCTTGCGAAAAAAACCAAAAAACCAAGACAATGCAAGGGTGCACACATGTGCAGTTACCATGGCAAAAATCCATGAATTGGGCTATGAATTGCTCCCTCATCCACCCTATTCTCCAGATTTGGCTCCGAGCGACTACTTCTTGTTCCTAAACCTGAAGAAATAGCTTGGTGGAAAAAGATTTGACTCCAATGATGAAGTCATCTCGCAAACAAAGGCCTATTTTGAGGACCTCGACAAATCATTTTTTTTTTTGGAAGGGATAAAAAAATTGGAGAAGCGTTGGACAAAGTGTATAGAGCTCAAGGGAGACTACGTTGAAAAATAAAATTATTTTTTTATCAAAAAATCTGTGTTTTATTCCAAACGTCACGGACTTATTGACCCGCCCTCGTAATTTTCTCGAAGTAAATTTGGCATATAAGGATCTACATTTCCTCTCCCACCAAGGATGAAAGTGCCTGTTCACATTGGCGCGGGCAGGAAGATTGTCCGAAAGAGAGGGCTTTTTATTGAAGTGGGAAAAAGAAGGGTTACTTCCACCGAAAATCCATTTCTAAAGCGCCCTGTAGACGTTAAAAATATGGTACTATTAAACATGGTACCACCAATCAAGTTTTAGCTGATGTTGATCGTCTGCGGGCTGGTACGCGTACCAATTTTTTGGTCTCACCAACATCAGAATTTGGTCTCACTAAAATCAAAACTGGTTTGATTTTTGTCGATGTTTGTGGGCGGAGTTTTGTGTTGCTGATACTATGTTTCAGTGTCTGCGCTCTCATCTCTCAACATTTACTCGAGCAAGCTATTTTATCAGTGAATTTCGTCGTGTGAACACACAAAATAATCGGGAAAAAATGGCGAATATTCCAAATTCTAATGTTTGGAAAGAATTTTTCGAGTGTTTTCACAGCCTACCATCTTTGTGGAGAGATGTATTCTATTATGTTGGAGTGAATTGGTCTCAGCGTCTGCGGGTTTTAGTGGTACCATGTTTACTAGTACCAGGTTTTAGCGTCTCCAGGGCGCTTAAAGTGGATTCTCGGGTGCAACACATAGTTTTTTTCCATATCGTTCCATTTCTGACATATTTTTTCATTTTAGTTTTGATCGTTGATGAGAAAGGAAGTGTGAAGAATAGGAAAAAAGGTATGTTTCAGGCCAACTGCTCAAATTTAAAAACTAAAAATTCTCCGATTCAAGTGTTCCACTTGTCAAAAAGTCCTTCAACCCCATGAAAATGTGAACACGACGTTCATGGTGAGGACTTTCATCCCGTCGCCAATGTAAACATGCACTAATAATTTTTTGGAAAACTGGATATACACAATGATTATATGTAGAAAATGGCCGTCCAATCAGTGCGCTCTTAACTTCAGTTTAATAGAGGGAAAATAAAAAAAAACACCCTCAGTCAGATCGCAACTGCGATCTTGAATTGAAAGCAACGTTGTAGATCCGGATGTAGATCCTTTTTGTTTATGGCTACACCCATTTTCGTGTTTCTTAGGTCATATTTGTCAATTAAGAGATGATAAAATAAATTTTAAGAGACCTGTTCAGTATGTAGAATGGAAAACTGAATTGGTACGGACTACCTATATAGGCGAAAATCGTAATCTTCGAAAAATCTGTATAATGTCTTCATCGATTTGGAAAAAGTGTTCGGTAGAACATTTGGACAGCGCTAGGATATCAAAATGTACACAAGATCTATAAGTACGCGAAATATACGATGAAGTTGAGGCGAAAAAATTGATAGCGGAGAAAACCGGAGAATATGAATTTGTGACAGAAAAATGCAGCTTGAACTTGAAAAGTTTGTTTAATCCGACAGCCGTTCGTCCAGCTTTAATATACACATCAGAATGTTGAACAATTTACGAGATGTATAAAGGAAACATGACAATGGAATTAAAATTCTACGGAAGTCAGCGGGTGTGACAAAACTTCATTAGAAGAAGTACGCACATTAGCAGAAGTATTAACATTAACAAACTGACAGACAAAGTGGACTGAGCAAATAAACTGATTTTGCCACCATCAACGAAGGATGTCGGAAAATCTGATCCAAATAGCAATAGAGATTCAAAGCTTGGGAACCTTCTACTCTGATTTATGTAGGAGCTGCAGAGTGAAGAAAACATAAGGTAATAATCTTACACTTTTTGTGTTATTGTCCTCCAGAAAAAGGCTACACTAAGGCACTAGCATTTCCATAGTTTGGCTATCTCCGGGATGGTTTGATGAATTCTGTTACGGTCGAGGAAACGCAAAATATGCAGGTGACATCTGACTGAGATCCACTGAATAAATCATCAATGTGCATAATATTGTATTGGACGATCATCAAATCAAAATTCGAGGGATAGCTTACATGGTAAAATGTTCGACCGAATGTGTTTTTCATACCCTGCATGAGCATTTAAGTTTGAAAAAGCTGTCAGCAAGATCAGTGATATACAGTCTTGTGCAAAACAAAACCAACAAAGAATGCATTTTCCAAAAGAATAACAACGCGTATATAAGAAAATCACAACAACAAGTATATGTAATATAATATGGCAGTGTGCAAAACTAAAGCTACAAATGGAATGCTTTGTATAAGAACCGTTATTTAAAATAACTTCTGCACATCTGCACGGCATCGAATATATTAAATCTGAAATTGTGGTTTCGGGTATTTTTTGCAATTAAGAGGGGGATGAAAACATATCCATGCGTTTTTACGTTATTAAAAAAAAAATTACTGAACACAAATCCAAGGCTAATGTTCTAAAACAAAGCAAAGTGCGTATATCGGTTACGTATTAAATTAAATACCTATTTTCAGCTTAGATCATTAATTATAGCTTTTGGCTAAAGTCCCATAACTTATTTCGAATTCACTTCAAGTACAATACGTATTCAACTCCTAAACCCACCTGCCACAATGTGTTTGCTTAACTTTACCAAAACGTTTCAAGCTTAACTGGCCAAATTGTTTTTTTTTTACCATTTTCGGATTAACTTGTCCTAAATTCTAATAGGATATATAATATCAATAACCATTGGAGAATACTACAAGTTCTCTTTATCAGGAAGATTTGGCGTCACCCATCGATCCCACCCATTTCAGCAAGTTTTTTTTTTTTTGTCTTCGTGTTAATACTTCCATGAGATTGCCATTATGACCTCTAGCCCAGCAAAACTAACCTTCAGCACATATATAACATTTTCTTCCCCGGATTTGTTTACCAATACGAATACGATGGTGTTAAGAAAACCGGAAAAATGCGCATAAGGCACTTCAATTTTTAATCAGCATAACATCGCCCCCGCTAAACTTTTTGCACTTGTCAGCTAGCAGACTGAACTTTTATGATTCAAATTTTCAACACAATGCTTAGTTTTTTTTTTAATTAAAGCACGTGTAACCAGGTGACTTAATGAAAACCAATTATGTAACGTCTTGTAAAAAAAAACCAGAAGGTGATTTTTAAATTTTTGGTATCATATCCATGGCGAAAACAATTCAGATTTATCACAATTTTTTTAAGTTCAGTTCACTAACGTCCTATTAAAACACCTGGAGATACACAAAAAAAACAAATAAGATAATCACAAATATTATTATCCCAACAATAATTGGTGGTTGTTATTTTTTTTTTTATATTTTTGTACACAAAACACAGATCCACTGAAGTTAAGGACTTTTTTCTTGCATTTTCTTCGCTACTTAACAAATGCATTTTATATAATAAAAAAAACGACAATTACATAAAAATCACCTTTGGGTACACTTCAAAGCCCAACGCTATACATATTTCGGAAACTGATTTGGTAGTCTGTTACGCCGATTGATTTATACATATAAAGACAGCGCCAAAGTTCAAGTTCAATCACGAGCTACGGATAGTCTGCATAAGACAGTTCTACTTATCAGTGGGCGGCATCTGTTCAAGTTTGTCATTTAGTTCATTGCAACGATAAAACAAAACAAAAAATAATTAGTATTCATAAAAGGGGTGTCTAGTTTGATCTTCAACAAGTGTCACCGGGTATGGATTTTAAAGTCATAAGTAAATTTAACACACGCAGTACCTTCATGCTTTCAATCAAATCCAATTAGTAAGCAATTTGTAATGCCTCTACGCAATAAATAACTTTTTTGCTTAAAATTATCACTTGGAAATCAAGTACAGTAATTATGCAATACACATATACTCGTACTACCTATGCTAATTCAACGTATTCGTATTAACAATGTCAATGTTATACACACAATATGAAAAGGAATCGTATAGACATAACGTCAAGTTGTAGGTTAAGCCCTTTTCGGATTCAACACTAGCAACACATCGAAATTTATTGACAAAACTTTAAAGGTTGTACGAGAACAGGCAACGTTCAAACGTTTACACGTTCAACTCAATGTTAGTTTACCTACCGCAAGTAAGTACTTTCGCCAAGGACAAAAACGTAATAATTAACAGGATTAGCATATAAGCACGAATTCTTATCGATAAAATATTCCTAGTACACTTCCTCAATCAGTGGCACGCACTGCCAAATAGTTAGTAATACAACGGCACAAAGGAAACACACCGAATAAATCAAATGAAAAAGAGAGGAAAAACGTCGAAGAGTAGTAATAAGAGTAACACCATGCACTCAAATCAATTTGCAAGTAAATTGTATAAATTGACCAATACACATGATTTAATTAAATAAACGATGATTTCGAAGAAATAATAAAACGAACCAAATTACTGTCTCGACGCTGGCACTGATGCCCGCCACTTGGGCTCAATTGAAATTCCGAAAAATTTTCCGACAAAGACCCAGATTCTCTTCAATTGCAACTTAAATCAAATTTCTTTAAATATTGGATTGCAAATAATTTATGCTTTTTAAACAAATACAAGTAAACAAAAAACTCCACACAACACATCTCGCTTAGTGGACAATAAAACTCAAAAGCTATTCGATTTCAATTTATATTCGCTATACGAGTTCTCACACACGCGACAAAACCACTAAATCATATTTGGTAGAACGTGAATTCTAAGAACACACCATATAAGCAGCTGAGTACCAGAAATATGAGTGGGCTTAAGGAAAAAGATAAACAAAAGTCGAAAATTGAATCCTTACTTATGCAACACTTATTATGCTTAGAAAAAAAAAAAAAAAACAAACACGCTTGCTAGACTTTTATGGCATGGATCATAGAAAACTATTTCCGTTGTTCAAATTTAAAATTATACCAGATTTCTAGCCGTCAATCAGTAATAGTTGTTGCACCTCTCCACGGATCAAGCTTTGACTGATGTTTGTTTCGCAAAGCTTATTTGCTTTTATACGTTACGTACGAGTGTTCCAATAACATTTAGGCCTACTTAACGATCATAGCTCTGATGATGATATAATTGTAATTGCATTCGATCGGACTGAATTGATATTTGGCAATAGATTGCTGTTTTGTTAGAAGCACAACCTGTAAAAAAAGTTTAGTTGCACTTCATTTGCGAGTCTAGTCGGTACTTACGAGTAAATCGCAAGGATCTAGGGGATGTAGTCTTGAAGAATTGGAGTACTTAAATAAAAATAAGTGGAAAGTTATTGCATATTTATTTTCAATAAGCCTTTCCGGGGTGGCCCCATCTGTTAAGCTACGTTGCCAACTAAATCTTCTATCTTTGTACATCTTAAGTCACTTTGGCTTATTCAATACATTAAAATCCGGGTAATTATAAGCGTAAGCATTAAAGATTTGCATCTGCTTTGTGTTGCAATAATGTATAGATCATTATGACACCTAGGCACGTATACGAACTTATCTAGCTGTGTCATAATCTGGCACCTTGTAAATACAATTTTCTTACATATCAAATAAATTTGTACGTCTAGAATAAGCAATAGTGTATGCTGTCAGCCCTTCATTAACTCTGAAAGTGATCAATTAATCCAATCTATGACTATTACTCTCCGAATTAGAAATTGTCCATATTGGAAGACAAAATTTTCGAGATTTTTACTAGAGCAGAATAATAACGAATACGAGTATAAAGTATCTCATCAGTTTAAACTTGGTTCTTAGAAAGTACTATAGGAGAAAGCAATTACCGTCGCTTACGAAGCGAACTGCCAAAGCGTCGAACAAAAAGCAGGAGCAAGCGGGCAAGGTAGGTAACGAATAAGACAACCGACAATACAAACGGCGAAAGAAGTAAAAAAAAAACATAACAGACTCCCCACAATCATTAATATTGGATAACAGTGTATGTAATTCTTTATGGTTTGCCAATAACATAATTTAAAAGCAATGCTTGGAACTGAGATGTGGCAACATGAGAGTTGTAAATTCGGTTTAAAGATAGAAAGATGAGAAATTTGTTAATAACGATAAACAAATATGTATGTCTTAGGTGGGAGATACTAGATATGGTACCGAAATTGTCTTGACTTCTTGTTTAGTTAGTACTGCAGACATCAGTACAAATATAATTTACTAATGATGGTCATACAATATATAAACTAGGGCCTTACAATAAACGGAGTTCTGGGATATCTTCGTAAAACAAAAGCCGGTGATGCAACCTAACAGAAGAAACGAATAATTTTTCAATCAGTTCTGTTCCAAAAAGTATTTTCAAAATTAACTCAATACACTCAATTTGACATGAATATTACTACTAATTGTCATCAACAAGTTTAATTTTTAAATTGGACATGACAAAACATCACAAAACCAGGAAAATGTGCGCCGGATCTTCCACCAACTACTTAAAAATTACACAATATACAATAGTACGCTTTAGACACTGTCTATCAGTCAACATTTAACCGTAAATCTTTTGAGCTGTTACTGGACCTCGCTAATTTCACGCATCTTTTACTACATCTTGCCTTCCGGTGGTTGAAACTAACTACTGGTAATAGTGGTCGATATCTACCACTTCAACCGATTAAGGCTGCAGCCGCCAATAGCTTATACGTATCAGCCGGATTATTTAAAGAAGTCGTTGATGCTTTGATACCTCACCAATTTATTTGCAAGATATGATCGTGAGAAAACATGTCCAATGAATGAAATCTCAGTATTATTTGCCCCATCCTCAGGAACTGGGATTCACCGAACTGTCACAACTACAGAGCATTTAAATTCAGACCTACCATCTTGAGTGAATGACTTAAATCCCACGTCAACAATTTAATGTGTCCTATTGATGCGGTTCTAGACCAATACCAAATCGATACACTTTTTAGTGGACTTTAAAGCCTCGTATGACATTATTAGATACATACAGCCATACTCGTGCTCGATGGCGTAGGATGATACCTTTTTCCACAAATGGCTCTAGATAAGGCGACCAACTGTCATGCGACTTTTATAATCGTTGATTTTTTTTTCATTCTTCAAAGAATTATTACGTACTTATTATTACGTACTCAGACAAAAGCACAATTCTTCAACATTCGCTACATCGACTCGCTTAACCGAAAAACTCTGTCATTATCCGGTGAATCGCTTAGCGGTGCGTTTGCGAGTTATGAAACGGAGGCGGCGAACATCGATTAAGCGGTAAATGACAACAAAAATAAGTGTATGCTGTCAACGAAAAACGACATATTAGATAAAACATCACAATAGGTATAAATAAATTCGAAAAAAACTTCGATATATGAGACTTCGTCTGATAAGGCAGTGCTATAATATAAATACGATGAATGATATCAACACGGCGATAAAATGAGGAACAACTATTACTAATCGCTGTTTATTTAGACTAAGAAGGCAAAAATGAAGAAAGCACTGTCCTAGTCCTGCCGCCTGAAGTGGAAGCATGGACTTTATCAGCAGGCAGACAAAAATGACCTTCGTTGCTTCGAAGGAAAAATTTTTCGTATGGTTTTCGGTGTTGTCTAAACAGAACTTGAAGATACGTACATACACTTAGAAAGATTCAGTTTCGTACGAAGAATATCTTTGCGAAGTATTCTCGAAAAAATTTAAATATTTTCCCAGTTTATTTATTATTTAATTTTTAAATTTAATCGAATAACTTAGAAAAATATAAATAAAAAACTCAAATTCCATTTAAAAGCAAAAAAAATTAATGTTAAATGATATAAAGGTAAGAATTTAAGAAATATTCAGTTTCGTACGAGGTTTAGTTTACTTAAAAAAACTTAAAAATTAATAAATTTAATACGGTGTAGGATTTCCTTTGTGCTTACGAGTAATTACAGCTGCGAGCCTACTTGGAAGCGATTCAACCAAATTTTTGGTTATATCTGATGGAATTTTATTCCACTCTTCCAATATGAGTGTTTGAAGCTCCTTCTTGTTTTTCTTATCTGTCTTTCCAAATGTTCCCACAGATGTTCGATAGGATTAATGTCTGGACTCTGGGCTGGTGTTTCAATGCATTTTGGGCAGTTGTATAAAAAGTAACACAAAGTGTAATACATTTAGATGCGGCACTGTAGAACAAATATTGCGTGACGTTCGATTAGTTGTGACATGAATGACATAACAATGTTTGATCCAACAATTTTAATTATTACTTATTTCAAAGTAACGATAAGGCAATGGGAAATTTGTACAATATACGACCCTACCGGAGTGTCATAGATTTTACAAATGGCGTTGAATATCAATTTGGTGAATGAATAGAATGAATATGAAAATACATTGTTACCCACCTTGTATTTGAAAGTGTTGATAAAATAAATGTAATCGTTTAAGTTTTAATCAGCTAAGGTGGGTGTTTAGTCATTACCGGAATGCATCCCTATGCCATATGAACCACTTTCTCTGAATTTTTTTTTTATTTATCAGTATTAACCATGACGCAGGTGCTAATAAGGAACAAATTCAAAATCATAAAAGTAAAAGTTATACGAGTACTCTGTAACAATAATATTATATATGATTTTGTAGACAATTCAAATTGTATTTATGTACACTTTCAACCCAACAACAACAGGAATCAGAATTTACATATGTTGGAAAAGAAAAATGTAAATATGGTAAACTCAGCCTATGAAATTCGAACTGTTTGGTAGAGCTAACGATTTCTTTCAGAGGTAAACAAGAGCTCAAAAGGTATAATTATTCATGAACCAGTAATTAAAATTAACGTTGTAGCAGATGGCTAAATCTATGGAATATACCACAACGAATAGGCGTGCTAAAAGCCTAGTTAGGAAAACCAATTTTTTCTGCGTTTTGTTTTAGCAACACTCTGCACAACCGTTACAGATCATTATTTTTTTTAGATGCTATTTCTGACTTTCTTACTTTTTTGAAAAGCAAAAAATCGTAAAACTATTTGCAGTTTTTAAATGAGAAAATTTGAAGAAGTATGGAAAGTACCTAAAAACTATTATAAATAAATTTTACATCGAGATCTAAGATCGCATCTTAAAAATAGACACATACATAAATACATACGTGGTCAAACTATACTCTTGCAGTAGACACATTAAAATATGTATGAGAAGCGACACGAAATTATGCTGCATTCATTAAATGGTTAACAGGAATACTGACTGCAAAATGCAGAGACGCTGATGAAACAACTACTTATATACTCTTATTTGATGACAGGGCTGGGAGAGCCTTGTTGCAACTCGTTTTCCCAATTTTTCACACTCAGTGCTAAATACTAGTATATAAAACAGATTTCAACAGATAGTTAGTATAAACAAATCCATTCGAATTTGTGGCTATGGGGTACGCATCCGAAAACAAAGTAAAAACCAGAATACAGACAATACCCATTCTGAAGTATTTTCTCTAAAATACGGCCAGATTAAAATGTTTTCAATGATTCAAGAAAATCTATCTAATAAAGGAGGAGGATATTGGCAACATTTGGTTGAAACAGGACGGCGCTACGTGCCACACAGCCGAAGCTACACTCGATGTTTTGCGCCCTGTTTTTGAAGATCGCATTATCAGCCGCAGAGCTGATGTCGTTTGGCCACCTCGGAGCTGCGATTTGGCACCGTTGGACTATTATTTGTGGGGTGCCGTAAAAGATAAGTGTTACGCCTACAAGCCAGAGACAATTGACGCTTTAAAGGACAATATTCGTGAAGCCATTAGTGAAATACAGCTGCACACAATCGATAATGTGCTTAAAAATTGGACCGATCGATTAGGCTACTGCATGGCCAGCCGAGTCAGCCATTTGAATGAAATTATTTTCCATTATTAACCGGAAGGATAAAACTAATTATCTGTCAAATCAGACATGAGCTAAGTGTTACCATTCACGAAATAAGCACTAGTTGAAAAAAAAAAACGTTATATGGCGGACACTTTATTAAGAAAAATTATATCTCCTAGACTATGACAACTTCAGAATTAGCAGTTTTTCTTAAGGCACAATTTATCAAATATTTATGAACCAGTTGATTTCTCATTAGTTTTCTAGTAATCTTAAGTGAAACACAACTATATAGTAATGATAGGCACGACAATGTTGAAGAAAATTCTTTCAAGTCAAGGGAAAAAGTTATTCATGAAGTCACTTCTTATTTAAAAATTGGTCAAGCGAATTTAAAAGAGGAAGTGAAAGCATTGAATACCTCTCCCATCCAGGAGGACCATTTTCCTCTCTTTACGGAAGCAAATGTGGGAAATGTTGGGAAACTTGTACTGATAGATTGCCGGATAAAGATCAAGAATTTGGAAAGAAGAATAACCTATCAGTTGGTACTATACACAATTCTTCATGACCATCTTAACATTTCAAAGTTTAGTGCCAGGAACGGTCACGCGGCCTCAGAAACAAGCGTGAGTCGAATATTACACGATTTTTTTGGAGATCTGTGGTGGTTAGAACATTTTCGACCAAATTCTTATTGGATATAAAACCTGGACTACCACTATGATCCTGAAGCAAGCAGAAGTTCATGCAATGGCATAAGAAGTGTGCAGACCCGGAAATCATGGCCACTGTATTTTTGGGACTCAAATGGAATTAGGTTGATAGAGAATATAAAAACAGGTGAAACCTTACATCTAGTCCATAAAGCATAGAGATTTAGGGATGCGAGGGAGACTGATCGCAAGGGTGTTATTCTTTTACAAGGCATTGCTTTTCACGACCCCGTCCTGTGAGAGACTGCGGTTTATTCACAAAATATTTTCGACATATTTACTAACTTTGATTATGTTTGAAACATAAGGACTACTTCCTTTCGAGAATCACTTCTTTATAGGTCAAACAAGGGGAAAGTTGTCCCATAATAAATTAGACTCAGAAAGAATGTAAAAAAAAAAAAACAGATGATTTGGACCGGAATATGAAGTCAAGGCTTTGTAAATCTGGGTAAAGCAGTTTACTTAAAGCATATACTCGTATGTACTATAACACTAAAAGAACATAACCCCTTATCATCACAATCCTTAAGACTTCAAACTCTTTATTGTGCGCAATTTTATATGCGCCATTTTTTTACCTGTATCTAGTCTTATTCATTATATTCAGGTTTAATTGGTTGTTTCGATGTACGATACATTCATATGTTACATAGATTCGGTAAATCAATTAGGCTGTCTGAGGTTGTATTTCACGGAATTCTCAGTCCTTAGTTTGTTGGAATCATATTTCTGCTCCGTAAATAGGTCATACCCTACTAATAAGATTTATCTCTGCCTGTGGTTCAATGATCAATTAGACAAAAAGGGATGTTAATGTTCAGCTTAAAGATGAAATAGCCAGCCAAAATCTAGAGAACTCCACGTCTGCTTAAAGTGGGAAACTGGTTAGACGGCTAAAGCGCACGGTGTGTCCTTACATTTAATCAGCGCTCTCAATTTAACTTCGAGAAAGACACTTACGTTCTGATTATTGGCTGCAATTGGGTGCCAACTGGCCAAGTCAGAAGACTCTTCATGATGCTCCAGGCTGGAAACTACGTTCTCATTGTTCCAGAATATAGCTAGTAAAATCTCACTAATCTCAAGATTTGCTACTACAAATGGACAAATGCATCTCTGAAGTTCTTTTTATCATAAGAAAGGTAGTAATCTGCCCCCACCTATTATCAAAATAAGCAATTACAAAGTCGTATCCTTCAATAATTGGGTAAGAGCCTGCCAAAAGGCTACAGCTAATGTTTTCTGAAATGAGACCTGCGTTGTTGAGAATCAAAAAGAGTGTTTAATTGGACTACTACTCACTAAGAAATTCAAAGAGTAATTGGAACAGGACATCAGGAGAATTTGGTGCTTGGGTTATAGAGCACCACTGATGCACAAACACGCTGACACTTAAACTGTGCTCAAATAGTTGCAGTCTATCAGCATTATATAGGGCTGCATAACAAACTATTGCCCCATGCACATGGTTCTGGGGCAATTACATATAGGTGTGTGAACCGCAAATATGGCTTTCTTACATCAACAGAGTAAGAATTATGTATATTATATTTTCCCCTTACTTCCAAAGCTAGCAATTCAGTGAAAGTTTAGAGAGCACCTTTCAAACTAAATTTTGCATGTCCATCTCAGTTATATTTTCTTATATAAGTGCTGTTCCAAAAACCAATAAACAAACTATAACGTCAAAAAGCGTTCAATCATCAAAAAAGAAACAGAAAAAAAGGAGGTCTCTTGATATACTCGTTACTGAATACTTCACTAGAATCGCACTGCTCATCGGTTCGTACAGAAAGCAATCACCCATTTGTTTTTATATTAAAGACGAAGACAAACTAATTAATCAAAAGACCGACAAAATCATAGATCAGCACGAACAGTCGAATGGGTTTTGGCATAACAATTAAATAACTGCACGACAAATTGAGTATATGGTATATGAAAGCTCTTATCGTGGATTTTATATATTTAATATTTTTTATAACAATCGCGCATGAAATGACTTATAAATCTCCTTAAATGTATTGCTCCATATCGATTTTAGATGATTGCAGATTATAATGACATTGAAGTAGTATTCCGGACACGTTTTGTCTGGTATTTAAAATCACTTTCCTCCGAAAAGTTAAAATGAAAATTTATAACTCAACATTTATTACGATTAAAGATTTGAAGACTTACACCATAAAAGAGGGAGGTTGTCTGGGATTTTGGGTAATCCTGCCCAAATGTGGGCATTATACTCTAATTTGATTCACGCGAAACCCTCATAAATAAAAGCCAGCCGAGATGAGTAAAATATTCGTCGCACCTATTTAGGAAATCTAAATATACCGCAGTATTTTTGGCATCATATATATAATATGGTAATCAACGTACGAGTAGCTTGGCATTGACCTACTACCAAGAATGGAGAATTTTTCGGTTTTGACGATGCAACGACGTACATGAGTAATGAGTGTTAGTTGGGAGTTTATTTAATTTATTAAATTTCGTTTCAACGATGAGAAACATTATGATGTTTGGAAATCAAACTCGAAGTCAAATGCCTCATAATGCTAACAATATCAAAATTCAATGAGCTTAATTGTCTCTAAGAACTCCTCACGCAAACGTTCTACGTAAAGATAGTCCTTCACAAAAAGTCATCATAGCTAGCACGAACTTCTCACACCCCTGACAGCGTCAGCATTCTAGATGTTCGAACTATTTAAATAAACTAATTTTGACTTGCATTTACCTTTTTGTATCCAAGGTAAACATGTATATCCAACGAAAAAAAAAAAACAACAAATAAGTCAAGTTAGAAAATTGTACGTTTAGCACAATCGCAAAAGACTGCTGGATTTTTTGTAATTCTCTTAATAAACCTTTGCGGCGAACATCAAGACACCAGTGGCAACACTGTCAGAAAGTATTCAGAATAAGACAAAAGCTACACGGAAACTGTAAGACATGAGGACCTAAAGAGAGAGGAGCATGTCCGAACACAAGCACACACATTTAAAAATAAGAACATATCAACACAGACGGTTCTGAAAATCTGAAAGGATCCCTTAGGATTCCTTTGGCCGACTATTAAACAGCAATGATAACAAATATTCTCATGAATAAACCATTTGACATGAACAACGACAGCAGCAACCCTGTCTACCTGATCAAGAAAACGTTTGGATAGCGTTATCCGAACTTATAACCACCAAAGCTGTTAGAGCAGATGAATCCGAAGTAAGCAGCGAGACTGATATGATGTGAATATATCGTAAATAACAACTTAATTGCAAAATTTGGTCAGAAATAGTATGCCCGATGAAGACAATTTCAATTTACTTTAAGAAATCATCGTATGCGAGAAATACAAAATCCTATTTACTAAGACCTGAAACAATATTAACTATTGTATTTAATAGATGCGACAGGTTTTTTCTTTGCAACAAATTTTGGAAAAAAAACTGGAACTTTGAAACGATTCCAACCTTCTATTTACTGATTTTGGGACTTCGCGTAATTATATATAAAAATGGGTTTTTACTGTCTAAATTGTTCGCTTATTATTCAGAGGAAGAATATTTCAAAAGTGTTTAATTGACAAACACATAATATGTATATACAAACATACATATGTTCATACTTTTAAGCCAGTGGACACAAACACACTGGAACCGAAAACCTTTGAAATCGTTTTGCAGAGAGAATGTGGTTAGGAAACACCTGGGCTTAGGTGGCACATTTCTTGTCGAAAGGGTCCTTAACAAAATGAATAACTCAATTATACGATAAACAATATATTTGCCGATTGAGATTGTAACTCCTGATGCGAAAATTCAAAAAAAGTTAGAAATTGGAGAAGGATTGTTGATTGATCGAATCAAGACGGACCTTAGGGGATAACAAAATTTATTTTGGAAATATCACAATTACCATTGTAAAGAGATCTATTGATCGCAAATGCGTGTGTTTGGAACATGCATACATACATACCTTGCCTTTGAAACGTTCATGTAGACTTGTATTCCGTCTGCAAGAGACCAGTGGCAACGACAGCCGCATTCACTACTATACCTTATCCAACAAAACATGTCAGTATAGGGCTTATCGGAAATCTTTTTTTTTAACAGTGGTGCCTGTAGGTGGACTCAATGGCACATTACCACTGAAACACAAAGGAAGCCACTGAACTTTGTGTACAATTGTTGTTGTAATTATTTTCAGATTTAACCACAGCCACCCTATGACTTGCTTGCCCGATAGCCGTGGGCAGAATGATCATAAAATCACCATTCGCCATTACCGCTGGCTGTGCATTGAAAATGAACTCATCAAAGCAGTGTTACCATTCTCAAATGTTAGCACATCGTTACTGATTTTCCAGTGTTATTGTTACAGAGCTTATGGGATTTGAAGCTTTTGAGAACACAAAAATTAATTTGTGTGTAATATGTGTGGTGGTGTTGTCATTTGCGTTTTTTTTTTCTCCTCTTTTTGAGAAACCGTTAAAATGTAATCAAACCATTTCTTTCGACTTTGTATTTTAAATTTTATTCGCGCGCTATTTTAAAGCATTGCAACAAAGCAGTGCAATAAGTGATCATAGTATTGTTGGACTATGTGCGTTTTAGTGATATTGTGTTAAATAATAGTGGTTCAAATTACTGTGTTGTGTCGGTGTTAATGTTGTGTTTAAGAAAAAAAGGATTATTTTCGCGGTGTTTTGAAACTAGAATTCATTGACTGTGCAATTAGTGATCATATTTAATAGCGTAAGTATTAGTGTTGGGTCAAATTAATACTGATTAATTAGTTTTAAGCAACTGTGTTGTGGCTAAATAGAAAAATGTCTACAAAGTCTTCAAAGGAATTAAGTGCAAAAAAGAAACAACAAATTGTTAATGCAACTAACAAATTTGCCTTCTTCAAAATAAAACGGAATCCGTGAGAAAAGCTGCTGATGTCTTTTCTGTTACGGAACGAACTGTATATAGGCTTTTAAAGGAAAATGAAATTAAAGGCCACAATTCGCCTTCAAAGAAGAAAAATAATTCTGGTCGCAAAAGCAGGGTCGGTGATTTTGATTTTGAAATGTGCCGTTAGGCGCATAGTCCATCAGTTTTTCATGAATAATGTGAACCAACGCTCGATAGAATATTGCATGAAGCCCAACAAAATGCAAATATTACAAAAATAAGCAGATCAACTTTACATACAATCTTAAAAGAAGATCTTAAATTTAAATTCGTCAAACGTCAGCGTAAAAACTTGTTGTTGGAAAGAAGTGATATTATTTCATGGAGACGAAGGTATTTACGCAAAATAAAAACATTTCGAGAAGAGAAAAGAAAAATATATTTTACTTTTGAGACCTGGCTCAACGAGGGACATACTCGGGAGAAAGTGTGGGTGGATCTATCCATTACAACACCACGCCAAGCTTTTAATGAATGGTTGTCAACTGGACTGCGATCACCATCTGGAAAAGAAAAGCGACTAATTATAACCCATATTAAAAGTTATACAGGTTTCGTAGATGAAGGGCTGCTATGTTTTATTTCAGGAAAAACTGGAGACTACCACGAAGACATGAATGCCGAAGTGTACGAGAAATGGTTCAAAGATATTTTAACGCGCCTGGAACCCAACTCCGTAATAGTTTTAGACAATGCTTCCTACCATTCGAGAAAGAAAAATAAAGCACCAACCACTTCTACTAGAAAAGATGACATAAAAAAGTGGATGAGATCTAATGCTATAAGTTTTGAGCATGATATGGTTAAAACAGAGCTGCTTGAAATCGTTAAACGTTTCAAAGCCAAGTATGAAACCTATGTCGTGGATGAAATGGCTGAAGCTGCAGGACATAAAGTGCTTCGCTTGCCGCTTTATCACTGCGATCTAAATCCAATAGAATTGGTTTGGGCTCAAGTAAAATGATTTGTAGCAAGCCAAAACAAGTCATTTAAAATGACAGAAATTAAATTATTATTAACAACAGCACTTGTAAGAGTTGACTGTGATATATGGCTGTTGAGCCAAAGATGTTGGATATGGACGTTTTCGCCGAGGAAGCAGTCGAAAGATTAGTAATAAATATAAATGACGATAGTAGCAGCACTAACTTTTCATCAGACTAATAGATTTTAATATTATAAATTAATGAAGTTATTTTTACTTTAAATTAATGAAATTTTATATTTTTACATTATACTTTACTATATTTATTATGAATTATATTTTTGTTTACTATATTTATCATGAATAAATGAAAGTACATATATTTTTTAGTTCTTTTTTCTGTTTTCGGAAATTTTTTCTTTAAACAAACTAAAAAGGAAAGTAGGCCTAACTGGGGATACCCTTAAAAAAATGCGCCACCGCTTGGTGGTGAGGAAAAAGATAAATGAAATTGATATCGTTCAGCAGTATTTTTTTTTTGTTAATTTTAAATGGGGAGATGGTAATCCTAAGCGAAATGCTCTTTCTCTTTGTGGTGATTCATCATATACACCATGGCAACCCTATGAGCGCTTTAAAGAGGGACACATTTATGCATGTTATTGCAACCAGACTAAGAGGCAAATGTCCTATCTTCCCTGTACTGACATTAATTCTTGGATAAACTATAGTCATTTAGAAAATTCTCTGTTTCAAGACATGTAATGAATTGACAGTTTTCATGGCGTACAGATGCGCGACGAGTGATTGTATGTCATACACTGCTTTTGCACTTTGCATAACGAGGAAGAGGAAAAGAATTTCAAAAAAGAACAGAATTTGTATGAAGAAGAATGGATGACTCCACTGATGAGGAATTACTTAAAATAATTTCTCCTTTGATTATGAAAAAAAGATAGATTTATGCGTGAAGCGATCCCCCGTAATTCGTTCGCAACGTATTCGTTTTTCTGGTGACATATGCTTTTTGTGCATATTTTTTATATTTAGATATTTTTCTCTATAATTTTCCAGCAAAAGTTCATATTCTTGAGATTTGTTGGCTCGGCCGCTGTAGTCATTGATTTTTACGTCCCATAAAGTTATTAATGATCCGATAAGTTTCAATAAATTCGGTCTTCATCATTCCTCATTACTGCCAGCGCCAGACATGTTTATTCTTCCGCGACACAAAACACAATGAAGTAATTATGTAGGTCAATCCAACCCTTACGCACAGCAATCAGCATGACACTCATCATGCAAAATCAAACATACGAGTACTTTGATTTTCGCCAATCAGACTTCATCAAATGTGTGGGACGCACACAGATGGATTTTGACAAATATATGTAAGTGATTGACGTCAACCGATTGATCGTGTAAGGGCCGCTCGTAAGGATTTGCAAGTGCTCTTACCAGTAGGTACATAAGCGCGGAAATGGATTTGTTTCATTGGCCATTGTACTTGATCAAGTTTAGCCAGATGCAAGGCACAGTCTGAAAGAATTGAGCTGCTGGCTGTGAGGAACGCATTAGACGCATTGGCCTCTATTAGTAAGCTGACAGATAGAATGTTAGAATGGAACATGAGACAGAATTGCTAATTTTTTGGCGAACGACCAAACACGTTTGCTCAATTTGATACAGTGTAAAATTATTCAAATTAACCCTTTTGAGTGAGTTGAAAATTCCAATCACTTCCTACTTGTTAAGATTTTTTTAAGTTCTTCTCTACTGAGTTGGACATGTAAAAATAAAAATTTGTGTCTACAGCTCAAGTGGTATAAAAAATTTTATTCGACATGATCATATACGAGGGGCGTTCAACATATTCTCGGTATCGGGGTGAAGCTGTGGTTGTATGTATAAATTGACTTATTTATCAAGTAATACTATTATTTTAGTGCATTCATGTAAAATTTCATATAAATGTGATTATTAATTCGCGTTTTATCTCTAGTTAAACAGAATCATAATGGCAACTGAGACGATGATGGTGAAAATTGAGCATCGCGCTGTAATTAAATTTCTCACTAAGCAAGGAAAAAGTCAAAAAACTATTCATGGAGAGATGGTGGCTGTTTACGAGGGTTCCAACTGTGCAAAAGTGGTCAAGTGAGTTCAAGAGAGGCAGAGAGAGCATTGAAGACGACCCCCGCTCCGGGGCCCCGGCTACTGCTTGTAAGGGAGAAAGCATCAAAGAAGTCGAAAAACTTGTTCTTGAGGATGCCCGAATAAAGGTGAAAATGATGGCAGAGATCACCAAGCTTTCAATTGGTACCATTCACACCATTCTTCATGACCATCTTAACCTTTCAAAGGTCAGTGCAAGGTGGGTGCCACGAATGCTCACAGCGCCTCAGAAAAAAGTGAGAATCGCATGCTGTAGAGAGCTTTTGGAGATGTGTAGTGAGAACGCGGACGGTGTTATGGATCGAATTGTTAGTGGGGACGAAACATGGGTCCACCACTATGACCCTGAAACCAAACAAGTCCATGCCGTGGCATAAAAAAGGAACAGACCCCCCGAAGAAGTTCAAAGTCACTCCGTCTGCCGGGAAGCTCATGGCCACAGTTTTTTGGGACTCATAGGGAATCTTGCTCATTGAGTATAAAAAAAAGGTGAAACCATCAACGCCACATCCTACGCTTCCACTTTGCATAAATTGCGGGAGAAAATTAAAAAGAAAAGACGGGGTAAACTCGCAGCGGGTGTGTTGCTTCTTCATGACAACGCTTCTGTTCACACGGCGCGAGTTTCCAAGGCTGCTGCGCGAGATTGTGGTTTCGAAGAAATCCAACACCCACCCTATAGTCCAGACCTTGCCCCTAGTGAGTATTTCCTGTTTCCGGATTTGAAAAAATGTCTTCGTGGAAAAAGATTTTCGGATGATGAAGAACTCAAGTCGGCAATAAATGGGTGTTTTGCAGAGAAAGAGGAAATTTATTTTTTTGAGGGTTTAAAAAAGCTTATCTCAAGATGTAACAAATGCATTGATGTTAGGGGAGATTATATTGAAAAATAAAAACAATATAAATTGAATTCGCATTTTCCTTCATATCGATACCGAGAATATATTGAACGCCCCTCGTATATGTGTACGGAATTTTGAGCTATTTACCACCTCAACGCCGTGTACTTCTATGTTGTTTTTTTTTTAAATTTGGATTATTCTAATAATTAAGTATACATCCCACTCTTCTGCAAACCATACGATCACACATTTAACCTAAACCTATTCTGGTTTCTCAGAACTGTATTTCGCTAGTCCAAAAATAACTGTCTGACTTACGAGTAATCGCAACATTTATTAAACAGTTGGCTTAGGTTCAAAAACCGATTTGCACCAAAGTACACAGAGATAATGAGAAACTCTGCTCATAACAAGGTGCGTACCTATGTAGGTATGGCATGTGTACACAGTACATTCTTTATTCTACACTGTGTACAGTTCTTGCAGATATCAGAAATGATACAAAAACTTTTACAAAGCAATCCTCTCAAAACAATATAGAGTTCTACATTTGAATAAGACCTCTGATGTTATACAAAAGACAAAAGGGTTAACAAAAATAAAATCATCAAACATTGCACCACAACTGAACAACTGTTTGTGTTTTTTTTTAGTTTGTAGAAATTACCCGTCCACATTATTACTGAATAATTAACAATGCAAATCAGTGCACGTTTCGCCACCTACACGCTATACGCTATTTTTAGTCAATAAAACCAAAATTTACTTGAGGGTTGTGCGTTATCTAAAAATAATAGTGTTGATATAGAAATGAAAATAAGCAAAAAATAGGTCATTCAGTTACTTCACATAATCGCATAGATACTGCAATCAAAATTTATTTGGCAGCTTGCTTGCTTACTCATTGAGGCAATTTATTTTGACGCGTTTAATTTTAATTTTTCCTTGCGACCAATAAAAGCAAACAAGTTACAGATACCGGCATGTGTGTGGAAGCAGAAAATTCGCACACCCTCGTGTTCTGTCAATAACTATTTATCAATCACCACAGCTTAAGCATACAGTATACACTACAAATTCAATATTTCCCACCAAATTTCAATCACTGCATCACATCAAATTACGGGTTTTATTCCACCAAATTAATTACAAAATTTTCTTTTTCGAGATATGCAGTATTTTTTCCCCCGTTCTTTTTCTTTCCATAAATGTCAAAAAAGGAGATTCTTGTGGAACGTATTGCAGCCGCTCTTTGCATGGACAATTTTTTTTTTTTTTCATTCCAGTTTCGGAAACCCGAGACGAGATATCGGAGTTAAAATTTCAGATTCAAACAACAAATTGAAATTAACAATTTACCTCAGTTGAGAGTCGACTATTGAATGCGGGCTCCCTAATTCTCGTTCTCCAAATGTCGTCCAACGACGATGACCAAAAAAATATATAGTGACATACACCACGGATTCCACATAACAGACACGCACTGCGAACAGAGGAGCAATAAAAATGCAAAAAAGCTCAATTTTCCGTCTCAACACGCACCCTACTGTAATTAATTGCGTACGTCACGTACGTGATACGCCGAATTCAATTGATTTCTTTCTAATCCCGGTATTTATTGTTTAGTTGAGTCCAATTTTTGGGGGGTGACGGACTTTTTAATCAAGTGAACCAAATCCAGTCCACGAACAAAAATTGAAGAAATATGATGCAGCGGCAACTAACCAACGATTTGAGCCCGACTGTCAGAAAAAAAAAATGACAGAGTGAACTGAAATGTGGATTGTATGTTGACAGTTGCAAGAATTCATTCGGCACGCTGAAAGGTAGTGATGTGCAAGGTTAATATGAATGGCCACATTCAATTAGCTCTAGTTAATTTTTTTTATTAAGAAGGAACTTAAAATATCACTAGTGACGTTTTCTGCGAAAAGAAATTAAAACTATTTTAGAGGTACTCAAGTGATAATGCTATTGCATCATCTTATAGGCGAGCTGAGTTTTGGAGAATGTCTTCCAAATGCTGAATGCGTGAACAGTTTTGTTTCAGAAATTTCGTTTTGCAAGTGATTATATATATAAATAGGTGCTATTGGGAAGACAATTTAAGACACAAGATATGTACTGATGTTTTAAAAATTAATTTGAAATGAATCCCATAATGATTATTAAGTGAGCAGCTTCACATGGTTTTAATGAATCAACACAAAATCTGAATATGCAATAGGAATAGGAAAGAAAAAAAACTTGTGCTGTTTAATACCCTTTTCATACCTATACAAAACCTCATTGAAGCGTTCATACCAAATGCCGATTAAATTTTGTTTGACGATTGTATCAACTGCGAAATTTTTGTATTGACACCTGGAACGAAAATTCTGGCGGATATTTTATGTCAATGTCAATTTTTGACAGTTCGTTGGTGGGAACAAATTGGTATGAGAAGTTAAAATTCGGTACGGAATAATATTATTAATTATTAATTAATTTAAAGAAATTGTTGTTTTCAAGTACGTGTTTAGTCGAAACGTAGAGAAAAGACACGTAAGTATCGAAATAAGTGCTTGTGAAATGTTTGGGTGGCTTAGTTTAAAGGGCTGACCAGAATTTGAGTCTGTATCTGATATCGAACTGTCAAAAGTTGAATACATGTATAGCCGTAAGCTCCATAACAATGCGTATCTGTGTGAATCTGTATCTCGAAGTTAAAAAGCACCCAACTTCGAGATACAGATTCACAGTTAAAAAGCACCCAACTTCGAGATACAGATTCACGATTGACGTGTATCTGCGTTTGACAGCGATTCAAGATCCATGCTTCAGATTCACATTCAAATAGAATTGTGCTTTAAAAAATGTTAACAAAGCACTAGTGAAACGCGAAGAAATTGTTTTTCTTGTTATTTCTTTATTCTATATTAAGTTCATAATGAATAATATAAAGTGTATATTTAATATATTGTTAATCAAGTCAATAAAAGCAGTGAAATGCAACTTAAAATGTTCATAGATGGAATCCTATTAACGTCACAGCAATATTATTTCAAGGGGAATATTTCACTTGGTGAAACTGAAAAGTTGGTGCAAATTGGCTTGGTTCTTAAGTTGTAAATTGAATTATTTATTGATGAGTATAGAAAACTTACCACGAACAACATCAATATTTTTTCATATTTGAAGTTTTTCAATTTTGTTTTGACAACTACTCTGTCAGCTGCTTTGCTGAATACGAACATTTTAAAAGATGTGTCTGCTTCAACAACTTAAAAATTGCGGTATAAAATAGAGTATAAAGTTGTTTATTTGCAATAAAGAATGACGAATTGTAGTTCGGATGGATATGTCAGAATAGACTAATATGAGATCGTTGAGACATCGTTTGACAGTTTTCGAGAAAGAAATCGTATTTTTACCATACACCCATAAATTCGAAAGCAGTTATTTTCAATAAGAGTCAAAACAGGGCACCGTAAGGTTTTAATTAAAATTTCTGTATCTCGGAGAAAATACATACCGACCTCCACCTAAAAAATATGTCAGGGGATTTACTCTTGAGGACTTTAACACGTTATTGGAAACGCCCTGTATAAAGGATGTTTTTTAAGAGCTCTTCTTAAAAATAACCAAAGGAATTGTGAAGAATGGTTCATGACATTATGTGTTGACCATAGTTTTAGGCATATATTTAGTTTGCTGTTACACTGATCATTGTATGGTAATTCGGGCCATTGACTTCTCACTAACTCCGCGCTCATTTGCGAAAAAACTGAGGACCGATGATGACCACACTAAACATCGATCTTTTGTTGGTGTTACTGCGTTCCATGAAGAATAGATTTGCCACTCTCCGAAATGTCAATTTCGGTTATACACAGACCCTTTGAGCTCCGTCACTGAACATGACTTTTCGATAAAAATAAAGGTCGACTTAAAGCTGCTCAAGAGCCCCAGTCCATGAATTCCAACCAAAACCAAACATGGCGAATGTCAACGTATTCTAAAACAAGGCCCCGACCATAGATGAACTAACGTAAATGGCAAGCTCTACAAATACTTTTGTAATCCCTTAAACACCTAGCTGGACTAGCTCTTGTCCAAAGCTGTAAACTGCTAAAATTTGCTAGAATGACAGAAATTTACACATAAAGTTCAGCATGCATATGCAATATGGATGACGTTTTTGTGTAAAATGTTAGGGGAATTGCCATTGTTGACAATTCACACGTATTCACAGACAGGATAAAGGCAATCAGTGCAAATCGGTTTTTGGGACGGCCAGGAAAGTTTTTCATCTCTGTTAGTTCGTCTATGGCGTTGTTCCGTCTTTCCGTTGATCGGGGTGACTTATTACCGGAAATAACAGTCCAATTTAATTTGACGCATACCTATGACATGTTGTTATTGCTGAGAGTATTTTTTCTCCAAACGACCGATGACTGTTTCTCTGCACTCTCCGTGAACTTCAATATGTGAATGTTTGAACTTCAATGCGTGAATATGTAAACTATCAATGGATAGTAAATGTAGAAAACTATCCGACTTTATCCGTCGAAGTTCATACATGGGGTTATGGGCCACCTTCCATTAGGATACGTGTATTCTATCTAGGTGTAAATTAAAAAGCACGGAGCAACGAATCGATATATTCAGAGGTCGGGGCCTTTATCCCTATTGCAAGATCTATCAATTAAAAAAAAAAAAAAAAAAAACCCTCTTTATACATATGAATATAAATTCAATAAGGAGGTAATTGAATTTGGCGTCTATGGTTTACGTAGTTACTTATTGTACTCGTAGTTCCGTATAGGAATTTCAGAACGTATATTGTTGGTGTGATGAGATACAGATCATAGCTGCGAGCTCTGATATATCGAAGTAGGCGACGACCCGTTGAACGCCAGATAATGAGATCTTATAAGAAGGGAAAGATATTATTGATCTTAAATAAGCACCACAGGTACATCACCTAAACTGGAGGCGAGGTATCGTGGACCGGAAGTTATAACCAAAATGCATCCAAATGATAGGCGTCAAGTAACTTCTGGGGTAGCAAGCGGTATGAAACTGTTGATATAAATTAACTCTATGGTTCGAAGAGTACAAGACAGATGTATAAAAACAAAAACGAAAGGACGCTTAACCGATGTTTTAAAATCTAACAAAAGAGTACCTGAAGCTTCATCTAAAAGTTACACAATTAATAAGTAAACTTACCTCGTATATACTTATTCCAACATCAATATAGAACTAAAAATCTAAAGGTGGAAACTTCATGATAATCACAGACGAATGCTTTGACCGCAAGCTTTTTAATTAAACAAATATGAAATGTTCATCTTGGCTCCCCTTTAAAGCACCGGTCATCGCGACTAATACAAAAATTTAATTTAATAAACTGCAAAGCCCTTCATTATATGAACAAGAATCAAAAACTTCACTAGCAGCGCTTATTCATTGCTTAACGGTTCAACAGAATTTAAAGAAATTTATCACAAATAACTTTACGAAAAAGTCATTCTTGAAATAATTATACCACAATTAAGGCAGAAATAACAGCAATGTTATTAATATATATGTACATTTATTATTTATTACAATCGGTCAATTATTTTTTTACAAATTTATGAGAAAAAATAACGATAAAACCTCAGGATAATTTGATATTGTGCTACAATAACAGCTGGAATGTTGTTTGCGGTAAATGTCCAATGAAACTAATAACTACCCAATTGTAAACCAACTACCACCATAAATTAATTCATAATACATTCGACCATCCAAATCGCAACAAACATACCACGTACACAGTCATATGTAAATCATAATAATCTCATTATTATTTCAAGTGTGTAGAAAAGTTCAAGCCGTCAGTTGGCACACAGCGAGTGAAAGTAATCAATCAGCTATTTGCAGTTATAGTGAAAACAAATAGTTCAAGGGCTCGACTACAAACTAAAAGTCATAAACTTGTCAACGGAACACGTGCAACAAATAATTGTTGAAATTCTTTTTATTTATTTATTGTAACTTTGCACAAGGAAACATTAGTAGATTGAGTTCAATAGTTTTTGGTACTTCAGTTCAATGGACCCGTCGTTTTGGCACTCTCATGCCTTATAGCATTAATCAAGTCATAGTTAACCAAAAACACAAATCGCAGGCCAGAAATCTGAAATGCAAAATAAAAAAAAATTGTTGCCACAAGGAAATTAAAATAGATTTATAAAACCAACCTCAACCACGCAATTATTGGCCAGACGAGTCTTATTGCCGCACAGAAGTGGAGCACCATCAATAAAAATTGGCCGTTTGCCCTCATTGGAAATGAAAAAATCCCCATTGCTGCGTAGTTTAATGGTGCCTTGCTTGCGAGACACTTTACAAGCTGGTCCTTCCAATGACAAGTCAACATCGACGACTATCTCTTTAGCATCACGTCCAAATGAAATCTCTTTGGAACGCATTAAATATCGAACAAAACGACCGCGCAAAACTGCCAAGGTTTGACCATCAAACTCAGGTGTTAGATTAGCTCCAGTTAACGAATCAACCAAAACGTTCCAACGACCCAATTCGTTTTCTAGTTGACGAATTTCACGTTTATTACGACGATCTGCAAGTGCAAGTTCAATCTCAACGGCATCGTCTTTGTTATCAATTAACTCCGCGTCCAGAATAAGATCTTCTGCATCGGAAAAACTGAGCGGCAGGTCATCATTGTAGAGGGGTTTAACTACTTGATCTGGAAGCAGCTGATACTGTTTCATAAGTTGCCAATGATTCTGGAGGGCCTTGGCAGTTCTGGCAGAGTAAAATATCGAAGCATTTTTATCAAGAAGTTCTTGAAAGTTTTCCAGGCTCGGATTATCTGTCTGAAAATGGTGCAAAATTGAAAACAAAAATAAAATTTATTTGTACCTATTCATATTTCTTACACTCTTAATATTTCCTAGTAACTCCTCCTCTTGTACTGTGTAAAGGGCACGACTTTGTACACTTTCAACCAACTCGGGATGAAGATTTCTCATTGCTGCGACCGCTATTCTAGAGATAGGCTCCTCATATAATAGTGTAAACCAGCGTGCCTGCATTTCCTGCAACGTGAACTTGCAGGAAAACTTAGTTCCACGATGAACTGTACGCAAATCATTTGTCTGCTGAATCCCTATAATCAATGCTAAATCATCGATAGGTTTCCATCTGCCCAAATCTTTGGTGGCAATCTGATTTGGTGGCCTGCCAGGCTTTTTTGATTTCTTGCCTGGCTTCAGCGCCTTTCGTTTATCCATACTTTGTTGGTTCGCTAAAGACAGCAAAGCTGGAGTCGGTATATTTTGTACATTAACTGAAACTATATGCGGGGGTGTGTTGCTACTTGGAGTATGTACGCCACCAGTCGCCGCTGATGAGTCCAAACTTGCTACTGTTGTTACGTATGATTGAGATTGAGTTCTGGGCCGACCAACTCGATTTTGTTGTGATTGAGGAAACCCAATACTGTACTCTACTATCTCGTCGTCGAATCGTTTCCGTTTAATTGATCGAGACGAACTGCAAAATAGATACAAATTCATTTCGCTTCATAAAATAAACAAAAACAAACCTTCGGCGCTTTTGATCGTTCTGAATTTCGATGGGTAAGTTTTGTATAGAAGACGAATACACTGCAGATAGTTCAGACTTAATAGGCTCATTCGATGTTTCCATAGTTTACTTCGACGATCCTTTAATCTCAAAAATTCAAAGTGAAACCAAAGAACACTGTACTCGATGCACAAAACAAAACTTCATTAATATTTTCCGTCAATAACCAGGCCACTAGATTGGTCGATATTAACTGTCAAACGTAACGTGACGTTGGTTAATGAACAGTTAAGGGCCGACCAGAATGTGAATATGAAGCTTGAATCGCTGTCAAACGCAGATACACGTCAATCTCGAAGTTGGGTGCTTTTCAACTTCCAGATGCAGATTCACATACATGTATCCAACTTTTGACAGTTCGATATCAGATACAGATTCAAGCTTCAGATTCACATTCTGGTCAGCCCTTAATGGCGTTTTCCATTGCTTTCGCTCCGGAAGTTCGGCAATTTGGTCTTCAATGGAACACAATGGAACAAAGTCAGAGTTTACTGCCAAAATTTTTACATGGTTGGTTGAATGTCAATTTCGCAATTTTTTATTTGGAAAAATAGCAGAGGACCGATTTATTGAGTTAAAAAACTATAAAATTATGAAAGATTCCAACATCAAAACCAAACACAGTCGATTGCTCGAGTTATCTAGTTTGACACACAATACTAAGTACATATTTGACGTTTATGTTTATATAGGTTAGTACGTTTTGACATAAAATCCAGAAGAAAAATTTTGCTTCTGAAGTGAAAACCAGAAGCACGATTTTGCATGTTAAAAACTAAAAAAATGCCTATTTATGATTTATTTATTTATGATTATGATGATGACATTTAAATTTACAAGGTAAATGCAAAAACGATCGATAGATTTATTGTTTGTAAATAATTTAATCATTTTGGGACATTTGGATTTACACAAGATGTAAGCATCAATGCGCAAAGTGGAAGTAAATTGTCAATTTTTTTTTTTGAATTTTGTTCTATTATACCATACTGCCTGAACTTCATCCGTACAACTGGGCGCATGTACGTACCTTGATGACAGTGCCACAGACAAATGTCCAAGCGAAAATAAAGAAAAAGTTTTGTGTTCGACGGGGAAAAAATTCATCTCAAACTCTAAACACTCAAATTCTTAGTTTTTTATCCGGAAATTGATGCTCTAAATACTTTCGCCGCGACAAGTTACCAAACTGTCTTAACAAATGAGGTGAGCATCATTGAATTTTCTCTCAAAACTACACCCACAAATATTTACAAAACAAAATCGATCAAAATGTTCGCTTTATTTAGCCAAAACTTTGAGGAGAGTCCAATTTCGGACAATAAAATGGACATATCAGAAGCCACAACATCTCAAGAATCGACTGGAGTTTCTCCAATAAACGACAATATAACATCAGATAGTTTAATCACACAAAATCTCGATGAAACTCCAACCAAAATGACTATAATGCCACTGCGCGATCAAATCACATTGCTGACTACAACTACAGATGAGCATGAGAATCGGTTTTTAGACAACGATACTATGTCAGTGCCGAATGTTTTGCTTTTATCGGAACATCCATACCCCCAACAGCAAAAAAACAATAGTCCACTTCGTAGTGAACTAACATTGGCCAATAGTCATCCGCTGATGTCACCAACAGCCACAGATTCTGACTCAGAAAACAGTCATTACCAAAGTAGAAAGAAGAATTTCAACTTTCCTGATGTTGTGCCTGAAAGTGAACAGAAAATGGGTGTTACAACAACACCAAACAAAAGAATCACAGCGAACAGTGTTGTCTCTTTAATTGAGGTGAAGAACTCGTTTAACACTAATCACTCGTTTAATAAGCTCAGCCCGAAGAACCGAATAAAGGTGTCATCATTGCGAGCTCCAAGTCCCGATGTGATAAGCAGTGAGTCAGAAGCGGAAATATCACAATTTCAAGCGACGGTAGAAGCAAATTATCAATCAGTTGCATTGATAGCAAATACCCAGAATCGTGCGCTGCCAAAACCCTTGAGTACTCGTAAAATTAATCACATTTCAACGCCGGAGCACAGACTTTCTGATGATATGTCGTCATTAGATTCAATTTCAAATCACAGTTTCGATGATGATGACGATATTGAACATAATTTGGCTTCCCTAAGCCCATCGAGTTCACTGATCGATGGGTTAAATGATGATAGAGACGATGACTTTCCAGAGTTGGATACGCCGACAAATCTTCAGCCAACAGATCCAATACCAATCTATTCAGCAGAAGATGAGCGTCGTGATTCGAGAAATTGGCAGAAAATAACACTGCCAGATGGACGGACTCGTGAAATTGACATGAAAGTAATTGAGCCGTATAAAAGAGTGCTGTCCCATGGTGGTTATTTGAAAGCAGGTGGTCATAATGCTATTGTTATGTTTTGTGCATGTCATTTGCCAGACAGGTCACGTGCTGATTATCATTATGTGATGGACAATTTATTTCTCTATGTAGTGAAAACATTAGAGCAACTGGTGACAGAGGATTATGTTCTGATTTACTTGCACGGTGGATCAAATCGTCGCAATGTACCGCCTTTTCCATGGCTGAAAAAGTAAGTAAACTTAAGAAATACTTCCAGAATTTTTATCATTTACAACGCATGTCTATTCTGTAGGTGCTACCAACTTTTGGACCGAAGATTACGAAAGAGTTTGAAGAACTTGTATTTGGTGCACCCAACATTTTGGCTTAAATCAATTGTGTGGATGTCTAGGCCTTTTGTGAGGTAAGAATAATTTTCCATAGATTGCTTATCACGTGAAAAAGAGTGAATGACGAAGTTTCTGTAATTTATACGTGCACGTTTGTTTTTTGTTTGTACTTGGGACTGGATCTCTCTTAACTATAGCAGGAAAACTGGCGCCGTAGTTATTGTATGTACTCGTATATTCTGTGCAATTGTGCGTTACTCTACATACCCTTCGTACGAAGACAACAGCACAATTTGTGGCTTGTGTGGTGTTTTGTTTTTAAATATTTGTACGTGATAGGACTAAGTAAATATCGTACACACTCGGTTAAGATGAGTTTCGAGATAGTAAAGTACAAAGTGCCCCGATTAGAAAACGGAATGCGAGTATTTTATTTATTCTCATGGACTCTTTGTGGGGTAGTCGTAATGGCAAAATTTGTGGTTTAACTTTGTATTTACAGTTATTCAGCTTATATTAAATAGTCAGCAAATAGATGCTCCTCGTCTCACAAAACAAATCCAAACCCACGATAGAAAATCAACCAAGTGCGGTTAATAAAAAATTGTTTTTCGTGTATTGTGGCCTTATTTTCCATGATATTAACAATATCTATAAGGTACAGCACTAGCTAGCAGGTCTATCGGCTAGAAATAAAGAAATAGTTTGTATACGTCTTTGATATTTTGATTAGATGGGGATAGTAATAGGTATACGAATTTTTTGTTAAATAATTTGTTAAAACAATGCTTTACAATTGGGCACTCGAGTACGAAATGTTCGGTTAACAGAACAGCATCCAATTGACAAAGGTGGCAGAAATGAGGGTTGACTAAAATGAGTTCGTTTTGGATGGTGGGTGCAGTGTGATGTTCGGTTGTGCGGTGATATTTCAGACTACGCTGTCTGCTGGGTCATTACCTCGGATGCCCGAACCACCTGGAATCCAGAGTATAAGCAGATTCGGTGCGTTTCGGATGGTGTTGTCCCGAATTTTTGTGATGATTGTGGCATGCTTGTTTATGTTTCGGATTGCATTAACCGTAAAGAGACTGTCGATGCGAATTAGGGTGTTTCTGGCGTAGGTTTTTGCATGCAGCTTTCGTTGCTTTGAGGCTCGCTAAAGCTTCTGTGGAGAATATTGAAAAGTAGTCTGGAATGTTTTTCGGTACCATTTGAGGCAACTACTGCGAATCCAGTACCAATCTCACGTTTAGAATCGTCTGTGTATATTATGTCCCACGAGTTATTAGTGTACTTTTTTTTATAATTTACGCGCGCTTAAGGGGTATGATATCCTTTTACTGTTGCCTGGGCGCGGTCGGAAAGATAGAAGGAGGAGAAAGGAAAACATTGTTGTGATGTAGTGGTTTGAAACTCAGGTATATTTGGTTTTAATATTAGCTCTCCGGGGGTGTTAGTCCGACTAGGACGGAGAGTTTTTTCTTCACTCTGAATGATTCGAAGGTTATCAATTTTCACGCTTATTTTGTGCTTGAAACTCTACAACAGCTAAATCTACATGTCAGTGTTAGGCCTTTACACACAGATTTTTCTGACTGAGTTCCAATTACACAAATAAAAAAATTGTCATGAGTAGGATTCGAACCTTGACCCTCCGAGTGAAAAGCGATTGTCGTGGCCACCCCTGCTGAGCATTTTGTGAAACCTTTGGATATAGGTTTGTTTTGGTGTTAATTCCTTTTTTTTAATTTGGACAATTTTATTTTAATGGCTTCAAGCGGAAGCAATCAGGGCGGGTAAGCTTCCTTGCCTGGTGTTTTAAGTGTAGGTTATAGACCTGCTTTCTTCATCCAATACAGTGCATTCAATGTACACGAAGGGTATTTATGAATTTTGTTGCGTTCCAGGGGTTTGTGATATTCGCAGAGTTTTGGAGCGAGGTGGGATGTTAGAATATCTAGAGTCCAGACTCTGCAAGTATGTTTAATATACTTTGCTCCTTTGATCTTTTCATTTAAGGATTTTAAGTCAATAAATATGGAGGTCCTAAGAAACGCCGCATTTTTAACACCTTGGGATGGTTGTCGCTCAATTTCTAATCCTGATGCCCAGCTAAACTATTTTCAAGAATTTGTTAATGAGTTGTATAACCAATTTGTACCAGTTGAAACAGTAAGAGTTCGTAATAGCACCTGTCCCTGGCTTACAACTGAAGTTGTTGCCTCCATCAAAGCTCGTAAATAAGCTTTACAGCAAATCGAAACATAGTCCCTGCAATTCCAATTGGCTCGCTTATAAAGCGATACGAAATCATTCGACTGTTGTGTTAGGGAACTGCAAAAGAATTTACTACTCTTCTAAACTGAATACCCATCTTGACCTTAAAAATCTTTGGAGTAATCTGCGACAAATTGGTGTTTTCAGTGCAAAAAGTAATTTAAAATGTGAAATTGATCATGATGTGCTAAATAACTTCTTTCTTGATAAGAATACTGAGCAAATCAATTTTAATCTCTCAGATAATCCTAATCTGGCTCTTGCATTAAGAACGAGGTTTTGAAATCGAATCGGTTAACGAAAATGATGTCATAAACTGTGTTGCAGCTATTAAATCAAATGCTATCGACAAAGATGGGATACCAATACTATTTGTAAAACTGATTTTACCCTATACTATTTCTCACCTGACCCATATTATCAACCACTGCCTTACCACGTCAACTTTCCCAAAATCTTGGAAAATAGCTCAAGTTGTACCTGTTGCAAAAAAAAAAACACCCCGATATCTGTTGGTGATTTCAGACCAATCAGCATTGTACCGTGCTTATCAAAAGTCCTTGAGAAACTCATAGCAAGACAGGTTATTTAACACTTATCTCTTAACAGCCTTCTGTATGAGGGGGAAATCGGGTTTTAGACTTAACCACAGTTGTTGTTCTGCGATGGTTAATATTTTAGAAGACATAGAAAAAGAGCTTGATAACGGAAGTGTAACGCTTCTTTGTCTGCTTGATTTCTCAAAGGCTTTTGTCAAGGTTAACCATAAAATACTTTGCTGGAAATTACAACATCTCTTTGGTTTTGGTAACAGTGCAGTGAAGCTTTTTGAAAACTTTCTTTCAAATAGATTTCAGAAAGTTATAACTTCCGATTCTTCTTCCGCTCTTCTGCCAGTGAAGCAGGGTGTGCCACAAGGATCAATACTTGGTCCCATTATCTTTGAATGTTTATAAATGTATAAATGACCTACCATCTTTCTGTAAACACACTTCTGTCCATCTGTATGCTGATGATGTTCAGCTCTACTTGGCTGGCCCATTTAACAATACAACTGAACTTGTACGCAACCTAAATGAGGACGTCTCCAGTATTTATTTGTGGTCTGTAACTAATGTATTACTTTTAAATCCAGACAAGTCACAAGTTATCCACATATCTACACTCTAGCTGATGTCGTTCTTTCTGATTTCAAATTAAAGGTTGTTCATACTGTTACTAGCCTGGGATTTGTTATAGACTCAAACTTATCATATAAACTATGTAATAAGAAGGATTTATGGATGATTAAGAAAACTAAGGTTAAGTGCATCCTATTCATTCAACGATACAGTAAGATATATTCCTGGGCTACGAAGATATGGCCATATTTCACAGCAGGCAAACAGCCTATTGGGTACAACTCTTAAACATTATATCACAGATAATAAATCTATACAGATGTCTCATTCATATGGGAAGTTGTGTCCTATGAAAATGAAATCGAACTAAAAAAAACTTTTTTAAAAAGCTGCAAAGAGCAGAAAAATCATTCTATTTCTTTTCGCTTTTTGCTCTTGCCACTTGTCACTCACGCATGCAAAGTCGTTTATCGTGCAAAAACAATACGTGAACGAAAGAAATAAAAAAAAAAATACGTTGACGTTGCCCAGCATAACCGGTTTACTTGGGTTTAGTACGTGTGCTTGTTATTTTATTTCTAACTTGTTAAGCAATGTAAATTAAATGGGGGTAGGAATATAATTTTGAAGATCATGCGATCGATGGTTCGTGATATGGATGTGCTGGAGGGGGTGGGTATGACGTTGCACCACACTATAAAAGTGGTTGATATTTGAAGCACGAGGTGTTAAGGGCTAATACATGGTATGGGGTTGAAGATATACGTACATATGTACATGAGCGCTAGACCAATTTCCCGATTTTAATTTTGTGCTCAGTACTTTAAGTCCCTACAAAATTTGATAAATTTCCAAGCATTGAGCAACATCGAACTTATCCGGAAAATGTATGTATATGTTATTTACGAGTACATATTTGCTCCCTTTTCTTTCAAGTTATGTAAAAGGGAGTTTTTGAAACGAAAAATATTTGTATGTAAAGATCGAAAATCTTCAATTCCGGGACTCGGGGACAACGCAGAAATGTACGGCCGAATATATGGGAGTTCGAACAAGTGGAATGGGATCTCAACCAACTTGGAGTGCAGCACCGCTGGAAACAACTGGCGAAAGATCGCGCCAGGTGGAAAGGCTTGTTGGTTGAGGTCCTGGTCCACCCCGGACTGTAACGCCACCTAAGTAAGTAAGGAAAATATTAGAAATATTTTTCCAACAGCCATGAGTGAGCCATATTTTAACTAGCAAAATCAATGTTCCTTGGAGTAGAGACTTTGGATCCAATTTGTTAAACCAGACTGAAGTAGCACCGGTTGCCTAGGCTTATTCTGGTGGTAATCTTCGACAAGGTGTCATTTGTTCAGTTTGCATTAACCCAGAGAAAGAGGAACTCCTCTAAAGCAATGAGTGTTTACAGTGACAAATTGTACGATTTGGTAGACGACGGGGTTATCTTTGCTCGACAAAATGTATTTTACAATGGCGGCAGATTTTGGCCATCCTGAAGTGTCTATATCAATGACGTGTCCCAAAAGTCCTGACCTGGCCCGTGCTACTTTTTTTCATTCCCCAAACTCAAAACGTACCTTAAGAGTAAGGAACGCACGGTAGAAAATGTAGGTAGAAAAATGTAAAAAGCTACGACCAAGGCTTTGAAGGCGATGTTAGAAATTGCCTTCCAGCATTGCTACGAAGAGTGGCAGCACCGTTGGGATCGCTGTGTACGCTCTCAAGGGACCTACTTTGAAGGTGACAATTCATTTTATGTTTGATACATGTGTTTTAAAAAAATTATTCTCATTACTTTTGGGACACACCACGTATATATTCCAATATATGTACATAGTATTATCTATATATATACCTCTATAATAATTGATCACTGCTCTTGGCCTATATATAACCACAACTTCTTTTTCTTTTGGTGGCAATTTCGAGGTTATTTCCTTAATTTCCTGCATAACATTTCTATTTAAGCCAGGGGACAGACTTTTAATTTTAATCCACCTGTACAATGAAGATGGATGCGGCAAGTATATCTCAAGTTGATCCCGCAAAAAGTTGTATCCGGCAGCTGAACGAAAAAAGATGCACTGCGAAATCCATTTCTCCTCTTCGGTGTATTCATTTTTACCCTGTGATAAGATGAGCTTCGAAAATGTCATAGCATTTTGATGAATACCAAGCAATGAATCGATTTTCCCTTGAATGTTTTGCTTTTCACGCGCTTGTAGCCTTTTCTTGTCCTCTTTTAAACGACGAATTTTCTTTAATAAATTTGGTTTCGATTTTATTTAATAGTTATTCTCAAGACATTGTTCAATTTCTTGGGGCTTTTCAATTCTTCTAATGTAAAAAGATTGCCTTTTTACGTGAGCCTCACAATTGGCGCAAGCAACTTCAATGTGATCATTGAATTTTGTCCTTAATAAATTTTTAGGAGCCAAATTTAGTTCCCCTATTGTAGGTTCACTCGAACTCAGTTTTAAATCTTTATAATTTTCATAAGTAATCTTAGCTTTGACTGAATCAAAGCAAACAGAACCGTCTTCAGAGTTCGGAACACTCTCGCTTCGTTTTAAAAAGAGAGAGGGGTAAGCGTTTGTTTTTAAATATTTTTTTCCCAAAAAGGCATTTTCAAGATGTTTGCTGCAAATGTAAGGTTTTTTAAAGCATTTTATATGTTCCCGAGACTCCTCCGTCAAAGCTAACCATTCATCATATTTAACAGTGCCTTTTTCAGGGAAACGAAATAATTTCATATCCGAAAACTCATTTTCGGTTGCACAACAATGTGCTATTGCGCACTTTGTTCTCCTCCATGACATTTTTATTTGTAGATTGTTGTTCAGATATAGATGTGTTTACCTACTTTTCAGCTTTTAGAAATATGTGGATATATGTACATATATATACTCGTATATCAAGTATTACATATATGGATAAAATATATTGAAATAAAAATAGATACCTCGTGTCGGTTGGACGAGTGTCGGCTAGCCGACAAAAAGTGAACCATTTTTTTCTACAGGGATGAGACATCTGTATAGATTTATTATCTGTGATTATATTGACGCTAGAAACTATATATTCCTATATAACATAATAAGACTAAGCCTCCTATACATATAGATACATATATGAAAAACTTTATTATTATTATTATTCTATTACTGCCTTATAATTAAAATTATAAGTAAGTAAGGCTAGCCTGAGCATTTTAGGCCTTCGTCTATGTTCGTGAAGTTAAATTAGATTAAATGTATTTATATCTTTAAGAAAATCGAGTAATTGCTTTATGTTTTTTTTTATTGGGATTTGAGAGGAGTTCTTTTGGGTTGGCTTGGAGGAAGAATTTGATTCTTGAGTTGTGATAGGCTGGACATTCTAAGAGGATATGTGGGATTGTTATCTTGGATTGGTTGCAATACGTGCAGAGCGAAGATTTGTTTCAGTTGGTGTAGTGTTCGTGGGTGAGCTTACTATAACCAAGCCCAAGACGTAGTATTTTTGTTGATTCTAAGCGCGTCATACTAGTTGGAACTGAGTTGTGTAAATAGTTTTTTGCAGATAATTTGTCTTTGTTTATTGCTTTGTACCATTCAGATGTTTTGTCCCAAAGAAGATTATTAGAGGAAGCTGTGGTTTAATTTAAGTTTAATAAGTTTAATTTTAGGACATTGTAAGTATAGGAGTTTTCGTATTAGGGAAGGGTAATAACTGGTTGCAAATGTTAGCGATGGCGTCAATGGATGACAGGGAGTCTGTGTATATAGCAATTTTTTTATTAAGATTTTATGTGTATCGGAGTGCTTTCAGGATGGCGATAATTTCGGCTGAAAAGACAGAAGTGTAAGGGGGGAGAAGGAAGGAGAACATTATTTTATTTTCAGTGGTGACACTGAAGCTACAGTTGTGTTGTATTCGGGATCCGTCTGTGTAGATGAAGAAAAAATCACTTAAGATGTTTTTAAGCTCGAGAGAGAGAGACTTTTTATATATTCTTAAAGATGATATTATGGATGAAGATTGAAAGGACCATATTGCCTGGCAAGGAATTTTCATTTCGTTGCAAAGAGCAGTGGCACGGTCGATAGATGAAGGGAGTTTTTTTGGTCTTCTTTTTCGGTTTTTGTATAGTTCATAAAGAGAAGTATCTTTGAAGAATAAAATTGATTTGGAGAGCCCTAAAGTAGATTTATAGAGGAGATTTTTAATAGTTTGCATTTTGGTTTCGAAAAGGAGGTGATTTACGGAGGTCGTCCGAAATGCACAGACGACTTTCCTAAGAGCGGCGTTGTAAATTGTTTTGATTTTATTAAGTTTGGATTTCGCGGTATATCCGTAAAGAAAGAGGCCGTATGTTATTTTGCTGACTATTATAGACTGGATATGGGTTGTAGTTAAACTTACGAGATGAAATAGATTTAATTATATTAAGCTTTTTTTCTAGGGTGGAACATAAGTGTTGGATGTGCGAATTCCATTTGTAATTTTTTTGAAGGATAATGCATACGATTTTTAGTCTATCCACTTTTTCAAGAGCAACATTGCCAGATGATATGTTGCAGCGAGACTTATGTTTTCGACAAATATGAAGATGCTTAGTTTTGTCCAATGAAAGTTGAGCCCCGGAGTATTGGCACTAGGCTGTTATTTCTTCAAAAGTGGAATTTAAATCTATGTTGGGGGAACGGTCTTTCTTATTAAGCTTTTTTATTATTGTAAAGTCATCGGCATATGCACAGAATTTTAAATGTTTTTGTAGCGATAGAATATGGGCAAGCTTATTATAGGCAATTAAAAACAGGGGCACGGAAAGGGGTGTTCCCTGAGGGATGCCGTTAAAAAGGGTGGGGAAGGGAGATAAGGCGTTTTTAAAACGAACTGTTATTTTCCTGTTCGACATGAAATTTATTACATAACGTATCATTTTGGGACCTACTTTCCACTTTTTAAGCTGATCAATTACAGTGTGAATGCCGATTTTGTCAAAAGCCTTTGCAAAGTCGAGGGAAATAACAGATAAATGATTTTTCCTTGATAGCGAATCGGTAATGTGATGGTCTAAATGCAGTAGAAGATCATTTACAGATTTGCCTTTTTTGAAGTCAAGTTGGAACCTACTGAAAAGTTTATTGTGGGCAACAAACCACCAGAGTCTGTTGGCGACTATTTTATCTAATACTTTAGCGGAGCAAGGATTAAGGGAGATCAGTCTATATGATTTGGATAGAGACTTATCAGAATTAGTTTTAAGTATAGGGATGACGATTTATATAGTTGGGGAATAAAGTTGTGTAAAATTAGGTTGTAGTGTGTGAGTAGTCTTTCTTTTAAATTGGGGAATAAGTTTTTTTATCATGGGGTAGGATATTCTGTCATTAGCTGGTGTCTTCCCTTTTAGTTGGTTTAAGGCCAAGTTAAGTTCAGCAAAGCTGATACCCTTTTCGATGATTTTCGCACTTGTGCAAGGGGAGTAGGAGATAAAGGGGGTGGTAGAGAGCTTATTTTGACAAAAGGATGGGATGAATCGTTGGACCAGTATTCAGCGAAGTGTTTTACTATTTCAAGAGGGGAGGTAATATTAAAATTTGAGTGCATTGTAGGAACAATTGTATGGATGGGGGAAGATGTTTACAGCCCGCAAAGCCGTCTTATGGATGACCAGATTTTTGTTGTAGGGGTAGCAGGGTTGATTTCAGAAGTGAATTTATATAATGACTAGGCTTTAGAAATTTTTACTAGTCTTTTAAATCGGGCATTAGCCTTTTTGTAATTAATAACGTTATCAATGGTAATTTTCGATTTTAGGATTTGCCAGGACTTTGTTGTTTCTGTTCTTAGTAGCTCGAGGTCCCTGTTCCACCACGGGACTTTTGTTCTCTTGGTTTGTGTTGGAAATTGGGGAATGGAACGATTAGCACTTTGCAGAATGATTTTATGGATGTTGGCAGCTTCTTTTTTTATGTTATTGGTAGCGGGATAGTCAGAGTTATATTTGCCTGGTAGAGGTGCCAGTTAGCGTTTTCTGTTTTGAAATTTGGTCTCTTTATGGAGGACAAGGAGGTACCGTGGAACATGGAAATAATGATGGGGAAATGATCACTTCCGCATAGGTTTTTAGAAATACTCCATTTCGTATACACTGCCAGGATAGGTGAACAAAACGACAAGTCTATGTGGGTGAAGGAGGAATGAGTGCTAAAGTGGGTGGGAGATCCGTCGTTTAACAGTTGGAAATAGGATTTTGTTAGGAACTTGAATATGGTGCTACCACGTGAGTTATTTTTAGGCGAACCCCAACTGGAATTCCAACCGTTGAAATCACCCAATATCATAATGGGTTGGTTATGGGAATCGAGTACATTTGTTAGGTTACCGAGGCTCAAAGTTTGTCCAGGAGGAATGTAGGTATTGATTATAGAAAATTTGAGCTTAGATGTGATTGTGATACCCATAGCTTCAAATTCATTATTAAGATAAATTGGACTGTGTTGTATTGATGTGTGAAACAGGAAGGCATACCACCAAAGGGACTCAAAGTTTGGTTTTGCGGGATAAGAAGATAATTAACTGGAGTGGGGATATTTTGTAGGGTTTCTTGTAGGGCTATTACTTTGGGAGAGGTTTTTTTTAATCAGAATAAGCAGTTCATTGTAATTGTTTAAATATCCTTTGATGTTCCATTGTATTATCTTTAGTTCAGGTGGGGTGTGTTGTAAGTAATTTGTATTGAGCGTTGTGTTGTTTGAACTATAGTGTCCTCTATGTCCAATTTTGGGATGGTGGCGAACTTGTGTATTATGAGTAGCTAATTTTTTTGAGAGATTCATGGAGTTGGAATTGTTCAGGTTCAGAGCTGATATTCTCTTCGTTGGTGAGGTTGATGTCATTAATTGATTGGTGTTTTAGAGGTGAGTGTAGTTGGTTCGGTAATACATAGTATTTGTTTTTGCGAATGAGTGTTTGAGTTAGGTGAGAAATCGGTGACATTAAATCTGTTACGTTTTGTGGTGTGAGTTGATCTTGGTTTCCACTTGACTGACATGTGGAGGAGGGGCAGTGTGTTTTTTTGATATGTCTGTATTAGTGTATGGGGTTTGTGCTGGAGAATTGATGCTTAGTGCTTTTTGTATTGGAGTAAGAATTGGAGAATTGACTGCTGTGTTTAATTGAATGCTGTTTGATGTATTTTTCATTTTTTGACAATGTATGGAGTTAACAGCTTGTGTATTTGTTTTCGGTGGAATTGGTTGCGGTAGAGGAGGAGTTTTCGTAATCTTAGCGTAAGTGGCGGAGAGTGGGGATGAGACTTTGGGAGTTTGTGCCCTGTATAATTTGTTTGCTTCGGATATGCTGCATTTGTTTACAGTTTTTATTTTTAGGATTTCTTTTTCCTGTAGGTATGATTTGCAAAGTTTAGAGGATGTAGCATGTTCTTCCGAGCAATTGGAGCAAAGGGTGCGGGTACACATGGTGGGGTTGTGTGGGGGAAGATTACAGTTGTCGCAGCGGGGGGTGTTATTACATCTTTTGGTGGTATGGCCAAGAAGTTGACAGCTTCGGCAACGCATGGGGTTGGGGAAATATTCCCTTACCTTAACGTTGTACCAGCCGATGTCTACTGAGGATGGAGGATGTCTTCTTCTGAAACGTTTATGAGGCAGGGAGCAAAGACTGTGCCTTTAGACGAGATAAGAGTGTTGTGGAGGGAAACTTTGATAGGGCAGATGTTTGATAGGGACTTTTTAGATGTAAACAGATCAGCTATTTTCTGCGATTTGGCCAGCACTAATAAATTCCCATCACGTAGTTGTGATATAGATTCGAATTGAGTGCTGATACCATCAATGGCTTTTTCAGGAGGAAAACACTGAATGAAGTTAGAGGTTTTTTTATCGTCTGCAGCGGTTATAACAATAAATTTTGGATCAGATTGGCTTGATGTCGTGGGAAAGGGGTTAAAGGGATTAATAGAGGCAAATTCACTTTTCTTTTTTCTTTTGTGTGTTGGTCCTGATAGCACTTCAATATCCAGGCCATCGAACGGGTTATTTGAAGGCACATGCCCCGTAAAGCCATTGAAAACCCGTTAGTTTTTCACTGATTAGTATTAGTACTATTGGGAAAACGGGACAAGAAAAAGAAAAGAAAAAGAGATGTTGTCGGTACCGAGGTTAGAACACTTAGAACACTTTGTTTAATTCCACCGCGTTGTAACTATCTTAATTCGTCTCGTTTATTCTTTATTTATGCTGTAAAATTATGGAACTCACTACCAACAAATATCCACATTCCACTGTCATGGAGAGAAGTCAATGTAGTATTCATTCCCAAAGCCGGAAAATGCTCTCATGTTGACCCAAAGGATCTCAGACCTATAAGTATATCATTTTTCATTCTGAAAACTATAAAACGACTGATTGATATCCATATACGAGCTAAAATTGATCCAAGACTTTTGTCAACGGCTCAACATGCCTACTGTAAAGGAAAGTCGGTGGAAACGGCTCTGCACTCTTTGACTAGCCACATCGAATGATCCCTGCGACTGCGCTGTCAACTCTGCAAGTAGACGACTCACTTGGGGAGTTGATCGGTCTAATGTTAAAACGCAGGATAATCAACTCTAAACTGGGTGAGACTTCTGCTAAAAGATGTATCAGCAGAGGTACGCCGCAAGGCGGTGTCCTCTCTCCCCTTCTCTGGAACTTAGTAGTTAACGAACTACTGATATACCTGGAAGCGGGTGGTAGCAGAGTGATTGTCTATGCGGATGACGTTGCTATAGCCGTCTCAGGTAAGCATCTCAATACCATTAAAGAACTCCTTCAAGTAAATCTCAACAGATTTACCGATCTGGACAGATCGCTGTGGATTGGGAATAAACCCCCATAAAACTGGTCTTGTCCTCTTACAAAATTCCAACTATAGACCCTCCTTTAATAAACGGTACCAGTTTAGTATTTTCCGATACAGCAAAATATCTGGGTCTCATTTTTGACAGGAAACTAAACTGGAAACCACCTAATATTCAAGAAAGAGTCAATAAAGCTACAATAGCTTTATTCTCTTGCAAAAAAGCCATTGGGAATGAATGAGGCCTTCAACCTCTCATAACCCACTGGCTATACATCTCGGTCATAAGACCGATAATTACTTACGGAGTGGTCGTCTGGTGGACGGCCTTAGAATATGCATTCAAGTGCATTAAACTAAGCAGAGTCCAAAGAACAGCATGCCCCCTCTGCGGCATTAGGCATTCTGTTTCATTTGACACCCCTAGATATCTTCAGCAGGCAGCTATTCGAATTAAAGCGACTAAACAGTGGACAAATAATTCATTTGGCCACGCCAACATTCTTAACACCTTAGGAATCCTCACAGAGAACATCGATTACACCATACCTGAACTTTGGTTTGACAAAAACTTCCATGTAAGCTTCCCCTGTAGATAATTCTGGAGGATATGGAGGATAAGTCAATCCATCTCTACACAGAAGGATCTAAAACCGATAGCGGAGTTGGTGGCAGTGTTTTCTCAGATAAGCTAAACCTAAGCCTCTCTCTCCGTCTTCCAAATCACTGTAGGGTGTTCCAGGCGGAAATTTTGGCGATTAAAGAAGCTCTGTTCTGGCTGAAGAAAAACGTAATATCTGCAAAGGATATCCGCATGTTTTCGGATAGTCAGGCCGCCATTAAGTCCCTGGACTTAATTCTATTTCTCATTCTATTCTAAAATCGCCCTTGAGTGCCGATCATCTCTCATGGAGATGGCAGAGCAGTTCAACATTCACCTTTGTTGGATGCCGGACCACAGAGACATTCCAGGAAACTGCAGAGCTGATGAACTCGCCAAAATTGGAACCACTCTACCTTTTCTACCGGAAAAGGGTAGTATAGGTATACCAATCGCTACGTGCAAACTAGCATTAAAGCTGGATGCCAATAAAAGAACAGACCTTAGGTGGACTGTTGGACCAACATGTTTAGCGATTATAAAATCTGCCCAAAGCTAGATCCGAATCACTTTAAATGTCTGATCTTTTTAAATAGGAAACATCTCAGCGCCATAATAGGTGTCATCATTGAACACTGCCTCATAGGCAAGCACGCAAGAAGGCTTGGCGCTTTTACAAACGACTTCTGTAGAAGCTTGGATGAGGAAGATCCTCCACCTACTCTGTACATGTCCAGCTCTCTCCCAGAGAAGAAAGCTTCATCTAGGAGCTTTATTCTACACCGACCTAAACGACCTAGAAAATATAGACGTTTGCAGTCTCCTACGCTTTATCATAAGCTCAAACTGGTTCCATTAGTAAGGGGATCATAGATCCACGTGGCATCACGATTGGCCAATAGGCCTAAGTGGGTTGGTACTGCCAACAGCCACTCTTACCTACCTACCAACAAATAGCAGTACCATCTCCAATGCCCATCGTTTTAAAAATGCAGTTTTTCTTCATTTCTCAAACCTATCCTAATGTCTTCCTTCTAATTTATCTCCTACCTCCAACTGTCCTCTACCTATTCTTTTTGCTTATACTTAGCCTATCTTTCTATTCTCTCCTTTTTTTCTTCGTCTTACCCTTTACCTTATTATTGTAAACTTAATTGTAAGATTAATAAATTGTATTGTACTATTGAAATTATTTTCTTATTGTCCTAACTCTATGTTCTAGAAAAGATACCTATCTTAAGGTAACTCGGATTTTCTTAGGGTATGTCCTATATTTTTACGTAAAGAGCACGAAGGCTGGATTTTGCCAGCCGCTCCATCTAAAGTAGTCGCCGACCATTACGTTACACGACTACCAGCTTGGCTATCGCGTATGGTAAAATATGTGGCCTGAATTGTGCTGCAGAGTCTGCATAGAGAATGAAATTTCGTAAGGACTGCGCTATAACTTCAGAAAATAACATCTCGTATTAAATGAAATAAAATGTAAGATAGATTTCAAGTAGACGTCCAGTCCCTTTAATTTATTGTCTTCTGACTTTTTTACTGTCTGTGTATATGATTCTTCGTGTTATTATCAAAACAAAAGATTAAGTCCTTTAAGCTTTTGTAAAACGTAGTACAATGGTTTCACAAATTTCCCACTGAAGCATGCAAATTGAACTGTATTTAGTCAACCATTTCATAAATCCATCAACTACCGTAATTTAGTTGCTTTTTATAACCCAATTTTTATTTCTTTGCAGTTCGAAATTCTGGCGAAAACTTGTCTATGTGCAATCTTTGAATGAGCTAAGCTCACTAGTAGCAGTCGAAAAGGCAGCCATACCAGAAAAAGTAAAACAATATGACGCAAAGTACATTTAAAACTTATAAACGTCTTGCCCTAAACAATTGGCACACTTGAAGGACCAGGAGCAAGTTTCAACTATAACGAGCGGCCATGACTATCTGACAAACAGTTGCAGAAACGCATTCACTCATTCAGCTAGCTAATGCTCTCTTTAGTTCCATGACACGTGTAGTCTATATTATATTTTTTTTATTTTTTTTTTTATTTAACGATTGCAAGCAAACAATTCCTAAAACAAAATTCTCAAGATCTCATTTTGCATTTTAGTTATAACTTAAGTTTCGGCGATATCCTAATTTTTGTTGTACCCATATGATTAATCTTTTGTTAGTAAGTTTCGCATGCATATTATTTATATTTTTTTCCACGTACTCATTTTTATACAATCATTTTTGGTTTTTGTAATTATTCTTGTGATATTGATAATGATTTTATTCTAATTTTTTTTACCGTGCTATGTTTATGCCCAAAACATAATATAACTAAAATTTTAGTTTTAGTGCGCTTACAATGCTCTGCGAATCGATGTGAATCATTATCGAGTTTCTATGCATTCCTCAACAAAAACAAATGAAAATGTTTTATATTTTTGTTTGTTTCGTTTTTAAATTGAACAAACACAATTTGTTATAAATACTTTAGTGTGAATGAAGGATTAATTTTTATTCACAACTGCATACAATATTGTAGCGTAAATTATATGTACTCGTATTCACATACTATAGAGAAAAAAACCATAAAACATCGAATATTATGTAGATTTTATATCAACACCAAAAAGTAAGCAAACAGTAGTATTTGATGAACTATACGAATCATATTTGTAGGTAAATTTATTTATTTTTTTGTTTGGTTATATACATGTATACAATACATATATGTTTACGGGAGTGTTCTATAAAACAGATTATGTAAGCTTGAAGGAAATCAGTATTAAAACAAAACAATGACTACTGAATTTACATTAAGGCAAATCATCGATTATCCAAAGAATGAAGTCTACCTATCCTCCTATATTCAATAGCTTAGTTTAGTTAACTTCTTTTGAAAAAAAAAACCCTTAGGCTGCAGAGCAAGTCACGATTCTTAGTTATTTTTTTAGATTTCCTAACATCTATCTTGACCCAATGGAGGCCTTATTCTTCTTTTTCAATCTGAATCGAATCTACTTTGTTTTATTGACTTCGATCCGCATCAGTATGCTTTACTTCGCAGCGATTAGTAGTTAATATGTTTTTCCTTTACCTTGCAAAATCTGTTTTATTTCTTTTTTCTCAATTAAGAACACTCGTCCATAAGTGTAGCTAAATAAATTTATTTAAAAAAAAAAGAAGCGCAGCAAAAAAGAAATTGATATTATTATTGTGTAATGTAAGGATGCAGCTTATGATTATTATTACTTTTTTTTGTCTTTAGCGCTAAATAGCAAATAAAATGCATAATATAAATTTGTTATATATCTACATATATACAAAACCACATAATAAATGAAAAGAAAATGACCACCAATACGTTTGATCTGTGTGTGTAGCAATATATTTATATAGAAACGATTATGTACAATGTAATAGGCAATGTTATTGTAAAAATAAAGCGGATTTCAGAATTTGCCCTAGTGTGGTGAACTGAGCTATTTGTTGTATGGAAAACTTTAATAATTTATGGGGAAGCAAATTACAGAAATGTCCATAGTCGTAGAAGCGGAAAAAGGGTGCGAAAAGGCATAGATCTGTAGAGAGCGATGCACATCTAATTGATCCGGCTGTGGCAAAAAATATTACATTCATGTATAGGGTCTTGAATAGAAAAATGGCATAACATATTTATGGTAATGTATCCACAGAATCATCATTTCTGCTACGCGGTCCACTTGACGGCGGGAAGTCTTTGGTTTTCAGCTAACTCTTACTGTTATTTTTATTGACCACGTCAACACCCTCGTTGACAACGGAAAAATTCTGGATTCTTACACCTAGAGCCGGAATTCATGCAGACATCGGACGACGTAGAAGTAGATGGTGGAATTACCGTCCAAAACTTGTCTGCTCTACTATTAAAGCTAGAGGCTGGGTTATGTTCTATTCACCTTATAGTAATAGCGAGCTTCAATGATAAGGCCAGGAACATAAGCATCAGTTCTCCTATGATCCACTAAACTACTGAGCGCAGCCTCCAACTTATCTCCTAACGAAGACATCGTGATGCTGGTGGGGGATTTTTTCGCGAAGATAGGCAACAACACAGAGACAGAAGAAATTGCAACGTCAACAATCTTGTGGTATAACACAAGATCAGCTATGTCTCAACTGATCGCCAATATAAATACAAGCATCGAACCAGATCGCTCACTTTATCGTTTGAACGATATTGTCATTGTCGCTGGGATTCGAAAAAGCGAAAATGCATGGCTGACAGCAGACAGATGTCTAGTGTTTTGCGTAAACACCTGTCGTGTTGACCTAAGTTCACGGTATGCCCGTGCATCCATCCATGGGAGCAAGGATACGCCTTGCCATCGCTCTCCATCAATTCTTAGATGCCAATTCAGAACCCACCCTTAGTATGAGTCGAGGCCGACCTAAAACCTCTTGTCGATCTTAGGATCACGGCACCCAGTACTTATTGCAACTCTACATCGGGTCCAACCATAAGTGGCAGACCCTTCCTGCGACTTTAGGTTTAAACCACAGACACCATGACGCTCCTCCTAGATGGCGTACCTCTTGCAAGTCAGGCCTTGACCGAAATCCGTGGGACCCTCGCTGGCGGTAGTCCTGCCACCCAAAAGAACCTTCTGACCAGCCGCTTGGTCAAATGGTCAAATCAATAGTAATTTTCAGTGGCGTTAAAATCTGAAAAACCATTACGATAAGACAACTGATTGCTTATTAGTGAGTTTTTATTATTAGACTACGTCATTGATGGGCATAGCCTTGATAATTGGGAGGGCGCCGGCTAACAGCCGACACCTGGAGAAGGAGCGATAAACGTATTGAATTCAGAGCACAGATTGCAGCAGCAATGGAGCGTCCCGAGCTAAGAAAAGAAGTGCTGCATAGCGTAATGTGAGACAAGTGTTACTACATTAATGCACTAACCACGAAGGCTAAGGAAATTGCAAATTGGTGTGAGAGCATGACCGTATAGTATAATCAAGGAACTCGCTCTGGTGGTCTAAGTTCGAAACTACATCGAAGAAAAGTACTAGACAGAAATCTTCTGACTTCGGTTGAGAAACAGATTGCCTGATGGCGGGAACATTTTGCAGCGGTGCTTAACTACTTAGGACACAACGATTTGGACCCAAGGTCAAACCAACCCCCCTTCGAGTAAAGCTGCAATAACGCCCTGATAAGGCCACTAAAAAAACACGGCATTTGGCATAGACTCTTCCAAACTGCGACCAGCACTTCAGCGAAAATCATACAGTCACAAATTAGGAAAATCTAGAAAACCAAAGCCTTATCCGAAGATTTAAATAGGGGAATGATTGTCTAAGAACGGGAACCTGACGAAATATGGCAACTGGTGCATAAGTATATGCGTTCTTCGGGTTGTGGCTAAAATAATAGATATAATAATTCTGGGTCGAAGAAAAAAACATCTTGATTCAACGCTCGACATCGTACAGGCATGTTTTCAAGCTAGATCCTCCTGCACCGACCACATCAACACCCTGCGGATCATCATTAAACAATGCGTTGAGAATCGATCTTCGCTGCATTAGTTGTTCATCGATTTCGAGGGGTGGCGTACACTAGCAAAACTATTCGCTATTACAAAGGCTACCTATGATAGCCATTTTTTTACACAACGGTAAGGTGTCAGAAGGATTTGAAGTTCTCCGCAAAATACGACAAAGTTGCATTCTGTCGCTGTTATTCCTTTCACTAATTAAAATTATAATCAAGGTAGCTCTGTCTGAAAGAAGCATGGGGCCTTGACTGCGCTGAGAACTACTACTAGGTCTTACACAGGATATGGTTCAAAACTCGGAGTCAGAGTCTTACAAAGTGGGTGGCCGTGGCTCAAGTGGTACGGGTATTGTATTGGCTTCCCAATCGGACGGTTCGGGGTTCAATACCAGCCGCGCCTGAAAGACATTCTTTTTTTTCAGGCAACTAAAATCTCGTGAAATGAATGGTTGCCTTAAATACGTCAAGTCAATTTACACTAATAATTTAGACTCTCCACTGAATGTTGGATGCCAGCCACGGAGCGAAATAACCAAACATCTTTCTCTCTCTCTCTCTATCCAATTTTCCCAAAAAAACTTATAACGTGCTCCAGCATTTTAAGAGTAGTAATACCCTCTTGAGTGTTAAGTTCTTAAAAAAAAAAGATCAAAATAAAAAAGCAAAAGTAAGTAGCGTTATATAAGTATAGGAAGCATAGTCTCAAAAGATGGAGGTACCGAACTTGTAGTGATATGCTTTCTAAAATGAGAAGTAATATTTTCAGAAGAACAGTGCTATTCCTATCAAACGTGGTAACAGTGCCATTTTATGGAAAGTGACCAACACCCTCACAATGCATATCTCATGACCAACTACACGCGATAACGTACCAGAAATCAGTAGGTATCAAAAAAGGGCGAAAGTAAGGGTGCCCAAACGAAAACGCCTAAGAACAAATAACAATATGACGATATGTTGACGTTTACGAACTCAAGGGTAATACAGTTCGCCTAAGTTGTTCTGCATTATTGAACCCAACACTTCCGGTGCACTTGGAGGTCTAGGAAACTGAATCAGAGCTAAAGTCAGTCCAAGATAAAGTTAAGTCCAATCATGGAGTAGGACTAGAGTAATGAACCGAGAAGTTCCAGTACTGGCCACAGCATCGTTCGAAGTCATTGAGAGCACACCAACTTTGTACTGTTTCCTTTTTTCATTCCGTGAGTTGAGACGAGTTTTTTTTACTTCTTTTGTGTGTTCGCTATTTTATCTGCACCATCTACGTATTTCTTTAAGCTCTGTACACGTTAATTAAGAAGTACACCTTGCTATAGAGTGTTTTGTAATGGATCTTACGATACATATCCTATCACTGATTGCCGAGCCGTTTTTCCGGTTTCTTCGTTGTGACCGTTGTTACTTCTCCACTGTAAAATTTTTATTTTATATTTATTCTATATTTAGCTTCGGCTATTTATTACAAAATTTGTAACTTAAAACTAGATAAAAGAAAAAAACTAAACGAATAATCAAACACAGTCAGTCTTTACATACGATATCAACTTTTTTTTAAATGTATTTAAATTATTTTCTTACTTCCAGTTAACTGGTAGATTATTAAATAATTTGAAACCTTTATGAAAAAGAATATTTTGAGATCGACTTGTTGTAAAAAAGGTAGTCTAAAATCTCCTATATTTCTTAAATTATATGACTGGGCATCCGATACATAAACTATTTCATTGAACTGATAGTTAGGTAACATTAGTATATTCAATTATTGTTCTTTGATTAATTGTACGACATTTAAACTTGTCAAACATTAATCATATATGAGTTAACATTTTGCACATCAAAATATCCACTCCTCTGTAGAATTTCCAGAAACATATATAAGAGTATCATCCGCAAATAGTCTAGTCTTACCGACATAGTTTCAGAAAACTCATCCCCAACTTTGGTTCGTGGAGATCTGTTCGACAAGTAACTTTTGATCCATTCGAGTTCACCGAAAAGTGGAACCAAAGCGTACATCAATCTGGCGAAAGCAAGATAGTTGCACTTGATATTCCTAAGGCATTTGACAGAGTTTGGCATCAGGCTCTTTTGTCGAAAATGCGTGCATTTGGGATCGACGACTCTCTTCAATGGATTAGAAATTACCTTTCGGAACGTTCAATTCAAGTTGTCTTGGACGGTTTCAAGTCTGATATTCACAAAATAAATGCTGGTGTGTCCCAGGGCTCTGTTCTGTCACCGACACTCTTTTTAATTTTCATTAATGATCTCTTGTCTGCTACTTCTAATCCAATATATTCCTTTGCTGATGACAGTACTCTCTGCTTTTCATATTCGTTCCCGGACTCACGGCCCTGCTCTTCGGCTGTAGTACGAGAACAGCAGCGTATGTTAAGCTCATTAAATTCCGATATCAACAGCATAACCAATTGGGGAACTATCAATAGAGTGGAATTTAATGCTTCCAAAACACAATGCTGTCTGCTGTCTTTAAAGCGAAATTTAAACACCCAGCCATTATCAATGAATGGCACTTGCATCGTCGAAACCGAAAAACTTTCCATTCTCGGTATGTGTATCAATGACAACTTACGTTGGAATGACCACATATTTGATGTCGCCAAAAATGCTGCGAAATGTCTAGGTTTCCTCAAGCGATGTAAGAAATATTTTACCCCCTCTAATCTGGCCTCAATATATAAGGCATTCGTCCGCCCAAAATTGGAGTACAACTCCCACATGTGGTCAGGTGCTCCTAAAACATCTCTGCACCTGCTAGATAGGATTCAAAACCGTGCGATAAAACTTATTGACGATACTAATATCAGTCAATCAATGGACACCCTCGAACACCGACGAAATGTCTGGTGTCTCACTTTGTTTTATCGCTATTTCCACCACCAGTGCTCCACTGAAATCGCCAGTAGCATTCCGCCCATTCAAACTTTCAACCGTAACACCCGTCTCGCTATGAATGCTCATCAGTATACCCTCAAGCCCATTTTCGAACGTACTCTAAAATATCGTGATTCTTTCCTAAGCCGTACAACTCGCTTATGGAATGCCCTGCCGATCTCTGTATTTCCTGGTCGTTATAACTTGCAAACATTTAAAAACAATGTACATCGGTACCTCTCTTTTCTTCCTCCCTAAATTTCCTTTGCCCGCGCTGTGTACAATCACCTTAAGGGTACTCAAACCCCTTGAGCGCGCGCTCATTATAAAAAAAAAAAAAAATTCTTCCGTGCCATGTCTTTTCAGCTTCTGAGCAAGTATGTCCCGAACTATGGTCTCGAATACCCTTTGTAACAACCAGATTCAAAAGTGATTCATAGCTGTGTTGTACTCGAAAACCTGACTGGTAGTTCGACAAATAATGGTTAGCTTCTAAGTAACTTTGTATCTGCTTATGTGCCACCTTTTACAGGGCCTTACTATCAGTAGTGAGCATGTTGACTGGACAAAACTCTGTTGGATTTACTACTTTTCTTATTTTTGCAATTGCAACTACAGTGATCCTTCCAGTGATCCGGAAAATGCCAATAGTCAGCGATTCGTTGATAAGGTTCTAAACACAAGGTCCCACATTGTTTTTTGGTCAATTCCTTCGTCTCTACAAAGTCTATATCTATTCCAGTCACCAGTGCTGTTTGCCCATAAAGCCCTTTGATGTAGTTGGATTTTTGTTAATTTCATATTGAATAAGTATTGATTAAACCAACCGATATTACCACTCGTTCCACTAATTATATTGCTTTTATTTTATTTTATATTTTATTTTTACACTAAAAGATTTTGCCGATTCATTTATATTTGTTTTCTTTTTGTACACATGACAGCAGAGCATGTAGAACGGTTTGGTTGTAGCGCTTCATTTACAATACCTGTTAGCGCGAAGAATCGTTTTTTGCTTTTTGCAAGTCGATAATTGCATGTTTCTTGGTAAATTCCTCAAAAAGTTTAGATATATATGCGGACCCTTTATGGGATATTATGCATCTTGGAGATCCAAATGTATGAAAAACCTCATTCAGAATGTTAAGCACCGGTTTTGTTTGAGTTTGGCCCCGTTCATTGTGATCCAAACCATTTTTGAGGAGTACTCAATTGCTACGCATCTCATCCAATCACTCAGTGTCCGCCGATTACATGTGTGAATTTGGAGATGTCTCTTCTCCTGAAGTTGATCCACACTCTTATGAGCCATATTAGTCTAGATAACTCACAGTTATTTAGATGAGACCGCCTATGGCTAGCCTTAATAAAAAAATCTGATCACTCCAAACCCTGGATATAACTGGATGTCGACATCGACGAAATTAGCAGAATGGAAAAGCTTGTGATAAATAAAAAGGTAGACAAAGTGGATGGAGCTATTAAAAAAAGGCATTTCAAAAGGAGTGTAATGAATCTAATCAGTTTAACGCTCAATAGGTGATTCTTAACTGAGTAATTTTCATTTTAGAACTTTATAGTTATATTCGTAAGGAATAAGGTCAAGAAAGGTTAACATTAACAAATAAAACAGCGAACCTTGGTAAAATTTGATTTATTAAAAAAGAAAGAGAAAAAAAACTATAACTTGTACTTCAAGCTTCATCACAGAGCTCGCGAGTACTCGATCGTAATCGAGCAACACCTCACCAAACTATTTTTATTTATTTTATTGCTTATAATATTTTGGATTGAATTATTAACTATGAAAAGGGTATAAATGCAGGTAACTCTCCTAATTGTGGACGTCTCTTTAGTATGCTGTTGGCACAGACTGTCTCTTCCTCATGTTCCTCTTCACTGTGATCTTTAGAATCTGAAATCTTTATTTTCTCACCTAATTCAGTAGATTCCGCTGAGGCAAAATATCGAACACCAATAGTGGATTCTTCAGAGTTTGCAACCGGTGCACTCTGTCTACTACTACTGGGACAGGATTCAACCGGAATTTTCCCATTTACAGGTTCTTTTCTTTTCCTAGTTAGTTGCATTTGTGGTTTCCTACAATAGAGACACTTTACCTTTTCACATTTTCCCTTCGTCTCCATATCCGGACACACAAACTCATGCCGCTTGTTACACTTTCAAACACGAAAAATAAAAGGAATTGATATAAACTGATAAACAAGCTTAGAAATGGAGAAATTTACCTCTTGCGCCAACTTGCAGAACCCCTTCAGAAAATCAGCACAAATTTCCGCTTTCGCACTGAGTTTCTTATGAAGGTACGGGCAGTCTTCTTTGACGCAACATCCCTGCAGGAAAAACTTACAGACGGGCATTTTGGACAATGAAATGTTGTGTGACAATAAACAGGAAGAATTCATACACTCTCCACGAAGAAACCTTGAGGGAAGAGAAGGCAATTCAAGAAACAGTGGTGCAAAAAATAAGTAGTTTCCATACTATACCTTGGACAGATGGCGACATGCATTTTATTGTGAACTTTCATGCATTTTCCACTTTCGAATGCAGCACACTTGCCAACGCGTTGGTATATCGGGCAGGGAATGTTGGTTTTAACGAATCTTCTAGACAACAATTGGATACTTTTTTGTTTGGCGTTGCTTACATGGCTTCGCGTCAAATGAGTGGCGGTGCGAACAAGAACATTTTTCGATTTAGCTACATATGTAAGACCACCGATATCAATACGGCGGAGAGATTTCTCCTGAGATGATTGCTGCGTTGTAGGCACTCGCGTAAGATTAAAACCAGTCTTGTCGAGTCGGTACTTGGTACCACGAACGATGATCGTTCGCTCTCCGGCAGCTTTCTTTGGCGATGAAATGTTATTAACATGCGAAACCTCTCTTCGTTCTAGCTTGTTCCTTGTTGATTTGTAAAGGACTCCGTTGATATTAAGCATCTGTAGTTGCTTGTTTTTAGATGAAATTGTTGTTTTCTTAAAGGGAATTTTCGACAAACTTAAGGCATCTGAGTTCCTATAAAAATTATAATTTTTACAGCACAGCTTTGGTATATTCATAAGGGCTTACCTTTTCATAAATCTTAAAATCGTTCTCTTAGCACGAGATTCCGAACTTCTTCTCAAAGCATATCGCCCTGTAAATGAGGTCTTTCTTTTCCTTATTGGAATGCTATCTGGTACTAATCTTCGATCAACTTTGTACTTTGTTCTGGTCGCTGGGGTTGTAGCTGACGACAATTGACCTTGAGCTTTTTTCTCCTTAACTGTCGGTCGAATGAGTTTCCGAAGACCGATTTTAATTAGCGAACTGGGAGATACTACCACCTTTGGTGGTGGTAATGTCGCTGCTTTCATTGGTATTCTGACGATTTTCGTTCTGGACTTTGATATGATTTTGTTAGGAACTGCAGAAGCACTGACTTTAGGTACGATTATAGCATTCTGTTGCAACAGTTGTTTGTGTTGAATGGGTGGTGGCTCTTCTATTTGGATTTCACGCTGTTGGACGGGAATTTTGGGAAGAAAATTCGGATTGACATGTATGGAGGGGTTCAATTGTGGACGAAAAAAGTTTGGATTGATGTGCGTAGGAGGAATTCTATTGAAATTTGGATTGATAAAAATTGTCCTCGAAGATGGGGTCTGGTCAGTGGGGAACATTTTAGAAGATAAGTGAATTTGAGACTAATTAAATTTTGATTAATTATATGCAAAAAAATGTTGCCGTGCAAATTGCGAATAAATAATAGAAATTAAGAAAATAAATCAGAAACAAAACAATAGACACCCACGGAAAAATATATATTACATTTAACTGCTAGAAAAATTCTTGCAAATTCTGACAATTGACTTTTGGATAATTGTAGTTGAGATCAAAACCGGAAAATAAATATCTAAAGGAGATAGTGCTATGTTCGCAAGGTGTAAAGCAATTTATGAAATAAAATTGTTTTCGCAATATTGCACATATTGAATATGTACTTATTCCACTTAGTATCTATGTGTTTTAGCAACGACCCGTTTCCGCTTAGTTTCGTTTTTGATTGGGCTTTTCTCCGCGTTCGGAAGAAGAAACGTGACGTCACACGAATTCATCTCATTTTTTCAGAATCAAAATTTCGCTAATCGTTTTAATTTGAGAATCGAAATTCCTCTCCTCGATTTTATGTCAAAATGTATAAATGTCAAATAGTATTGTGTGTCAAACTAGATTTCTGTTTTCGTGTAATCGGCTGTGTTGGGCCAGTTTATTATTCTGAGTGTTCAAATTGATTCGCAAGTAAATATATTTAAAATATAAAAGTCCGAAGAAGTTCTTAGTGCTCCATTTAAATAAAAATCAGGATGACAGCGTAAATTACGATGGCTAGTGTTGAAGGAAATAGAATTGTAAAGGGAAGCGAAATCCACAGAACCAGAGAGCAGTCGATGAATGAAGAGAATGTCAGCTACGTCTCTGCGTTTTAGGATGGTATTCAGGTTAAGAAGTTAGAGACGGTCACGATAGGGAAATAAGGTGTAGGGGTTTTCCCAGGGTAGTCCACGAAGGGCAAATTGAAGAAACTGACGTTGAATGTTCTCGATTCGCGATGAATTTGCTAAAAGGGGGACCACACTTGGCTGGCATATTCGAGAATGGGGCCGGACAAGGTAAAGTGATCTTGCCACATAAGGGTTGCAAATGTCGATAAGGTCAATCGCAGCAATTTAGCCTAGGTCTACCAACCCTGTGGAAAACATCTGTATAAGCTGCAACAGGGCTGAGACTAACACTACGAAAAAATGGTTCGTAATACAGGAGGCTTTTGTACAGCTTGACCCATATTTTAACGAAAAATTGTGATTACTGATGAGATTAACGATTGGTTCAATGGCATTGTGAACAAGCAAAATTGTTAGTCATGAGACTCGATTACATCCACAAAAGTGCATCAGTGAGGCCAGAGCTCGTGTTACAGTCATTGGTTATGTTTTGATCAGTGACAATTTCTTCGAAATGACATTGATTTGGATGATATCCGATTACAGCAGGTTGAAACTTCGTCCTATACTGTCCATGAAATCATTAAGTTACCAAGGCCTCGATGACATTATACCGAGAAATGGACCCGTGAATTGGCTACCCAGTAATTACATAGTAATCTATGTAAAGGCTTTCCCGCATGTTTACAAACCGCAAATTTTTCAGGCGTTGGAAGACAATATTCAGCACTTTATTGGTGAGATAGAGTTTCAAATACTCGAAAGAATGACCTAAAATCTAGTCGACAGGATGTAATTTGTCAAAAAGTAATGTCAAATCATTCACTTGATATTTAACTGTACTAGACTCGATACAAGGACAAGTTTTTTTGTAGCTTATGCCAGGAGTCGTTCGGACCCCTTGATCCATGTCGACCATTGTAGAGACCCCATCGAGTCGGTTTTTTCAATCAACGGGTCAAAACCTAAAATGCATTTGTTCGGCCGAACTTTAGAGAACAACTTCACATCGCTTGCATATTATTGTAAATCAACTGTTAATTTTATTGAAAGAGGTTCTCATATTTTTCACATGGCTTTCGAATTTTACTAGGATGTCCGAACTCAAAAAATATTTATAAATATTGACATATGATAAGTCGGTAGTGAATTGATTTGGGATTCTTGGGTTTGCTGAGTTTTGGATCAATCAGAATATTTGAAAAATGTTCCCTTCATACATTGTACATTGACCTAAATATTCCTATCGTCAGTCAAACTTTCATTGGTCGAAATCATTTCTAGTTACCGCATATGGCCTGGCAGGAAGATCATCAAGATCAGCAGCCTAGCTGGTTTTTAACTGGGACGTTGCTATATAAATTTCATTTTCTTCACGAGAGCAGCATTTTTTTTTCGGTTATGTTGCGCATTTTTATAAAGAGTTGACTTTTGTTTCTTAGAAAAAAACAAAATATATCAGCACTTTTCTCAAAGTAGTATCTGTCAATATTCCATGGCAGATCTTGGCTTTATTTGCATTGAAGCATTATTTATTAATATTTTATGCTTTATAAGCGTAAATGCACAAATCATCTTACCTAAAGTTTTGTGAAATAAAACCAAAACGGAACACAGCATTTGCATCAAACTTCGATCACTATACTACTAATATAGTTGGTAGTATCATAAATTGGTCCAGAGCTGACTAAGTGCATACATATGAATACATATTCAGATAACAAAATCACTTGATTGAAATTGTGTGACATCAGAAGATAACATTGCATTGCTGATAATTTTCGTTAGAAACTAGGAGAGAATATATTTAGGTATTTCGGGTTGATTCGAATAGTCATTAGTTGTTCTGTCACTTGTTCAAAGCTTTATGTATCTTAGTTGGTTCATTGCTTTCTTCTACATAACTTTTGCTTCTATAATGCTTTACATTTTTTGATGGCAAGTATTTCCGTTAAGAGGTTACGTTTTTATGAATACTATCGTCATTTCCCATCCTGCCTAACGCCTTAAAAACCAATTACTGCCTAATTGATCTTTTTGATATACCTCTTTGATTTCGTTTATAAAGCCGATTTGAAAGAAATTAACACTAGGCGTGTTAAATTATAGCTGCTTTCCAAACATTCCCTCCACCGTGTTTCCAAACACTGCTTACTTCCTTCAAATTGTCCCAAATTCTAGCAGTTTCCGCCATTTTCTCTTTATATTAACTGTCACTCACACTATCATATTCCTTTCTTTCCGGTAAGCCATGGTAAGGAAAAGTTATAATTTTCCCTCTTTCATAAATATCTCTCAATAAAATGGAAAATTCATGCAAAAGGTTAACAATTTACTACCTCACAATACAAAACATTAAATAAGTAAAAATTGTGCGAAAAAAACACACCGGTTAAGTGAATTACCAGCTGAATTTGAGTGACTTTCAGCACATGGTTGCGTGCCAAAGTTGACATTTTGTGTTTGAGCACAGTGTGTTGAAAACTCTCCAATTTAACGTGTGAATTTTCCATTTAAGTTTCCATTTCAAATTTATCACCGCGTAATTGTCTAACATTATTATTGTTTCCTTTTTTAGCCTTTCGAAAGATTCGTACAGACAGGCCGAATTGCCAAGTGCTCAGCGGGCTCCTTGAAGGGACGCCTAGTTGCTATCGTCGATGTAATCGATCAAAATAGGGTAAGTTGAAAAAAATACTGAGGTGGCACAAGCCACAACTTGTACATCTCAATGATGAATACGTTTTCTTGATAGGAATTGCCGACTGATACATATATGAAGCTAACTTAACTTTAGAATCTGAAGACGAAGTCCAAATGGACTAGTCTCTGTTGTGGCTCATTGTCTGACTTATGGTTTTTATCTGTTTTCTAGGTTCTCGTTGATGGACCATTGACTGGTGTGCCCCGTCAAGAATACAGGTTGAATAATCTGCACTTGACCAAATACCGCATCAAGTTCCCCTTCACAGCCCCTACCCGGATTGTGCGCAAGGCTTGGGTTGATAATGACTTGAAGGCCAAGTGGAAGCAGACAGCATGGTCTATTAAATCACAAAACATTTGCAAGGTAAGATAGGCTAAATGTTTGATAAACTTTTCGAGTGTGCACTCCGTGATGAATACGTTCTTGATAGGAAATGCCGACTGATACATATATGAAGCTATTCGTCTTGTCTGATAGAGCACATCACATTTTGTCTTCTGATTCAATATCTTGAAAGTATTAATTTTGAATTTGTCTTTATCTATTGCAGCGCACCCGTCTTAATGACTTTGATAGGTTCAAGCTGAGGTATGCTAAACGCCAGAGGAACAAGCTTCTGACGGTCGCTTTCAATGCCCTTAAGAAGAGGACAAAGAGCGACGGAACTACTCGTGTTTTGAAGAAGGACAGACGTGAGAGGATTCTCAAGCTGAAGGCCGAGAAAGCTGGAAGCAAAAAGAAGTAAACCTCGACTAGATTTGTCATCTTTTCTTTTTTAAAATAAATTCAAAAACAACGTTCGTTGGACTTTTATTTTTGAAGGTGGCGAATTACTAGTTTTATTCTTGGATTTTCCTCCGCAGCCCATTTTGCAGTATTTCGGGGTGCGTCTAAAGTGTTTCACAGTGGCGCTCGGTCCTTAAAACATCGAGGGCCCTTTCAATTGATCTGATAGACAATAAGCACTTCTATGTAGGCTTAGTGGTTGGTAATCGATAAGCTGGTAATTTAAGGATTATGGTAGAATCGGTATAATAAGATTTCTTGGGAAGTAATTGGTATACAGTTCTCATGATTACCTGCATAGGTGGCGCTGTAGTCGTGGGTTAGTTGGGGCCACAAACAATGAACTCATGCTGATGGTAAAAAATAATTTTGACGGCAATGTGAGAGGCAATCATCTGGATTTCATACTATCATCTGACATAAGACAGCAAGTAATCGACCTGGCATTATCCAGTTAGGTAGGTGATTCATTACCGGTTGATATGCAGTATGGGAGGCCCCCACGTCAGACCGTAGAATTCGGAGTCGAACGCGAGGACTCGGCTTTATTTGGAGGAATCTGTGGAAAGCTACTCCATTCGGTTTGGGAGGCCACCAACGCTCCGTCTAAACTCAGAAGTAACAAACGCTAGTGGAAGCTTTTCAAAACCTAAAAGGTGCGCTCACTAAATATTTTGAACTGACGTGTCCAGTCAGGAAAAACTCCTACAAAGAGTCTGTTCTGTAGTTGAACGCAGATTTCCAGCAACTACGTAAGGAAATCCAAGTCACTTAAGACTAATTTGGATACTGTAAATTTTACAGATCGAAGTAAAGAGAATATAAGAAGGTACTTCGGATTTCATTTTTTGACACAAGATTGAAACACTCGTCACTCCAGTAGACTGAACAAAGTCCTCGAAAGAAGCGGATCATCCCGACTGCACAGAGTTCAAAGCGTAGTTCCCAACTACTAGTAGCTCCTATCAATGAAGTTGTGATAGGATACACAACCTGCGTAGCTGGTATCTGTCATCGGATGAGGGTATCAAATACTCTTGTTGCTAAAGATGACTGCACTATCGCCAAGAGCTTCAAACCTATGAATTCGACTTTTCTTTGTTGAATAATATGTGTGTAAAACTACTTTGCCAATGAACCTGTCCAAGATCCAAAATGCCTACCAACATACCTACCAAGGAAGATTCTGTGAGAATGCGCTTCAAAATCTGCGATGTGGAATTAAAGGTGCACTCAACATGGAGTACGAGTTGGGGAATTATATTGACATTGAAGACACTTTCAACAACTTTTGACCGCAAGCATAACAAGACCAGACAACACGATGTGGACGAATAACTGTTTCTGTGGATAAGACCAATGCTGGTAAGTAGAACCTTGATTGCTGTCAATATGTTATGGCGAGGTTATATGGCCGTTATCAGTATTTGCCCCCTAAGCCGTGTCCTATTTCTATTGCCATGGTGCCTGGTATTCTGCTGGTACACAATGGCTGTTTTTTGTTGCAGTGGTATATCACCTAAAAGTTCTACTACGTTTCGCAAAAATTTCAGGTATTGAGTCGAATTTAACAGATAGTGTTCTATTAGCTTGTTGACGTTGACATTGAACCTATGCTGAAAAGCTCTGTGTTTCATAGAGTGTGGGTTGCTATCTGCCCAGGTATGAAAATTGTGGAAATTAGTGATTCCATCCCTGGTAAATTGGGACTCATTCGTCCACACAATCCGTTGTTGTCTTTTGCAAAGTATCTTTCCAGAATTCCAAACGCTTCTCTGAGCTCCCGGGTTGTAGGTCTTGTACTGGTTTGTGATGGAATGCATGCATGCAGATCATCGTGCATTACACACAGATTTAAGTCCTACTTAGATTCAAATTTCGTCTTAGTTCCCCAAAACTGGTCTTTGGATGGTTTCTGACGTAATGTGAAACGCCTTCTTAGCTGCGGACGTCAATTGCTAAAGCAGGATGCGAATCTCTCGACGATTTCCGTGTTGTTCCTGGCTCCCTCAGCCTGGAAAATGTTCCATTAATATCCTACCATTTCGGCAAGTTCAATCAGTGTATTGTCTCAGATATTCGCGCTCGTTGACCATTATATTTGCAAAAATCATAGACAAACACCATATCCGCGTATTCTTATGTATCGAGGATATTATGAATTAAACGCCAATATCTCGTTTAAAAACTATCAACTGGTTAAGAAAATAATTTTTTATTCTTCTTATAATTTTTTTTTTTTTTTTGATTTTGCGGCCCGGGTCAATCCCGGACAGATTTATTAAGCTTATTGCAAGCAAACATATACTTAAAACTAACATTTTCATTTAAAAACTAAAGGGTGGGAGCGGTTAAAGAAAATAAGGACGTGAGGCATAGGTGGAAATAAGTATGTTCTTGAGGGAGAGTTTGCTGAGATGGTAGTCGAAGAGAGGCAGTACATCGTTAACTTCGCGAAGCATCCTAGACATTGGCTCCAGGTGTCCGTAATTCGTTCTGTGAAGATTGAGCCGGAAAAGTGGCACAGACCTAAGATTGCGGGGATTGGTGTTAAAAGAAATAATTTGAAGTAAGGAAGGACAGTCGATATTACCTACTAAAATTTGATGAAAAAAGAGAATGTCGGAAACTTTTCGGCGTATAGAAAGAGGTTGTAAATTTATAAGTTTCAGCCGGTCAGTGTAAGGTGGTAAGTTTTGGCTATCATCCCAGGGAAGACCACGTAAAGCAAAGCGTAAAAACCTGCGTTGAACAGCTTCTATCCGGAGGATGTGAGTTCTGTAGTAGGGTGACCAAACTTGGCTGGCATATTCCAGAAGAGGCCTAACAAAGGTTATGTAAAGAGATTTGGTAACATAAGGATTGGAAAACTCCTTAGACCAGCGCTTGATAAAACCAAGGGCAGAGTTGGCTTTTTTTATTATACTATCAATGTGAGAAATTGAGTTCCTTGTCGCAGATAACACCTAAATCACGCAACTCATTCACTATGGGAACAGGCAGATTAAAGATTAGATAGCAACGAGGTGAAGTAGGGAGGCGTTTACGGGTATATGTTATAGCCTGACACTTATTGACGTTAAGCTCAAGAAAATTCTTCTGACACCAAGTACAAAACCTGTCTAGATCTTGCTGCAGAAGTAGGCTGTCTGAGGAAGATGATATATATCTAAATGTTTTCATATCATCTGCGTAAACAGATATGTATGAATTTTTAATGATACAAGCAACATCATTAATGGTCAGAATAAATAATAAGGGACCAAGGTGGCTGCCTTGGGGTACACCAGAGGAGGCTTTAATTGGGTCAGAAACCATGGACCTAAATAGAACATACTAAAGTCGTTCACTTAAATAGGACTGAACCCAAGTTATAAAGTTTATCTGGAAACCAAGAGCCTTTAGTTTTAGAAGGATTATATCATGAGCAATTCTATCAAAGGCTTTGCTGAAATCGGTGGCAATCACATCAACTTCATTTCCAGATTCCAGTGCACATAAAGTGCTTGATACGAATTCCGTTAAGTTGGTGGTCGTAGATCTGCCTTTGAAAAATCCGTGCTGGTTTGGGGAAACAATAGATTTACAATGGAAAAGCATTATGTCATAGATAATGCTCTCAAAAAGCTTAGGTATGCAGGACAACTTAGCAATTGGTCGATAGTTGGAAATATCGTCTTTTCTACCTTTTTTATGTAGGGGAATAATAAACGACCTTTTCCAGGTTGATGGAAATAATCCCTGGGTGATAGAAAGCTGAAAGAGAGCTGTAAGAGGTTGGGCTAGATGCATTTGACATTTCTTTAAAAATATAGGGGGAAGGTCATCAGGGCCAGCAGAATAATCATCTTTGAGTTTTATTATTTTATAAGACATCTGCTTATTTTTTTTTCAGAAAAAGGACCTGTAATATTTTTTTTTGTTAAAATGAGCGTTATCTCCTCGAAGTGGTCTCTTTTTTTATATTTAGGACTCATAATATACATATGAAACTTTTTTTTAATGTTATTGGATTTACATTGCGCAATAATAAACTTATTTCACGGAAATAAATTGTAAATCAGCTGGTAATTTTATAGGGCTGTTGTACAAGAATACCGCATTTTTGAGTTTTATAGTTTGAGGATGTTAGATCGTATCTTGAAAACCACTGACTTGAGACGAAATGACCTGACTTTTTTTGTTTATAAATAATAGATATATCTTTTAAAGATACAAAATGGGGGTTAAGTACATTTTTTTTCCGATAAAATGATGACGAACTCAAAATTTTAAAATTTTGAAAAAATCACTTCATCTTCAACAACTTTTAACACATTAGCTTTAGGGCAACATTTACTTAAATTACTCATAATTACGAGTTCAACGATATCCCACTTGCAACCGTACACGCATAAATTTGAAAGATGTCAATTTCAATAGGAGTCAAAACATGACAGCTTAAGGCTTTGCTTACAACCTTTGTATCTCGGAGGGGATCCAATTCCGACCCCCCTCCCGAGAATACGATTTTATTCCAAATTTCCAGATATTGTAATATCAAAACCGGTTTTCTACTGATCGCCACTATCAGTGTGACCCTGTCTGTGAATAAGTATGAATTGTCATCAATGGCAATTTCCCTCTCATTTTATACAAACCACACCCATCCCATTTTAGTTAAAAAAACGTGGATGACGCACGTGCAAATCGCTCTCATTCTCTCAAATTTTGACAAAGTTATAGAGACGTAAGAGTGTTGGAATTCACTTACAGTGTGTCTGTGCGAAAGTTAAGGGTTTGTAAAAGGTATAGTAAAGTTTGACATCTAGGTTAGTTTATCTATGCCGAGGAATCTCCCCTTACAGTTTTCGACATAATACAGGGACACTGTGTATTGTTTAAATCAATAAAAGTATCTATATTATTGAAACGAAATTTATGTACATGTTCACACTTCAAAGCCAGAAAAAGGAATGAACATAAATGATAAAGAAATATACAGAAAATATTGTGGACGGAAATATTTGGAGTAGGATAACGTTAGGTTTCACTCCTCGTTAGAAAAGCATGCTGATGACCGTTAACTTATGGTGATGCGGGAGAGAGGAATCTGTGTCTGTAGCGACAGCCAGATTGAGCTTGAGACCTTACAGAACCCTTTCACCACTTTTCTTAACGCAGTCTGTAGGCTGAATTAACTGAGTCTCGTTTGGACCTCAAGTTACAACGGTATCACTCTTTGCAACACTTAGATGAAAGTTTCTCAGAACCCAAACCTGGGTGAGAACTGCCTGCGTCTTCGGTTAGAGTTTCCATCGACAGTTGGGTTTCTTGTGAGTATAACTGCTGATAACACAATAAAACGAATGCTTTCCGACGTCTCTGACAGGGCAGTTTTTTTTCTGGCGTCATACATATACACTACGCTTTTGACAGTCATAAGTGACACAATATCCTGCGACGATTGTTGTGAGAGTGATGACCACAACTCCGAGCACTATCTCTGTGTGTGTTCGGTCTGCGCTTACACCAGGTAGAAGGTACTCGGCGATGATGTGGTGGCTGATGATTGATAGGCATTTCATCAGTAAAGAGCTTATTCATCTTTCTGTGAAAGACTAAAAAAAAAACAGATTAAAAGAAACATTCTAACAGTTTTTTTTCCTACTCTTAGTTCTTTCTCTTATACGTTCGAAGAATCAAGTATTGTTGTCTTGTCCCTCCGTAGGTAGGAATCAACGATTCCTCGGGACGGAGCCCCAGATTACTGATGCGTAGTTTTCTGATGATAATGTCATTATCGCAAATGGGGCTAAAAATCGGTCGAATAATCGAGTATTGTTAAGGCTCAGTCAAACAGAACGGTTTTTTAGTAGCGGCAAGTTTACTTAACGCCACGGTGAGATTATTTTACGTCGCGTTATAACCGCCACGCTAGAAGACGTCAAACTAAGAGCGATAATCACCGTACAATATTATGTTTCAGTACTTGGCGATGCATTACCTGATAAAATGTCATTTCATTCTAATATTTCCCATATTGGGGCCTTTAAAACAATGTTCTTGTAGTTTTTATCCGTATAAACATTGTTTCACAAAAAGAACCACTATCAAGGACACGTTGAAATGAAGGATTTGTATTTCAACACATCACGTTGGAAACGCGTTCTGTGTGACAGTTTTAATAGATTACAACGCGGGTCTGTTTGACGGAGCCTTTAGTCACCGCTGTGGTAGATATGTTACATAGGTATCGAATAAAGTGCATGATAGTGTTTAATATTTACCCCACCACACCCTGCGAGATCGGGCCGGACTAATCGTTAAACAAATCCTAGGGAAAATAATAAATTTCATTTTTGTCACCTTTTTAACGATTTTAAAGTCGCCTGTAGTCGCACTTATTGCCCTAAACAGTTGAATCTCATGTCTTGGGAAAAATTACTCAGCTATGCCGCGAAACGCTAGATGACCTCCACGTAGCATACCAATTCGAGAAAAGTTCTTCGGCGTGAAGTTTTCTAATAATTTGTTTTTTATCGATCTCTTACTATAACAAATATTGGGAATGGCAGGTGTAGACACGAAAGGAGCTGTGTTCAATAAGTTTTTCCAGCCGTTCTGATCGCACTACTGGAGAATCAGCAAATATTTACACCAACAAATCTGGCCAATTTTGTGCTTCCAGACCAGTTCTAGTCTTCTATTTCGGAAAATAAACAAACATTTAGTCAAACAACAAACCCGTCCTGTCTTCATTCCTCTGCTGCGTTGGAATAGACTATTCTCCATCCAGAGCTTATATCATTAGCTATACATGTCCTAGATGTGCTGATGTTTGTCACCTATATTTATTAAACTATAAGAGTCACATACATAGCTGTGACTCGACAACAGAAGTCTGTGGAATGGAAGCTAATGCACTAATAATGTTAAATTTCAAGTGTGGTCATACCCACGATTCGGTGAATGCTAAATGCACTTTGAAGACATCCCGAATGCCTAAGAGTTTCTAAATTCCGACGCAACTCGGTTGGTTACATTTAGATGATTCGCAGATTTTTCTTGTTTATTCAAGAACTGAATTTGGCCAGAGTCGATGTTTGTCTCGCTAAGAATTATGTAATCTTTGAACTTAGCAGATAAATTTTGATCTTCTTGGCTTAGTCTGGCTGATAATTGCATGATTTAGATGAAAATTAAAAACTCCCCTCGAATGTCTTGATACCACAAAAACCAACGTTTGTTGCAGTTAAATTTGCGATACGTTCAAATAAGAAAGAATTAATAAATATGTTTCATTACTCTGCTGTTCAAAATCAATTTGTTTTCGTTTTAAATAAATTATTATATTACAAACAAAAAATGTTTTTCAATTTCATTGTCAACTAATACCTAACGTTTGCCGTATAATATTTGCCAATTATTCGGATGGTTATAGGTCAAGAAAATGGGGAGGTGCAGGAATAAACTCAAGTGGTTCTCATTTAATGATGTAGACACTGCTACCCAACTTCTCATCCACGTAACCATATCATCATGGCTAAGATTTCTTGGGTTTAGACCTCTCAGAAGGCAGGCATTGCGAATGGCATCCGGTAGCATATTGTGAACACCACCTTCACGAGTAATAGCTACGTCCATGTAATGAATAATGTACGCATGTTCAGCTATTCGCTGTCGTCTGAAGATAGCTCCCGGTACGCCATGTAAATGTGCCAAGGATTTCTAAAAGCAAAATAGCAATGCAAAAAAGTGCAGATTGAGCATGAAAATTGGCTTACAATGTGGGAAAAACCAATCGAATTGAAATTAAATGGAGGTTCCGCAAAGATATCCTTCACTTCCAGTATTTGCTCCACACTTGGATGGTGTCCACTGCCCAGGAGTCCAAAAATACTGGAAAGCTTTGACTTACTCTCCTTGTCCTTAACCTTCTTCAATCTAGCTTGCAAATACCGAAATACCGGACGATTGTTTTTGAGCCTTTCAGCAAACATTGCCTGTTGAAATTCAGACTTTTGTTGTATGGTCCAGAAATGCGACGTCAAAAATGTCTTCGGGTACATATAACTAAACGTAATTCATAAATAAAATGGAAGAAATTTCGTGATTTCAACCTACGCAAGTGGGAAAACAGCATAACCAACCATTGGGAGGGATGATAGCAGGATTGTTGGAGCCACTTTCCACATGTCTCTAGGCATTTGCAAATACAATTCCAGTTCACGGCGATTTAGTGCTCTGGGACCTTTTGGCGAATCGTTTGCAATGCGTGATATTTTCAGATATGTTTTCATATCTGCAAAGAATACTTTGACTCCATCGAAGAAAACACGGTATGCCTGGACGGCAGTAGGGAAGTTCTTCTCCAGAATCTTGTCATAATCCTTGACGTAGCCAAAAAACCGACTGAACAATAATCCCTTGACATTCTGGCGTACTCCTTCTCTGGATAGCTTTGGATTTTGTTTGGGTTTGGGCGCTGGCGTGTCATTGCTGCAATAATTAAACGGATTATCATTTGCTTAATGACCATACATCAAAATAAGTAAATTATTAACAAACCTGGATGAATGACGGACTAGTTGAAGAGTTTGAGGAAGTACAAATCGGGGTTCGGAAACGCACGCCAGGCGTGCGAATCTTAGTGCCAAAGTCATATTACGCAAGGAGTGGGCCCATGAAATCTCTTGTCCGAGCTGCACTCAGCAGATTCAATTGAAGTCTTTTTACCTTTCAGCCAGAAAGGTTGTGTATAGCTAGGTGGCGGTATGATGAGAAGCTGTCAGTAGTGGTTGTCAGTCGATTTGTCAAAATCATATGTGATCTTTGTTTACGTGGGTAAAGTCGAAATATCAAGACGCTTTTTCTTAATGATTTATATATTTACACAGAAAGAATGTTTGTTTAAATTTCCACACACATAAAATAATAAAAAGTTTAACTTCTATCTTGCAGTACCTTGCAGGAGCCTGCAGTTTTTTGTTTTTTTTTGTTTGTGTTTTTTTTTTATCGTTTTTTTTAACAGTTTGGAGAGATACGTATATTTCTTACACCATGTTCACATTTTTGATTTGTTGTTTAAGTTATTAGTTAAAAGGGTGAAGGAATGAATGATGGTTGTAGGGCGAATTGTTTGAATCTGTGTAGTTTGTGTGGGATATTGATTGAACGTAAGTTGTGGCAAAATGTTTCATAAGCGGATCTATGAGCGAGTTGGTAGTGAACAATGTTTGGATATTGCTGAACGGTTGTTGCATTTTTTATCCGCCTAATAATGTTGAGGATTTCACAGCGAATCTCTAGCTTCTGGTCTTCTGTAAAACCACTTATAGACGGAAGGAAGCCTTTGAAAAATGATCAGTCTGGATTGATCTCTCGAGCAATTGGTGGAGTACGGAGTATTCATAAAGTCAATCAAAGTAGATTCTATGTCACTTTTAATTTTCTTCGTAGAGTTCTGGTTGTAGCTCAATGACTATTTAAGCTTGACTGGGTTTCTGCATCGGCACAAGAAACTTCCAAGAATGATAACTGCCGTGCATGCACATACCGTCTTCCATTTTTGTTATATATATACATATATAAAGTTGTCTGAAGAGCGCTGGAAGGAAATTGCAGAAAGTTTTTATAAATATATAAATATAAATAAATAAAAATAAATAGGTCCGTATTTTACAATTACAAACGTTTTTTTTCAATAGTATTGCTCGCTATTGTAGACGCAATGTACCGTAGGTCCAAATATGCCCTACGCATTCATTGGTGATGAGGCATTTGCACTTTCACAAAATTTTACCGCTGGCAAAGAAAGGACAAAGAAAGGATATTAAACTACAGGTTATCTCGTGCCAGGAGGTATGTCGAATGTGTAATTGGAAGACACTCTAATAAATGGAAAATCTTTCACAAACCCATCAATAGAAATTTGAACTTAGCAATACTTTTGGTTACTTTGCTGTGCTCTTCATAACTTTGTAAGAGCTATGGATGGATATAACATCGAAGATGATATATCTTCAAGACCCTTAGGAGCATCTAATCCGTCGATTCAATTAGGAGATTATTCTGCATCTGATGTTGGTAGTGTCCCATGGCAAAAAAAGGGACACATTTAATATTTATATATATTTATGTTTTATATTATAAATCCAAACTTTGATTGAAAATTAAATATAAGCACTTATATACATATTTCTTTTTTATCTTTGTCGTCCTTCACTTCGAAGTCTTCAGAAAACACCCAGGTAATTTTCAGCGGCAACTTTATTTTTTTAAATATATAATTACTTACATAAGGTGGCGCAAAATTAATCATCCAATTTGTTTTTGAATTACTTTTTTACTAAATAAAAAAAAATGATTTTGAGTGATGGAAATCTTTATTTAGACCTTTACAATTGTTTCTGTTAAGTGGAAAAGATGATACCGCCAAGTGGCTGCCGCCCGTTTTATCGCATTTTCCATGACTTTCCGTAAGATTTCCGGTGATAACTGTTCGCATTCCTGTCGAATATTCTCCGTAAGGACTGCGATTGTCTGAGGCTTGTTGGCATAAACTCGCGAATTCAAGTAGCCCCAAAAAAGGGGTCTGGGATGATTAAATCGGGCTATCTTGCTGGCCGTTCCAAATCGCTAAAACGGGAGATTACGATGTGGCTCGTGCTGTTGCACCGTCTTGTTGAAATAACAATTTAACCACGCCCCGCTCATCCAATTTTGGCAGTAAGAAGTCTCTTATCATGGCCCAGTAGCGTTCACCAGTAACAAGGACTGTATTGCCGATGGCGTCCTCAAAAAAATACGGCCCAAACACTCCTCCCGCGTGAACGCCGCACCACACTGTGGCTTTGAGTGGATGTAATGGCTCTTCGTGCATCATACGCGGATTTTCAGTGCCCCAGAAACCAATATTTTGCTTACTGACGTAACCGCTTAAGTGGAAATGTGCCTCTCGCTCAAATCGTCCTCTTCGTTGTTGAGATTGAGGATGGCTTTACAGTAATTCACACGCGACTGACGGTCAGGAGGCATTAACTGATGATGCACTGTTTGTACTTTATACGGGAACATGTGTAAGTTTTTAATTAAAATTCGCTGTCTGGTGATGCCCAATTGCGTGGCCCGTCAACTGGTTGATGTTTCTTCGTTCTCAGCGACATCGGCAGCCACAGTCGCGATATTCTCGGCCGAACGACCAGCCCGGTGGCGGCCACGCCCTGCATGGTCTCCTGTGGTTCCACTCTGTTCGAATCGAGTAGCTAAGCGCCGGAATGTTCGCCAAGTTGGCGCGAAACGATAAGGAAATCGACGTCGAAATTCATCGATTATTGGTCAAAAATATCGACACAATTATTCCACGCTCTTGCAGAGTTAAGCGCTCCATTACTTATCTGTTTGTATACTGCAGCTGTCTAGTTCTCAAATGCCAAATATGATTGACGTACGACGCCATTTGCAAAGATTATACCATCTTCCGATAGGGTGATTCATTTTACGCCCCCTTGTATTTGCTTGCGAATCAATTTGAACACTCAGAATAATAAATTGGCCAAACCCCGCTGATTGCACGAAAACATAAATTTAGTTTGACACACAATGCTATTATATTTGACGTTTATGCATGCGTTAGTACATTTTGACATAAAATCCAGGAAAGAAATTTTGATTTCGGAGAACAAAAAAAAGGTTTCTGCCTGCCCAAACGCAAACGCCATAAATCATCAGGTCGGTTCCAGGACTGCAAATTTGTACAAAATCCTGTTCCCGCGAGAAAAAAATTTTAATAGAGAACGCATTTGAGAGAGTAATTCATTTCCCCAACCTACGAATTTCTACACGAGATTTTTCTTTGGACAGGAATTGTGAAAAACGTCCAATCAATTAAATTTGAAAAGAACTATCAAATTCGTAAATGTTTAAATTTGTGTGAATTGCGACAATATTATGCAAATTAACTAAAAATATGACTTGGACATGAACAAGGTGGAGAAAAAGAGAGCTTCATATTGAAGTGAATTGTTTGCCTTATACAAGAGAATTCATTAAACGCATATTACATTAATAAAATAGTAATAATAACCAATCTGAAAGTCTGCCAATTTATTTTCTTTTTTGTTACTTTTGAAGTTCATATCTTTGACAAAAATTTCAGCCTTTAAAAACCCGCACGTGTACACTCTTCATAAAAAAAACTCTAGACCGCAAATAAATGCGCACCATCTGCGACATAAATGTCACCGCCGCGGCACCGCTGCGGCATCGCTACTGTTTGTCGCTATAGTATAGACTTGTCATAAAACTACTGATTTTGCTTGTAGGCAGAGGGTACATATTCTCCAAGACACTTTTCTGATAGCACGGCAACTTTGCACGTAGTTACATTGACATTCATGTATTGGCTCTGTATGAAAGTAGTTTTGGTATTTTAGTGCGGAATAGAATTATTTTCCTTTTTTTATACAATGAATAAACGTTAATTAAATATACATATGTATATTTTCCATTTTGTTCAATGACCCTTTGCCATCTTTCTAGCATTCAAAGAGTTTGACAAACTTCGAAACAAATGAAAATCTGATGTTGCAATGTCGGGGATATCATCATTTCCTAACCCATGTTCAATTATTTTTCACCAACTACCAAAGATGTGTGCGGTGTACCATTGTCATTGTGTTCCTTACAATTTGCGTATTGGGATGCACGCAGCCCCGCACGCAGAAAATCTTCATGTAGTAAATAATTATTCAATTATTGAAATGTCATTTCATTCCCAAGAATAGTGACTTATCATATACATCGTTGGAAACAGTTGCTTCCCTTTTTCTTTGTTGGTACGACGAAAAAATACAATATGTTACATAAATACAGAAAAAACTGATAGGGAATGAAATATTAGACTTTAGTAAGATTTTCAGGTGGTTGTTTAGTGGCCCTTTAATGTCCTCCTTTTAAAACTTGGCGCACGAAAAATAATTCTTAGTTAGAGTTGATTTTGTCTAGGGAATCACTTCGATATCGTTTGCTAAAGAGTATCTTTGAATCCCCAAGAAGGGATACCTTCAGAAGTGAGCAAATCATAAAACTTCAGGGTCTTCAATATTGCATACAATATTCGCTCCACCACATTGAATGTGTCGATTACCTCACCCAAAAGTGTGATAATAATACCAGTAATACTTTCAACCTGTTTATCGATTTAACATATTCATACATGACAGAACTTATAAGGTCGAGTTACAACAATATACTACATATTAGTGTTATGTTCTTTTCTGGAATCTTTGTCAAATTCTGTTCGTTCGCTGTTTCATAATGCTTGTCATTAGGTCTTTGGTGTTAGCAAGCAAATTTCACAAGGTGACGCGTTGTCATGTGAATTCTATCATAGGTGAAACGATTCTCGCAAAACTCGCACCAATATCAGAATTCATACCTAAAGCATGTGCAACTGTTCGCTGTTACTGATTACGGATATTGAAATACGAACATGAAGGATTAGTTTGGTATGGAACGACAAGAACGGTATGATATTGAAGAATAACATTTTAAACTGTATACCCAAAAATACTTTAAAGTAGAAATGAAATTTGGTTATTTGAACCACTAAAATTAAATGAAGAATCATTCTGAAAAAGACAACTGAAAGATAACTTCGTTTTGTAATCCTATTGTATGGAGTTTATCAAAAATGGGTGAAAATACTCGTTTCCATTGAGAGTTCTTTGTGGGATATCCGGTTACGGATATGAAACATCAGTGAACTGCACGGACTTTTCAGAGACGTGACGTTGACGTGAACAAAGGTATAGGAGTTGATGGCAACTAATTGTTGATCGAACCAACAGTCCGAATCCGATAAGTTTCAAATATACCACTTGAGATGATGCATTTAAGTGAAAGAGAAACGCAGCTCAATTAATAAGCGCAACTGGGAATTTAGGCGCAAGATAGCTCAGCTCTGAACAGAGAGGACAGTTTGTTCTAGTTTCGATTCATCTAGACTGCTGTGATTAAAATATTCTTTTACGCTTTCATTACAAACTTACTGCTACTAACAATCTCTACATGGAGCTCTCAGGGTTGAGGTGGTTGACGTATTTGATAGTCGCAGCTTCGCTTCCTGTTTCTTATGATTTGCATCTCAACCGCTGAAAAATTGTTCAAAGTTAATTGGACGGAATCGTTGTCCATTATTATGCAGATTGAATGATTCATTCTGAATGGTGATCGTCACCATCGTTTAACTTTTAAACAGAAATAGTTCTTCCATATCCTTAGAAATTATTGAAAATCTACCACTTTTGACCTGAGTTTTGGGATAACATGCTGGAGCGAGGTTAAGGTACACTTGGCTCACAAAGGTCCTGGTGGTTTCTTGTGATATCAGCCTTTCGACATCAAGCTTACTTCTACTTCTTAGCGGCATTCGTACCATGGCCAAAACGAAATAGTGGCGTTTTAGTTCAGACATCTAGAGGTTGCAATGTGATGAATTTGATTGGTGCTATCATAGATTTTTCAGGAGACCGTCAGATTTCTTTCGCGTAGTTGCTGCTATGACATTTCGCTCCGAAACGAAATCGATGACCATGAATTCGTTGTTGGAGGTTATGTAATGCAGGCTAGATTTACGGACTGTGCTAAGAAACATGGCCTCATTTCCTAGCTTTGCGTTAAAATCCCTTTTGACGATGTTAACATTGTGATTAGGATATTCGTATTCGGCACGTAACTTTTCGAGAATTACCAAAGGGGAAGCTCGTGCCTTATACACGATTTCGAATCTGGTAGAGGTGGTGGTATTTGTAATACCCGAAGGGCGCTGATCAATGCATTGTTTTGATACATCGTACGAAGACGTACTGTAGGATTGAACCTTCACGGCAGGTAGCTACGTAAAGAACTGGTGACATCTGCCTCTTTTGGCATCCGCATCCAAATAATTATTCTAGTACATTTTGCAACACCCGGCCCATTCCATCGCACTTCTTGGATGGGCGTTAGATATGTCTGGGGTTTTCTCGAGCTCATCGGCTGCCGAAGAGTAACCCTCAACACAGAGGGCCAGGCTCTTTGGACATAAGGGGCTATTTATGGTGACAGTAGCCCCGTGCGATGTTATGAGTGCTACCGTTGACCCAATTTGATTTCTTTCACCGAAAAGTGGGTTTATATATGTCAAAGAAGACTGAAAGAGAATCACCAGCTCAAGAGCTAACATCGTTGATTGTACCTGAGCAGTTCTTTCGCTGTTCGTCTATCCAAAGCTGAGTCATGCCTCGTGCTTTCAATTTTAGACTGTATATATTGTATGATATGTAAGAGTTTGAACTTGCAGTTTCAAGGGGCTATTACGAGCACTTAACGCGAACTTGAAACATTTTGCTATTGGTCTAATCCAATTGTCCTCAAACACCCCTACATAATTGTAAGAAATAAAAAATAAAGGTAAAATAACCATTCAATACAAACAACAACGTTACGGGAGTTGTGGACTGGAAAACTGATTTAAATTTTGAACATTCTGCAGTTTCCCATTCAATCGACGCTCATTACTTCAGATTAAGCAAATTTAAAGAGCACAAACTTGACTATACATGTGTGTATACACATGCACACAAGCGTTTTCATCTTGTCCATAATTCAAAAATAATATGTATCTGAGGACGAAAAAGACTAAGATGTTTGCATAACTCCTGTCGTAGAATTGACTCACTTAATCCAGGTGCTATCTATGTCGAGGATTGATAGGGAACGACAATCCACTTAATTTTTTTTTAAAGTTTTTGATTTATGTCTCACATCCACCATTAAAAACAATATAGACTTGCGGGCTTTATTAATCTTGTCAAGTTGATAAATATAATGATAAAACAGTTTACGGCCGTTGAAAATATTCCTGGCATTGAGACATTTTTCTTATCCCGAAATATCATATTTTTGATGGGTAAAGCATCATTTTTTATTGCGCATACACATACATTCGTAGAAATATGTAATGACTTTTGTGGCAAGATAAAAACTGATAACCGAAATTTCCCATAAGGGTAGTATTCAACTTTGTACTCATACTTGAAGCTTTTCTGCTTTCTTTTCTGTTCCAAGTTCCAATACACCCACATGCTAGACAATATTTCAACACAGAATTCTACTGCAATTCTATATTTACACCTTTCACCATAACTTAATTAAATATTAAAGATTTCATCAAAACTAAAAAAAAGAACGAAAAAAGAGACAAAAAAAAACTACTTCCGCTAGAGAGTTGTCACTACGATGTATCCTAGGTTTCTTCTAAATATATCTAACCGATGGTCAATGCTGTTTATCAAAACAATAACACAATCCATCTGTCATGTATTCATATAGATACATGTTAAATAAAACTTTTAAACAAATACATAGAGCCGAAAGAGAAGCGAATCTCTTTCACTATTCATACAATTGAATTCCAGCTCATCGTACGCAGGCCAAAATAGTCCCAAATGACTCTCTACGCGCAGAACACAAAACATGACATGTCATATCATGGAAAGAAGTACCTCGACAGAAAACTCTCGGCACCCGTAATACTCAGTTTATTCCGAGATACAGTGCGAACACCCGGCGGATCAGTTATGCCCATGATTCTGAAGCGGTCGTTAAATTTTGCAACAGTCATCTTAAGTTAGTTAGTGTGCCTGTCCTTCTGTCTGTCTGTCTTCGGCATCTAATTACAGAATCTGTTTGTTCTTCATATCTCCTGTGGTTTCAAAGTGTCATAGATTCCAGTGACTTGCATCTTGAAGAAGTGTCGTCTTTAACTTTGTTACTCAGAGAGTGTACATAGTGAAAATATCCTTGAAAATTTTATTTCGGTTTTTTTTTTTTTTCGAATTTCTCTGCAAGCATTGTCGTGGCGATAATAAAACAAAAGTAAGAGTGAATAGTAGAATGAATAACACCTCGGATCGGAATGATGTTGTATGAAAAAATAATAAAAAAAAAGGAAATTCTATGTATTTACATGACAAGAATACAATTGAAGAACAAGAATGGAATAATTGTTTGTACTCTGGTGTAATCTTACAACGAGTTGAGTATACTCAGGCAGGACCAATAGCAAATAAAAAAAAAATTAAAAAAAAAAAAAAAAAACTCATCAAGTGATACAGCGCCGCTCTGCTGGATATGGACTGAAACCGAAGCCCGATGGCTTTATTTCGCTTTTAAGATGAAGATGTTTCCAAAGTCCAGCAGAAACATACGAACATAGGGCCTTGCATTGTCTCAGCTGTCGACTCTCGATTAATACAATATATCAACTACATGTGTTTGTGTTGTTGCTTTTTGTTTGCATCTAACCTTCTACGGGTACACAACATACATTTCAAGGATACACAAACAAGAGCAAAAATATTTGTTTGACTACCCGCAGTTTTTGTCGCTCTTAAACCTTTTATCTCAGCCTTCAATGTAACGCTGAGTGATGCTGCTACTGCATCTGCTGTTGCTGTTAATCCCTTACTCCTGCTTTTGTGTGTACTCTATTTGTGTTTACACGAAAGCCAACTGTCATTTTAATTACTTTCGACAAGGTGGATACAAAAGGACTACTTCCATAGAAATAGATTCCCCCCTCCTAACATAGAAGTTAGAAGCCCATGTGCAATAGACCAACATAGGCACAGGCAAAGCATCATAAATTAGTGATTTTTACATTCCACATACGCCACAGTGAATTTTTTTCTTTAGGTGCCTTCCTTTTGATTTTCCTGAAATCGTTAGTGTATCCTCGTGTATTATAGTTCTTAAAGGATGCGTTTATGTGCTTGTGTGTAGATACTTTGCCATGCCGTGTGACTTTGTGCCTATGACAGGATACGTAGTAAAAATGTTTTAGTTGAATTTATTATTTATGGCATATGAATTTAAGGATTGTGAAAGTATGGTGGGGTCGAAGGTCACCTTCTTCCGCGTTGTCGTCATTTCTAAGCTAACACAAGAATTACCATCAAGGGCTTCGATGACGAATCGATATTTATTGCCAATCAAATTCCAAGTAAGACCAATTGATAAAGTGATGTGAAAATGAATACAACAAGTGGTTCTTTTCCCTTATACACATACATGAACACCTTAAATACCTTGAATAGATACATCAACTAGTTAATAGTATACGAACGTACGTATGTAGGTAGATATGCCTGATTTTTTTTTTTTTTTGAGCTGAAACCGAAATGAGAAAAAAGTGAATATCAGATATTTAAGCGATTAGTGTTAGTCTTTGGTAGTCACTGCAATCACTTGTTACGACTAGTTATGAGCCCATTAACTGAGTTTAACCTCTGGGGTCATTAACTGACAATAAAGGATTATGACTGCAGGTTACTTTATGCACAGCAGGTTTCAGACTCAATTTTAATTGCGGTGTCACTTTCAGACTGTAGTTACTTTGTTTTTAAGCCAGCCAGTAGTAAATATTGACAGTGTGCTCACGCTGTGAGAGAAAGGAAACGTCGTCACGTGTTGGTGTATTTATAGATATTAAAACATCGCAAGGGTAGTCAAATTCAAGCAAACAAACAAAAATCCAAACACTCCATTGAATTTAATTAATCTTTCCCCTTTGATAACGTGCATGGGGTGCTTTTCAAATACAATATAATGTAATTGATGCTTTCGTTTAAAATTATTCTCTTAAAAAGGACTTTAATTAAATGAGTTTTCTATACTTAGACTTTGGAAGGAGTTTGTTCAATTTAGACTTGGTTTGGGTGTACTTTCAACTAAAGTGCTTGGCATTTGTTAGGGCACCTTGCGTGTCATTCTGCTCTTTAAATATCCCATAATTGACCCATGGATGTTATATGATAGATATTGACAACGGAAACTCGAATTCAAATGAAAATCAATATCCAGTTAACACACTCTTTTCTTGGAACAGTTGTACTATTGTTTTATTTTTATCTCTTAATTTTGAGTTGATGTTTGGCTTTAAGGATTCACTTACCAAGAGAGCATCTATTTTTCTGATGTACGTATGAACAGCCACTGAATTTGAATTGCTGTAGACCGAGAATCTGTCACCAGATTCTACCAGATTATATTTCTTTTTCGGAATATAATTAATAAATATAAGTTAAACCATGTCCATCGCAGAGTTATGAACTATGCACAGAGTCGGAGATATTTGTCGATGATAGGAGTGACCTGACGACCTGTTTTCCGGCTGATGGGAGATTTTTTAGTTATTGTTTTGCATTTTTGCCTGATCTTTTGGCAGTGTCACACGTCTTACCCGAAGCGGTGCGTATAGTCTTCAGTAATATTAAACAAATAGGTTACTTTTCATTTCACACTAAGTGTATTAAGTTTCCCACAGAAAATGAGGGGATAAATTCATTTTCTAATTGGCTTCAACTAAAATGAAGTGACCCTACTTTGTGCTAGATTAAATAATAATGTAAAATGTTTATGTGGGTACAAATGATAGAACTTATTCTTTTCAATACAAATCGCTTTATTCAGTACAGTTACAATTCACTATTTAATTATTTCTCTCAATACAATCCAATTTCTCAACCGCTTATACTTTTCTTATCTCTTACTTAAACCACTTAATCACTTCTCCTAATTAACACTTCAGATTTCACTTTAGAACTCATTTGTATACCTTCGGGATGCTGGTATTTATACTCGAATGACATACTTCGAGAACAATCCTCGCCATCCAGCGTCCCATACAATTTCCAATTTGCTAGAAGATTCGATTCCACTCTCCAGTCATCAATGGTCGAGACTTTGTTATTCAAGTATCGAAATCTTCTGGTCTTTGAGTATCGACATCTTCTGCTCTGTGAATCTAGATGTCGCTGCTCACATTTAAGTGGTTATCACAATAATATAACTGTGAAGATTTGTTATTTCCATTTGTGCTTATATTAATATTGCATTTGTTACTAACCGATGTCACATAATTTTGCTGATTACTTTAAGTACGGGGGGTGGTTCAGTATGAGATTGACATTGGTCTCAACCAACAGCTCTGCTCAGTTATCGTGATTGTGCGCCAAGTAGGGAAATCAAGATGGTTGGGATTACTTTCCAATAGAGCGAGCCACCTTAGGTGAAGTCTTATTTTACCGTATTGTCGCTCTGGAATGAATTTTAAGACCTAGTTGCAGCAGTGGTATTCATTAGCTCAATGTGAAGCATACCGTATATTTTTTTTCAAATTCTGTTTATGCAAACAAGTGATAGAAGTAGACATGGCTCTAAATAGCTCGTCGCTTTTGTATGTTATTCTATGCGTCTTCAGCACTAATGAACAATCAGTCCTTATCGATTTGAAGTACATATGAGGTCGATGGAGCACTTAGCATGTTTAAATTTGTGGTGAGAAGGACTCATCAAATTGTTGTTATAAGATTTCAGTCATCCATGTTGGATAGGATTTTGTATATGATGATAAGAACATTGATCCCTTTGAGTCTAGTTTAAACTATCTTCCTTATTGTGAATCGATTCATATTTGAGAGATGAGTTTGGTGTATGCTTATTGCCAAATCAACCCCCACTGCCTTAAATGATTCGAGATGGAATCACACTGATACAGCAGCTTTATTGATCTTTAATTTAAATATCGGAATCCATACCTCTTAGCAAACCATAGGCTTTGTTGAAGTAACTGGGTGAAACCTAACAGATTAGATGGAGCATCTGCGACAGTTTGCTGTCTAGACTTCTGTGCTTGATGTTGGCAGCACAGGACTTCTCGAGACGTTTTCAAAACTTGATTAGAAAAAGCTATCTCTTCACTGTCTTGTCGTCCGAGTATCTGCATTAGCTACAAAATTCATAGTGTTTTTTTACTGATCGATTTTCTAACAGGGATAACTTTCGTACTGTGCAGTTTTGACATTGTTGACAGTTTTTCAATATTTATATACAAAATCATCATGAATAGATTACATTAGAAGGCTTCCGTATCATTCAAACAACATATTTGTTTCGTCAGAACCAGCCAAGGAAGCCTTTATTGTAAGCAAAAGTTCTATAACACTGGAAAAAAAAAATTATATTTGTAACCGTAAATGTAGGCTCGTCAAAACGTTGAAACATCGGAAGTACTGTAGCGTCGATCGCAATATGATCAATCTAGCCGACATTTTTTTTTTGGGAAAAGCATGCGTCTCTCCGCCTCGAAGCGGATTAGCCTGAGTCCATTTTCAGAGCTAGTGTCGTGTAAACTACGCTTTTTACTGCGCCGCCAAATATAGTCTCATTAAAATAGTATTTTTTTGCAAATTGTGACTCCACTTTATTTTTTTTTTAGCGCCATGTCGCTGTTGTTGGACGAGGTGCTCTTTGCCTGTTCTTGGTAAGCAACAACATTGAACAGAATCAGCCGTTCATTAGCTTCCAAGTTATTATTAATACTATTATTATAACTTAATTAATCAGTAATAAATTACATGATCAATCTTAAATTACGGCACCAGCTACCAGGGCTTCGACCTACTGCTTCCAAGTTTACAGCATTGCTTCTTCAAATCTTGGACAGCTTACGTTTATTGGTATAATGTTCAGTCTTATCCTTGATAAAGTCAATACTTAAAACTTGTCTTGCTAAGGCAAGTCAAACTAATTCTCTAGCACGTGAAATGGCGATAAATATTGATTGCACACATGGTTTTAGCTAGTCAAAAGCACGGTACCATGCTCCATGTCTCTCCGAAAACTTCTGTGCACTTCTAGAAAGCCGACAGAGAATGTCCAAAGATATTTGTTATCCAGGATGATACTTAGAAAATGTACTTTGTTGAAAACGGATTGAGATGCTGTCCCTTTTTCATAAAGAGAATAACGTCAGTTTCGAGGGGATTGACTGAAAGACCATTCCTAGTACACCAATTGCCGATCACATTCAGGGCTGTCTGCGGTTTAGAGCAGACAGTCGCTAGGGATGATTCGACAGACAGAACAGGTACATTATTTGCATATTCCTGAGCGGAGACATTGGAACCATTGAGAGCAGCAATATGCACCAAAACAGTGAACACAGGATTTACGGCTGTGTTCCGGCACAGGATTGCCGGGTTATATTTACCAGCATTGCTCTTATTAAAAAAAACTAGTGTTTCTTAGTCTACGCTACGATTCTATCTGACCAAGTTACACATGTCGTTAATTGCGTGCGCTGCAATTCTGCTTATCAGATTTTAAAGCGCAGTCTTTTTGCCGCGTTGGTAGAAACCTTGACAGAGGTTGCATTCGCAAACAGTTTTGTACACATGGAGCTCAAATATTCTTTCCATGCTCTTTAATATGAATGAAGTCAGACTAATTGGTCTAAACCACCTACGGCAGGTTGATACTCGTAGGCGCTCGTTGTGAGTAAGGTTTTTTTTTATCAGGTTATCTGAGATTCTTAGTCATGAGATAGAGACTTAATACGTGCCATTATTGCAGGCAGTGAGCGATATATGCCATAAGATATTCTGGGTTTTTTCAGTCTGCCTGATTTGCCCCTTTTGAGGACTTCGATTAGTCTGCTAGTTTGACCGAGTGTTTTGATCTTTTCGTATATTTTTGATAAGAGACAGTTTTCAATATCCAAATTAGCTTTTTAAACCATTATTGTCTCGATCTTAAGTAACTTGTTTAGTAGTTTTGCGGTTTCCTTCGGGCGCCCCTGCAAATCCGTTTTCCACTATGGAACTGACGATCTGCAGGAGTTTGTCTCGTTTGTACACGTAAGTTCAAAACATTTTGTGAGTCAAATTTCGAACAAATTTAAATAGCTTAGCAATATTTTGTATTCTAGCGATGAGGTGCCATTGGTTGAACAATGAAATGACATGAGATTGACGGTACTTTCAGCAATACGAGTACGAGAATTTGTAATTGTTTGTAATTATATCCTTTTCCTTTAGCTTTCGATTTAATGATAATTGAACCTAATCGATTACTTCACTTCGTTTTCATAAAAAAAAATAATTTCAAGGTCTCTTCTACATATCAGCAACTGTCTATTCTCTGTGTTATGTTTAAACGTCAATATTTTTTCGCATCAACTAAATCTTCTGACACTTATTGCTAAAAGCCTACAAAATAGCACATAACGTTTGAACGTCACCAAAAAGTATTATGGCAGCTTGATGTTTCCCTAGGTGTTTCCCTATTTCAATGCTATCCTAAAATAACAACCAGCCCATTAGTCATTTAAAAATGTTCAACATACTCGTATTTTTTCCTTTTAAATGTCAGCATTCTTTTCTTTAATTCTTTTTGAGAGAAACACAAGAAAAAGCAAATGTCTGCTGACATTCAAACCTGAAGAAGGCTGAACTTTTGTACCATCTCCGGTTTGTGTATATACGAGTTCTCGTATGACTTTGTGTGTATATGTACGAATACTTTAAAATGACTAGGAAAAAAACAATAACATATTTTTATTGTTTATTTTCCGAACAATGTCCTCCCTCTATTTATACACAATTATGGGTTTTCCTTGGAAAAAGTCCACCTAGTTTTGTGCAATATATGTATTTGTAGTTGTCTTAACGTCTGTCAACGGGTTTTAAGAATACCGTTGCTTTTTCGCAATTCACATGGAATTTGTTTTAATATTATATAAATTTGATTTGGGTTTCTCAATGTGTTAAAAATACTCCCAATATTATCTACATAGAATGAACGGCAACACATTTATCAGACGAGCTTTAAAAAAAATGCTTTACATTACTGCTAAATCGAGAGACTAGCGCGTCATAAAGTGTCACATTGACATTTGATTGAATGAACGGTAACGGATAGAAATAAGTTAAAATAAAAGAACATGGCCGTTAACATTTTAGATGTCGATCATTTTGCTATAAGTGGCATTGTAACAGCTGCCATGCAAATCATATTTTTTTTAATCAACTCCGCGTTCCACTTGGACAAGCTAACAGATTTCGCTGGTGGAGTAAACTTTATAATTATAGCCCTCCTGACATTTTACTTGGGACAAATCGACCGGCCCTCCAAGGTAAGTACCTAGCTATATATTACATTTAGTTGTATGTTCGGAATATATGTATATTCGTATTTATAAGTATGACTGCATGTGATTAGAACACTGCAGCGAATGCAACTTTAGTTTTTCTTAATACAAGCAAATACACCAACGTATATGTGTACGCATACATATGTGGTATGTATGTACATACCACATATCTACAAACATTAAGGCATACATCGAAAATCAATGAACTTAGCTGATTGCAGCCAGAGACTGCCTTGCTTCTAGGCGGGTGGCCTTCAAAGGTAATTTTATAATTTGCACTTTCAAGTTCAAGGCAATTACTTTATTGAATTGGACAAATACTATTTAAGATATTAAATTGACTCTTGAAGATTATATCTGTGGTATATGGTATATTTTTTGTTGAAAACAAAAAAGAAAAACCTATTCCTCTTTAATCTTTAATCATCCCACACATGGTGTTCATTTAGACATCTATTGTGTATAAATAAATGTAAATTTCTTGAAAACCACGTGATAGATCGATGTTGCCAGATTATAGCAACTACAATAAGGAAATTTTGAAGTTTGTTAAAGAAAGTGCATGAAAAACATACTCCGAAATGCATATATAATAAGAGTCAAAAATGTGACAGCTGATGTCATTTATTAAGTAGTGGAGTATAATTTATTACTTTGTTCAAAATGCGTTTTTGTTTTCACTGTCGACCAGTGTTACAATACTGTCTGAAACAGATTTACAGTAGTAATGCACATCAGACACACGTGCTGTAGTATTGCATTTGATACTTCTGCTCATTAAGTGCTGATAAGGATAGGCATTTTCGGCCTTTTCGATTGGTTTCTCTCCGGAAGTTGGGCAATTTGAACAACTTCTGACTTTGAAACCAAACATATTCAATTACTTGAAAACAAAAATCTGGTTTGATACACAATACTATTTGACATATAAACATAAATATGTGTTAGTACATTCTGACATAGAACCCAGTAGGAAATTTTGCTTCTGAAATTAAAACCAGAAGTGAAATTTTGCTTCTGAAAAAATGAAAAAAGTAATGGAACTGTTTGATATAATTTGTTTCTCCCCGAAGTGCGAAAAGTAGGCATCTGTCGGCCAATCGAAAACGCCACAACATTAGGTCTGTTCGCGTACTTTTTGACATAATAATTAAAAACTGTCAGACAGAAATTTGGAAAAAAGAAAGCCGTTGGTTTTAGGTCTTGTACAGACGAACTCCACCTGTTCCATTTTTTTTTTGGTAACACAGCTGTGTTTTTTACTTTTTAAGATAATCTGGAGCTTATGCTATTCGTAGACAACACAGGTTTAGTTTAATTGAAAAACTCAAGTCTAAGTTTTACTACGGAGTATGTTGTGTTTACGTAGTGTTTTGTTTTGTGCAACGTCAATCTAATAAATAAATAATAAATAAATCAATTGGTAAGTAATATTTATTGAACGAATCAATAGGGCCAGTTGGGGTAAATCTAAGCATAGGGTAATTGTAAACGGCTGTTATTCAATCCTTTCAAAATTAACTGTCGAATTCCATGAACAAAAAAAATAAAACTTGAAATGACGCCATACTGCCGCCGCACTTAGACGCCAGTTGCTTTCATTTATCACAGAAAATTTCAGTCGAGAAAAGATATCGCATGCGAAAATTGAAAATCAGTTTTGTCAGTATTTTTTAATTTGTTTGTGAAGGTGTTTTTACGCGAGAAGGGTAAGTAATATTTCTATTACATTTATCAACAAAGTGCTTAAAAGTAGTTTCCTACAATGTGATTCCTTAAATTTGTAATTATCTTTGTGCTTTTGTCATGTTTACAATTACCCCAGTAATTTTAGCATATGGGGAAAATGTAAACATGTTTTTGGGGTAAACGTAAACAGTTATTTTAGTAGAAAAATTTACTAATCATGAATTTCCTAGTGTTTAAAATGCCTCGAACCTATATACATAAGGAAGAAGCGCATCGTTAAATACGACTTAAAATATATACAGAATGCTGTGAACGACATAGTTAACAAAAGAATGACGTATCGGTAGTGCGAGGAATACTACCGCGCATTCCAAAAGCCGTGATATTTTATCGAATCAAGGGACGCAAAACACCGCTAGAGGTCATGGGATCTGGTCGAATAATTGCCATTCCTGTCAAAACCGAACAAAGATAGTGCAAAGCATTGTTCGTTCATTCCGTTCCATTTCGTTCCGAAATGGGTATACCATGCGACAAAAATGAGCTACAGACATTGGTTGGGGAATATATCGAGGCCAGTGGTCTTAAAACACCGTTTAAAGAAAATGTTCCTGGGGAGGATTGCTATATGGGTTTCATGAGGCGCCATCCCCGACTATCGCTGAAAAAGCCAGAGCATCTTCAAAAGACGCGAGAAATCCGGAAGTCATGTACGATTTTTATAATAAACTTTTTCAAGTTAAGGAAAAATCACTTACGTATAAACCACAATACATTTTCAATGCCGATGAAAGTGGATTCCATCAAAATCCCAGCCGTATCCGTGCATTGGGGGTAAAAGGCAAAGCATTGAGCAGGGTTTCAGGAGGATCTGGATGTGAGCCCGCTACAGTATTAGCATGCGTTTCTGCAGATGGTTCCGCACTTCCGGCGCTTATAATTTTTAAGGGCGCTGCTGTACAGGCTAGATGGACCCATGAAGGTGGATTTCCTGGAACCCTGTACGCATCGTCAGCAAACGGGTGGATGGAAGAGCCTTCGCTTTTCAACTGGCTATCAAATGGATTCATTTCCTTCGTGAAAGAGATGGTGATCCTGATCAGTCAGCATTGTCAGTGTACGACGGCCATTGCAGTCACATAAGTGTCCAAATAGTTCAAAAAGCTTTACAAAATAACTTAGTATTAATGCGCCTTTCTAGTCATCTTACTGACAAGCTGCAAGCACTAGACAAATGTGTGGTTGGGCCAGTCAAAACTGCTTGGAAAAAAAAACTTATAGAATATGGGTAATCACAAATGGGAAAAGGTTGCATGCGCGTTAGCAAGTAGTTATTTTCCCAACATATCGAAGAAATCTGGACAGAGTCGATGAGCCGTCAAAACATAGTTTCCGGATTTGTAAGCACAGGAATTTACCCTGTGGACAGAGTTAAGTTTCATCAAGACGAATTTCCACCCTAGGCTCTTGAAAGGTACCGCGCACAATCAACTCCTTCTCTTTTTTACAAGAAAATACTGAAGGCGACATTTGTAGGAAAAGAAAACTAGGTATTTTTTTAAACTCATATTTTTCCCTCACTGGTTTAGATTCCATCCAATTCAACGATGACATAATGACTGAGAACCGTATGGGCTTGGCTAATTCCCTTGAAACAGCTTCAATAAGTGCACCGCAGCATATTTTTGAATGTGAGATATTCGACTTTTTTAAATTAATCTACAATTTTCGAAATGCTTACATTTACCTACAACTTGTAACCCATAGCTCACCCTGACACTTCCATCAACGATTTGTTTTACCAAATCTCTTCGTCATCGAAAATCGTAGAACCTGCAGCCGAAGCAAAGAAACCCGTACCAAGACTGAAACAAATAACGTATAACGAGGATTTGAACATCCAAGCCCTAGAGGAAACCTTCAAGTGAACCTAAAAAAACAGTAACAAAGAAAAAACGAACAACAAGCTGGAGTCTGCTTCTGAAAAAGTTGTTTATGAAGATGAAAATCCGTGGGATGAGGAGTTCGAAGCCGATGTAAAACCCGAGCAGCTGAATCCTGCCGATCAAAAGAAATTAAAGAAAGGTCAATTTCTTCTGATCCAGTTTAAGGGAGGGAACAGACTCACTATTCTCTTCAAATACGTCAGCGTCATAGAGTCCTACCAACAAAACAACGAAGTTGAGCTGATGCTTCTCAAGAGTTTGGACACTTCAAAGAAAATGTTCGCCTTGATTCCACATGACAAAAAGAAGATTTGCTTGGAAGATATCATTGGTATCTGCCTGAGCCGACTCTTACTATCATGGAAACACGTGTTTACTACAAATTTGATAAAACCGAATTTACCGAATTGTGTCCAAGTGCCATGCAACGGCACTGTTGCTGCAGCGAATTTCCTTTTACAAGAATTTCCAAGAATAAAAATCCTTTTTGATTGGTAGATTGATTTTATTTCTAAAGAATTTATTTTAAAACAATCGTCCTTATAATGGTATATGATTATATGACTACTTACATTTGGTACCTAATTCTTGCAAACTGAATTTAAAAAGGAAAGTGCGGCAGCCACAGGTAGAATGTATGTTCTTTTTTCTTTAGTTTAACGCTTTTTTTTTTCGTACGTGACTTTTCTCGATTTTCTGTTTTAATGCCAATTGTCCATAGAACAAAGGACGTTTTTCCCTCTCTGTTCAGCGTTGAGAGAAAGAAAAAGAGGGAAGATTTTATTAATTCAGCAAGACAAATGCGGTGGTGCCAAAGTACTGCGATGTTCAAAGATTTGTACAAAGAAAGATTTGTGTTGAATTGGCTCGATAACATCCCGGGGCCCGTCTGAACTCCTAGGGTGAAGACTTTAAATCCAGGACAGCGAGCCTACCCACCGACCTCTTCAGCTTGACAGTACCACTTGGCATCCGGACGTCGGCAGTACGCACTAATCCGTCAGGACCTGGATAAACCTTTACTATTCGGCCCAACTCCCAGGTAGACCGAATCTCGTTCGGCTCTATGAGAAGCACCACATCGTCGACCTCTACTGGTTTTGTTTGCTTGTGCCACTTGGACCGCCTGATGATTTCCGGAAGATATTCGCGGTACCAGCGACTAACGAATTGCGTCATCAAATGTTGACATCGCCGACTGTAGAGTCTGCTAAATGCATCGCTCTCGCAAAAGATTCCGGGTGCCGACGGATCTCTGTCCTCGTCTCCAAACAGCATACTATTCGGGGTGAGCGGCTTCGGGTCCTCTGGATCGACCGGAATGTGCGTGAGGGGTCGACGGTTGATTTGACCTTGGGCTTCGATTAGAGTGTTTCGAAGAACGTCTTCCCGGGGTACCACTCCTCTGAGTATAAACTCCATGGTGCGCTTAATTGATTGGATGAGGCGTTCCCAAGCTCCGCCGATCCACGGAGAGTATGCCGGGATAAACCGCCAAATAATCCCTTCGTACCTCGCCGAATGTTCACTTAAGGCGTCCTGCATCTCTTTGATATCCTTGTCCAACTGGTTTTTTGAGCCAACGAAATTCAAACCGTTGTCACTATACACGAATTGGGTAACAACACGGTTTATGAGGAAGCGACGAAGAGCCATAGTACACTGGTCTAGGCTGAGGTCGTTCAGCAGCTCTATCTGTACTGCCCTGAAAGTAAGACAAGTGAAAATCATTCCATACCTTTTCGCTGTCCCTCTGCCGAATTTGACCAACAACGGTCCAAAGCAGTCGACTCCTACGTGAGTAAATGGTCTAGACTCAAACGCTAGACGTGCTTCTGGCAGCAGACCCATCTTCGGAAGCTCAGGCTTCGCACTCAGCCGTCGGCACATGTTGCAGTTGCTTTTGACCCTTTGGACTACCCGTCGGATGCTAATAATCCAGGCGCGTTCGCGAATGTCCGAAATGGTTGAAGCTGTTCCCATGTGGAAGTTGCGCTCGTGATGATACTGAACGAAGAGATAAACAAGCGGATGATTTTTTGGCAGTATCGCTGGGTTACGAGCCGCATATGAGATAATCGCTTTTTGCGCTCTCGAACTTAACCTCATTGTGCCGTCTTCATCCAAAAACGGAGACAAACTGAAGACCGGGCTGGAACTGCTGACTCTCCCGCTGACTTGTAGAGCGGAAATGTCTGCCAGAAAAGCATCCTGCTGGATCATGCGGAATATCCACGCTTCCGCGCGACAGAACTCATGCGGTGTGATGAAGACTTCCTTGATAGCTGGTCTCTTACGGAGTCTTTCCTTGAAGCGGAGCAGATATGCAATGACTCTGACTGAGGACGCCCATGTTGCCCGAAACCTTGCGGACAACTCTCCATAAATCGCATAGGAAACTTTCAAGCGACCTCTGTGAAGCATGAAACCTTCTGCTCGTTCATCCGTGGAAACTTCCGGCTCAGCTGACTTGCTCGGGGAAACTGGCCACTCGTTGAAATGGTCTCGAAGAAACATAGGGCCTTTGAACCACCTCGAATCCGAGTCTCCCATGGATGAGTCCGCCCATCTTGTTGCGTCGTCTGCGACATTGTCCGCAGTTCTGATGTGAAACCATTGTCTGGGGGAAGATGTATCCAGGATTTCTCCTACTCGTACAGCGACGAAAGAGGGGAATTTATACGTCGTTGAGTTAATCCATGATAGCACCGTTTTGGAATCCGATAGGAAGTACACGTTATGAATTTGAATGGTATGAGAATTCTTGATCGTCGACGCCAGCCGTGTGCCGAGTACTGCGGCCTGTAACTCAAGGCGGGGTACTGACAGCCTTTTCACTGGAGCGACCTTCGCTTTTGCCATCACCAAAGCGATCTCCACGTCCTCGCGAATTTTGAACCGGAAGTAGGCCACGGCTGAAAAGGCCTTTTCTGAAGCATCTACGAAAATTACTAGACTCACCTCGGCATCATCAGGGCTCCAGGAGGCATATGGACGGGGGATTTTCAAGTTATTGATACTCCTTAACCCTTTGACGAACTCCAACCACTGCGACTTCAGGTGTTCTGAGACCGGTTCGTCCCAATCGGAACCCTCTCTCCAGACGTCTTGAAGCACAATTCTTCCTCTGATAATATACAGTGAGATTAGACCCAGCGGGTCGAAGATTTGCATTACGGCTCTTAAGATCTCTCGCTTGGAAACTATAATCTCGGAAAACAGCATTTTATCGAATATGCCACCATCTGATATCTTGAAGGTCAAGTAGTCACTCGACGGGACCCAAAACATACCCAGGATTTTAGTGGTTAGAGCTTCGTTAAAGCTTGGATCGACACTTACCATTGTGGTGTTGATATGGCTCGCCGGCAGCTGTCGCATAAGCTCTAAGCTGTTGGATTGAATGCCAACCAGTTCGAACCCCATCGAATTGCAGATCCTGATGGCATCTCTGGTAACTGTCGCTGCGTGTTCGACCGTATCGTGGCTGTTGAAGTAATCGTCGACATAAGTTCTCTTTATCAGTCCATCGCAGGCGTCAGGAAAATCGACTCGAAAGATATTGGCGTGATGGTTCTTTACAAATTGCGCACACGCAGGCGAGCATCTCGGCCCAAACATCATGACCTCCATAATGTAAACCGTCGGCGAACGAGAACTTTTTCCGTCTCTCCAAAGAAAGCGTTGGCATTGTTGATCTTCGGCCCTTATACGGATTTGGTGGAACATTTCCCTCACATCTGCGTTAACTGCCACCTTGCGCTCTCGAAACTTGAACAATCCAGCGTGAAGTGGAACCAGATTGTCGGGACCCTTCAGTAGAAACGTATTTAGAGAGACCCCGTTGACTTTGGCCGCTACGTCAGTTACTACCCTCGGTTTCGGAGGCGACTTGTTCGGGTTTTCGACGATAAAGATGGGAGCATACCACACCCGAGCCCAGTCGGCCGATAATTCAGCATCCGAAGCTTTCCTCGCGTAACCCTTAGCTAACAGAGCGGACACGTACTTGTTCATCCAGTCGAGCAAATACGGCTTCTTGTTGAGGGACTTCTCCAGACTAATGAGTCGCTTCACAGCCATTGGGTAGCTGTCGGGAAGTTTAACGTTGTCCCTGTTCCACAGCAACCCGATCTCATACCGGTTGCCTTCCAATCTCAGCGTATCTTGCATGATTTTCATTGCACGGCTGTCTTCCTTTGAAACTAGGTCGCCCTTTGGAGCCATGACACCGAATTCCTCGGTGGAAAAGTGGTTCTTCACCAGGCTATGTAGGTCATCTTCCGCCTTTATAGCCTCGTGGAACATAAGCTGCATCGATGGCTTCGCTGCTTCGTGAACGCAGGACACACTAACTGACGGGACCGCTTTGCCATAAACTATCCAGCCTAGGAGAGTTTTCAGAGCACACGGCTCATCGTCCCTTCCATGACGTCGTCCACGTCCTAAGAGGAACTTAGCCTGATCTAGACCAACCAGTATCTGTGGTTTGGCCTCAACAAGATCCTTTAGCGGAAGTCCACGGAGGTGTGGATATGCCTTTTTCAGCTCTGCCACATCAATTGACTGGCTAGGTAAGTCCAGATTCTTGACTGAATACACATCCTTCAGAAGATGCCGTTTGCGACAGTCTACTCCAGAAACAGCTATCGTAGTTCTTTTTGTACTCTCAACACGTGAAACACCCTTGGTCCACTGAAGGGTAAGTTCTTCCGCCTTCCCGTTGAGGCCCAGATCTTCAAAAAGGTCCTGCTCGATCATGGTTAAGGCGGACCCGTCGTCAAGGAATGCGAACGTGTCCACAAACCTTTCGTCGCACCCGTATATCCGTATGGGAGCAACCTTAAACATCACAGGCAGCTTCGAACCAGTATGGGACGAATGAACAAACTTCTTAGGCACGTACGGCGCTGCAGATGAGTCTAATTTAGTTTCCGCATTAGTTGACGTTTGATGCAGAAGTGGATGATGACGTCCGGTACACCCACTCAAACCACACGATCTCTTCTTGGCACAAGTCCTCCAGATATGCTGCGTAGGGTGAAGACAGGCAAAACAAACAGACCTTTCTTTGGCATATGCCAGCCTTTGGTCGGGTGACCATGCCTTGAACTGCTGACATTGATCCAGGGAATGCTGATTGTGGCCACATATACCACAAGGAGCCACAGACACTCTGGACGTAGCCGGTTGATGCGTTAGAACTCGACGAGAAAGCTTCGTAGAAACATTCGCGCTTTTAGAAGCAGTAGGCGGTAATGGTTTCACTAGCTCGGGGGGTAAGTCAACAACTTTACCCCTTAGAAAATCAGCAAAGTCCTCCAAGGTAACACTAGGCAGTGACGCCTGTCTCCTACGCCATTCCTGGTATAAACCGGCCCCCAGCTTACAGGCGAGATCGGTTAAAACAAATCCGTTCTTTAAGTCTTCGTCCCGTTTCATCGCTTTGATATCGGCCACAAATCCACTCACTTTCACAGCCCACAGGTGAAGATTCGAATCGCAGTTTGACTTCAAAGATGGCAGCTGCAACAAATCTGAAGTTAGCCCATGCACCAGCACCTCAGAACGGCCGAAGATAGCGCGCAGAGAATCCATGATGGCAACGTCGTCTGTAGAATACTTTAGGCGATCACGGACTAGCTGATACGCCTCGCCCTTGAGAGCCTTACGTAGACGTGCGACATTCTCTTTGCCTGAATATTTGCCTTCAGCCGTCGTCGATTTAAACACCTCTTCAAAGTACGGCCACTCTCTTTTATTCTCACCTGAGAACGTCGGAAGTTCTTGGATGTTACCTCGATTTAAGATGGTGAGCAGGTTTGACATATCCGACTGGTTGAATGCAGAATCGGGAAAACTTTTACTACCCTGTTCCGTTCCCCGAACAGGAGTTGACTGACCTCGTGGGGGTTCACGCCCCTGCAACAAAGACTGATGATTCGCTTGAATCCTCCTGATTATCTCCAGTCGCTCGTTCGCGGAGTTCACGATCGAAACAGACGCGCCAGCGGCAGATACCTTTGGACTATCCGACGTTGCCTTAACCAGCTTCAGCTTCGTTTCGTTCAACTCGGCCCGCAAAGCGGCAAGCTCGACATCCCGTTTCGTAACTGTTGCTTGGGCCACCGCAGCTGCTTCGATTAGCATATCCAACGAAGACTCCATGCCCTCTGCACCGCCTACAGCTGCTTGGGCCGTAACAGGAACCGCCACTGAACAGGATTTTTCTGATGAATCAACCGCCTGCGTACTGCAGTCATCAGAACTACAAAGCCAAGGATCGACTGTCTTGTACAGGTCTGGATCGAAATTAGCACACTCATAGTGCCACCATCTCCTGCACTTCTCGCACTGCACCATCTCTTCATCATCTGGCTTGCGACATTGCTTTGAAGTGCATGAAAAAACGTCTTTCCCCATGTCGGAAATCTTCTTACCGCATTAACAGGTGTACCAGGAAGGAATTATTCCGAACCGCAAATAAATAAAATTATGTTGCTGCAGCGAATTTCCTTTTACAAGAATTTCCAAGAATAAAAATCCTTTTTGATTGGTAGATTGATTTTATTTCTAAAGAATTTATTTTAAAACAATCGTCCTTATAATGGTATATGATTATATGACTACTTACATTTGGTACCTAATTCTTGCAAACTGAATTTAAAAAGGAAAGTGCGGCAGCCACAGGTAGAATGTATGTTCTTTTTTCTTTAGTTTAACGCTTTTTTTTTTCGTACGTGACTTTTCTCGATTTTCTGTTTTAATGCCAATTGTCCATAGAACAAAGGACGTTTTTCCCTCTCTGTTCAGCGTTGAGAGAAAGAAAAAGAGGGAAGATTTTATTAATTCAGCAAGACAAATGCGGTGGTGCCAAAGTACTGCGATGTTCAAAGATTTGTACAAAGAAAGATTTGTGTTGAATTGGCTCGATAACAGGCACTAGTGAATAAAAACTAGTGAATGCTAGTTGTGCATCTTTTGACAGTTACTTACCGAAGTTTCAGTCATTTTTGACGCGCAGTTTTTAGTTGACAGTCGTTTGAGTGAGTCGATGTGAGTGTTTTTTGTGAAAATGGAAAAAATTGAGTATCGAGCTGTTATAAAATTCTTGTTTTTGAAAGGCAATAGGCCTACGCAAATGTCAAAAATGAGTTTAACTCTATGTATGGGGACTCTGCACCATCATTTACCACAGTGAAATTTTGGGCAGCTGAATTTAAACGTGGCCGTAAGAGCTTGGGAGATGATGAACGATGATGGACGTCCAAAAACTGCAACCACTGACGATAAAATTGTTAAGGTTCATCAAATGGTGTTAGACGACCGCCAAATTAAAGTGAGAGAGATAGTAGAGGTTATGAAATAATATTAAATTCAGTTTTAGGCATGATAAAGCTGTCCGCGCGTTGGGTGCCGCGTTTGCTTACGTTAGACCAAAAACGTGTTCGAATGAACATTTCCAACGCTCTGTTGGCGCAGTTTAGGTGCAATAAATCCGAGTTTTGGCGCCGATTAATTACTGTAGAAGAAACTTGGATACTCCATTATACGCCCGAAACAAAAATTCAGTCAAAACAGTAATCCACTCGCAAGGGCGAGCCGGCAACAAAAAAAGCAAAAACAGTTTTTTCGGCTGGGAAAGTGATGGCGACTGTTTTTTTGGGATAGTAAAGGAGTTATCTTAATCGATTATATTCGAAAAGGAAAAACCATTACAGGAGCATACTATGCATCATTACTTGCCAAGCTGAAGGCAGAAATTGCGGAAAAACGGCCACATTTGCAGAAAAAGAAAATCCTGTTTCAACAAGACAACTCACACCTCAGTGGTTGCCATGGCAAAAATCCATGAATTACGGTTTGAACTGCTTTACCATCCGCCTTATTCACCAGATCTAGCCCTATGCGATTTCTTTTTGTTACCTCATCTAAAAACTGCGTTCGGAGGAAAGAGATTTTCGTCAAATGAGGAGGCAATCACCTTCGTGAACAATCATTTTGCAGAGAAAAACGCCAAGTACTATTTGGACGGGTTAGAGAGATGGAAGCATCTCTGGGAGAAGTGTGTAGAGTTACAAGGAGACTATGTAGAAAAATAAAAAAAAATTTGGGAAAAAATGTCCTGTATCATTCTGTTCGGTCGGAAACTTTTCAGACAACCCTCGTAATACCTAAATGATCAATAAAATGTGTTCATTTTTTACTTTTTTTAAGTGTGCTGCCTTTGTTTTTTGGTATTTTGCATTTGCAGGCATAGGTAATATTGGTTTATTTGGTAAATGTAAACATTGTGAAAACAGATTTTCCAGGCAAAAAGTCAATTGCGAATTTATGTCTGTTCACATTTGCCCCACATCAAAGTTCCTAGTGTTAATAGGAAACGAACCGAATATTTCCATTTACCCCAGGATTTTAAAAAAATCTGGGGGAAATGTAAACAGTGCTGGGGTAAATGTAAACACTCACTTTTGGGCTTCGCGACTTATATAACGGGAATTACCGACTAGCAGTGCCATTTCTAATGTTTTTTTTATAATCACGTTCGTTTCCAGAAGTTTTAAGTATGTACTTACAAAAATGTTTTCTTAATTTTTTAAAAGTGTTGGTGTCAAAATAGAAATGTTGATGAGGATTTCGATTTCGATATCAATAGCAAGACCTTCGAAGAGATACCGAACAGGATTTGAACCGTTTACTATGCGTTAGACGCAGGAGATATTTACGAAGGCTATCGATTTGGCAAGCAGATAGCAACATTTATTATAAATTTGCTAGATATGAGAATGAGAGGTTTACCAATTTACCAAGTTTTGACAAAATTGGGGGTTTTAGGAGGAAATGTTCATCAGGGAGAGCTATAGATTAGATGCTGGATTTTTACAATTTAAATTTATGAAGAAAAACTATCCAGCTGACTTCCATTTTTCAATCAAGTGCACGTCGAATCATTGGGAAAGTAGCAAGGGCACTAGCTCTGCAGCTTCCAAGCTTTATAAGATTTCCATCTACGATTCGTGAGATTCAGAATATTAAATCAGGGTTTTATAACATGCACAGGTGTACATATATTATAACTGTACACACAAGCGAATTAAATGCCGTGCCTAAACTGTGGGAGATGGCATGGCTAGACCCTATATCAATCGTAAGGGATATTGTTCCCTAAATGTGCAAGTAAGTTAGATTTCGTCTCTATTTGCAAATATACTTTTATGAATTGTATGTTTATAAAAGCAAATTGCAAAATTATTGATACATGTAGATATACGATTTCGATGTTCTGGACATGTTGCCCGTATATAAAACAACTATAGCGTAAAGGCAACGGTTGAACGAACAAGAAGTTACAATACCACAATGGAATCTTACTTTCAGACGCTGACTACCCATTGTAAAGCATTTCCTTTACTCCTGTAAGATATCCGCAAAGTCCACAAGAGTGAGCATTTAATAATTGTCACATTGCAACCAAGAATGAAGTAGAGTGTTGTTTTGGGAAAATGAAGTCAAAGGGCGTTTTCGAAAACGTCATCTGCATCAAATTGCTGTTGCAAAATGTTCGTAAACACTAGCTGCGAAAACAACATTATAAATCACACTGCGTTTGCAACATGTTCGATAATACAGTGTTTGCAGGGCAGATGTTCATAAACGTCATATGCGCTGCAAAAAATCAGGGAGAAATTTGCGCCCCGCAGTAACATGCAATCAAAGATGATGGCTGAGCACCTAAACATCGATTATATTTATTTGTTTTAACTATTATTTTTATCAGTTTTAGCAACAACTTATTTTTCTGTATTGGTCTTTTTCGACCACGGAAATAATTATAATTGTTATTACTTGTACTCTCACTAACACACAATTTTCTCAATAACTTTTGTTAAGGGCTCCATTTTGCTTTGTTTGAAAACGTCAAATGCGATTGCAAAATCATTGTAAAATCATGCAGACGACAAAAATCAACGATATCAACGTTCGCAATTTGACGCTTGCAACACTTGTGTGCTGCAATGCAATTGACGGTCAAGTGACTTTTTCGAAAACAGCCCAAATTTCGTTTAGTTTTTGAGAGACTTATGTTGTTTTCATTTGGGCTTTTCTCCGCGTTCCCACGTAAAACCATTTGACCTTATTTTTCAGAATCAAAAATTTGCTTCTCGTTTCCATTTCAGAATTGAAATTTCTCTCCTCGATTTAATGTCAAAATGTATAAACGTCAAATAGTATTGTGTGTCAAACTAGATTTTTGTTTTCGTGCAATGGGTTGTGTTGCCAATGTATTATTCTGAGTGTTCGAAGTGATTCGCAAGCAAATATATTTAAAATATAAAAGTCTGAAGAAGTTCTTAGTGTTCCATTTGAATAAAAATCATGGTACACAACGAAAAAGCCTTCTGACAGCCCAAACGAAAACGACATTAGAGTTGATCTGGATATAACTAAGAATATTATTGTGGCAGTAGCTGTTTTGTACAACATACGAGTAGTTAAAGAGTGAAATCTATTCTGTAGGCGATAAATTTTATTTGCCTTTGTGATTATGCTTAATATATTTTTTCTAGTTTAATTGGCGATGTAGAACATTAAGATGAAGTTCTCCCTATAGAAGAAGAAAATTTTTATGAAACAAGTGCTTTAACGGCAAAAATATATAGTCAAAATGTCATCAAACAGCACTTCAGTTAAATAATATATTTCTTTATTTTAACTAGAGTGTTTCAATTCCATAATACTTATAACTTATTCACTAAATACAAAACATAGAAATAAAATAAAAAAAAAATATATACATATACATATTTAGTCTTGTTTGATTCCATTCCTCTTTTCACTTTGCAGTAAAACTGTACTTTTAATATCCATTTCGAACATATCGTTTTCGTGTTGTATTTGATTTCGCAGCAATTCCAGACGAAGATTGTGAAGTTCTTGACTGTGCCTTTGTTCATTAACTATCTATTTGTTTTCTTCGTTGTTGAAAAATATCAACGATTGGCTTTGCCGTTGCCCTTGGGAGGCGTTTCAGTTGTTCACCAGGAGTTTCATTTGGTTTCATCTTACGGGTACTTGAAATTGTTTCCCCCGATTCGTTTAGTGACTCCTGTTTCACGTTGTCAGATTCAACAACATTAACGCTTTCATTCAAAAATTCAATTTCAACATCTTTCCTATCCATTAAAATTGTGTTCCTAATGAAATCTTCGCTTATCATATTTTTCACAAGAAGATCTTCTACCAGCGGCGTGCTGCGCAATTTTCATATCACTGAAGCTATTTTTCGGCGAATTTTTCATGTGATGCCACTGATCCCGCGATTTAATTAACATACTCTTACTTCATACATTTAGAGAACAAAATTCTTAAGAGAACCGTATGGCAACACTAAATAGCAAATTGAAATGGACACAACAGCTTGTTTAGAAATGTTAACTGGTTATGTTAAAACATTTAAAACATTAAAAATTTTAATATGACCAAAAACTGCGGCAAAAAATACTAAATACGATGTTCCAAAGGTAGTAAAAATTTTTGGTCGTTCGTAAGAACATCAGAAATGCTGCCTATTCTCCATCCCAACGCTCATTAACTATGATATTCCAGCTGTCAGCTCTTTGGACAAGGTCAATCTGCTTTCTGTACCCTCTGCGGCCAGCTCAACCCTTCCAGATTGTGCTTTGACTCTGCCTACGCTTGAGAGCGTCGAATTTTCAATGGGACGAATCCACTTTCGCACTACACGAGTGCAAGAGTATTTAAAGATCTTAACATACATAAATCCGCTGGTACAGATGGTGTATCTCCCCTTCTTCAGAAGAGGTGTTCTTCCTTGCTAGTAAAACCACTGCGTAAGATTTTTCGTCAATCCTACACTTTCCGGGAACCTTCTTTATTCTCTTACAGACCCATTGCAATTACGTCCCTTTCTTCCAAGATCATGAAAACGCTAATACGCTACACGTCAGCTCATGAAATATCTTGAGATATTAATTACCGGCAGTACGTTTTTCATATCAAATGGACCACTGATCACTTGATCGAATGTCGCGCCGAAAAAAGGACCCATAGTCTAAACCAATCTGTTGAAAGCAAGATACTCGTAGTTGCATTTGTTATTTCTGAAGCATTTACCAAAGTTTGGCATCAACCTCTTTTGTCAAAAATGTTTGGATTTGAGACGATGAATTTCTTCTTCAATGCATTAGAAATTACCTTCACGAACGTTCCCTTCAAGTTGTCTTGGATGGTGTGCCCCAGGGCTCCGTTCTGTCTCTGACACTCTTTTAAATTTCCATGAATGAATGTTGTGGTACTGCGTTCTGCTCCGTAGACAACCCATCCTATTTGGCATCTTATAGAAATCACGTCATACCCATCCGCTTCTCGCGTTTCTAGAGGCATGCCAGTCTTTAGGTTACCAGACAAATCATCGAATGGGTAACTCTCGCAAGTAGGGTGATGCTGGAGTAAAGCTTCATCAAGTGATTGCACTGGCAAGTGCAAACTTATGCACTTGCCGTAAGTTAAATCATTGTGCTTCGGCTTCAGACGATGAAATATGGAAACTATTGTAATCACTTTGGAATTCGCTTCATTATGAGTGATATCTCCGGTCCATTTTAAGCACAATTCTATCGACAGTCCAGTCAGACCCAATTCGGATGCAATAGCTGTTTTTTTGGATTTTGAGTGAAAATGAAAGGGCATTTTACAATTGTCTACTCCGCATTGTTTTCGTGTATTGCATCGTCTTACAGCTTAAACAAAGGCTTCATTCACCTATGAATCGCCATCGTTCCTGGGAAGAAGAGACACGGAACGTGCTGCAATGATTCATGACGTCATTGCATTTCACACCAACCAAAGACTACGTTGTGGGTTCTGCTTCGTCTCTAATATTTCATGGACCAGAATTCTGTGCTTAGCTTGCTAGATTGTACTTTTTGCTTCGCTGTTGTGTGTTGCTAATCCACAGTTGTGACCTAACTAGCGCAGGCCGCAAAAGCAATAACGCCACCTATCAAATGCTCCTAAATCAGTACGGACCAATGACAGCTGATGACGGCCTAATCGCGCCTTAGATCGCTAGAAAACACCAAATCGGCTAGTAGCACTGGGTTGTTGATATATTGTAGTTCACAAGCCCTACAGCTAAAATAGTTGTTCAGTAATTTTGAGCAGATAATGAGAAATGAATAAGAGTTCCCAGCTTATGTGGTGTTACGGCTGGTTCCTGTCTTAATTCTCGCTGCATCGACTCATAGATAACATCTCTATCGCACTGCTTCCAAAGCGGGACCCTTAAAAAATATTTAAAGACGGAGCTGACTGTCCTGGTCGGCAAATCCACAGCGCTCTGTTGGCTGTAAGCAATTTGTGATGAAAAGAGGCCAATCCTCAGGCCTTTCTGAGAAAATTAGCAATTCCTTGGAAATTACTTGGCGTGAAGTGATTTGTGATTGTGGTAGAGTGATGTCTATGCAGTGGCTCTTACGTTATCATAAATACTTGAAGTCGCAACATTTGGTTGAAAGATGGTATAGTACAATAGTTGCTGTTGGCAAATACATACATCCGCATGTGCTGTTACAACGCAATGGTGTATCCTTAGGCATTCGTGTTAGGCAAGAGCGACTCTAGTCTGGTACACATGGGAACTGTGCTATTAACGTTGTGATGTCGTTTACAATAATAATGCAACATTGCACTTCTGCTGAGTGCGAATATGCCGTTCAAGGGCACCGGTGTGATTTGTGTTTGAGGGGTATATATTGGGTTGTACCACATGATTTTCGCTCAGTCTGAAATAAGAAGTTCTCGTGTGAACATCTGTGCTAGAACGTTAAATTTTCTTTTTTTTTATAAAATAAAGTGGTACGTGCGCTTGACGTGTGAGAATTTTAGCGTTCGTTACAAGTACCGTTATTGTTTTTTATAGAAATTATATACCATGTTGTCGGCAGTTCAAATTCGCACCCTCTTCCTTTACGAATTTAAAATGGGACATAATGCATCATTGGCAATGAAAAACATTAATGAAGCATTTAAGGATGTAGCGGTAAACGAACGCACTATACGACGTTGGTTTGGAAAGTTCCGTTCGTGAGATTTCAGCCTCGAAAATGAAGCTCGTGGGAAGCCGGAAACGTTAGTTGACGACGATATTTTAAGAGCAACGGTGGATGCGGATCCAACGAAATCGGTGCTGGAGATTGCACAAAGCATGGGAATATCCCCAATGACAATAAGTCGACACCTTTCTCTCATAGGAAAGGTAAATAAACTCGATAAGTGGGTACCACATGAACTGAACTACAGCGAATGGAAATTTGCGCATCGCTTACATTAAGAAACCAAACTGAACCGTTTTTGCACCTGATAGTCACCTGTGATGACAAGTGAATACTAAATATATGATAATCGTAAAAGATCTGGGCAGTGGTTGGACGCCCGATCTTTATCGAAAGGACCAATCAACTTTTCATTTCTTCAACCAGGAGAAACGATAAACGCTATCAAATATTGTGAGGAAATCGTCATATTGCATGTCTAATTGGCTGAAAAGCAACCTGCGTTGGTCAGTAGGCACGGTCCGATTCTTTTGCATGACAAGGCTAGACCCCATACCTTACAAGTAACATTGCAAAAACTGTAGTTGGGATTTGAAATTCTTCAGCATCCACCGTTCTCTCCTGATATTTCCCTAACGGATAACCGTGTTTTCCCCAATCTGGATTCATTTTGCCGGCAGAAGGTCTTCCGAAACCGAGCAGAGGTCATAAAAGCCTTTGAAGATTTCATCTCATTTTCATTTCAAAAAGTCAGCACTTCTACGAAAAAGGAATATTTGACTTTGTTTCACGTTGGAAGAATGTCATAGATGCTAACGGATCATATTTTGATTTAATAAAAATTTACGAGAAAATAACATTGGCTTTTAAATTTTTACTATATAATCGGACAATGTGGTACAACTAAATAATACGGAGCACTCCATGGTAATGTCACTGCACTCATACTTAAATGCAGTTGTATTTTGCGAAAAATCCTGGTCCCCATATTAGACACCAGGTTTCAAAGAAGATGGTTGCCGAGATTTCGATAGATTTGTGGATGGGGAGAACAGCGAATCAGCATTAATGTCAATGCATTAAGAATGCAAATTGTAACTTAACACTGTCATTTCCTTACGTAGGATACCGCTTTCGCTACGGAGAGATGAATAGAAACTGATCTGGGCACGTCGACTTGCATTTTCTGTAAAAATATCTCTTACGACCTTGAAAATCAATGGATTTGAAGACGGCCTTAAACTTAACAGCTCCTTCGTTATTCTCGTTGTTAATTTTCTATAATTTTTGAGATATTCATGTTGTTCATAGAAAATATTTCTGAACTTTGTCATATGTTATATATTGCGCAGATTTTTCACGGCGCGCAATGTCTGCTTTATTATCCTATTATCCGTATGTTCTCATTCCCATACAACACGTATTGTACGAGTAGTTTGACCGGACCCTCTACAACTTTGTAGGTTGTCTTGGACCCGCTTGTAATTTCGCATTGTATAGGGTTTTCCAATAAGGACTTGACAACTTTTTTTTTAAATAGAACACAAACCATTTGAGATATTTTAAAAACTTTATTATTGGCTTGAAGTACAATCAAAACATTTACGAATGGAACTCGACTTCGTTCATATCGCCACCGGGGGCACGTTTGCAGCGGTCGATTCGTTGGACCCAATTTTCAACGACTCGGCCACACATTTCGGCCGAAACGGCCGCTATTTCGCGTTCAATGTTGGCTCTGAGCTCTTCCAACGTCGTCGGCGTGTTGGCATAAACCAATGACTTAACGTAGCCCCACAGAAAATAGTCAAGCGGCGTTAAATCGCACGAACGAGGCGGCCAATCGACTGGCCCATTTCTTGATATATCACGCTCACCATACTTATTCTTCAACAAATCGATTGTAGCATGTGCTGTGTGGCTTGTGGCACCATCCTGTTGAAACCACATATCGTCCAAGTCCATGTCTTCCAATTCGGGCCAAAAATAATCGGTGATCATGGCGCGAGAACGCTGACCATTCACAGTAACGCGACGATCGTTATCATCGACGAAAAAATATGGCCCAATAACGCCGCCGGCATGCAAACTGCACCAAACAGTTATTTGTTGTGGATGTAGTGGTGATTCATGAAGCACATGTGGATTTTCACCCGACCAATAACGCATATTTTGCTTATTGACGAACCCATTGCGATGAAATTCATCATCTTGGCACATCTTCTCCAGAACCCAATCGGAGAACGGCAGCAATATTTTCGACACTTCGACCAAACCGTTGTCTCACTGACACGGCAACATCACAAAACGAATATGTAGACTCAAATTTTTGCACTAAACCTGCTATTGCCTGTATACTAGGGCGAGAATTACGACCGAAATTTGGAGTTAACGCTCTTAAAGTTGCAGTCACCGACTCTGAATTTCGGTAGAAAATTTTTACAATTTACAGACCATGCCCGTTCGTTTACTTTACCATGATGAAAATGTTGAATTTACTGAATAAATTGACAGTGACAGTTTGATGATTAGTGAAAGAGTGCGTTCACAAATTAAATTCAAAGTTGTCAAGTCCCTATTGGAAAACACCTTATGTGACACCTACTTTTCCTATCAGTAGTTGTTACAGTTTCTTTGCAAAGAGAAAGCTTCCTTGAGGCATTAACCCTAGAACCCTAATAGGGGTGCTGGGGCACCCCAAAATAGTTAGTTTCATATGAACCAATTTATGCTTCCGTATATTTTATTTTTGTCTTAGCCTGAATGGCCAATTCCTAATTAATACTAATAGAAAAAATATTTCAAAAAGATATGGTTTCATTTAAAAAAAAAATAACTAAACAACTTGGGATGCCCCAGCGCCCTTGTAGTAAAATCGGGTATACAATTCAGTGTAGGTTTCCATGGATAAAAATCCAATGCTCGTGATACATATCGAAGGAGAATCTGCGGTTTTCTTTTTTTACTAATTTGCTTATTTAAATATTTTCTTTAATTATCATACCTGTCAGAAAATGGATAGTATTAATTGTGAGGCAACGCGTTCAAATATCGTTTCTACTTATTGCAAATTTAGAATGATTACACAAATATTTTTGCTAAATTTTTCTTTGTTGTATCTATTGTAAGTTAGTTCTATTCTACATTTCATAAATGTGGAACCAACCTTTCGAAATCTCCGACAGAGATTTACCTTCGTTCCCGAATATTTCCATAAAGTTGAATGCGTGCAAAATCGTATTAGGAATTTTTAAACCACATGACTGACATGTGACATGTATCGGAGTTTGTGGTTCCGAAAAAGTTTGCTACAGTGTATTCGCCGTTTCGATTTCCGGACGTCATTTTAAGTTCCCAGCAATGAAAATCAATTTGTTCCTTGAGTTTTTGTACTATTTGAAAGATTACAAGAGTTTTCTTTATCCCGTTCTACACTGACAAATTACGGTCCGTAACTATTATCGGTATTCTACTTTTCCTTTTAAACTATCACATCAAAGTTTGGTCAAAAAGTTGATTTAGAGAACAGTTTTCATTTTATATTGCTCTTTTCCTGAAATATTCGAGCTAAGACACGAAAATTTATTTTTGCTCCGCGTACAAAAGCGAGGTACCTGTATAACTTAATCCTTGGTATATCCACTAACCACTTTCTCAAAAATACAAGACTTCTTGAAACTTATTGCTGGAAGCAAAATCGTTGGAACCAATCGGAAGTAGTGCTCAGAGAGGGCTTCCCAAGCGTGAATTTGTGCTGTGCTAGGTTTGTTTGCTTTTAAGATCAAAAATTCGATTCACAATTCAATTTCTCATGACACTGTAGATGCGTTGGTTCTTTAGAATGCAATCAGAATGCTTCCCACCGTCCTTTAAAAGCCACCGGCTTTAGATTGCTTACTAATAAATTTAACGTGAAAGCATAGGTGACATCGCAATGCACTTTCTCTATGACTATCTGTCTTACGCTAGATTCAGACTGGAGGTAGACGCTGATGATGCTTCCTGGATATTTTATTGAAAAGAACATTGTAAAGGATTTGAATTTCTTTGTCTAGATGTTAAAGAAATGAAAAACAAGAAAATAAATCACAATTTCTTGCAGAATACTTAAAATATGATTTTTTTTTTATTCTGGCATTGCCACAGCAGATAACTGGAAAATTCTCACGAAGAAAACCAAAAAGTTTATTAGTTTTGAGAGGAAATATGTATGTTCAAAAATCGTGACTCTAAAAATAAACAATAAATCGACAGCATATTCGTATTATAGTCTCCATCTGAGAGAGAGAATATGTACATTGTACATATATAAAAATAATATTTAAATTTCAAATAACGCTTGGAATTGTCTTAACAGCACAATTATTACAAACCAATGTAGACAAGTTTGTATAAACAGACGTCTGTTTTTGGGTCTTTTCAAATTTTCTGAATGAGTTTTCGAATTTTGAAACCGTTTAGTCGTAGATAGGCAAGAATTAATTTAATTGCATGGCTTATATTACTGTTAAATGATAATCGAATTTGAATCATATCATTTATATGTGTGTGCTTGTTTTTTCAGTCATATGACAGCCGTCAACTAATGGTAACAATTTTTGTTTGCCTTTGGGGTGCAAGGCTATCTGGATATTTACTGTATAGAATAGTAAAAATCGGTCGTGACAAACAGTTCGAGGATACACGAAGGAATATCATACGCTATGCGGTATTTTGGACATTTCAGGTAAGAATACAAACACATGTAAAATACTTATAAATATGTATGCCTCTGAATGTTGCTCAACCTTGTTACCAGTACAGCTTAGTAGAATTTCAAACTTTGTGACATTTATGAGGGTCGTTTTGAAAAGTTTTCCACCAAGCAATCATCGAGTATTTCTGAGTTTCTTAAAATATGTACTTTCAAGTTGAGTCTCTGATCCCCATTGCAATTGTTAAATGCTGTTGAAACAGCTGTCAAAGTGTTGAAGTATTTGACGAAAATCTTTGCCGTCATAACTTTGTTCGTTTTCCAAACAAAGTTAGGGTGCAAATATATAAAAGGCCTTGAAACTTAATTGAGTGAATGGAATAAATGGAGCGAAAAATCGTGGTTCGATTTTGTGATTTGAAAATGCATCGTAGGAAGTGTGTGTAGGCTGTGATTTTTGTTTTTATGACTGCCATTTGGCTTTATGTGTTTTTCAAATGAAGGATATTAAGAGTATTATTTATGTACTCCCCAAGCAACCCTTTAATTGTTGTCGGAATTTAGTCCTTAGGCAAATCAGATGGAGTCCTTAATTTTGGATTAATTTGTGAAATACTCGTATGGTTATGCATTGCAAAATTAATGAGATTGCGGTTGTTTTGTTGAAATGCTTTAATTTAAAATGTATGTACAATTACCCTAAGGTTAAATACACCTGCTTATACGCGTATAATTAAAAGCGAGTTGTTATTGGGCACGTTTTCGGGTTAATTGAGTTGAAACCGATTTTGAATTCTAAATACAAATACGTCAAAAACATTAGAAATTCCGCCTCATCCTCCATCCCAACGCTCATTTACAATGACATTCCAGCTGTCAGCTCTTTGGATAAGGCCAATCTGCTTGCTGCACACTTTGCGGCCAGCTCAACACTCCCAGATTGTGCTTTGTCTCCGCCTACACTTGAGTGCGTCGAATCTTCAATGGGAAGAATCTACTTTCGCACTCGTGTAGTAGCAAGAGTACTTAAAGATCTCAACATACATAAATCCGCTGGTCCAGATACTATACCTCCCCTTCTTCTGAAGAGGTGTTCTTCCTCGCTGGCAAAACCACGGCGTAAGCTTTTTCACCAATCCTACTCTTTAGGAATCTTCCCGAGCAGATGGAAAACAGCATTTGTCCAGCCCGTCCCTAAAAAAGGCGAATCTTCTTCTCTCTCCTCCTACAGACCCATTGCACTTACGTCCCTTCTTTCCAAGGTCATGGAAACACTGATAAATCGTCAGCTCATGAAATATCTCGAAACACGAAAACTTCTCAACGGTTTTCGTAGCAACACGTCCACTGGTGATTTGATGGCATGTCTCACCGAAAAGTGGAACCAAAGCGTACATCAATCTGGCGAAAGCAAGATAGTTGCACTTGATATTTCTAAGGCATTTGACAGAGTTTGGCATCGGGCTCTTTTGTCGAAAATGCATGCATTTGGGATCGATGACTCTCTTCTGCAATGGATTAGAAATTACCTTTCGGAATGTTCAATTCAAGTTGTCTTGGACGTTTTCAAGTCTGATATTCACAAAATAAATGCTGGTGTGCCCTAGGGCTCTGTTCTGTCTCCGACACTCTTTTTAATTTTCATTAATGATCTCTTGTCTGCTAATCCAATATATTCCTTTCCTGATGACAGTACTCTCTGCTTTTCATATTCGTTCCCGGACTCACGGCAGTTCTCTTCGGCTATAGAACTAGAACGGCAGCGTATGCTAAGCTCATTAAATCCCGGTATCAAGAGCATAACCAATTGGGGAACTATCAACAGAGTAGAATTTAATGCTTAAATTTTATGCTTGTTAAACCGAAATTTAAACACCCAGCCATTATCTTGCACTTGCATCGTCGAAACCGAAAAACTTTCCATTCTCGGTATGTGTGTCAATGACAACTTACGTTGGAATGAACACATATTTGATATCGCCAAAAATGCTGCGAAATGTCTAGGTTTCCTCAAGCGATGTAAGAAATATTTTACCCCCTCTGATCTGGCCTCAATATATAAGGCATTCATCCGCCCAAAATTGGAGTACAATGCCCACATCTGATCAGGTGCTCCTAAAACATCTCTGCACCTGCTAGATAGGATTCAAAACCGTGCGATAAAACTTATTGATGATACTAATACCAGTCAATCAATTGACACGCTCGAACACCGACGGAATGTCTCCTGTCTCACTTTGTTTTATCGCTATTTCCTCCACCAGTGCTCCATTGAAATCGCCAGTAACGTTCCGCCCATTCAAACTTTCAACCGTAACCACCTGTCTCGCTATGAATGCTCGTCAGTATACATACCCTCAAGACCATTTTCGGACGTACTCTAAAATGTCGTGATTCGTTCCTAAGCCGTACAACTCGCTTATGGAATGCCCTGCCGATCTCTGTATTTCCTCGTCGTTATAACTTGCAAACATTTGAAAACAATGTACATCGGTACCTCTCTTTTCTGCCTCTCTAAAGTTCCTTTGCCCGCGCTGTGTACAATCACCTTAAAGGGTACTCAAACCCCTTGAGCGCGCGCTCATTATACAAAAAAAAAAAAAAAAAGGTGTAAACCTTATTGTGTTTAAATGTGAAACCAGTTTATCTGCCAAAAAATAAAGCTACCTACAAGAAAATGAACAAATTGTTTACAGTGCCTTTATATGACTTGCACTATCATATGAACTTACATAAATGAGATACACACACATATCCCGATTTCTTTATGCGAAATTTCAGCTCAACCACGCATAGAAATTGTAACGGAGACTACATAGTTACTTCTATTTGGACGCAGCAGGCTTTTCTAACGGGTGTCCCAATATTCACACAAGATTTGAATTTTGCACCGTTTGTGCGACAAAGTGTTGATAGTTGACAGTTAAGGATCATTAAAAATGGAGCTCTACACGAAGGAACAACGCGTTCTCATTGTTGAAAATAATGAGGGTTTGACAGCTACAGTTCACAATTTTCATCCAAAATATGGTTGGAATAGTAATTTAACTTACTTCATCAACTGTAAAGAGATTAATTCAAAAATTCAGGAAGACTGGATCAATTGGTGATCTTAGTCACTCGGGCCACCCTTCAACAAATCATTCAACACCAAACATTGAAGCAGTTCGTGCGAGTGTTGCTAAGAGTGCCTAGTAGCATTAGTTCGGCACCGTGATCAAGAATTAGATATTACGAGATGTTATCTACTCTACGAGTATTCTCACGAAACATTTGCATCAACGAAGATGAAGACTCGGCTATATTCCTTTCCTGGCTCGGATTTTGGCAAAAACTTTCCGTAACCCAGTGAAAGCGGATTTTGTAAATTCGCAGCATCAGGAGTTCTGGGACAAGTAAAATCTGACTACGCAAAAAAAATTCTGTAACACAAACCAGACTTGTCATTAATACTGTGACAAGTGTCACAATGAAATATGACAAGTGGGTAATTTTTTAATTTAACAGAACGCGACAAGTGTCAAGAACCACTAGTCAAACTGCTACTACTAAGTTAAATTATAGTGAAAATATAAAAACTTAACAAAAAACTTATGAAAAATGTACTTTTTTGATTCCGATTTTGACAGTGATGATGAAAGTGATTATAATGAATCTCGGCACAGGTTAAAAGTCTATAAGGAAAGAATTAATTTTGAAATTGATGATCATTTGTTTATTGAAAATTTTCGCATATCAAAATTAACGGCACAATATCTTACTGAAAGGCTTAGTGGTAAACTAAAGTGCAATCCAAATAAAGAAACCTCACTGACCGTTTATCAAAAACTTTTAATTGCTCTACATTGGTTTGGTTCGGGTGCACAATACCATACCATAGGTGACATGCATGGTGTTAGCACATTGACGGTTTGTCCTTGCGTTAAAGAGATTACTCAGGCAGTAATTGAAGTAGAATTCAGCAAACAAGTATGTTGGCCCGAAAATGTGCAAAGTATTATACAGGGATTCTATGAAAAAGGCGGGATGCCGGAAGTTTGTGGGGCAGTTGATTGCATATTAATTAATATTGATGCACCTCCTTCTAATGAAGTAGCGTTTGTTGATCGTCATGGTTAATTGAATTATATGACAGTTTGCGGGCCGGACCTACAATTTTACTACTTAAGTGCAAACTGGCCAGGCAGTGTTCATGATGCGAGAGTGCTACGAAATAGCACTTTATACCACAGGAAGGAAGCAGGATGGAGGCCTTTTGACAATGCTGTTATTCTTGGGGATAGTGCATATCCACTTAAAACATGGCAAATGAAATATCAGTCATTTGATACAACAGGGCTCACAAACGCACACGACGTTTTATAGAATGCGCATTTGGAGTACTTAGGGAAAAATTTCCCTGTTTAAATCACCTACGGGTCAATCCTGTATATGCTGCAAACATATTCAAATGCTGTGTTATATTGTGTAATCTCTCTCGTCACAACAATAATAACATTCATATAATTGATACAGGTGCCGAACAAAATGAAGAAAATGAGGATATACCAAATGTAAACTTATTTTCAACGCCTACCAGAGAAGCTAAGATGAGGCAGCAGCAAATTGTTAACTTGTTTAACCAAGAACAACTTTAAAAACATTTAAAATTCATAAATTCGATTTATTTAAAACAAAATTTATAAGTTAAATTAAGGATTATGCATCACATCTTAAAACTCAATTTAAACTCAATGTTATTCCAAAACCCTTTCATGTTGAATGCTTATGCTCTCTTCTAAACATTTAGTAAAAGTTGAAGGACGATAACCAAGCTTTTTCTCCAAAAGTGCAATCTCCAATTTTCCTTAAAGTTGGAAATCTCAAGATTTTCAATCACCAGCTTCCTTTTTTTAAAAATGAACTGGGATTCTTCTTCGTTTGATGTTTTTCTTTCTGATAAAATTATAATGTTTGGTATTACTTAAAACAAATGCACAAAAAATGCACTAACCTCTCTTTTTCTTGCATGATTGATAAGCATTTTTTAAAGCAACAGTATTTCCCGTAACAATAGTGGGAGTACCCCCTGAATCTACAAAGTAGGAAACCTAAGCTATTCAATAATATACAAACATTATGTATTAATACAAACCATTAGTAAAAGCCAAAGACTCCGGTACACCTAGCCCAACAACCGCTTCGGATTTGTGTCCAACGATGTCGAGCAGAATGTTATCGCAAGCAGTCAATATGCAGCCTCTCCCACCTGCAGAACCGGTTTTTTTTTCGAATTATCTACTTTTGCCTAGAAAATTGTTTTGTGTACTACTCTAAAATTAGAAATAACAGAAATATTAATAATATACATATGTACTTACAATTGCTCTTTTTTTTACGTTTTGCCAAAAAATGTCTCTTACATACTGTTAGTGCACAAAAAATCGAATACTAGACTTAAATCTTGGATCAATTACTCGCTACTCAAGAAAATAAGGCTGAGGCACAAACTTCAAAAGAAATGTGCTAAAAATCCACTAAATTCAAATCTAAAAACTCGTCTCGTTCGTATAGGCAAACAAGTTAATAGAGAAATTAGCAGTTGCCGTGATATCTACTTTCAGAACAGGATAAGGATGGCGAACGGAAATCGGAATAAAGAATGGCAAGTAATTAATAACATTACCGGTCGTAATACTCTTGATACATGTAAATCGATCACGTTAAAAAGCGGAGTTCAACTATTTCGGATCCTACAGCCGTAGCTAATGTATTTAGTTCTTATTTTGCCACAGTTGGTCAGTCATCTTATCCGTGTTACTTGTCCTCTTCTTGTTCCTCCTGCACAGAGTCCGATGATCTTGAGAATTTCGTCAGAAATACGAGTAGCTTCTTTTTTGAGGCAATATCGGGCTGTGAACTTCTCAAAATAATAAACTCCTTAAGGAATACGGGTTCCTGTGGCAGCGATCAAATATCCAATTTAGTGCTAAAAAGAACTGCGTTAAATATTGTAGATATTTTAGCTCATCTATTTAGCTTAAGTACCATTTCTGGGATATTCCCTGATCAATTAAAATGTGCAATAGTGATACCTTTATTTAAAAAAGGCGATAGGAGTGACAAAGCGAATTATAGGCCCATATTATTATTATCTTCTATCTCTAAAGTATTTGAGAAAACAATTAAGGTACGTATTTTGTCATACCTTAACAGAATTAAATTCTTTAGCCCAATGCAGTATGGATTTAGAGCAGGTCATTCTACTGAGGAGGCATTGTTAAATTACTGTACCGTAATTCTCGAGGGGCTGGATCAGAAAAAGAGTTGTGTCGGGATTTTTGTTGATATTAAAAAAGCTTTCGACATGGTAAACCACAGCATCCTCTTAGGCAAACTTTTTAAAGTGGGTTTTCGCAGTTTCATGTTTAAATGGTTTGAGTCCTAGTTAAAGGATAGAACTCAAATAGTCAAAATTGGAAACTGTTGAACATACCCAAGTTTTCCCTTATTAGCTGACTGCGCCATCTTCTGTACAATCTTAAATTATAATGAATTCTTAACGATACGAACTTAAATGTCAAAAAATTGACGAAACATATTTATACATTTTTTAACATCCCATTCCCTTTTTGGATTTCACCTAATAAAGTTAAGTACTGAAAAAACTGATCTTCTTTTATTTCAACCATCCTACTAAAAAAGCATAAATTCCAACAGAAACTGTGTAAGCAATTCCAGTGTAACTAATCTAGGTGTGAGTCAAGGATCTGTGCTTGGCCCAATACTGTTTTTAGTTTATGTTAATTCTTTCTTTGCGCAACCGTTTGAGGGTAAAATCACAGCATTTGCAGATGACCTTGGAATTGCTTACACCTCGGCCAGGCCATTGAATTTAATTGCAAACATAAACAATGATGTCCACTTATTGAGGTATTGGTTTGCTACACATAAATTAGTGATTAGCAATAAAACTAGGTTAATGTACTTTAGCATAGGTACGCAAGTACCGCCTGACCTGGATGTGATATTTCATGCACCTGATTGCGGTAGGTTTTCGTTAATTAATGATACGTTGTCTGAGCAAATTTTTACACACTACAATTCCGAAGTTGGCTGTAGTGGAGATTGTTTTAAAATTGAGAGTGTTGTGGACTATAAATACTTAGGAGTTATTATTGACCAAAATATGAGTTGGTCCAAACACATTACCAATTTAAGACAGTGCCTTCTATCATCTTTTCGTTGTTTGTATCGTCTCAAGAATTTTTTTTCTATCAATACACTGAAAATGATTTACTACTGTCTATTTCACTCGAAATTGCAGTACGGCATTGGCTGCTGGGGGGGTGCCTATCGCACCAAACTTCAGCAGCTAGTTGTCCTCCATAAATGTGCTGTAAGAAACATGTGCAAAGTTAATCGATTTACACATTCTATGGATTTGCTTAAGACCATGAAAATACTGCCAGTGAGGCAATTATATTTTTTCAAAGTTTTAAAAATCTTTTTTATAAGAGGAGGATATCTTCAAAGTCCTACCTCTGATATGCATTACTTGCGTAGCCAAACTAGTCATGTTGTTAGTATCCCTACGTTTCGCACTACATGTTTCAAAAACTTTTATACGATTGTCTCTTGTAAGCTTCTTAATATACTCCCTGAAGGAATTCGAATCATAAGGAATTTGTTCTCATTTTTTAAAAAGTGTTAGGTCATGGCCTCACATCACAACGAAATTGAAGTTTTGTTACGCTCTATTATTTAGATTTATAAAAAATTTGCTTGATATAAATTTTGTACACCCCACTATACTCGTATTTGAAGTATTTATCTTTAATTCTGATGTGACATTTATTTCTATTTTTCCTTAAATATAAAATGTCACTGCTATTCTCTTTTGTTCTTGCTAGTAGCTACGAGTATATATACTGAAATGTCGATTGTTTTATATTATTATATTTTAAGAGAATAAGAAATAAACAAATAAATAAAAAAATATGTACTCCCAATTTTTGTTTTGGGCCAAACAGAATACTTCCTTTCATTTACCACATTTATCTTCTTTTGTTAAGACTTCGCTAAATCCACCGAAAAGAATACCTTTTTCTTCTCTAATTTTTGTTAGAATAGCAATCTTTTAGTCTTCAGAAATTTTTGGCCACCTTAACCTATTGATCAGTTGTGAAACAATGTGGACAAATCGAGGGAAATTTATTATACTGACAAGTGCAACACTTTGTGTTGTGTTACAGAATACACTTGTCCATGTCGGACAAGTATAGTTTGATAAGTGAGTAAAGACTTGTCGACTTGTCACGTTGTGCTACAGGCCCCTGGTGTCGTTTTGTCAGACGGCATTTCCATAAGACCAGAGTCAACAGACAGTCTTCAAGATTGTCAAAACTCCAGTGTGTATTGTTCCAAAGGCCATTTATTTTTAAACGGAAAATGGTTTTGGGAGTGCAGCCCATGTGCATATAGAGCAAGGGGAAGCCTCCATGCAGGCGAGACAAACCGTTCTTTGGAGTCGATTAAAAAAAAAAGTAGGTCTTCTCATAGCTGGGAAGATACAAAAGGCTTTCTCCTGTGTAGAGTTTAGGGTTCGAAGATACTAATTACTTGGTAAGTCAAGCAATACAAACTATTCATTCCACAATGGATTTGAAATAGTAAACTAAACTGAACACAAATCAACTGTCAGCTATCAAATTGACTGCCGCCAATTTTACAAACAAGCTTAAAATCGTCACAAAGCTCTTGTCATGTCTCTAAATTAATGAAATTTGACACGGGTATACCACAGTATATTTGGATATGTGTAGCGAGAGAAAACTTCGAAACTGATTCCCTTAGTTCAGCGAACGAGATTTTTCGCTCGAAAATGAGCCAAATAATGAAGAATTTGCTGCAGCCGTTGAAGAAAATCCAACAAATACCGTACCTTTCTATGCTGCAATCGTCACCTTTCAATCATCGGAAAGGGGAAAATAATTTTTGAAGATGGGTGCTCCATAGGGATTAGTGAGTGAAATGGCAAAATGCGCCTTCACTGGGAAATAGTCACGATGAAATTCTGCTAATTTTGGTGAGGGCGAATGCGCCCATTTATTCTGCTTAATACAAGCTATAACTTCAAATTAAAGTTAAACTTAAAACTAAGGTTGGTTGGAGTGGTGAAGGAGAACGGGTTTGTGGTAGGGAGTGGTGCGGTGGAAGTCAGAGACGGTAGGGTTTGAATTGATTTTTCGTAGCATACGGGAGATTGGTTCGTTCGCGCCATAGGAGGTGTGGTGGGTTTTTAGACAGAAGATTACGAGGGTTAGTGTAGGGGAACATAAAGGAGTCGATGAATGAAGAAAAAGTTGGCTGCATCTCTGCGTTCCTCAAGGGTGTTTAAGTTAATAAGGTTGAAACGGTTTTGATAGGGGGGCAGAATAAAAGTATCATCCTAGGGCATACCTCGAAGAACAAGTACTCTGGGAGGGAGCGAACAAAGGTAATATAGAGGGCCCTGGTGACGTATGGGTTGGTGAATTCTTTGGACCATCGTTTTATAAATGATTATCCCATCCATATGTAAACGGAAGTTGAGCTCCCTATCACACAAAATGCCGAGGTCGCGAAGAGATTGAACGGAGGAGATAGGTTGGTTGTTTAGAAGGTAGAGTCGGGGAGGCACCAGATCGAAAAACTATCAAGATCTTGTTGAAGGAGGAAGGAGTCATGGGGAGAGGAAATGGTTTTGAAAAATTTGGTATCTTCGACGTAAACGGACACAGACGAGTGTTTGATGATCCTATCGACATCATTTATGGTTAATATTTTATATTAGGGGACCGAAATGGCTACCTTGTGGAACACTAGAGGTGGCCAAAAACGGAGCCGAGTGGGCTGACTTAAGGCGAGCACTGTAAAAACGGTTTTCGACGTAAGAGGATATCCATCTTAACAGTATGGGTCCACAGCCGAGGGCAGACAATTTGAAAAGTATTAATCGATGAGAGATTTTATCGAAGGCCTTTCTAAAATTGTTTGTAACTATAATACATCGACTTCGTTGCCATTCTCTAGGGCAGGAAGAACAAAGGATACGAATGCAGCAATATTTGTGGTGGTTGACCTACCCTTTAGGAAGCCATGTTGTCTACAAGAAATAATTGCATTGGAAGCTTAGAGCTTCATACAAAATACTTTTCAAGGGTTTGGGCATATGGGTGAGTTTAGTGATAGTTTCTTTTTTCGTTCTTTGATCCTTTTTTTGTGGATCAGGGTTATGAAGGAGGTTTTTCAAGCCTTAGGAAATTCTCCTTGTAAAAGGGGTTGACGAAGGAGATTAGAAAGGGAAAGGGAAAGAGACTAAGAACAGTTTTTTAAGAAATATGGCAGGGAGGCCATCTGGGCCGGGTGTGAATTCGTCATTAAGTTGGTATAACTTATATTCGATATAAGACGGGTCCAAGATGTAAGAGAGAAGTGGGCCATTGGAGAAGTTCAGTATGTAACTAAAATAGGATGGATCTGGTATAAAGGAGTAGTTGGTGAAGGATTGTTTAAAAAATGTTGTCGATCGCATAGATAACAAGTTGGTAAAATTCGATAGGTTGTGGTGGTAGAATGTAGCAACATATAACGTAAAGGGACTTGAAGGGGAGTGATGTTTTCATTGCGACAAAGTCGACTTTAGAGCATGAAGAAATGGTAATGGGAGAAGGGTTAAGGCTGTTGTGGATCGCCAGTAGGACGCCTCGACAGGGTAAATCATCATTTGGGTGAGTTAGGATCATTTGACTTCAGTCAGAGCGTAAATATCAAAGGAAGAGCATGCGATTGACGTAGAACAGCATTGGTTTTAGAGCAAAGACCTTTTATATTCTGGTAGTAAAATGTAAGAGGGATGTGTTGTGGGGTGGAGGTGTGAGGCGGTATGGTTTAAGTGCTGTGAAGGGAGGCACGTTATGGACGAACAGATTTATCGTGGTCGGCTCGGGTCCGCTGTAGGTGTGAGACTCGTTTAGAGTGAATGTAGTGGCGGGACATGCTAAAAATCTCGTGGTACCTGACATAAAGGTTCCTGAGACTGATAGGATCGGTAGAGAGACCTTCCTGCTGGATGGAAACCGTGATGTTGGGTTTGGTCTTCCTTTCGTAGCAGACCGAGTCCGATTTGTAATGTAGAAAGGCAAGAAAAAGACGAATTTTTCCATATATTTTTCTTTCTCTAAGTCGAGAGAGTGCATAGCGACTTTCTGTGGTGCCATTGGTGATGGAAAAAAGGGGTTCAAGAATACGGGCAGTGGAGGAGGGGGATGGAGATAAATGATTGGATATGGAGTTGGATGAGGGATGAGATGTGGGGTTTAGGGTATGGGTTTAGCTCCAGTTTTAAGGTCGAAATTAGGAAATGACTTCTTAGCTGGATTTGGTGGCGTAGAAAGTTTAGAAGGGATAACATGGGTGGTTGGCTACATGATAATGTAAGAACACAAGCAGGACAGTTAATGCTTCTAAAGCTATCTGGGTTGAGATATTATTTGCCTCATCCACTCTACTCACTAGAAATGTCCATTTCTGACTACTAAATTAGCTGAAGATTAGGCAATTGCCTTCAAAATATGGCATATGCCATAAAACCGGTTTCGAAGGCTTTTTGACTCAAAAAGAGTGAGAACTGCTTTAAAAGATGCTTTAGTGGAGATTTTCTGTTTTTAATTAGCATATTGACTTTCTGTTTAACCTGTGAAAACCAAAAGAATAAACAATGTTAATTCGCCGTGGTTCACGACAGAAATAAAAAAGAAAATAAAGGAACGCGACGCTATGTACTGTGTACTATGAAACTAAATTTCATACTAACCAGTCGAGTTCTGCATTCTGGAAAACAATCCATGATGTCGGTATTAGTTCTAGCAATGAGTCTGTTCTAGGAAATATTGATGTCAACGACCTGAACAGAAAATTTGTTGAATCCTGTTCCCAAGCAAACCCGATTGACTTTTCCGTCTTTGAACGCTTCCCAACGATTGGAAAAATGGAAAAAAAAACTGAATTTAGGCCAATTACAATTCTTCCATTTCTGAGCAAAGCCTTCGAAAAAATTGTAAGCAACCAAATGAAGGAGTATGTTGAAGAAATGAAACTCATAACGGATTTTCAATCAGAAAAAAGCATAACTGCATCACAGCCTTACTTAAGGTTAGTGATGATATACGTTCTGGTTTTGATAGAGGCTTGATTTCTCAAAAGCATTTGACTCAGTAAACCACGAAATGTTGATATTTAAACTCAGGAATCAATTTGCTTTTGAGAACTCATTACATCTTACCTTCATAACCGAACTCAAACAGTTTTCTGTGAAGGTAGAGTCTCAACGAGTCTAAATATCGTATCAGGTGTGCATCAGGGCTGCGTTCTTGGTCCGCTCTTAGTCATACTATTTATAAAGGACATATCAAAGTGTATCAAAAGGTGTGAGCATCATATTTATGCAGATGATGTACAGATTTTAAAAAGTTTCAAGAAATCTGAAGAATTAACTGCAATGAATGAGTTGAACGGAGATATCAATGCCTGTGGCCTATTTCACCAACTTACAAATTTGTATTTACAAGCATTTTTTAACAAAATTTGTGATTTTGTTGATTTATGTCGTTTCACCAAATTTTGGGTATTACAAATTTGTAGTTGTATTCTACAAAGGGAAATTTGTGGGAATATTTCCATTTTTGTTTCACCAAAAACTATTTATAGTTGTAATTTACAAGTTACAAATTTGTAAAAAGTTGACTTATATGTGAGTTTACGTTTCACCAAAGAAAATTAATTTACAAATTTTGTTGAATATGTGAGAATATTTTACAACTGAAAGTTGACGTGTAATTCCTCCTACAAATTTTGTTTCATGTTGAAAGTAATCGAAAAAATGTCTTTGCGACGAAGGCATAGTAGTAGCGATAGTAGCGAAAGTGATGATCATGTTTTGTATTTAAGAAAAAAAATTTATCGGCCGTGAATAAACTTTGTTATTTCGGAATTATTTAATTTTAATGAAAAATTTCACCTGACTCGATGCAAGGCAGAGGAAATAATTACAATTATTGGGCCACAAATAGCCCACACGACTGAAAAAAACTTTGCATTAACACCAAGGCAGCAGTTTCTCACAGCCTTACACTGGCTTGGAAATGGTGGGCAATATCATGGTGTAGCAGATATGCATGGGATATCTAAATCGACCGTTTGCAGGTGTGTTTCCCGCGTTTGTGCAGCAATTGTTAATTTATTGTTTGAAAGTTATGTATGTTGGCCAAATGAACATGAAAGTATTTATCAAAAGTTTTACAATATTGCTGGTAAGAAAATTTTCCCTTTCTTAAGTTTTGCTTACAACTTTCTTTCTTACAAGGTATGTCATGTGTTTACGGTTGTATTGACGGAACCTTAATAAACATAGATGCTCCCAACGAGTTTGAATCTGCATATGTCGACAGACATGGAAAGCCCTCTATAAATTGTATGTTGGTATGTGGGCCGGACTTTAACTTCTATAATGCATATGTGAATTGGCCAGGAAGTGTGCACGATTCAAGGGTGTTAAGAAGAAGTCCCCTTTTTTCAAAATTTGAAAGAGGATTCCGACCTTTTCCTCATTCTGTTTTGCTTGGGGATACAGCATATCCTTTAAAGGATTGGTTAATTACCCCCATTTTGAGAAACCCAACCCCTGAAGCTGATCGTTATAATCGAGCACATAAATCAACTCGGAGAATAATAGAGAACGCGATTGGAATTTTGAAAGAGAAATTTCCGTGTCTTAAGCACTTACGTTTGCAACCTAGGAAAGCAGTTACTGTTATAAAATGTTGCATTATCTTAACCAACATTTCTCGACAAGCGACTGATATTATTAACGAAACATTCACCACCACTGAGGAAGAAAACAATGGCGGAGATACTCAAAATGCTGAAAATTTTGAGGGCAGGGCCACCTTAGAATATTTTTTAAATTACTTCTCATAAGAAAAGTTTATGTAAAATAACGAGACTTTTGAGCTTTAAATGAAATATATGTTTATTTACAATATATTATTTTTCTTTTTAGTAGTCACTGAATTCCAACGTGATTTCTTCCATCACTTTTCTGTTCTCTTCAAGTTCTTTGGTAAGATGGTTTCTTGGCAACCCCAAGTCCCATTCCTTTTTTAAGGCATCTAACTGTAAATTATAGATTTCGAGTTGAAGCCTCATTTTCTTCAATCGAATAATATCCGCTTCGTCATTTAACATGTTATTGCGTTTGCGCTTTTTTGGTGATACTTGAGGTCTGATTAAATTAAAAAAAAGTATAGGTATATATAAATAAAAAAATTGTTTAAAAATTAGCATTCATGTTTACCTCATTTCCTCTTCAATGTCCCTCACGTTTGCACACTGGGGTGACAGTACTCTTTCAGTATCTACTGAAGGAACCTCATCAAGTATGCCTCGAACTGTTGGCGATTCTTTACCGATAATATCAATAATGATATTATCGAGATCGGTTAATATGCAACTTGTGCCACCTTCAGAACCTGTCTTCTTTCCATTATCAATTTTAAGCTAAAAAATAAAAAATAAATTAAAAAATTGAATGTATATGTTCCCATATAAGTATTTACTACAGTTGCCCGTTTTAAGTTCTGCCACGCGATATCTCGAAGATATTTCCAGTCTTTTCCATTCAAAATACCTTGAGCGGATAATGAAATTGAGATATCTTTCCACGCATTTACTTTCATTGAGTGCGTTAAAGAATTGCAAAATTTTCCAAATAAAACCTCCTTATTTTCTCTTATCAAAGAGGCAAAAAACATCTTATTTTGCTTGTTCATTTTTGTACTGTTACACGACGATATTCCACAAATTTGTGACAAAACACTTGTGGATTACACATCGCACAAAAACCCGGTGCAACGGGAATTTTCACACTTGTAATCAACTCTTACAATTTTTTTTTGTCTAATTACAAATTTGTGAGTTCATATATTTGTATTTGGTGAAACGGAAAACCAGATTACAAATTTGTAATTGTGATTCACAAGTACAAATTTGTGATTGTAATTTGTAGTTTGGTGAAATAGGCCACTGGTCCAAACAAAATGATCTAAACCTAAATCCGTTAAAAACCAAATCTATATCCTTCAATAGAACGCCTGTAGATATTGCTTCGTCACTTCTTCAAATTAATAATCCTACCATCGACTTTGTGAAAAAATTCAAAAATCTTGGTATTTACTTTAATGAGTGTCTAAATTGGAATACTCATGTAAACCATATTGTTTCCAAAATATATGGTATTCACCGTGGATTAAGTCCCACCAAACAATATCTACCTACCAAAGTTAAATTGAAGCTTATTAAGGCATATGTTTTACCTATTATCCTTTATGGATGTGAAATCTTCTCGAACCTGGACTCTGTATCCACCAGAAAGCTAAAAGTCGCCTTTAACAACTGTCCCAGGTATACTCGTATCTTTAATATCCGTCGCTGTGATCAATCTCTTCTTGTGTAAAACGAATCATTGGCTTCTCCTTATCCACGTTGTTAAAAACACGTACTATCCTCGCATTGTTTAAGATTATAAGAAGCAAAACACCACATTACCTATTTTCGAAACTAAGCTTTGTGCAATCCGAAAGGACATTAAACTTAATACCGCCAAGACACAGATATTTAATTAGTAGTCGCCAGTTTTTTATTCATGCATGGAATCAACTTCCTCCAAGTTTAAAAATAGCTGAACACAGAGAATCGTTTTAGAAAGGAATTATTATTATTATTATTATTTATTTATTAACAATTAGTTCAAACTAAATGCTAACTAAAACTAATAAGCACTAGCTGCAGTGGTTATCGGCTTTAATTGAAATCTTAGTGGTTTAAATATTCAAATTGCATATTTTGACTATATTAAAGATACGGTTAATGTTTTCCGGTGAAAGGTCCCGTAACGATTCGTGTGTGTTTTTAGCAGGTGTTTAAATAGTCTGCTGGATGGGCAGTCTACTAGCCCAAGTAGGTGCATCATGTCGAGCGTTAGAGAGCACGTGGGGCAGGTTGGTGGTGTTTCCTTTTTTAAGAGATGTTGATGGGTTGTGAAGGTATGCCCTAGGCGAAGTCGGATAAAAGTCGCAATTGATGGTCGTGATATAGCAGGGAAGTCCGAATTAATTAAAGTGTAGTGGTGTTTGTAATGGGACCAATCTGTTAGCAATTGTGCCTTTAGTTTGAGGTTTATTTCCTTTGATAAGTCCTTCTTGCTGAGATGTTGGAAAAGGAAGACTGGGCTATTGTGAGCATATTTGGCGGCAGCATCGGCCTGCTCATTTCCCAAAATCCCAACATGGCTTGGTATCCACATAAGTCTAAATTTGTTGTGGAATTTTATTAGATAGTCTCTAATCTTGTCAATCACTTCGGTTCTGTAGTTGGGGTTACTTATTGCATTTAGTACCGAAAGACTATCGGAACATATTGTATATTTCCCCTGTTTGTTGGAAAGGAAGGTCAGAGTTTCAAGGATGGAAACAGCTTCGGCGGTAAATATAGAAACAGATTGTGTTAAAATGCCTATTGTGATGAGATTGCCATTTACATATGTGTAAGCAAAAGAGGCACCAGATTTAGTTTTGGAGCCATCTGTGAAGACTAAAGTCCAGCCTCTATTCTTTAATTCTGCAGAAATCTCAAGGAACAGTTTCTGGAATGTGGCGTCTGGAGTTTTAGTTTTGTTATTTGGAGCCAGCGATATGTCCAGAGAATTCTTCTTTAACGACCACGGGAGAAACTTGGATCTGTACCGATGTAGCCTTCTTATAGGAATTTGAAGATCCTCTATTAAACGTAGCGAGCGGGAGATGGCTGATTCGATTCGTTTTGATTTACTGTTGTTAATCACAGAGTAAACTTCGCTGTCAATGATCGAGTTTGAGCAGGCAAGTTTCAGAAACAGTTTGGTTGTTGAATCTACAATGCGTTCTTCTATACTTGGAAGACCTGCTTCTGCTAACATGTTTTTGATCGGGCTAGTTGGAAAGGCGTTGAGACTGTGTCGAACTGCTTGATGGTATGGAGTTTTGATGGCATTGAGTGTACTCTTAGATGCGCTACCGTAGATAAACAATGCGTAATCTATTTTACTTAAGACTAAGGATTTTGTTATTTGACATAGAGTGGTAACATGTGTATTAAATTTTTTTTGAGCTAAATATTTAACAATACTAGTTCTTGCAGCTAGGCTCTTTCTTAAATCTATACAATGTTCTTTCTAAAGATATCTATTACTAAACTTAAGTCCTAGAATAGTCAACGAGGTAACATTTTCAATACTTTTGTTATTAATTTTTAAGACTAGGCCACAAAAATTCTTCTTTCTACAAATATGTATCGTTTTACATTTCTCGAGAGCTAATTTTGCTACCGAGAAATCGGACCATTTAATAATATCTTCGACAGCGTTGGAAAAAAAATTGTGTGACTCTAATAAATCATTGTGTTTGCACATAATATATAAGTCATCAGCGTAAATGCAGTGATTAAGCTTTGAATGGCTGTATATGATGCGGCTTAAGTCATCATAAGCTATAATAAAAAGGACCTGGGGAATTCCATTTAATAAAGGAACCGTGGAGGAAAAATTATTGTTAGCTTTGACATACATTTTTCTGTTACTTAAGAAAGATTTGATAAAGTTAAACATTTTAGGACCAACTTTCCAAGAAATTAATTTTTCGAGGATTAAGTGTATCCCGATTTTGTCAAAGGCTTTTTTAAAGTCCAACGAGAGTATAGTAACATGGTTGCTGGAAGATAAAACATTTGATATATAGAAATCCATGTGTAAGAGAGCGTCTGTGCAGCCTTTGTTACGTTGAAAACCAACTTGATTTGGGCTAATAAGTTTGTTTGCCTCGATGAACAAAAGAAGACGATTAGCCACATTTTTTTCGAGGAGTTTGGAAATACAAGGTATAAGAGATATCGGGCGGAAGCTATTTGAGGAATTTAAGTTTTTATTTGGTTTTGCGAGTGGAAGGACAGTAGCGACTTTCCAATGTTGAGGAATAGTCCCGCTGTTGAGAATATTATTGTAAAGTTTTACGAGTCTGGATTTGGAAGAACAATAAAGATTCCTTAGCATAGGGTATGAGACTCTATCTCTAGAAGGAGTTTTCCCTTTAAGCTTGGATAGACAGGATTCAAGTTCTAATGTAGAGATCGGAACTTCGATAAGTTTAGCTTTTGGAGATACGTTATTGGGATTTATTGACAAATTTAATGAAGCTGTTTTTTTTCTATTAAAAACTATTGAAAAATGTTCATCCCTTGACTGGTTAGACCAGGTAGAAGCAAAATGATTACAGATATCTGCCGAAGAAATAACCGTACCTTGGGGAGTTTCGAGAGAAGTAATGGATATAGGAGCAAAGTAACCTGTAAGACAGCGTATTCTATGCCAGATATATTTTGGTGTGGAGTGGGTAGAAAGGGTAGAAGTAAGTTGTTGATAGATTTGGAGTTTACTGTTTTTAACCTCTTTACCAAATTTGGCATTGGCTTTTTTATATAACATGAGGTTATTTTGATTGGGAGATCTTTTAAAATAATGCCAAGCTGCCATTTTTTCTTTTCTTAAGATATTTAATTTACCGTTCCACCAGGGGACACAGCGTTTTTTATGAGAACAAGGGTTGCTTTGAGGGATCGCGATATTTGCTGCCGTTCGAATCGCTTTTACAAAAACAGCCGCCTCTTTGTTGATATTTGGTGAAGAAGGGTGTGCCGATAAATAGTCTAAGATGAGCTTGGTAAAACAAGGCCAGTTAGCTTGGTCGGTTTTAAATTTTAAATTTACTGAATTTTTGCAAGCCATTGTACCCAAATTGATCGAGGTGATACTCGTAATAGGGAAATGATCACTATTCCAAAGGTCGTCCAGAACAAGCCAAGATATTTTTGGGAATAGCTCCGGGGAACACAGTGTTATGTCTATATTAGTGCCGTGAGTGGAAAGATGTGTCGGTGACCCATCATTAAGTACCGTGAGGTTAGATTCTAAAATTAAGTCTTCCCACACTGCGCCTCTCGAGTTGGTAGTGTTGGATCCCCATAAAACACTCCAAGCGTTAACGTCCCCGGCTATTACCACTGGGGTTTGCACTTGGTTTAGTATATTTATTATGTCAGATTTGGTGAATTGTTGATCGGGAAGTATATATAGCGTAACAATGGTGAATTTGGGGGCTACAAGAATTTCGAAAGCGAGGGTCAAAATGTTAGAATGGATGTGCAATTCTTTATGAGGCACATTATTACTCGTATTTATTAATAAACCAATGCCTTGCTTTCAGGTCTTGATGTGTGGGAAATTGGTAAAATAAGGTATGTAGGATCTATGTGTGATTGGGATAGATTGAAAAGGGCAGTGAGTTTTTTGAATACATATAACAGCTGGGGAATGATTCTTTATAAGTATACTCAGTTCATTATAGTTGTTTATAAAACCATTAATGTTCCATTGCAGAATTTTAAAGTGATCGAATTTAGGGAGTTTGTTAGTGTGATGTTTGGAAAGGGGAAGCTGATCGGGTCGAGTATACGGACATCCAGTATTGGATGATAATAGGGTATTGGTCAACAGAGGATGTGCAGTTGGAATATTTAAAGAAGAGTTAGCTTTCGGAATCATCATGGTCAGAACCAGTTTGATAGTAAGTGTTGGTTTTTAGTAATTTGTTGGTAATTGTTGGAATAGGTGATTTAAAAGAGTTGTTGTTGATGATTGAAGTAAACTTTTGGGACGCTGTTGGTGAGGTTTGTTGCTTAACGCAAGCTCGGTTGGTTTGTGTATTAGATGAGGTTAGATCTATTGTTGAATTTCTAGGGGGGAATTCTCTAATGTGAGTTTACTTTGAGAAGAGGGGAGTGTAATTTGGGATTTTTCTTTTACTCGATATATGTCTGTAAGTAATACCTGGCATGGTTTAGTTGGTTTAGGCATGCTAATAAGCGATTTTTCAATTTGTGAAGAGATTACAGAGAAAGGAGATGGTTGATTGTGAGCGAGGGACATTTTTTTTTGCAGTTTCAGCAACTTTTAATTCTTCTTGTGATGAATTAGAGTTGGGGATTTGTATTGAATTGTTAGAGACGGTATTTTTTACTTGTGAGTTAGCTGAATGTCTGGTGACGTCTGCGAAAGTGCTTACAGAGTGATTTATATTTGTTGGATTTTGTTCACGGTACATTCTCTTTGCTTCTCCCATGGTGCATTTATGTTTGGTTTTAATAGCCAGCGTTTTTTTTGCTTGAACAAAGCTTGGTCAGCTTTTGTCTGAAGAAGGGTGAGGGCCAAAGCAGTTTGCGCACATGAGACGAGTACATTTAGAAGGGGAATGTGGTGGCAGAAAACAGCTCTCACAAGCTGGATTAGCAGCACATCTCTTGGTGGTGTGCCCCAGAAGCTGGCAATTACGGCAGCGCATGGGGTTGGGTATGTATTCTCCTACCTTTGTGGTATACCAGCCAATTTCAACTGTACTAGGAGGTTGAAAAAGGTCGAAAGTAAGGAGAATTAAACTCGTTGGGCGATCGATCCCATCATATTTTTTTGTGAATTTAAAAACACCGATAACTTTTTGTTCTTTCATTTCCGAAATGATTTCAGACTCCTTCACATTGCTTAAACAGGGGGCGTAAATTATTCCCTTACAGGAATTAAGTTGTTGGTGCAAAGACACAGTGACTGGGTATGTGTTGAGAAGAGTTTTAGTTGAAAGAAATTTGTCAGCGACTCTTTGGCTTCTGGCTAAAATCAAAAGGTTCCCGTCCCTAAGTTGGGATATATGGTCATACTCAGTGCTTATCCCATCAATGGCTTTTTTAAGCAGAAAGACGCTAATCGATTTCAGTGGATTCTCAGGAGATTTAGGAGAGATAAGCACAAAACGGGGATTTTTGTGGAAAGAAGTCGTAGGTAGAGTAGGAAATTCATCAGAAAAAGATGAGGGTTTGTGTTTTTTGGCTTGAGGTAGGGGCGGGGGGTCTTCCGAAAGCTCGGCGAACCGGTTCCCGGGTTTTTTTCTTGGTCCTGGAGCCATGTGTTCAAGCGAGGTAAAAACTGAACTCACGAAATAACTATAACACTCGAAAGTGCAGTAGGTTTTATAGCAAACGATAGAAAAAATTGACTTAATTAAATTCTTAAGAAAATATACGAGTACTAAAGTACAAAGCTCAGACCGATGAAGAAAACGATGTTCACTGTTCGGTGGATAGCCGGAGACTGTAGAAAGGAATTATTTGAACTCATTTAACCTGACATTGACTTACTCACTTTTCTACTTTCTTTCTTCTTCCATATCTTTCTCTATTTCTTTTCTATTTTTGTTTCTCTTTATTTTTATAATATTCTAAACTATAATTTGTATGCATTGTTATTTATAATTATAATTGTTCTATTAATTTTTTTTATTGCTTTGAAACCAGTGCAAATCAAAAGTTGATTCCAACTGAAATAAACTTGAAAAACGACGATACATACAAATGGAGACTATTTTTTTTGGAATAAACTTTGTGAATTTTTGAGACAGCTTTGTTTAATTTTCCTCAAGGAAATCAGTAATTTTATATGTAACGATTAAAAATATAACAAAATGAGATTTTAAAATGAAGCTTAATTTACCTTGCAGGTAGTAGGTTAGGTTAGGTTAGGTATGAGTTGGCTGTTGGAAATACCAACCCACTTAGGCCTATTGGCCCATTGTGATGCCACGTGGATCTATGATCCTCTTACTACTGGAACCAGCTCCTAGATGAAGCTTTCTTCTCTGGGAGAGAGCTGGGCATGTGCAGAGTAGGTAGAGGATTTTCTCCTCCTCTTCCTTGTCCATGCAGCTTCTACAGAAATCATTAGTAAAAGCGCCAAGCTTTCTTGCGTGCTTGCCTATGAGGCAGTGTCCAGTAATAATAAATGTTTCCTATCTAAAAGGATCAGACACTTAGAGCGACTCAGATCCAGCTTTGGCCAGATCTGTTTGGTCGCTAGCCATGTTTGCCCAGCAGTCCACCTAAGGTCTGTTCTTTTATTGGTAGAGTGGTTCCAATTTTGGCGAGTTCATCGGTTCTGCAGTTCCCTGGAATGTCTCTGTGGCCCGGCACCCAACTAAGGTGAATGTTGAACTGCTCTGCCATCTCCATGAGAGATGATCGGCATTCAAGGCGGTTTTAGAATATAATGAGACCGGCGGCTTGCCTATCCGAAAATATGCGGACAGAGCTTCTTTAATCGCCAAAATTTCCGCCTGGAACACGCTGCAGTTATTTGGAAGACGGAAAGAGAGGCTTAGATTTAGATTATCTGAGAAAACACCGCCACCAACTTACCAAACCGTTATCGGTTTTAGATCCATCTGTGTAGAGATGGATTGACTTGTCTTCCATGAAAGCATCCTCCTCCCAGAATGATCTAGAGGGGAAGCTTACATGGAAGTTTTTGTCAAACCAAAGTTCAGGTATGGTGTAATCGATGTTCTCTGTGAGGATTCCTAATGTATTAAGAATGTTGGCGTGGCCAACATTTGTCCACTGTTTAGTCGCTTTAAGGCGAATAGCTGCAGTTGCAGTTACTTGCCTGCTAATAATGTCGAGGGAAGTCAAGTGAAGCAGAATATCTAATGCGGCAGAGGGGGCAGACCGCAAGGCTCCGCTTGTGCATAGACATGCTGTTCTTTGGACCCTGCTTAGTTTAATGCGGTTGACTGCATTTTCCAAGGCCGTCCACCAGACAACCACTCAGTAAGTAAGTATCGGTCTTATGACCGAGATGTGTAGCCAGTGGGTTATGCGAGATTGAAGGCCCCATTTGTTCCCAATGGCTTTTTTGCAGGAGAATAAAGCTATTGTAGCTTTATTGACTCTTACTTGAATGTTAGGTTTGCAGTTTAGTTTCCTGTCAAAAATGAGACCCAGATATTTTGCTGTATCGGAGAAAACTAAACTGGTACCGTTTATTGAAGGAGGGTTGCAGGTAATGGTTGGTGTTAAATTGATATGAAACGATTTCTAAAACTTATTGAGAAGTTCAACAATCGTTGTCCTTCTGCCAATAGTCTCATTGTTTAAGAATTAATCTTTGATGTTCGTTTTTCTGTTTAATATTTTTTATTATTATTATTATTATTATTTCTTAATTAGCAAATACTTACAAACTAACTGCTAACTTAAATTAATGAGCTCTAGCTACAATCGACTATCAGAACTATTAGTTTATACATATAGTTTACATGATTTAATATAATCGGTTTATATTTTCTGTTGAAATATCACGAAGTATTTCATATGGATTAATTGACCTCTTGTTGGGCAGTTAGCTAAGCCAAGAAGGTGGTAGATTTCATATGGTGAGTTGCAGAGAGGGCAGGTCGGAGCGTTTTCCTTTTTTAAAAGGTGCTGGTGGGTCATGCTTGTGTGAACTAGTCTCAAACGGATAAAAGGAGATATGGATGATATTGTTACCGTTTTGTAGTTTGGTGTGGTTCTATTTGTCTATAGTGATGTCTATATGATGTCCGTCCGTCAAGTCGTTGTTCTTTTATTGTATTTTACTCACAATGTCTTTAAATATGTCAAACTTATTTAGGTAGTTGAAAAGAACGACAGGGCTGTTTCTGGTGAGGTTAGCTGCGGCATCTGCATATTCGTTACCCATAATCCCAAAATGGCTGGCAATCTACTTAATTTTGAGACGGGTGTGAAGCCTTATAAGAAAATCTCTAATTCTGTCGATTAGATCAGTTCTGTGGTTGGTGTTCACTATAGCTTTTAATACGGAGAGGCTTTCTGAGCATATTAAAAATCTTCCTTTTTTTTAGATGTAGGTTACTGTTTCTAGTATGGCTACTGCTTCGGCTGTGAAGATGGAGGAAGATGGTGGAAGGATGCCTATTTTAATGAGGTTCCCGTTTTCATCTGTGGAGGCAAAAGAGGATCCAGATGTTGTTTCAGAGCCATCAGTAAAGATGAGATCCCAACCATTGCTTTTAGCTTCTGAGGAGACATCAAGAAAGAGTTTTTGAAATAGCCTGTCTGGAGTTGATGCTTTGTCATATGAAGTGAGAGTCATATTCAAAGAGCCATCTTTGATAGACCATGGTGGGAATTTGGGTTTATATTGTTTTTGTTTGCTGGTGGTAATTTGCAACTCTTTTGCTGAGCGTAGAGAGCGTGCAATAGCTGAGTCAGTTCGTTTTGTTTGACCAGTGATGCAACATCTTTGTCGATTATTGAGTTGTAGGAACAAATTAATTTAACAGGGGTCATTGGAAAGGCATTGAGACTGCGGAGAATTAGGAGCATTCCCAAATATAAATAAGCCGTAATCTATTTTACTATTTACTAATTAGTGATTTAGTTAAATTACAATAAATAGAGTTGAAATGTGGGTGTTCAACTTTTTTTGGGCCAGATATTTTACAATATTTGTTCTTGTAGGCTAGGGCTTTTCTTAATTCTATACAATGGTAAATCTATTATTAAAAATAAGTCCTAATATTGATAATGGTCTAACATTTTCTATAACATTATTAAATATACTTAATACTAGGCCATTACAGTTTTTTTTACGACACATATGAATGGTTTTACACTTATCAGGTGCTAAAGTAGCTCCCGAGGAGTTAGTAGTCTTGAATATCTTGATCAACATTATTGAACATGGTTTTACGAGTAGCAACATTTAAATCATTATGCTTGCACAAGATGTACAGGTCATCGGCATATATGCAGTGATTTAATTTAGGATGTGAGTTGATGATGCGACTTAGGTCATCAAAAGCGATTATAAATAAGACAACTGACAAAGGAGAGCCTTGTGGAATACCGCTGTAGAGTGGGACTGTTGAGGAGAAATAGTCATTGCTCCTTACACTTATTTTCCTATTCGTTAGGAAGGATTTAATGAAATAGAACATTTTGGGTCCAATATTCCAAGATGTCAACTTATTGAAGACTAAATGAATCCCGATTTTATCGAAGGCTTTTTCAAAGTCTAAAGAGAGAATAGAGCCTTGGAGAAGTATTGATCGAGGTGTAATAAAGCATCACTACATCCTTAGGTCTAAATCCGACTTGATTAGGGCTTATCAGATTATTTTTCTCGATAAACCAAAGTAAACATTGGCGACAATTTTTTCTAGGACTGTGGATAAGCAGCGGATAAGGGATATAGGACGAAAAGAGTTTATTGAGTTTGAGTTTTTGTTGCGTTTTCGGATTGGTAGGACAGTTGCAATTTTCCATTGCTGAGGGATGATGCCTTTATCAAGGATGTTGTTGTAGAGTTGTAAGAGTCTCTATTTAGCAGAATAACAAAGGTTTCTTATCATTGGATATGAAACTCTGTTTCTGGAAGGGGTTTTGCCTTTTAAATTGCCTGTGGTCGATTCATATTCCAAAATTATGATAGGGTTGTTGATTTGTGAATGCGTTTCGATGTAGCGGTTGTACAATTGGGGTTAACTGTCAGAGACAGGGAGGCTGCTTTGTTCCTATTGAAGTCTATAGGAAAGTTTGCATCCTTTGAGTTATTGGACCAGAGGGAGGCGAAATGACTACAGATGGCTCCTGGGTTGATCAGCAGCCCTTGGGGAGATTCGAGAGAGGTGATTGAAATGGGAGAAAAGTCTCCAGTTAGGTGCCGTATTTTATTACAAATGTATTTTACAGAGGAGTTGGGAGAGAGGGTAGAAGTAAGTTGCTGTAGAGATTGCATTTTACAGAGTTTTAGTTATCTACGAAATATGGCATTTACCTTTTTATATGCTATCAGATTATTTGTGTTGGGATATCTTTTAAATTTTTGCCAGGCTGTCATTTTTTCCTTCCTTAAGGAGTTGAGGTTGCTATCCCACCATGGAACCGAGCGCTTTCTCGTAGCGGATGGGTTGTTTTGTGGGATTGTGGTGTTTTCTGCCGAGCGGATCGCTTTCAAGAGTGTGGCGGGGGGAGAAGAGGGGTAGGACGATAGGTTTTCTAGTATGGCTTTGTTGAAGCAAGGCCAGTTAGCTTGGTCGGTTTTATACTTTACGATTCTCAGGGCTACAGCTTCCATTGTGCCAATATTAAAAGATGTTTCTTTTTTTTTTTAATGCATTTTTATTTAATTAATTAATTTACTCTTACATGCTAGACAAAAAAATGCTTAAAAATTAGCCTAAATAACTTACAAATAATGCTATTTTAACTTACTAGCCCCATGCGGGCGCTCTAAGCTAAACCTAACACTTAAACTATGTCTTTCGACGAATATTACATTCTAATTTTATATTCAATTTAACATTACTTAATACTAGAACTAAGAAAATAAAACTTAACTAAAAACTTAGTAAATGGACTGTTTTTTTATATTATAAAAACTTAAAACTAAAAACTTATAGACTACCTAACCTACTTAACCTACTTACATCTAATACATACACACACATACATATACATATACATCCATAATACCTATATACCTAATATATAAGTATATGCATATACATATATTTTATTTTATTTTTTTTTATTTTTCATTTTTATTTATTTTTTTTGTGTTTTTATATATTTTTTTTTTCTTAAAAACTAACTTAATCCTATTTAAAACTATGTAAGTCGGCTATGGCTAATAAAATAGTCAGACGACCGACTTTGCTTCCTATGGAGCTACCTAGTACTGGAGGAATTGGACGACGAAACTTCCTCTCCCTCAACCAGCCACCAAAATTGTTGGTGCTGCCGAGCAGTATCCCTCATGTCACGACTCCCTACCGCCCTACTGAACCGGAGACGCTCCGCACTGTCGTGTGTGACGTCTCTGTCGTAGTTGAGTCGCCTGTCCGCAGCTGTTCGAGCGACGTGGAAGATTTGCGGAACCGCCAATCTGTCCTGGACCAGACCTTTACTATCTAGATAGAGGAACGCTTCTGGAGGAATAAAGCCGTCAAAGCGAACTCTCTCGTGATACATATAATTGGGGTAGAAAGCCCCGGAGATCAGGTTGTTCGATGAGGTCATTGCTCTTGCAATGTGTCTTCGAGTTAACTTGATGACGAAGTTGTCCACTCTTATTAGGTTCGCCCTATTGTATAAGACCTCATTAGGATAGAATTTTATGTACTCAGACTCTGGTGTTCTGTATAAGCGAAGACAAGTCCTAAGACAAGCCCTCTCAAACACCCGAATCTTTTCCAATAAACTTGCTCTCACGTTAAACCACACGGGACATCCAAATACAAGCATAGGCCGGATAAGGGCCATGTAGCAGATCACCTTCACCCTCGCATCGAGTTGGCTGTTATAAAACAGTCTCTTTGTAAGGGCAAAAGCACATTTGGCTCTGGCCAGGGCAACATCTATATGTTTGTTAAAATACAGAAATTGATCTAGCTAGATCCCAAGGTATCTGACTACATTTCGACAAACAAGTGGCTGTCCGTGTTGTCCGACGATAGAAAACTTTCGCCAATTCTTTCTGGTATCCCTAGAGGCCCCAGACAAAGGCGTCCTAAACAGAATAGTTTCCGACTTCTGAAAGTTGATTTTCAACTTCCAGTCATCGCAATATCGCTTAATTTTGTCGAAGTCACGCTGCAAAAGCATATTAATGACCTCAATCGTTGGACCCGATCTGTAAGCGATTAAGTCGTCTGCGTACGCTATGGCATGGTGAAGTGAACCTATGAGATCATTTGTGTAAATGTTGAACAGGATCGGCGAATTTACCGCACCTTGTTGCAGACCGTTTTTAATGTTAAATGTTCCAGCAGAAGTCACATCGCCATTCTTCACGATGAACTGTCTACTGGGGAGCATATCAAAAAGAATATACAGCAGCGGTTTACTAATGCCCAACCTGTCCAGCTTGAAAAATAGTCCCTCTAACCATACGGTATCGAAAGCCTTCTCCAAGTCAATCAGGCAGGCACCAGTGTACTGTTTCTTTCTTTTGTTCCATTGGATATAAGAAACCAGTTTGGACGCAGCATGAATGATATCATGCCCCGCCTTGAAACCGAATTGATTATCCGGAACTATATGTTTGTCCTCAACTCACTTAGTCAGGACTCTATTGATCACCTTCTCGAAAACCTTACTGATGTTTGGAAGAAGACTGATCGAACGGAGATACGCCGGATTGGAAGTGTCTTTATTCCTTTTGGGGATGGGATGTGCTGTTTTCCAATGCACTGGATAATGTGCATTATTCATTGCATTATTAAACAGGGTGGTATAAATGTTCACCGCTTCTAGAGGGAGATGTCGAAGCACAATGTTCGGTATTTCATCGGTTTCCGCTGATTTCTTACTTCTAAGTGAATCGAAGATCATTTGGAGCTCCTCCTTCGAAATGAACGGGGGTAGTACCCTATCGTTGGATATTAATAGATGTGATAATAGGGAAATGGTCGCTGTTCCAAAGATCATTAAAAATTTCCCAAGATACTTTCGAAAACAATTCTGGGGAGCAAAGAATGATATCGACATTCGTAAGCGTATTGTGAGTCGAGAAGTGGGTGGGCGAACCGTCATTCAAAACCTTTAATTTAGATTCAAGAATTAGGTTTTCCCAGATATCACCTCTAGTGTTCGTTTTATTATAGCCCCAGAGGATGCTCCAAGCATTGAAATCTCCAGCCATCAGAATTGGTGTATGGACTTGATTAAGGATATCTGTTATATCGCCTTAGTGATTTGTTGTTTAGGTGGTACGTACAAGCATATAATGGTGAATATGGGAGATAATTGAATTTCTATTGCCAGTGATAAGATGTTAGACCAGATTGGTACCTCCTCATATGGTATAGAGTGCTTAATTAGTACACCAATGCCTTGTTTGGCAGTTTTTATATGAGGAAAATTGGAAAAGTGTGGTTTGTATGATTTATGTACACTTGGAGTGAGGTTAAATGGGCAATGGGTTTCTTGAATACATATCACAGATGGAGCTTGTTCCTTTATTAAAACTTTCAGTTCATTCAGTTAACAACAATATTTTATTTATTTACCATTTTACTTAGATAAAATTCAAACACCAATTTACTTATATATTTCATTGTTGTTTATTTATACCGTGCATATGTTCATTTTTTACTTATTTAATACTTGTCGTATAATTATTTATTATTAATTAGTAGTATTTTTTGTTGATTTAACTCTGAAAATGCTATTATTTTTTCTATATATATTCTCTTGTTCATTTTTTATATAGATATTTGTAGTAGCAAGGTAACAGAGTATCAAATCTCTAGTTTTGTAAAATATGCAATGAAAAATATAATTTATACTACACGAAAAAATATGCGAATTTCAATAAATCACAATTTTTAAAATTACCATTAAATGTAAAACATAAAAGTCATGCTGCCAGTGTGTATTTAACTATGGTCATTTGTTTGACAAATTTTGTGAACGACATTTTTTTACTAGCGGTTTATTATGTGGCACATTTTTGGTTTAAGTACTTGAAACAGAAACTTCAACGATAGGATATATTGTAGTACAATCACTGCACATAGTCATTTTGCATGTAAGAAATAATGGGCCATCCATATTTGTCAGATGTATTTTATGGATATTGCTTAATGTGTTGTCATCCATGATTTAGTTTCCATTAAATTTCCGATAGTTTTGTGCATTTTGAGGGCTTTACTAAAAGCATTAGGTAGATTGGGTAATAATTATTAGCTGGTTGTAGGAAATATAAGAATGATGTCGTAATTTAACCCTGTAGTGTTTTAATGGTCTTAGAATAAGTTATAAGAAGAGTATGCGGGTGGCGCAATCCTTCTGTTTCTTTATTCTTTATTGAGTCACACTTTTCACACTTAATCGGTATTCAATTCACGAAATATATAGACAAACTGAGCTCGCTGTCTGTTGTGGTCAAATTTCGTACCACATATACTCTACAGGAGGCAAAGCCAATAACTCTTCAATATAACATGTATGCATACGAAAGGAACTGTAGCCGTGGTTAGTAAAAGTAAAAAAAAGAAAATATCTCGACCAACAGTCGTATAGATCCATCCGGTGCAGGAACTGTAACGACGTGACCCTGGTTTGTGACAGCAGTTCGCCCATTATGCTCTCGAATAGCTTGAAGTCGATTCTTATTTCAAATGGATTTGATTTATTTGATTTGGCATTTATGGAGTGAGCCAGATGCAGAAGACAGACATGATACTCAATTACAAGTGCATTGTTTGGTGTTGTCTATACGCTGATGACATCATTGGTCCTTGTTTTTTCAAAAGTGAGGCCGAAGTTACAGTCAATGGCCAATGTTACCCCACAATGATTAGAGATTATTTCTTCGAAATATGGACGATGTGTTGTTGGAGCCAGATGGACGATTAAACTAGGATTTACTTAGGACTCAATTTAACGATAATATTTTACTGCGAAGTGGGCCGGTTAATTGGCCATCGGGATCGTGGCCCAAGTATTGGAAGGCAACATTCAGCACGTTATTGCTGAGATAGAGCTCTAAATGCTTGAAATAGTGGCCCAATCTTGAACCGATAGGTAAACAAAAACATAGTCCAAGAAGACATATGGTATGACTAAAGTGGGTTCCACTTTTTTTTTCTTTTTTTTGTATAATGAGCCCGCGTTCATACCATTAGAGAGGTACCGATTTACATTGTTTTTAAATGTTTGCAAGTTATAACGACCAGGAAATACAGAGATCGGCAGGGCATTCCATAAGCGAATTGTACGGCTTAGGAACGAATCACGATATTTTAGAGTACGTCCGAAAATGGGCTTGATGGTATACTGATGAGCATTCGTAGCGAGACGGGTGGTTACGGTTGAAAGTTTGAATAGGCGGAATATTACTGACGATTTCAGTGGAGCACTGGTGGTGGAAATAGCGATAAAACAAAGTGAGACAGGAGACATTACGTCGGTGTTCGAGCGTGTCAATTGATTGACTGGTATTAGTATCGTCAATAAGTTTTATCGCACGGTTTTGAATCCTATCTAGCAGGTGCAGAGATTTTTTAGGAGCAGCTGACCACATGTGGGAGTTGTACTCCAATTTTGGGCGGATGAATGCCTTATATATTGAGGCCAGATCAGAGGGGGTCAAATATTTCTTACATCGCTTGAGGAAACCTAGACATTTCGCAGCATTTTTGGCGATAACAAATATGTGTTCATTCCAACGTAAGTTGTCATTGACACACATACCGAGAATGGAAAGTTTTTCGGTTTCGACGATGCAAGTGCAAGATAATGGCTGGGTGTTTAAATTTCGGTTTAACAAGCATAAAATTTAAGCATTAAATTCTACTCTGTTGATAGTTCCCCAATTGGTTATGCTCTTGATATTGGAATTTAATGAGCTTGGCATACGCTGCCGTTCTCGTTCTATAGCCGAAGAGAACTGCCGTGAGTCCGGGAACGAATATGAAAAGCAGAGAGTACTGTCATCAGCAAAGGAATATATTGGATTAGAAGTAGCAGATAAGAGGTCGTTAATGAAAATTAAAAAGAGTGTCGGTGACAGAACAGAGCTCTGGGACACACCAGCATTTATTTTGTGAATATCAGACTTGAAAACGTCCAAGACAACTTGAATTGAACGTTCCGAAAGGTAATTTCTAATCCATTGAAGAAGAGAGTCGTCGATCCCAAATGCACGCATTTTCGACAAAAGAGCCTGATGCCAAACTCTGTCAAATGCCTTAGAAGTATCAAGTGCAACTATCTTGCTTTCGCCAGATTGATGTACGCTTTGGTTTCCCTTTTTGGTGAGACATACCATCAAATCACCAGTGGACCTGTTGCTACGAAAACCATATTGCCGGTCATTGAGAAGTTTTCATTTTTCGAGATATTTCATGAGCTGACGATTTATCAGTGCTTCCATGACCTTGGAAAGAAGGGACGTAAGTGCAATGGGTCTGTAGGAGGAGAGAGAAGATGATTCGCCTTTTTTTGGGACGGGCTGGATAAATGCTGTTTTCCATCTGTTCGGGAAGAGTCCTAAAGTGTAGGATTGATGAAAAAGCTTACACAGTGGCTTTGCCAGCGAGGAAGAACACCTCTTCAGAAGAAGGGGAGATATACCATCTCCAGCGGATTTATGAATGTTGAGATCTTTTGCTACTATACGAGTGCGTAAGAAGATTCGTCCCATTGAAGATTCGACGCACTCAAGTGTAGGCGGAGACAAAGCACAATCTGGGAGTGTTGAGCTGGCCGCAAAGTGTGCAGCAAGCAGATTGCCTTTATTCAAAGAGCGGACAGCTGGAATGTCATTGTAAATGAGCGTTGGGATGGAGGATGAGGCGGAATTTCTAATGTTTTTGACGAACGACCAAACATTTTTACTGCCTTTGGGACATTGCAGAATTTGTTTGCCTCAGTTTTTGGTCGTATAGGAATTTCACACGCTTAAGAAAGGCGTTGCAGTCATTTCTGGCTCGTTTGAACTTTTTTCTCTTTTCCTCGCTCAGGTTGGTCTTGAGGGACCGAAATTGCACTTCTCTAACCCTGACGTATTATTTACAGCTCGTACCATGCCTTTTCTTTTGGTTTGATACTCTTCATCCGATGAGGGATAAAGGATCTCATTCCAAAGAGAATGGTGTTTATCATATCAGAAGCGGCATCCACGTCGTTATCGAAGAAGCATAACGACCAGTTAAAATTCCTAAAGAAGCTGTTAAGACCGCTCCAGTTGGCTTTCTCGTATTGCCATACGGTTCTTTTAGGAATTTTTTCTCTAACTGTGTGGTCGGTCTACGAGAAATTAGCTGATATGACACAATGGTCCGACGAGCCTAGAGGGGAGAGCACATCAATGGTGTACTTATCAGGGTGAGAAGTTAAAAACAAGTCCAGGGTGTTGAAGGTATGGCTATCAACGTGTGGTATTCGCGTGGGCTCATTTACAAGCTGCGTTAGGTTATTTTCCGCAGCGAAGATCTCAACACATCGTCCTTCGGGTGTTGTCTGTCCAGAATGTCGAAGCCACCCAGAATTGTGTATATTGAAGTCGCCCGTAATAACGATTCCAGTATGAGGATACAGGAATACAATTCTTTGACTGGAGTCAGACAGTGCATCAAACTCGTTAAAAGTAGAATTGCTGTCCAGTTTGGGGCTTCTGTAAATAAAGCAGTAGTGTATAATTTGCTTACGGAGATGGAATTTTAACCACATGAAGTTGAATTCCGGATTGGAACATGGAACACATTGTGGTGGAGTTTGGTAAGCTACATCACTACGCACATAAATGGTGAGACCGCGGTGAGAGAAGAATAATGGCACTAGTTCGTAGCCAGGTAGCTTCAGATTAGAGTGATCTGAGAGGTGTGGGCGGGGATCCACCTGTGTTTCACTAAGTGCCAAAACAGCTGGTCTGTACTTACAGACGTGAACGTACGCAGAAAAGTGATTACTTTTTAGCCCGCGTATATTGGCTACATCTACCCTGAATTCCCTAGTCATAATCACAGATAAACACAGGAAACACAAACACCGACGATACTAAGCAAGGTTGCGAAGTGAAAATTCTGACATTGATTTACCGGATCAAATTGTTGTAGGTGTTATGCCCTTACAACAATATGAAACAGTGCACCAACAAAATTTTCACTCACAACCCGCTATCCATCAGTTGTTACATATACTCCGACATAGTGACATGAATCCCCTATTATTGTACCTCACAATGCGGTAACTGCAATTGACGCCCTTATATCCCCTTGCTCGTCCTTTAACTTACAGAAATCTTTAGCAAGCTATCTTTCTTCGGCCAACATCATCCGCTAAAAGTGGTAGTGAAAACATTCAAATGCTCTTGGATGGTTTCAAACGAAAAAAAAAGAAACAGAATTAATACGATGTGACCACTGGTTTTTTTGCTTGCTCTTCATCTGATACTCACCTGGATTTGTGGCTCAAACAAGGTGTTTTAGAATATCTGAGGGCTTTCTTGAATTACTGGAATTTTGCATCTCTCTTTTTGGTGCTCTTTTATTGATGACGCGCGATTAAATCATAATAAAGCTTATTACGAAATCCACCACTTGTCTTAAGCCAGTAGCAAGGATGTCTACTGTTCGCATATTGAATAATAATAACTTATGATGGAAAACATGGGACACTCAAAGTCACGTTCGTAAATCTTGGTATCTACAATATTTCAGTCGAAGCATAAAGGATAAGTATTAAACTTCGATTTAAATTGCGGTAGTAAGCGGCCTATAATATGTGCAGTGCACTCATTCTTGAACAAAAAGCACACCACAGAATCAACCTAGTAGCATAGTATGAATGCGTATATGTGTTCATTTACGGGACTCTTTCGAGGCTGTAAGGAAACAACTCACCTACTCGTATACCATAAGTAATTACTTTGATTCTCAGATGAGGAACCAGAAGTTTTTTCAAAATTATACCAGTAACGACAATAGTATGGTTTCTCGATCTTTTACATCTTTTAAATAAACAAGAATAGTACCAGACAAACGTAACATACTACTCATACTATTCAATGACCATAAATAAATATATTTTATTTTCAGACTGACTGCCTTCAGCTAATGAAAAATTCTTGTCAGTCCACATGAATTTTTAAAGTCTTTAAGTGTTTCGTCGTTCCTTTTTGGATTATTTATTAATCTGGATGTAATAACCAAATTTACTACAAACATGACCCCATATACATTTGAATGTAGCGCATAACACGTCTCTGTCGAAGTCAGGTTAGGTAGTGGAAGCACCTCTCACCTCTACAGATCAAAAAGAAAAGACACCTCAAAATACCTGACTGCCATCATCTCTACACTCAAGGAATATTGTTCAGTGTTAAGGTACTCTCACTGCAGCCAAATTCTTGGAAATGTCGCAAGGAGCGAATTGGAAATGGAATGCGAGAGGAAGAATGAAAAATTGATTTTATAATTCTTATGCATGCAAAAAGCATTTTGGAGAGCATTTAATTTCCAGACATCAAAGCTATCCAAATCAAACTATTTCTACTCTTCCATTGGGGGTAGCTTATTGTCAACATCGCTTTGCATATTTCTGACTCCTGCAGTGTCTGCAAGCTGAGGCAATCCCAGTAAGGAACAAGTTTCCGACTTAAGGTTGTGCCGATTCCAGTATAAATATAAACGGTTCTTATATGTAGCTGCTATCAAATCCTTGATATAACTATTTAAAAATATATTCCTACGAACCCGACAAACTCGACAAACTCGACAGACGTGTTACTATTAGTATTACATTCTTCCAGATAAAATAAGTGCACTTGTGTGCTACTAGGTACTAATACTTCCAGTAATGTAAAGTTTATCGAAGATAGAAGAAGGGAACTGTTATGTTCAATGTTCAAGAAAGGAACAAGTGTTTGAGTTCAGTTTACAGACCTTTGGTGAGCCTGGTGGGGTCTCAGAGGCCCGACACATTTTCAAATTAAAACCAAAAAAAGTTTCATATTTTGAAATCATTTTAATTAATGTCGGAAATTAATAATTTTTTTATCTAAATTATACGTTTGTAGTTTAAATTCATACATATACTCGCATAAATAAAACGAGAATCTTTTTTCTCATAAGCCATTAAATATAGCTTCCCGGGGTGGGGTCTTCTGGACCCCACCAGGCCCACGTCGTTATTATGTTCACCAGGTTTACGGAAGGTTAACAATACAGGAGATTACGCGACCAGGAAACGCTTCCTTCACAATATCCATTTTGGGTCATCTTGTTGAAACCACATGTTCACCAAGCCCCGCTTATCCAATTCCGGCAGAAAGACGTCGTTTATCATGGCCCTGTAGTGTTCGCCAATAACAGTGACCATATTGTTGATGGGTTATTGACGTAACCGCTTAAGTGGATATTCGCCTCATCGCTCATGACGATTTTCGACATAAAATCGTCCTCTTTGTTGTTGAGATTGAGGATGACTTTACAGTAATTCACACGCGACTGACGATCAGGAGGCATTAACTGATGCACTGCTTGCACTTGGTACGGGAACATGTGTAAGTCTTTCACTAAAATTGGCTGTAGGATCCGTCTGGTGATGCCCAATTGCGTAGCCCCTCGTCTGGTTGATGTTTCTTCGTTCTTAGAAACATCATCGGCAGCCACAGCCGCGGTATTCTCGGCCAGTCCTGCCCACGCCCGGCATAGTCTCCTGTGGTTCCACTCTGTTCGAGTCGAGTAGCTAAGTGTTGGAATGTTTGCCTAGTTGGCGCGAGACGATTAGGAAATCGACATCGAAATTCACCCTGCGCTAACACCGCCGACTTCCGATTATTGGTTAAAAACATCGACACATTCCACGCTCTTGCGGAGTATAGCGCTCCATTGCTTGTCTGTTTGTATACTGCAGCTGTCTAGTTCACAAATGTCAAATATGATTGTGCCTATTCACATTGGTGCGGGCAGGAAGATTGTCCGAAAGAGAGGGAACGCTTTTTATTGAAGTGGGAAAAATAAGGGTTACTTCCACCGAGAATCCATTTATAAACAGGCACATTCACGCCGAAGGAAAAAATCTAACCAATTTATTTTTATTATAAAACCGAAGTCAATTCTGAGGATCGTATGTGTTGTATTGTGTGTACAGCCGACGAGCAGGCATGCGCCGCGCCGTGCAGATCTGTCTGTGGTTTCTGTTTTCAACCCTTATCTTCATACATAAAACAATCACAGTTCACGGAGCTGCGCGGCGCGCGCTTTACATCATTCGCCGTCGACTATCGACCGATTTGGATGTTTGTTTATGTGACTGAACAATTTTTCTTAGTAAATTTTGTCAGCGGTACTTTTTCGGCGATATAATATTTTGCTGTTTATTTTTCGATAGCAATGGGTGACAAGAGGTTATATTGAGTTTCTTGTTCTATTTGTAGGAAAACTAAAAGGAATTACCCTAATTTGAATTTTTTTAAATGTCCTTCTATACCTTAACCAACAAAACAAGTTAGTACAGGGCTTATGGGAAAGCTTTTTTTCTAACAATGGTGCCTGTAGGTGGACTCAAATGCACATTACCACTGAAACACAAAGGAAGCCACTGAACTTTGTGTACAATTGTTGTTGGAATTATTTTCAGATTTAACCACAGCCACCCTATGACTTGCTTGCCCGATAGCCGTGGGCAGAATGATCATAAAATCTTAAATTTAAATTTGTCAAACGTCAGCGTAAAAACTTGTTGTTGGAAAGAAGTGATATTATTTCATGGAGACGAAGGTATTTACGCAAAATAAAAAAATTTCGAGAAGAGAAAAGAAAAATATATTTTACTTTTGAGACCTGGCTCAGGGACATAGGTTAGGTTAGGTAAGAGTGGCTGTTGGAAATACCAACCCACTTAGGCCTATTGGCCCATTGTGATGCCACGTGGATCTATGATCTTCTTACTACTGGAACCAGTTTGAGCTTATAATAAAGCGTAGGAGACTGTTAACGTCTATTTTTTCTAGATCGTTTAGGTCGTTGTAGAAGAAAGCTCCTAGATGAAGCTTCCTTCTCTGAGAGAGAGCTGGGCATGTGCAGAATAGGTGGGGGATTATCTCCTCCTCTTCCTCGTCCATGCAGCTTCTACAGAAATCGTTAGTAAAAGCGCCAAGCCTTCTTGCGTGCTTGCCTATGAGGCAGTGTCCGGTAATGACACCTATTATGGCGCTGAGATGTTTCCTATCTAAAAGGATCAGACACTTAGATCGACTCAGATCCAGCCTTGGCCAGATCTGTTTGGTCGCTAGACATGTTTGTCCAGCAGTCCACCTAAGGTCCGTTCTTTTATTGGCATCTAGCTTTAGTGTTAGTTTGCACGTAGCGATTGGTATACAATTCTGGTATCCAATTCTGGAAAGGATATCGACGCTCCAAGATCCAAGGTTGTGATATCCGGTGTTAAAGGAGGAGGAGGTTGCTTATCAGCATCCAGCTCATCCTTTTTGTACACCCTTAAGTAAATGGACTCGAATCCGAACCGAATCATGCCTTTCGTCTGCGCCAGAGGATTAAGGGATTCCTTATTGATCACAATTAACGCGCATCTATAAGAACCCCTTAGTTCCTCCAGTTTCGCGACTTTCCAGTCATGAGTCGGAAGAGTCGGGTTGCTGAGCCGGATGATTTCCAGGATATTTTCTGGAGAGGAGGGTTCGGCTGGAATCCAGGTACGAGTTCGAGGTCTACTAGGAATGTCTTCCTTAGATACGACCTCGAGCTTTGCACCTGGCCAAACCTCTCCTAAACCATCGATGGCCTTGGTGAAGAGATCGAGAGATCTCAGGTTGGAGCAAGCGATGAGCTTGACATGGCCTTGGTGCCAGCCAGCGTCGCTTGTGATAGGAGGTGGTCCTGGGTTTTCCCGCATGATGGCCAAGAAGTTGCTCGAGAGCTTCAACTTGACCAATTGCCACCGTTCCGGTGTAATGGAACCGTCGGTATCGCTCCTGTCGATCACCGCAATCACCAATGCGTCCTTTAGGACTTCATTATAAGACCTCAGAGATCTGCTGTTGGATGGCCCAGGGGTTGTGGAACTGTGTGTATTGGGCCTCTTGGAAACCGGTGCGGTTTCCTCCAACGATCTTTGACGCTTAGAGGAGTCTTGTGGCGTTTTGGGAGCAGTGGAAGCAGTGGGAAATCCGTCTTTTAGGATGTTTTTAGCCCACTCAACCTTGCTCTTTATTTCCGCACTTCTCTCCACCTCCGGAATGGATCCGAAGGTTTTGATGATGCGTGAAGCATTACGGCGTCTTATGTAGAGCGCCTTAGATGGAGCTTGCCGATGCGGCTGAGCTCCAGATTCCTCTTTGGAGGGAGGAGTTTTGGTAGCAGCAACAAGTCCGTGGCCTGCCACAAGCTTGCTGCTGCTGGGGGCGGGGGAAGTGATAGGACCATGGCTTGCCACAGTCTTAACACTCCCCGAAGGAGTTTTGGTAGCAGCAACAAGTCCGTGGCCTGCCACAAACTTGCTGCTGCTAGGGGCGGAGGAAGTGATAGGACCATGGCTTGCCACAGTCTTAACACTCCCTGAAGGAGTTTTGGTAGCTGCGACAAGTCCGTGGCCTGCCACAAACTTGCTGCTGCTAGGGGTGGAGGAGGTGATAGGACCATGGCCTGCCACAGTCCTAACACTTCCTGAATTCTTATTTTTTTTTGGCTTGTCCCTTTTGCCTTTAGAGGATGGCGCACCATGGCCTGCCACAGTTTTGCCTCCTCTCGGCAATGCAGGAGCCTTGCCGGTAGTCGGTGTAGTCACCGTTCCACCGCCCGGTAATGGAGGAGTACCGGCCTCGGTTTTTGTTTTTTGGTTTTCCATTAATGGTCCCACGAGTAGCGGAGAAAGGAATGTCCATCTGTACAGAGATCCGCCATATACAGATAAGGCTAGCTAATCCGGAGGTCGCCAGGTATCCGGATACTCCGTTTGCGACTGAGCTATTTTTGGAGATACTGGGCCCTCAGCCAGGTTGATCTTCGGCACGGGTCGTATAACACCTTGATCCAGCCCAGGGGAATGATGGAGTGCTTTGGGAGGGGGGGAGGGGGGGAGGGGGGGGGGGAGCATCCTTTGGTTTCAGGACTCGTCTGGAGAATTTCTTCTCGAGATTCATTGACCCTACTCAGCCTCTACAACTCGACAAGTTCGATGCTCGCGGTAGAAGGGCTCAGGGACATACTCGGGAGAAAGTGTGAGTGGATCTATCCATTACAACACCACGCCAAGCTTTTAATGAAGGGTTGTCAACTGGACTGCGATCACCATCTGGAAAAGAAAAGCGACTAATTATACAGGTTTCGTAGATGAAGGGCTGCTATGTTTTATTTCAGGAAAAACTGGAGACTACCACGAAGACATGAATGCCGAAGTGTACGAGAAATGGTTCAAAGATGTTTTAACGCGCCTGGAACCCAACTCCGTAATAGTTTTGGACAATGCTTCCTACCATTCGAGAAAGAAAAATAAAGCACCAACCACTTCTACTAGAAAAGATGACATAAAAAAGTGGCTGAGATCTAATGCTATAAGTTTTGAGCATGATATGATTAAAACAGAGCTGCTTGAAATCGTTAAACGTTTCAAAGCCAAGTATGAAACCTATGTCGTGGATGAAATGGCTCAAGCTGCATGACATAAAGTGCTTCGCTTGCCGCTTTATCACTGCGATCTAAATCCAATAGAATTGGTTTGGGCTCAAGTAAAAAGATTTGTAGCAAGCCAAAACAAGTCATTTAAAATGACAGAAATTAAATTATTATTAACAACAGCACTTGTAAGAGTTGACAGTGAGAAATGGCTGTTGAGCCAAAGATGTGGGATATGGACGTTTTCGCCGAGGAAGCAGTCGAAAGATTAGTAATAAATATAAATGACGATAGTAGCAGCACTAACTTTTCATCAGACTAATAGATTTTAATATTATAAATTAATGAAGTTATTTTTACTTTAAATTAATGAAATTTTATATTTTTACATTATACTTTACTATATTTATTATGAATTATATTTTTGTTTACTATATTTATCATGAATAAATGAAAGTACATATATTTTTTGGTTCTTTTTTCTGTTTTCGGAAATTTTTTTTTTAAACAAACTAAAAAGGGATTAGGCCTACTGGGGATACCCTTAAAAAAACGCGTGAGGAAAAAGATAAATGAAATTGATATCGTTCAGCAGTATTATTTTTTTTTTTGTTTATTTTAAATGGGGAGATGGTAACCCTAAGCGAAATGCTCTTTCTCTTTGTGGTGATTCATCATATACACCATGGCAACCCTATGAGCGCTTTAAAAAGGGACACATTTATGTACGAGTATGTTATTGCAACCAGACTAAGAGGCAAATGTCCTATTATTTTAATTCTATTACATTAATTCTTGGATAAACTATAGGGAAAAAAATTTAATTTTAAATAATTTGTGGATGAAGGCACGTACGGGTACGTCCCATTGAATGGAAAAATGGTTAGATATTTTCCTTCGGCGAGCAATACTCGTATCTATGTAACCTATAGTATCTGTGGTACGACGCTATTTGCAAAAATTACACCATCTTCCGATAGGGAGATTAATTTTGCGCCACCTTGTATAGCACAAAAAAAAATCGCAAGGTTTTTTTAAATAGATATTAACTTCCTAAAAATTTGAGACTTATTTCCATTTTCGACAAAAAAAAGGTTAGATTTATGCCCCATGGGGTGGGACATAAGTCCCAAAAGGAAGGACTGAGATTTATGTCTGAGACTGCTATAATATCTCGAATCAGTTCTTGAGATTTTGAAACATAATGCAACTAGATTTCCCGTGCTTTTGATTTGTCTTTTCATTTGTCCCACAAAACAGATTATACTCGTATGTACATACATTTACATATAATACTATTGCAGCGAGTTTTAAAAGTAAAATCGCAATCTACGGCATACAGTGGTGACGTGGTACAAATGTTGTTCGTTCTTATATCCGACGACGTTCTCGTAAAGCATCTTTCATGCTGCTTCTGCTTCTGCTTTTCGGAAACAGCCTGCATTTACTACAACTTTTCAATGCGATGTTTTACGTTTCATACGTAAAACGATGTATTCTCTGTCTCATAAAAAAGGCTGAATATGTTTCATTAAGGAATATTCAAAGAAGCATAAAAACGTACTTCCTTCCACTAACTGTCCTCTTCGTACGCAAATTAATTAAAAATTCTGTTTTTCACTCGTATCACAGCACTCGTGCCACATTCGAATCTCTAGGAACAAGTTCCCATTAATCTTAAAACCAGCGTTTTTTTATTTTTACTTTTTTCTGTTTTCAATAGTTGCTGGTCGGAGCTATGCAGTTCTCGTGATTATGGCCAATTACATGCAATGCCTTCGATTTGGGAACTATTCCAGCCACAAACTTGCGCCTTTCACAGTATATGACTGGTGGTGGGTTGAGCTAAAAGAATGAAGTTCATATACTGCCGAAGAATCCTGAACATGCACGTACTCATCAGAGAACGTAATTACACTTCGTTCTTAAGAATTCGTGTGGCGCCACAACAGGGTTTCCCCCATCCACACATAATTAAAGTTTAAAATCTAAAAAAAAATAAACAGGTTTTAACTACCGATCGACTGTGTTTTGGATATCTTTTGAAAACACTTCGTTCTATTGTATAAGTTGAGCGCCATAGATTAAATCTACGCAAACTACTCGTAGTTACTCGTGCATAAGTAAAGGAGAACAGCAAAACATGGGAAAACCGTCACACCGTAATCAGAGGGCACCTGCAAATTGAAACCTTTCAAATGCTTTTGAATTGGCTTTGAGATGTTTTCATAGCCATATTGTATTATTCGACTGGTTGGGAACTTATTTTTGTGTTCGAACACAAACATCCGTAACTTACAAGTAGCTTTGAACCTATCGTTGTCTAGATAGGGAAACCAAATCGATGATGGCTTTCTACGAACACTTTTACTTGTACGGATACTTCTATCCAAGCCCTGAAGACATATCACTTGGTGGTATTGATTATTTCATTTTTTCAATGGTATAATGAATGTTTCTAACGATGACTACGGGTGTACTCTTATCTACTGCGTTAAGTTGAACATACTACCCGTAAACACCACCATACCAGCCCGTCAGATTGTGGTTTGTCACTTGATATGTTTGTTTGTTGGAAAAGCTTTTAAGGAAGCTTGAGAAATTCAAAGAAATTTGAGATTGAGATTTCTCTGCGAAGTGCGGGTATGCAAGATTGAGAGACTGGCTATAATGTTTGCTCTTTCGACTTTAACAGAGAGATTTCCGGTGGGCTTTCTTTTCTTTTTGTTTTGAATGGAGCTATTATCAGAAATCTGAAACTATTTTGATTGATTGCTTGGTTCCCTACCTTGCAAGTGAAAAAATATATATATTCAGGATAGGAAGTAGATATGTACTCGTATGTGCATCCGATTGTGCATTCGCAAGAGTAATCATCCTTTAAGCTATGTCTTTTACAAGGGTTTATTTTCATAGATGGGGTGTGGTAAATATTCTCTTTGAGAAGATGCCTTTTTGAAAGTCATTTGAATCATTATACAGCCCTTAAATTCTTGTCATACTGACGAAGAAATATTACGACAATTATCGATACCAAATCAGTGCAAAAGTTGTGATACCTAAGAGATAGCTTATCTCAAAATATTCCTGATTGATTTTCTCACAGTTGATATTAGACCATAAAGCGATCAATTAGGAAAGAATGATATGGAGCAATCATAACGTAATTTGAATCAAGCCACTTTCTTAGATGACGCTACAGATCGTGAAATTAAATCAAGAAAAAATTAGAGTTATCCTGGTCCTTAGGTAACTCTATCCAGCAGACGACGTAGAGAGTAGACGTCTGATATGTCATTTTTGAGGAGTCTGTTTCTCCAGAGCCTGTCAATGCAAGCGGGACCAGGTTTCTTTCAAAAAATCTCTTCTGCATTTCGTTTGATTTCTAGTGAGATATAACTTTCAGATCCGAGAAAGAAATTTTGACAAAGGCGTCAAGATAACCCTGTTTTCGCTCTATACCGAGTTGGAACCAAAAACTTTGGGCTTCGTATTCTGTTTCTTAACATAATAAATAGTTAAAACCCTAACGTCTACACCTGGGCACATGAAGATGATGTAGTTGTAATTTCCGTCGAATCATGCCTTGCAACTGCTTGCTCCAAAGCGCAGGCAGTGCTAGACATAATCCACGATTAGGCTTCCTGTCAATCCTCGCAAAATTGAAGTTAATATTTTCACGAGAAGGAGGAAGCTGACTAGCCTGACTCATCTAGTGCATAAATGTATCAACATTCGTTTTTCTTTTGGGTGTATTCCTGGATAATAAACTTCTTTGGACTAAACGTGTCGCGCCGAAAACCTTCAAGGCGCTGTCGGCTTTCTGATAGTGTAAAAGAAGTTACGGAAAAACGTGGGACTTTTCACCGAGGAGGATGCTTTGGATCTACACGGTTACGGCAGAACAAATTCAAATCTATCGGTTGTCTAGTAGAACTATAATAGTTGTCATGAAATTACGTGATTGATGCTCTTAGCAGAACAAAGAATGGTCCGTCTCGGTTACATAAGAGGTTTTTCTGGCGCACCCGGCTCTACTCTAGGCTTACTGATAAATTTCTCTCCCCTTAATATTCATATCATAGGCTGCATTCTTAAGGCCAAATTCCATTTTAAAAGAAGTGGTGGCAAGGTTATCAAATACGCGCTAGAGTTTTGATGACACTGCACCGCGATTGTCTTCTGATTCTAGTCTTATGGACACTCTTGCAGTGACACCAGAACTCATATTGCTGCGAAAGTACATATGTATCTTCCCTTTACCCAGGAATGATTTCGTTCAGAAACTGAGGCCTGAAAGGAATACAGCCGCTCTAAGATGAGGTGTTGCTATCTCTGAGAGGACGATAACATTACACTTATCAGCATAATAATAGGACAACTTGCGCCTGGATTCCAAACTGGGATATATCCAATCCCGATGGTAATGAACTTTACTGTGAAGAATAGGTGGAAGGGGCGAAGTATCTGCGTCTGTAGCGACACCTAAGCTGCAGTCAAATCCGTGCTGAACCTTTTCACTACTCTGATCACAGTCGGAAAACTAAATTCACTAAGTCTTGCTTTGGTCCCAGTTCACAATTGCATCTTGGAAAACTATGTAGATCGCCCACGAACTTGCTTATAAGACCATAAGGCTCATAGAAGAAGGGCTTCCATTAACAGTTGAGTTTATTGTGAATCGAATGTTTCCCGATGTCTCTAAAAGGTCAGTGACTTTCCTGCTGTCCCTCATTAAAAAGCAATGCAACTTTTCTGGGTTATTGATTTTTCTGAGCACAACATCCCGCAACGTTTGCTGTGAAACTGATGATGAACTGGGCACTTTCTCTGTTATTGTCCGGTTTACCCTCGCATGAGACTGCACGTACTCGTACTTGGCGCTAATATGGCGAGTACTGGTTTTGTAGACAATTCATCACTGAGGACTTTTCTCATCTTTTTACGAAAAATATTCACAGTTAGGTAAATCCTAAGGAAGATTAACTCATGTTAATTACGAAATCTGCAAGAGACAATAAGAGGCCGGTTAAAGGCACAATTTAGCAATTGGAAACTCTGGGATTTTTTTTCACATTTCTGCATTTCAAACTGCAAATTTCAAGATGCAAACCATGTACTCGATATCTTGCACTAAAATAGATAGTATGCATAATAGTGGATGAAGGCTTCAAAACAAGACCTTCCAGGTGCTGTAAGTCTCGGATTACACAGACAATGAAACGTTTTATTTTGAGCGTAGAAAAGCATACATACGAGTATACAGTGCCGTTCCAAAAATTTTGATTAAACATTTTATTAGGCTTTTCGGGCGCAGTTCTTAGAATTTATGAGAGCTACGAGGTTTTTTTGCACTAGGTAGTAAAATGTCGTTCAAATAGGAGTAGTGCAAAAAGTTTTTATGAATAAGAGGTGCATTTAGCTCGTTTATTTTAGTTAATTTAGTGAAAAAAAAACTAATATTTTTTATCTGTTACGTCTCAATTTGACAAAACGTTAAATTTCTGGAAGATTAAATGTTGATCAACAAACTGTGGCATGGAATTTTAAACAATATCGTGAGACCGGGACTACCAGCAGAAAGAAAGGCCAAAAAAAAAGACGACCCCAGTGGAATATCGTTTTTTTGGTACTGTACAGCCGTCGGCATCAGTTCAAGACTTCGGTGGATCTTAAAAACAATCTGTGTCGAGCTACAGGAAAAATAATTTCGTCAAGCTCAGTGAGGAAATGGCTTCTAAAAGCTGGACTTAGAGCACTAAAGCGAGTATTGAAGCCAGATTTTCCAAAAAGAGTCAGAGAAAAACGATTGCTCAAGAGCATATTAATTAAACTCAAGAAATGTGGAACAGTGTTATCTTTTCCGACGAATCAAAGTTTAAGCTGCATGTTGGAGATGGGAGGATTCTTGGCCGAAGAGAATCAAAGGAAAGACTGAGCTCTGAATGCATCTTACGGATTCCCAAAAAAACTGAAGGTGTAATGGTATGGGGATGCTTCTCTGGAGATGAAAAAAGGTAGAACGGTCTTCCTAGAATCAAAAGTCACCGAAGAAGTTTACTTATGGGTTCTGGAAAATGTATTAGAGCCCTCTACGCTGGAGCTTTTTGGTGACACTTGCAGATTCATGTTTCAACAGGACAATGCTCCTTGCATCCAAAATTGTAAGTTTCACTCACACTAGTCGAAATGGCGTGTTTATCCGTCTCAATCACGGCGTCACTGTCTGTTTCGCTCACACTTGGCACTCATTTTAACTTAACCACGGGGTGGCCGTAGTGTAGTGGTACTAGCAATCGCTTCTCACTCGGAGGGTCAAGGTTCGAATCCTACCCATGACAAGTTTTTCATTTGTAATTGGAACTCAGTCAGAAAAATTCTGCGTGTGAAGGCATAACACTGACATGTAGATTTCGCTGTTGTAGAGTTTCAAGCACAAAACAAGCGTGAAAATTGATAACCTTCGAATCATTCAGAGTGAAGAAAAAACTCTCCGTCCTATTCGGACTCCCACCCCCTGGAGAGCGAATATCGAAACCAAATACACCTGAGTTCCAAACCACTACAAAAAACCAATTTTCCTTTCTCCTCCTTCTATCTTTCCGCCCGCGCCAAGGCAACAGTAAAAGGGTATCAACCCCTTAGGCGCGTGTAAATTATAAAAAAAAAAAAAACAATTAACTATGAATCGGGTTTCTTTAACAAAATATTTTTTTTTGTCCCCAATTAAGCGTTAGTCTAGCAAGTTACTTGCCAAAATGGCATAGTACATTTTTCTGTCAGTACAGTGAGTTCAAGTGGGTGATTTTCAGATACATGGACAAAACGCAATATCAGCAATTCAGACAAAAAAGCAATGTTTTAGTTAAAACCGATATAACATAGTTATTTTTCAATTTTGGACCGTAATTTACAGAAGAGTTACTCAGGGTTACGTGATAAAAAACAAAAACGAAGAAAAGTAAAGATTTGCGGTCACAGCACTTGAAAGAGCGTCACAGGGTGTCAGATTTCTCAATTTTTTTTTGATTGCCAATAATTTTAAAAGTACATAACAAAATGTATAATTTTGTGATAACCGACACCACTTGACCTATCACCCGTTTCCGACTTGACGTTGATTTTTGGGACACCCTGTATGTAGTTATTGGAACCAATTTGACAAAATTCGAAAAAAAAATGTTAACCAAAATTATTCGAACGGCACTCTATGTTATCAATAAACAAAGAAAGTAATTCGACAAATGATGCTCAATTGAACATTTGATCACACTGACTGCTATTTCTTCGACTTAGCAATATATGAGATTTAGACTCCTAAAACAGAAAATGAAGTGTTAACTACGACAAAGTATGGGGCCACCAGATTTGCTGTAAGGGCTCAAGGGCTGACCGAGTAAAGAGTCAATGAATTGTGAAACTGGCAAATGAAACAGGAAATCAAAGCAGAATCTTACGAGGTTTTGTTAATTTGGGCGAAGGTGCAATAATACTCCGCTTCCCGATGACAAGAAACCCGGGGCCGTTTAAATATAAACTTACATATGGTATGTACCTGAAGCGATTTTCAATGATCCTCGCCTGCTGCGATGGCAGCTACTTTCAACAACAGGTCATCAACCGATCCACTCACCATTGCCAACCTATTTGCCACCTTTTTTAAGCAATCCTTCACCAACGACTCCTTTGTACCAGATCCATCCTATTTTAGTTACCTACTGAACTTCTCCAATGGCCCACTTCTCTCTCATATTTTTGATCCGTCTTATATCGAACATAAATTACACCAACTCAATGACGAATTCACACCCGGCACAGATGGCTCCCCTGCCATATTTCTTAAAAAATGTTCTTCCTCTCTTTCCCTTGCCCTTTCTAATCTCTTCCGTCTATCCCTTTCACAAGGAGAATTTCCTGAGGCTTGGAAATCCTCCTTCATAACCCCGATCCACAAGAAAGGATCAAAGAATGAAATAACCAACTATAGTCCCATCGCTAAACTCTCTCATATACCCAAACTCATTGAAAGTATTTTGTATGAAGCTCTAAGCTTCCAATGCAAATCACTTATTTCTCCTAGACAACATGGCTTCCTAAAGGGTAGGTCAACCACCACAAATCTCGTTGAATTCGTATCCTTTGCCCTCTCTGCCCTAGAAAATGGCAATGAAGTCGATGTAGTTGCAACCGATTTTAGCAAAGCCTTCGATAAAATCTCTCATCGGTTAATCATCTTTAAATTGTATGCCCTCGGCTTTGAACCCATATTGTTGAAATGGATATCCTCTTACCTCAAAAACCGTTTTTACAGTGTTCGTTTTAGGTCAGCCCACTCCGCTCCATTTTTGGCCACCTCTGGAGTTCCACCAGGCAGTCATCTCGGTCCCCTTCTTTTTATATTAACCATAAATGATCTCGATATGATCATCAAACACTCGTCTGTCTCCCTTTACGCCGACGATACCAAATTTTTCAAAACAATTTCCTCTCCCCATGACTCTTTCCTCCTTCAACAAGATCTTGATAGTTTTTCGATCTGGTGCCTCAAAAATTCTTTGGAACTTAACATCGCCAAATGCCAATCCATCACCTTCTCACATAAGCGGAACCAATCTCCTCCCCGACTCTATCTTCTCCATAACCAACCTATCTCCTTCGTACAATCTCTTCGTGACCTCGGCATTTTGTGTGATAGCGAGCTCAACTTCCGTTTACATATGGATGAGATAATCCTCAAAGCCAACTCTGCACTAGGTTTTGTAAAACGGTGGTCCAAAGAATTCATCAACCCATACGTGACCAGGTCCCTCTATATTACCTTTGTTCGCCCACTCCTAGAGTACGCCAGTCAAGTATGGTCCCCATATCATCGTGTTCATATCTCGAGAATTGAAGGCATTCAGCGCCGTTTTCTTCGATTTGCTCTCCGAGGTATGCCCTGGGACGATCCTTTTAATCTGCCCCCCTATCAAAACCGTCTCAACCTTATCAACTTAAACACCCTTGAAGATCGCAGAGATGCTGCAGACTTTCTCTTCATTCATCGACTCCTTTCAGGTCACGTTGAATGCGCGTCCCTTCACAACTCCATTTTCCTCAACACTAACCCTCGTAATCTACGTACCCCTCGACTCTTCTATCTACCAGCCCACCACACCTCCTATGGGGCGAACGAACCAATCTCCCGTATGCTACGTCAAATCAACTCAAACCCTACCGTCTTTGATTTCCACCGCACCACTCCCTACCTCAAATTCGTTCTCCTTCACCACTCCAACCAACCTTAGTTTTAAGTTTTAGTTTAAGTTTAATTTGTAAGTTATAGCTTGTATTAAGCCGAATAAATGGGGGCGTTCGCCCCCACCAAAATTAAAAATTCAATTAAAATTAAAAAGATACAACAATTGCGACAGTTCGTATGTACGAGTATACTATTGGGCCCGTTGTTGTCCAACAGGCAAACGATGGATATAAATCTCGTATTATACGAGTATAAACCTGGGGATAGTGGAGGAGTCTAACAGTCCAATACTCAGTCGGAATGGTTTTCCTTACAGGACAATTTGGTTGTTTGCAGTAGCCACTCAGAATTTGAAATCTATCCCGCTTTTAAGCTTGTTAAGCAAGGCTGATCTATTGACTATCACAGGATTAGTCACAGGAGGTTATTATGATTATTTTAAGACTTTACCCCTTGGGTATGTATGATAATTAAATTAATATCGAAATTTCAAAAACGCTATAAATCCTACAAGAATAGACCGTAAATTGCTCACAATTAAGAAACAATTTTTTGTTTTTTTTTTTCTATTGAAATATTTATACATATACGAGTACGTGTTGTGTTGTCTTATATCATACAAATTAAATAACACGCATATCCGTATCATGAACATTCTAACGAAAAAGGTTATAAATAACACCTGACCTTTTATTTGTTTGATTTTTACTACGAGTATCTATCAGTTTGCCAAATTAACTAGCAGTTTATTTTAAGTTTCACACCATTAACGGTATGCACAGCGTGATCCTACGAAATTGTTAAATAATAATTTTGATATACCATATCCGAGTATTTGAATTCAGAGCACCAAATGAGCACAATAATGATAATAATTTACGAGAGAAAGACATTCGGTGATGGATGTATTTTTAAGGCTTTCCAAATGCGTCGTGGCGAATAGGTCACCTCAATTGTCGATTATTCAAAAGCAATAAAACAAAAATAGATATAGATTACTTTGCGTGATTTTTAAAAATAAAAATGGTCAACGTTCAGTATACAAATATAGGCGCATACATACGTACAGATCTGCTGTTGTTAGAATGCTCAGATCCAATCAAATGCATGCGAGCAAGTATTGTATTTGGGCAGGCGTAAAACATCAAATTCTCATTACAAGATTATTTGGCATTAAAAAATGTTAAAACTTATACGTATGTATACGTATGCATATGTATACTATGCTTCTACTTCGTCACTTTGAAAACGTCCTTGCATGTACGTGTAAACAGTTTTCGAAAAAGAAAAACAAACACTAGCACGCTGTACTGAAAATAGTGATAGACTTCATATTCCACATGACTGGAGTCGAATGTTTTGAGGCTTTATTTCGTAACCTCGACCCTTGTACTCGTATGTCATTACTGTAGCTACCTCGAGGGACATCGTAACATATTATTGTTTGCTAATGAATGTGTGCATTGTGTGGTGTTACAAAGAAGTAGGCATACGAATATAAGAATCTAATGAAAAACTCGTTTGAATTGCTTTTGAGTGTGCTGGCGACACTCTTGTACGAGTATTGCAGAAGGTGTTCGACTTTTGAAAATTTCTTAATGACTATACTGGGGTGTAGGCGTACGAATCAATTATATGACATTTATTTGTTGAATTTTGTTTTCACTTATTGACATACTTATCAGATTCTCGACACATTAATCCTCTTCGATTCCACACACATTAATATTAGGTTATGTGGTAAAATATGATGGTGCTCACAATACCTTAACCTTAACAGAGAGCCGGTTTTAGTGGTCATTTGAAGTATACGATTCGAGTTTTAAGTGCTCACTAAGTTGCAACATTAAGGTCTTTTAAGTCGATAATGCCGAGTCAATATTTTCGAAGCAGCTTTAGTGATTATTACAAATCGAAGTACAACTATATTTGCCTTCCACGTATTGTACATCCCGTGACACAATATGACATGTTTGCTCAAATGAGAACCTCACCAGGGTAAACAATCAGGATACTTGAGAATTTCTTGAATCTTCCAGAGCCAGAAAATATCCACAAGGTATCAAATACTCTGCTTTGGTACGATATTTAGAATTGGGATCCCAAATCGTGCCACCTGAGAAACCAACTGTTGAATGCTGAAGGTCTCAGGTGATGTTTCGTAATGTAAATGGGCGGCATATTCAAACCACAAAGCCGCAAAAGCACTGACATTTGTGTCGACCAAGATAAGTTATCTTCAATATACAATCAAACAGCACTAAAGATGCTATGTGATCATTGTATGAATTCATATGAACTCATAAGCAAGAGCAGACTGCTTCAATGAGCCCTAAAACTCAACCAATCGCAAAAAAGTCAGACTCTGAAGGGGTGCAAAATATCATACCACTGTACTGGAATAAGACACGCAGGAGAACCATCTTGAACGAACGAAAACTTTTAAAATACTCCTAACTACATGAGGGATGACCTCAGAGAATCTTGGTGAGATATTACCTCCAAAAAATTAACAAAAAATTAACCCTTCTCCCAAAACGTAGTGATAAAGTCATAGACAATATATGTACTATGTTAAGAAGGTGTATACTTTCTCAAGAGGACTATCACACCTGAGGACATTGTCAAAGCATCAAGAAATTGCAGTGCCTATAACTGTTCGTAGCTAATCCAAATTAAAAACAAGATTCGCGGGTCTTTTCTAGAATCTATCAAACAGTGGAATCTTTACTAGTCATAGCCAAGACCCTCACTGATGCCTCTGTTACTAGCGCAGCTCATTGGGTCCTAATATATCGAGGACTAAGCAATTCGTCCTGGGATTTAATTTATCGTAACTACTTTCATCTAACTATGTATTATACTTTCACCTACATATGAGTTAGTACATACTACCATTTTAGATCATTTGCACTTAATTGTAGTATGTGCAACTTCTTCTTGCTCAGGTGTATGGAATTATTGTTGATCATTATCGACGTTGGATTCTTCATTGTACCTGACAGTGAAGTATTTACCCTCAAGGCGGTTAACAATCTACAAAAGTAACTTTTCTGGAATTTCAGCACAGAATGTAACTTTTCTACTTCGTTGTTTTTTTTCCCCGAATTTTCCGAATTTTATCATCTTTTCAAGGCACCATTAAAGGGCATCGTTAACTCACAATTTTTTTCCAGGGAAGCCGAACTCTCTGCAGCATTGTCTTGTGCACCTCCAGAATCGGTAATCTTTGTCAAGCCAGCGGACTCGTTGTGATATTTACCAGCACATCAAATACGCCGGCTATGCCTTACGGACAATTTCGCCATGAATATTGTGCGCTCAATCTTATAGCACATCGATCGAAAAGTCTTAGGCGGGTCACAAACCCCCCAATATTACTACAGTGTTTGTACAACAGTATGCATGCGTACCTCGGCTACAAATAAATTCTGTTATAGGTCAATGTTGAGTTTCCAAAACACTGAAACTGTTTAATTGCATATAAGTCTAGGAAAAGGCTAGGCATATATACTCCTACGTGGATGTTGAGGTTTGCAGGGTTACTGGCTATATTATGCAATTGTATCTCCAAAGATACCCATATTTTATAACTTGGCATTAAAATAAACGTTAAAGATCTTAACGTAACATTTAGGACATTGCTGGTAAGTCTTATCGAGCAGATCGTAAAGGCAATCTTCGGCGAAGTTTTAATCCTACTCTGTAGGGCAGAAATGCGTATTTTCCTCAAGTGGGTTTGATACGCGCAGCAAAATTGGAAAGGCGAAAACTAACACATAAACATCTTAAAGGGGAGTTTCGACAGCCAGGATCAGCTTATCCTGGTAGGCAAAGGAGTGGGTCGCTGTAAACAGACGTGACGTGGAACAGTTGAGGAGAAATCAAAGATACTTGGGTTGAATTGGAAATAGTAAAAGAGCGTTACAGGAACATGCATGCATGACGTCGTATGCCCTCTAAGGAGTCACAAGTATTAAGTAACTAAGTAAGAAACACAACAAATCGAATTGTCGCATTCTCTATAAAAGAAGGCTAAAAAATTCCAAATACAAGCGGATGCGAGGTAAGAACATATTCTTTCATCGACACACTTATTATTGATTTGTGAACTCTTACACCTAAGCTCAAACATCAAGACTGCGCTTGCTATTCCAGCCACCGCGTTTTCTATGCAATGAAAGTATCTTCGGTGTTTGTCTGTGGTTATGACTAGGGAATTCGGAGTAGACATAGCCAATATACGCGGGCTAAACAGTAATCACTTTTCTGCGTACGTCCACGTCTGTAAGTACAGACCAGCTGTTTTGGCACTTAGTGAAACACAGGTAGATCCCCGCCCACACCTCTCAAATCATTCTGATCTCAAGCTACCTGGCTACGAACTAGTGCCATTATTCTTCTCACACCGCGGTCTCACCATTTATGTGCGTAGTGATGAAGCTTACCAAACTCCACCACAATGTGTTCCATGTTCCAATCCGGAATTCAACTTCATGTGGTTAAAATTCCATCTCCGTAAGCAAATTATCCACTACTGCTTTATTTACAGAAGCCCCAAACTGGACAGCAATTCAACTTTTAACGAGTTTGATGCACTGTCTGACTCCAGTCAAAGGATTGTATCCCTGTATCCTCATACTGGAATCGTTATTACGGGCGACTTCAATATACACAATTCTGGGTGGCTTCGACATTCTGCACAGACAACACCCGAAGGACGGTGTGTTGAGATCTTCGCTGCGGAAAATAACCTAACGCAGCTTGTAAATGAGCCCACGCGAATACCACACGTTGATAGCCATACCGCCAACACCCTGGACTTGTTTTTAACTTCTCACCCTGATAAGTATACCATTGATGTGCTCTCCCCTCTAGGCTCGTCGGACCATTGTGTCATATCAGCTCGTACACCGACCACACAGTTAGAGAAAAAATTCCTAAAAGAACCGTATGGCAATACGAGAAAGCCAACTGGAGCGGTCTTAACAGCTTCTTTAGGAATTTTAACTGGTCGTTATGCTTCTTCGATAACGACGTACCAACTCCAAGTTTATCCAAGAGAATTTTATGGTTCACCATGTCAAAAGCCTTGGTCATATCTATAAATAAAGCCATGGGACTTTATTTTGTGTTAAAACCATCGCATAGCTCACTACAAAATTTCTTGAAAACCATACTGTTGGTGGCAAAAGAAATAGTTTTTGTTTAGAAAGGACATAATTCGTTAAGTATTTTTTATACTTAAAGAGTATTTACCTATACTTAAAGAGAAGGCCCATGAATTTGAGTTTGCCCGTATTCCTGTATAAAAATGAAGTAATTGTCAAGTTATAGAAGAAAGAAAGTTTGTCGAGGGTATATTATATATATATTATATATATATATTTATATATTAAATATTATACTACAGATGCTGAACTAGCAGTGTGTTGTATACCGAATGCAATTTTACCTACAGATCATAGACTTTGAACCGACTCAATTCTTCGTCTGTGTCAGAAAATATAAAAAACGATTAATGTGGCAGACTACACTAAATTGAAATGTGACGTTCAAATACATATACTGTTCTCATTAATGATTAGCAATTTGCTCCGTGCTGTTCTATCAACGGAAACTGGAAACCTATATAGACTTTTACATCTAAACTGAACACTGGCAAAGTTAGCTTACGAAATGACAACTGGGAAGGAGAGAGAAGAAAACGTCAATACTCTAAGGACTTACACTCTAAAACTTCAATCTAAGAATTTTCCTCTCTTTGGAAACAAGCCGGATAACCGATATAGAGTTTCTAATATCCTTTCAACTTCACCAGACTAAGTGATCTGGCATGCGTGTTTGCGAATATAGTCAATAATTAAAAGAAGTGAAATGAAAGAAATATTTATTATAGCATTGTTAACTTTATTTAATGATCGAACAATACTTGAACAAATGTCAAACATAATTTTACAAAATGTTTAGCAACATCAATAAAAATCAAGCAACATTAAAACAGATATACAAACTGTTATTCAAAAACTGAAATTGAAACCGAAAATAAAACTGAATTTTATAACGTATTACAACACAGAACATTACAGTCATTTTATCTCTTACAATAAGTTCTAATTTCAATATAAGTAAAATATTCTATAACAATAAGGTTTTTTTAATTCAACCCAACACATTACAACATTTTTGGTCCTTCGAGCCGGATACAATACCATCCGTGAGATATATGCAGAATACAAAATGGAAGTTCTGGACAATATGGACAAGTTAAGATCCGAAGAAACATCAAAATGCAGCGGTACAACAGCAACCGCATCGGCTGAGAACAGTGATAGCAGTGGAAGTGGGCTCAGGTTACCCGTTATCACCCTTCCAACATTTTCCGGTGGATACGAAACGTGGAGATCTTTTCACGACATGTTCGTATCTCTGGTTCATACCAATGCAGCACTGTCAGAAATCCAAAAATTGCATTATTTGAAATGTAACGTTCGTGGTGATGCCGAAAGGCTACTCCAACACTTGGCCATTGACAAGGGCAATTATAAGCGTGCTTGGGATATTCTGACAGAGCGGTATGACCACAAAAGAGTACTTGTAAACACCCAATTAAAGATATTTTTCGGTCAGGCGGTTATGAGCAACGACTCAGCAACGAGTATAAAATGTATTTTAGACACGTCGCAAGAAATCATTCACTCTTTAGAAAATTTAGGGGTACCGGTAGGACAATGGGACGCCATTTTAATGTTTGTAAACCAACACCACACAACAGCTATGGGAAGAGAGATTAGGGAGTAATAAGGATTTACCAAATATTAAAGAATTCTTCGAATTTTTGCAGTGCTGATTTAGAACATTGGAAGCAGTTGAACAACAATCCCCGCAACAATCGATCACAAAACCCTCAAACAAAAACAAAACACCAACTCAAGTGTTCCACACTCGCCAAACACAATGTCAATTAAAGTGCAAAGTGTGTCAAAACGGACAACATCCATTGAGGGAGTGCAGACAGTTTTTAGAAATGGATATAGGCCAACGTAAAAAAACAGTTTACAACATAAGGGTATGTGAAAACTGCTTGGCCTATAGCCATTTTAAAAGTAAATGCCCTAGCTCTAAGTGTTGTTACTATTGCAAGCAGCGGCACCACTCATTGCTGCACCCGATTCCACAAAATAGTGGAAATAATTTTTCCAACTATACATCCTTTAATCCCAATGCCTCAAAATTTATACCTAATAACCAAAATCCAACCCAAAGCCACCAACAAACAAAAAGTTTCCACCTACAAGCCCAATCAAACGATCCAATCATGTCTAACTGTCAAGAGTTTAACCCCAACAAACCACAAGTTCTTAATCTACCAAAAAATCAACAACAAGCGCAGCCTAATATGCCCTCATCCTCAACCAGTCAGAACTACAGCGTGCACCACATCTCTACCAGTTCGCAGATTCTTCTATCTACAGCCTTTGTCAAGGTAAAGGCAGCCAACGGGGGTTACCTAACGTTAAGGGCGTTAATCGACACGGGTTCCGAGGCGTCGTTTATTACTGAAGCAGCGATTCAAAGATTGAATTTGAGGTCCCGATGGACATTTAGCCAAATCAGCGGGTTGGGTGAGGTCAGCAGTGGACAATCACACAAAATCGTCGACGTAACCATCGAGTCGCTAGTCCCTGATTTTGCAGGTCGAGTACAGGCCCTTGTGCTTAAATCGCTGACTGGGCTCCTTCCGGCCCAGCATACTTGTATGGACAAATGGACAAATCTGAATGGATTGCAGTTAGTAGATCCAACATTTAATGTTCCAGCAAGGGTGGATATGTTGCTTGGCAGTGACATCTACGCGGAAATCATCCTCGGAGAAGTAAGGAGAAGCAGCGAGTGCATAGGTCCAATTGCACAAAAGACACATTTGGGATGGATCTTGTTGGGCAAGGTGCCATCGACGGATACAAAGGTTATCCGTGCCTTCTTCAATCACGTTGATCTCAACACCACTTTAAAAAGATTCTGGGAGATTGAAGAGAAACCTTTTGAGACTTACGAATCAGAAGAAGATACAAGGTGTGAGGAGCATTTCAAAAAATTTACAAAACGATTACCTGATGGTCGTTACGAAGTTGGTCTGCCATTTAAGGGTGGAGAATACCCAAGTATGGGCCCAACACAGCAAGGTGCTATCAAAGGATTCTTGGAGGTCGAGAAAAGGTTGCAAAGAAACCCTAGTCAACACGAAGCATACAGCAAATGCTTGACCGAGTACATTGATCTAGGCCATATGACACCAGTCGAGGAGTCCGATAAAGTTGTCAAATCAACTTTCCATTTTTTAATTCCCCATCTTGCCGTCATTAAGGAATCCAGTACCACCACAAGGTTGCGGGTCGTCTTCGACGCAACCTTCAAACCTTTTTTTGGCTCTTCCTTAAATGACAAGTTGATGGTGGGCTTAGGGCCCAAATGTTATTGACATCATTTTAAGGTGGCGAAAGCATAGGTTTACCTTTACTGGAGATGTGGAGAAGATGTACCGCCAGATCCGAGTAAGTCCAAATGATGCGAATTACAATCCTGACCAGAATTTGAGAATTTATCGGTTAAACACGGTCACCTTTGGTACGGCATCAGCCCCATATCTGGCAATTAGGGTACTTCTTCAGCTTGCAGAAGACGAAGCACACCGATTTCCCTTGGCCACCACCGTCATCAAGGAGGAAACCTATGTTGACGATGTCATCAGTGGAGCTGATACCATTGAAGAAGCGCAACACAAATTGAAAGCGGTAAAAGAAATGCTGGCAACAGCGGGATTTCAGTTACGCAAACATGTCAGCAACTCTGAAAAGGTATTGAAGAGCATTCCGGCAAATCAAAGAGCGATGGATTTCTCGTTACCATCCATAGAAAACACCGATGTCAAGACCCTTGGTATTAAATGGCTGCCAGTTCCGGATGTATTCACGTTTCAAGTCGCAGTGCAGATTAAAGGCGGCATCACAAAACGGTCCATATTGTCCTCAGTAGCTAAGCTCTACGATCCAATGGGCTGGTTGTCACCCTGCATAATAAAGGCAAAAATACTTATTCAACAGCTATGGGGTAGAGGTCTGGATTGGGACAAACCTATTCCACCTGAATTGGAATGAGAGTGGGTAACCTTTCGCCGAGAATTACCAGCTATTGAAAAAGTCCAAATACGTCGTTGGATCAACACCGACAAAAATACAAAGAAGCTGGAAGTCCATGGATTCAGTGACGCTTCGGAGAAAGCGTACGCAGCGGCTGTATATTTGCGCGTTCTAGATGAAAATGGCCAAATACACGTACACCTGCTGATGGCCAAAACAAAGATTGCACCGTTGGAGTCAATTACATTGCCCAGACTGGAACTGTGCGGAGCATTGCTAGTAGCAAAACTTCTTCACCAAACGATCCAAATTCTTAAGTTGGAATCAGTTAACGTTTATGCGTGGACCGATTCAGTAATCACATTGTGCTGGATTAAGGCCCCTCCGGCAAAATGCAAGACCTTTATCTGCAATCGTCAAAAGCTCACAAGGAACTTCATGTGGAAACATGTTCCATCTGAACTGAATCCAGCGGATATAGCGTCTCGCGGAATTTTTCCATCAATGATTATAAGGAACAAGTTGTGGTGGGAAGGACCAGAATTTTTGCTGCAACAATGGAATGCAAGTCACCCAGAACAGCCACCTTGTCTGGAAACGTGTCAGGAATCACGCTCTACAATTGTGCACCACTGCCTAAAAACAAAAGGAGGTAGCTTGGTTAACGAAATACTGTCGAAATTTTCATCACTACAAAAGGCTTACGAGTAGTTGCGTACTGTTTACGGTTCCGGCACGTAAAACAACTTCATCACTATGCAGATGTATTATCACCGCAGGAGTTGGAAGAAGCGCTAACTAGAGTCACTCTATTAGCCCAAAAGGATATGTTTGCTGCACAAGAAGAAAAGGATAACACCAGAGGATACAAATCACTCAACCCATTTAGAGACAGCGAAGGAATCCTACGAGTCGGTGGGAGACTCTCCAACTCTACCCTACCCTTTAACAAAAAGCATCCAATTCTTCTGAAGAATCAACACTCACTTACGAAACTCATCATCAGCAATGCCCATGACAAAACTCTTCACGGCGGTAATCAAAGGATGATTGCTTATATACGACAGCGATTTTGGATTTTCAATTTGAAGAATGCAGTCAAAAGGGAAATCCACAATTGCAACATTTGCTTCAAGTTTAGGGCCAAACCGCTGGTACAATTAATGGGTAATCTCCCAGCATCACGAACAGCAATATCAAGACCGTTCACATGCACTGGAGTGGATTATGCGGGACCCATCGAAGTAAAAACGTGGAAAGGGAGAAATGTGAAAACCTTGAAGGGATATTTCGCGATATTTGTATGCATGGCAACGAAAGCAATACATATCGAGCTTGTCAGCGACATGACTACATATACATTTTTAGGATCCTTCAGGAGATTTGTTTCTCGAAGGGGTCTTTGCAGGGAACTCTTTAGCGACTGCGGCAGTAATTTCGTCGGAAGAAACGGCGAACTACAGAGGCAACTTAAGGAGGCTAAGTTGGACTGGAGAAATGTGGCAGAGGTACTAGCCAACGAAGGAACTAGGTGGAGGTTCATTCCTCCTGCTTCCCCACACTTTGGAGGTTTATGGGAAGCGGGAGTGAAGTCCGTCAAATTTCACCTCAAACGTATGGCTGGAAACCAGATTCTGACATTCGAAGAGCTCAACACGCTTCTCACACAAGTAGAAGCCTGTCTGAACTCAAGACCTTTGTGTCCACATCGACGACTTGAACGTTTTGACGCCAGGCCACTTTCTCATTGGCGAACCACTCATCAGTCCTCCGCAACCCGAGTATCAGCTGGACAAAATCTCGCATTTAGAGCGTTGGAAACGAGTACAAACACTAACGCAGTCCTTTTGGAAGCGATGGAGCAATGAATACCTCGCCCGGCTACAACAACGCCCAAAATGGAATCGAATCGCGAACTACACAATAAGGAAAGGCGATTTAGTCTTAATTAAGGACGAAAGACTGCCTCCGCTCAAATGGAATTTAGGCCGCATAACAAAAATACATCCCGGACCGGACAATTTAGTAAGGGTAGTAACACTTAAAACTCAAACTACCGAATTGAATCGTCCAATATCGAAGATCTGTCCACTCCCCAGCAACACTTTCGACAAAATCAACGCGGAACGACAAGTCTCGCCAAAAAACGTTTGAGATGCCAAATGGCCCCTCCTCGACAGTGCTCATGCCACAGACACTGCGGGAGCTCGAGGAGGCAATCGCTGACTCAACGTATCCAAACAGATTCAACAACACAAAATCAAACCACAAACTGAAATCAGAATAATAACATTTATCAACACAATACAGAAACCAGTTTCAAGGCCCACATGTTTCAACACAAATTGTAAAAATGTAATCTTAACATAATACAACATAATACAGTCAGCACGACACATAAAAATATAAAATAAACTTAAATCAACACAATAAAATAAAATAATCAAATTTGAATATTATTTTCATTCAAGAAAAATGTTTCTGGGGACAAACTCTAGCAACATCTCTCATCAAACAAACATACAGTATATAAGTCAAAACAATATCCCCAAACAAATTTAAAATAGAACTTATAACAAAAACGCAAGAAATAACTCAAGCAAATGAAATTAAATTATGAATTTACCCACTCAACACCCAATGCACACCCAAAAGTATATTAAAACTAAATTACATTTAATCTTAAAATTCTACAAATAATACAAAACAATTAGACTCTATCACTCACTGACACTCCCTTGCTCCAGCAACCGCGAAAACAATTAAAATCGATTTACGAATTACGCGAAATTAACCGAAAAGGAATATAATTGAAAAAAAAAAAACACACTTACCTAATAAATATACAACAATAAAAACACCAAAAAAAAAATGCGAAATATAATTATTCCAAAAAAAAAGGTCGTACAAAAAAACACCGACGCACAACACCATGAACTAAAACTGTCAACTGAAGATGAATTACTGCACTCATCGTAACACAATTTGCGAAAAGGACGAAAATATTCGTATGTACTGCGACATATTTACCATTATGAGTGCAAATGGTGCAGCTGATATATGCAATGCAATATACGAATAATTTGCATACTATTTCCTTTATTGATGTCGCACTGTTACATGCATGTTCTATTCATTTTACTAATTATATTTGTCTTTTCATGTCTGAGATGGCATTACACCAAAGTCAAGATCAGGGTTGTCTACGAGATATCCAACCAGAAGTTAAGGCAAGGCCACAATAACCAGAAGGAAGATGAGCAGAGTATATATGATGAACAGGGTTCACCGTGGGGGGAGAATGTTTGCGAATATAGTCAATAATTAAAAGAAGTGAAATGAAAGAAATAATTATTATAGCATTGTTAACATTATTTAATGATCGAACAATACTTGAACAAATGTCAAACATCATTTTACAAAATGTTTAGCAACATCAATAAAAATCAAGCAACATTAAAACAGATATACAAACTGTTATTCAAAAACTGAAATTGAAACTGAAAATAAAACTGAATTTTATAACGTACGAGGGGCGTTCAATATATTCTCGGTATCGATATGAAGGAAAATGCGAATTCAATTTAAATTGTTTTTATTTTTCAATATAATCTCCCCTAACATCAATGCATTTGTTACATCTTGAGATAAGCTTTTTTAAACCCTCAAAAAAATAAATTTCCTCTTTCTCTGCAAAATACCCATTTATTGCCGACTTGAGTTCTTCATCATCCGAAAATCTTTTTCCACGAAGACATTTTTTCAAATCCGGCAACAGGAAATAATCACTAGGGGCAAGGTCTGGACTATAGGGTGGGCGTTGGATTTCTTCGAAACCACAATCTCGCGCAGCAGCCTTGGAAACTCGCGCCGTGTGAACAGGAGCGTTGTCATGAAGAAGCAACACACCCGCTGCGAGTTTACCCCGTCTTTTCTTTTTAATTTCCTCCCTCAAATTATGCAAAGTGGAAGCGTAGGATGTGGCGTTGATGGTTTCACCTTTTTTTTTGTACTCAATGAGCAAGATTCCCTTTGAGTCCCAAAAAACTGTCATGAGCTTCCCGGCAGACAGAGTGACTTTGAACTTCTTCGGGGGTGTGTTCCTTTTTTATGCCACTGCATGGACTCTTGTTTGCTTTCAGGGTCATAGTGGTGGACCCATGTTTCGTCCCCAGTAACAATTCGATCCATAACACCGTCCGCGTTCTCACTACACATCTCCAAAAGCTCCCTACAGCATGCGATTCTCACTTTATTCTGAGGCGCTGTGAGCATTCGTGGCACCCACCTTGCACTGACCTTTGCAAGGTTAAGATGGTCATGAAGAATGGTGTGAATGGTACCAATTGAAAGCTTGGTGATCTCTGTCATCATTTTCACCTTTATTCGGGCATCCTCAAGAACAAGTTTTTCGACTTCTTTGATGCTTTCTCCCGTACAAGCAGTAGCCGGGGCGCCGGAGCGGGGGTCGTCTTCAATGCTCTCTCTGCCTCTCTTGAACTCACTTGACCACTTTTGCACAGTTGATAATGAAGGTGCGGAACCCTGGTAAACAGCCACCATCTCTTCATGAATAGTTTTTTGACTTTTTCCTTGCTTAGTGAGAAATTTTCTCTTCTAATAGCTCCCCTGCATATGGAAGCAAATATTGAACGAAGGATTTTTTTTCTCGAAAGCGTTCGATATCTACTATACTTTCCTGGTTATCTTCCAGATCTCGGAGAAATAAGCAAGGCGAATGGCTGGCATATTGCAATTCTGTTAGGCATATGACTTCATCATTAGTGCTCTACGTCTTTATTCATTTTCCTTTTGAATTTTTTAAGAGCAGTAAGATCTGAATCACCACCGGATTGTCTTAGGAATCCTGGAGCATTTTCGACCACGTTATCGAGCATTTGAGGCCGTATCTCACGAATAGTACGCTCAATGTTGGTTTCCAAAGAAAGAATAGTTCTTGGCTTGTTCGCAAATACCAACGACTACAGAAAGTAGTCCAGCGGCCTCTGCTGAACCTCTCACCTCTTCATCACCAGATACAGAAAGAAATTTTGGCAAGCACCTACATGCTTATATCAGTGGCTAAGAACTACTCCAAAATAGTTCACTCAGACTTTTTACTGTAACTCAAGAGAAATGAGCCATACGAAGTACTCTTACAGACTACGGTTACATTCCCTGATCGACAGAACTGTAAGCAAAATAAACCCCTGTTTACAAAAGATTCACTGGTATGGTTCAACGACGGATCCAATACAGACGAAGGAGTTGGAGCAGTCGTATACGGAGAAATTACCAATACCTCACTGTACGCAAGTATGGACAGTAGCTGAGATTCATGCAATAGAGCTCTGCATCAGAAAGAACTTAAGTAGATCTGTCATCAACGGGAACATTTATATTCTCTTTGACAGCAAGACATCTCTAGTTGGTATCAACGCTTTTGAGATAATCTCAAAATTTGTAAGGTCCATTTAATCTGGGTGCCAGGTCACAGTGGTTATATTGGTAATGAAAGAGCAGACATATTGACAAGCAAAGGCTCGGCCTCAACATTCATTGTGCCACCAGCATTCTGTGGGTTACCAATTAGATCCATAAAAAATGCATATAAATAATTAAAAAAGCTAAAAACTAAAAACAGGTCACGGCGGAATCCTAAAACACCGTATGACTAAGTAAGCAGCACAAGACAACACCTGTCGCATGTGCAACAAGGACGAAGAATCCGCATAGCACAGTCTTTGCCACTGTAATTGCCTTAGCAGAACATATCTACGTTATCTAGGTAAGCGATATCTTGATGCAGAAGATACCACTGCCAACTCACTAAAATATATAGCTGAATTTCTTAAAAATTCAGGCCTCATAAGCGAGCTTCAACTTGAGGTAATCTCACAATAGGCCTAAGCGACTGCATAAAAAAATGGTACATAGTCCTACTTAACCCTTAATCTAATCTAATCTCAATACCAGGTCACAGATCCATTTCTGAACATAATGTTGCCATCGAATACTTTCTTACATAACTCGATGGTTTTTCCTCCTGAAAATAAATGTCCTGCAGTCCATGCGCAGGTACTTTTAAAAACGAAAAATCGTACATGACTCTGTACTGGGCGTCATTGACTATGCCATTTCGATTCGCTTCATTTTTGAAGAAGTACAACCCGATGACGGAGAAAGCCCATAAACTGCATCAAATAGTGCATATTTCGGGGTGCATCCGTAACTGAAAGACTTTCTTCTTCAAACGACTGGCTTAAATTTTTGCACCAAGGGTGTAAAGAAGTATCCTTGCGCAAAATCTTCCACGAAGTCAATGGACACCGACCAAGTGGTTGCTCACGATGAGGAATCGATGAATTAAGATCTTCCTTAACACTAGCCTCAACGGCACCGATATTTTCATCTATGATCACTTTACGCATTCTTGGCAGTGACTCACTGTGTTGATTATGTTGACCGTAAAATTCGCAAGCACTCTACGAGTTTAAACATTTTTTTATTAAACAGTGATTTCGTAAATAGATTTCCATAATTTGTAAACCGAGCTCCGGCGTTAGGTTTTGCGTGATGATTTACCACACAAAATTGAATAAAAAGACCTATCAGCTGTCGGAGAGGTGCCATATTAAAAACAAATCTCATAAAATAACACCCTTTATATAGAGTCCTTTCTAAAAGAAATACGTACTTACTACAGCAGACTATTTTTCTCCTCTGAGTATTCTGTCGAGACATTACTCCAATATTGTTAGCCAGTAGTACCGAGAATCGAGTCGACCACCGTCGAGTGCACACCTCCCCCAGTGCACTCGCAATATTGTTGTGTGCTGTGCAGCAATAAAAAAAAAAAAAAAAAAAAAAAAAAAAAAAATTACAAAAACAAAAAGAAGTGCAGTGCAGTGACAGTGAATATCACACAGTGTGGGTATCCCACCTCACCCGCTCCTAGACGAAGTACTGTTGCTTGCACTCAGTCACTGCCGTTACTGTATTTACCATACGGTACGGGCAGTGGCTGAGTGTATGTAACAACTGATGGATAGCGGGGTTGTGAGTGAAAATTTTGTTGGTGCACTGTTTCATATTGTTGTAAGGGCATAACACCTACAACAATTTGATTCGGTAAACCAACGTCAGAATTTCCACTTCGCAGCCTTGCTTAGTATCGTCGGTGTTTGTGTTTTCTGTGTTTGTCTGTGATTATGACTAGGGAAGTCAGGGTAGACGTAGCCAATATACGCGGGCTAAAAAGTAATCACTTTTCTACGTACGTCCACGTCTGTAAGTACAGACCAGCTGTTTTGGCACTTAGTGAAACACAGGTAGATCCCCGCCCACACCTCTCAGATCATTCTGATCTGAAGCTACCTGGCTACGAACTAGTGCCATTATTCTTCTCTCACCGCCGTCTCGCCATTTATGTGCGTAGTGATGTAGCTTACCAAACTCTACCACAATGTGATCCATGTTCCAATCCGGAATTCAACTTCATGTGGTTAAAATTCCATCTCCGTAAGCAAATTATACACTACTGCTTTATTTATAGAAGCCCCAAACTGGACAGCAATTCAACCTTTAACGAGTTTGATGCGCTGTCTGACTCCATTCAAAGAATTGTATCCCTGTATCCTCATACTGAAATCGTTATTACGGGCGACTTCAATATACACAATTCTGGGTGGCTTCGACATTCTGGACAGACAACACCCGAAGGACGGTGTGTTGAGATCTTCGCTGCGGAAAACAACCTAACGCAGCTTGTAAATGAGCCCACGCGAATACCAGACGTTGATAGTCATACCGCCAACACCCTGGACTTGTTTTTAACTTCTCACCCTGATAAGTACACCATTGATGTGCTCTCCCCTCTAGGCTCGTCGGACCATTGTGTCATATCAGCTAATTTCTCGTACACCGACCACACAGTTAGAGAAAAAATTCCTAAAAGAACCGTATGGCAATACGAGAAAGCCAACTGGAGCGGTTTTAACAGCTTCTTTAGGAATTTTAACTGGTCGTTATGCTTCTTCGATAACGACGTGGATGCCGCTGCTGATATGATTATAAACACCATTCTCTTTGGAATGAGATCCTTTATTCCTCATCGGATGAAGAGTATCAAACCAAAAGAAAAGGCATGGTACGACTCGAGCTGTAAAGAGGCCGTCAGGGTTAGAGAAATGTTTTTTCGGTCCTACAAGACCAACCCGACAGAGGAAAACCGAAAAAAGTTCAAACGAGCCAGAAATGACTGCAACGCCTTTCTTAAGCGTGTGAAATTCCAATACGACCAAAAACTGAGGCAAACAAATTCTGCAATGTCCCAAAGGCAGTAAAAATTGTTGGTCGTTCGTCAAAAACATTAGAAATTCCGCCTCATCCTCCATCCCAACGCTCATTTACAATGACATTCCAGCTGTCCGCTCTTTGGATAAGGCCAATCTGCTTGCTGCACACTTTGCGGCCAGCTCAACACTCCCAGATTGTGCTTTGTCTCCGCCTACACTTGAGTGAGTCGAATCTTCAATGGGACGAATCTACTTTCGCACTCGTGTAGTAGCAAGAGTACTTAAAGATCTCAACATACATAAATCCGCTGGTCCAGTTGGTATATCTCCCCTTCTTCTGAAGAGGTGTTCTTCCTCGCTGGCAAAACCACTGCGTAAGCTTTTTCATCAATCCTACACTTTAGGACTCTTCCCGAGCAGATGGAAAACAGCATTTGTCCAGCCGGTCCCTAAAAAAGGCGAATCATCTTCTCTCTCCTCCTACAGACCCATTGCACTTACGTCCCTTCTTTCCAAGGTCATGGAAACGCTAATAAATCGTCAGCTCATGAAATATCGCGACACACGAAAACTTCTCAATGACCGGCAATACGGTTTTCGTAGCAACAGGTCCACTGGTGATTTGATGGCATGTCTCACCGAAAAGTGGAACCAAAGCGTACATCAATCTAGCGAAAGCAAGATAGTTGCACTTGATATTTCTAAGGCATTTGACAGAGTTTGGCATCAGGCTCTTTTGTCGAAAATGCGTGCATTTGGGATCGACGACTCTCTTCTTCAATGGATTAGAAATTACCTTTCGGAACGTTCAATTCAAGTTGTCTTTGACATTTTAAAGTCTGATATTCACAAAATAAATGCTGGTGTGCCCCAGGGCTCTGTTCTGTCACCGACACTCTTTTTAATTTTCATTAACGATCTCTTGTCTACTACTTCTAATCCAATATATTCCTTTGCTGATGACAGTACTCTCTGCTTTTCATATTCGTTCCCGGACTCACGGCCCTGCTCTTCGGCTGTAGTACGAGAACGGCAGCGTATGCTAAGATCATTAAATTCCGATATCAACAGCACAACCAATTGGGGAACTATCAATAGAGTGGAATTTAATGCTTCCAAAACACAATGCTGTCTGCTGTCTTTAAAGCGAAATTTAAACACCCAGCCATTATCTATGAATGGCACTTGCATCGTCGAAACCGAAAAACTTTCCATTCTCGGTATGTGTGTCAATGACAACTTACGTTGGAATGACCACATATTTGATGTCGCCAAAAATGCTGCGAAATGTCTAGGTTTCCTCAAGCGATGTAAGAAATATTTTACCCCCTCTGATCTGGCCTCAATATATAAGGCATTCATCCGCCCAAAATTGGAGTACAACTCCCACATCTGGTCAGGTGCTCCTAAAACATCTCTTCACCTGCTAGATAGGATTCAAAACCGTGCGATAAAACTTATTGATGATACTAATACCAGTCAATCAATTGACACGCTCGAACACCGACGTAATGTCTCCTGTCTCACTTTGTTTTATCGCTATTTCCACCACCAGTGCTCCACTGAAATCGCCAGTAGCATTCCGCCCATTCAAACTTTCAACCGTAACACCCGTCTCGCTATGAATGCTCATCAGTATACCCTCAAGCCCATTTTCGGACGTACTCTAAAATATCGTGATTCGTTCCTAAGCCGTACAACTCGCTTATGGAATGCCCTGCCGATCTCTGTATTTCCTGGTCGTTATAACTTGCAAACATTTAAAAACAATGTACATCGGTACCTCTCTTTTCTTCCTCCCTAAATTTCCTTTGCCCGCGCTGTGTACAATCACATTAAGGGTACACAAACCCCTTGAGCGCGCGCTCATTATAAAAAAAAAAAAAAAAAAAAAAAAAAAAGCCAAATTCAACCTTTTCCTTCTAGAACCTTTTTAGGTAGGGTGTAGGGTGTCAATTTTTGTGTTTCATAGAATATCGAAAAACCTATCTTCATTTTGGTTACACTTTTGGTCAGATTGTTAAAATTCCTGGTCTCGGAAATTTAAAAGTTTTCTTTTGTAGCAATTGAATATTGAATTGAATTTTCTTTTTCGTTTTAGGCTGTATGGGTGTTTGTAGTGTCACTGCCGGTCATAATAATAAATTCCCCACGTCACTCACAACCACATGCGCCAAAAACAATGACAACTCTAGACTCGGCTGGTTCGGGAATGTTTGTTGTTGGCTTGCTGGCGGAAACGTATGCTGACCTACAGAAATTCTCATTTCGACAGGACCCTGCCAATCAAGGAAAATTTTGCAATGATGGTGAGTCAAATAAAATCAATTTTTCCTTATGGCTACTGATATAGGTGCAGAAGTCATTCTTCATATTTACAATGTCATTTATATGTAAAATAATAGCAGAAATGAATAAAAAAAGAAATATTGATTCATCAAAAATTGCATAAAATAGATCAATCATTGTAAGCTATAGTATAAACGAGGATAATTACGAAAAATATCGATGAATTGATTGTAATATTGTGTTATCTCTTCGTATCGAAAACTGTCCACCAAAATATACGTACCGGTGGATTTATAGCCCACAACGTTAAAACATCGATTAATTAAACAAAAACTTTCAAACAGAGCTGTCAGAGTTATCAATTTGTTGCGAGGTTTAATTAAAATTCACAAAAATCCACAGCCTGGAATTTATTTAGATTTAATTACCTACTCTCTGGTATTTACAAAGTGTTTACGTGGAACATTTCAAATATGTTTAATATTGCGTTTGTGTTATTCAGAGACGACGTACATTTAGGAGCATTCAATTGAGAAAATGCGCACAAAATGTGGCACAAGGAACAATAAATATGTTTTGGTATTTAGAAGAAAAAAAAATCATGAGCAGGTTCTGATTTGATGCTTTCATGGTGGATAATAAATGCTGGAGCTCGGAGCTGAAGTTCAATCAAATGAGCTGCCTGAAAATGATACTTTCCTGCGATAAAACAACGGGTCAACTTGCAACTGCTCTAGAGTTCAATCAGCAAAATAATGATGCACTCAATTATCTTGTGTATGAGAGTATCATTATCCTATGTAGGCTTAAGGCAACATTTTCGATTATCAATTTCCAAATAAAGGATCTCCTCAGATGTTGCGATTTTGCAGCAGCCCGTAATACGGTGATAAGTAGCACTAGGTTTCCAAGGTTAAGGATCCACACAGCAACCTGGCTCTCTCCAGGCGGTCGAACCGCCAACCAAATCGATGCGATTCACGCTTCCAACATCCTCGACGTGCGCACATTCCGAGGGGCAAATGTTGACTCTGACCACTTTCTTGTTGCGGCTAAATTCAGAGCTCGACTGTCCAACGAGAAGAAGCTGCGAACCGCCCAGAAAAAGAAATTCAACGTTGGACTCCTTAGCACACCTGGGGTAGCCAGAGACTACAGAGAGCGCCTGAGTGAGAAACTCTCCACTGTGGACTCACCTACCACAGACGCCAACCATCAGTGGTGCCGGTATCGCGACGTCATCAAGGAGGTAGCCAAAACCACCTTAGGGTACCAGCCAGATAGAGCCCGTGGTATGATGATGAATTCGTTTACAGGAAAAAGGTGACAGAAGATGCACACAAGAAAATACTGCAGCGCAAAACAAGGGCAGCAAGGGAAGAGTATCGAGCCAGGAGGAGGGTAGAGAAGAAGATCCTGCGTAGAAAAAAGAGGGCCTACGCAGCATCCCAGCTCAGGGAGATCGAAGAGTCTCGTCATCGGAACAACATCCGGAGGTTTTATAAGAAAGCCAAGAAACTGGCTGCTGGCTTCAAAACCGGAACACAAGCTCCTCAAAACATCGAAGGAAACCTAGTCACCGAAGTACAGGGAATAGTAGATGTGTTTAAGCAGCATTTCCAGTAGCTGCTAAATGGGCATCATGTAGAGAGAGTGATAGGGCAAGAAGAGAACCCACTTTTAGTCAATGAAGAACCAGTTCTACCACCCAGTATAGAAGAAGTTGGCTTAACTATAAAAAAGCTTAAGAACAACAAGGCTGCAGGCTCTGATGGTTTACCAGCCGAACTCTTCAAATACGGTGGCGATGTTTTGGTAGGGCGCATGCACCAAATCATCATCCAAGTATGGGTGGAGGAAAGCATGCCCGACGACTGGGCTATCAGCTCCATATGCCCCATATACAAAAAAGGCGACTTATGCACATTTCACTGTCATGGAGAGAAGTCAACGTAGTTTTCATTCCCAAAACCGGGAAATGTTCTCATCTTATCCCAAAGGACCTTAGACATAAGTCTATCATCTTTCCTTCTGAAAACTCTGAAACGACTAATTGATCTCCATATACGAGCTAAAATTGATCCAAATTCTGTCAACGGCTCAATATGCCTACTGTAAAGGAAAGTGCGTGGAAATGGCTCTGCAGTCACTGATTACTCACATCGAACGATCCCTACAATATAAAGAGTACACAATGGTTGCCTTTCTGAACATAAAGGTTGCCTTTAACAACGTCAACACATCCGCAATCACGACTACGCTGTCAAATCTAAGGCAGTTCTACTCGCTTTGCGGCATTAGACATTCTGTTTCATTTGACACCCCTCGATATTTTCAGCAGGCAAGGAGCTGAGACTGCAGCTATTCGCCTTAAAGCGACTAAACAGTGGACAAATAATTCATTTAGCCACGCCAACATTCTTAACACCTTAGGAATCCTCACAGAGAACATCGATTACACCATACCTGAACCTTGGTTTGATAAAGACTTCCATGTAAACTTCTCCTCCAGATCCTTCTGGGAGCAAGATGCTTTCATGGAGGACAAGTCAATCCATTTCTACACAGATGGATCTTAAACCGATAGCGGGGTTGGTGGCGGTGTTTTCTCAGATAAGCTAAATCTAAGCCTCTCTTTCCGTCTTCCAAATCACTGTAGCGTGTTCCAGGCGGAAATTTTGGCGATTAAAGAAGCTCTGTCCTGGCTGAAGAGAAACATGATATCTGCAAAGGATATTCGCATCTTTTCGGATAGTCAGACCGCTATTAAATCCCTGGACTCGGTCTCATTTAATTCTAAAACCGCCCTTGAATGCCAGTCATCTTTTATGGAGATGGCAGAGCAGTTCAACCTTCACCTGTGCTGGGTGCTGCGTCACAGAGATATTCCAGGGAACTGTAGGGCCAATGAACTCGCCAAAATTCTAACCACTCTACCTATTCTAACGGAAAAGGGTAGCATAGGTATACGCTACGTGCAAATTAGGTGCCAATAAAAGAACAGACCTTAGGTGGAGTGTTGAACCAACATGTCTAGCGACCAAACAGATCTGACCAAAGCTGCAGGGTGATTTTCTCTTAAGGCTTCCTCAAGTACCATGAATCATTGTTGACTTAATAATCATGAAGTTCAGGGCCCATTTCAAGGTCAGGCATCTTTGTGCTTATGACAATGTCAACTTGGTGACCAATAATTCTGTCCTGCAGCCACATAAAGATGTGTGCGAGAGACAAGCTAAAGTTCTACCACAGTATACAGTATACATGTACCACCTACTTGGACCAATAATGGAGCCTTTAGTCAATACATGGATAAAATTTTTTTGACTTTCAAATGAAACTCTCGAGCTATTATATCCTGTCATGTTATGGGCTTTTGTCCGTCTTTTAAGGCATATCCAATTTCAGACCATTTCGGATTACATGTAAAAGTGATCAGGATGACCATAGGGACGAACATATGTCATGGCATCCTGAGCAGGGCTCACTAGTAAAACTGGATGGCAACATAATATTCTTTCCAATATCCCATACGTTACCATCCCCCTTACACATGGCATCCTTAAGTTGAACATAGTTTTCCGCTCGCAGTTTACTCTTATTGAATCAGCAAGTTGTTACTTTCTTTACCTTATCTTTCCATTATTCTGTCTATGGGTACAGCTAAAGCGGAACCTGTTTTCTTGAGAGTCACATTTTGGAATGTTTTCTCCATTTTCTCCACGACAGAACATAAGAGCGAAGAGGGTACTGGAGAGCGTCGTATGCACGATGAGTTTCGCTGATCAGTACCAACTTTTTGTCACGCTTTTCAAACTCCTGGTCCACGATAACCAAAGCTACCTCGCTTGGTGTTGGCAGTTTATGACGACCTCATCTGCACGCTTCCTGTCAGCATTAATAACAACTTTAGACACCTGTCCTTCCGGAAACTTTTATATTTCAAGATCTTGTATGTACGGATTGTTATCATGCAGACATTTTTGAAGTTGACCAACTAACCAAAGTTTCACTACATTAAAGAGGTTACATCTTATTTCTATTTCCTTTTCGTCGCTGCCAGCAAAATATTTATTTGCAGAAAAGAGGGATTTAGCTGGAGGGGATTTTAACAAACTGCCTATTATAAAACCTGTCATTTGACCTGTCGACATGAAATCTTCCTCGTGTATCTCTTTTGCTCCAAATGAAGTCATGGGGAAATATCCGTTATAATTACTTTCTGATATGTCTTAGAAAATGCTGAGAGTTAAGGTGGTTATTACTAAGGAGACTGTGGAGTGGCTCAGGAAGCGGTTCAGCAGGAGGAATATGAAATTTGCCGACAGGGCCTTTTTTTGGACTTTTTCGCATGGTACTACTTGCATTCAATATGCAGGCCAAAACAAACAAACTTGTCATTGTGGTAGTCTGTACTATCGTTAGATAGAGACTTTGTTTTCCACGGAATCAGTTGTCTTTTTTTCATTATAGCGTTGAACAGCTTTCTTGTTTTGTTGAGTATCTAGAAACTGAAACTCTTTTAACGTATCTTTTAACAATTTCTCTATGAACCTCAGGATTCTTTTCAATGTATTTTTGAACAGCCTCTCTTTGAATTTTAAGATTTTGTTTTTGTCTTTTTGTCGGTTTTTCCTTATTTTCTTCTTCCCAACGCTTGAATTATTTGTAGAAATTATCACAGAGGGAGAAGCAGAATTGTGGCGTCGCATAACGTTTGTTATTGGCACGTTTACTAGAGTTTAGCAAATGAATAAGAGGTACAAACAATCGTCGTCGGATTGTGCTTAGGCAGATTGCAAGTTGACAACGACTTTTTCAAGGCTCTTATTGCATGGTGAGGTACGGATGGGGAATCTAACCTCAGTAGATGTAGGTGGAGGAACATATTGAGCGATGAGAGGTCCAGTACACTTCAACCGTAATATGGGCCTTCCCTGCTCATACTGTGGCTGTAAAATTACCTCACCATCATGATAGACCTACAGCTTGAATTTCACTGTGGGTGGCATAAGTGAAAGTAAAGACGGACATGTGAGCACAGGACTCGGCCAAAGTTCTGTAAATTTTGCCACATTGTTGCCCACACTGTAAGTTGCAAACATATTGTACAACGCTTGTTCGCACTTGAGTTGCATGCGAGACAGTACTCGTACCATGCATAAGGTACGAGGGGCGTTCAACATATTCTCGGTATCGGGGTAAAGCTGTGGTTGTATATATAAATTGACTTATTTATCAAGTAATACTATTATTTTAGTGCATTCATGTAAAATTTCATATAAATGCGATTATTAATTCGCGTTTTATCTCTAGTTAAACAGAATCATAATGGCAACTGAGACGATGATGGTGAAAATTGAGCATCGCGCTGTAATTAAATTTCTCACTAAGCAAGGAAAAAGTCAAAAAACTTTAAATTGGTACCATTCACACCATTCTTCATGACCATCTTAACCTTTCAAAGGTCAGTGCAAGGTGGGTGCCACGAATGCCCACAGCGCCTCAGAAAAAAGTGAGAATCGCATGCTGTAGAGGGCTTTTGGAGATGTGTAGTGAGAACGCGGACGGTGTTAAGGATCGAATTGTTACTGGGGACGAAACATGGGTCCACCACTATGATCCTGAAAGCAAACAAGAGTCCATGCAGTGGCATAAAAAAGGAACAGACCTCCCGAAGAAGTTCAAAGTCACTCCGTCTGCCGGGAAGCTCATGGCCACAGTTTTTTGGGACTCAAAGGGAATCTTGCTCATTGAGTACAAAAAAAAAGGTGAAACCGTCAACGCCACATCCTACGTTTCCACTTTGCATAATTTGCGGGAGGAAATTAAAAAGAAAAGACGGGGTGAACTCGCAGCGGGTGTGTTGCTTCTTCATGACAACGCACCTGTTCACACGGCGCGAGTTTCCAAGGCTGCTGCGCGAGATTGTGGTTTCGAAGAAATCCAACACCCACCCTATAGTCCAGACCTTGCCCCTAGTGATTATTTCCTGTTTCCGGATTTGAAAAAATGTCTTCGTGGAAAAAGATTTTCGGATGATGAAGAACTCAAGTCGGCAATAAATGGGTATTTTGCAGAGAAAGAGGAAATTTATTTTTTTGAGGGTTTAAAGACAGAGAATAAAAAAAGTACTACCCATCTGCACCCACAGGCACAATACGATGAGGTACCATAACCCCATCAACTTCAATATGTTCCATTTTATTGGATATAGGACTACCGGGAAAACAATAAACCTTCCACACCAAAGAAAACGAATAGCAACCACACAGTTGGTGGTTGATGAGCGAATGCAAGGAAATGTATTGTAGAACAAACGAAAGGGCATAAATGGGAATCGCAAAAGCAACAGAGATTGTAACAAGCAGCTGTTAGTTAACTGCATACACTGGCTGCTGAGCAATTCGGAGCTCGAAATGATCGCGAAAGTAAACAAACCGATGTCATATGAAGAAGGTAGGCGCCACCCAATTTTTAATGCTAAAATTGAGAAAACAGTTGAAGAAAAACAAACGCACAGATTATCGTTTCCCTGATGGGGAATTTATGGTTTATTTTGAATCTTGAAGGGGGCACAGGGTATGCCAAAAGAACATACTACATAATGTAATATAAAAACTTTTCTCAAAAGAGAAAATGATTCATATACGAGTAATTTAACTGTAGTGGGTCGGCCAACGAAAGGCCTACAGTTCCACGTTGTCGTGCGTAAGTTATTTCCTTGTTAGCTGCCTTCCTTTTGTTGTTCGTGTTCTAGTGCTCGTTATTATTGTTCTTTCGCTTCCTTTTTGTTTACGCTTTTTTCTCTGGTCTGTTTTTGTTGTTTTTTTTTGTTGTTGTTGCCAGTAAAACGATAAGCTATCGAATGAGCGTACCATGCTTTTTGGCCGTCGCCGCCACCCACTCACTCATGGGATTCCGTCAATTCAGTTGATTGAGGAAAGGAAATCACAGAGCTCTAACAGCCTCTCCTCGAATCCCCAGCCATTCATACAAGTCGACGTTCTATATTTGTGGGTCATGTTTGTTTTCCCGTCCAAGTGTCTACTTTGTTTGACTGGAAATCAAAGCTTAAAGGTTGAGAGCTGCAATCTAGATTGCTGAATAGGAAGGACAACTAAGCGTGTATTGAGGAGCCCGCCAACCTTCTGTGTGTATGTATATGTTCAAGGTGGCGCAAAATTAATCATCCAATTTTGTTTTTGAATTATTTTTTTACTAAAAAAAAAAATTATTTTGAGTGATGGAAATCTTTATTTGGACCTTTACAATTTTCCATGACTTTCCGCAAGATTTCAGTTGATAACTGTTCGCATTCCTGTCGAATATTCTCCTTAAGGGCTGCGATTGTCTGAGGGTTGTTGGCATAAATGCGCGACTTCAAGTAGCCCCAGAGAAAGAAGTATGGGATGGTTAAATCGGGCGACCAGGAAAATCTTCCTTCACAATATCCATTGTAGCACGTGCTGTGCAAGTGGTTGCACCGTCTTGTTGAAACAACATGTTCACCCAACCCCGCTGATCCAATTCCGGCAGTGAGAAGTCATTTAACATGGCCCTGTAGCGTTCGCCAGTAACAGTGACCAAAACAGCGACACAAAATCGTCCTCTTCTTTGTTGAGATTCAGTAGGGCTTTACAGTAATTCACACACGACTGACGGTCAGAAGGCATTAACTGGTGCACTGTTTCCACTTTGTACGGGATGTGTAAGTCTTTCACTAAAATTCGCTGTAGAGTCCGTCTAGTGATGCCCAATTGCGTGGCCCGTCGTCTGGATGATGTTTCTTCGTTATCAGCGACATCCGCAGCCACAGCCGCAATGTTCTCGGCCAAACGACCAGTCCGGTGGCGGACACGCCGTGCATGGTCTCCTGTGGTTCCACTCTGTTCGAGTCGAGTAGCTAAGCGGCTGAATGTTTGCCCAGGTGGAGCGACACGATTAGGAAATTGACGTCAGAATTCACGCTGTGCTCAAAAACATCGACACAAATGTCAAATATGATTGACGTACGACGCCATTTGCAAAAATTACGCGTATACCATCTTCCGATAGCGTGATTAATTTTGCGTCACCTTGTATATGTGATGTAGGAGAACGACTGCGGGGAATTATGGGTTTTCCTTTACAAGTTTGTATCTTTGATTTTTGGTAGGGGAAGGAGGCTGCTTTCTTTACACTCTTTTTTTTTTGCTTTGCCAAACAATGGTAATTTTACGTTGGGCACTCGGCCATTGTCGATATTCCTCGGGGTCATCCCGGTGTACTGGACCGTCCATCCGGAGAGTCTATCCTTGGTGGTACCTAGGGTCACATCTGGAGCGGTAGGCAGGAGAAAGGAGCTACAATAGATACAATGGATCTAGTAAATCGAGCCTGTGCAATGACTACCAGAAGATGATGGGGGGAAAGAAAAGAAGGGACAACACCAGAAAGGGGAAGAGAAAATAGAAGGCCAACAGACAACAAATCGAAACTTGAGTAGATGATTTGCACGCAACACAGTATGTATTTAGAAGATCTTCCCAAAACCACCTTTTTGTTCCAAGAAATCCGTTTACAGTTTAATGTTGCTTAAAACATTCTCAAACATCAATATAACAGCGGGAAAAATTTTCATCAACATCCATGATATACTCGTAGTTTTCCAGAAAAAAATCCAAGATTTTAGGTTTTAGAAATAATATAAATTCTTATTGCACATCATCGGCATAAAGCGAACCACAATTCTTTGTAATTAACTTGCAAACCTAGAAGGTGTATGTTGTCTATCCGCCCAGAAATCCCTACAGCTTTTTTACGGGGCTTAAGATACCTGATATATTACTTTGCTTTTACAATTTCTTTGATCATTTTTGTATGTTCGTTGTAGAGATTAAAATTTCTATTGCAGTATTGCAGAGGAGTATGCGACTTACGAGTCTATCGTAATTCTTACCACTTTGAACTCTTCTTATCTCCAAGATTACAGTGGCTTAAGTCCATAACTGAGATGTTCACTGTGAAAAACAGTTGAATAGAACATGAGAGGGATTAGCTACTCGGTTGGCTTTTTACCACCTAGAAGCAGTGAAGAAAATTAATTAGTCGTTTATTCTCCATAGGATAATTTTCATTTTTCATGGCACTCTAGGTGTCGACATTTAGTCGATGATAAATAATTAATTTTGCCTCCTTCACCACTAATTCCATTTTCGTCATCCTATCTTAGTATCCAAAATTGCACCCTCATAATAGCTTCTCAGCGGGCTATTCCAAAAATGCCAATATACTCGTACTCATACTCAGTGTATGTGAGTGATTTTATGGATTAAAATTATTACGGTTGGCTTACTGAGAATATTTTCCTTTGCCCGAACTTGACATACGAGTAATTACTTAGATGCAATATTTATGATACATACATAAATCGGTGGCAATAACAATAAACTTGCTGATAAACTGATGATTCAGAGCGCTATTTGGAGCTGTTTAAGCGAAATAAAAATAATTTCTTCATACGGTATGCGACAATGATTAAAACATGGATCGTATTACCTCAAAAGAATGCTCACCGGAAAGAGATATCGCTCCAATAAAGAGCTGATCACCGAAACTGAAGAGTATATTGAAGGGTTGGACAGCATAGAAGTGTTACAGCGGCACGGGAATAATGTTACAGTCCGCGAAATTAATTTATACATACTGTTTTTTTTTTCAGATTTTGTTCGTAGAAAATTAATGCAGATAAAAGGCTAGAAATAATGGGCAGAAAGCATTCAGATTTGCTGAACATCTTGAAGAGATTTTTCTACCTAATACAGTGGATGACAACATTTTATTACCGAACATTATTAAACAAGAAGTTATGGAAATACCAATCGTCTCTCTAACTGAAGTCAAAAAAGAAATTAAAAATAACGTGAACCCGAAAAAGCTCCTGGTTTTGACCTGATCACTGGCCAAGTACTGAAAGAACTGCCAAGGAAAGCATTGGTTAAAATAGCTAATTTGGTTAATGCATCCTTTAAATTACATTATGTACCATTATTATCTATGGAAAGTGGCTGAAGTTATTATGATACCCAAACCTGGACAGCCACCTCTTGAAGCCACTTCATATAGACCAATTTCAATGCTGCCGATTATGTTCAAATTGTTTGAAAAGCTTCTATTGAAAAGAATAAAACCAATCATAGAAGAGAAACATCTTATTCCGGATCATCAATTTGGCTTCCGGAACCAACATTCTACGATTGATCAGGTTCATAGAATGACTAATGTCATTGAAAAATCATTACACGAAGAGGAAGTATGCTCAGCAATTTTCCTTGATATAGCACAAGCTTTTGATAAAGTTCGGCATGTGGGACTGAACCATAAACTCAAAATGTTCCTTACTGTACAATACTCGAAAATCCTGGAATTATACTTATTAGAGAGTTACTACAGAGTCAAACAAGGGGACGCTTATTTCGAACTGAAGAAAATTCAAGCGGGCGTGCCTCAAGGTAGTGTATTGGGACCAGTTCTTTTTCTCCTATACACAAGTGACCTACCGGCATTGAATGAAAATATTGTTGCTACATTTGCTGATGATACTGCAATTTTGGCTATTGGCGACAATAATACTGAGTCAACAGAAAAGTTACAAACAGCAATAGCTGAAATACAACGTTGTATAGGGTTTTCCAATAAGGACTTGACAACTTTTTTTTTTAAATAAAACGCAAACCATTTGAGATATTTCAAAAACTTTATTATCGGCTTGAAGTACAATCAAAACATTTATGAATGGAACTCGACTTCGTTCATATGGCCACCGCGGGCACGTTTGTAGCGGTCGATTCGTTGGACCCAATTTTCAACGACTCGGCCACACATTTCGGCCGAAACGGCCGCTATTTCGCATTCAATGTTGGCTCTGAGCCCTTCCAACGTCGTCGGTGTGTTGGCATAAACCAATGACTTAACGTAGCCCCACAGAAAATAGTCAAGCGGCGTTAAATCGCATGAACGAGGCGGCCAATCGACTGGCCCATTTCTTGAGATAACACGCTCACCATACTTACTCTTCAATAAATCGATTGTAGCGTGTGCTGTGTGGCTAGTGGCATCATCCTGTTGAAACCACATGTCGTTCAAGTCCATATCTTCCAATTCGGGCCAAAAATAATCGGTGATCATGGTCCGATAATGCTGACCATTCACAGTAACGTGACGATCGTTATCGTCGACGAGAAAATATGGCCCAATAACGCCGCCGGCATGCAAACCGTACCAAACAGTTATTTTTTGTAGATGATGTGGTGATTCATGAAACGCATGTGGATTTTCACCCGACCAATAACGCATATTTTGCTTATTGACGAACCCATTGAGCCAAAAATGAGCTTCGACACCGAAGATGATTTTGCGATGAAATTCATCATCTTGGCGCATCTTCTCCAGAACCCAATCGGAGAACGTACGTCGCTTCAAATGGTCCATCGGCTTCAATTCTTGAGTCAGCTTGATCTTGTATGGGTGTAAACCAAGATCATTACGCAAAATACGCCATAATGTGGTCTGAGCGATACCCAATTCTTGAGAACGCCGTGAAATTGACTGATTTGGATTGTTTGCTACGGACGCCTGAACGGCGGTGATATTTTCGACACTTCGACCAACCCGTTGTCTCACGGACATGGCAACATCACACAACGAATATGTAGACTCAAATTTTTGCACTAAACTTGTTATTGCCTGTCTACTAGTGCGAGAATTACGACCGAAAATTGGAGTTAACGCTCTTAAAGTTGTAGTCAACGACTCCGAATTTCGGTAGAAAATTTTTATAATTTGCAGACGTTGCTCGTTCGTGTACTTTACCATGATGAAAATGTTGAGTTTACTGAATAAATTGACAGTGACAGTTTGATGATTAGTAAAAGAGTGCGTTCACAAATTAAATTCAAAGTTGTCAAGTCCCTATTGGAAAACCCTTTCTAAAGAATATGGATCTCTCCTACGTGACCACACAGGAGTATAATGGAGAAAAATTATTGATGGAATCGGGATTTTCTAATTTAAGAATTGTGCCGGAAGCAAGAAAACTTCATCATATTTCATCTGCTTCACAAGGAGTAATTAAAAGAAAATATTTTTCCTTTTCATCGGAAGAATATTTATATACTCTTAAAAGATAATAAATAATGATTTTTTTTTAGTTTTTAAGGCCTTAGGATACAAAGGCCTCTGTGTGACCTTTTTTTTAAATGAAAATATTTATTACAGAATATTTAGCCGCCTATAAAACATTATTTTGGCCGAACCTATAGAGATCCAAACTTGAAATTTGAAATGGAAATAGAGGACGAATCTCTCTATAATATATAAAAAAATAATAAAAAAACAAAATACCAATTTTTGAGTTATTCAAGGATATACAGGGTGAGTTTTTTAATTTGAGACATCCAAATTACTCGAAAAATACGCGATGTTTCAAAATGTTTCAGACAAAAGACACAAGATTCTGAAGGGGACATAAGATGGTGATCACGAGTTTGACTTTGAGACCCATTTTCAAGGTCAAACGAAGGTCTCTTTTGATTTTTCAAATGATAATTCCTGATTTTCATTGCTCAGTCGTATTGCTCGTAGGCTTGTCATTTGTTTTTACATACTGCGTTTAGCATAACCCAGAAACAACTACGTGGACGTAGCAGTATTTTGTTTCCTTCGGGGTGATTAATTAGAGTGGGTCCCCTTGCCTCCCACTGTTGAATCATTGAATTCTTCCCATTTCGACGTTTATTTCCCGATACCATTTCAACAAATGCTCGAAAATGTGACCATTCACTTAAATACATTTGTCTATCCGCGCTCTAAATGAACTAACAGAACTGAGAAGTATTTCTGGCTATTCGTCTTGTCCTCACGTGTTGTTGGCTTTTTTCTGTAAACCTCACTTTTTAAGACGAAATCAAGTGATGTAAGATCAGGTGATCTAGCAGGCCATTACCTCGGACCCCCTCATCCGATCCATCGTTGATGGTAAACATTGTTTAATACGCCCCGGGCTACTTGGGAATAATGGGCTGGAAAACCATCATGTTGAAACCACATTGTTTGTCGCAACTCCAATGGCAGTTCTTCTAGTAATACTGGAAGATGGTCCCGCAAGAAGTTTGCATACTTTTCGCCATTCAAGTTGCCTTCAATAAAATATGGACCTATTAATTTATCCCCAATGATTCCGGCCCAAACATTAACATTCCAAGGGTGCTTCAACTTGTCGCAACCAAAAAGGGTTTTCAGTAGCCCAGTAATGCATATTATGTCGATTGACCGTACCGTGATTGGTGAAAGTCGACTCATCAGAGAATAACACCTTGGCGAAGAAAAGGGGGTCTCGTTCAATTTGCTGAAGTTCCCATTGACAAAAGGAAACCCGGCTGCGAAAATCCTCACTAGAAAGTTCTTGATGCATTGAAACATGATAAAGATGGTACGAGTATTTATGCCGATGTAATATCTTACAGACAGTCGTTTGAGAAATTCCTGATTCACGACTTATTTGGCGAGTGCTAATGTGAGGATCGTGTGCAACGGCAGCTAACACTGCTATTTCATTGTCCATCCAACAACAGCCATCCTATCCGACCGATTCCTTTTCTTTGGTTGCACACTTCCTTCACCAGTGAATTGTTGGATGACCCGATAAAAGGAAGCGCACGATCGTATCTGGTCTGGGAAACGTTGGGCGTAAAGAGCAAGAGCACCATCGATGTTCCTTCCACTTTCTCCATAAATCAATATTATTTCAATTTTCTCTTGAATTGAAATAGCCTGCATTTTAATCTGGAAAACGTTACTAATAATAATCAGTTCCTCAACACAAATATCGAACTTCTAAATGAAGTACAGTTCCGTTCAAGTAGAAAAAAAGGGCAGAGTGCACATCGTACACTCTTAGATAAGTTTAGGACAATTTGTCTCTATCTGAAATTTCTTTGAGTTTTAACTTTACTCGAGGCAATTATGACTTCCTCAAAACAAATCTCGACCTTCTAACACCCTAATTAATATACATTAATAAAAAGTATATTGTATTTGTATTTCCCTTTATAGGAAATTTTTAATAAATTCTAATTGAAATATTAAAAAAACTGAATATCTACCTGCGTCTTTTATTCCAACAAGTTAAAAATTTCTTTTAACTGTCAATTTCATAAAAGAAAATGGAGCCTGGACCTTTTGCGAAGTCTTCCAAACTAGCTAGATCTCCAAAAAGTTCGAAAACGGCAAGGAAATGTGCGAAGTCCAGCTGTCAATTGTGCACCGGCCCGGATAATAAAAATATGGTTATGTGCGACACATGTGACAAATGGTACCACTTCGATTGTGTTGGGGTGAACGACGACATTGCGAACCACGAGTGGAGCTGTCCGGACTGTCAAGCAATCATACATAAGGAAAGTGCTCCCGCACATGTCGCCCAAGTAAGCCAAGCAAACGAAGCAGTTCCAGTCGCACCACCATCGTCTAGAAACTCATCCGCCCGCCGTTTGCAATTAGAACTCCAACGACTGGAAGAGGAACGCGCTTTGGAAGAGAAGCGCGACAACGAAGAGCAGCTTCTTGAAGAAAAACGACGTGAAGAGGAACAAGTTAAACTGCGAAGGCGTAAGCAGCGCGACAGGGAGTACCTGGAGAAAAAATATTCGCTCCTGCATCAAGCTGAAGATGATTGTTCGTCACATGCTGGCGATGAAGTTATACATCCCGCCCAAGGAAATGCGGCAGTAAAACTGTGGTTAGAGGAGGTGCGTAATTCAACACAAAATCCACCCACCATATCCGCACCAAATCCTACCAACAATAGAACAAATGCCGCCCTGCTGCCTAACTTACAAGCTGCTAATTCATTCGATTACCGAAAGTACCAGTGGGATGTTAGCAAATCGTGGCCTGGCGCCAATGTGGCCAATCAGCTGCCACAGCAACTGCAGCGTATGAATTTACAGCAGACATCTCAGCAGCAAGAGCAACAGGCCCTGTCATGCGCACTACGATCACGACCAAATCTGCGACCATCCTCGCTACTTGAACCTGAACAACGACTCCAGCGACAACTGCCACCGCCTCTGGGTGAACGTCCGTTAACACCTCGGATTTCACAGCTTTTTGAACGGCCAATGGAGCACAATACTAGCACCTTTATGCAACACCATCGAGAAGTTCCGCCTACCGTAGAGCAAACCCTAAATCGAACATTGCCACGCAATCCGATCGGTGAGTTAAATAAATCCCAACTAGCAGCCCGTCATTCCATATCAAGAGATCTGCAGCCTTTCAATGGAAGCCCCGACGATTGGCCAAGCTTTATATCCGACTATGAACGCACCACTCAGTTATGTGGATTCTCCGATCAAGAAAACATCTCGCGGCTACAAAGGGCATTAAAAGGCGATGCATACGAAGCAGTGCGCAGTATGCTGCTACAACCGTCTTGCGTTCCGCGCATAATCTCAACGTTGAGAATGTTGTATTGGCGACCAGAGCTCATAGTTCACAGTATGCTACAGAGGATTCACTCAACGCCGGCGCCAAAAGAAGGGAAGTTGGAGAGCATCGTGAAGTTTGCTTTGGCAGTGCAGAACCTTATCGCTACAATAGAAGCATCGGGGCTGCTTTCCCACCTATGCAACCCTGCCCTCTTACAAGAGCTCGTGGAGAAGCTTCCGACATCGATCCGCCTGAATTGGGGAATTTTTCGACAAACTCTCGAAAGCTGCACCCTTTCCGACTTTGGCGAGTGGCTTTACCAAATCGCGGGTGCAGCGAATTGTGTAACAATCCCAGCGCTATCAACTGCAAGCATCAACGTACGCCAGCCAAAAGAGAGAGGTTTTCTGCACATGCATTCGGAGGAAACACAACTAGCACCTGTACGCTCTACTCATCAGAGATGCGGTCAAACAAACAACACGGCCGCTACGAAAACATGTTGCGTATGTTCCTCAAACTGCTCTTCGGTGGTAAGCTGTAAGGCATTTCTCGAACTGAGTCAGAGCTCCAAATGGGCAACAGTCAAGGAAAATCGTTTATGCCGTAAGTGTTTAAAACCACATTACTATCGGAACTGCCGCTCAAAGGTTCGTTGCGGTACAAACGGTTGCGACCTGCTACACCACAGACTGCTGCACAATCTATCAACACCAAAGGCAGAACATCAGGCTTCGGAGGTATTAAATTACCACAACCAGAGCAGTAAACAGTCCATTCTATATCGCTACGTGCCAGTTATTCTCTATGGCGAAAACAGGACCGTGCACACGTACGCCTTTCTCGATGACGGATCCTCGATAACCTTAATGGATCAAGACATGGCAAACGAACTAGATCTTCATGGCGTGGTTCACCCCCTCTGTCTGAAGTGGACGGCCAACACTCACCGTTACGAAGACAATTCCCAGCATATCGACGTCGATATCTCAGGCATTTGTAAGTCAGCAAAAAAATACCGCCTGACAAATGTTCGGACCGTGAAATCACTTGACCTGCCAGAGCAATCCCTGAACATGTCCGATTTATCAAAATTGTATCAACATCTCAAGGGCGTCCCTGCTACTTCTTATGGCGCCATACGTCCACGTATCCTCATCGGGTTAGACAACATGAAGCTTGGATTCGCCACGAACTCTATCGAAGGATTAGGAGATAATCAACCGTTTGCCTCCAAGACGCGACTCGGATGGGTAGTGTACGGCCCGAGAGGCGAAAATGCCAGCGTTTCAAGAGTTAGCCAAATATCTCACCATAGTGTTAGCAGCTGCGACTGCAATGAAGATCACGACCATCGATTGCAACAACTGGTAAAAAACTGTTTTCACTCTAGAAGGCCTCGGAGTGACCAAACATGAATCACCTTTAACATCCCGAGATGACCAGCGGGCACACGACCTACTTCGTGCTACCACTCGACGAAAAGGAAAGAGCTTCGAAACAGGTCTCCTATGGAGGTTCGACAACGTCCAACTGCCCGATAACCGAGAAGTGGCGATATGGCGCCTTTCGTGCCTAGAGAAACGAATGCGGCGTGATCCTGAACTCAGGGAGAGTCTGAATGAGAAAATCGGTCATTACCTCTCGAGAAATTACATCCGCAAGCTTTCTGAAGTGGAAGCTAAACGGCGAGGTCCGCGCACATGGTATTTGCCTGTATTCCCCGTGACAAATCCGAACAAACCAGGAAAGCTGAGGCTGGTATGGGATGCCGCAGCGAAGTTTCAAGGGGTGTCGCTGAATTCAGTCCTACTTAAAGGGCCCGACCAACTAAAGCCCCTCAATTCAGTAATGTTCCGGTTTCGTCAAAGGAAAATTGCTATATGCGGGGACATCCGCGAAATGTTCCATCAAGTTGGAATCCAGAAAGCAGATCAAGACTCACAACGTTTTTTGTGGCGGGACGACGAGACGAAAAAGATGCCGGAGGAGTACGTTATGAACGTGATGACGTTTGGGGCTACCTGTTCGCCGAGTAGTGCCCAATATATCAAAAATTTAAACGCAGAACGGTTTAAAGCTAGATTTCCTAGAGCAGTGGAGTCGATCATCCAAAGTCATTACGTGGATGACCTTTTGGACAGCGTGGATACCATCGACGAGGCGATTCAGTTGGCCCGAGATATCAAACACATACATGAGTCGGCTGGATTTGAAATCAGGAACTGGATGTCCAACTCATCAGCAATAGTCAACGCAATGCATGATTAAGTCGAGAGCGAAGTCGACCTCAACATCGGCGCGGAGTCTGACTCCGAAAAGGTTCTAGGCATGTGGTGGAGTATCACCGATGACGTGTTCACCTTCAAGATAAAGATATCTGAGCACGATAAAGATTTGTTTTCTGGCGAACGACATCCAACCAAACGTGAGCTGCTTCGTACGCTAATGAAAATTTTCGACCCGTTGGGGCTTATAGCAAATTTCCTCATATTTGTGAAAATCTTACTGCAAGATGTGTGGCGATCAGGAGTAGGCTGGGACGATAAGATTAGAGATCCGGAATTTCAAAAGTGGCTAGAAGTCCTGCCGAGTATAGCAGCAGTTAAGATGCCCGCGAGGAGGGGTACGCTGCAGTGGCGTATTTCCGAGTTGTCGATGGAGCTACCACAGAATGCTCCCTAGTTGCTGCAAAAACTCGAGTCGCACTTCTTAAGATGCTTTCCATCCCACGGCTGGAACTGCAGGCAGCGGTTCTCGGATCAAGGCTGGCGAGCTGCATCATAAAGGAGCACTACATAACGGTTAGCAGAATACATTTTTGGTCAGACTCCCGCAATGTTTTGAGTTGGATTAGATCCGACCATAGACGGTACAGCCAGTTTGTGGCATTTCGAGTAAGTGAAATTTTGGATACGACCGAAGTCAATGAATGGCAATGGATTCCAACTAAATTAAATGTGGCCGACGAAGGAACTAAGTGGCAGCCACGTCCAGACATTTCTAGTGGCGGCAGATGGTTAAACGGCCCGCAATTTCTTCGCGAACCCAAGGAAAACTGGCCCGAATTTGCTGACCCGTACTTTAATAAAACTACCGACGAGGAGCTAAGGCCGAAATACTTAAACCACCTCTCAGATGCAGGTGCAAATGTAACCCCACGACCGCACATATTACAGCCCGAACGCTATTCGGACTGGAAACGACTTCTACGAATAACAGCTCTTGTTCTAAGGTATGTTAATAACCTAAAATCTAAAATTTGTCCCACAGAATCGCCGCAAACTGGCTGCATTCAGCAAACAGAATTTACTAAGGCAGAGAACTACCTGTTTCGCCAGGCGCAGCGCGATATTTATTCCAAAGAGATGACAGCTCTTGATTCAAAAGGAAGAATCTGCAAGACGAGCCCCCTATGGCAACTCTCACCGTATCTAGATGTCCACGGAGTTCTAAGGATTAAAGGTAGGATCGATGCTCAGAATGTGACGAGTAGCGAGGTAGGACGGCCGATTATCTTGCCGAGGGGCCACCATGTAACGACGCTTATAATCCGCGACGTTCATAACAGGTACCATCACTGTAACCAGGAAACGGTAGTAAATGAACTGCGCCAAAGGTTCTTCATATTTCGATTGCGAGTTGCAACGCGGGCGGAACGAAAACAGTGCCAGCGATGTAAGATCCAAAACGCCGAACCTCGTTCTCCGATGATGGCTGGGCTTCCCGCTGCTCGACTTTCAGCATATTGTCGACCCTTTTCGTACATCGGTATCGACTATTTTGGCCCAATAAACGTGTTAATCGGGCGGCGACTCGAAAAAAGATGGGGGGTTTTGATAACCTGTTTGACTATTCGAGCGGTCCACATCGAGGTGGCATCGACCTTGACGGCCGACTCGTGTATTATGGCGATCCGTAACTTTATGGCCAGACGGGGAACCCCAATCGAAATTTTCAGCGACGGAGGTACAAACTTCACAGCGGCCAGTAAGGAACTTCATGAAGCACTACGACTAGTCGACCAGGATAAGATGGTAAGAGAGTTTACAAATGCTCAAACTAGATGGACATTTATTCCCCCGCTATCGCCACATATGTGTGGTAGTTGAGAAAGGTTAGTCCAATCCGTCAGGAGAGTTCTTCACCGCATTATTCCCAATAAGAACCCAACCCACGAAGTCCTTCAAAACGCCTTGATTGAAGTAGAGCATGTATTAAACTGTCGACCGCTAACGTACGTCCCAGTGTCGGACGAAAACTGTGAAGCAATTACCCCAAACCACCTTCTGCTAGGCTCATCGAATGGTTCCAAACCGTGGGCTCCACTTAATAACGACGGAGCCGCAATTCGAAAAAATTGGCTAATGTCCCAACGATATGCTGATGCTTTCTGGAAACGATGGGTACTGGAGTACCTTCCGACCCTGACAAGGCGGTCAAAGTGGTTTGAACCACAAAAACCAATTGAAGTTGGGGACATTGTTATCATCGTGGATCCTGCCAATCCCCGAAACTGCTGGCCAAAAGGGAGAGTCATCGCGACCAAGCTCGCCAAGGATGGTCAAGTTAGATCGGCCACAATTAAGACCATCAGTGGCATATACGAGAGGCCCGCCGTCAAGTTAGCTGTGTTGGATGTTAGAGCAGAAACAGAGGTGGTAAGTCCAGGACTGCCCATACCGGGGGAGGGTGTGGACGCAACCCAACACAAACGTGCGGACACACCCCTATCAGAAAGCGAATGACAGGTGTCAAGTTGACACAAGAAAAGGCGCTCAATAGGAAAAAAGGAAAAGAACTGGAATAGATGCTAGGTGACTAAAAGTAAGAAAATATATAAAACATTAATAAAAATATTTAATTTGTATTTCCCTTTATAGGAAATTTTTAATAAATTCTAATTGAAATATTAAAAAAAACTGAATATCTACCTGCGTCTTTTATTCCAACACACCCATTATGTAAAAAGGATATTCTGGAATATCCCTCGTCCTTGAAAATAAAAATTATTCCAAATCTTTGAAAGTTCACCTTTTCCTGAATTTAACAAGGTATATTTTATCAAATTCTGATGAGCAGAGCCAAAGTTATGATTTTTTTAAATATAAAAGAAAGCATCAATTTTAATTTTTTGCCAATTTTTGAAGTTCCGTTAAACGCAAACTATATCGAATTCTGCAAAACTTTTTTTGCCTTATGATTCGTACCACTCCAATGAATATTTCTACCACTTTCAGCCAAATCGGAGGCATGTCGTTCAGAGCTCCCCATATAGCTTCGGCGATTTATCGTGCAATGATCCAGCTGTCATTTTGTTTTTGATTTTTGTCCACTCGAGTTCTTTTGCTCCAGCCCTTTCGAATACCATTGTTTCCATAAAAAAAGGTTTCTTTTAAAAAATTTCTTATAAATTTGTCTGTTCGAAACATGTCGCTTTTTTAAAACTGTTATTGCAAATTTTCTTCCTTCGTTAAGTACTTTCCCTTTCCTATACTAGTTTTGTTGAATTTTAGCTTAAAAATGATTTCCAAAATATCTATTTTTTATTAAAAAAAAATGTAATCTTCAATTTACACTCTCAACCTCGAACAGGAATCAACTAATATAACCGAAAAACTTTGTGCGTAGGTATAACTGAATTTCGCTCAGCTCTTCTCTCATCGAATTGTTGCCACATGACGATGTCGTTACAAAAATTTATTCTTGAATATTCACCGTTGCTCATATACTAACAGTCGCTTATTTATACACTTACAATAAAGCGCTGAAATTATAAAAATGCTGGCATCTTTGGCTCAATTTAGAATGCGCATTAATTAATTTCGTTGACTGTATCACACTAAAAGGAGGCTACGTTGATGAATAAAGTCGAATTTTGCCAACAAATTAGTATATGTTAGTCTCGGGACTTTTCGAAGCACCTGTTTACGACGAAATTGCTTAAATCGATTTAAGGGAAGGGTCATTATATCTAAGTATACGAAGATATGGATGTCATATGCATCATATCACATATCTATGAGTATAGGTTTATCGTTTAGTGATAAAAATATAGCGGTGGGATGCTTTCATGCTTTCACATCGAGCGAGTTTTTGATAATGTCAATCACACTCAGATATCAACATACGAGTACGAATAGATAGTATTGCATGTTAATGAATTGAATGTAAAGGCTGTTTTTATTAGAGGTATACAATCATTACGCGAAATTATGCGCTCAGCAAATGTTTCCCGTAATAAATTGATGGTGTCGCGCGCCGTGTGGCATGTTGCGCCATCTTGTTGAAACCAAAGCTCTGTCACGTCAATGCCATTCAATTGAGGAACGAAGAAGTCAGAAATCATGTTTCTATAGCGCTCTCCATTGAGAGTAACATTCTGGCCGGCATCGTCCGTAAAGAAATATGGGCCGATGATGTCACCATCCCATAAAGCACACCAAACAGTGAGTTTTAATGGTTGTAAGGGCGTCATGACAAAGTCTTCTGGGTTTTCTTCTCTCCAAATTCAGCAATTTTGCTTGTTTACATATCCATTTAACCAAAAATGGGCCTCATCGGAGAAGAAAATATTGCGTTGAAAATGAGGATCAAGGTGAATCATGTTTTCGGCCCATTCACCGAACTCACGACGCGTATAATGGTTACGCGGTTTGAACTCTTGCACAGGCTGGATTTTACAAGCTTTTAAGTCAAGATGTTTCCGAAAAATCATCCACAAAATGGATGGGCATAGCTCCAATTGCTGTGCACGATGGCGAATAGACTGTTTGTCGTCTTTGGGGATGCGTATTATCCACTAGAATGTACAGTACGTGATGTGAAAACAATTCATCGTGTTCTGAATAACTTGCTTAGATGGACGATTATGTCGACCACAAAATGGATGTAGCGCACGATAAGTTTGACGAACCGAGCCATGGTTTTCAAAATAAATTTGCACAATTTGCACATGTTGTTCTGGCGTTAATCTATTCATTGTAAAATGGCAGAACGTATTAACCACAAATCAATTTAACAAATATACCCCGATATATCAGAGATAAATTTGAAGAAACAACATCGGGTCACCTTTCATATTTCTCAATCTCGTAGTTTACTGGTTGCAAAACGTTTATCTCAACGTTAACTTCTTTAAAAGTACCACAGCAGCCTTTACTAAAAGAAATAACGTTTATAAACTAGAGCCTTAAACACTTTTTGGGGAAGTTATGCAACTTTCAAGGGAAGTAAAACTTCTAGCGGTAACACTTCATCAAAATAATGTTTAGGATATAAATACCAAGAAAATCTAGAAGAAGGACATTATTTCGCTTGTACAGCAGATGATCTGTGTATGTACAACAGATGGAAAAAGAACAACAGCCCTACTGAATTTTCTCTGAACTACTAGGAATCACCTTAATTATCTGAAAAGATTCAACTTTGGTCACAACAGTAAGGTTACACTTTCAGAACGACTGAAGATCTTAAAGAAATCATATGTAGCGACTACCGAAACTTATCTCTAAATAGGCATGGACAGTAGTGCTTTCATACTTTAAACTGCGTCGTAAGACTCAAGATATAAAGAGGCTGTCGGGATTAGAGAACGTTTTATCTAACAGCTTGAATCTTTTATCTTTTATTTTATCGGGAGAGGAAGAAGAAATGTATGGTATTTCCTGAAAATATACCACCTTGATCATATTCCCGGAATCTGTTTTTTTTTTGTTAAGTTGGTAAATCTGTTGTTGCCATTCACTCTAAATCTTAGCGTCATAGCTTGACATTTACAAAAGTTACGTAGCCAAGAGTACATCTATCCTTGTGTGTGTTGGCGATTTTTTACAATTTTAGAAATGGATTTAATTTGCAACAACGAACTTGTATTAAATTTTCCGTAAAAAAACGGATTTAATAGTGCGCGAACGTTGGAAATATTGGAAAAGTGTTTCGGAAACGATTCTCTAAAGAAAACCAGTGGCATGAGCGTTTCAAAAGTGGTCGTGAGTCAATCAAAGATGATGGCAGACCATTGACATCGAAAACCGACGAAAACATTGATGGAGAAGAAATGATTTGCGAGGCTGAATCCGATCCCACATTCATCAAAAGGATCATTATTAGAGACGAGAAGTTTGTGAGTACGACACGCAATCCGGACGTCAGGCAAGTGAATGGCGTTCACCAAATGAGCCTAGACAAAAAAAAACACGTCGTTTTCAGTCAAAAAAGAGGCAATGCTGACGGTTATCATGGATTACAACGGTGTAGTGCATCATGAATTTTTGCAGAAGGCTAGGCAGTAAACAAAGAGTATTATTTGGGCGTTATGAGACATTTGCGTGAAGTAATTCGCCGAAAGAGACCAGAATTGTGGGCAGAAGACTCTTGGATTTTGCACCATGATAACGCACCGTCGCACGGTGCCATCATTATTCGTAATTTTTTGACGAAAAATGCAACAAATACCATCCAACGGCCACCGAATTCACCTGATTTGGCTCCCTGTGACTTCTTTCTGTTATCGAGTTAAAAAAGAGTTAAAAAACCACTACGGGGAACGCGTTTCAGCAACCGAGAGGAAGTAATGGAAAAATCGCAGGAAGCACTGATGGGCATACCGAAAACCGAATATAAAAAATGTTTCGAGGATTGGATCAAGTGCTGGCATAAGTGTGTTGCAGTCGATGGGGATTACTTTGAAAGGGACAATATACTCGTAGATTTAGATGAATAGACTTGTATTTTTAATTTTCTGAATAAATTTGGGGAACTTTTTGATCAAGGTGGTATTAGGAATTCTTCCTCATCTTCTTTCTCAATGCTAATTAACAATAGTTGTCAGCTCTTTTGACAAAGCCAATCTGGTTTCAGTGCACTTCGCAACCAGCTCAACGTTTCCAGATTGAGTCACGTATCCTCATACAATGGCTTGTGTAACTCGTCGCTGCAGTTGTTTATTGTGAAATTCTATAAATTTTTGTTGATGCTGTTTATCCCTTCTTTTTGGTTTTACCCTCTGAGTAAAATCCGCCCGCTGAGTTCTCCTAATTACTCGTATGTCTATATCCTCATCGTACTCTAGTAGTTGCACAGACTTCTGAAAGATTGTGTCTCCAGTGTTCACTTGTGAGTTCTTCATAATTCTTACAGCGCGTCACCTTGTCTAAAACCTTTAAATCGTTAAATCGTTACCGACCTTGACGGAGCAGCGAGCGGTCTCAATCGTTATTCTCCATGAACGGACTAGACATGGCTCTATATAACTCGTTTTTTCCAGGATCTGCCGGAGTGTGAAGATTTGGTCGATTGTGGACTTTCCTATCGAATCGTTTTAGACGTTCACACAATATGTTGAGGAGACATATACTTGGCGCAGTTGAGGGGGATTGTGGATCGGGCTGAGATTCCACTCATCACGCAGACACTCTTCTGATCAGATCTGAGAAATCAGTCGGCGCATGCTCTCCACAACGTTATTTCCAGAAGCTTTGAATACCTCGCCCGGTAAACCGTCAGGTCTAGCTGCTTTGCTGGATTTTAGCTTAGATATTTCTATCCTTAATTCATTCTAGTCAGGAGGACAGAAATTTTGGCTATCATCGTCTAAGTTGAATGGTCTATTCTTGGGCTTCTTCGTCGTTATACAGTCTGCAGATGTGACTCCACTACAAGGTTTCCCTCTTCATCTCTCCAAGCTTCTGTATGGGTCTTCTTGTCTTGACACGTTCGTTCTTTGTACTTTTGGTAAAACTTCCGTACGTTATTCCTGGAGTAAAACCTCTCAATATTTTCGATCGCGCGAGTTACGGTCGCAACACGCCAACGTCAACTACCTTGACCGCCAATAACCCCCCACAACACAATGGGACAGCAATCAACCAGATGCAATTGGAACCCGACGTAATTCATAAAAAATTAAATGCCGAAGCAGCAAATATGTATTCTAATCAAAAATTGTAAAATAATCAAATTTAACATATGAATAATTTTAAAGTAAAGTTTAATAAAGCATCGTGTATCGTTCAGACAAAGGTTGTTTTTTTTTACTCCCCGGATTCTCCATATAACTCGCGCTTCTTTCACTCTTTTTTCTTCTCCTGAAGAAGCCTTAGACTTCGTGTTTAGCTGCATGTGTTTGCCGGCATTCTTCGTCAAACCAGGGATTACGGAGTTTCGATTGGAACGTTGGCAGTATTACTACTAATCTTCGGTACTTGATGCTGGCGGCATAGGACTTTTTGAGAGATTCCGGGATACGCATTTGGCGAAGATTTTGATGGTCTCTTGCGATTGCTTTTCCAAGTTTTATCTTCTCGCAGTAGTTTTTCTTTGTTGCGGTGCTTGGGAAATCCGCATTCACACCTTGGCTGCAATAAGGTGGTAATCCGAGTCAATGTTGGCTGCCCGGAAAGTTTGGACGTCCAGAGTATTAGAGGCATGCCTTACGCCTGTCCCAAAATTATCAATTTAATTTAGCCTTACTGAGATGAGGAAACCATGTGATTGCTATATTAATAATTTGTCCCGTCAGAATGTCAATAAGTCTAAGTCCGTTGCCAGACGTGATGTCACATAGGCTATGCTTACCAACTGTCCCACCAAAGAAGTCTTCCTTTCCTATCCTTGCGAACATTTCTCATATGTGTTGTTGAGGAGCTCGTAAAAACATTCTTTGCTGGTGTCGTCTTTGTCTTCCGCAGGGGCATGGACGCATATTAAGCTTGTGTTAGTGTGTTTAGCCTTGATGCAGATTGTCATAAGACGCTCGTTCACGTGTCGAAAGCTCAAGACTTCTTGCCTAAGTCTGCGGTATAATGCAAATCTGCATCCGACTACGCCCTGTTTCTTTTCCTTAAAGCAATCACCATATTGTTGTACATATCATAGTTTTTCATCTTCCTTATGTCTGGCCCATCCCATCACACTTTCTCGATGGGGGTGATATCTATATGATAGTAGTCAAGGGCCTCTGCTAATTATTCGGCTGAACGTGGCCTGTTATGTGTCCGAACTCATCATGTGCAAAGGTCGAAGGTCGTTGTTCTTTAAACGTTTGATAGGGTCATTAACCGTGAGTCCAGATTTATCCGAGGCCCGATGTTCGTTACATATTTTATTCTCATCGGTATAGGGTTCTGAGCCCTATGGCAGCGTAGGCCAGTATAATGCCCTTGCCATTTTAGCCTGCATAAGTCGCATTTATGGTCGTTACCAAACGGTTTCAGTCATTCGACCAACACCAAGGTAACGGTCAGTACTAGTTCGCGGTGTTAAAGAAACTGATTGGTATAGTTTAGATTGTCTCCTTTCTTATTGTTCAGGATACTGGATACTTTGAGTTGATACTTGATAGAAATGAGTTGGTGTTTGCTCTCATCTAAGTAATCTTCCGCTGCCTTAAATAGCTCGTTAGGTTGGTCGTCTCGTCCGGCAGCCTTGTTATGTATTCGAATTTTTTGAATGTGAATTTATTCTAAATTAAAAAATTCCTGAAAAATACATTTTCGTTTTTACATTACTATTATAGTTCAAACAAAATCTTACTTTAGTGGTCTCCTGCCGCCATATGTAGAATTTAGTAAGTCGAATTAAAGAAAGAAAACGTGCTTTCAACCAATTGTCAGTTTGGTTTCCTTCTGACATTGACAGATCTTACGTCAGATTAATTTCGCGCTGGCATTGCCACCTCCCATCGTAGCGGCCGGAGATCAAGTACGACTATCTTTGTTGCAGGCCTCTCGTATAAGCCAGCAACGGTTTTAACTAGGGCGCTCCTCACCACTCCATCAGCCCTTTTTTTCACGGCGATCACTCTGCCTTTAGGCCAACAGTTCCTGTGGTTTTCGGGATCAGATATGTACACGATATCGTCGACTTCTATGGCTTTAACATCGTCAAACCACTTGCAGCGTCGTGTAATGACGGGAAGATATTTGGGCACCCATCTCTTCCAATTGCGTCTCAATTGCTGTTATGTTCGACAAGAGGCTTTCCGCCGCTAGAACTACCTAACAAAAAATGGTTTGGCGTGAGCGCTTCATCCTCCTCATGACTTATAGGTATATATGTGAGAGGTCTAGAGTTTACGGTCATTTCCACCTCCATCAGAGCCGCACGTAGAATTTCTTTTGGAAAGCAACACATTGTGTAATACATCTTTGACCGATCGTACGAGATGCTCCCATGCGCCGCCCATATGTGGTGAAGCAGGTGGAATAAACTGCCATTTCATAGAAGAACTTGTAAAGGCTCTTACCATTTTGTCCTTATCCATCAAAGCGAAGGCGTCCTTTAGTTCACGGTTGGCACCTTTGAAATTAGTGCCGTTATCGCTCCATAATTCTATCGGTGATCCACGAATGAAAATCGTGTATAATCAACTTTTTTAAGTGCTCACCCCTAGGTAATAAGACGGGATGTTTTCCATTGCCGAGCATCACTCTTCCTTCCAGCCGCAGCAAGCCGTCTTCGTCAAGATACACGGATAGATTAAAGATTGGACTCGACTTCTTTACCGTACTTCCCCTTAACAACAACGCTATTTCCTCAGCATATTCACCCGCCTGTGCTTTCCGCCAAAGCAAGATTTCGGCAAGTTGGATTTCCTCTTGTGTTGGCGGACTGGGCATTGAAAAATTCCTGTAGATCTTGCCCCTCCACATGCGCGCAAATCGAATCACCAGGGTAGTAACACGTAGTAAACGTTTCCAAGTTGAAAATCGCTCAGGTTCTATAGACAGAAGATTTCCGCCGACTGCAACATGACAGCTATGTCTACCAACGAATTGTGCTCGCAGTTCTTCTTCCGTATCCAGGGTTACTTTAGCTTCCTCCGGCCAAGTGCATGGTTCTGCTTTCAAAAAACTCGGCCTGTTCAGCCATCGCCTGCTACTTGAAAAATCAGGTGTTTTTTGCCACTTTGTTGCTTCATCAGCTACATTTTCCGCAGTGGGTACCCACCGCCAACTCGAGACTTCCGTCAGCTCCAATACTTCACTAATGCGAATGCTACAAACTGGCGGTAGCGGCGGTGATCTGAACGCAGCCACGACAGTACTGTGCCTGAGTCCGTCCAGAATATCAACTTTGTGAGTAAAAAGGAATGGTCAGCAACAATACGATTCGCATAACGAGCTCTCAAAACAGCGGCTTGGAGCTCCAACCGAGGAATCGACATTAGCTTCAAAGGGGCTACTTTAGTTTTACTGCCCAACAGTACACAATCGACTAAGTTTCCATCAGAACATCTCAAGTAACATGCCGTTGCATACCCATTCTCGCTAGCGTCGACAAAGGTGTGCACTCCCATATCCGGAAAACCAGCGAATTCGGTTCTCAAGTAGCACCTTGGTATTCTCAACTTCGTCACATCAGGCAAAAGTCGAACCCAGTTCATCCACTTCGAGTGTTGATTGTCATGGATAGGTTCATCCCAACCGCAACCGGAACGCCAAATGTCTTAAAAGATGATTTTCGCATACATCACATAAATAGAACCCTAAAAGTCCTAACGGGTCGAAAATGGTCATGATCAAACTTAACACTTCTCTTTTCGTAGGTCGGCGGATTCCAAGTAAGACGTCCTTATTCATGTAACGATTTGACAATTTAAAAATGAAACAGTCGTCGATAGTTGACCACCACATTCCCAGAAATTTTTCCGTCGACATCTCTGCTTCTACGTTCAAATTAAAGGTATCCGTTTGCGCAGCATTGAGTGCATTAAGCACAGCTTTTGAGTTGGAAATCCAATTTCGCATATGAAATCCTCCCTTAGAGTGAATGAAGTAAACTTCCCTTGCTAGTTTCATCGCCTCTTCTTCAGTGTCAACGCTGTCTAGCATATCATCAACGTAGTGATTTTGATGGATACACTGCACAGCTCTCGGATATTCAGAGCGGAACTCTTCGGCATTTTTGTTTTTAACATATTGCGCGGAGCTTGGGGAGCAGGTAGCTCCAAAGGTCATCACCAACATCGTGTATGCTACCGGATTAGTAGAGCCACGTTTTGTCCACAGAAAGCGCTGGTAATTCTGGTCTTCTTCGCGAATTTTCACTTGATGGTACATTTCAGTGATATCTCCCCCTATTGCCACACGCCTTTGCCGAAACTTGCGTATTGTTGAAACCAATGAAGTCAGTAAGTCTGGACCATTAAGAAGCATGTTATTTAAAGAGACACCATCCACTTCAGCTGCAGCATCCCAAACTAAGCGGAGTTTTCCTGGTTTATTTGGATTTCTAACCGGAAATAATGGCAAATACCAACACCTTTTCACAAGCAGCTCTTTTGGATTAAGCTTCCGTGCGTACCCGCTGGACACGTAGTGATCAATTTTAGCTTGCTACTCTTCACCTAGCTCAGGATCTTTTTGCGTTTTTAAATGCAAACAATGAGCTCTTCTTTTAGCCATAGCAAAACTGTCTGGATGTGGTATATTTTCTGCTTTCCAAATTAGTGCGGTTTCGAAGCGGCCTCCAACTCTTCGCGTAAATTTCTGCATTTGTTCCATGGCATAACGGTCTTCTTTAGACATCATCGCTCCTTCCTTATCCTGGATGTCTAAGCTATCAACGCAAATGTAGTCTCTTACGGTGCGAAGAAATTCAGCGTTAACAGTGATTTCACAATCGCAAATATGAAATACGTGATGGCCCGTCGCTCCTTTTCGCGTATTACAGCATTCGGAAGATTGACCCTTTATAGTCCAACCCAGGAGAGTTTTCTCGGCAACTCGTTCAAAGTCTGCGCCCGATTTGGATCTTAAACTTACCCCAAGCTTACGGTTATTCAAACCAATAAGTAGCTTCGGTATGGCATTGGCAAATGATCTCAAAGGTAGTCCCTTTAAATAACTGTATTTACGCTGAAGATTATTTATGTCGAGTGGTTTGTGGTGGAAGACCCAGGCTCTTGACAGTACGGACCTGTTTGAGGGGAAATCGAACCCTGCCTCCTATTTCAGATATTTCCAAATTTACCAGATGTGAGTTATCTTCATATCGATGACTGTTGCCGGTCCATCGCAGACAAAGCGGCTCCGGAACCCCTTTAAGGTTTAAATTGTCTAGTAAATCCTCGTCGGTGAGCGTATGAGATGGTCCGTCATCAAAAAAGGCAAAGGTCGATATTTGTATACCATTTCCATGTAGGGTGACAGGAAGAACTTTGAAGAGTGTTCGGTTACGGTCTACAGAATGCGTGTGACAGTTCGCTAGTGCGGGAATACCAACAGCGGATGGAACAACTTGTCTGTGAAGAAGAGGATGATGCAAAAGGTGGCATCCGTTGACGCCACAAGCAGCTGTTGAGGTACACTTATTCGGGAAATGTGAGCAAAGGCATCTACGACACAGTTGATTAATCCTCACCTGCTTCCATTTTTCAGACCTGCTGGAGTGAAAGAAATTCGACTTACTAAATTCTACATATGGCGGCAGGAGACCACTTGCATAGAGGGTACTAGGCTAGCTGTTTTCATTTTCATTTGTTTTCCTGTACTCTTTACCAAACTAATAGTTTTTTCGGTTGTTAATCGGGAAAAACTCGATACATCTGCTGCGGTTTTCTGATGGCTTCTTGGCATTTTCATGTTGCAGGTTGCATTGAATTTGTTGAGAGTGAACGATCGCAATCGTTCTGGCGGTTCTTTGTGATTGCATGTTAAATTTTTTCATAGTATATCTTCGTTGTTATAACATCTGAGATGTCTGTAGGTGGTCCGAGTCTGTATTGGCCTCTCGGGATATTCGAACATCAACATCTATTGGATGAATGGGTTGTTTCGATAGCAACCCGATCGATTTGGTTGCTGGTTTAATAATTAGAAGACCTCTAGTTTCTTTATAAATGTTGAGGTCAACATACCTACATCCCTCTTCAAAGACAGTGTAGGCTATGCTTTCCGAATTTGGTGAGAAGAATTTGTGTCTTTCCCATTTCAGCGTTGGCATTACCTATCATAATACGATTTCTACGTCATACTTATTGTCATACTCGTAGAGATTGTCAATGAACTACTCGAAACATCGGCATATATTAGGCAGATGTTTACAAATTAAATGAATCTTGATGGGTGTTGTTACAAGAGCTTCGCCTGCGTACCGAAAACTTAAGATATCTAGCCTAAGTCTGTGGCTTACAACAAATCCGCACCCAAATATGCGCTACTTCAGTTTTCTGTAGCAATCACTGTATCAAATGCAACAAGTTTTCCAATCCAATATGTCGATAATATCTATTTTATAGCAGTGTAGGTAAGCCTCCGCTCATAAAGCCAATCTGACAACCAGCGAAAGAAATACAAGGGTCACATACAACAAATCCCACATCGTACAGGACTCTGCATATCTGGGTACACTGATTCCATTTTCTTTGTGATTGTTAATTTAGCACTAGGCAAACTCTTTTTTAGGGATAATTCTATGATTTGAGACATGCAATTTGGCAACCTATTTACTCGTATAACTTCATTACCTCCACTGGAGGGATTTAACAACGCCCAGAAATCACAGATTCATAATCCGGTCATGTGCAGTCAAATTGGCGGGTAAAGGCTAGTTGTGAATAGCGAAACACGCCATCAGTACTCTACCTATCTATCTAATTTAGTCTGAGTGTTTTGGTCAATTTGACGGAAGCATAATTTAAATGCAAGTAAAGAGGGGCAGAATTTCGAAGCAGACATTCCAGCCTAAAAGCACAAATGCCGCTAATTAACGTTGTAAGGTATATCTTCTTCCAAGCCAATATTGAAAAGATCTGTCACAGAGGCTATTGTATACCCTCGATTCGGACGGATTATCACTACACTATCGCTCTATTAAACTAATTTGCATAGCATACATTTTTCAAACCCATTACTCCACTATTAGATACTCGTAAATTGATTTCAAGTTAAAAGTAGCTCCCATGTACTATAAAAAGGAATATTTAGCGAAGATATAAGATGCTCTGTATCCATCCAGCCATTGGTCTCATTTAAGGCTATTTATGTCCTTAAAAGCATAAATCTACCACCATCAATTTCTAACTTAATTTATTTTCGATTTTTTAGAAACCCTCGACGAGAGTTCGCCAAAATCCATGTTTATCCGTCTTCCCCTTGTTCGTTGTTTGCCCATAAACAGGCGCAAGGCAAGGCCTCCAATTAAAATAGCAGCAGCCGGTCTCATATTGGTTTACTCTAAGTATGTATGTAGGTAGGATAACCTGGTAGTCCGGCTCCGGCTACGGCAGCACTCTGCACGGCGGGCTGATATTTAATTAACTGTGAAATGGGCTGTAATTAAAAGTCATGGTCCTGCATGTATTCATCAATTCGAATTTTGATTGAATTTTAATGTAATCATGCAGCAAAATTAAAAGCGTCAACTGTCGTCCTTAGAAGAAGTTGTTCCAAACAGAACAGTTACTCCGAATAGAGCAGGAGTGCATTTATATTGAATTTCCAGCATCCTTACATGTAGCACATTATTCGTATTTTGAAAACTGAAATGCTTGCTCCCATTTTGCAGATAAGTCAGCAGGATGACGGTAACTATGTGCAGATGTGTTTCAAACTGCTTTATATATGTGAATCCTTGCAGCACCCTTTTAAGAAAACCCAAATGAGTGTGCTAGATCCATTCAAAGTTCATTCTAATCCGACTCCTTCAGTCATGTGCAGTGCCTTATGTTTACCTATTTAAGGATTTTTCTTCCTTTCTTTCATTTGAATATTCTGACATGAAAATAGAAGCAAATATGATACATACGAGTACCGTAAATCCGAGTGACAACATGATTCAGCTGATGGAACAACTTGACCCATTCCCCATACGGTTGACCTTCACAGCTTTTGCACATATTATGTATGAATAATAGTACCTGAGCAAAGCGGTACAAGTACGAGTATCTGCATCCGAAGATAGATGCCGTGCTCATTAGAGTGGAATGCACGTGCAAATTAAGGGAATCAAATGTCACCTACTCGTACCATGAATATTCATAAATTAAATTGTTGTTTTTATTTACAGGACTATGGAGCATGTCAAGGCATCCAAATTACTTTGGAGAGGTGGTAATTTGGTGGGGAATATTTGTCGTCTCACTCAATGTCATTCGTGGTCCTGAATGGGTGGCTATAGCTTCACCAATTTTCACCACATTCATCATTCTATTTCTCTCGGGTATTCCACTTCGAGAGCGTTCAGCGGATGAGAAATACAAAGAGTAAGTAGATTTTATTCGTAGTGTGTACGAGTATGTGTCCCTTGTGGGATAATTTGTAAATAAAATTTTCCTCTGAATCGTTTACAGTTTGATGGAATATCGAAAGTATAAAGCGTCCACATCACCGTTAATACCCATTCCGCCATCGGTTTATGTCGAAGTTCCTAGTGCATTGAAATTTATTCTATGCTGTGAATTTCCACTCTACGACACTATGGATATACAGAAAGACCTAAGCCCTTATTCACTCTCGATGGCACACTCACATTCGCACATATAGCAATCAGTTGCCCACAGTGGTAGTGGGCAACATGGTCAACTTACTGTGGGCCATCAGGTTCAAGGATCTGGTACGGCATTGCATCAAAATCAACATCAACATCAACACCAGCATCAACATCATCATCATCATCACCATGGTGGTCATCATGGACATCATGGACATCACAGCCATAGTTACCCACAAGACATTGAAAGTGGTGCTATTGCTGGCGGTGGTGGCGCTGTTAGTTCACGCAGCTCATATATCAAAACACCAAGCAATCCCTATCAAAACGGTGGAAATTATATGAACACCTACAGCTATCATCATCGAGAGATAACCGATGATGAGGATGAAGATGATGATGATGGAATTATTTATATGCCAGGTCCATCAACTTCACGTCAAGCTACACATCGTGTTAGTGATAAGAAAAAGACGACACCCGTTGAAAAGACAACATCGGCGACAGCAGTGGCAGCAGTGGCAGCAGTGGCAGTTGCGAATAGCTCTCATAATAACTCGCCAGTCTTAGAAACCACGGAATTATGTGCCGATCCCATTCCTATAAAGAGCGAAAGTTTTATCGCTAAAATCGAAACCGAACAGTATGTCAATCCAGATGGCGCTTCAATTACAGTCACAACTATTTTGTGATTACAGTTTCTAGCTAATTTTTGTGATTCATTAATCAAAAATGTTCGAATGACTCAATTTTTTTCCAAGCCATATCTGCCATTCTTCTACATTATAAAATAATTGTTATCAAACCTCAATTTTTAATAGGCAAGAGAGATACAAATTATATTTAACACTAAATGTTTTTTAGAATTATTATAAAAAAAAACAACAAACAAACAGAAGAAAAAATAACAAAAGTACTTATTAAGCATGTACATTTGTGTAGATATTTTAGATTTATATTATGTATCATCAAATAATCAAAATAGTTAACAGAATTTTTTATAGTTAAGGGGAGTACTATGTCAAAAATAATTATCTTATATAAGTTTTCAATTTAAATATACTCGTATAACTAAACTATTTTTTTTTTAAATGTTCTTTCAAACCTGTTGCACAAACAGTTCTATGTGTCCTTTTTATCGTCATTTGTACAAGGTGGTGTATGCTGTCGAAATATATAATCAGCGTTCAGGATGTGGCTCCTCAATATTAGCTTTCGAATAGCTTTCACAAATCCTAGGTATATCGTCTAACAGTAAGAATTTTAAATTTATTTAAATTCATTTTTTAACATATTCATTTGGTGTAAATTCAGGCTTCAACCAGCAAAAATTCTCAAATATCATATCCCGGTGTCTACCTAGTTGTCTTTCGAGAATGCCCGTCTGTGTTGTTCTTCTGCTTTGAAGTCGTCATCTCAAGCGCTATAGAACTATATAGTTCATTTTGTAAGCCTTATTATTGCATTATTGCCTTTATTTTCCAATTAGATTTGATTTTTAATAAAGTCTGCAATTAATAATGAAGACAATATCAGCCAAATAAGCTCCACGATCTCTGTTGCACATCCAGGCTCTTTTTTATCGATAGCAGCACGCACGTTGCCTTTGACTAGTATAATTGACTGGGAAATATTGACATGAACCTTTTCTTTCACATAGTCCTCACTAAAGAAGTCCTGACTATTGAATCGCATAATTTCGGCTGCCAATTTTGATCACCATATTGAGAAATGATTCGGCCAATAAACCAGAGCAGCGGTTTCATCATTTGTGTGGCACATAACTCCGTATTGTTGGAAGTAAACATCGTCCACATTTATACTTTGAAATTCAGGCCCTAAAAACTGATCATAGTGCGATAGTGCAAACCATTTGTGATAACAGTCACACCATCTTCATCTTCGAAGAACTAAAATGGTCCTGTCCAAAAATCTCGCCAACCAGTAATATATTGTGAATAAAAACGATTCTCGACAGTCATTCTTGGATTTTGTTAGTCCCAAATGTGACAATTCTGCTTACCCATCATGGCTTATAAAGATTTCTGATTCGAAAAACTTATGACGCTGCTGATTGTCGACTGGTATAAGTTTTTGAATGAACTGAATCTACTAAACTTTATGACTCAAGCCCTTATGCAAAATGTAGTGGAAAATTCGACAAAGAATCTGGGATTTTGGCCACACTTCGAATTATAAATTTCTGAGTCAATTTAACAATCACTGAGCCAGAGGGCGCTTCATGTGGAGATGGTATACGTTGAATTGTTCGAACTGTTCGAACTGTTTCATCGAAATTTTCACTAATTTTGCAGTGAGTTTCGCGTTGTTGATGTGTACCGTGCCATTTTTATTTAAAGCGTAGTTTTTACTTGTCATCTGTCAAGAAATCATAGCACAATTTTGACTAGTGGCAACATTGTAGACAATTCAAAATGTCGCCAACGTGTCCAAATAACGAAGAATTTTTTCACTTAATAAAGCCAAGAAAATACACTTAAAGGAAGACCTAAACCAAGTAAGTTATAGGCTTTCATTGATTCTATAGGGCAGGGCTTTGCTACTTCAGTGTATATATTTACTTCTAGGGTTTTCCAAATTTTGTTGATGCAATAATATCCACATAGCCGGTGCATAAGATGAACAACACTTTTTCATCCTTTTTAATATCGAGAATCTCTGTAGGATAATCGACACGCGAGACTTTTGCATTGATATTTTCTAGAGGCATATACGTTTCTTGTGTCCCGTAAATTGCCATAGAATGTTGAAGTTGTACCCATCTAGCAAACTCTGATACGGACGCAAAAATTCTTCAAATCGGAACTTTGATCTCCAGAACTTTACAGTTCATCATGTTGTTTTTTCCTACCTCCTACCAAGCCTTCTGCGCCATAGAATACGGCTTTTGGCTAACAATAGGTTTTACTATTCAATTGGCTTAGACCTCAGACCCTGAGGTTAAAGAAACAACGATTTCTCGTGATTCCTCGGTTCATTTCTCAGCTGATATACCATATTTTCTCGAATAAACTGACGGCTTCAAGGTTGGAGCTGTCAATAGTGTTGTTTGGCCAACTCGTTGATGTTTACTTTATCTGATTTTAAGAGTATAAACTTTGTTATTTGTTTTCAGTCCACTTTTACCGTCTTTGTTCATGTACAAGCGATATTATCAGGTATTTTCTGCTGAGCTTCTACAGATATTTTAAGTATAAGTGTAGAATTGCTATATCTTAAGCATTTGGAGAAGTGGCAAGTCTCCATTGTCATTCTACCATGACCCCGCCCAATTATCAAGGCTTCGCCCATCAATGACGTTGTCTAATAAAAAACGGGGGCAGAGCAAAGTACTGGTCTTATCGTAAACATCTTCAGATGACGCTACCGAAAGTTGCTACGATTTAATCAGTTGCAAGTTGACGGTAGTCCCTACCAGGATTTAAATCACGGTACCATTGGAGTCAGGAGCCCCCCGGATCTCGATCCAGGCCTGACTTGTACAGGTAGGCCCCCTTGTGGAAGCATCATGGTGGCTCTGGTTTAAACCCAAATCGCGGGAAGGAGGGTCTTCCTGTTGGTTTTGATCCAATGTAGAGCTGCAATAAGTACTGGGTGCTGTGACTCTAAGAGCACCGAAAACCTCGGTCGGCCTCGACTCATACCAAGGGTGGAACTTGTGCCCGCAACACAGTTTCGAATTGGTATCAATTGAGTGACGGAGAGCTATGGTAAGGCGTATCCTTGCTCCCATGGATTTATGGGCATCACATAAACTTAAGTCTACACGACAGGCGTTTACGTTAAAAACAAGAGACAGTTGTCTTTCTACCAAGAATACCAAGAAATATGAGTTTAGCAGAGATGACAGAATTCAACGTAGCTTTATCTAGCACATTCTACTAGACGTTGACTTTAAAATTGAAAAAGTGGCGGTGGGTATCGGTCTGAAATTCATGGGTTTTTATTTTTCAAGATCTGTGAATACCTAGTTATTTGGAAACATGGTCGCTGCTACCTTCGTTACCTCCTTTTTGTTAATTTTTTTAGCTTATAAAATATCATGACTTCTTTAAGTAATTTTAATTAACATTAAACATTTAGGTAGGGACAATCCCATCCACATAGAATGCACGAATTTATTCTGAAATTTAATCATACCGTTAGTGATGTCAATAAGTTCCCAGGCTAAGGCATAACAAAATCAAAGGCCTATAAGTCTTGATTGTGTATTTACTTAAAACGGAATCCATTTGCCGTGACTCATTGCTCTGAGAATACCCTTTCGGAATCCTCTCTGGTGATCGGTTACAGCGGTGTACATGTCATATTAGAGCAAGCAAAGATAGATGTTTTTATTTACTGTACTACCGGGAGTAAGTCCTTGTGAATGATGCAACTGAAATAAAATGTAATAAAATGTATTGACATTTTGGTTACGGCTCAAAATAAGCCAAGAAAAAGATTTTTTGATTAAAATATCATTTGGCGAGTATTTGTTATGTTAGCACGCTTTTTCAAGAAATATTGTTCCCCTCACAGAGTTCTACCTCAAAATGCTAGTTTAAAATGTGCAGAAACACCAAATAGCAATGATTTAAATTATTAGAGTTAGAATTTTTATTAATTATAGTATTAATGATAAAAATAAAAAAAAATATATTCAAATGTACAATATCAGAAAAATGTTTTGCAATCAGAGTTGTATATTAGAGAAACAAAAAAAAAAAAATACATAAGGTACCTACATAAATATATTTTTTAAGCATTCTTGTTTCAAATTAAAAAATATATTGTACATTAATTAAAATGTATATATTTCCCTAACTTGCTATTTTATCGAACACAGAAGTATATACAGTGTTGACCAAAACTAAAGCAACTTTTACATAAACATAAGCCTCTGCGGTAAAGCTGATTCAATTGCATTGTGTTTTATTAAGTTTTTCTTTACAAAACAAGTAAATGTATTTCAAAACAAAATAATAGAAACAAAAAGCAACTTCATAGTAATTTCATATTTAATAATAATCATCCCGACTAAACCCCAATATTTTGTGGCGAAACCTTTCCTTTCCAGCTCGTCTCTATTAATTTAATTTAATTTAATTTATTTCATTTATTTCTGGACTGTACATTAAGAATTACATTCTCATTATTTGTACTTATTCATATAAAATTAACATTAAGGTATCTGGGTTACATATGTAGTTTCAAAAAAAAAAAAAAATAAAAAATTTATATATATATATATATTTATTTTTAAATTAATGTGAGTCGACAAAAGATTACTATTTATCAAAAATGTGGTTATTACGATTACTCTTTACAAAAGAAACAAGCCAATTTTTGAAAAATAAAAAGCGAACTAGATTGACGTATGTATATTGGTATGGAATTCCAAAGTCTTATAGCATGAACAAAAAATAAACGTTGACTATTTAAAAAGTTAAAATAAGGAACATTGATATTTAGGGTACGATTTGAATGAGCCAAACTTAGTTTCTCGAAGAGATATGTCGGTTGTTTAGTTTTGAGCAATTTATACAGAAATATGCAGTTTAATATGTTTATATGTTGTCTAAGGGTACATCCGGTAACTTTAAGTGAAAATCTCGAAATGTGATCATATTTACGGATACCATATATGTAGCGAATCACCGAATTAAATGCTAATTCTAGTTTCCTAAAGGACATTGCATCAATATTACTATAAACTACTGCGCTGTAGTTTATAATGGGCATAAACAGAGATCTTACGAGTTTAAGCTTTGTTAAGATAGGGACAAAAGCGGATGAGATATAAAGTTGGCGTAGACCACCATATATTCTTTTGATAACATAATTGATATGGCTTTCACACGAAAGTTTGCAGTTGATATATATTCCTAAGTTCTTCACCTCATTAGCATATGGTATCAATTGTCCCATTAAATGTAGTTGTGGCAAGCAACTGGAATGAATCGTGTCATTACAGATAACAATTGCTTTAGATTTAGCAGGGTTTAAGGACAGTTTATTGAGAACAGACCAGTTATAAATGCGTTCCAAGTCCTCATTAAGTCTTGCTATACAATCATCCATTAAGCCAATCGGTCTAGACAGATATACCTGAGCATCGTCTGCATATAAATGTACCGATGCATCAAGACAGACCTTAGGCATGTCGTTTATAAACAATGAGAACAGGAGTGGTCCTAAAATAGATCCTTGTGGGACACCTGAATGAACCGGTAGAAAATTTGAACTTCCCTGGCTAGTATGTAATTGTTGAAATCTGCCATTTAAATAATTAAATATAAGACGTGCAGCGTTATTACCAAAACCGAATTGACTTTTCAGCTTCGCAATCAAGCGTTGATGGTTTATACAGTCAAAGGCTTTAGAAAAGTCTAATAAGCACAGAATAGATATATTATTCTTATCATACGCTCTTCTTAAATCATCCAGTATTTTTATTACAGCCGTGGTACAACTGTGATTTTCTCTAAAGCCTGATTGAAACGGAGATAAAATTTTATTTGAACTTATGTGCTCATTGATTTGTTTTTTTTAATAAAATCTCAAAAATCTTTGATAGGCACGGTAAAATACTAATAGGCCTAAAATCTTCTGGCTGGTTCCTCGTAGTATTTTTAGGCACTGGCACAACTTTAGCATATTTCCAAGTTGAAGGAAACTCAGATCTCATGATACACGAGTTAATAATGTGCGTAAGAGCATAATATAACCAGGGCATAATTAGTTTTATAAATTTAATAGATATACAATCTACTCCTACCGCGTTTGATTTGATGTTGGATAAGGCTTTAGCCACATCACTCTCTAACACACAGTGAAACTCAAAATAATTTAAATTATCATGATTGGTTACAGTAAGGTTAGTATTGCTGCTATTAGCTGTAACTGAACTATCCAATGTTCTAAGAAAAAATCTGTTTAAGTGGTTCGGATCTAGATCGCATCCCACTGACGTCACCTCAACAATTCTTAAGGACCGGAGGTTCTTCCAGAGAGTAGAGCTAGGCTGAGTAGTGTTAAGCTTTGAGGAGTAAAATGCTGCTTTGGCTTTTCTTACCTCGGTCGTAGCTCTATTTCTTTGAAATTTGTAGATATTCCAATTATTTCTACTACGATTTTGCCGCCAACGAGAATACGATCTATCCCTATTTAAAATAAGTTTTTTAATATTTTCAGAGAACCAGAGGACGCCGTTGTTAATGACTTTCTTAACTTTAATTGGTACATGTTTCTATTCCTGAATTTCTTCCAAATTATTCGCCGATCTACATTCTCCCATAGATCTTCTATTGGTTTGAGATGGTGGGACTGGGCTGGCATTCCATAACATTGATTTTCTGATCCCGAAACCGCTCTTGAACTATTTTTGAAGCATTATTCGGATCTTTATTATGCTGAAATATCCATTTCAGTGGAAATTCCTCCTCAGGTTGTGGCAGCATAGTGTTTTCAAGTGTACTTTTGTAAATAAATCGATCAATAGTTCCATCTAATTTATGTATGAGCCCAAACCATAATGTTCCCTTCTTCATGCTTCACAGTGCCCTTTAAATATCGAGGATGCAATGCTTCATTGATCGGCTGGCAGCCACGGCGAAAGTCATCCGTTCCATCCGAGTACAGTACTGTTTTCCACTTCGATACTGTGTAGAAATTATTAATATGGTCATTTGCAAATTTCAGTCTTGCACTTCTGTTTTTAGCTGAAATAAATGGTTTCTTTACGATCCCGAATGATGAAAGACAACCATCAGCAGCCCTCCGACGAACTGTCCCGGCGCTAGCTTTTGTGCTAAGCTAGTTTTTTAATTCCCTAGATGACATAAAGGGATTACTCTTTGTCGTTCTAATGATCATTTTGTCTTCCCGGTGTGTGGTAACTCTTGGCCTGAAACCTCGGTGAATCGTTTTGACAAAGTGGTAAAATTTTATTAAACGGCTTATCACCGATTTCGGGATTGAATACTTTTTGGATAATTCAGATACCATTTCTATATTGACCAATAGTTGTTTTCCTTAATCTCATGGGAGTAGTTATTTCTGGCCATTTGAGATAAAATGTAAGGAACACTTCTGAAGATCTTGCTGCAGCAGGCTGATATAACCAATAAACAAATCAGATATGAATAGTTGTGGTCAAAGTAAGGGTTTTTCTATTTCTCCTGTAATAAAAAATTACGGAGCAAATTGAGTTGCTTTTGTTTTGGCCAGTTGAAAAGTAAAGTCAATTTAATTGGATGTTTGTATTTTTTTTTTAATACAGTTCATTGATTTTATAAATTAATAGTTAATAGTCCAAACTATTGGCAACATCTTTTTCAAATTTTGGTTTAATTTATATGAAATGTATCACAAAACACGGACTTGCGATTTCTGTTGCTTTAGTTTTGTCCGACACTCTATGTACATGTATACTTTCATAAAAAAAATCCAAACTGATAACAAATTAATGTATATTTTTAAATTATGCTGTTTTATTTTTAAAATGTTTGTGTTATAAATATTTTGGGAAAAACTTTTATAATTACGATAAAATAGACTTTGCTTAAATAACATATATCAATTCAAATTAATTGTATAAGTTAAAATTGTCAACAGTAGATTTTTGGAGAACTGATGTTATACATACATTTATAGGTATAATCCCTAGATTAAGCCTTCTCGTATTTATTTTTACCTATACTCTATTCGTGCACTTGTTACCATAGCTGATCACCTTATTGTAGCACTGTTTATGATTACAATTCCTTTTATGTCAGTGTGTAGTATATAGTGTACCTATTCTTAAGATCCTAATATTCTATAATATCAAAATAAAATAAGATATGATTTATCAAAAATATTTCCTTTCCCGAATTAAGAACTGAATGTGGCAGCTAAAAACCATAAAAAGAAAAACAGAAACATGTTGACAAAAATGGGCTCCAAGCATTTTTGTCTGATGACTTGTGTTCTATAGAAAATTGGGTGCTAACAATTTTGTCTTTAGTCCTTAGTGACCTTTTCCCTCTCTAACTGCTTCAATTTTGACTAGAACATTCTATAGATATTTTTTTTTAGAACTATCTAAAGAGGTAACTTAAACACATCGCTAGTAAAACTGCAAATAAAAATTAATAAAATTAATAAAATTAATAAAATTAATAAACATATCGATGAAGTTTCGAATAATATAATACGAGTAACATACGAATCACCACTTGGACCAGGTAGAAGTTACTTTTCTCTATACAGAAAAACAAAAATAATAATAATGAAGTGGTATATGAAAAAATTATGTAAAATTTATAAATGTGTAAATAAATGTTGTATAAAATTTTGATCAAAATAATATAGAAATTGTTATATTAATGTAGCTATTCAGATAGAAAGTGCCAATTGCATAATAACGATCAAAACAAAACAAAAAAAAGAAGAAAAGGGAAAATAATAATAAATAAGTAAATACAATACATAACATAAATCTTTAAGTTCACAAAGTGTAAAGAGAGAGTACGATAAAAATGTGCCTGAAAATTGCACGGCTTTGCTAAAAAAAATTACCTGACTAAAAGTAAATCAATTGTTAATTCTGACACTATTATATTATATAAAACATAAAAAAAATTACATAGTTCTAATAAATCTAATGTAATATATCTTTTTTTTTTAATATACATAAGTTAGGTTAAGTAAACAAGTATCAGAAAATTCTGGGATAAGATTTAAAAAAAAGTCATTGACATAACATACTATGAACTCTATTGGTATACATATCTAGAAATATATTTCTCAATTGTAATTGTTGACTGTTAACTGTTAACTGACTATATATACTTATGCGTTCAAACCACTTATTTTAATTTAAGGATACCATTTTAGTCAATTTTTTTGATTATTCAGTCATATGACTTTATTAAAGCTGATGCAAGCTATTTATCAATTTTGTGATATGACGAGAAATAGCAGTATTATCGTCATTATACGAGTACCTTTCTGTATAACATATTGCTACCAACACATTTTTGGATCTATCGATATTTGAAGAGTATTTTCCAAAATGCAGACGAAATGAAGAATATTATCATTTGGACCACCTCTTCAACATTTTTCAGAAAAATTTGAGGAGTTCAATAGTATGGACATTGAAAATTTTGAATATACGAGGGCGGGTCAATAAGTCCGTGATTTTTTGAATTTCTGACCTCTTTACTGAAACAGCAACACTGCTCCTGTCAACAAGCATCTGTCAGTTGACTCCTGTCAAAATTTAAACTTGCTGCGTCAGTTAGTTTGTGTTTGACAGCTATTTTTATCAGACTACTCACTAATTTGTGGAGAAAATGGAAAAAAGTGAATTTCGTGTGCTTATTAAGCATTATTTCTTGCGAAAAAAAAAAACCATTACCGAGACCAAGGCTAAGCTTGGCGTTGTTTAATCGCAATATGGAGGAGTTTTTGCGCCGTTTTGTAACCGTGGACGAAACATGGATCCATCACAACACACCAGAGAACAAACAGTGGGTTTCTAAGGGTGAATCGGCGCCAAAGAAGGCCAAGGTGGGTTTGTCAACCAATAAAGTTATGGCGACTGTTTTTTGGGATGCACGCGGGATAATCCACATTGACTACCTTCAAAAGGGAAGAACAATCAATGGGGAATATTATGCCAACTTATTGGACCGATTCAATGACGATTTGAAAAAAAACCGACCTCATTTGGCCAAGAAAAAAGTTCTTTTCCACCAAGACAATGCAAGGGTGCACACATGTGCAGTTGCCACGGCAAAAATCCATGAATTGGGCTATGAATTGCTCCCTCATCCACCCTATTCTCCAGATTTGGCTCCGAGCGACTACTTCTTGTTCCCAAACCTGAAGAAATGGCTTGGTGGAAAAAGATTTGACTCCAATGATGAAGTCATCTCGCTATTTTGAGGACCTCGAAGGGATAAAAAAATTGGAGAAGCGTTGGACAAAGTGTATAGAGCTCAAGGGAGACTACGTTGAAAAAGTCACGGACTTATTGACCCGCCCCCGTATACAGGGTGTCCCCCAATTCATCGACGATAATTTGGGAAATGATTCCTGGGTATATGCTAAGAAAAAAATCGTTCTACAGTAAGTGTCTATCTCCAATGTTGACATCATTTATCGAGAATTTCAGAAAAGGCTTACTTTTGTGTAATACTGTACTAATGGTAAAAACTTTGTGTGAGACTTTATTTTTAAAAGAAATACCAGCCTTTATAACGGCGTTTAAATAAAATTGATATCTTGTTTGAGTCTTTAGATATCCAATTTTTAAGCCTGTTCCACTTTCATTGCCCATGCTAATTTTTGACTTTGAGGTCACTTTTCTCCAGAAAATGCCTAATTAACATAATGTTTTACAATTTTTTTCTTATGAAAATAACAATAATAATAAAAAAAACATCATCATAAAGTTTGCACAAAAACCCATAGATTTTATGATACTTGAAAAAGCCTGCAGCAGTTAAAATTTATAAAAAAAGGTTTTTTGTTTTAAGCTAGAAAGGCTATGAATAAAAAATGACTTTCTGTAGTTTTAGATAATTTTTATTTTATGTGTATACTACAACAGTTATAACGGATGCCCAAGGTGTCCTCCTTGGTTTTGTATGCATTCTAGAGCCCGTTTTTGGATTTTACTACGAAAGTTTATTGATGTTAACTGCTGCCTCACTTTTGATGACGCTTCGAGAATACACTCTTCCAATTCACTTAAAGTTGCTATTTCGGTTGAATAAACAAATTCTTTCATTCTTCCCCATACAAAAAAATCCAATACTGGTCAGGAAATCTTATGGGCCAGTGAATTGGTCCTATCCAACGGTTACCGTATTCTTCATCTAGCTAATTCTTGTAGGGGGTGGGTGGAAGGTGCGGTTCGAGCAGCAAGATATTAAGAGGCAAAACAAGATCATGTTTCAGAACCAGAATGAGAATCCTCCAAATGGCCTCCAGCCACCTCCCCTTCATCCTTCGAATCCATTTGCTCAGCATTATAGGGTCTCAGACTATCTGGGGCGAATATTCCTTTGTATGGCAATCGAGATATTTGCAAACCGTCGATGTCTGTGATTGAGTATCGATCGTTAGATAAAACTTTTTTCACCACATAAGGACCTCGATATTTAGCAAGCAGTTTTTGATTAACTCCTGGACCTGTCGACATGTTCTTTATCATAACATACTCACCCGGCTTGTATACTTTGGGGCTTTTGTGTCGGCTATTAAAATAGATTTTGTTACGTGCTTGGTTTCTTTCAATGTTCTCATTCGCTTCTGCCCTAATATCTTTCAGTTCAGCTTGTTCTCTTCCTACTTTTATATCAAGAAACTCTTTCACACGATCAGAAAGCTGTCCTTTTTGACTTACCCCAAACAATAGAACGCTTGGCGTGAAACCTGTGCTTCTGGTGTAAGTAACCTTATCTTTCACATTTTCACACAAGCTTTTATTGATATTAAATTGAAACTCACCCCTTTCGGCAGTAACATCGATGTTCACAATCTGCTGGAGAAAATCAACTTCAAGCATATCCGGACTTGTTGGTAAACATGAAATGTGATGGGAGGAGGAGGTGGACACCATTTGAGAGTTTCGATTCTCGTTGATTTCATCATTTATTCTTCGAAAAGCCAAACCAGTTTTTCCGATGAAGTCTCTACCTAAAATTACAGGGTAAATCATAGAAAAATTCTTTACTACTAAGAGATTTATATCTATTATTGAATTTTCAAAACCGATACTAGTATCAATACTCCCTACTACCTCCAGAGGACTATTGTTGACTCCGCAGTACGTCTGGCTCGTCTTCTCCAATGTTGACAACAAGACTTCTTGCACGAAGCTTATAGGACTCCCAGAATCCAGCAGGGTTAGCAATGTTACTGAGATCTCCATATGTTTGCTTATCCAATCATATCGAACACAGCACTCAAAACCATTTTTTGCAACGTCATACCTCGATTTTTGCTGTCACAATAAGGGGACATGTGTCCATGTTTTCCGCATTTGAAGCAGGTAACATTTTTCTTGTGGAACTCTCCATTAGAATCAGGGTATTTAGTAGCAATATTTCGGCGAGTTTGCGAAATATCGGGTGTAGATCTTGTTGCTCTCTCAGCGTTGTGGTCCCGATGGTTACTTTTCAATTTTTCATACTTTCGCAAAGCTGTTTTCAATTCCACGAGGTTATTTGCGTTATAGAGAATGCTTTTATTCATCTCTGAATCAGGTATTCCTCTAATGATGAATTGAAGTAAATCCTCTTGGTCAACACTGCCTTGTGTTGCGATCTCTTGCATATGCAGCACGTATTGTTGCATCGTTTCGTCACTTAACTTTCTCCGCCTGCGGAGCTCACTATACACATCTGACTTGGTCACGACTTTCTGGAACTCAGTTCATAAGGCGTCTTTCAGTTGCGTCCAACTACGAAGATTTATCGTTCTGGCAAATAGTCGTGCTGTTCCCTTCAGAAATCTCTTACCGAAGATAAATTTGTTTCTGTCATCTAAGTTTAGAACTTCAGAGTATTCTTCGAACTGCTCGATCCATCGATGAACGGTAAAGTTGTCATCTCCACTAAAAAGAGGAATTGAATCTTCGATGTCCTTGAAACTGTAGGTAGGAGTCGATCTTGGAACAGATTCTACTTCGGCTTCTGCCTCATTCAATTCCAGTTCTCGTAGTTTACGTTTCAACTTCAGAATCTCCTCCTTCTTCTTACAAATCCTCTGCAGCTTATTTATTTCTTCATTGAGTTGCTCCTCATCCTCGCTATCTTCATCAGACACGTTGTTATCCGGTGGTATTGAATCATCAGCACTAGGATCTTTGTTAGCCGAAGAAAACTCCTGCATTAAACTGTCAAAATCTTCCTCCGAAAAATCTTGAACTGCTTCTTGCACTCGAATTCTAAGTTCCGCTTTAGTACCGGTAGTCGAAAATTTTAACGATCTGAGAATGTTTTTGAGTCTGCACACAGTCGAAGACTCCAAAAATTCCATCCACTTTTCAGACATAATTAAACTTTCAATTACACTACGCACAATAAACTTTTAGCAAAAGAAAACACAGAATCAATCTTCGGCGTACACTAAACTGTACAGTTGAACTATTAACCGAATCCCACTTCTGATATTGTAGGGGGTGGGTGGAAGGTGCGGACTCACAATAAAAACAATTTGTTATCACGTCAAGTGTTATCTTTATTTGACTGACTGTTAGAGACATGCTCACTACTATTTATGGGGTTTTTTCGGGTCGATCACCTGATCAGATGGTCCAAACATGATTTTTTGTACATAGTCGCCGTTAGCGAACTGCAAGTGTGAAATGTACTCTGAAGCAGGGTGTTCCAAATATTTGAGTTTTAATTATTGTTTTCTTCATCTACATTCATAACCTCACGACCATAGTGGGCTGGAGCACCGTCCTGTTGAAAATATGGTGAAGCTAGTTGAATCAGTATTGGTAATGTCCTCCAATGGTTTTGGTAAATCATTTCGCAAATACTCCAGATAGTTTGTGGAATTCAAGTACACTTGCCCACATATTGATGCTGAATTTGTATTGAAATGATTTGTGTCTTATTGTGTGTGGATTGTCCGCAGCCAACGTATGAAGATTATGGAAATTTGTGATCCCATCTCTTGTAAATTGAGATTCATCTGTCCAAAGAATTCTGCTAATAAACTGGTAGTCATGCAAGCTCCGCTCCATCAACCAATTAGGAAAGTCAAGTCTTTTTCCAAATCATCGGGGAGTATTGTAGGTATGGATAAAGATTTTCTCTATGCGGTACATTAGAAATTTTATGTCTGGAAACATGAAATTGCAAATCTAAGCGTCTGATGCTGATTGTTGGATCAGTTGTAACAGCATCCAGTATTCTTTCATCAGCCGAAATCCTTCTTACTTGTAAAGCTCCCGCATTCGGTCGTGTATTCGAAACTGATCCCGTTTCTCGGAGCCTTCGATACGTTTTTATAAATACTCATTTAATAGGAAGCCTTCGGTTAGGATAAAGTTCATGGTATCTTTGTCGCGCACTAGTTGAACTTCCATTGCATAGCGCATAAACACAAATAATATCTGCGTATTCTTTTTTTGTAAATGCTGACATTTCAAACAGCGTTTCAAAGCAACTGTAACTTTCGCGTAAAAAAATAAACTGATGAATTAATTTTTTTTTTCTAATGTTTTATACCATTTCTGTAAGGTATATTTTCCAAATAGACCTTCATACCCTAAACCTAACTCGTCTGAGAACTTTTAAGGAACAGCATAAGGAAATGAGGGTTTTAAATGAGCACGTTTTAAAGCTCCTTAATAGCTATGCAATTTAAAAAAAAATTTGGAAAATTAGTAATTCGTGGAAAACCACTCTTACGAGTATGTATTAGCCGTGTTTTATTGGCAGCTGGGTACGCAGCTCAGCAACAAACCCAATAAAACGCTTTACTCACTCAAACAGTCACTTTCCATCTATATTTCAAAGTGGGTACCAGTGCCATTAGTAGATGTCAAAATCAATCTAAAAAACCAGTTGTTGACATTTGAATATGCTTCCGGATATGTCCAAAAAGTATGTCAAAATTAAGAATCTCCAAGTTCCGAGGAATCTCAAAGCTGCTGCCAGCTTTTGCTCTGGTGTTGTTGTCGCAAGGGTTGGCGGCAACTATCGACAAGCTGCGTGGTTGGCGGCGCGAGACAATTTGATAAAATCTCCGAATTTAGGTGAAGTTTCAAAATTCCTTTATTTAAAAATTTATAAATTATTTACATAATTATTTACATTTGTGTAATTACAACTTACTGTCTCGGATATCTTTTAAATCTCTTCAAGTGATCACAAGATTTTTAATATTTAACGACTACTATCTTACAAGTCAAATTCAAGAATGTTACAAAGAAAAAAATATGGCGGGTTGTGCCCAAAAATTTCAAATAAAAAAAATATGGCCGACCCAAATAAAGATGGTAGCTTCACAAGATGGGATTTCGTAGTGCTGGAATGCAGGGGGCGCATCTACGTTGACTAGCTAAGGGCGAGTTTACATTAGCTACGCGCAACAGGTGTAATTACGGATCTCATAATGGTGTTTTGACACGGATATGTCTAACCGCTTGTCTTTCTGAAAAATGTGTCCGTCCAAAAAGTGTCCCATTTTTTGTTTTCCTTCTACAACGAATCAACTGTGCAAAGGAATGATAGGAGAACAATCTATAGATGGACACATGAATCGTCGTCGCTCTGTTTCTCGACGTTTTGAGTGTGTTACAAATATACGTTTCATCCTTTGTGCATATTTGTTTTCTTTTTTTGGTATAGTGCTTAGCATTTGATTTTTGATTTTTTTTTAATACCATAAGTATATATATAATACCATAAGTATAAGTATATATAACATAAGTATATATGTACATAATTTTTTAACTTGTGTTTCTTTTTTTACACCGGGGTGAAACTTTAAACCATCTCGTTTTTGCACAACCACCCCATATTCTATTTATTTATTTTCACTCGTAAAACTATTATGGTTTTTTCGTCGTATGCCTATAAGACATATCCATGTACCAATGTATCTGAATGTCGTGTAGATACTTTCAGCAGTTTACTGCTTTTTTTTTTCCTCTGCAGATCGTCTTTTATTAGTAAAAGGAGCTACTGAAAAGCTTCCTTATTCATCCTTAAATAACTGAAGAAAGATTTCTCGTCACCAATTTGCAGCTCTTGTAATAAAGGAAAATGAACCACGTCCATCCCTCACTTTTCTCCACGACTTCACCCAGATTTTTTTTTCTTTTCTTTTTGCAACTCAAATGCATTATATAAAATAATAGTCAACGAACACAACCTTAAATAAACGAAGTCGACAACCATCATGAAATAACATTTTTTACAACCCCTGTCAGCGCTCCCTGGATTTCAGAATACCTAAGTTCTATGATCACTTTTATATACTTTGCGCCATCTTCATTTCAAAGTTTTTAAAACTTTATCAGCAGCAATAAATGCTGGCTTATTTATCGCCAGCATTCGACTTCTTGTTGTTTGCAATGTTAAATTTTACTGAGCTGGTTACTGACCTGCCAATAAAACGCGACTACTTTCATAAGAAAAAAATTGTAAAACGTTATGTTGATTAGGCATTTTCTGGAGAAAAGTGCCCTCAAAGTTAATAATTAGCATGGGCAATGAAAATGGAACATGCTTAGAAATTGTATATCTAAAGACTCAAACAAAATATCAACTTTATTTAAACGCCGTTATAAAGGCTTGTATTTCTTTTAAAAATAAAGTCTTACTCGAAGTTTTTACCATTAGCTGCAGAGCAATTTCTGTTAACATGGATCAGGGTACACCAAAGTAATCCTTTTCTGAAATCCTCGATAAATGATGTCAACTTTGGAGATAGTCCCTTACTGTAGAACGATTTTTTTCTTAGAATATGCACAGGAATCACTTCCCAAATTATCGTCAATGAATTAGGGGACACCCTGTATATACAGTGGCATAGCTTCACCTTGCTAGGCCCAGGTGGAACATTTTTTTCTGAGCCCCTTACCCAAGTCAAAAGAGGTTTGCATATAGTACGAGTACATATGCTGTACAATTATTATCATTATAAGAAGTTAGAAAATGCTGTAAGTGCTCTTTTAAATTAATTTTAGGACATTTTCGCCACAGTCTGGTGTGGGCCAGGATCCCAGGATCTAGCTTCTCGCATTCATTTTTACACTTCTGAGCGGGGCATACTGCTTTTTGCCGAATAGGTATAGGAACAGTAATTTGCGGACATTCCCAGCAAACAAACAATATCCAGGTTGGCACAAGCCACACATCAGAGCAACCCTATGACCTGTTGCAGGGAAAGTATCCTTCGTGGATACTGCGACTGGAACAAAGAAACACCGCTTCACACGGGGCCAAATGCATGAATTCCTGGTAAAAACTATTTTATTGCACTGAACCCTTGGAAAATGAATAAAAAGCACACATCTTGTTTTTAAATAATAATATTTTATATATTTTATGCAAAATATACGAAATTGAAAAGAATTAAATGTACAATAATCATTATTCCGTGTCGGATGAACTAATATAAGCTGATGTATCGGAAGCATCTGAAGTAAACGGAAGGTCAGGTGCCTTTAATAAGTCAAGAGCATCCTTCTCAATGTTATAAGCCTGTTTTTGAGGCAGTTTTCACAAACTAGTTATAAACGGGTCCGAAGAAATAAGGAGTGAATTCAAAATATCCTCATTAGTTTTGACACGCGATATTTTACGAGAGAAATTTTCTCTGTATTTTTTAAATTCCTTATTTCGTGCCTCCTGCGCTTCTTCGCTTAGTTGGCCTATTGGCAATAAGGCATGCTCTATTATGGCTGGGCCATGAATTAAAACTTTGTGGATTGAAGGTGGCATTGGGTACCATTTATATTTTTCCACAAACAGTGTGGCAGTTTCAAAAGCATATATTTGAAATTTGTCCACATTAATTTTGTATAGTTTGCAATACAATTTTAAACCTTTGAATAACATTAATATCCAACCCAGTAATCTTTGCGGCTACTTCTGGCTCACTGAAAAATCTCCTAGCCGTATTTCCATCGTTGCTGCTCCCAAAGCCAGGTTTTGGCTTATCGACTACTGATCCCATCTCAGTTTTAAATTTGCTTTGGATTTCTTTTTTTCTCTCAGCAAAGATTTTCTTTTCTTTCTCTCCACGAGCCTGCCACTTCATCAGAGGTAGCTTACAACTAAGGTGCAACAAACATTCGAAGAAAAGAATCCAGGCATGGAGCACAGATAGTCCGAATTCTAATCGAGAAGTGTCTATTACATGAATTTTGAATACTTTTTCCATGTTATTGAAATCTTTGGACGTTAGTCCGCATACAAAGTATCTTTGTGTTGATTTCGTGTCTGTTATGGCATTACAAATTTTTACATCCACCGTAGTAAATAGCATAGCAAACGTAACATGCATTTCGATGTTATTCATTTTATACTTGCTGTAGCTCTTCAATTTGCTTGCGCATTACTTCAACCTCGTTATTTGCTATTTCTGTTGTTTCATGTTGAAAAACAAACTTAATTGGTTAGTTTTAATGCATTTTATTTTCTTAACACTAACTCTTACGTTCTAACAAAAAATGCTTAAATGCTAGGTGACAATTACTTAACAATCTTATACTAACTTACTGGCCCCACACAGGCACTCTAAGCTACTCTGAATACTTATATCTATGTCTTTCGACTGCATTTACATTTTATTTATAAATACTTATTTTCTATACTTAAGGCTAAGAAAAATTTGTTTACAAAAACTTAGCATATGGACATTTATTTTTTATAATAAACCTTAGCCTACCTAACCTAAATGCACAATACACACATAAACACACATAGACATTATACACAATCATATACATATATCAGTATACACCTTTGTATACACTGATATATGTATATGTTTCTTAAATGCTAACCTAAACCTATGTAAGCTGGCCATCGCCATTTACTGAGCAAATAGATTGGTCAGTTCTGCCTCATTAGTGAGGCTGGTCCGTAATTGACGGAAACGACGACGAAACATCTTCCCCATCATTCAACCAGCAGAAATGCTGATGCTGCCGAACGACATCCCTCTTATCGCGATTCCCCACCGCCCTATTGAACCTGAGGCGATCCAAACTGCCGTGTGCGACGTCTCTGTTGTAGTTGAGTCGCCTGTCCCCAGCTATCCGAGCGACATGGAAGATTAACGGCACCGCTGATCTATCCTGGATCAACCCTATCTGATCTAGGTAGAGGAATGCTTCCGGTGGAACGAAGCCGTCAGAGCGCACACTCTCGTGGTAAAGGTAATTGGGGTAGTAAGCCCCAGATATCAGGTTATTCGTCGAGGTCATTGCTCTTGCAATGTGCCTTCGAGTCAGCTTAATTACGAAGTTGTCCACTCGTATTAGATTCGCCCTATTGTAAAGGACCTCGTTAGGATAAAATTTCTTGTACTCCGACTCTGGTGTTCTATACAAGCGAAGACAAGCCCTCTCAAACACCCGAATCTTTTCCATTAAGCTTGCTCGTACATTGAACCACACGGGACAACCAAATAGCAGCAAGGGCCTGATAAGGGTCTTGTAACAGATTACCTTTACCCGCGCATCGAGTTGGCTGCTATAAAACAGTCTCTTTGTAAGGGCAAAAGCACCTTTAGCTCTGGCCAGAGCAGCGTCTACATTTTTGCCAAAATACAGAAACTGATCTAGCCAGATTCCAAGGTATCTGACTATATTTCGACAGGCAAGAGGCTGTCCGTGTTGTCCAATAATCGAGAACTTTCTCCAATTTTTTCTGGTATCCCTAGAGGCTCTAGACAACGGCGTCCTAAAGAGAATGGTTTCCGACTTCTGAAAGTTGATTTTCAACTTCCAGTCATCGCAAAATCGTCTTATCTTATCGAAGTCACGCTGTAAGAGAGTATTAATGACCTCGATTTTTTGACCTGTTCTGTACGCTATCAAATCGTCTGCGTACGTAATAGTATGGGGAAGTGAACCTATCAAGTCGCTTGTAAAAATGTTGAAAAGGATCGGCGAATTGACCGCGTCTTGCTGAAGACCATTTTTAATTTGAAATATTCCAACAGAAGTCACATCACCATTCTTCACGATGAACTGTCTGTTGTGTTAGCATATTATAAATAATGTACAAGAGTGGTTTACTGATCCCCAGTCCAGTCAGCTTATAGAAAAGACCCTCTAACCATACGGTGTCGAAGGCCTTCTCTAAGTCAACAAGGCATGCACCAGTGCATTATTTTTTGCCTTTATTCCATTGAATATCGGACACCAGTTTAGACGCGACATGTGAGATATCATGTCCCGCCTTAAAACCGAATTGATTATCCGGAACTATATGTTTGTCCTCAACCCACCTAGACAGAGCTCTATTGATTACCTTTTCAAAAACCTTACTGATATTCGGAAGGAGACTTATCGACCGGAGATTCGCCGGATTGGATATATCCTTTCCCTTTTTGGGGATAGGTTGAACCACCGTCGTTTTCCAATACGCTGGATAATGTGCATTATTCATTGCATTATTAAATAGGGTGGTATAAATATCGACCGCTTCTAGAGGAAGATGTCGAAGCACGATGTTCGGAATACCATCGGTCCCCACTGATTTCTTAGCCCTGACCAAGACACCAAGACGCGATTGTCCAGGACGTAATTAGGGCCAATGGTATCAGTGGCCTTGTATACCTCCTGGAAATTCGCCCCTATGGTCTCAACCTTCTCCTGTGGGTCCTCGATCATAAAGAAGTCGTCATCATCAGCGGCCTCATTTGGATCAATACCTGCTATTGTCAGTAACTGTTCGTTGTCTGTTGTCCGGGCTATTTTAAGACACTGAAGGTCGTTTTGATTTCTTCCCCGAAATAGTTTATTTATTTGCGGAAACATATTCGGGTTGCTGGTGTTTACAGCCCGAACCTTGTTGTTCCAATACATACTTACAGAAATTCTGTAATTCACTTTTATTAGCGTTTGAATATTTTTAATCGACGACTTCAGTGTCCTAATCTCCGGGTCTCGTCGGTCAGTTAACTGTCTGTACAAGTTTTTAAGTCTTGTCAGAAGTCTACTTTTCTGTCGGTGCAGTGCGTCAATAGTAGAATTGCGGAACAGGTCATCGTTAGTTGTACGTCGATACCGCGGTATTGTAGTGTCCATAGTTTGTATAATTGTCTCGTCCATTTGTTTTAGGTAATTGTCGATCTCCTCGTTTGATAAATTCTAGTAAAATAATTCTCCCCCGATTCCAGCCTCAGAAGTCGAAAAAGCGTATCGAGCTCTGTAATGAATAGGGTGGATTGTGAAGCGTCAGGTGCATAAACAGAGGCCAAGTACAGCCGCTTTCCACTGCGGAGCGGGATGTAAACGACGACTGCCTCCAACACCCGGAACCTGCGCAACGCGCCCTTGTACACTCTGTGAAATTTTATACCTTCTTTAATGAAGATCGCGACACCGCCTCCACGTTTGGATCTGTGCCGGTTTCTTCTTCTAACAATATAATTATTGTACTCCAGTTAGATAAGCAATCGGTTAGCTTGGTTTCGCTAGCGAAAAGCACATCAGGAGTTTGGTCTTGTAGCAATTTAAACATCGCGGCTCTTCGTTCGATCCTAATCAGTGAATTCACATTCACCGCAAGGACCTTCAAAGTTTGCTCCACCATGTGCGTACCCATTACGGCATGTGTTGCGTTAGGCCCGGCAGCAACTCATAGATCTGGTCCACCCGCTTGGCCTGTTCTTGAACCTGCTTTTGCAGCTGAGCCATCTGCCCTTGGATTGCGAGCAAGATGGCTAGCATGTTGGGTGCAGCTTCCGTTGTTCTCGGCATCGGCGCCGGAGAAGCAACAGTCTCAGCAACAGTGTCCGTAACAGTAATATGTTCTTTCGCAGGGTAATACTCTCTTTTGACAAGTTGTATTTTTTATAAGACGGGAACCGGGACTTAGCGTTCAATCTTATTATGTTGTATTGGTGTCTAGTAATTTGGCTTGAACAAACATCGACAAAGCTTCTCTCCCAGAAAGTTGTTTTTTCTTAGAGCCTTCAAATTTCTTGAATGCTAACCTATATTTTGCAGCTCGTTTAAGCGAACTTGCCTCACAAATTTAGATGCTTCTACTTGCCCTGAAGACCGTAAATTCATTTGAGCAGCAAAAACTAATTCCTCAGATGAGTGTTTCTATCTTAAATCCTTAGTTTTTAGGCGCTTGGTTCTTTGTGAAGCTTCATCAAAACTTTTTATAGGGCGACCACATTTTTTTTTTCAGAAAAAGCATAATTTTTGAAACTAATTGCAGAATCTAGCCAAGACTTATTAGAAGTAAGAAACCTATCCTCTTTTCTATAGCATTTTTGCCATCTTTGTGAGAAATCTGATATGAAAAATGAAATCCGCTTTCGCAACAAAGGTTTAGCATGATCTGGGCATTTCGTTCCAGTTTCAACGTATTCCTTCAATCTTGAAGATTGGGTTGTCGAAATTAATTGCTTCATATGTTAAAACAATGTGCGCCTTGTAATGAAAATATCACTTGAACCTGATCCTACGGCAACAAAAAAAAAAAAAAACATTAAACATTTTTTTTTTTTTGAGTCGGGACTTGAACACTTTAGACAAACGTTATTTTCAAAAAGCGCAAAAAGGCGCAAATTTTTATTGAAGTCCCAAAAAGAACATATAAAACACAATCAAACAAGTCATAATTCGAACACATGTTTTGACATGTTCATAAGTAGAACTTTACATGAAAACACAATTTTCTTCAAAAATTAACATCAACTTTCAAAAACTCACCAAAATTTTATTTCGTTACACAAGACTATAATTTTACATATATACTGTTGACAAACCTGTGGGGATTGAATCCATTTCAAAAATATATTTATATAAATTAAAAAGCTGCTAAGAAATTGACTTGAACACTTGCTCGTTTTTTGAAATTAAACAAGCTGCAAATTCACTGCACAAAATGCATAAGTTCAAACGACTGACGTGGTCAAAATGAAAACAGCTTTATCAAAATTATCACATGTTTGTAATATTTAGGTATTTAACTGTACAATCCAGTTATTTTCTTTCAAGATTTCCCCAATTTTTTTTTTTTAATTTTTGCCAAGTATTCATGCATTTGTCCCCTGTGTGCGGCGCAAAGAAAGAATGCACAAAGAGAAGGAGCGGATATCATTCGATTATCCTTCCGTGGTCTGTAATGCACATCGGACTGTGATAACGAGACTTGAGATCGAGATCAAACATGCTGTGACAAGAATCAAATCTTCACTTGAATTTTGAATTAATTTTAAAAGAGGATTGATTTATTGTTGATTTGGGAATTAAACTACCCTTGAGTTTGCGGCCCCTGAGTTTGGGGGCCTAGGGGATTGCCACCTGTAACACCCCCGGTAGCTACGCCACTGTCATATGTCAAAGATATGCTCGTATTCACAGATTCACAAGGACACAAGATAATTATGAAATTAAAATAATTTTTTTTTACTTACAAATCGCATTTTCTTTTCATTTCCTCCTATGATTTTGTAATTGGTATTTTGTTGTTGTAATCTAAAAGACGAAAACTCAACAAACATTGCTTTTCATGCACAAGCTCAAAAAATGCTTCCATCGTTTAATTTTCGCTAAATCACGTCGCCATGAATCCTTTCCAATATGCTCATGTAATTGATCGCTAAAAGCGAATCGACGCGCGACGCGAATACGCGTAGCCATAAAGTAGCACTAGTGTAATATGTTTGTGCACTGACAAGTGTACAGTTTGGTGTACAAAACTAACGACAGAGTATATACTCGTAACTTGCGAAGAATCTAAATCGAAGAAACGCTAGCTTTCCACCCTCTTCGATCTTGGGCACGCTCTTTCTAGTTCTCTGTATCAAGCACTCTACGTCAAACACTCTGCATTAAGGACTCTGATATCCGCTATTCGTTCACCCTTAAAACTAAGGTTCGGTCTTTTTTGGCGTTTCGAATCTTGTAGGTTGGGAAACGAATATCCTCCTGGCGACAGCTTCATTGTTCACTTGATACAACCCACAGATTTAGATGTTATACTCGCCCTTCTCATATACGGGATTAAATAAACGACAGATTTTTTCCTCAAAAGTTTTCAATATCTTTTTCTGCTTATCGTCCAGTATATGGCACCATATAATAGAATTAGCAGGATCGGTGTTTTGTAGAGCTTGCAATTCGTTTTCCGAATTAGGATCTTTGGACCAATTTGCTGTTGCCAAATCAAAGACACTAGGGTGACGAAAGACGACGTGCAGTACCTATTGCTCCAAACCTAAGCACTTTCTCTTGCGTCTGCATTTTGGGAGGAATTTGTATTTGGTTTTTTATTTACTTTGAATGACATAAGTACCTTATGTAATAAATAAAAATTATCTTATTTCTATTAAAATTCAAAGAAAAAAGTTTCTTAGGTTTCGAACAATACTGTAGATGATACATACGTATATTTTCCAGTTATTTTACATAGCCTAACACTAATTCTATGTCGATTTCCTTACCTCGCTTTATCACCATTTTTACAAAAAAAAAAATTATCAGATCTTCGGACCATCGTCCAGCTATAAACACTCATTAGTTTGCTATTAAGCCCATTTTTGAATCCACCATGACTCACATAAGACCCACAAGTCGATTGTGGAATATTACGCCCAACTATTTATTTCTTAGTCATTATAACTTACGAACATTCAAAACCAATGAGCATTGGTATCTTGTATTAATTTCACTTCAAAATTTCCTTCTGCCACTATATTGTACCAATCTTTAGAGTGGTCATTATTTCTAAAACCGTTGCAATTTCTTGTACCCGAAGAGCTTACTTTGAATTTATTGCTGCAATCCGGCTTTGATAGGTGTCGTTAATGTGGACGCCCGTGATACTCAAGTCGGTCCTGACTTTAAAACCAACCAACTTTACAAATATTTTGTATACTACTGAACTACGCTATAGAAGATTATGGTTTTCGTAACACTTTGCTCGCACCTCCAGTGAAGTTTCAGACACTTGTCTGCATATCGGAAATGTTCATTTGGCCTTCATTATTTATTCTGGATTTGGATCTAGATCTAGATAGGTCTTATCCTCAGAGGTTTCTTGATAGGTATAATATTCTTCTGTAGTTACTCTAAGGTAAACCTAAATAAGTTCGCAGGTTTTGTTCCAGAAAATTGTGTTTACCTAGGATTTCCTAAGGCTCACGATCATGTCAAATATTGAATCACTGTTGGTTGTCATTTTGTAGTTTTTAATTAATATTTCTGGGTGCCGTGGGGCGATAATTTTTACCGTAAAACTTATAAGATCTTGATTGAAAGTGGCAGTTTCTTTACGTATTCAGAGACCAGACTTATTGTGTATTGGGACTATACTGCCAGTTATTTTAGCAGATCTAATTTCTTTGTATTTTTGAGTAGATAGCCAGAGATGCTGAATCTTATTTGAGTGGTTCCTTTTTCAGCAACAGGGCCTCCTCAATGTTTGGCTAGCAGCTATTTGAAGTGCTTTCGAACAGATGTGACAAATCGCTCAGATGCAGGTTTCATGATGGTCACACAGGTTTCTTTCATTCCTCCCATAGTGACATCATCCTCATTTGCACTGGGATTTAAAGGAAAGTAAAAAAGGCCAATCTCTCGAGCGGTGAATAATTATGCTCTTGGTTATGAAGATACAGAAAGCGGAAAAATTCATATCAACGGCAGGGACATACGTTTAAACTAGAGGTGGCCAGGTATCTATAGCTCACCGTATGAAAATACACCAACATTGAGCAACTGATCCCATAGTCATAATGGAAATATACCAGCCATTACGGATTTTCTAGAGTTGTCCTCCACCTCAATGTGGCTCTACAGCACATGTGGATATTCTTAAGAGACTCAAGGCCCATTGCCTGGAGCCCATCATTATATAAATACTGAGTCTCCAGTGACAAGTTTTAGGTACACAAATTTTTATTTTATAAATAAAAAAAATAGGTTATGGATAAATTAATTTCCAACTTCGGTAATTCGATTTTTTTGTTGGCTTTTTACACTGGACGGCCAGTTCTATACTCGACGGAAGTGCAGCAGATAGGAAACAGTCCCACTGAATACCTAGTCGCTGTTAGTAATGAAAATGCACCTCAATAATAAAAGTGTATCTTCATCTAGAAGACAAGGAGGCTAAGTTTTTTAAGTCCATTTACGCGAAGTTTTAAGTGCACAAGTAGAAGACATTTCGAAGCTTCATACAGAAAAGGAGCTTATAAACTCTTGCCGTATACATTGAGTATGAGAGATACTTTCAATAGCAGAAGATTTTAAAGTGATGATTGCAGCTAGTGCTTTTTGATTTTTTATTATTTTTTTTTTCAAAATGGACTGCTACAAGTGTAGTCAAGTATAAACAAGTGCAATAGTCTTATATACTTTTGTAAAAACTGTATTGAGCAGAAAAGCTATAATGCTTACAACCTATTTTTTGTGAAATATTCCAGTAAATCGTTGTTGATGAATATATTGTTATTTTTCGTCTTTAGACACATAGTCAAATTATTACACACATTGTTTATAACAAAAAAATCTATTTTTGTGGGACAATTACAATTTTATAGATGTAACATAATAAAATCTGCTTCATTAAAAGACCGTGTTCATTCTATGATATTTTGCATCAACTCAAGCATTTACAACATAAAAGCAATATTATATAACCACTAAAGATTCAAGAGCTTTGTGTAACAAACAACAGCAAATTAATCCCACCACAGGAAACGAAAACATATTCCTTATACTAAATTTGTTAGTTACAAAAATTGTTAAACAAAAAAATAAAAAATAAATTTATTGCAAGTTATCCGTATCTTTGCAGATATTCTTACAACAAAGGACAACCAAGTTTGTTTAAAAATATGTATACTAATGTTGAACAAGTAAATTTCATATAAATCTGTAGAAATAAATAGTTGATTATATGCATAGATTTAGTAATTAATTTTATAAATTAGTAAGTGCAACAACTGTTCATCGTAAATCCAAAATTTTCGTTCATTTCAAGTCTAAATCCAATTTCTGTCTGTTAGTAAATATATTAAAAATATTAAATACTCGTATCTAAAGCTTTAAACTTAAAAACAAAAAAATAAAAATTCAAATATAATTCAGCTCAAATTTCCGATTTGTTAAACCTAAAAGTGTATTTAAAAAGAATTTTATGTAGTACCTACATTTATTGTAACAAATGCCTTTAGTGGACACAGTTGTAGCAATACATAATTTAATTAATTTATAACCATAGCGATAAGGATTTTTATTAAATTGGCATATTTTACGAAAATGATGTTTTGTTTTTTGTTTGTTTTGTTCTAATAAAATAGAGAGCATGCATTTTCAATCTGTGGACACAAACTTCCATTTTGCAATAAAGATTTAGTGGTTGCGGACATGAACTACTAAACAAATCTCTATTGACGATAATTCATCGTCGCGTTAGATTATTTTCGCTATGATTCGGTGGTACAGTCACCAGCAAATTACTGTCGCATGTGAGTGTTAAGCATCTCCAGGATTTTTTATACTACACATATACTCGTAGTCTGACCTGGTTATCGGCAATGTTGGCTCTCAACCAACTTTCGGTACGAAAGTGAGACATCAAGAAATCGACTTAACACTATCCAGCAGATCCGATAAGGAAACTACCGGCTGTCAGGTACTATCGGATGCTCCGATATCAGAACACGCCTATGACACAGTCAAAATTGGGTACGAGGAACTTGGCTTTTGAACTTGAGTGTCCGGCTGGAAAAACTCCTACAGATCATTCGTACTACCATGGGTACCTACGCTGATTGGCAGCGACTAGAAATACACCCTAAAACTTCTAAACAGGTCAAATCATTAAAGAAACCGCAATGATGATGTCCTACATATCAAGAATTACCGTGGAGTGATTTAAATGGAGTGAAAAACTCGCAGTATCTTGTGACAGAAGAATGCCGCCTAGACTTAAACTTTATGCCTTTAACACGACAGTTGTTCGTCTAGACTTAACACACGAATCGAAATGTTGCACGAAATACGAAAAGTATAAGGGAAGGATTAAAGAAAGGGAAATAAAAATGTTACTAATGTCATTGGGTGTAACAAAACGTGTTTAGTAAGAAGAACTCGCATTCGTGGAAGTCTTCATATTAAGAAACCAATATAGTAGAGACACTTCAGGCTGAGCAAATTATTTGGATTTAGTATGTTCAACAGAGATTGTCGGAAAACACGGTCAAAAATCTAAGGGCCTTAAAAGTCACAGCTGAGGTTTTAAGAAGAAGCCGAAAGAAAAATAATTGGCCCACTAACGAGGTGTATTTTAGAATCGTTCATAGATCCATAAATTTAGCTAACCCAACAATGACACAATGGCAATACAGAAACGTGGAAGAAATGTGTAGCATAGATGTAAATATTGTACACGCGATAAATATTTAAACGAAAAAGAAGAAAATTCAACAACAACTTTCCGTCTAATTACTTTACCGACTCCCCTCGCTATGCAACTTCTTCTGAATGGCGAAACAGGGTGGGTAAAATAAGTCTAGAGACCCAAATTGGGCCATAATGACTATGTTAATATACTACTATGCATGCAGATTTAATAATGCGTGTGTTAATAAATAAATTTATCTCTATTACCCGATGCAGCTTAATATCATCAACTCACCAGAAATAGCCAATATTCGCGGGCGTAAAAGCAACCACTTTTCTGCGTAGGTCCATGTCTGTAAATACTCGTACAGACCAGCTTTTTTGGCACTTAGTGAAACACAGGTAGATCCCCACCCACACCTCTCAGATCACTCTGATCCGAAGCTACCTGGCTACGAACTAGTGCCATTATTCTTTTCTCATCGCGGTCTCGCCATTTACGTACGTAGTGATGTAGCTTACCAAACTTCACCACAGTGTAGTCCCTGTTCTAATCCGTAATTCAATTTTATGTGGATAAAATTCCATCTCCGTAAGCAAATTATCCACTACTGCTTTATTTACAGAAGCCCCAAACTGAACAGCAATTCGATATTTAATGAGTTTGATGCGCTGTCTGACTCCATTCAAATAATTGTATCCCTGTATCCTCATACTGAAATCGTTATTACCGGCGATTTCAATATACACAATTCTGGGTGGCTTCGACATTCTGGACAGGCAACACCCTAAGGACGGTTTGTTGAGATCTTCGCTGCGGAAAACCACTTAACACAGCTTGTAAATGAACCCACGCGAATACTAGACGTTGATAGTCATACCGCCAACACTCTGGTAACTTCTCATCCTGATAAGTACACCGTTGATGTGCTCTCCCCTCTAGGCTTATCGGACCATTGTGTCATATCAGCTAATTTCTCGTACATTCCTAAAAGGACCGTATGGCAATACGAGAAAGCCCACTGAAGCGGTCTTAATAGCTTCTTTAGGAATTTTAAGTGGTCATTATGTTTCCTCGATAACGACGTAGATGCCGCTGGTGATATGATCACGGACACCATTCTCTTTGAATTGAGACCCTTTATCCCTCATCTGATGAAGAGTATCAAACCAAAAGAAAAATCATAGTATGACTCAATCTGCACTCATATCCCTTCTGATAAATCGTCAGCTCATGAAATATATCGAAACACGAAAACTTCTCAATGGCCGGCAATATGATTTTCGTAGCAACAGGTCCACTGGTGATTTGATGGCACATCTCACCGAAAACTGGAACCAAAGCGTACATCGATCCGGCGAAAGCAAGATAGTTGCACTTGATATTTCTAAGGCATTTGACAGAGTTTGGCATCACGCTCTTTGGATTAGAAATTACCTTTCGGAACGTTCAATTCAAGTTGTCTTGGATGATTTCAAGTCTAATACTCACAAAATAAAGGCTCCGTTCTGTCTCCAACACTATTTTTAATTCTCATCAACGATTACTTGTCTGCTACTTCTAATCCAATATATTCTGCTCTTCATATTCGTTCCCGGACTCGCGTCCCTGCTCTTCCAAAACACAATGCTGTCTGCTGTCGTTAAAGCGGAATTTAAATACCCAGCCATTATCCATGAATGGCACTTTCATCGTCGAAACTGAAAAACTTTCCATTCTCGGTATGTGTGTCCATAGATAAACTAATCTAGATGTCAAACTTTACTAATAATTTTGCAAACCCTTAACTTTCGCACAGAGGCACTTTAAGTGAATCCCAACACTTTTACATCTCTATAACTTTGTCAAAATTTGCTAGAATGAGAGCAATTTACAAGTAAAATTGCTAGAATGAGAGCGATTTTCACGAGTGTGTGTAACGTGGTTTGTATAAAATGGGAGGGAAATTGCCATTGATGACAATTCACGTGTACGCACAGACAGGGTCACACGGATAGAGGCGATCAGTAGAAAACCGGTTTTGATTTTTGCAAACATTTTAAGGGTGAGCGCGCTCTACTTTATAAAAAAAAACTGATTTCTTAATTTTAACATTGTCAGAATCACCAAAACGATAAATCTGTAAAAACAAATCTAACCCAAAATTATACTCTAAAATTAACCGCAATAGAAGGCCTGGTTATACAATTGAGATCTCAACCCAAGGAAACAGGGATTGCTAAGTGTTATTCTCCGTTGGATCGTTGCGCTGATGCCGAGAGTATACCTAGGTCTAGATAGATGTAGTTCCGCATTACTTCGGAACTATTTCTACCTATTGTAATGTTTTAATCAGTAAGGGAGGGGAGGATAAGACGGGGTACTTACCATTTGAAGCGTAATAAAAATTAAACTATTCTACTTCTGTAAGTTATTATTATGATAATCGTCTTTGTAATACAAAATGTAATTTATTTTAATACAATAAGCAAACAAGTCTCACCTTACCCCTGGGTAGGGTAATATGCGGTACGCCTAGGATATCAATTAGCCTAAGTCTATTATTCAGTACGAAGCTCGCTCACTAATGTGACCTCATCATCTTCATCCTCCAGTCCCAAGAAGCCACGATAAGTCCATTTGCCGCGAACAGAACACACAGGCCAGCTTCGTTTGGTGTCAAGGTTGCAGAATTAAGAGTAGATGGTTTTACACTTGCAATTGTGGCGTTTGGTGCTCTAATGGCTGTAGTTAGCGTTAAATTCTCAGTTTGTGGAGTATTTGTTGTCAATGAAGGAGCACAGACACTTTCAGAGAAGACGATGAATCGTATGGACAAATCCCACATTTCTTGAAACCGTTTACAGATTCTGCCATCGAAAATGTTTGTATGAAGGTCTTTCCAAAAATTTCGAAAGTAGGCATATCTTCGTCTCCTCGTTTCTTTTAAAACTGGACACTTTTTAACGAAATGTATAATCTCTCCCCTCTTCACCAAGTTACACAAGCTGCACAGAATTGGTAAATCATCTCTTTGTGAAATATAATTAAGGTTCAGAAGATCACTTCGCAGCTTAAACACAGTCGATATTTCCCCAATGCTATTTTCATCACAGTTGTAATTACTTTCCTGCAAGTTATGTCTTAAGCGGCTATAGGTCATCCTATGTAGCAATGCAAACGCTTGCTCTAAGTATACTGATGTCAGCTGTTCGTCCACACTTGCTATAAGTTGGTAAGGTCGCGGTTTCCAACACCTGCTGTCAACAAGGTTTAGCACTATTCCACAGCGACTAGCAAGTTCAGCCACTCTCTGTAAAACCCCGCTTTAGACCGCATGGCGTGCATTGCTGCCTTTTTTTGAAACGTAATCTACATGCAGTTTAAGAATTTTTGTGAAGAGCCTGGATAAACCTGTTTGCAACATTAGAATTTAATTTGGAGTGTTGAGTAGCATTGTAGTATCATAACAGCACTATACGAGTATCAGCAAACAGCAATGCTTGGATCAGTAGTCCTGCGTACACTTCGTATATCATGTCTCTTCAATGTATAGTGGAAACACGCATACTCGTTGTATCTGCATACAAGTTTTGGATAATCGTTCAAACTTTATCGACATGCCCATCCTGTACAGCTTATAAAATAGAGATTTTCCGTCCACCGTGTCAAAAGCAGATTTAAAATCTACAAAGAACGCTTAAAGTTTTTTACCTCTTTACGATAGTAGAATATCCTGGCCTGAACCCCGATTGGTATTCTTAGCAAGCTACAAGACACTCTAATTAGCCCGTTCATTAGCGTACGCCCTCCAGTTGCACACTCTAAGTCAGTTGAGGTCCTCTTCTACCCATCTAAGATGAGGCCTTCCTCTACTGCGTTGTCCCTCCCGGTAATATCCAAAATCTCTGCGGGCTGGAGCATTGGTATTCAATCCTAGTCTTCTCAGGCGACTGACCTGAGGTTTTCTGACCAGATCGATGTAGTCGTTGAATCCTCTCCTTCAAACCACATCAATGCAAACGGGACGGAATATTTTACGAATATTCATCCGCTTTTGGATAGAGTCCATGCGTCATCGCCATAAAGAATGATCAAGATATTATATAGAGTCTCCTTAGTTGTTCGATATAGGGTACTGATTGAATAGAAGAGTAGAGCTTTGGTCATGTCGAATCTGCGGCGGAGGGAGCTGTTTTAGGTATTTGGCAATATCAGGAGGTAATAGACTCCGAACGTCATCTTGTTATGCCAAGCATTGCTATTTTCACACACAAAGGTGAAATTTGTAATTTATATGGATGTCGGATTGGCATACAGAAAGCTGCGGCACAAAATCTCACTAGTTAGTTGCAAGACACGCCCTCGAACTTTCTAACACTAAGTTGAGAAAGTTGTAAAAGTTTTATGCAGATCTGGCGTAAATGTTGAAATCAAAGTCGAAGGCTGGACAGAGGGTCAACAAATGAATGGTTTTCTAATCGTAGAAAGGCTTCGTTTGAGACTCCAATATTGAATGGCAAGAGCATATCAATCCATGGTACAGATCACGAAGATGTGTTAATATTGGCAGATTCCCTTCTTTATGCATAGAATTATTGTCAACAATTTATTGTGGATGTTAAGACCTCATCTGGTGGAATGCGACAAACGCTTGATGAGTCAGCAGGCGATGTTTTCACGAATTCCGAAATTCTCTGGCAACAGATAAAACGTGCCAGTATTCACACAGGGGATCGGGTATGGAGATTTCCTCTAAGGAACTACTATAACGATCTTGTGAAACATAGCATAGCAAGCGACGTTCAGAACTATGGTATTGGAAGCGACGGCAACCCATGCGAAGCGGCAGAATTCTTGAGGGAATTTGTTCCATGTGGTCAGCGGATGCATATTGTACGGTTTGACGTAGATGTTTGTGTATATTAATTATATATTTCCAAAGTTTGTAGGATGCACCAAATGTAATGTACACAACGATTTTGGATATCTTCGCAAAGGAATGACACGCAGACCAATGTATACTTTGATCGAATTTATTGCCAGTCCCAAAAATAATCTAAGAATACAATAAAACATTTGCCCTCCTCCAAAAGATATTGCTTCCATCTTGAAAGCATATTGATGGAAAAAATGCCCCAAATAAGTGAAAAACTCAGTTGACTGCAACAGGACAACAAAAATATGACAAAGTACGTATTACCAGGTGTATGCATGAGCTTTTCCCGTTTTTTTTTAGTAAAAAATACGTAATTTTCTAGGCAAATTAATTATTTTTTTTTTATTCAAAATATTGGCCACCGACTTCTAGATATTTCACCCATCTTTGAGGTAATTTATGAATAGCATGCCAGAAAAACTGCTTGTGTTTTACGGCAAACCATTTGTCGAACCATTTTCCAACTTCCTCGAGATCGCTTAAGTGGTGCCCTGCGAGCGCGTGCCCTATTGATGCGAAGAGGTGAGAGTCAGATGGCGCCAAGTCACCCGTCACAATTCGATGAGAAAATAATTTCCTTTCGTGGCGTTGAAGTAGCATTTTACAAGAGACTTTGCGATTTTCCATTTGACGTTCATTCAAATCGTTTACCGAGTTTATTGATCTTCCCCATTGCTCGTAAACGTCTGCTGATTGTTTCTTGTGACACATGTAATGCTTTTGCTAATTGCCTCTGATTTTGAGTTGGGTCTTCATCCAATAACTCCTGCAATTACTAGTCTTCGCATTTTTGTGGTCTACCAGAGCGCTCACTGTTTTTCACATTGAAATCACCACTTTTAAATTGTCGAAACCATGTCCCACATGTTCTAATTGACGGAGCGTGTTCACCATATGTTTCTACCAGCAAACCATGACTTTGAACAGCCTTTTTCTTTTGATTAAATAATAAAAGCAATACGTGCCGAAATGTTAATTTTCAGCCACAAAACTCGACCTGATCATTGAGCGATAAAACAAAGACGCTCTGTTTGTAGTTAAATGTTAGACGAACAAAATGACGTATGTGTCAAATTAATACGTTGCGTACTTTTCGCTGGCGCCATCTTTTAGTTAAACTGGAAAAGACTTATGCTTACAACTGGTATAAAAGAAAGTCGTCGTTTTTCTTATTTCTTATTAGTGCATCAGAAATAAGTGATGGGGAGCAGATTGTTTGATTTAATTCAAACCGCTCTCCACTTTTATAACCAGAATAAATAAATATAAGAACTTAGTTAAATAATGAACTCGCGATATATGGTAAAATTATAGAAACTTCAGTTTCAAGAAGAACCTTCTTGGTTGAACATATGTATCTTTTCCGATAGCTTGTGTCCTTACGATTCTTTATGTAACTTTGTTAAGATTACAGAGAATCGAGCTGGATATGACTTTCAACAAATAGCTCTGTTCATTTCTTTATTGTGATTCTCTTCTGGGAGAAATTCGTAGTCTTTACGCACCGAAGTTCTTCATTTGCTGGACACATTTTAATTATCCAAGTCAATGAATACTTTTACTAGCCAATAATCGCAAATGCTGATTTTTTCACATGATGCAGCAGCATACGCCCTAAAAGATCTTTTGTACAACAAAATCAGTATTAGGAATCCAAGAGAGGCTCAATTCTTTTGATGAATTTGAGAATCTCTTTTGTGGAGATTTTGAGAATGTCCTCAGTTATTAAAATTTATCTAAGGGAGTATCGTCTCCATAAGAGACTTACGAGGGCGGGTCAATAAGTCCGTGACTTTTTGAATTTCTGACCTCTTTACTGAAACAGCAACACTGCTCCTGTCAACAGGCATCTGTCAGTTGACTCCTGTCAAAATTTAAACTTTCTGCGTCAGTTAGTTTGTGTTTGACAGCTATTTTTATCAGACTACTCACTAATTTGAGGAGAAAATGGAAAAAAGTGAATTTCGTGTGCTTCACTTCACAGGAAGGTTTGGCGTTGTTTAATCGCAATATGGAGGAGTTTTTGCGCCGTTTTGTAACCGTGGACGAAACATGGATCCATCACAACACACCAGAGAACAAACAACAGTCAAAACAGTGGGTTTCTAAGGGTGAATCGGCGCCAAAGAAGGCCAAGGTGGGTTTGTCAGCCAATAAAGTTATGGCGACTGTTTTTTGGGATGCACGCGGGATAATCCACATTGACTACCTTCAAAAGGGAAGAACAATCAATGGGGAATATTATGCCAACTTATTGGACCGATTCAATGACGATTTGAAAAAAAAAACCGACCTCATTTGGCCAAGAAAAAAGTTCTTTTCCACCAAGACAATGCAAGGGTGCACACATGTGCAGTTGCCATGGCAAAAATCCATGAATTGGGCTATGAATTGGAGAAGCATTGGACAAAGTGTATAGAGCTCAAGGGAGACTACGTTGAAAAATAAAATATTTTTTTTTATCAAAAAATCTGTGTTTTATTCCAAAAGTCACGGACTTATTGACCCGCCCTCGTAGAACCATGCATTCACATGGGATATGTTCCTAGTTTCATTGTCTTCCATCCAAAGATGGAAAGGTAAGAAATCCAACCGGTCTTCTGATATCATCCCTTTTAAATTGTAGGGATTCTTAAGATTTGTTGTGTAAGGGATGTTTACTCAATGGGATATAGTTACATATTTTGCTCTTCCAACTCTTTATTGTTGAGTTAATTGCTGAATTCAAAATATTAAAAATCGGTTCAGGGCCGACGAAGGAATCAGCCGAAGTGTTTTTAACCAGTTCGTCTACTATTTCATTTCAGACAATATGGTTATGATCCACCAAAGTTTTATTTTGTTCTCATAGGAGAGATCTTGCAGTAAATTGAAACAATGCAAAACTGATTTGTTTGTTTGGAGCCTAGTGCTTAATCCAGCACTTTACTATTGCTTGACTTTCCGTTAGTAAATGGATGGGGACACCCTTTATTCTCTTATCGAAGATGAGATTGGCGCATATCTGAATGGCATGTATTTCAGCTTGAAATACGCTGGGACTGTTTCCCATTGGTTGCGATATTCTAGTGTTTGGACCAAATATACCAGCACTCAGCTCGGTGTCCATCTTTGATCCATCCGTATACCACTTAATACCTTTAAGGTTTGGTTTTTGTAGTTCCACGCTTCTCGGCTTGGGATCACTATATTGAACTTTCTGCCAAAGCACTTGTAGTTTTAAGTAGGCGCTCATTTACTGTGCAGATCATGCTAGGCTCGGGGAATTTAGAGAGGAAATTCAGTTGATCCATGCGATCTAATTGAATTACCTCTCCTGTTTGCAGTAGTATTACCATGCTGCGAGTTGCCATCTTTTCTATAAAGAGATGTGGTGGCGCTAAATCAATGAAGGCTTCTATGGTCGCTGTAGGGTATTTATACATTACTTCTGCAATTCAGAGGCATGCAAGTCTTTCCAGATATTTTACTACATTGGAGTACACAATTATTGAATCGTTAATTGAGATCTGCTCAAAACTCAGATTTCTCGTACGAGTGAAAAGAACAAGTATAGCTTTACTGGAGTTGATTGAGAGATTTTTTCCAACACACCAGTCGTTTATTATTTTTAGAGCAGTCTGCATCTGCCCAGATTACTACGTTTTACTAATAGGTCATCAATGATCAGTGAACATAAGGGGGTTGAGAAATAGAGTCTCATCGGGAGATTTTCCGGTGTTCGAATATTGCTCTAACCCCTCGGTTAGTTGATCGGTAAATACTCTTTTTATGTAAGGCTTCCGAAATAGATTCATATCCGGTATTATCGAAGGCGTCTTCAATATCTAGGAAGGCACATAGTGCAATCTCATTTTGTCGGCAGTCCTCTTTAATCGGTGTTACAAGATTCAGTAAAGTGCGGATCTTTTTTTCCTATAGAGTAAGAGTACAGAATTGATTTTCTGTTAAGAAGATCTCTGATGTGTAAGGCGTTCAGTCTATCCAGGATTTTCTGAAAAAAAAAAACAAAACGATGTAAAGCCTATTGGCCGATAAGATCTAGGTAGTTCACAGGGTTTGTACTAGTATGAACACTACGTAAGAGGGTTTGGGTTCAAACTTCGGACAACACCAAAAAGCTGAAAAAGTATTATTTCTGACGTCACCACCATTTTGGATGGCAGTAGAAAACCTTCGAAAGCGAATCTTTCTGCCTATGGGAAGTGTTGCACTTTGCCGTCATTCAGACGGGGCAAAGATCGTAGGTCTCCTCTACTCTCACTGAGAAGAAAATGACATGGCAAACAGTACACTGGGTGGGAGAGCCCGGATCACCTCTCATTGTCGAGTCAACAATTTATTTTATTTTTAATAGTAATCTTATAAGATTTTCATCACCTTCAGTGACTCTGCAATTATCTATATCACTACAGGTTCCTGTTCGGGCTTTGTGCCTTATTGATTAAACTGCATGCATATTCTGGAGATCTTAATTCCGCAATACATCAGGACAGTTTAAAGTCAGACAGGGTGCGCATGCATTCTGTAGGGCGTTTTGAGAGGTTTGGAAGACCGAGAATCCTCTAAATGCCTTACAGCCGATAACAACAGTTTTACGCCAAATCTCCTATCCTCACATCATTTCTTCAGTGTCCGGATTCGTACCATGGCTACAACAATGTAGTGGCCCGAATTAACGGGGCTTCCGGGAATTGTCCGGACATCTAGAATACCATACCTTGCATTGATTTCAATTTGACAAATTTGTTTAGTAAGTTTGTGATCAGGAAACTGCTATATTCCTTTATAGATTGTGGTGGATTGTAATTAGGCATTCGCTTATACAAGGTTGCGCAAAATTTTAAAGTTAGTTGTTTTGTTTAAGAAGGTGTTGAAGTTCGCTTTTAAACCGTCGTGCGCTATCTAGCTCTCGTAAGTTGCGTGGGAGTGAATTCCATAGACGAATAGCAGCAATAAAGAACTGTCTCTCAGATGTTAGACATGCATATTGCGGAAGCAGTAAACAAGCAGATCTGTTGGATGCCGGAAAATGGATTTTTTCGTAAAGATATGTTGGTTGCCTGCATTTGAGAATGCTGAAAAGAAGAATGAGCGTGCGAAATTTAATATAGTTTTCGAATGACATGTTCACTAAGTTTTTAGCAAGATGTGAAACGTGGTCATATCTTCTGAGACAATAAACATGTCTAATTGTGGTATTGAATGCTACTTGCAGCTTCCTCTTGCTCTCAGCGTCGCAATTATAAAAAATGTCGCATCCATAAATAAGTATAGGAATAACTAAAGCCTTAGCAAGAAGCAGTCTTGTTTTAAATGGTGTAACATTTTGGACAATCCATAGAGTTCGAAGAACACCATATGTCTTACCTACTATGGAATTTATATGGTTGTTCCATGTTAGTGTTCTATTGAAGACTACACCTAGATTTTTTGAAGAATCAACGAATTCAATATTTGAATTATTCAACATTATATTTGGAAAATATGACAAATCTAATTTAGTCTTAGAAATAATCAAACATTTAGATTTCCCTGGATTGATAGCACAATCCTCAATGAGGTCTAATGGACAACTTCGATAAATCTGAATATCATCAGCATAGATGTGTTTCGATGAGTTCAATATCACGGTAGCTATGTGATTTATGTAAACTGAAAATAACAGAGGCCCTAAAATCGACCCCTGGGGTACACCTTTAGTTAAGGGAAGAAAATCAGATAGAACGCCCTCTAATAACACAGCCTGCTTTGTTTCACTTAGATAAGATGAGATTAGCTTAATTGCACAAGGAGAAACGGAAAAGTAGTGTCTTAATTTCTTGATCAGAATAGAGTGCTCTAACATATCAAAAGCCTGAGAGAAGTCTAATAATACTAAAAACATAATATAGTCATTATCCAGTCTATCCCTAATATCTTCAACTACATTTAACAGGGCTGTTGTACAACTATGTTTAGCACGGAAGCCTGACTGAACTGGAAGCAGCAACTTATTACGAAAGAGAAACTCATTTAGTTATTTATGCATGATCCTTTCACATATCTTGGAAAGAAAAGGCAGGATTGCTACGGGTCTAAATTCATAACCGATTGAGTTTTTAGGGATCGGAATTATTTTTGCCAATTTCCATCGTTTCGGAAAAATACCAGTCATTAAAACGGCATTAATGACGTGCGTTATAAATGTTAGCAATGTTGGCAAAATTGCCTTAACAAAAACTGGATGAATCTCATCAACTCCTATAGCATGTGACTTGACCGACAAAAAACTTTCTACTATATCGGTATCATCGACCCTATTAAAAGTAAATGACGTTGGAGCTGGAGAAACGGCACCATTAAATAAACAATTTGCAACTGAGGTACTTGAAAGTGGATTTGATAAGAACTTGCGGTTTAGGTCATTGCGATCAATATTGTTAGAGCAAGTTAACTTTTGTTTACCAACTCCTAATTCACGAATACTATTCCATATTTTCCGACTGTTTAAAGAGGAGCTGAAGCGGTTTGAATAAAATTGCGTCTTAGCAATTCTTATTTCTCGGACGACACTATTTCGCAAGTTCTTATAGACTTGATGAAGCTCTTCCACCCGACAACATTTCCACCGCCGATACGCCAGATCACGTTCCTTCATCAGCACTCGAATCTCATTTGTAAACCATACTTTAGTTCTTTCTCTAACAGTTCCTGTTTTGATCGGAACGTGCGTATCAAAAAGAAGATTTACGTTTCTATTTATGAAATCGATTTGATCATCTGGTGAGGGCATAGAATAAACAAGGCTCCAACGAATACAATTAATATGCTGTCCAAGAGAAAGTCGGTCAATATTTTTGAAATCCCTGTACGTATAGCTTGCTGTGCCGACGATATACCCAATATCAAAGTCATACGTAAGAAACATTAAATCATGCTTCGAAAAGGCTGGTGCAGAAATTTGATCATAGAGCAATACCTTGTCAGTATTATTTACAAAAAACACATCTAAAAGGGTACTGGAGGAACTGGTGAAATGGGTAGGAACTTGACTATTGACTGGTTGTAGGTCAAATGATTGCATGTTTTGGGTTAAGAGATCTTCATCCAATAAGTTACTATTGAAGTCGCCACAAATAATTACATTAGTTGAGCAGGTTGACACTACTTCAACTATTTCATAAATAGGCGTCAAATCAATATTTCGATTTGGCCTATACACCACCCCTAAACAAATACTCCTATCACCGCGTATAGTGTGTACAAAAAAATACTGAATAGCGGACCCTTTCGGCGACCAACATTTTCGATTACAAAACAAACCATTTCTAACATAAATTGCTACTCCACCACCAGTACGATCACTTCTATCAGCTCGAAAAATACTATAACTATTCAAAGCATACACGTCATCTTTCACGCCATCAATAAACCAAGTTTCCGACACACAGATTACGTCAACCTTCGAGTTAACAAAAATATCTCTAAACTCATCCAGTTTTGGGCTTAAGCTTTGTGCATTTAAACTTTAAAATATTCTATAATTACAAAATATTCTTATGTGTTGATACATATTTGTGCCCGTTTTATCGCATTTTATATGACTTTCCACAAGAATTCCGGTGATAACTGTTCGCATTCGTTTGAGGCTTGCTGGCATAAACCCGCGACTGCAAGTAGCCGCAAAGAAAGAATTCTGGGATGGTTAAATCGGGCGATCTTGCTGGCCATACCAAATCGCCAAAACGCGACCAGGAAACGCTTCCTTCACAATATCCATTGTAGCTCGTGCTGTGTGTGTGGTTGCACCGTCTTGTTGAAACCACATGTTCAACCACTCAACCACACTCATCCAATTCCGGCAGTGAGAGGTCATTTATCACGGCCATGTAGCGTTCGCCAGTAACAGTGACCGTATTGCCGATGGTGTCCTCAAAAAAATACGGGACCTACTCGTACAATATATTGGGGAGTGTCATTTTTATTGAAACAAAGTCAAGCTTAGCAGAAGAAAACTTAGCGATGAGGGAAGAGTTAAGGCTATTATGAATGACAAGTAGAACGAGTCGGTATTGAGAATCAACTTTAGGATCAGAAAGATCGTCATCTTCTCATAAAACATTATAAGAAGAATCAGATTAGATTAGTTTCTGTAAGAGAGGGTGTGAGATTTAGACAAAACGGTGCGAGTTTTAGAGCGAAGGTCTTTTACGGTTTGTTAGTAAAATGTAAAAGTTGCGTTGCCGCTGTTTAATGCAATAATATTGCGCTATTTGTCTGAGTGCTCTGTTCCAACAGCAAACATAAAAAATACGGTACCAGCTTCACCGATATATAGTTGCGGCAGTTTCTCGAGTCGTCTTTGCTTTTATTACAGTGGAATAAGGAAGCCTTCCCTCGTTGGTTAAAAAAAACCGATCACCTCTCATTATTTTGTTGTCAATACTTCGAACGGTATATGATCCCACCAGACTGTAGGTCCTCCTCGAAATGACACTGAGATTTTTCTCAATACATGCGCTGATCTCGTAAAATGCATAATGTCTTTAATGCAGAAGTGCAATTGCCAATTCAATTTGTTTATAGCTTACCGCACTGGGATTGCGCACCTAGTTCTCAGTTACCAGTATAATATTCTGCTAAACAAAATCAAAAAACACAAACGTCTTAAAAATATTAAAAAGCAAATATATTATCTTGCAGATATTTCCTTTAAAAAAAAAAAAAGAAAAAAACTTCTTAGTTTGTTAAACGTAGTTTCAGTGTAAAAATATTTGTCCAGAGTATATGCATATCAAAATTCATACTTAGAGAGAGAGAAAGAGTTGGCCAAAAATGAGAATTTCTTATCTTTGTAATTTTGGATTGTTCAAATGTTGATTCCGCTCTTCGTTCCTTTTTTTTTTCTTTTGTCTAAAATTTAGTTGTCTTCGTTATTGTTTAGTATTTATACTAGATACATTTGTACAATTGACAAGAGTTTGCATATATGTACATAGAGTTTAGTCGCCCAGTGATACTGCTCTGGATAGAACAACATTTATGTCATAAGGAGGAAAATTTTGCAAAAGCTTTACGTTCGAACCAAAATCACTCTCAAGTATTTGATCACGTAGTATTCTAAAAGGAAAATTAGGTCTGTAGAATAAAGAATTAATTGAAATCTTGTGATTACTTACATTATCATTGCACAGCACACTTTGATGAGGAAATCAAAACGATTTTCATCTGAAAAAACTGAGTCCCATATTCGAACAACATCTGGCAGTGGAAATTCTTGCGATAATAACAGAGTTAACCATCTGATTGATTTCAGTTTCATTCGATAAGAGAATAAAGAAAATGAGAGAGATCTAAGATCTATGTTTATAGTCTTAGTACCTGAAGCTATAATATTGCGGATGTAGTTCTTGTTCTTTTAGTCTTTCGTAGACAAGGAGGTCCTTTTCTTTGAGCATTGTCGATAGTTTGGCCATCATGTGTTTGATTCCTCCCACAGAGTCGTCTAGAGTTTTTATAAAAAAATCACGAATTTCCCCCATAAGAGATGTAAAGCAAAAGAAGCAGTCTGCTTCGGCGTATTCTAAAAGAAAATAAATAAATCTATTTGCAGCAAATTTTTAGAAGTAAAACGTTTAATTGGGACAAACTTCGATATTCAATGTTTGGATCTGAAGCCATAACGTAGTAAATTGGTCCTACTATCTCATTCATTCCTTGGACATATCCTTGGCCGGGGTTGAGTTTAGCGTACAGGAATAATATTCGTTGGACAACTTCCCAGTGAGCTTCTTGTCCCTCTTCCATTGCTTCGTAATTCTCACAGGAACGTTTCGTAATGAGATTTATCTAATGAAATATCAAAACAATTTTTTTGAATTTTGAAAACAAAAAATTTATGCTATATGAATACAACCCTGGGAAAACATTAGTAAATAGAGACTAGTGGCTTTAATCAAAATGCTACGAAAAGGAACAAGCAGATAAGAATCCGTATCCGAAATCGAAATGAATTAGGTATTTCAGCTACTCATTTTGTTTCCTTGATGCCGACGTTGATGTCGCTGCTATGATCACAAACACTTTTATCTGTGGAATTAAATCATTTATCCCTCATCGGATGAAGATTATCAAACCAAAAGAAAAGACGTGATACGACTCGGAGGCTAGCCGGGTTAGAGAAATGTTTTTCAGTCTTACAGTCAACTCGACGAAAGTTTAAACGAGCCAGGAGTGACTGTAATGCCTTTCTGAACGAAAGAACTGAACCAAAAAATACTAAAGTGACCCATGGGAAATAAAAATTGTAGGTCTTTCGGTAAAAGCATAAAGAATTCTGCCTTATTATCCATCTTAACTCTCATAACATAATAGCAAGCATTCCAGCTATCAGCATTTTGTACAAGGCAAATCTACATGCTAAATGCAGCCAGCTCAATGTTTCCAGAAAGCACATCTAAGGGCTTCAAACCTGGATTTACTCGTATACAGCAATTTTAAAACCCATTCTAACATACTCGTACGATTCTGATCGAAGATATAAGAGTATGACTATCATCTCTTCAACATCGAGATCCATCATCAAGATCCATGTATCGGAATTCTGTGTTCAACCAGGTCAAGCCAACAGCGAAATTTGCGATAGTGGCAGCGGTTGGACTAAAAAGCGGGTATTAGGCTCCTTTAGTCACTACTACTACTACTACTTTAGCCACTCGTAACTTACAGATACGTCTCCACTCTTTTTCGTTCGAAAACTGATGCAACTTGTCAAGGACTAAACACATGATGCAAAGCCTGCTCTTTAACAAGAGATTCTCTATCAGAATAATCAAATCACCAACCAGGAGGAACATGACTTTCTGTATAGTCGTCACGGGCGCTGGGGTCTACTGCAAAATCCTAGGAATTAACTGCCATTATAAAGGCAGTTGCAATTATTATTGAAAATTATATCGCCAGAAGGTAAATTGGTCTTTACTCAGACTCCGCTATGATCAGATCATCAGAGATATCGCGTATTAATTAATACGGAAATGAGAGATCACTGAGTTGGCGAGGCTGCATAATTCACAGCGCTTTCTCTTCGTTAAAGTTCCATTAAGTATAAGTGTACGGTTAGCTAATCTTGACACGTGTGCATGTGACTTTTTTGCCGATATAGACCAGGAACAAACCACAATCATTAGTTAAACTTAAATATAAAGTTAGCCGCTGGGATGCATGATTTCTGAAGAAGCTGCAGGGATAAGGATGAAATTGAGGCTCCCCGGCACCTACCGTATGATTGCCCTATTCGCTTCGATGTAAAAATAACGTATCAGGGAAACAAAATCCGAACCGAAGCTTGCAAAGACTAAAACGAGAACATCGTAGTAGAGGTAAAGTTGAGTTAAACAAAAAAGACGACAAAAATAACGCTGTCAGGCAGGATGTACCATTCAACCCGGACGAATACTGTTGAAAATTGCATTTACCTGACCAAAATTCAAATGCAAAACAATCCACAGGGGCAGACGGCTTAGCTGCTGAGATTGTCATGGTCAATGAATGGAGTCTGAGAATGAGCTGTGCAATCCTTTATAAAGAAGACACCCTCGCTATGTGTACGTATAAAAAACCGATCGTCAACAATGGGATATTTCCATATTTGCGTGGTTTTAGATCTGGTAAATCCCCAAGTATTCACGATACTCTCTACCTCCTTATCGATTTAAAGCTTCCTTTTTATAGCGTCTACAGAGACGAGCTAGTCTTCGCATTCTTTTCAAACTTGTTCAGTTGTGGAGGATGTCGATGACGAACTGCTCCATCTCAGTCGGAAGAAACATCAGCCAACCTTTTGATGCAGCTTAGATCAAGTAAAGAATAGCTATTGGATCTTTTTATTGACTAAAAAACCAACTGTCATGTTATACGGCGCAGAGACATGGATTCTTAGGAATTAATGGAAGCTCTCTTAGCTTAGCGAAACATTCTCCGTAAAAAGATAGTCTGAATGAGAAGGCACAACCAAGAACAATATCGGCTGTACAGCGACATAAATCTAATCAGAAGGTTTCGCCCTACGATCCCTAGGTGATGTAGAGGCCACGGACACCAGTTGGACAACGAAGTATACAAAAAATTTATCAGAGGTGGCGCAGGCAGTTAAGAAGTTATCGAAAGCATACAAGCTCTATTCTGTATAGCTATCGGCAGAATTCGAAGTCGAAAAATGCATAAAACAAGAATGATACATTCCACCGAAAACAAGGAATTTGTTTCAAGTCAATAAATGAAACGGAGCTGCACTTCGATATAATTTTACATGCGAACTCATATTTTCCAACTGCACTTATGTTGGCTACCTTTCACATGAGAAAATCGACCTTCACCAAATGACAAAGAACTTTGACTTTCCTTGCTTCCCATTTGGAACAACAGCAGTCACATGTGGCGATATTTTAGCTTGACACCTCCTAAAATATTTCTACTACAAGTCTATTGAAAGCCCAAGTTTTTTGCCTCAAATTACTCGCAAGCAAGTTAAAATTCTTAAATGATATGTATGCGTATGGAAATCGAAGAAGCAACCTGCCTGCGAGCGTAACCAATATGCACTCTGACTAATAGGCAAAACGTAATCTTATGGTTCTTAGGTCAACCAACTTACTTGCTTCATTGCCATCGGAAGCATGCAAGGAAGAGAATTATTTGTTAGCGCAGCACTTGCTTTCGACCTACTTCATACCTTTGTCATTCCCAGTCCTTTCCGTTCCACATTCGCTGAATTCAGCACTGAAGGCACGACTCTCTGATGCAGTCTACGTTCACCTTTGCTATTCACAACAATTTCACATGGATAGTCAGTGGGCTGCTGGAAAAACGATATGTCTGGACACAACCGACGAACATCTTTGTCAATTTGTAACAAAAATTCGTTGTCATTGAAGAATGTATTCCAAGCACTGTCTGGCCCCTCACTCAAAGGATGGTCATGGCACTCGTTAATGTCTTTTAACCCCGGCGGCACCACTAATTCCTCGATGAATTGCCTGTAAAGAGCTCTTTTCTTGGTTAATGTGGTTGCCCATGATGATTTCTTCGGACCCAAATAGCCCAGCAAAAGCTTCCAACAGAGTGCTCGGAAACCATTTACATCGGGAATGCCTTTAATAAGAAAGAATATACACCCCCATTAGTTGCCTGAAGAGATTTTCTGGGGGTAGATTACCGTGAAAACACATGTTACGCAGGTTTTTCATGTCCAAATCCTCCTCTGAGAGAGCATCTTCAAATTCTTTTACTCTGAAAGGAAGGAAATTTGAGATTGTTTACTTGGAATCTCGATTTTGGAAGTATTTCGTTACCTGGCTTTAAAAATGGACATTTGGTCTTCGTTCGTGTGCTTTTGTTGTCTTTACGTATTTAGAAAACACAAATATTTATGTTGTTGACATATTAAGCAGCTGATTGTCACTTTTGCTTGATTCGGAGTTCGGAGTAAATTCGGTAAAACAGTTTTAGAAATCATGTTGATTAGTAGTTCTGTGCGTTTTTGTAAATACCTAATCGTTTGGAAATGATTGAAATTGTCGATAAACGAAAATAAAATGATGAATAAAACTGCCAAGAACATTTGGAAAATATGCTTTGTACAAAAATACGAATCACTGGCCACTTAGGGCGATGGTATTAGAACAAATTATATCGTCTAACGCTTATAATATCTAGGAGACGGAGCTTCACCTGAATGTCGACCGCATGATTACATAATTCTCCTTATAACATAGAAATGTGTTAATAAACGCACGAGTTTCATTAGAATATAAACTTAAGAACAGACTACAATTAGATCTTATGTTCCTTATTTCTCTTACGTATCTTCATTGCAGTCCATCAGTTGGCCAAATTGTACAGGCATGAATAACCTCGTTTGCGAAACCAAGAATTAGCTTATGTTTTACCAGTTGATTTATTCATCCTGGAAAATATGCACTATCGGTTTCTTAATTTGAAGACTTTTGCTTCTTATCAGACCACGTTTTGTCGCACTCACTAACTTTTGTAATATTTAAAATTCGTTTCCTTCATGTTTAAATAGAGTTAGACACATTGCGATTAATGTTATATGTTGAAGTTAAACGAACGACTTTCGTGTGCAACAAACCTTTAAGTTTAACTGAAAATGTTCTGTTTATTTTTTTTAAACAGTTAACTTCATGTGTGACATTGTTATCACAATTTTCTTGGTGGTCAATGGCATTTTTAATCACTTCAGCACAATGACTCCTTCTCAACAAATGTCAGGAGTTGTCAGAGAAGTCGTTTCGAACTCGCCGATATGCTGCTTCAAAGAAAATCACGACATTAAGCAGCAATGGGCTTTGATGTACTCCAACTTTAGCTTCCAAATCTCCGCATATTTCTGCTTAAACATCAGTCGTACATATTGCATATAGGATCTTCAAGAACTCTTTTGAATACATTTTCTTAATCGATAAAGACTATATGCAGATTTTTCAAATTTCCACGATATGCCTCTATCGTTCTCTGAAAGTTTTGAATCGCGTCATATGTCAACTGCCCAAGAATATCTCCAATGGCAGATCTTCCCTAAAACTGAGAGACTTCAAATCAACCAATTTTTATGGCGTTTTCCATTGCTTTCTCTCCGGGAGCTGCGCAGATTTGGACACCAATGGAACTGACTTCTTCTGACTTTGAAGCCAAACACAGTCGATGGCTCGAAAACAAAAATCTGGTTTGACACGCAATACTATTTGACGTTTATATTGATATGGGTCAGTGCATTCTGACAGATAATCCAGAAGATAAATTTTACTTTTGAAATGGAAATCAGAAATCAGAGTCAAGTCAGTCAATAGAAAACGCCATTAATCAACTGAAATTGACTTCAATCCACCTGATACCAGACAAGAACGAATGTGGACAATGCGAAGTTAATAAGTCTATCTTCATTCTTAGAAACGGCTCTAAAACCACAGAAGGTGGAGTCTTATTTGAACAGGACATACCCAAACTCACAAACATACTCACGAGACGTTGTGTTATTAGAATGTTCAGGTAACGAGTGTGTATTCCTAATAATAATCTCTCTAAGAATTTTAGGAGTGAAGAAAAAACGATATCTGTTGCTCATGTTCCTCGCAACTGTTTTGGTTTGTTATGCATTGTAATGCATTCCCTAGGCAGTTACTATTTTAGATATGTAAATAATCTCTGCTCTTTGAAGATCACCGTTTGAAAATTTATCAAGAAATCTCTATGGTTCTGGGATTATCTACATATGTTCTCCCGGTGATTGGTCGAGAGCCGGAGAATTGATTGCAAAACTAGGTGACATTTGTGAAGAGAGTGGACTGGATTATAAACAACATTTTAATTTTTACGAAAGAAAACAATTTATCAAACAAATAAATAATGAAGTACAACTTTCACTTAAATTAAAGCCGACAAATCAACTGATTTTTACCTTTTCTTCTTCTGTCTGAAATTTCATGGAGGAATTTTTATCCTTAAATTCTAATAAGCACCTGAAGTGAAATGAAACTGCTTCGTGGTCTCCATACAGCCGGCGAAACGTTTGAGGGATTCAACGCAAAAAAATGTTAGTGAAAGATTGTGGAAAGTTCGATCAGCTGTCAAAAGATGAGCAATGAATAAAAAAATTACTTACATTTTCCAGTTGAACGTCGTATGTCTGCTATTACACGGTGAATCTTGAGTCATTATGACTCTATTTTGAACTTTCATTATGTGGGAAAGTTAAGGGTTTGCAAATGGATTAGTAGAGTTTAACATCTAGGTTAGTTTATCTATGTCTGTGATGCTAGCGCAATTTGACAGCTATCTTTAATTTTTTCTTTCGGCCGTGAAGTGTTTACAGCTTTCTAAACAAACATTTTTAATTTAGTCTTTAAAAGTCAATTCCATTGATCAATAAATTTCTTCTGCCATTTTCTTGCCAACTGCCCTTCATAGGGAATGAAGGAGAAACGTCAAAAAAGAGGCACCGAAATTCTACCCAGGACTCACCGGGTTGCTGTCTTGCTATCATATTTTCTTCTCTTTTGCACTTATATATAATAATTACAAAAGAATCGTCGTGTAATACCAGATTAATTTTTAAAAATTTTAACAAAGAATATTGAAGTATCAAAATTGCCTTGCCTTTTACTGTAACGGACAGTTAATTTTTTGCAAAAATTGAGTGGAAGTTTCTATATATTAATGATTGTATTCGAGCAACTGTTTACATTATTCTGCTGGGAAACAGAGTACATATGTAAAACGAATAGCAGAACGAAATATTTCGTTTATGGTATCGTTGGTATCTTTCCATAGTCTCCAAAACTAGAGCGAAAAGTTTGCAAAATGAGAGCGGAAAATTATTTAACGGAGAGTTCAACCAGTTGCTAAAAACCCAAGTGACAAAGTAAGCGGAGTCAATCTTACAACCTGTATTGCATTTATTTTAAATTAAAACAAACTTCAGTTGCTCTGCTGAACAAAAAAAAAAACAACCGAAATGTCAAAATTTCGCAAGCAATTAACGGGACATTAATAAATTGTGTGCGAAAAAAGAGTGGAGACTACTGCCTAGTATTCTATACGATTATCCACTTAAGTATCGGGTTTTCCAATAAGGACTTGACAACTTTGAGATATTTCAAAAACTTTATTATCGGCTTGAAGTACAATCAAAACATTTATGAATGGAACTAGAATTCGTTCATATGGCCACCGCGGCTACACATTTCGGCCGAAACGGCCGCTATTTCGCGTTCAATGTTGGCTCTGAGCTCTTCCAACGTCGTCGGCGTGTTGGCATAAACCAATGACTTAACGTAGCCCCACAGAAAATAGTCAAGCGGCGTTAAATCGCACGAACGAGGCGGCCAATAGACTGGCCCAAAAATGAGCTTCGTCACTGAAGATGATTTTACGATGAAATTCATCATCTTGGCGCATATTCTCCAGAACCCAATCGGAGAACGTACGTCACTTCATTTGGTCCATCCGCTTCAATTCTTGATCCGCTTGAACTTGTATGGGTGTAAACCAAGATCCTTAAGCAAAATACACCATAATATGGTCTGATCGATGCTCAATTCTTGAGAACGCCGTGGAATTGACTGATTTGGATCGTTTGCTACGGACGCCTGAACGGCAGCGATATTTTCGACACTTCGACCAACCCGTTGTCTCACTGACACGGCAACATCACACAAAGAATATGTAGACTCAAATTTTTGCACTAAACTTGTTATTGCCTGTCTACTAGGGCGAGAATTACGACCGAAAATTGGAGTTAACGCTCTTAAAGTTGCAGTCACCGACTCCGAATTTCGGTAGAAAATTTTTATAATTTTCAGACGTTGCTCGTTCGTGTATTTTACCATGATGAAGATGTTGAGTTTACTGAATAAATTGACAGTGACAGTTTGATGATTAGTAAAAGAGTGCGTTCACAAATTAAATTCAAAGTTGTCAAGTCCCTATTGGAAAACCCTTTATCATTTCGTTGCGAAACAGCGTATTGTAAAACATAAAGTTTTAACAGGCTTTAACGTAAATTTTGAGGGAGTGAATTATGAATTGGATGGAACCGGAGGAATAATTTTTTTGTTTTTGTAAATTAAACCTGTTAAGTTAAGTTAAATGAATTTCTTGAAAAACACTAATAAAGAATAATTAAATACAAACATTTCTTCTCAAATTAAAATAAAAAAAGCAAAAAGTTTTATTCTGTGATACCACCTTGTCCATATCGGCTTGCATTTCCACTTTCAAATTAATTTTCGGTGTTATTAGTACAGTCTGGATTGGATTCCGTCTCCAGATATGTATATGAACGTGTTTGTGTAATAATACGCAAGCCATTACAATTTTCTTGACAATATTAGGGAGACGCAAAGTTTTCTCAGCAACGCGAAATTTCAGTCCCTAGAATTCTGAACCCGCTCAATATCCCTGTTCACATTGGCGCTGGCAGGAAGATTGTGCGAAAGAGAGGGAACGCTTTTTTTTATTGAAGTGGATAGAAGAAGGGTTACTTCCACCGAAAATCCATTTCTAAAGTTGATTTTCGGGTGAAGCACGTAGTTTTTTTCCATATCGTTCCATTTCTGGCATATTTTTTCATTTTAGTTTTGATCGTTGGAAGGAAGTGTGAAGAATAGGAAAAAAGGTATATATAGTTTAGGCCAACTGCTCAAATTTAAAAATTAAAAATGATCCAATTCAAGTGTTCCACTTGTCAAAAAGTCTTTCAACCCCATGAACAATTGAACACGACGTTCATGGTGAGGACTTTCATCCCGTCGCCTATGCAAACAGCCACAATGAACTACATCTGGTCTAAGTGCACCTCAATGAGGACCATTTCCAACTAAACTAGTTTTAACTTGGAAGGGGACTTAAACCAACTTAGGGCGCACAACTATAGTCAGCAATATAGTAATATAAAGTAAATCACGAGTTTATGACAGGTTCTTCGTTGGGCTCCTAACTTACGAAATTTTTTTGAGGAAAGGTTTAAATTTTGACATGGATATGTCTTTGCGCTGGGGGTCGCCAATATGGTATTACCGTATTTTTTTCCTTGCATATCGTTCAGTTGCTAGTGCACAGTACCTTTTAAATGTGCAGATTTTTTCTTTTTAATTTTTCTAAATGTCCTTGTGACACAACTTTGCTGAAAAAAGTCTTCTAAAATGGATAGACGACCGTTGACTATATTTTTGGCTTTTTTGATTAAGGTGTAGAATTGAAATTCAGGCAATCCGGAATTGTGAATTTTTTAAAAGCTTAAACTCTTTGGCAACGCTCATTTTGGAAAATTGGCAATAATAATGGCAAATATATATATACATACATATAAAGGGGCTAAAAGGGGTTAACTCACTCACCGTTTATTCTGCAGGTAGTTTGAAGTTCTTCTCTGTAATGTAATCACATGGCGTATGAAATCGTTTACATTCTGCGGGACTGTTGTGTAACACAGCTCGGTAATGTTTTCTTAATAGTTTTAAAGAAGGAGCACCACAGCCAGCTGAAGGAAAAGAAAAATCATTGAATTTCGCGTACAACCTATGTTTGTACAATACAACTTCCTTACTTTTGATCTTATTTTCAGCACATCTTTATACGAGTACAAAGGCTAGTTCAGAGCTTTTAGAAAAATTATTGACAAGCGATTTTGTTGCCGCCCTTGTTAAGATTTTTGTTGCTGACTTATTATTGAGTTTTTCTACGATATTTTGTTGCTGAAAACTCTGTCGATATCGTTGGTCGAGCAAAGTTTGGAGAAAAGTTACAGAGGACTAGAGCGGAGGTAGAGCTTGTTGTATAATGTCAGTTCCATTTTTATAGTTGTTTCGAAAGGTGTTGCTTTTATATACCCACCCCACAGATAAAAACTGCGTATTAATCCAATAGAATTTGGAATTTAGTTTGATTAAGTTGAATCCTATTTATTTGTTGATTGTTAGCATGTGGGATCGAATTGTAATGTTATGGCAGTGGGGAGATCGATGGTTTCGCTGATGTTTGCTTTTATGTTCGCCTGATTTTTTTTCAAATATTATTATTCACCTCAAACCAGTGCAGATCGTCTTACAGCTGAGCTATGCGCACGGTATTATGAAGAATTGTTTCCAACACGTGATGATTTTAATTTACACCGTAACTGTAAGGAAAGCTAAGCATTTTTGAGGTTTGTTTTTCCTTACTTTCGTTGCATCATCAACTCTTCAAATATGATGCGATTATGCTATTGTTTCTCAGTTTCATGTGAGAGTAGACATATCCATGCTCCAATGTACTTCCAGTGTTTTATGTTCATGTATTATGATGTTTCTGTCAGTTTTACGAGCTGCTACTTGACATCTAGCCTGTAATCTTCGCGAGTAATTCCTAAAAAGGGGTTTAAATAGTATCACCATTATGTCTATATTCATAATATGCTATACTGGTTTTTTCATGACAAATGAAGATGCTCAACGCAGGCGAGAGTTACCTTATGACAGTTCTATGGGCTCAAATACCTAAGAAATGAGTTATGATCTTTTGATTTTCAATATGCAAGGCATTGTTTTTTCCAATGCCCTTTCCAAAAACGGCTTTCCACCGATTGTCCCTACTCGTGTGACTCTATCTGTGAATACCCGTACGTGTGATATGTGGATGGTAAAAGTATTAGCAGAGTTTGCCATCTAGTTTAGTTCATTCATGAACGTGATGAGCGATCGCCTAGCTGTGATCTGTATCAAGTCAACGTTCCCAAACAAAAGAATAATATCATAATTGCACATTCCACGGAGGAAGTGGAAGATTTTATCAAGGACGAGTTCTATGACATACTGAGCAAAGCCCAGAGTTTGTCCAGATTAAATAAATAAAATAAAATGAGAAAACATCTTCTGCGGATTAGTCGGGAAACACAACCCCCTTGATACGATAATAGATATTGGCTTCTGTCTAATGGGATTTGCGGCAGCTCGTAACGCGGTGGTAAGTAACGCAAGGTTTCCGAGACTAGTTAGTGGTACTAGCAATCGCTTCTCACTCGGAGGGTCAAGGTTCTAATCCTACCTATTGACAAGTTTTTCAAGTTTCTCATTTGTGTAATTGGAACTCAGACATAACATTGACACGTAGATTTGGCTGTTGTAGAGTTTCAAGCACAAAAAAAATAGTATGAATTATAACCTTCGAATCACTGTGAGTGAAGAAAAAACTCTACGTCCTATTCGGACTCCCACCCCTGGAGGGCAAATATCGAAACCAAACACACATGAGCTTCAAACATCTACAAAAAACCAATTTTCCTTTCTCCTCCTTCTACCTTTCCTTTACGCAAAAGTAAAAGGGTATCAACCCCTTAGGTGCGCGTAAATTATAAAAAGAAAAAAAAAGTACGAGTATACACAGCAATCTGGCGCTCATCAGATGGAGGAACCCCCAAAAGAGATCGACCAGATGCTTATAGAGTCAAGATAGTATCGACTATTGACTATCCAACAAGACAACAAGATCAGCGTGGGAAGAGTATCAAGACAGAAGAAAAGAGAAAAATAAGATTCTGCGCAACCTCAAAGCTAAACGATATCAAAAAGTCATACTCGTACGGCAGGAACAATATCCCGACGTTTTCCAAGAAAGCTAAGCAACTGGCAGCTGGCCTCAAACCCGGAAGGTACGCTTTTCGAAACAGTGGAGAAAACCTTATCACTGGATTGAAGGGAATAGAATTTGTGTTTAGCAGGTATAGAGAGTCATAGAGCAAGATGAGAACCCGCTTCCTGTTAATAAGAAGCCATCCCCTCCCTTCTGCCACACATTAATCAGGCAAATCGACGGTCGACCGAATTTTTCCACTAAGATAAATCCTGAAAAAATAGGCGAATTTTAAGGCGACACTTACTATCTGTTTATCGAAGACGCATATGAAAGCATTAATCGTCTTAATCCGTGGATGCCGGGAAAACTACAATATGCAGTTTGGAAACAGTTCCTTCGAACTATTCCAAAAGTGTAGCAGATTCCGGCAAGGAGATACACTGTCATTTGATTTCTTCAATCTTGTGCCGGAGCAGATAGTGGTCGGAGCAGTTGTTAACACGGAAGGCACGATCATCAACAATCTGTCCAGCTGTTGGAATACATAGACGCCATGGATATCATCGGCAATTGAAGAACAGGCGAAACGAGTGGACTTTGTTTACCACCATCAAGCTTCACTGTTGGCAATAAGTATGATAACTGCGAAGTGGTCAAGGAGTTTACCTACATCGGAGTAATCATCAACTCCACGAATTATAACCTAGTGTAGATTCAATGAAGACTTACTCTAGGAAACCGCTGTTACTTCGGTTTGGCGAGACAAATGTGTTCAAAACTTCTAATTTGGGCGACAAAATAGCATGCATTGAACTTACGCATAACATCTTTTGACAGGCACGTCGGAAAATGTAACTACGAGTATGTTTACGAAGATTGCCATGCAGGAAATGGTTTCGGAACGAGAAATGAAATTCCTCCCTAATTTTCCTTCACCCGCACTGTGCGCAAACATTTTAAGGGTACCTTAATCCCTTGAACGCGCCCTAATTTTTTAAAAAAAGATATCGCCAAGCGGCGAGCAAAAGATTCTAAAGTGATCCTAAGCGAACCACTAGCAAGTCAGTACCATCTCCACATACGAGTAAATAAAGAAACGTGGTAGTTGAACCATGAAACGAAAATGACGGTAAAGAACAAAATGCATCCTTTGAAGGTTTGGCTAAGTACAGCGGAAATAGTGAAACTGATAAAGTGCGTCTTGAGTTAGACTATGAACGAAAAAAAGCGAAAGAAGCGATAACAAGAGAACGTGCGATAACAGTAGAGGCATTGTATCGAGAATTTGAAGACGTCCCTTCACAATCTAAAAGCAGTAGAAGAAGTGTAACCTCGAACCACGGGTAATCAACCTAACATTTTTAAGAATGCGGATCAACGAAGAATAAACTCACATGAAATTCAATCGCCGAAATGTATTGAAGATGAGAAGGGAAACCTATCGATGGGGGACAACGAAGCTTACAAAAGATGGATAGAATATTGGTTAATAATGGTTAACAGTACCATTGACTCAGCTGCCGCGCACAAACAGAAAACGGCAGATTTTATGGAAGCCGAAGTTAGCCAAGCTGGAAAAATAATGAACCAGAGTCCTGCGGCCGGATCTTTTTTTTTTTTTCTTATTATTCTTCTTTATTCATACGTTTAACAATTTGTATAAAAATTTGTATAATTTTCTGCGAAGCTATAGCTTTTCTGCAGAATATTGTGTATATATAATAATTAAATGTTTATTGCATGAAGCTTAGTAGTTAATTACAAAATAGTGATTTTTTTTTTTAATTTGGTTCACAGTAATTTTATTGACCAGAAAATGTAAGGTTTAAGCGGAAGTTTAGAAGAATTGTTTAATTAATTTTTTTCTAATTTTAAAATTTGTTATATGTATTAAATGTCTAGGTAGTACATTCATTATTGATGGAACTATAGATTTAAGTTGTCTTTGGCCATATTTGTTATTGGTTACGGGCACCTGCAGCATCCTTTGCACACGTTAGTCGTGAATTATTGGTTGAATAAATCTGTTCTCGTCATAATATTCGGAGGTAATTGCCATCTTAAAAATATTTTCAACAGTCAGGACACAAAGTTTTCTTTCATATCTACGACAAGTACTATTTACTTATTTTACTGCCAAGTTTTGGAGCCTTTGCAACTTTTGGATGTGGGTTGGAACTGCGTTTCCCCAAGCAAGCACACCATACCTTAATTTTGACTCAACCAGAGCGTAATATACTTGTTTCATAACTTTCTTTAGGTCCATGCGTAGCTTGTCAATGTTTTTATCCCATAGAAAGTGTTGGTCAATGATAACTCCAAGATATTTAAATTTGTCCACGATCTTAATGACTTGGTTTGTAGAGTTGATGCATCCTTTATTTCTTAAAAATATATAATTTTGCAGTTGTTTGAAATTAGGATTTCGGATATGCATGATTTTTGTTTTTCTTGCGTTGATCACTAGCCCGTTATCGCGACACCATTTTACTGCAGAATCAAACTCATCTTGCAAAATGGATGTTGCCATTTCCAAAGACTTGTGGCGTACTACAATGGCTATATCATCGGCAAAAGCAAAAGATATGCTGTTTTTGAATACTTGGAGAAGTTCGTTGGTGAGTAGTATAAAAAGTATTGGTGCTAATTTTGATCCCTGGGGGACTCCGAAAGAACTTTTGTTCTTTCGCTAAAAACGTTGCTTATTTTTACTTGAAATAACCTGTTATATAGATATTCCCTTAAACACTCCACCATCATTCCTCTTATTCCAATATGTTGCAGTGGATCTGTTAGTTTGTTGTGGTCCATGGTATCGAAAGCTTTACTAAAGTCCATGAATAGAACAAGAACATGTTGACTCCTATTTAGGCCTTCATTGACGTAGTTCGCAAATTCACCAAGCAGTTTGCCTGTACTTTTACCCTTTTGGAAACCATATTGATTTAGGTGAATCAATTTATGTTGATGAATGAGTCCTTGCAATATTTCCATGATTACTCCTTCCATACATTTTTCGATAACGGGTAAGATAGATATAGGCCTGTAGTTGTTGAGTTGGTTTTTAACTCCTCCTTTATAAATAGGTCGAACAACGGCGGTCTTAAGTTCAACAGGTATTACCGTTTGTTTCAAACTAAGGTTTACTAATTTGCAAATAATGGGGGAAAAGATGTCGGAATGTTTTTTAATATCTATAACGCGGACTTCGTCGATTCCTGGTGATTTATTGTCTCCTAACGTGCTAATAATTTTTCCCATTTTGGTAACATTGGTTGGATAAATAAAGATTGAACTACTCAAATTACGATTTGTATGGTTCGAGGTTTTTGAATTGCAGAAATGAATTATGTCTTTGATTTGAGTCGAGAATGCTTTTGCACATTCGTTTCATGGTGCAGATGACTCCGTTGAGAAGTTTTTAAGCAAGGTTTCGTCAATGCTCATCTTTTTCCTTCCAAGAATTTGATATATCAAGACCCATGTTTTGCGAGAATCACGATTAAATTCATTAAACTGGTTTTTATAGAAGTTAGATTTTTGCACTGAAATTAGTTTGTTAAGTACGTTTCGAAAGCTTTTATATTCAACTTCATAACTTCTATTCGTTCCATTGTTTTTCCATTTTCGGTATAGTTCGTCCCTTCTTTTGCATTCTTGGATTAAATAAGGCGTAATCCATGGGTTTTTTTTTTGCGTGTCGCTTTTTTTGTTGTAGTTGACATTTTATATATGGTTTTTATTTTATGGACTAACGTCTGATATAAGGCGTCGGCATTGTTTTGATTTATTAATTCTGTTACAAATTTTTTGGCAGTTTGTTATGTTTTCAACTGCAGCTAATTCCTCAGCTGTATAACAGAATACAGGAAAATGGTCCGTCATACTACTTTATATCACAGCAGAATGGATCGGCATATTCGTTTTGCTAAGCAGGATGTGATCGATTAATGTTTTTGTTCCGTTTCTCGGGTCTATTCTTGTATACTCTGTTATAACATTAATGAGTCTGAATGACGCTAACATTTCGAGGTAATCTTTTACATAGTTCGATTGCGAGTCACATGCATTTATATTTATATCGCCCATTATAATTATCTCACTTTTCTTTTCTAATAGGTCCAGGTCATCTGCAAGTTCTTTAATAACCTCTCCTTTATTTAATTCTGGTGGTCTATAGACTCCCAAAACGTATGATGTAATCTTATTTTCAGTATATTTTATATTTATACTTTCATATGAAGTGGTTTCAGATAGTAAGGGTCTGTGATTTAGTTCCTTACGTACAAACATGAGTACTCCTCCCCCTTTACGTTTGTTTCTATTAGAAAATTCCGGCACAAAACCATCTAAAGTATACAAGTCTTTTTCGTTATCATTTATATTTGTTTCGATGAGGACTATTATTTTTAACATTTCTACGAAATGGCGTATACTAAGACAAAAACCGTTCCAGTTAGATCGTAGTGATCGTATATTAAAACATAAAATACCTTTACTATTTTTTAATTCGTTCGTATTTCTACCGCTAAAACCGTCCAATAGCCTACATTCAATCGCGACCCTAGAACAACATGGTTCTATGTGCACCAAGGTATGTTTTGAGTAAACGAAGTCTGAATGTTTCAACGCTGTTTGTATTGTTATTTTATTTTTTATCGCAAAATAGCTTTTAATAAAAAGTTTTAATTTTTCATATTAAATCAATTGTTTCAAAATATTTGCGATAAATTAAATAGTTTTCTAGATAAATTAACCTTAAAATGCAAATAGAACTTTGATGCTCAATGGTAAGTAACTATAACTTAGGGCAATAAAGTTCTAAGTACCACATAGAACTGTGTGACTTTGTAAAGACTTAATTTGATCACTTAGAACATTGTAGCGTACAATTTTCTTTTTAATTTAAATTATCTTTTATATTTTATTCAGTTTTTTATTAATAAATCTGTGTTTGAACAATAAGAAATAATAGTGAATTAAAAAGTTTATAATTTTAATTCATAATAAATTAATAGCAAGCTATTAGTTAAGTTGTAGGAATGTATTGTAATAATACAATAAAGAATACTGAAAATTCAAAGCAACTGTAACATTTTGAGCATTTATTTTGTTTTTATATAAAAATTCTTGTCTAAATATTAAATGAAAAGGTAATAACAGAAACAATTCAAAGCGTCTATATCTTAAGTTATATCTTATACATTATAATCCAGTATAATTATAACAATAAAAAATTAATTAGGCTATATAATTCACAGCGCCTGTATCTTAAATTCTAAAAATAATAATAAATAAGGATTATATGAAATAATATTTTTTTAATTGGTAGTCACTGGAGTGGTGTCTAAAAATAAAAGGAAGAAATTGTGTTAAAATAGTATATAATACAAACTTCGTCATACACTGAATACCTAATTTTAGGATTACTTTGTAATATGCTATGTCAGCCGAGCTCATGTACTTAAACATAGAAGTTAAATGTTTTGCTTTCTCCTTAGATATGACATTTTTTGTTGAAATGGTGTCAATGTCCGATAAAACGGGAACATTTGGTAACACAGTCTTACTTCTGCGAATCCTTGTTGCCTGTCGTCTTATGCTAACGGTTATCAAGTTTTCACCGCTATAATCTTTTGAATATTGAATTTCGTATTCTAATTTGCTAAACTTTAACATTTTCAACGAAGTAAATGGTACACTTCTGTAATCAAAACAACTTTTTGCTTTGTAGAAATCTTTAAAGTCTAGTGGTTTCAATTGAATGATAACAAATGGTTTTCTAAGGTTAACCGTTTTAAGTAATATTATCAATCCCATTGGCGAAAAATATTCATTGACGCATAAATGTTTTTCGATTTGACTATGAACGTTGTCAACTTCTTGTAATGCTGAATGTCCTGGTAAGGAGTACTGGGAATAGAACAAACCTACATTTGCTATCGATTCTCATGTATGGTATACAAATAGATCGAAAACAGATGAAGGAGTCGGAGATGGAGTATACTGAGTTAATACAAAAATATTCATATACATAAGCATGCAAAAGTGTAACTTCGTATTCCAAGAGGAAATATAGCAGAGAAGATATAAACAGATCATAACTAACAAGGACTTTTATATTCTCTCTAACAGCTATGAAATACGTAACATCACTAGTATGGGACTGATTTCAACTACTCACATCATTATAGAGTTCATCTTATTTGGTTGCCGCCAGAACACAGCTGACATAAAGGCAATGAAATGGCAGACATAATAGCCAGAAAAGGATCTGAATCGAACTTCATGATGCCAAGACCATTCTGTGGATTACCCATCAGCACTACTTCATTAAACTACTCTCTACGTCAGGATGAGTTTTTAAAAAATATTGCATTGCCAAAGCATAATAGAATTTTTCTTCTGAGGAACACAAGAATCACTCCAAGTTATTAATTGGGTAATATTATTATCCTCACACACTTTCTCTAATATTGTATATAAGGCAGATGCAATATCATTACCACTTCTCCCACCTGTACATTCTGTCCATATTGCACAGTAAACTTTTGTTGTTGTTGACAAATGTGCAGTAAGATTGTGTATGCATAATTTTGAATGGTAAAATAACGGTCCGATTTCTGAACGCGGGCAAGTCAAAACATTTTCAAGGTCGAAAGTTAGTATAGGAATTCCAGATTGCTTATCCAAAAATTTCTATTCTCTCATCATTTTTTTCAGATTAATATGGTTTTCTCGTTCTTTAATCATTTCTTCGGTAATCATTTTTTCTTTCTCTGCTACCGAAAAAGTTTCACATTTTCCGCATCTATCGGATTTGGAACGATGGAAATCCAAATTAAAGTTGGTGTTAAATACATGCCTGTAAAAACTTTCCTTTACAGGAGATTCGACTTGTTCTATGTATAAGTTATACATTTTAGTAATGCTCAAGTTTGAATCAAGGTAATGCTTTGATGTATTCGCACGACAGTAGTGAGACTCTACTGTTGGGAAAGAGGAGATATGAGCTTTGACTTCTGAGACTTTTGCTTCTGGGATTCGTTTTATAGTTTTGAATCTTTCTTGTTAATAACTCCAGTCACAATATTTTTTCTGCTGTGTGCATCATAAACCGGCTTTTGCGAAATTGTAAACGTTCCTAGCCAATAAGGTTTGCATACCTGGATAAGGTTTCCAAGTAGTTCAACGTAATAACTAAAGGAATAGTTCCGCCGAGAATCAGCGGATTTCTTAGTTTTTCGAATTGTCTCAGTTCTGGTAGTAGTTCTAAAGACGTAATTAGCCTTTTCTAGTCGGTTCATTGAATAGAATGTTTTGAATAATTCTTGCCTTTCACTTTTTGTTATATTTAGCTCACATTTAAATTTGCAGTTGTTAAGGCAGTTCTTTTTGGAAATTATTTGTTTCGCAGATACTATTTTTCCTCGAGAACTGATGTTATTTTCTCCAGTTTGACATTGTCTTTGTCGAATATTTCGTTTCCAGTTTTTCTCATTAATCTTGCGTTAACGCGTTTTATTTGACACAGACTCTACTTCTTTCAATATTATTTCATTGTTCTTATCTTCACTATTATTAACTTCGGATGCAGGTACTATTACATAATCTTCAATTACGACAGCGGGACCCAATTCAATAATATCGCCTTCGCAAACTGATGTATTTTGTGAATCCATTTCCTAATTAAGTTTTTATGTTTCGAATAAATTATTTATTATTTATTCAATTTAATATCATAAAAACTTAATCAATATAAACATTTTTTAATTACCAAAATATTTTTCAACATAAAATAAAAACAAAGAACCTTTCTGTTTAAAAATCAAGAGCCAACTAAATATTTCTCAGAGAATGCACACGGTTCTATTTCAAAGATACTCGTAATAACGGAACAATTTTAAGCAATAAAGTTCTATCTACATAACTTTTACTATAATAAGTTCTATGTGCATTATTGCTAAATTTTGTTTGGAACGCAAAGATCTATCTGGCTGTTAGAACCTTGTGAACTAAATCTTAATGAAAAAATATGTAGTTAGAACTATGTTTTATAAAATATCTCAGAAACAGAAAGAGATAGACTAATTTAGATAGCGGCAATCGAAAGAGCAATCCCAGTTTACTATGATATAATACAAACATCAATTTCGAAAAAAATGTCAGTTAGAACCTTGTTATTCTAAGGTCGCGCAATATTTGTTAAATCTGATGTGATAACAAACCCTCCAAACTGTGGGTGACACTTGGAAATCTTAAGTTTAAGTGGCTCGCGATTTTATACAATAGAATGACGAAAGGCGATCGAATGGCTGAGCAGCGGCTGAGCAAATCAGCTAGATCTTCCACGTGCAGTCCGATAAGCAATAGAGACTCAAGTTCTAGTCGAGCTTCAAAAAAGAGGCCGAAAGAAAAATAATTGGATCATTTCAATGCGAAAACATCAGCAAGTTCTTGGTCGCATTAACGAGGTGATCCAAAATAGAATGACCAATAGAATGATTCTAAGGTCCGCAAACTTAGCCAACTCAACAAGCGGCACAATTCAGATACGTGCGAGAAATATAGATGTGATTATAAGCTTTACATATTTAAACAGTTAATAAAAGAAAAAAGAAAGTCGCATTTGTGTTCCAGATTATCTACTAACCATGTAGAAGTATACGATTCGACAACGTTTTGAAATCATCAAACTTGTTATCAAAAGTTAAGACCAATCTTCGTCGAATCGATTTATTCAGTAGTGAGAAAGTGGAAGAGAATATTGTACGGATGTACGCAAGTTGGTAAGTTAAGACCGTAATCAATCAGCTCTACGTCGTTCTACGAAGTTAAGTGATCGTATAGACGCCAGAAATGGCCATGACAACTCACCGGCCAGTTTATTATAATTTATTTTAGGGCTACATTAAATCTCTGGTCTGTGCCAACAACGACAAAATGTCGTGGAGGAGATTTACGAGTAAGTGATGTCATATTTCATAACTAATGTTGTCAATTACCTACATATATCTATTGTAACCGAAAATTAAAATTTATTTTGTTCTTCTAGTACGAAATCTTTTTCTTCTGTCTGTTTAGTAATAAAAACCGTGGATCCTGTCGATTAGTGATATGTTCTGAAGTTTATCTCACTCCTGTGTTTATGTAGCTTCAGCTGGCATACGTACTAAACGTGACTAACTTTATGCAGAATACGTATTTCATTTACATTTTATCAACACTTTCATCTTCAATAGTTTGCAAACTAATAACTCTTTCTCAAGGAAAATAAAAGTGTTTCCTTGCCTAAGTTTAAGAGCGCAATTATAGTAAATATCCCAACTATTGTATAAGTAGGTACGAGTATGTGTGGATACGAGCATTTTCATTCAGGGCCATTTAGCTAGCTAATATCTGCTGATTTTCTCACCAAACTAAACAAATAAATATAATGGTACGGATACTCAGTATATTTGTAAATATACGAATATGAGGATAGGGAAATCATTTCCGTGAGGCCTGCCAAAATACCGGAATGGAAGTTCTGTAGCATTGCAATTTTCGAATTTTGTTTTCGGTTTGCCTTACAAAACTTTTATCTGATTTCACTTGAAAAATCGTCAGTGCTCTGGTGGAATCTAAATTTAAAATAAAATTCCTACAGCCAACGTTGTTGTATAGAGATATGTACGTCGACCGCCTTGTTTGCGCTTTAATAAATTTCACTTAAGATTTCGATTTCTCTTTATATTGCTGGCGGGCGTACTGAGGATTTGCTTTTAAGCATAGAACCACAAAAAAAAAAAAAAAAAAAAAAACACCGAAAAAAGTCTCATCCTGAGAGCATGATCGGTAGTAGACTTTCCTGTGATCATTACAAACGATCTCAAAGTCTACGCGTACTCTCGACTCGTATGTGATTTTTCATTGAACCGCAGTTGAAATGAGTTGTGCGCGTACTCGCGTAATCATTAGTGCGTGATTCACCCTTGTGCTATTAATTTTTCATTTCTATTTTTTTTTTGCCTTATTTTTCTCATCCAACTTTGTGATTTGATTGAAAATCGTCGCGATTTCATACATATGTACATACATATGTCGTCATTGTCGCTGAATCGGCCATCCTATTGGAACAAATTGTCACACAATCGGGAAAAGGACAAATTTCTGAAGTCCCTGTTGTCACATAAACGAGGGGAATCCCCTAGACGAAAACCAAAGAAACGTGTTCGTTTCATAGACGAGGTAAGTTCTTAGTTCTTGGTATGTTCAATGTGGATGATGAGATTGGATTTACGAATAAACATACTTATGGATACTATGAGTCGGATATTTATGTGGAACATATGCCAGAAGATTTTTATTATATTGATGCCAGTGTTTGCAGCCTCAGTGTAATGACCTGAATTTTTGCAGTTTGGCTCAAACATTTTTTGACAATTTATGTTCTCATTTGTTAACGCATTAATTAATGAATAGATGTGTATGCTCGCACACATAGTGAAACGATTAGACAGGATACATAGTTTATTATTATTATAATTTTTTACTTGAAGCATATTGGGGCACTCGATCTTATGGAATAAAATTCACTTATAAAATCAGCTCATTTTGGAGCAGGTCATAACGGATAAATTAATAAGAAAAAGAAAAACTGGGTAACCTTTTGCATGAAAAATGGTTTTATCGTCGTTAATGATCACAGACACTGAAACAAACGTGTTTTTAATAAAATTTTCAAAAAAATTAAAGTCTGGAGGCGGTGGTCAGAGCTGTGGTTATGTTTTACATTTTCTTTGACTCAAATACGAATGTTTATTGCTTAGATTTTTATTAATGACATGGTAATGAGTAAATCTATGTCGATTTTATTTTTAAGTGTACATACTCGTAGTGGAAGCGCTCAGAGCTGTACTCTTTTCAAATTGTTGTGTTTTGGGAAATTTGTACACAATTTATTCTGTGAAGATTTTAGAATCCAATTTCAGTACCTACATTTACCAAATGTATGTACATGACAAAAAATTTTAATTAACTTCTTACATTTTGTTGACATATACACTTGCTCGAAGAGGAACCGATGGGACAGATTTAATGGAGCACTACCTCATAAACCCTACCTTGGATGAAACCAACGTCAGAGCCTAATAAGAACCAACATCAGAGCATTGGAACTTCAAAACAAAAGTATGGAAAATCAAAATGAATGAACCAGAAATTAACACTACAACAACGACTTATAGAATATTGCTGCAGCCCTTCTTCTTGTCATCAAGGCGACTAAATGCTAAAAAAGTCATATTCAGGCACTTTCAGATCCACACGGATGAAACTAGAATATTACGACATACTATTCCCGCAGGTACTTCTTTTGTGCACCGAACGAGTGATCGGTTTCCGAGAGCGAGCAATATAATACTAATAATGAAATAAGTTGACAGCTGGAACGTGTCGTTCCAATGACTATTACAAATTTGGAATACTCGTATAATAATATACAGGGTATCCCCTGTATTCGTCAACAATAATTTTGGAAATGATTCCTTTGTTCTAAGAAAACAATCGTTCCACAGTAAGGGTCTATCTCCAATGCTGACATCACTTATCGAGGATTTAAGGAAAGGTTTACTTTGGTATACGCTGACGCATGTTAACGGAAATTGCTCAGTTAATACTAATGACATAAACTTCGTTGATAACTTTGTTTTTAGAAGAAATACTACCCTTTGTAATTGCATTTAAATAAAGGTGATCTCTTTTAAGGGTCTTCAGATATCCAATTTCTAAGCCTGTTCCATTTTTCTCGCCCATGCTGATTTTTTACTTTGAGGAGGATACTTATCTCCAGAAAATGCGTAATAAACATAACGTTTTACTATTTTTTTCTTATGAACGTAGTAATAATAATAAAAAAAAAATCATCAGCAAGTTTGCAGAAAAACCCATAGATTTTATGATATTTGAGGAAACCTGCAGCAGATAAAAAAAAGAATTTATGGTTTTTTTACCTACGTTTCTAACAACTGTCATTTTCCAAGAATTATTAATTTCCCGATAATTTTTTTAAAATTCCATATCTATTAAAAAGTTTTAAAGCATGCTCGTCTATTTGACTACATCTCAAAACCTTCATTTCCTTACCCTGTTCCTCAAAAGTTCTCAGAAAGAGTTAGGCTTTGGGTGTGAAGGCCTATTCGCAAAATTTATCAAACAAAAATGGTATAAAAGATTAGAAAAAAAAATTAATTCGCCAGTTTAATTTTTTTACGCCAAGATTAAAGTTGCTTAGAAACGCTATTTGAAATGTCTGCACTTACAAAACAAGAATACACAGACTTTATTGACGTTTATGGGCTGAGCACAGGAGGTTCAACTAGAGCGCGACGAAGATACCATGAATTTTATCCTAACCGACGACTTCCTAGTGAAGGAGTATTTGAAAGTACGTATCGAAGGCTTCGAGAAACGGGATCAGTTTCAAATACACGACCTAACGCGAGAGCTCTACAAGTAAGAAGAATTTCGGCTGATTAAAGAATACTGGAAGCTATTACAACTGATCTGTCAATTAGCAGCAGAAATGTACTTTATTCATACCACCATACACTTGTACAAGAACTGCTTCCCAATGATTTGGAAAAGAGATTTGAGTTTTCTAACTGGTTGCTGAAGCGGAATTTAGATGACAACGAGTTTATTAGCAGAATTATTTGGACCAAATTTTCATAATCTTCATACGTTGGCTGCGGACAATCCACAGACAATAAGACACAAATCATTTCAATACAAATTCAGCGTCAATATGTGAGCAGGTGTACTTGGAAGTTAATCGGCCCATTCAAACTACCACCTAGGCTGAATTCTACAAACTATCTGGAGTTTTTGCGAAATGATTTACCAGAACCATTGGAGGACATTCTACTGATTCAACTAGCTTCATCATATTTCCAGCCCACTATGGTCTTGTTGTTAAAAATTGGCTAGATGAAGAGTAAGTAGAAATGGACCAGACCAGTTCACTGGCCTGCAAGATCTCTTGACCTTACCGTATTGGATTTTTTAGTATGCGGATGAACGAAAGAACTTGTTTATTCAACCGAAATAGCAACTTTAAGTGAATTGGAAGAACGTATTCTCGAAGCGTTATTAAAAGTGAGGCAGCAGTTAGCATCAATAAATATTTGCAGTGAAATCCAAAAACGGGCTCTAACATGCATACAAAACCAATGAGGACACCTTGGGCATCCGTTATAACTGTTTTAGTACACACATAAAATAAAAATCATTTTTTATTCATAGACTTTGGAGCTTAAAGCAAAAAAACCCTTTTTTATAAACCTGCTGAAGGTTTTTCCAATTATAATAAAATCTGTGTGTTTTTCTGCAAACTTATTGATAATTTTTTTTTACTATTGTTATGCTCATAAGAAAAAAATAGTAAAACTATAAAAATAGGCATTTCCTGGAGAAAAGTGACCCAAAGTCAAAAATTAGCATGGGCAAGAAAAATGGAATAGGATTAGAAATTGGATATCTAAAGACCCTTAAAAGATATCAACTTTATTTAAATGCAGTTACAAAGGGTAGTATTTCTTCTAAAAACAAAGTTATCAACGAAATTTCTGCCATTAGTATTAATTGAGCAATTTCCGTTAACATGCGTCAGGGTATACCTAAGTAAGCCTTTCCTTAAATCCTCGATTTAAGATTTTTTTTCTTAGAATATACCCAGGAATCATTTCACAAATTATCGTTGACGAATTAGGGGACACCCTGTATAATGTGCGTTCTATAAGTCAAGTGCCGAAATGTCGGAAACAGGGTAAGCTGCTTGAACTTGCAAACGACAGTGTACAAAATGAATTATTATGGAGAAAAAAGAACGGAGTTGTCATCATCTATGTTATTGTATAGAGTTGAATTCATAGATAAGATTGTAAGCGTATCAAAAACTAGTAACTGCTGAATCGGTGGTAACTTATGTCGTTTTAGTTTGGGCTTTTCTCCGGGTTCCGAGGAAGAAAAGTGACGTGAAACAATTTCCCCTAATTTTTACAGAATCAAAACCTCGCCTGTCGTTTTCATTTGAGAATCAAATTTCTCTCCTCGATTTTATGTCAAAGTGTACTAACGCATATAAATATACATAAACGTCAAATAGCATAGTGTGTCAAACTAGATTTCTGGTTTCGTACAATCGCCTGTGTTTAGCCAATTTATTATTCTGAATGTAATGAAATATAAAAGTCCGAAGAAGTTTTTAGTGTTCTATTTAAATAAAAATCGGAGTACACAGAAAAAACTTCTGACAACCCAAATGAAAACGAGATTAAAGAGACATATCGGGAAATTGAACTAAGAATACTTTTTTTTTTTTTTTTATAATGAGCGCGCGCTCAAGGGGTTTGAGTACCCTTAAGGTGATTGTACACAGCGCGGGCAAAGGAAATTTAGGGAGGAAGAAAAGAGAGGTACCGATGTACATTGTTTTTAAATGTTTGCAAGTTATAACGACCAGGAAATACAGAGATCGGCAGGGCATTCCATAAGCGAGTTGTACGGCTTAGGAACGAATCACGATATTTTAGAGTACGTCCGAAAATGGGCTTGAAGGTATACTGATGAGCATTCATAGCGAGACGGGTGTTACGGTTGAAAGTTTGAATGGGCGGAATGCTACTGGCGATTTCAGTGGAGCACTGGTGGTGGAAGTAGCGATAAAACAAAGTGAGACACGAGACATTTCGTCGGTGTTCGAGGGTGTCCATTGATTGACTGATATTAGTATCGTCAATAAGTTTTATCGCACGGTTTGGAATCCTATCTAGCAGGTGCAGAGATGTTTTAGGAGCACCTGACCAGATGTGGGAGTTGTACTCCAATTTTGGGCGGATGAATGCCTTATATATTGAGGCCAGATCAGAGGGGGTAAAATATTTCTTACATCGCTTGAGGAAACCTAGACATTTCGCAGCATTTTTGGCGACATCAAATATGTGGTCATTCCAACGTAAGTTGTCATTGTCACACATACCGAGAATGGAAAGTTTTTCGGTTTCGACGATGCAAGTGCCATTCATAGATAATGGCTGGGTGTTTAAATTTCGCTTTAAAGACAGCAGTCAGCATTGTGTTTTGGAAGCATTAAATTCCACTCTATTGATAGTTCCCCAATTGGTTATGCTGTTGATATCGGAATTTAATGAGCTTAGCATACGCTGCCGTTCTCGTACTACAGCCGAAGAGCAGGGCCGTGAGTCCGGAAACGAGTACTGTCATCAGCAAAGGAATATATTGGATTAGAAGTAGTAGACAAGAGATCGTTAATGAAAATTAAAAAGAGTGTCGGTGACAGAACAGAGCCCTGGGGCACACCAGCATTTATTTTGTGAATATCAGACTTGAAACCGTCCAAGACAACTTGAATTGAACGTTCCGAAAGGTAATTTCTAATCCATTGAAGAAGAGAGTCGTCGATCCCAAATGCACGCATTTTCGACAAAAGAGCCTGATGCCAAACTCTGTCAAATGCCTTAGAAATATCAAGTGCAACTGTCTTGCTTTCGCCAGATTGATGTACGCTTTGGTTCCACTTTTCAGTGAGACATGCCATCAATTCACCAGTGGACCTGTTGCTACGAAAACCGTACTGCCGGTCATTGAGAAGTTTTCGTGTTTCGAGATATTTCATGAGCTGACGATTTATCAGTGTTTCCATGACCTTGGAAAGAAGGGACGTAAGTGCAATGGGTCTGTAGGAGGAGAGAGAAGATGATTCGCCTTTTTTAGGGACGGGCTGGACAAATGCTGTTTTCCATCTGCTCGGGAAGAGTCCTAAAGTGTAGGATTGATGAAAAAGCTTACGCAGTGGTTTTGCCAGCGAGGAAGAACACCTCTTCAGAAGAAGGGGTGATATACCATCTGGACCAGCGGATTTATGTATGTTGAGATCTTTAAGTACTCTTGCCACTACACGAGTGCGAAAGTAGATTCGTCCCATTGAAGATTCGACGCACTCAAGTGAAGGCGGAGACAAAGCACAATCTGGGAGTGTTGAGCTGGCCGCAAAGTGTGCAGCAAGCAGATTGGCCTTATCCAAAGAGCTGACAGCTGGAATGTCATTGTAAATGACCGTTGGGATGGAGGATGAGGCGGAATTTCTAATGTTTTTGACGAACGACCAAAAATTGTTACTGCCTTTGGGACACTGCAGTATTTTTTGCCTCAGTTTTTGGTCGTATAGGAATTTCACACGCTTAAGAAAGGCGTTGCAGTCATTTCTGGCTCGTTTGAACTTTTTTCGGTTTTCCTCTGTCGGGTTGGTCTTGTTGGACCGAAAAAGCATTTCTCTAACCCTGACGGCCTCTTTACAGCTCGAGTCGTACCATGCCTTTTCTTTTGGTTTGATACTCTTCATCCGATGAGGAATAAAGGATCTCATTCCAAAGAGAATGGTGTTTATAATCATATCAGCAGCAGCATCCACGTCGTTATCGAATAAGCATAACGACCAGTTAAAATTCCTAAAGAAGCTGTTAAGACCGCTGCAGTTGGCTTTCTCGTATTGCCATACGGTTCTTTTAGGAATTTTTTCTCTAACTATGTGGTCGGTGTACGAGAAATTAGCTGATATGACACAATGGTCCGACGAGCCTAGAGGGGAGAACACATCAACGGTGTACTTATCAGGGTGACGAAGACTACCACGGAAAAAAAGGTTTCAGAACAAGAAACTCAACTGTAGAAGATAAACTTAACTCTTGCAAATGACACGGTCTAACCATACGAAATATTCTATTAATTAAACAATTCTATTAATTATAACATACTGCAATGATGAACACCAAACCCAGAGGGATAACGCAAAACGGAGAGTAAACGTTTCAAAAGTTCCGAGGCAGTACCGATTCTTGGTGATAAAAGTTTTTTTTTTTAATTTAAATTTTTCAGTGGAAAAAATAAACTGGCGCAACTTAAATAAGGAAAGAGGCCAGCTCTGGGCCAAAAAGACCCCAAAATGGCATAAATCAAGAGGAAGCACTAAGCGCGCTAGTTATGTGAAGCACCTTTGAAGGAAATTGTAAGTGCACGAGTATCTGGAATTAGAAGAGGTAGGTACACTCACAATCTATAAGCAGGCGATAAGCAACAGACACAGGACATCTAATAATAAGATTGTGGTATAACGAAGAGAAAAGTCCCAAAAATAACATTGATGACGAGCAGGTACATTCCTAGTAATGAACAACGAAATGTGCAGCAAATAGAAAAGTGTCATTTCACGAAAAATTGCCAGACGGTCTGAACCAACCTCCGATTTCCTCAAAATTGATAGAAAGCCCCATTTACAATACTGCGAGATGCGATACGAGAGTCGCATTCGAATTCGAATGCGAGAGTTCTCGCATTCAGACATCGGACGTCTGTTTGCAATGATGCGTCAAAACATCACTTACAAATAACAAGTTCAAAATGAAAACAACAACAATTTAGCTGTCACGCATTGCGCGATGTGAGAGTTTTCCAGATTTTCGAAATTGACTGCGATGCTCGCTGCGAGACTCGCATTATTGTAAACGAACACTTTGAATTACATGTTACGGAAATATTTTTGACAGTTCATGCGCTCTCGTTTTCGAACAACGTATCGCATTTCGCAGTTTTGTAAATGGGACTTTACTCATTGGAGTAGTACGAATCAGAAGGCAAAAAAGTTTTGCAGAATTCGATATAGATTGCGTGTAGCGGAACTTTAAGAATTGGGGAAAAAATCAATATTGAAGTTTTTTTCTATATTTCAAAAAATCATAACTTTGGCTCTGCTCATCAGAATTTAGTAAAATATACCTTCTTGAATTCAGCAAAAGGTTAACTTTCAACATATTTTTTTTTTTATGGACAAAGGATTTTCCAGAATGTTCTTCTTATTTTTATTTATTAAATAACTCAAAAAAATTTTTAATTTTTTTATATATTATAGAGGTACTCGTCCTTTATCTTCATTTAAAATTTCAAGTTGGGATCTCTATGGGTTTGGCGACGGGCGCGTAGTCTGTCTGGATCGCAAAGCCTCCGATGTATGGGCGATAATCGGAAATTTTGATCTTAAATCGCTTCTCATGTCATTTATTAAAATGATAAGAAAAGATCGGATGATTTATAAAGTAGAGGTAAAGCATAAAAGTATAAAAGCGAAAGTGACAGTTAATGCCGCATACTGTGAAAATATACGAAAGAGTTCTATGCAGTCGACAGTGAAATGTCTTTGTGGCTTTGTGGAAGGCAGGTCAAAATATGACGCGATTCAAATTTTACAGATAATAATGGAGACAAATCACGACGACTCTTCGAAACATGTGCGTATCGCCTTTACCGATTCGGAAGAAATGTTCGAAAAAGTACGCAGAGGTGTGGACAGCGAGACGTATGAAAGAATGATACGCAATATGTGCTCGTATGATGAGAATGAAATGAAAGTTAAATGAACAGCGATAATAACCAGAAAATTCGAAGTACAAATGGGAGCACACTAAAGTCCCATTTACATTACTGTGAGATGCGATACGAGGGTCCCATTCGAATTACAATGTCATGTTACAACGTCTGTTTACAATGATACGTCGAAACGCAAGGAACAATTGTCAATGGGATAAATAACAGGAAAAACTATAATTTGTGTTTTCACAAATCAATAATTAATTGAAACACCACTCACAAATGACAATCTCAAAATGAAAACAAAAAAAAATATTGCTGTCACGCAATGCGAGATGCGAAAGTTTTCCAGATTTTCGAAATTGACTGCGATGCTTGCTGTGAGACAAGTATTATTGTAAACAAACACATTGAAGTACATGTTACGGAAATATTTTTGACAGTTGACGCGCTCTATTTTTCGAACAACGTATCGGATCTCGGAGTATTATAAATGGGGCTTTAAGGCTGTGTACAATGAAATGTCGTGCAAGACTTATTGAAAGAGCACATTGACGAGTCCGAAATGGCTTCTCGATAGCTACTCCTATAAGGGGATAAAGGCACTAGAAATGAACGGATTACGTTCCTCTACATTGGTATTTTTCCGAAGTCGCAAACGTATTTCCTGCCATCCATTTGTATCATTATTCTACCATTTGGTAGATATGGCAATAATAAATGCATGAATTTTGCACGGTAAGGTGTTACCACTCATGATATCCAAAAATACAAAAAAGAAATAGGTGTAAAGTAGTGAATTGACCGCAGAAACGTTAAATGCCAGAAACGTAATATTAACCTTTGTTTCCATGCAAAAGAGAATTGCTTCAAAAAATTTCATTTGTAAAATTAGCTGCAAAACATTACAATAAAAAGCTTAGTCGAGCTTTTGAATAATGTTTTTTTGTTACTTGTCATCACCGCTTTCACTACACGATGTAACTTTTTTTTTGTATTTTTTTTTAAGAACTTAACACTCAAGTGGGTATGAATACACTTAAAGTGCCTGAGCACGTTTTAAGTTTTTTGGAAAATGGGATAGAGAGAAAGAACGAGTTAAATGTCTTTTTACCCCGTAAAAAGCTATGAAAAAGACGTGGGTAAATTTTTTTTAGTTATTTTTTAGTAGCTCTGAAAGATCGAAAAACAAGAACAAAAAAACTATGCACTAAAGGGTTAAGGAGTCATCGTGCCAATATATGAACAAGTTAAATACAATGATTAGTATATGCATATTATACTTCATATATATTGTAAAATTTTTGTGTGGGTACAAATGATAGAACTTATTCTTTTCAATAGAAATCGCTTTATTCAGTACAGTTACAATTCACTATTTAATTGTTTCTCTCAGTACAATCCAATTTCTCAACCGCTTATACTTTTCTTATCTTTTACTTAAACCACTTAATCACTTCTACTAATTAACACTTCAAATTTCACTTTAAAACTGATTTGCATACCTTGGGGATGCTGGTATTTATACTCGAATGACATACTTCGAGAACAATCCTCGCCATCCAGCGTCCCATACAATTTCCAATTTGCTAGAAAATTCGATTCCACTCTCCAGTCGAGACTTTGTTATTCCAGTATCGAAATCTTCTGGCCTTCGAGTATCGACATTTTCTGCTCTGTGAATCTGGATGTCGCTGCTCACATTTAAGTGATTATCACAATATTGTATTTCACGGAATTATAAAATAAGAAAAGACATCACTAGCAAAAAAACAGAAGATAAAATAAAGTGGATTGTTAAAACGCATCAGTAAAAAGGAATCTTAGAAGAAACCAGGACTTGACAAGAAGATCAGCAAATGACTACAACAAGTAAAAGTAAGGGAGACCTGGTCCTATTGTCACCAAAGCGAAGAGAGAACTGGGGTCTAAGTGAATGCAAGGCCCTTCCTATTGCACTTTCTCCGGAATTGTAGTTATCGGTGATGTAACCAGCGAAGCAGATTTTCTGTTTCCTTAATTATATGTCATGTTTAGGTTAATTTTATGTCATTAGATATCGGGAAGTCTAATTATCGACAACCTTTTCGAACGGCTTGGGGCGTATATCGGCAATAACGCTGCGAATGTTGGCTTCCAAGACATCCATCTTGTCTGGTTTATTGGCATAGACTAGCGACCTCACATATCCCTATAGAAAACAATCCAAAGGTGTCAAATCACCCGATTTTAGAGGCCAATTCACTGATTTTATTGTTCAATTATGGCGCGCGCGTGTGTGGCATGTTGCACCATCTTGTTGAAACCACAGCTCTTTCAAATGAATGCTATTCAATCATGCGACGGAAAAGTGAGTAATCATGGTAATCATGCACTCTCCATCGACTGTAACGTTTATAACGTTCTCGTCGGCATGATTTTTGAAGAAATATGGACCAATGATTCCAGCATCCCATAAAGCACACCAAGCAAAAATTTGTCGATCCAGAGCAATCGGATTTTTGGTCTATTTACCTTACGTGCAACTACATGGTTAAACGGCTTCAATTCTTATACGATCTGAATCGTGTAAGCTCGTAAACAAAGATTATTCTTGACTTTATGACATTGGTGACTTTTCACATTTATGAAAGTTGGTTATAAAAGTCCTTTAAGTCCGACAAATTTTGAGCTAAGCTATTCACAGAAAAGCTGGGGGACTGTTCCAGACTATTAAGAATACTTAAAAATACAAACACACAGAACCCTTGCCAATCGCGTGTCTCTCAAACTGGCATCGATTAGCCGATTCCCAAAATATCACCCTCTAAACTGTTTTTTTGTTTTTAGAGGCATCAGTCGCCTTAACGTCACATAAAAGATCATGTCCGCCGTATTTTGTGAAGGGTTGAAACCCTTTGTCAACGATATGATTGGTAAGGCAAAAATTGATCGAATATTCGCACTACAGCAGATCTAAGAAGTCCAAATTGATACACACCACCTTTTTATCGACTTTAAGGCCGGATACGAGTATATCGATATAAAGCCATCTATAGAGACGAGAGCAAAACCAAGTGCATGCTGCCATAAGAAGAGAAGTACAGCATCCATGAATTGGACTGAACGTTGCAATAGAGGGGTATAACTTTGAGGTAGTTGGAAATTTCGCCTAAATCGGCTCCACATCGAGAAATAGGATCTTATCAAGAAATATATTGAAAACTCTATACATATAAGCTCCTTATTATTCTCGCTCTAAAACCCAGAAGTTTAGAAGTTAGCGAAGGCGGATGAAGATATTCTTCCCCGTTCCGATCGGAAGATTTTTCGAAAGATTTCGTCTCATTTGCGTTGACGGGTCTTGGGCTACACAGATACATTGAAATTGCTAGAAAAAGCCGTACAAGTCGCCTGAAATGGCTAACTACTCGTACTAATGCTCTGGCGCGACGAAAGGGACAACGCAGGGGAGGAATAATCACCTTAGTTGGCGCGCAAATGTAGAAGAGGATCTCAACCATTTTGAATGGCGAAGTGAAGAGGAGTTTTGTCCCAGTTTTACCCCCGGCTGTATCACCACTAAGTAAATAAGTAAAATTGTCGGTCAAAACTGTGAATGATGATATCATTATTTAAGTGGAAACAAAACCAATCATTTGTATCCTTATGTAAACAATCATTAGGTAACTTAGACTATGCAATAGATTGACCACCTGCTTTGCGCTTGCATAACAATTACTCAGGCAAATTTGTTGTTGGAGGCATATTCGTTTCCACCATTAAGTTCAACACATCTTCAAACTCTGTTTTCCCTTTTCACGTGCAGTTTAGTTTATTCCAAGTTCACCTAAATATGAGTAATGCCCATGAAGTGCAATAAAATCTTTCTGCACTCGTAATTTTCCTTTCAAATAGTTAAATGTATCCATATCCATACACTAGCATATGTCTCATAAAAAAGATTTCATCGATTCATCTAGGAAAACTTGGCAGAACTTCATATCTTTCACGATGAAAGAGTGATATCATGTTGGGATGTTTTTATGTTCTCCTTGTTCGCTTTCATTTGAAGTACCCGCACCTTGGATTAAATGTTCAAAAATCAAATATTCCTAGAACATAGTGTTTACATATTTACATTATTACATATGTACTTGAACCGAGGGAGTCATAAAAAAGACGGACGAAATATACAATATTTTAAGTAAGATTTTGAATTTTTATTACTAAATTATGTTTGTTGGTTGTGGCTTACCTCATTCCACTGTTTATTTAGATATCGCAAACCTCTCCATTAGTTTTTTTCATTTTGTTGGTACGAGTACCATAAGATGGGATCTATCTTTTGTCGAATTTGGCAAACATTGCTTAGATCTTGAACTAAATAAACAAAATAACAGTACGAGTACAGTAGAAGATCTTCTGATCATGACAACAAATTAAGATGGATCTCTTTAAATGCATATAATTTTTAATGTAACTTAAATGTGACAACATACTGTCCTAAATGTCCCAAAACTATTCATCAATAACATTAAGAACTACAAACAATTAGTATCTGATCGATGGAACTAAAATAAGACAAGAGATACAACCAAGATCGTAAGATCGATATGTACAAACACTACTGTAAACCGCAGTGAATAAAATTAAATAAAATAGTAAAAAGAAAAATAAAACGGAAAAACAGTTTTCAACACTGAAAAGGATAGCAGCAAAAGCATCTGAAATCAGACAACGCAGAAGAAGAAATTTAGGGAGATTGTGTGAAACGAAAAGCAACAGTGGATATGCAAAAATCTGTATCGTATCGAAACCAATTCTTGTTGTAGATTTAAAATTAGTATTTCAGCAGCATTCAGTTCGAACAAATCGTTAAAACCGTAAAGTGAACTGCTCAAGCTACAAGACATATTACAGTGCCACTACAATAGTCTCGTTAAGCGAGTGCAACGCAAATATTTAAATATTTCGTGGGACGGTCCAGAATCTGATTCAGAAATACATACTCGTACATACATATATCGATTCACTGCAACATCTGGAATATTGAATTTGGTGTTAGTGACATTGTGTGAGATAGTGCCAAAAAAGTGTGATAAGGGCATACAATGAGCCCAAAGTTGCATGAATTTGTGGTTGCACTTCATCGCGATGGACAAGATACTCCATGGGGTATACGCTTGGTTGGCGGAAGCGACTTGGATACACCACTTATCATAACCAAAGTAATTTAATTTATTTATTTATTTTTTGTTGTTGTTTGTAACCTGATCTAATTGTGCTGTTAGGCAGGCAGACATTATTTCGCAACAGGCTTACAACATGAGCAACAATCAGTGACAGTGTTGTTTTTTTGTTTTTCGTTTTGTATCTACTCGACTTGACTCGTAATTGTGTTGCATGTTGCTGCTTTGGGACAATCCGATGCCAAGTTTTTTTCCCTATTTTTTTTTTGTTTGTTCACGATCTCATTGTTTCAATTTCTGTGTTTATTCTGGCAGCAATTTTAAGCGTTTTTGCGCGACTATTCTAGATGTACCTATGTTCTTGCATTTGAATCAATTAAGTTGCAACAGATTTCACCACACAACTAAACAAATGCACATTTCTATTTCCGGTAAAACATGCGTTCTTCTACACAATCAGTGATCTGCGCATGAGATTGCTGCGTTTTGTTTACACACACCGTTTTGTATATTTGAGATGAAATTATTTAACTTATTCCACTTGGTATGCCCTGATCCATGGCCTAGTTGGCGAAACAATGAAGGTCTTCGTTACGGTGTGATGTCTGTGACAGATCACTTCATACGCACACAAACGCTCATTTTCGAAAAGCAATTTATGTCAATAGGCAATTTGAAGGTACACATACAAACAAGTACGAACATATTCCATTTTCTTGTCCATCATTTTGGCAGGAACACATGCTTGGCAGATCACATATCATGACAAGATCATCTTGACATCTATTTGTTATGAGAAACTTTTTCACAAAAAAAAAAGAAAAGTCTTTTTGAACTTGTTAGCTGTCATTGGAAATATTTAATTTTATTTCTTTTTCAATTTTCTAAATTATCGCCTGTCATTGCTGTAAATGATTATGAGGAAAATGTTGTCAAAAATAAAATCTATTTCCAGATCGGAAGTTGCAAATTTATTTTTATGAATATTTCTTAATTTAACTACATAAGTCTTTTTGATGAAATAAAACTTTATGTTAAAGGTCAAATGAATTTTAAATAAAATCATTCTAAAGTTACTATTACTATTTTTTTTAGTTACTCCTAGTTCATTGTAAAATTTGCAACTGCAACTGATTTTTATTTTGTATTTAAAAGCTCACCATCTCATAGAAGGATAATTTGTTGAAATTTTAAACGTCCTTGACATTTGTGAGAAAACAATTCATTAATCAATTTAGGGTGATTTATTTTTATCACAGTTCATTTTCACCTGCTTTACTATGGCATGCAGTGATTCATTTGCTCTAAAATGAGACATGTACTTCTTTTTAATGTGAGAGTAGTGATTTTTTATTTTTCTTCTATTTTTAGAAAAATCAAAGACTTATTCAAAAAATAAAACCAACGAGAATATTGCGCATAGCTTAATTGTTTATTGTTGTAAGATAAAAGTATTTTTTTTTCTGTTTTTTTTTGCTTTTTAAAAGGGTTTAGGCATTATTTTAAAATTGCTAACACGTATTTATTTTATTTTGATTTATGATCTGCAATCGCTCATTTAAAGATGATATTTATGTAGCTTTCCTTAATAAAAAAAAAATGGAAAAACTTTTTTTTTGTTAAGTATACCTATTTCATATTTTTATTTATATGTGAACAGTGATGATTGAGTGTGTTTTATTGACGTTGCCAAGTGCTCCAATTCAATAAAATACATTTTATTTAATTACTTGTTTGATGACAAGAGCTGAATGGAATAAAATGTTGACTGTTGATTTGGGGTTCGTTTAAAACATGACCAATAACAAGCTGCTAATAATCATTTGAAAATAACAAATTAGATTTCCCGAAACAAGGTTACGAGTGAGTAAATATGGCTCAATCAATTTTACTTGTAGTATACGTATACATACTCGTACATTGCTATTGATAATGTGCAGTGGAGGCTAAATTAAGGAAAAGAAAAACCTTTTAAGTGTGGAAAGATTAATTTTCTTAGATTGTCCATTGACCAACAGTATTTTTTATAATATATATCGATGTGAATGGAAGTATTTTATAGGCGTCATTCCAGCTGTCAGCTCTTTAGACAAGGCCAATCTGCTTCCTGCACACTTTGCGGCCAGTTCAATACTCCCAGATTGAGCTTTGTCTGCGCCTAAACTTGAGTGCGTCGAATCTTCAATGGGACGAATCTACTTTCGCACTCGTGTGGTAGCAAGAGTACTTAAAAACCTCAACATACATAAGTCCGCTGGTCCAAATGGTACGAGTATATCTCCCCTTCTTCTGAAGAGGTGTTCGTCCACGTTGGCATAAGCTTTTTCATCACTCTTTGGGACTCTTCCTGAGCAGATGGAAAACAGCATTTGTCCAGCACGCCCCTAAAAAAGGCGAATCATCTTCTCTCTCCTCCTACAGACCCATTGCACTTACGTCCTTTCTTTCCAAGGTCATGGAAACGCTGATAAATCATCAGCTCATGAAATATCTCGGAACACGAAAACTTCTCAATGGTTTTCATAGCAACAGGTTCACTGGTGATTTGATGGCATGTCTCACCGAAAAGTGGAACCAAAGCGTACATCAATCTGCCGAAAGCAAGATAGTTGCACTTGATATTTCTAAGGCATTTGACAGAGTTTGGCATTGGGCTCTTTTGTCGAAAATGCGTGCATTTGGGATCGATGACTCTCTTCTTCAATGGATTAGAAATTACCTTTCGGAAAGTTCAATTCAAGTTGTCTTGGTCTGATATTCACAAAATAAATGCTAGTGTGCCCCAGGGCTTTGTTCTGTCTTTGACACTCTTTTTAATTTTCATTAATGATCTCTTGTCTGCTACTTCTAATCCAATATATTCCTTTGCTGATGACAGTACTCTCTGCTTTTCATATTCGTTCCCGCACTCACGGCCCTGCTCTTCGGCTGTATAACGAGAACGGCAGCGTATGCTAAGCTCATTAAATTCCGATATCATGAGCATAACAAATTGGGGATATCAACAGAGTGGAATTTAATGCTTCCAAAACACAAAGCGAAATGTCTAGGTTTCCTCAAACGAGTAAGAAATACTTTTCCTCTTCTGAGCTGGCCTCGATATATAAGGCCCTAATCCGCCCAAAATTGGAGTACAATGCCGACATTTGATCAGGTGCTCCTAAAACATCTTTGCACCTGCTAGTTAGGATTCAAAACCGTGCGATAAAACTTCAAGATGATACTAATATCAGTCAATCAATTGACACCTTCGAACACCGACGTAATGCCTCCTGTCTCATTTTTTTTTATCGCTCCAGTGCTCCACTGAAATCGCCAGTAGCATTCCGCCCATTCAAACTTTCAACCGTAACACCCGTCTCGCTATGAATGCTCATCAGTATACCCTCAAGTCCACTTTCGGACTTACTCCGAAATATCGTGATTCGATCCTAAGCCGAACAACTCGATGGTGGAATGCCCTGCCGAGCTCTCTATTTCCTAGTCATTATAATATTCAGACATTTAAAACCAACGTACATCGGTATCTATCTTTCTGCCCTCCCGAATTTTCCTTCGCTCGCGCTGTGTGAAAACAATTTAAGGGTACCTTAATTTAATTTAATTTTGATTAATTTTAATTTTGGTGGGGGCGAATACAAGCTATAACTTACAAATTAAACTTAAATTAAAACTTAAAACTAAGGTTGACTAGAGTGGTGAAGGAGAACGGATTTAAGGTAGGGAGTGGTGCGGTGGAAGTCAAAGACGGTAGGGTTTGAGTTAATTTGACGTAGCATACGGGAGATTGGTTCGTTCGCGCCATAGGAGGTGTGGTGGGTTGGTAGATAGAAGAGTCGAGGGGTACGAAGATTACGAGAGTTAGTGTTGAGAAAAATGGAGTTGTGAAGGGACGCGCATTCAACGTCACCTGAAAGGAGTCGATGAAAGAAGAGAAAGTCTGCTGCATCTCTGCGATCTTCAAAGGTGTTTAAGTTGATAAGTTTGAGACGGTTTTGATAGGGGGGCAGATTAAAAGGATCGTCCCAGGGCATACCTCGAAGAGCAAATCAAAGAAAACGGCGCTGAATTCTCGAGATATGAACACGATGATATGGGGACCTTACTTGACTGGCGTACTCTAGGAGTGGGCGAACAAAGGTAATATAGAGGGACCTGGTCACGTATGGGTTGATGAATTCTTTGGACCACCGTTTTACAAAACCTAGTGCAGAGTTGGCTTTGAGGATTATCTCATCCATATGTAAACGGAAGTTGAGCTCGCTATCACACAAAATGCCGAGGTCACGAAGAGATTGTACGGGGGAGATAGGTTGATTATGGAGAAGATAGAGTCGGGGAGGAGATTGGTTCCGCTTATGTGAGAAAGTGATGGACTGGCATTTGGCGATGTTAAGTTCCAAAGAATTTTTGAGGCACCAGATCGAAAAACTATCAAGCTCTTGTTGAAGGAGGAAAGAGTTATGTGGAGAGGAAATGGTTTTGAAAAATTTGGTATCGTCGGCGTAAAGGGAGACAGACGAGTGTTTGATGATCATATCGAGATCATTTATGGTTAATATAAAAAGAAGGGGACCGAGATGGCTGCCTTGTGGAACTCCTGAGGTGGCCAAAAATGGAGCGGAGTGGACTGACCTAAAACAAACACTGTAAAAACGGTTTTCGAGGTAAGAGGATATCCATTTCAACAGTATGGGTTCAAAGCCGAGGGCAGACAATTTAAAGATGATTAACCGATGAGAGATTTTATCGAAGGCTTTGCTAAAATCGGTTGCAACTACATCGACTTCATTGCCATTCTCTAGGGCAGAGAGGGCAAATGATACGAATTCAACGAGATTTGTGGTGGTTGACCTACCCTTTAGGAAGCCATGTTGTCTAGGAGAAATAAGTGATTTGCATTGGAAGCTTAGAGCTTCATACAAAATACTTTCGAAGAGTTTGGGTATATGGGAGAGTTTAGCGATAGTTGGTTATTTCATTCTTTGATCCTTTCTTGTGGATCGGGGTTATGAAGGAGGATTTCCAAGCCTGAGGTAATTCTCCTTGTGAAAGGGATAGACGGAAGAGATTAGAAACGGCAAGGGAAAGAGAGGAAGAACATTTTTTAAGAAATATGGCAGGGAGGCCATCTGGGCCGGGTGTGAATTCGTCATTGAGTTGGTGTAATTTATATTCGATATAAGACGGGTCAAAAATATGAGAGAGAAGTGGGCCATTGGAGAAGTTCAGTAGGTAACTAAAATAGGATGGATCTGGTACAAAGGAGTCGTTGGTGAAGGATTGTTTAAAAAAGGTGGCAAATAAGTTGGCAATTGTGAGTGGATCGGTTGATGACCTGTTGTTGAAAGAGAGTGAAGGAGGGTAACCATCGGACTTTCTTTTGTAGTTAACAAATTGGAAAAAGGACTTAGGGTGGTTTATAAGGTTGACTTGCGCATTGTTAAGGTAGCGCTGGTAAAGGGAATCGTAAAGTTCGGTAAAATGAAGATAAGCACCAAGATAGTTGGAATAGTCGGTAAAGGATCTGGTACGCAGGAAAATAACCCATAACTTATTTCTCTGATTTCGTAAGGAACGAAGCTTGCGATTATACCAAGGAGGACTAGTAGATGATGTTTTAAAGCGGGAAAACGGAACGTAAAGGGAAAAAGAATTAAATATTTCTTTATAAAAAATGGATAAGGCACCGCTTGAGCGCGCGCTACTTTGTAAAAAGAAAAAAAAAATTATTCATATAAACTTATTTTTATATACAATAACTCGTATGTACGTATTTTCCCTTTTTTTAAGTTGATCTAGAATGCTTTTAAAAATATTTGCTTGTGTGCTGCTTCCTTCTAGATTATGAATTTTGATGTGGAGATTCATAAGATCTAAGGTTTAGATATTTATGATAAATTCAAGGAGTGGACAGGCGACTAAGCGGGCTATTTAGGAGCATAGACTTACAACTGTCTGCAAGTATGCCATAACAAATTCCAAACAATTCTGTTTTTTCTTATTTAATCTGTTTAGGTTTATTTGCGAAAGTAAAAGAAAGAAGATAAATCATTAAGATCTAAAAGAAAAAGTGAGAAAACTTTCAGAGTATTTTTTGTCTGCATTGCTTTTATTGAGAGACAATTGACCTCCTGTTTGAGCCAATTAAACTCTGCAGAAACATTTTGTGTGTTTTACCTCCACATATGTAAGCGTGGAAAAAATTAATTTAGTAGAAAGGTGGCGCTACGGTCAAGAGTAGACCTAGGCCTCAAACCATAGTTCTCTCCACTTAGCGCAGTCCTGCGTTAATTCACTGAGAACGTATATAATTCGCAACATCTTTTTTAGTACGGTAGCACTCTAGTACGAAACTGTTCCGAGGTCCCATGCGGTCCGCCATTTAGGTACTACCGCGCCCAACGCTGTTTGGATTAAATGTACTCTTAAAATGTTTGCTCACAGCATGGGCTGTTCTTTAAGCTGGGCTTTTGAAACAGTTTTCTAGCACTACACTTTGTAGAGGCAACCTTACGGGATTAGTTCTGCCACTTGGTTTATTGCATTTTTAAGCTATTCTCGCTAAGACCTTCAACCTTTCTTTATTTAAAATCTACCTTATTTATCTTGACTAATGGGTGTTTTGCCTGTAAAAGTCGGAACTGAATTGCAAGTGATTCACCAAAATTATTTAGGAGTCTTCTACTCGTCGCTTCGCGTAATTCTAGTATGGATGCCAACCTATCTGGACTTGGTATCCCTTATATGCACATGAGCTTAATATATCTTCCCTCGCTGAGTTACTCTTTTTTTATTTTTTTTTAATATCATTATTCTTATGGTAACAAAAATAAAATTTGTTTAATCTATCATTACAAGTTAAGGTATAGTGACAATAAGAACAGTTAATAACATCTTTTATTTGAAAATTCAAATAGTACTAAATGCTACTTCATAAATAAAATAAAATTCAAGAATTATGTGGCGATAGCAATATTTACGAGTAGATGATTTTTTTTTAAATTTAGCTAAATATTATATTACATAAAATGAAAAAAGAAAAGATGGAAAATATTTTGGAAAACAACCATTAAGTACATTTATTATTAGGTACTTAGTAAATTATTGTACTATTAAACAGTGTAGGCCAGCAAAACTTCAATTTAACTGTGTAATCCAGAAAACAGATTTTGACGCAGGAAACGTAGTAAACAGTTTGCAAGACATAATGGAGTAGAAGTTTCTTAAGTGCTTGGTACGGAAAGAGCAAACAGTAACATCATTTTCCAGATTACTTCGCAGAGTACGGGAGTCAGCAATGGGACCCCGCATGTAGGCACTTCTCAAAAAAAATTGCTTGGAAATTTTGAAATAGTATAAATGGCTGACCGGTAGAATATTTAAGGATCTAAAGAGGGGCATAGAGCGAGATATATTGTTTGTACCGTAGATTTTTCTAATAGCACCCTTTTGTAAGGCGACAAGAAGGAGAAGTTTATTAACTTCCATATTGGAGTTTAGAATGGAAAATTCCAAAGTAGGATGTGATTAAAGTTTTACTATCACAAATCTCCTTAAGATGATAAAAGATGCCAATAGAGGAGCGCAGATAGTGTTTCATTGTCGAAATGTGTTTGGACCAACTAATATTTTGATCAAATGAAGTACCCAAGTATTTAAGGTGATTAACTTCCCCTATCTTAAAACAATTTGTATTACAAACATAACCTTCATTGAAAACCGGTAAGGAATCATCCCCACTACATGTGCAATTGAGCATTTTAAATCGCAGACAATTTCCAGCGTGGAAGTACTCGTATATTTCCGGATTAGGAAAATTTTGTATTTTAAGCAAAAATACATCAACTTGGTTTTATTGCTTACAATAAGCTTATGCTTGGCAAGCCAGACTCGCAGTAAATGAACATCGTGGTTGATCTCAGCCACTAAACTCAGAGTGCTAGATGAGGCATATGCGATTCCGATATCATCTGCAAAAGCTGTTACTTTACCTTCGAATGGAAGATAAAACAGAGAGTTTATGTTCACTAGGAACAATATAGGACCAAGGACAGACCCTTGTGGTACATCAATGTTTAACACCCTAGTACTACTGAGGTAGTCTCTCACTTTTACTTTTGAATTCCCTGTTTTAAGTAGGACGCCAACCATTTGTGAACCCAACGGAGTGGTTAACCGTATCGAAGGCCTTAGTGATATCGACGAACAGACCAGCGAAGTGTTTTTTTCCATCCAAACCTTTAAGAATAACACAGCAAAACTCTGGAAGAGCATCTTCGGTAGATAGCCCCTCCCTAAATCCAAATTACAAAGGGCTTAAAAAACGTATACCTTTGAGGTAGCCCAACATCCCATTTTTTACAGATTTTTTAAAAATTTTAGACACAGTAGATAACAGGGAAATCGGCCTGTAGTTGTTAACCTCTTTTCGACTTTGCTTTTTGAATATAGGTATAACATTAGCAGAGTTAAGTTTGGTGAGGAAATATTCTGTGGAGATACTATGATTAAAAATGTGAGCTAGGATATCAGCAATATTCAAGACGATGTTAGTTAATGTAAGGTTGAGATGTCATCCTCACCGCAAGCGTGTGAGTTTTTGAGCGAGTTGATTAAACCGTAAACTTCAGACCCAGTGTTTCGGCTTAACCAGAAGCTTCCACTACGTGCTGTATCCTCCACTAAACTGCCCCCGGTACACCGAACACAGAAATCATTTGAGGAAGACATTTGTTCAATAGAAATGAAAAATTTGTTGGACCCAATTTTCGACGACTCGGCCACACACTATTTCGCGTTCGATGTTGGCTCTGAGCTGTCGTCGGCGTGTTGGCATAAACCAATGACTTAACGTAGGCCCACAGAAAATAGTCAAGCGGCGTTAAATCGCACGAACGAGGCGGCCAATCGACTGGCCCATTTCTTGATATAACACGCTCACCATACTTATTCTTCTTGTGGCTTGTGACATCATCCTGTTGAAACCACATGTCGTCCAAGTCCATATCTTCCAATTCGGGCCAAAAATAATCGGTGATCATGGCGCAATAACGCTGACCATTCACAGTAACGTGACGATCGTTATCGTCGACGAAAAAATATGGCTCAATAACGCCGCCGGCATGCAAACCACACCAAACAGTTATTTTTTGTGGATGAAGTGGTGACTCATGAAGCACATGTGGATTTTCACCCGACCAATAACGCATATTTTGCTTATTGACGAACCCATTGAGCCAAAAATGAGCTTCGTCACAATTCATCATTTTGGCGCATCTTCTCCAGAACCCAATCGGAGAACGTACGTCGCTTCAAATGGTCCATCGGCTTCAATTCTTGAGTCAGCTTGATCTTGTATGGGTGTAAACCAAGATCCTTACGCAAAATACGCTATAGTGTGGTCTGTGCGATGCCCAATTCTTGAGAACGCCGTGGAATTGACTGATTTGGATCGTTTGCCACGGACGCCTGCACGGCAGCGATAATTTCGACACTTCCACCAACCCGTTGTCTCACTGACACGGCAACATCACACAGCGAATATGTAGACTCAAATTTTAGAACTAAACTTGTTATTGCCTGTCTACTAGGACGAGAATTACGACCGAAAATTGGAGTTAACGCTCTTAAAGTTGCAGTCACCGACTCTGAATTTCGGTAGAAAATTTTTATAATTTGCAGACGTTGCTCGTTCGTGTACTTTACCATGATGAAAATGTTGAGTTTACTGAATAAATTGACATTGACAGTTTGATGATTAGTGAAAGAGTGGGTTCACAAATTAAATTGAAAGTTGTCACGTCCCTATTGAAAAACCCTTTATGTATATACTTAGGTATTATCTCTCCGGTTCTTCTTTGGTGTTAAAGTCCTGAATACGGTTTTTCGCCATTAAGCCTTTTCTTACAGCTGTTGATGCACAGTAAATATAAGGAGAGTTCCCTGAAGTTAGTGAAAACCCTATAAAAAATATGGAGCAATTGGAATTTTGCTACTCGTGATTTTATTCAATAAATTGATGAAAAGATATCCGATGCTTAAAAAATAGAATGGCGCTTTCTAGAAGGGAAGTCGACTTCCAAAATGGCTTAAAAGCATCGAATAATGATGTAGAAGTATTGTATCATCTGTCACGGATTCCGTTCAATATACTTCATTACATTTTGCAGTGTTGTGGTTCTAGTTGCACTTCTTTTCCGACCACCACTTATGCCAGTATCGTTAATATATTTTGTGGTGCGAAATACAATACAAACATTTGGTTCACTTTGAAATGTTACTGCTTACAAATGATAGCTGGTTGCGAACACCGCAGTATAAAATGCTTCGCCCGCTTGTCAACAATAAAATGAAGAATCTACTGGTTCAGCGTGAATAATTTAAAAACTTAAATTTAAGGGGTTTGGAGTACATCAAAAATCAAGCTCTTGATTTTCAATGTAAATTAATCCATTAATTAATCTGTATCGAATCCAAACCAAAGTTATCGTTACAAAATGAGAACAACTTCAATAGTTGGGTTTAAGCGTAAACGATCAAGGAAATCGTAATGTTCTTATCGCGCATCGAGTTCATATTTAGTGGTTAAAGTCAAAAAAAAAAAATTAAACCACTAGTCAAACATCGGAAGTAGGATTATTGTAGATGGAAGCACTTTTTTTTTTTTTATTTATTTATTTATATATTTCAAAGAATCTTTTACATTGGGCTTAAAAGCTTATAATTAACAGTAAAAGTTGTAAAAAGTATAGTTATAATCAATTTTAATTATTATTATTATTATTAATTAACTGAATGTATACAGTTATTATTGATTTAAAATGACAAACTAAATTCATATTCATAATGACAAAACAAAATTCTTTATTACACTAAATATTAAATTTAATTATTTACTAAGTATCTGAATAAAACCGTCTCAAATTGTGTGGTGCCGCGAAGTCTTCTAATGAAAGAGGGTAAGCTATTCCACTGCTTTATGGCATAAACGAAAAACTGACGCTCCGAGTTTCTGCAAGTGAACCTTGGTTGCAGTATCATAAAAGAACGAGATGAGTTAGTAAACTGTATTTTTTGAATTAGATATGAAGGTTCCTTGTTTAAAATGATTTTGTTCAATGTTTTAAGGGAAAAATACTTGAAACAATTATTGAATGCCACAGTTAGATTTCTTTTCGTTTCTGAGTTATGGCTAGTAAACAATTGGCACCCATATTTTATCATAGGAAGGATCAAAGTTTTTGCCAACCTAAGTCGAACGTGTTGAGGAGTAAATTGCTTCGAAAGTGAAAGACTCCGTAAGGATCCATATATTTTTCCAACAACAGTTTGAATATGGTCATCCCAGGTAAGGGTAGAATTAAATAGAATGCCTAAGTTCATAGCTTTATCGACATATTCAATTTGTTCGTTTCCGAGATAAACTGCAGGAAAGTAGCTGTTATCCAGTTTATTTTTATAAATTATTAAGCATTTGGACTTTTGTAGATTGAGGCGAAGACTATTTGTATTGGACCAGCAAAGTATTCTTTTTAAATCAGAGTTCAATTTCACAACACCATCTTCAATCATGCCTAACTTGCAGCTTATACGAACTTGAGCATCGTCAGCATACAAATCGATTGAAGAGTATTCAGATTGGAGTGGAAGATCATTAATAAAGATCGTAAATAAGAGTGGACCAAGTATGGATCCCTGAGGAACCCCACAGAAAAGATTTAAAGGATGGGACGTTTTATTACCAATAACAACAGCTTGTCTTCTTCCACTAATGTATGATAAAATCAGTTTTGCAGCTGTATATGAAAACCGAAACTGTTGTATTAGTTTTTTAATAAGTCTTTTATGATTGATTTTGTCGAATGCCTTCGAGAAATCTAAGAGAACTAAAAATGAAACCAAGTCATTATCCATAGCATTTCTAATATCATCTGAAATTATAAGAGTAGCGGATATACAACTGTGGTTTGGTCTAAAACCGGATTGGTTTTCACTTAAGAGTTTGAATGTCTTTAAAAAGGTTGAAATTTGATTGTGTAAAATTTTTTCCAGAATCTTTGACAGAAATGACAAAATTGAGATTGATCTAAACTCTTCTTGAGATAAGCGAGTGGCTGGTTTTTTAAGACTGGTATAACTTTAGCCACTTTCCAAAGAGATGGAAAAGAAGACGTTGTTATTACAGTATTAAAAACATGTGTTAGCACAGGAAGAATGTGAAGTAGGATCATTTTGATGAAACGTGGATGTATTTCATCAAAGCCAGTAGCTGATGATTTTATTTTAAGTACAGCACTTAACACATCCGCATCATCCACCCTTTGAAATTGAAAGGAATGTCCACTACCGGGGTCCACAACCCGGTAGGTTTCATTTGCTTCATAAGTGCTTTGTACAGGGTCAACAACCGGCAAAATCTCATTCAACGCTCCACTAAAAGTTTGAGAATCATCATTTTCAGGGTTAGTTTTATCTACAAGTGAAGTATTTTGATTACTGCTGCTTTGAACTTTGGAGAAATGTTCATTTAAATAATTGCGACATACATCCAGGGAACAATGTTCTCTTTGTCGACCAACACCAAGCTCACGAATATTTTTCCATAAAGTTTTTGATGGTATGTTTTTGTTTAAGCGTTTTGAATACAGTCTACATTTTGCTTCTTTTACTTTTTTGCACACATTTTTTTGTAAGGCTCGAAAGGTAGAGAGCATTTCAGAAACGCGAAAGCGCTTCCATCGCATATACGCTTGATCCCTTTGTTTAATAGAAATATGTATGTCAGCCGTAAACCACGATTTTCTTTCCATACCAGAAAATTTTGTTTTTAGCGGTACATGCATATTAAAAAGTTGGTTTACTGAAGTTTGAATAAAATCAACTTGATCGTCCGGTGATGCCACTGAAAAAATCATTTGCCATGAGCCAGCTCGAAAATAAATAATCGAATCTACATTTAGTAGATGCTATATGCTTCCATGTGGAATTAGATCTAGACAACGATATTAGACGATGCATAAGAAATGTATACAATACATACATATGTATGTACAATATACCCGTAAAATATGGCACCGACAAGGAAGAAAAAGGTACGAATATCATCGAGTATATACGAGTATAATAAGAGATACACGTATTAGCGAACGACTCCATGTGAGGAAACCCATAGTGGAAAAAATTTAATCTGAACGCATCCAATGGAATTGTCTCATCCTATAGATTATTATAGACGTCCACAAGTCAGACAAAATGAACACTTCAATGTGGGTGATGATCAACAACAACTTCGTCTACCCGTCTTAGAAGAAGTCTGGATAGTGATATCCAAACTGAAGACCAAGTGGATCGATTTGGAAAGAGGCATACATCAACTCATCTGTAAAACAAGTGTCAAGTCAAGTGAAAATGTGCTCAGCCCTAACTAGAGAAAAATTGGTCTTGGCAACATCGTGGACGAGACTTTATTTACAATGCTTGCAACTGATATATATGCTGATATAGTAGCACTCTGATAAGTCCGTATTCGGGTACCTTTAGGCCTGGTTAGTCCATTATCGACCAGATACTTACCTTACGGCAGATTTTGGAAAGACCATAGCAACAACTGTTTATTGATTTTAAGGCTGAACGTGACAATATTTATCGAGACGAGCTAAAAGTAGGTATGAGCTCTTCCGTCTGTGTAGGACACATAGATAAACTAACCTAAATGTCAAACTCTACTAATACTTTTGCAAACCCTTAACTTTCGCACCGACAATGTGAAGACCAACACTTTTACATCTCTATAACTTTGTCAAAATTTGCTGGAATGAGAGCAATTTGCACGAGTGTGTGTAATATGGATGAGGTTTTTTTTGGTTAAAATGGGCGTGGTTTGTATAAAATGGGAGAGAATTTGCCATTGATGACAATTAACACGTATTCACAGACACGGTCACACGGATAGTGACGATCAGTAGAAGACCGGTTTTGATTTTCCAATATCTGGAAAGTTTGACATCTAGGTTAGTTTATCTATGGTAGGACAATAGAGAAGAACTAGCTCCAAGCAAGAAAACACTCTTGCCAATCGCTGTTGCCTTGGACTAAAAATACCCTCATATAAACAACAAAAAGGTACTGGATTTTATCGAAGCGGATGAAAATGCCCTTGGCTACGAGGGAACAATTTTTTTGAGTGATTTTCGGCCCGTTAATAAGAGAAATTTGGAGAAGAAGATATACAAACCAAATGTATATACAGCAATACTGAATAAATTAATACCACCCCACTCTGGCCTGTAGTGTATTCGAATCGATATCGATTAAGTCATATTAAAGGAAGACTTCGCCTTAGGTATCGCGTGAAAAAAAACCTCAGCCAAATTTGTGCTCCCAGCTGGAGTCGATTGCTAGTAATTTGCTCTTAGCTAAATAAAAACGTCAAATATCAGTGCGATAGTTCTTTTATAAACGCATTCAAAATGCTTCTTTACAAAACAGGAATCCCTTTATTAAGACACAAAATTTATTAATACACAATCGTGTGAATTTTCGCAGGACAGAAAAATGCGAAAAAATATGATTGTTAAACGTACAAAATAAAAATCATTCAAGACATCTTCACAAAATTCTTTTGTATAGAAATTTTGTTATTCTTTTAAATATTTCATTAATTTCTCTATTTGACTAAAGCATGCTGTTTTAACAGATTCTGTGGCCACGAAATGAATATCTGTTGTAATAGTAAATAAAACAAGACACGAGTACAGTATATTTTATCAAAAACTAATTTAATAAAGCAACTATCACGGAAAGTATTATATAATGTAATAAGAAGTACATACCATATTTCATATTTATTTATATCTCGGACTTCGCATTAAAACGAGATCCACAGCGGCTTATTATTTTTCGAAAGATAAAAATTAATTATAAAATCTAATGAAAGTATACATAATATGGATATTAACAATGTCACAAATCTTCCAAGATACAGAAAAATATCACAATATTTGAAGATTTTATTTTTAATTTTAATTTAGTTTGTTGTTTTGAAGAGTATGGTAATTAAAAGATGCAACTTTTCCACATAAACAATTTTATTTTGGAGCAATAAAATAATTGACATTATTTTTAAATTGGCTGCCAATAAGTCGACTAAACGGAAACATTTTGGCACAGCCAATTCTTTTCCAAAAACCTCTGATATGTTGCTTTGTGTTCTATTTACATTTTCTTGTATACAACTTTCTGGAATTGACTGTGTGACTAAAATAGTTACATATATTTGTGTTAATCTTTGTAGGTTCAGTTAGGTAGTCCAGCATATGGAGAAGTTCTACGCGGTGATATTATTTCCAAAATCGGAGAATACGATGCTCGAGATCTACGTCACTCGGATGCTCAAATGCTATTTCGCACAGCAGGAAATCAAATTCGAATAGTAGTCCACAGGTTCACATAAACACAAATATATTTCGTAATATCAAAGAAAAAACGATTTCTTGTTATATATTTGTTTATAGAGACAACAAAATCGCATACACACAGGGTTTGAGCAATGAATCCTCAAGGTGTTCGTCAGCTGTTCCACCAATAAGTCCCGTCAATGTTGGAAATAATCCTCATAGGTATTTACCTGTTGAGAACATATTTAAACATAGAACAATAACATGTGTATAAATTATCAATTTATTTTAGAGCACCATCACCATTTCTGCCAGGACCTGGACAATATGACAGGGCAATGCAATCACCTTTGAACACTCTGCCACATACAGTATTTCCGAATTTGAATGAGTCCGGTGGTTACGTTGCGCCCTATCGTCCAGATTCCCAGGCTTCACAAAGATTTAGCCCAATGCCAACTAGAGATCATCAACAAGATGTGAAAGAAGAGCAAGCTGCCATTGTTAACCAAGTGAGTAATTTCACAATAATATACATATGCCTGTAATAAACGGGTAAAATAAAAATGCTTATCTTCCAAATGTATTGTAGGTAACGATATTTTCCAAAAATATTGCATGTTTTCCGGCGTCATTTGTCTAACGGTCTCCTAAATCTATGTGCGATGAATTATTTGAAATCGGCTTTTTCCAAAAATATATCGAGAGCATTACATATTGTATTATATATGAAAAGAAAATTATAATGTTGAGCATGATTAATGGATCTGAATAATTTAGGACAAATATTTTGCGTTTTTAATATGGTGATTAATTAGAGAAATGGGGTTAGATTTTCTTCGGAAAATAAGATAATTTTAAAATTTATGTGTTTTGCAGACAGAATCTTAAGACATTTTTGAAATAAAGCTTAAGCCTAATACTATTTATTTACGGACTGATTTTTATTGTGAAGTCATTGGTGTAAAGAATATTATTTGCGCAGTCCATAGTAGAGTTGCTTACATTTATAAGTTGTATTACTAAGAAGAAGTTTTCCGCCCAAGAACTAGTCCTTTGTATTACTTGTATCTCAATTATAACTGGAATTTCTCAATTTGTCATAAAAATATGAGTAAATGCTTCACTGGCCTACAGTACCAATACAAACGATATCAACGGCGATTATGCCTATAACACTTAAGTTACGATGCTCACATGAAACCCAACAGTAATTAGAAGCCCTAATATAGGGCTTAGCATAAGTTTGGATCCTGAGAAACTCTCCTCAATGTTTTAAACAATAATTTAATCGGCGATCTTACGAGTATTCCCCGCAATTCAGCGAAGTCAGCCTTCGATTGCGTTCAGAGAAGCATTTCATTCTCGAAGTTGCTTGGTGTTCTTTGTTGAACTTGAAGTGTTGAACAAAGCCATAGTACATCTACAATAAGGCTCGGTGCGATAGGGAAACCCCCGTATAGCCGAGACAGACCGTTCTTCGTATAAGTCAAAGTAGTCAACATGGTCTTTCTGAAAAAGAGAAAAACCACAGTTCTGAGAGGATTGACTGAAAAGAAATTTCTACCGCACTAATCTTTGATAGTCGCTTGGCCCTGTGGTCATCGCCTGTAGTCAGCATTAGCAATGAGAGTCCTATTAATAAACATTGCCCTAATCCACAAAACACATGATTCGTTACGCCGCCGTGTTGTCTGACCGAGTTATACATGTCGTCGAATATTGCCCTGTTGAGAGCCAATGCCTATGAAAATACCCGGCGCGTGCTTGTGGAGTGCGTCTTGAATTCTCCACACCAGATTGTGAAGCGCAATCTTCCTTGTTAGTTGGCATGTTGCTGTTGATCATAAAGAAAGTCAGACTTATTTATTTGAACCCTTTGTACACGCCAATCTTTTCGAATTTTCGGTACAAAATCAATTTTTACTGTTTGCCAGGAGTTAGGCATGCATGCTTTATAGACGCCAGTCGCTCTATATCTTTTTGTAGCATTATTGGACGTATTGGTGTCAGGAAACTTGAAGTCATCAAAGAAAACAACAGCGTTTTCGAAGACCTTATCCTTTACCACAAGCGATGACGGATACATACTACAGTATGTTTTGTCACTGAGCTCACTTGCAGCTTTAGTTATAAGAGCTGGTTGTGAGCGGGTTTTGACCAGGTTACGTGGTAAATGAGTCCCGAACATGAGCTAGATCTAGTGCCACCAGATCTTTTAAGTATTTCCAGTCAGCCAGTTGCCCATTTAGAAGTCTTTGACTAAACTTTGAAACACTGAGCGTTTCTGGCTTTGCCCAAAAGCTTTATATGATATTTTACCACATGAAATGTCACGATTTTATAGTACAAACTTATTAAAAGCGAATATCATTTTTCCGTATATTTTTATTCAATCAAAATAGGATCCGTTGGCATCTATGACATTCTTTCGAAGTGATACAAGGTCAAATATTCCTTTTTCATAGAAGTGCTGACTTTTTGTGGCAATGAAATCTTCAAAGGCTTTTATGACGTCGGCTCGGTTCCGGAAGACCTTTTGCTGATAAAATGAATCCAGACTGCGGAAAAGATGATAATTCGTTGGAGAAATATCAGGAGAGTATGGTGGATTTCAAATCTCAACTTGTGAGGTATGGAGTCTAGCATTGTCATGCAATAGGATCGGACCGTGCCTATTGACCAACACAGGTTGCTTTTCAGCCAATATGGCATGCAATATGTCTATTTCCTCACAATATTTCATAGTGTTTATTGTGTCTTCTGATTGAAGAAATGAAAAGTGGATTGGTCATTTCGATATCCACCAAATTGTCACCATAAAAATTGTTGGGTGAAGAGCGGCCTTGGGGGTGTGTTTTGGTTTTTCATCTGCATCCAATCACTGCCCAGATCTTTTACGATTATCATACAATATCCACTTTTCATCACAGCTGACTATTTGGTTTCCTAATGTAAGCGATGCGCAGATTTCCAGACGCCGTAGTTTTTGGGATTCGTTCACTTCATGGGGTACCCATTTACGAGTATCAAGTTTCTTTACCTTTCCTATGAGAGAAAGGTGTCGACTTATTGTCATTGAGGATACTCTCATGCTGTGTCCAATCTCCCGCACCATTTTCGTTGGGTCTGTATTAACCGTGGCTCTTAAAACATCGTCGTCAAGTAATGTTTCTGGCTTCTCACGTGGTTCATTCCGAACGGAAACAGTGTCGTATAGTGCGTTCGTCATTAATGATTTTCATTGCCAATGACGCATTATGTCCTATTTTATATTCGTAAAGGAAGAGGGTTCGAATTTGAACTGCCGACAGCATGGTAAGATTAATTAAGTAAATATAAAAGATATGCAATTTGTCAAGAAAGTGTTTTTTCAATCAAAAACATTGCTCCAATTTAAATTTCTCTTGCTAATAAAGACCCATCTTCACATTTGTTTTTAATTTTTGGTTTACACTTCTTAAAACTAGCATTTAAATAACAAGATAACGCAAACAGTTACTCGATTTTATTTTAAAAACATAAGAAAAAACAACAAAAAGAAGTTTATTCCAAGAAATTCTGTGTCAAGAAAGTCTTTTTACACATTGTGGTTTTACGTTTATGAATGAAATTTTCAGTAATAACAGTCCGTTCTGTTTTTGTTTTTGCTATTTACTCAATTCCAAAGGAGTGGAGAACAATTTATTCGGTCCTTGTTTATCCGCCGAAGAAATATTTAGTGTGACAAGTAATTAAACATGCCTGGTAAAAGAGTTTCAAGTGACGTAATTTAGTTGGTTTATTATAACCAATATAGAAATAAAAGTGCAGCAGAGTTATCCCTGATGTTTGGTTTGACCGGGCAAACAATAAACAATATAGTGATGGACGATTTGCATTTAATGAAGGCAGAGGGCAGGCCTTATAAATTATATCAGAAATAAATGAACGGAAAATATATGAAAATCCCCGAATATCGACTAGGGCGCTTGCAAATGAACTGAAATTGGAATGTGGAATCGACGACACTATTCGGCAGGTGCTTTTAAAGCACAAATATTCATCAAAAGTAGCGCGAAAGAAACCGTTGCTCTCACAAGACAACATAAGAAAAAGGAGGTCGTTCGCTACAGAGCATATTCAGCAGCCTGACCCCAATTAGAACATTGAGATGGCGTTATTTTCTGTGTCAAAACTAAGATACGAGTAATGTTGTATTATAACGAGGGAGTCAATAGAGTGTGGCGGTAATCTTTAAAAGCCTTGGATAAAAAAAATATAATACCAACAGTCAAATTTGATAAATTGTCCGTTATGGTGTGGGCTTGTATATCTAGCATAGGGGTTGGGGACCTAGTTTTTATTGATGACCACATGGATGCGAAGCAGTACTTAAGCATTTTGCGATCTCACTTGCATAAATTTGGAATCGACGGCGGTGATTGTACCACAAAACCAAAATTCAAATTTTACCAGGACAATGATCCCAAGCACAAGGAGCACACAGTTAAGATGTGGCTGCTTCACAACTGTATCAAAGTACTCAATACACCTGTCCATAGCCCAGACCTAAATCCTATAGAGGATTTATGGGCGCATTTGAACAAAAAGATGAGTAAAATAAGTCCTAAGACCCGAAATCAATTGACGCAATTTATTCAAGAAGAATTGACCATTGTTCAGGAATACGACTTAAAAAAATTAATTAGATCGACGAAAAGCAGATTACAGCTGTTATCGAATCTTAAGGCCACCACACAAAATATTGAATAAAAATGAGTTGATAAAATTTACTTTTAAATGCTAAAGAAAAATATGTAAAAACACTTTTTTGACACTGTAATTTTGTGAATTCTTTCGTTTTTGTTGTTTTTTGTTATGTTTTTTCCCATAAAATTGAACACATTTCTTTGTTATGAGTTTACTTAAATACTGGTTTTAAGAAATGTAAATAAAAAAAAAAAAAATGTAGTTTAGTCTGTATAAGCAAAAAGTAAATACATTTGAACAAATTTTTTGGTTGTAAAAACACTTTCTTCACAAACTTTATACTGGAAAAGTCATCTCTTGTCTGCACTCATTTGGAAATAGAGTAAAAATTTACCAGCAGATAGAGTGGTGATTCATATCTAAATTTCTTTTAAATCAAATTTAATCGTCTAGATAGTAGATGAGACGTCCTTGTTTTCCTAATTCTTACTCTCTCTGTGAAAGTAGATTTCCCATTGTCCTGAGTATAAAGACGTGTCAACACGTGTCAGTTAGTTGCTCCGGATTCGGAAAATAGCATCGGCTTTGGTGCCCAAAAGGCGCAAACTTCTTTAACCATTCATGAGCTTGCTGCATGGAGGACTTCATCCTAAGAATTCCTTTTTCATATAGCCACCCGTTTCACTTGAATGCAAATATTCTCAGTTCACTAACACGGTGTTTGTACACAGCGTCGTTCAGGCTGCTGTCATTGCCAGCCTTCTAAATTCGAACAGTCAGAGAGGAAATAATGGCACAAAATGGCACTACCGTCGTTAACAATAGGGGTGTAACCGCCAAAAGTCATAATTTGAGTTACAGACATATTTGCTTCCAGACTCAGTGCCCTATTTCTCGTTTTACTAAAAACGATGTACTTCCACCTGGAAATGATTCAAATCAACAATTGAAATAGTCTGATCTTCCAGTTTGACATGGAAATTCTGTTTCGTCCGGGTACTGTGGTTGGGGAAAGCCACCAGTAGAGATGTTTCTAAGAATAGGTTTGAATATATCAAGCGTCAATTTCGAAAAGGGCTTACATACGTTTCTCCGCTCAAAAAAATCGATTTTTTTTTTTGCATGAAAAAATTCTATATTCTTTTGCAATTCAAATGCCGCAAGAATTTTTGAAAAATTCCAATAATTAAGAAAGTTATAACCGTTAGGGACTCATTAGAGACATGAGCAGCTGAGTGCCTGCTCTGCCTTCCTACCTTCTCTAATGACGGGTCAGTGCCCTCGCAAATATTTATACCTGCTTAGAAATATATTTAAACCTTGTATAAGAATATTAGAATTCAGAATATTCCAGAAGCACTACTCGAGCACATTTTCAGTTTTGCTTTCGAAGCCACACAGGCTAGACACTCTGCAGATTTTGCGTTTTTCTCGAAACAGTGTTTTCCGAGTCGGTACCAGAAATATCTCTTGAAGCACTCGACCGATTTGCATGCCATTTCGCACGGATATTCTTAATACCATTATCTAGTCTCCTACGTAGGATTTTTTTGATATCTTAATTTTTAGATTTGTTATAAATAAAAATGTGACTCGTTTTTTAGTCAAAAATAGCTTCGTACGTTCAAAAAGCTGTCATTTTGTTAAAAAAAATTTTTGAAAATTTTTGAAAACGGCTATGATAGAGACTAGTTTTATCCATCTACTTTAACTACTTTTTTATTTTTTGTTTCAAATTAAACCTACCAGAGACATTCCTGGTACCGCCCAGCACGTTTTTGAAGAGAAGTTTCCGGAGATGGGCGAAATGTATACTTTATAATTGTTTTTCTTCAATTATCAATAAAGTTTTGTATTCGTCAAGGAATACTTTACACAATGTATATTTTACTTTTTTTATATTAATTTAATATCGTAGCGAAAAAAAATCTTGAAAAACGCTCCATTTTTGAGCGGAGAAACGTATGTAACCCCTTAAGAGATCCTCAAATGCCCCGTCGAGAACGCTACTAATAGGCACATATATATATACGTACGTAATAAAATAACTAAGTGATATTAATCTGGGACACATCTGGAAAACTGTAGATATGATGTTTAAGTTCGTTAATAATTGTTTTGGAATATAAGTTTTTGTAGGATATAGCAAAATATGTGTATGTCGTTGACGATTATCCTCAATGTAATTTATTTGTATTAATAGGGCTAATTATCAGCAGACATTCTCATATCACTTAAACTTATGCTCTTTTCAGACTGCTTAATTAACTCTCATTTTATTGGCTAAACACTGCCGAAGCAGAATGTTCAAAATTGGTATCCATTACTTTATTAACGGAGAATTTAACTAGCGAAGGATAATATATACAAACATCTTTGTTTTCCTCTCATAGTACATATTTTATAAATTTTTTCAACAATTTGTTTGCTTTTAATAAAGTTTTAATTTATATCAACGCATTTTGCTACAACGCATTGCTTTAAAATAAATTGAATTTGGTTTTTTTTTTATTTGTTATATACATTTCTTTTTATAAAGCAACTTATCATCAATTTGTTGTATTATGGCCATTTATTGCACATTTTCTGATTTTTTATTTTTTTATTTTTTTACTGAAACAGCAAAGGAAAAAGCGATATTTTGTAAAATAAAAGTGAAATGATTTACAAAAATCACTTATCGTGTTGCCATTAATTTTTTTAAATGGATACACCTGTATATGCACCTTAATTGAGAAGGTTCACTCCTTAATTATTTTGATTTGCTGGCAACAAGAAACATATAACTAAAACAGAATTTCGTAAATATTTTGCATGAGCCAAAACATTTTTGTTGTCAATTTGCCAAACAGTTTTTTATACAGTTAATTAGACGCGAATATTGTATATTTTTTTAATCATGAGAAATATTCTCGTATATTGTATAATTTGTGCATAAAATACTCGAATGTGAAAATCAATATTCAATAGAAATATTGGGCAGTCATTTAATATAAAATTATTTATTCGTGGATAAAATATTGCCACCTAAGTAAAACTATTATATCATAACACATCCTTCGACAAATCAGGTTTAGAATTTCCAAGTTGAATTTTTAACGAATTTTTACAAAGTATATTACAAACCGGACTTTTGTGTTATTCTTATAGAGCAAATAGTTAATACATATTATTTTCAACCAAACCGTTTAAGTGGCCCTAACATATGATAGTTACAGAGTGACAAATGGGAACTGTAACGACTATGTGCCAGTGTTCTTAAGTAAGTTTTCTCCAGTTTTTCTTTTGATAAGTCTGCTGTGTTCCGCCGACCATTGTCATGCAACAAAATAAACCTCCGGATATTTATCTTTTTCATTGAAAGGTAAACGCCATCGTCTGAGGCCTTACATCCCACATGAAGTAATCGGGTTGCTTTAAAGCGTATGAACTCGGTCCCCATTGCACTGGTTCATTTCGCGATATAATGTTGTCGTTGAACCAAGTTCTTACTAAGTCAATGGTTTTATGGGTAGCATACCACAATCCTGCTAGAAGCACATATCATCCGTATTAATGGCGTTCATATTTTCGAAGAAATAATCTTTAATCATTGTTCTATAACGTTGGCCATAAACATTTATAAATAAAAACCAATGAAGACACACCAATTAGTGTACTTTTTTAAATGTAATCAAGTCTCATGAGTCCCTTCTGGATTTTCCACACTTTAGAAACAACAACTTTGCTTGTCTCGTCACTAAACCCGATTTTTCGATAAAAATAATACTTCAAGCTGCTCACGAGCGCAATCCACGAACTCACAACACCAGTCATGGTCTCACGGCTCTAGTTCCGCCGAAATCGTTTTACAAAACTGTTCTTATAGTGGACGGGACACTTCACCCACATCGACTACAGTTTCAACATTGTTGGATTGTTGACTTTGCGTTATATAGAGTGTACGACTGTACGAAATTTAACCGCAACACGACGAATAGCGAGCTCGTTGGCGAGTAGATTAACAGATGTCTTATAAACAAATGGACTAAACCACCTAACGATACCTCAATATCACATTACTCGTACTGACAGACATAACTCGAAGAAACCACGAAGTACTATATTAACAAAAAAAAATAAATTATAGATCTACGAGTATTGGAAGTTGTATTAAAGCAATGAAGTTCAGGCTGTAAATACCACCAACCCGAATATAAATTCACAATAAATAAAATATTTATAATTATAATTAAATAATATCTAAGGCCGCACGGCGGACATTGAACAGGAAGAAGGAACTACTCACAGCAAATACAAATAGGAGAGAAGCTGTAGATGATGAGCATATCTTTGTGGTCGAATATCCGTAGATGAAAGCAGAGGCCAAAAAGGCGAACTGCTAGGGAATGTACAAGGCTCCAACCGTGACCTAAAAACACGAGACCTTTTGCAAACTTTCTAACTTCGAAATGGTATGGAGAACTGGTGCTTCAAGAATTTACGTTTCACTGTATTCAATGACGAAGGAAGAGCTCCAAATGATCTTACAATACTTGAGAAGTAAGAAATCGGTGGAAACCGAAACAGTACCGATCTTCCACTATTAAGTAACATAATGCCTGTTATCCATCAAGACAACGGTGGTGTATCTACTCGTAATTTTCAACGGGGATACAATTAAAAAGTGGGTTACAATTAAAAATATATGTAGATCCGGAAAATCAATAATTAGGTTTGAAGGCGGGACAGGCCGTGTCTTAAATGAAATCTAACGGAACAAACACAAGAAACAATGCACGAGTGCCTATCTGAATAGGTCTTTGACACTATATATTTAGAAGGAATATCCTTTAAGCTAAACATGTTGGAAAGAAGTAAATCATTAGTGTATACCAATTCTTTCAATATGTTTGAAGAAAAGCGAATTGACTTCTGCTGAAATACCGGGTGACCAGAAAGCAATGATAGTTTTTCCAATTGTTATATTTCAGCAGGTTTCAAAGTTACCAATGACATCCAGCTGTCATAATATTCAGAAAGGTTTGTCATTTAATCATGCATCGTTTTACGCTTGTCGAAGGTGCGGAAATTATTAAAAAATATTATCGAAATTCCGGCTCAGTTGTAAATACGCAACGTGAATTTCGTCGTGAGGTCGGTCGTCATCATGGCTTCAGTGCGTAGGCAATTCGCCGCACGGTGGAAAAGTTTGAGCGTGAGTACAGTCTTTTTTATCTTAAGCCACCAGCCGGACAGAGATTGATTCGAAATGAAGAAAACATAGCCGCCGTAGCGGACACTGTTGAAGAAGACGCAGAAATGTCGATTCCGCGCTCATTAACTGAATTGCGCATTGCCAGAGGTTCAACCCGGCTTATTTTGCGGTTGGTTTTGGACTTACATCCGCATAAGATTGTGCGCAAGAATTGAAGCCGAACGATCATAGGCAACGCCGTGAGTTCGGTAATTGGGAGTTGGAAAATGTTGGCCGGAGATCCGGATTTTGGCCAAAAAACCATCTTCTCGAATGAGGCCCGTTTTTGGCTCAGCAGCTTTGTCAACACTCAAAATTTCCGTTATTGGAGCGAACACAATGTACAAGTGTTCGGCCAAGCATCAATGCATCCACAAAGATTGACTGTTTGGTGCTGTTTATGGCATGGCGTCGTCATCGGACCTTATTTCTATCAAAGTGAGCACCGTTACCGTCGTGGGTTTCAGGTATAGGGCGATGGTAACCGACTTTCTGTCGGTTGGGGTTCCAACAAGTCGGCGCTACATGCCACACAAGCGACACAACGCTCGAAGTTGTGAAGGGGAAATTTGGCGACGTTCTTCTATAGGACGCCGCGATCATGCGATTTGACATCACTCGATTATATTCTCTGGGGCTATGTCAAGTCCTTAGTTTACGCTAACAAACCAACCACTTTGGATGAGCTCGAGGCCAACATTCGACCCACTATTGCCGCAATAACGCCGCACATATTGGACCGAGTCATCACAAATCGGACCGACCGCTTGAAGCCACTGCCAACGAACGAATTTGAACGATGTTGTATTCCACACATAATGGCACGAACGTAGCTTCAAGATAAAGCCAGAATCAGTTTTATATCTCACACGGTTGTTGTTTTATTTAATTTTTTTTCCTATCGTTCTTATCTGGTCACCCTTTAGTTGAAAGTAAACACGTTCTGCAGCAAGGTCAGATTAATTCGACGATCGTTGATCGTTGCGGACAACACAGGCAACCACTTCCTTGTTGAAATGTAGTCGGATACCTTGGGATCCGCCAGCGCTACGTGCAAACATTTAGAGCGCTCGCCAATTATAAAAAAAAATATGTATATGTATGTATATATATTGTAACGAAATTCGCCCAGACCTAATATAACCGAACGAAAACAAGAGAAATTTAATCAGAGATTAAAATGAAACTACGAAGATTCTGGTTAGCGAGAGGTAAACTTTGCTTTATTGTTTCTTTATTTTGAATTTTAATTTGTCTTGAATGTCCCTGTTGCTTCGGCTGCTAACTCGTAACTTTTTTCTTCTTCCCAGTCTTCTGTCCGTTTTATATGCCTCAATCATTTTCTGTTTGTCCAGCTGTTTTTCTTCTGTTTGAAGGTCCCTAGTTTTCGTGCATCCGTTGTAACGTCTTTAAATCCACCGCTCGTTCGCAGACCACTCATGGTTGCGGAAGTTATACGTCACAGGAAACGGCAACTATTTTCTTCGTTGACTTTGTTCATTTTTCTTCTTCCATTTTATGTGGTGGTCTCTCTTCTTCTTCTGATCTCTATGGCTGACAACTTGATCTTTTGCCATCTTGACTGCGAAACCGTGTTCGACAAATGGAACACCTCATCAAGCTGTCAAAATCGGGTGCGTAAACAAAACGTGAAGTACTCATTGGTAGGAATTGTTTTCTTTTAATTTTAGTGGCTTTCTTTTTTTTATGTTTTTCAGATTCTAAATCTGATTTCGCAACAACATTGTAGATTTTGCTCTGCCAGAGTAGGTAGGAGTTATAAATGTGATTTTATTGTACAATAAGAATATTCATAATATTCACAAAATACAACCGGATAAGAGAGATTTACAATTTGTTTTAGAATATTATTCAAAATAAGTTTAATAATTCACTTTACTTTTGGTTTTTTTTTTAATATATTGTGATAACCACTTAAATGTGAGCAGCGACATCTAGCAGAAAATGTTGATACTCGAAGACCAGAAGATTTCGATACTGGAATAACGAAGTCTCGACTGGAGAGTGGAATCGAATTTTCTAGCAAATTGGAAATTGTATGGGACGCTGGATGGCGAGGATTGTTCTCGAAGTATGTCATTCGAATATAAATACCAGCATCTCAAAGGTATGCAAGTTAGTTCTAAAGTGTAATTTGAAGTGTTAATTAGGAGAAGTGATTAAGTGGTTTAAGTAAAAGATAAGAAAAGTATAAGTGGTTGAGAAATTGAATTGTACTGAGAGAAAGAATTAAATAGTGCATTGTAACTGTACTGAATAAAGGGATTTGTATTGAAAAGAATAAGTTCTATCATTTGTACCCACACAAACATTTTACATTGGTGTCAGAAGTGGGATAGGACTTATTGTGTGTAAAAAAAAAAAAAAAAGTGTTTTCTGACTATTTGAAAAAGCTAGAATGGGTCGAAAACTATTGCAGTTGACCCTCGTCCAACTCAAATCCGAGTTGAACAAGGGAAGCCTCAGCGCCAGTGGAGGAAAAAGTGACCTGGTGCTCCGACTTCAGAAGGCTTTGAACAACGAGGGACATGATCTTGATGCATATTCCTTTGATGTTGACGAGGATGAACAGACAAGTACCGGCAATGACATGGCTGCGATGATGCAACTCCTCTTGTTAAAAGTGGACGAACAAAACAAAAAAATGGACGAACAAAACAAAAAAATGGAAGAACAAAAGAATAGCCTCGAACAAAAAATGGACGGTCTTCAACAGAAAATGGATGAACAAAAGAATAATCTGGAAGAACAAAAGAATAGTCTCAAGCAAAAGCTGGATGAACAAAAGAATAGTCTCGAACAAAAGTTGGATGAACAAAAGAATAGTCTAGAACAAAAACTGGAAGAACAAAATAACACTCTCCAGCAAAAATTCGAAGAAATCGATGACAAATTTGAAAGAATAGAGAAGAACGTTGATGACAAATTTGATAGAATAGAGAAGAACGTTGATGACAAATTTGATACAATAGAGAAGAATGTTGGCGAAAAATTCGAAGAAATGGACAGCAAAGTTCACCAACTGGCAAAAGAGCTCGACACAGTGCGAAAACAGAAACTGCGAGAATGTTCTTTAAGCGGTCCAAGGAGAAAAGATTTGAAGCCTCCCTCATTCGATGGCCAGACCTCATGGTCTACTTATAAGAAGCAGTTTGAAATGGCTGCCTGTGCAAACGACTGGGACAATGAGGAAAAGTGCTTTGCCCTAACAATGGCCTTGCACGGTCCTGCAGCAGAATTGTTGCAAACAGTAGATATCGAAAAGCACAAAGATTATGTGACTTTAGTACAGGCTATCGAGAAACGGTTTGGGGATAGCCACATGCAGGAGGTCTACAAGGTCCAATTGCAAAGCCGAACGCAGCAACGAGGAGAAACACTTCAGCAGCTCCAAGCAGACGTGAGTAGACTGGCACATCTGTCATACCCCACCGCAGGCCAGGAAATTATCGACGAAATGGCAAAAGATGCATTTATCAGGGGAATTGCAGATTCGAAGCTACAGTCAGCAGTAAGGATGGCCGGGAAAAGAACCCTTGCTGAAGCACTTGCCTTCGCTCTGGCGATGGAAGCAGCCAATCAGGCTTCCAGGAGAACACATTTCGTCAGGGAAGTAGCATCTGTCGAATGCTCCTGCACAAGAATTAGTGCCGAGGAACGAGATACTCGACGGGATAAACGAATAATGCGCTGCTGGAATTACAATAAAATAGGACACCTTCAAAGGCAGTGTAAAGAACCGGTGCGACGAAAAGACTGCCCTCACTGTGGTGACAAGCAAATAGAGCAAGAAACCCGCAGAAACAGCTATCAAGAAGCCGGTTAACCTTCCAGAAGTCAACCTTCCCGAAGCCATCAGTCGGGAAATGCTTAAGCACCAACTTCGCGGGGCAGAAGGTGGTAGCAGGAGTCGACGGCCCCAGGACCATCATCCAAGTCTCGCTGGCAAAACGACGCAGCGAAAGCCTTCTAGTAGAAGTAGTCAGTGGAAAAGAAAAATGGATGGCAACAATAGACACCGGTGCCACGGCCTCAATCATCAGGAGGAATCTTGTGCAGAAGTCTTGGCTGCATAACACTAGCAGTTGCAGCTTGCGAACAGCTACAGGAGCAACGATTAAGGTATATGGTGAAGTCCGCATAAAAATCCAACTGGCCGGAATAACATTCACTCACGCGTTTCTGGTAGCTGACATATGTGACGAGTGCATCATTGGTACAGACTTCATGAGAGAACATGGACTTGTAGTCGACTTGGGGGCACAAACCCTGAAATACGGAAACATGGAGATACCAATGATATACGGAAACGCCAATACCACAGTCTCAAATGTCGTTATCTGCAGCAACCAGAGTCTAGAGCCTTCGTCAGAAGCAATTTTGTGGGCAGAAGTGGAAGGTGGTCCTGGTAGCCACCGATTCTATTTGATGGAGCCAGAAAAGAAAAGAGACTTCATGGTGGGAAAGACCTTAGTGGAGCCAAAGAACAACATGGTCCCTGTAAGGATTCTAAATCCAAAGACATTCAGTGTAAAGGTGAAAAAGGGGGAGATAGTGGGAAAATGTGTACCTGTTGAGGCTATATCGACTACAACGGAAAAAAAGGGTGCAAAACCGGTCACAACAGTTCAGAGCATAAAAATCAAGAACAAAATTCTCAGCCTCTGTAATCTGGACGAAGATCAGCGAATCCTGGCAGAAAAACTAATCGGTGAGTACGCTGATATATTTGCTACACAAGACGGAGAATATGGACGTACGCATATTGTTCAACACCACATTGACACCGGAGACGCTCGACCAATCCGTCAACCTGCAAGGCGTCTTCCATTGGCAAAGCAAACAGAAGTTGCCGAAATGATGTCGAAGATGAAAGCTGAGGGAGTGATTGAAGAATCGCAAAGCCCGTGGGCATCTCCAGTGGTCCTGGTGAAGAAGAAAGATGGCAGCACGAGATTTTGTGTAGACTACCGACGTCTCAATGATGTCACTAAAAAGGACAGCTACCCACTTCCGAGAATTGATGACACTTTGGATATGCTTTCTGGAGCGAAATGGTTTTCAACACTTGACTTGAAGAGCGGTTACTGGCAGGTAGAGATAAATCGTACGGACCGTGAGAAAACTGCCTTCACTACAGGAAGCGGTCTTTGGCAGTTTGCAGTGATGCCGTTTGGACTGTGCAACGCTCCGGCCACCTTCGAGCGACTAATGGAACGAACATTGCAAGGACTCACCTGGAAAACCTGCCTAGTATATTTGGACGACGTTATCGTCATAGGTAAGACGTACGAGGAGCACCGCGAAAATCTAAAAGAAGTGTTTGAGAGGCTACGAAGTGCTCATTTAAAGCTCAACCCAGAAAAGTGTGCCTTGTTTCGTCCGGAAGTAAAATATCTGGGTCACATTATATCAGCGGAAGGTGTAAGAACGGATCCTGACAAAATCGAAGCCGTGAAAAGTTGGCCTTCTCCAAAAGATAAACACCAACTGAGAAGCTTCTTGGGCCTCGCCACGTATTACAGAAGGTTCGTAAAGGATTTTGCTGGCATTGCAAAGAGCCTGCATCAACTTACGGAAAAAGGTGGTCTGGAGAATGCGAAAAAGCATTTCAAGAACTGAAGCGACAGCTGTGCAATGCCCCCATCTAGGGTTACCCCACGCCCGGAAAAATGTTCATCGTGGACGCAGACGCTAGCAATGTTGGGGTCGGAGCTGTGATCTCTCAAGTTCATGACGGTCAAGAGAAAGTGGTCGCATATTACAGCAAAGTACTCTCCAGACCTGAACTGAACTACTGTGTAACCCGGCGCGAGCTTCTGGCTTTAATTCTGGCTACGAAGCATTTCCATAAGTACCTCTATGGACAAAAGTTCATTCTCCGGACAGACCACGCAGCTCTGAAATGGCTACTCCAATTTAAGAACCCTGAAGGCCAAGTTGCAAGATGGATCGAGCAGTTGCAGGGCTACGACTTTGAAGTGCAACACCGCAAGGGAACACTCCACTCAAATGCTGATGCTCTCTCTCGTCGACCGTGCGGAGTAAAATGCGAACACTGCAACCGTAAAGAAGCGAAAGAACAGGCAACTATCCAAATGATCAGTACTGAGCCAATAGAGGGTTGAAGTATAGACGAAATCCGTTCCTCCCAACAGGCAGTCAATGACATCGAACCAATATTGGCGTGGAAAGAACACGAGGAAAGACCAAGCTGGCAGCAGATATCAGATCGGAGCCGAACTCTGAAGGCATACTGGGCACAGTGGGACTCGCTTTTTGTGCAAGATGGATTGCTGAAGAGAAAATGGGAAAGTGCAGATGGGACAACATCTCGTATGCAGCTAATTGTGCACGGTCCAGAGTCAACCAAGTACTCCATGAAATACATGACGGAATCTCAGGAGGCCATTTGGGAATAAACAAGACGTTGGAAAAGGTAAGGGAACGTTTCTATTGGCTAAGCGCTAAACAAGATGTCGAGAATTGGTGCAAAAAGTGCATAAGATGTGCGGCTACCAAGGGGCCAAAAGTAAAGCCACATGGACAAATGCAACAATACAATGTCGGAGCACCTTTCGAACGAATAGCCATCGACATCGCTGGGCCGTTTCCTGAAACCTTTAATGGAAACCGATATACTCTCGTAGTAATGGATTACTTCAGTAAGTGGCCGGAAGTATTTGCCAGCAAATCAAGAGGCTAAGACCTTAGCCGAACAGATAGTCAACAACTGGGTGAGCAGATTTGGGGTCCCAATGGAGCTGCACTCTGATCAAGGGCGAAACTTTGAATCAAAAGTCTTCCAGGAAATATGCCAATATTTGGGAATAAGAAAGACAAAGACAACGCCACTACACCCCCAATCTGATGGAATGGTCGAGCGATTCAATCGGACCTTGAATGAGCATCTATCTAAGGTTGTCAGCAACTGCCAGCGGGATTGGGATCGACACATACCCCTCTTCTTAATGGCCTACCGAAACGCGGTCCATAGCTCAACAGGGCACACACCATCCGAGATCTTATTTGGTCAAACAATTCGGTTGCCAAGTGAAGCAAAATTCGGATCCCCACCGACGGAGCCCAAAGAGGTGAACGAGTATGTGAATGACTTACGCAGCAGGATTCGTAAATTGCATGAAGACACCAGAGAAAAGATGAAGCTAGCAAGCAGCCGCATGAAAACTAGGTACGATATCAAGGCGAAATCTTCCGGTTTCAACGAAGGAGATCTGGTTTGGCTGTATAATCCTCAGCGTAAGAAAGGCAAATCACCAAAATTGCAACAGGACTGGGAAGGTCCATACAAGGTGATAACCCGCATTAATGACGTTGTCTACCGGATCCAGCGTGGGGATCGAGGAAAATTGAAAGTGGTCCATTTGGATAGAATGTGTCATTTCAACGGGATGCTGAATGACGAAGTTGTTCGGGACGAACAACTGTAGGGAGGGAGCAATGTGATAACCACTTAAATGTGAGCAGCGACATCTAGCAGAAAATGTTGATACTCGAAGACCAGAAGATTTCGATACTGGAATAACGAAGTCTCGACTGGAGAGTGGAATCGAATTTTCTAGCAAATTGGAAATTGTATGGGACGCTGGATGGCGAGGATTGTTCTCGAAGTATGTCATTCGAGTATAAATACCAGCATCCCAAAGGTATGCAAGTTAGTTCTAAAGTGTAATTTGAAGTGTTAATTAGGAGAAGTGATTAAGTGGTTTAAGTAAAAGATAAGAAAAGTATAAGTGGTTGAGAAATTGAATTGTACTGAGAGAAAGAATTAAATAGTGCATTGTAACTGTACTGAATAAAGGGATTTGTATTGAAAAGTTCTATCATTTGTACCCACACAAACATTTTACAATATGGTAGTTTAAAATACTTCATCTACTATTATATTTGCTGTGGATATTTTAGTAGCTGGACAATATACACCAATTTTGGCAATTAAAGATTGAAATTACTTTATTTGCTAATAATGTGTGTTTTCTCCAATGTGCTCTTCGATGGCCTTCAAAATTCGGCATACTCGTACTCCTACTAATATTCCTCATTCCAGTTGGTTATATGCGGCTTGTAGTTTAACTACAAAAGATCTTTTGAATATTATCGAGATTGTACTTGTACTTTTTCTCTCCTATGCCATATTGCAGCATACAATAGGAGTTTCGGGTTAGGTTCTGCTGGGCTTTTGCTCTAAACACGACACGGGTGGATAGATCAACCTCCGCCAACAGGTCGTACAGTGGTGCTTTCCATTCTATTGCATTGTACTTTGTTAGGCCAATGTCGTGTCATCTAGACCATTCATTGAAAAATGTTGGCTTACGGTGTAGATGATATTTTGCGACGATGTGTGGAAAGCGTTGGCCCGGAAGTGCCATTACTTTTTAAATTTACAGGATGTGCAGTCTTAGAATGTAAATATATAATGGCAGCAGTCGGTTTACAAAATGGAGCATATAGTGTGGTGTATTATATTTTCCGGCAATCTGAAGAGTTTTTTTAATGAAATAAAATATCTCAACAATTTTTCAACTTCTTCATACTGGTAGATACCTCATATTTGAGCAGCATAACACGTGATTGATCTCACTAACGCTTCATAAATCTTATATTTTGTGCTTAAAGCAATATTTTTTTTATATAGTATGCCTCTCCAACCACAATTTATTGCTCTTTTTTCCTCTTTTAATTTTTCTTGCAGGTGCTTTTTAAAGTCAGTCGTGGTATTATAATGACTCCGATATATACTCATATTTGTACTCCTTTAGCTAATGCTTTTCTTTGCCAAGTCCATCTTACATTCCTTGCTTCTTACATAGTTTTATAATTACTCCATCAAAGTCAATTGCCCCTGGCAGAAAAGCTGGCAGGTAATTAAGAAACAACGAAAATAGTAGGGGGCTCATGAAGTATCCCTGTTTGTGAGTTAAACCAATTCGTTGTGTCCATCCCATAATGCAGTTATATTCTCACTGTAAAGACTTTGTATAACTCTAAGTACTTTCTTTGACACTCCCAGTAGTCAACTTGATTGAAGAAGAGGAATATTGGGAAAGATTCGGGTATTTTAGTGGGCTTGCCTCCGCTTATGAAGAACACCAGAATGCAAGTACATACAATTCTCTCCAATGGGACGAATCTAATATGAGTGGAAAATTTCGCTAATAAGTTTTCCCGAAAGCATATTCAAACAGCAATGACCTCAACGTACAATCTGATCTCCATTGTCATACTCCAATAACACTGCGAGACAATTTTAATTTTTTTTTGTGCAACATTAGTAAAAGAAGGTACTCCTTTATCAATTGGGAATTCTATTTAAGGATATAGCAATGATTATGTTGTAACACGTACCGTTTTCGTGTTGTGGACACGAGAATTAATATCAAAATCCATACAAAATTAGAAGTGACAAAGCGTGTTCATTGGCATTGAAACTTAAAAATTCAAAAAGGTAAACTAATTTACCAGGCGTATGCATAAGCCTTTTCCGGTTTAACTAAAAGATGACAGCATCGAAAAGTACGCAGCGTATTAGTGCCTGTTCACATTGGCGCGGCCAAGAAAATTGTCCGAAAGAGAGAGAACGCTTTTTATTGAAGTGGAAAGAAGAAGGGTTACTTCCAATAATCCATTTCTAAAGTTGATTGTCCGGTGCAACACATCGTTTTTTTCCATATCGTTCCATTTCTGACATATTTTTTCATTTTAGTTTTGATCGTTGATAAAAAAGGAAGTGTGAAAAATAGGAAAAAAAGGTATGTTTCAGTCCAGCTGCGCAAATTTAAAAATTGAAAATGCTCCGATTCAAGTGTTCCACTTGTCAAAAAGTCTTTCAACCCCATGACAATGTGAACACGACGTTCATGGTGAGGACTTTCATCCCGTCGCCAATGTAAACAGGCACTTAATTTGACACATACGTCATTTTGTTCGTGTAACATTTAACTGCAAACACAGTGTCTTTGTTTTATCGCTCAGTGATCGTGTCGAGTTTTGTGGCTGAAAAATAACATTTCGCACGTATTGCTTTTATTACTTAATCAAAAGAAAAAGGCTGTTGAAAGTCATGGTTTGCTGGTAGAAACATATGGTGAACACGCTCCGTCAATTAGAACATGTAGGACATGGTTTCGACAATTTAAAAGTGATGATTTCAATGTGAAAGACAGTGAGCGCTCTGGTAGACCACAAAAATGCGAAGACGAGTAATTGCAGGAGTTATTGGATGATGACCCAACTCAAACTCAGCGGCAATTAGCAAAAGCATTACATGTGTTACAAGAAACAATCAGCAGACGTTTATGAGCAATGGGGAAGATCAATAAACTCTGTAAATGGGTGCCACACGATTTGAATGAACGTCAAATGGAAAATCTCAAAGTCTCTTTTGAAATGCTACTTCAACGCCACGAAAGGAAATCATTTTCTCATCGAATTGTGATGGGTGACGAAAAATGGATTTATTTTTTATTTATTTTCCTGCACCCGCCGTACGCCCCATCTGACTATCACCTCTTCGAATCAATGGAGCACGCGCTCGCGGAACAGCACTTCAGCAATTTCGAGGAAGTTGGAAAATGGCTCGGCGAATAGTTTGCCCTAAAACAGAAGTAGTTTTTCTGGCATGCTATTCATAAATTACCTGAAAGATGGGCGAAATGTATAGAAGCTGATGGCCAAAAAAAACCAAAACAATTTGTAATTTTTACTTATTATAACACATGTATTCTTTGATTCAGTTTTTGTGTTCCTGACGCATTAAAAACCAGTAGTAATCCCCCTAAAATGGCTTCCCACCGATCTCGATAACGTTCGTCGATCTTCTTTACGTCCTGGTGAAAGCGTTTTCATATGGATTCGTTCTGTTTGAAGAAGGTAGCTAAAATTGTTCCTTTTCCTTGGCAAAGATGTCTTAGTTTCTGGTGATAACAGATTTCATTCTTGTAGTCTAGAACCGAGATTTTTTTTTATAATTTACGCGCGCCTAAGGGGTTAGATACCCTTTTACTGTTGCCTTGGCGCGGGCGGAAAGTTAGAAGGAGGAGAAAGGAAAATTGTTTTGTAGTGGTTTGAAACTCAGGTGTATTTGGTTTCGATATTAGCTCTCCAGGGGTGGGAGTCCCAATAGGACGGAGAGTTTTTTCTTCACTCAGAGTGTCAATGAACTTCTAGGAGGTACATATTAGGATATTTCCTTCTCTAGCCTATAATTTTCTTCACGGTCATCCTCTTCACTTGACTTTGCGCATGGTTCTTCTGTTCTTGACATGGCATGGGCAAGGAAATTCTTCACTATGAAGTATTGGCATGGACACAGAAGCTACTTTAGGGTATTCTATTGTATTTTGTTTTTAATTTTTTTTTTTTGAAAACCCTTTGACTTTAGTTAAACAGTCATCATAATGATTCACTGAACAGCAAACTGCATCGACTTCTTTTTCCCATTAAACCATTCGATAAGTGCAACATAACACGAGATACAAAACAATTTCGGAATCTATTCTTTGTCTTGTTTTATAGAAAAATTAAAATAAAGTTGATGAGCCGGATTTATTTTTTCAGTTAGCCCTTCCTTGGGCCTTTACAATATATTGGCCACACACATAACAAAATTTATTGGGGCAATTTTCACAAGTGCTACGACCGATTTTTTCCATATTTAGTTATGGAAATTATTCCAATTGCCAACCGTCCGAGCAGAACAACTAACTTGAATTATTGGTGCACTTAACACATGAAGGTAGCTTTCATAAATGCGTCAATAACACGAGAATTAATGGAACAGTTTTGCTTTAAATTATTATTTTAAGTATCTATATAGAGGCAGTTACTGGACTCTATTCCATATCCGTCAGTTGGAACTATTATGTTCTATTATGTTGACATCTTGGTCTTTGATCGTGCCAGTTAGTTTATATATTTACAACTCTTTCGCCCAATATTCCTACGAGTGCCTCTAATTCCTTTCCACTGTAAATATTGAAATCATATGTGTACCCAGTTAGGCATGTACTGTTTGAGTGTATTGCGTCCTTTGAATTTGGTCACGGATTCATCGATGCTCTGGTAAACACTATCTTGCCTGCAGGTTTGAAATGTTTTCTTCAAGCATTCAACTAAACCATTCACATAGTACGTTTTAGAACAGTCAGATGGTTTTCCGGGTGGGGAGAAATACATTTTCGATGTAACCATGAGTAACCGATCGCGAGTTATTGCATTTTCACAGCATGATTATCTAGTGATAAGTGCGCTGACCAATAATCCTTTAGACTTGGGACTCGATTGTAGCACATTGTAAACATACACCTAATACTAACCTCTATTTCATCAGCATTAGTAGGATCCATGGTGTTGCAACGTTTATTTTTGGTAGATCTTCGACGGATATTCCAACGTTCGTTTGTGCACTGTGCAATATATACGAGTATATAGACAGATCTTGGCCATAGCTTATGAAATATTTAAAGAATTGAGGACGATCGGTGAATAGCCTCTGATATACTCGTATTACAACTTCGTAAAGGAAATACAGTCTTTTTGGGAACAATTACACCGTTGACCACATCACCATCTTAAGTCTCGCCTGTAGAACTAGGGTCATGACGATCGTTGATTTCGTTTTCAGGAACAGCCATTTCTTCATCCGAATCTTCTCAAGAGTTTGAATCCTGTTCTTCTGTTTCAGATTTATCGGTTGGATATGGTCGAAAAGAATCATCACTGTCAGAAGAAAAGTCTGCTCCGCTTGAGTTTCCTTCTTTATCATTGAATAATTTTCCAATTTCTTCGTGGTCTATTGAAGTCTTAGAATACAAAAGAAACGTAATACGAGGGTTGTCTGAAAATTTTCCGACCGAACAATGATACAATACATTTTTTCTCAAAAATTTTTTTTTATTTTTCTACATAGTCTCCTTTTAACTCTACACACTTCTCCCATCTCTCTAACCCGTCCAAATAGTACTTGGCGTTTTTCTCTGCAAAATAATTGTTCACGAAGGTGATTGCCTACTCATTTGACGAAAATCTCTGTCCTCCGAGCGCAGTTTTTAGATGAGGGAACATCTGGTGAATAAGGCGGATGGTCAAGCAGTTCAAACCGTTGAGGTGTGAGACAGCGCGTTGTTTTGGTGAAACAGTTTTGATGGTTGTTTTTTCTGCAAATGTGGCCATTTTTCCGCAATTTCTGCCTTCAGCTTGGCAAATAATAATGCGCAGTATGCTCCTGTAATGGTTTTTCCTTTTTGATGATAATCGATGAAGATAACTCTTTTACTATCCCAAAAAACAGTCGCCATCACTTTACCAGCCGAAAAAAAAAACAGTTTTTGCTTTTTTTGGAGCCGGTTCGCCCTTTGCAGTCCACTGTTTTGACTGAATTTTTGTTTCGGGCGTATAATGGTGTATCCAAGTTTCTTCTACAGTAATTAATCGGCGCCAAAACTCGGATTTATTGCGCCTAAACGGCGTCAACAGAGCGTTGGAAATCTTCATTCGAACGCGTCTAACGTAAGCAAACTCGGCACCCAACTCGCGGACAGATTTCTCATGCCTAAATCTTGATTTAATATGTAACAAACACATTCTTTGGACATTTTCATAACCTCTACTATCTCTCTCACTTTAATTCGGCGGTCGTCTAACACCATTTGGTGATCTTTAGCAATGTTATCGTCAGTGGTTGCAGTTTTTGGACGTCCCGAACGTTCATCATCTCCCAAGATCTTACGGCCACGTTTAAATTCAGCTGCCCAAAATTTCACTGTGGTAAATGATGGTGCAGAGTCCCCATACACAGAGTCCAACACATTTTTGATTTGCGTAGGCCTATTGCCTTTCAAAAACCAGAATTTTATAACAGCTCGATACTAAATTTTTCCCATTTTCACAAAAACACTCACATCGACTCACTCAACAAACGACTGTCAAGTAAAAACTGCGCGTCAAAAATGACTGAAACTTCGGTAAGTAACTGTCAAAAGATGCACAACTAGCATTCACTACCTTTTATTGATGAGTGCTTCTATCTTTACGTTATTGTCGGAAACTTTTCAGACAACCCTCGTATAGTAGCGAAAGACGAGCGGTACTTATGAGCACCATCAAACAGGACGAATGGTACACTATTGTACCATTCACGTTTATTTGTTGATAATTATTTCAATTTGGTCCGAAAGCCTTACCTTTTATAATATCCGGTTTTCCAATAAGGGCTTGACAACTTTTGTTTTAAATAAAACGCAAACCATTTGAGATATTTCAATAACTTTATTATCGGCTTGAAGTACAATCAAAACATTTATGAATGGAACTCGACTTCTTTCATATGGTCACCGCGGGCACGTTTGCAGCTGTCGATTCGCTGGACCCAATTTTCAACGATTCGGCCACACATTTCGGCCGAAACGGACGCTATTTCGCGTTCAATGTTGGCTCAGAGCTCTTCCGCGATAACGCTGACCATTCACAATAACGTGACAATCGTTATCGTCGACGAAAAAATATGGCCCAATAACGCCGCCGGCATGCAAACCGCACCAAACAGTTATTTTTTGTGGATGAAGTGGTGAGTCATGAAGCACATGTGGATTTTCACCCGACCAATAACACATATTTTGCTTATTGACGAATCCATTGAGCCAAAAATGAGCTTCGTCACTGAAGATGATTTTGCAATGAAATTCATCATCTTGGCGCATCTTCTCCAGAACCCAATCGGAGAACATACGTAGTTTCAAACGGTGCATCGGCTCCATTTCTTGAGTCAGCTTGATCTTGTATGGGTGTAAACCAAGATCCTTACGCAAAATACGCTATAATGTGGTCTGAGCGATGCCCAATTCTTGAGAACCCCGTGGAATTGACTGATTTGGATCGTTTGCTACGGACGCCTGAACGGCAGCGATATTTTCGACACTTCGACCAACCCGTTATCTCACTGACACGGCAACATCACACAACGAATACGTAGACTCAAATTTTTGCACTAAACTTGTTATTGCCTGTCTACTAGGGCGAGAATTACGACCGAAAATTGGAGTTAACGCTCTTAAAGTTGCAGTCACCGACTCCGAATTTCGGTAGAAAATTTTTATAATTTGCAGACTTTGCTCGTTCGTGTACTTTACCATGATGAAAATGTTGAGTTTACAGAATAAATTGACAATGACAGTTTGTTGATTAGTGAAAGAGTGCGTTCCCAAATTAAATTCAAAGTTGTCAAGTCCCTATTGGAAAACCCTTTATTATCAGACTTGATGAATTTATAAACAACACCAACTCGAAATTTTCAGTTCACGTGCGAGCAAAAAATTTAGAATAAAATGATTTACAGTTACTTAAAGTGTAAAAAAAAAAACCAAAAATACTCACGGACGAACTGGTACACATTTGGTTTGATTATCGCAGTTATCTGAGATTTTAGGGATGTTTGAACTTTTGATGGTACACATGTGTACCGTGCGTCCCGAAAGGGTTAAGAAGGAAAATATGTATCCCAATGAAAACCATACAAAATATACACATGTAGATATGTATAAAGAAACTGAAAGAAACTCATACAGTGCACCTTAAAAGTCATGATCCTCTATTTATAATGTTTTAATCAAGTTTTTTTTAAATACATTTTCCCCTCAAATTTAATTTTCAAGAAAAAAAGTTGGCGTAAGTGCGCATACAAAAATAATTTTTAATCCCAAAATTGAGTCACCTCCAGAAATAATTTAAAACAAAAACATTTGAATCATTTGAAGGAAAAGAAATCAAAGTGACGGCAAAATATTTAAAAAAATCAGGCAGGAAGATTCTCAAAGACTTCAACATTTGCAGAAATTTTCTATATTTGTAAGATTTGTAAGAATAGTATAAGAATAAGGCATATTATTGAGATTGTCTGTAGTTCACTTCTTTGAAGTTGCTTAAAAGTCTTCATACACTAGTTTTAAAAGAAAATATTTTGTTTTTTTTTTTTGATTTTTCGGAAAATACAAGCAGTATTTATGATTGCCTATTTATGTACAAATTTATAAATTGCACAAATCAGAATCCATTCATATACCTATGTAATTTCGAATACCGATGAGACTGTTTGCAGTGTGTCTTAAATTTTTACAAAATAAAAATCTCCAAGTTCCGATGAACTCGCATTTGATATTTAGATCGTCTATAAATATAAATTGGATAGATAATTTCGACTTATCAAAATGTTGTTCATTTTGTGTGCTAAATTTATTATCCCAAAAAAATAAATATAGAAATTCCAAGTGATTCACTAGAGCAGTACTCGCAAAATGTACCTACTTACGAGTATACGTACCCCAATTTCATGCTACACTCCACGTTGAAAATCAATCGGTTTGTTATTTGTTTTTTTGGAAAACCACTAAATCATCTCATGGTTTATAATTTTAGCAAATTTCTAATCGTTCCATTTTCACATCAAGTTGGCAATTCATAATTTAAAATACTCGGTCAAGGGCGGCCAAGGCATAAATTCAACAAGCGGTTGACCCAAGCATGAACATTGTCATTTTTCGCTTTTAAAAATCAAGGACAAGCGTAATATCTCGGGACAGTCATGAAAACTAAAATAAAATCAAGGTGTCTTATATTTATTAATGAAGAACGTGCGGCAGACACCCTAACTATAGATACGCTATGCAGCCTCCTCTGTCGGATACACGGCGCGGCGCTCGCTTTCAATGTACCCGCCTTCACCTTTCAGCTCTAGTCCAACCTTAATATGTGATGTTTCTGTTTTTTTTTTTGGTCGATTTTTTATTTGTTATTTTTTATTTTTCTTTTCTGGAAAACAGTGTTTTTGAGCAATAACAACAACAGTTTCTTGGAGTCTTGTTATTTGACTGAATTTAACCTTGATCCAACTTCGAGTTCTTTCTGATTTTTTTTTTGTTTTTGAAACTTAACAAATTGGAAATACGTTTCTGATGGCCAATTCGTGTGTGCATCCAAGAGGTTGTGTATTTTAAGGGCGCCGCTCCTATCCGGCAGGGCATAGACTTTCCTTCGTACTCCGTTCTATTTTCAACTAGCACTCAATTAATTTCTCCGTCAAGATCACTTTTTTTCCCACTCTTTTTCTTTTTCAGTATTGCTTAGCAAAGGAATGTACAGACAATATGTATATTTATTTTCCAAAATATCTACAAATCCGTACGCCTATATGTATCTAATACTGAACGAAGGAAAAATTTTTGTTTTCCCCCAAAAATTTATTTGTGTGCGTTAACAAAGTATATAATGAATATAATTATATACAAAAAAATATATATATATAAATTCAATAATGATTTTTCGCTATTGGTGTAGGTTGTTGGAAGGTGATACGTTCCAACACCCCCTCTGCGTCCTCTCCAACGCCTATATTCAGTAATAAAAACAGTTTTTTTCTTTTCTCTAAATACACATAGCAAAGTATATTTTTTGTTTCCGAATAACAAGCAAAACACTTTGGGCATCGATTTAATATTCAGTTGCTTTCGGAAAATTGTATACTTAACATCATCTTCAGTGAAATAATTCCACATACGATCTCGAAGTGAAATTTCTTAGCCAGCATTAGCAGAGAGCGAGAATTTCAAAAAAAAAAAAACGATTATATTTGCAGGTTTAACAAAAAATCCAATTACATTGTGACGTTTTTCTTTTTTATTTTCGTGAAATTAAAAAATAAAAATAAAAAAGACTAAAAATCAATTTTCTAAAACTCAAATTTGTGTTGGAAAAAGCAGTGATTTAATTTTTTTTCGATTTTATTTTTCAAAAAGGACGTTTTTTGGCCGAAGAAGTAAAAAATAAATTAAAAAAAAAAAATGGAATACGTACAATTCAAAAACGGTACTCCACACTACTACAGAGATACTCCAGACTTCAATGAAGCCATCCAGTATCAAGTAAGGATAAATCTACTCACTAACCAAGAAAACTATTCTCCAATGTGTAGCAATTTTTTTTTTTTTTTAAATCATCCTTTGGATAAAGTTGAAATTATATGCAATAGTTTTAAAAAATGTTTACATAACGTTTATATAACGCTTCGTAAATGTGTTGGAAAAGAAAAACAATATTACAGTGGAATTTTTTTCTGGTTGTAAACATTGCGGAATAGATACGAGAATTTTCGTTTCGATAAACGACCATTAATGACTAATGGTTCCAATTTGTTCGGACAACAATTCAAACGATAAAAATGCGTTGCGCATGTCCAAAAACAAAAAAACAACAAATTTTTTTTGAAAATTTTCCTGTGAAATTTAAGAAGTTCACGTTAAAATTAATTTATTTTCATTTTATTGGAAATGGTGATGATAGCAAAAAGCTTTGGCAAAAGATAATACTCTGGACAGAGAGTAGGATGGACCTTGTTATACAAACCTTGCCAACAAATTGAATGCTCATAAATATGTACATACATATCTGTGGATTTATATAAGAGATGTTTTTTTTTTGTTTTTTTTTTCAATATTTTAATAAAAGTATATCGTGACAAATGTTTAATTATAAAACTAATTTGTGCGAAAGCTTACAGATCGAATCGCTTCCATTTTCTATTTTAAAGGAGAACTTTGGCATTTTTGTCGATACTAGTACTCGTATGTCATAGTTTGTTAAGCTGGTGGGAAAATATAGGACTTGGTCTCGGACGGAAAAAGACATAAGCTCATAGATTGTTTGCAGAAGTCATTTGAATTGCTTGATGAAAATGATCTTTGTTCAAATATTTTCGTATTTTTCGAAAAATATTTTTCTATCCATTAATATGGCCAAAATGGTATAAGTTTGCCTTATTTTCTTCCAGTGACTTATTAGATCAAGTAGTAATATTTTAAAAACCATTCATGATACTCGTTTGTGGGATTTTCAGTGTACTACGTAACTTAATCGCGAAATCACACAAAGGTTGTCTAACAGATTTAAAAAAAATCGAAGCATCTTAGTCTAGAAATGGGAAAGCTTGAAATATTAATTTTCTGTTCGTTGTTCAATGTATGGTTTCGCCTGGTCAACTATAATTTAAATTGTAAACTCTCCAACATCTGTTCAATTTATCGTTCTTCTCAACCAATATTTCTGTGAATGCCTTACAGAAACTTATAGATCTTCGTCAATTATTCTGATGCTTTGCATAGTATATTGCGTTATCATGTGTTCAGTGTGGCACGTAGCTCCATTCTAATGAAATCATTATGTCGTTCATATTTTCGAATAAATTATAATCAATAGCCTAACAACGTTGGCCATTGAAAAGATACGAATATGAACCGGTGATGACACCAGAGTAAAGACCACACCACGCAATTCACACGTATTCACAGACAGGGTCACAGAGTTAGCGGCAATCAGTGGTAAGCGGTTTTTGGAACGGCCAAAATCTGGAAAGTTTTCCATCTGCGTTAGTTCATTTATGCCTAAGAGCGCAATCCGGGAACGTCCATCCCAAGCCATGGTCTCGTGATTTAATTCCAACATCATCTGGATGAAGGGTGGACTTAATTTTTTTTTAGAATTTTCCATATACTACAAAGGACGAAATTGCTGCAATTGACGTCGAAGTGACTATTCCGAATCTTTTGCCACACTTTCACTCACAGCACCTTAAGTTTCCTTTGCACGCATATAATGTTTACGCGTTGTTAGCGTTGCTTCTTGCAGAGTGTATATGTGGTACGAAATTTGTCCACTACACGATGAATAGCGAGCTCACTTAGTCGATTATGAGGAGCAAAAAAATCACTTAATCATCTCTTGATGAGATAATGAAATGTTCTTCTTATGTAAGTCGATTCATGATTATTTGTCAAACAATACTTAATTTTAATGTCAACATCTTCACGGTTTGAAAGTTACATTTATTGAAAGAATCTTTCAGTCAAAATATAAAAGAAAAATTATCATACAATTGTATAATAATAATAAAAAACAAAAGTGTTATCATAGACATGATCCACATATATACGAGGGAGGGTCATTAAGTCCGTGACTTTTTGAATTTCTGACCTCTTTACTGAAACAGCAACACTGCTCCTGTCAACAGGCATCTGTAAGTTGACTCCTGTCAAAATTTAAACTTGCTGCGTCAGTTAGTTTGTGTTTGACAGCTATTTTTATTAGACAACTCACTAATTTGAGGAGAAAAAAGACAATGCAAGGGTGCACACATGTGCAGTTGCCATGGCAAAAATCCATGTATTGGGCTATGAATTGCTCCCTCATCCACCCTATTCACCAGATTTGGCTCCGAGCGACTACTTCTTGTTCCCAAACCTGAAGAAATGGCTTGGTGGAAAAAGATTTGACTCCAATGATGAAGTCATCTCTCAAACAAAGGCCTATTTTGAGGACCTCGACAAATCATTTTTTTTGGAAGGGATAAAAAAATTGGAGAAGCGTTGGACAAAGTGTATAGAGCTCAAGGGAGACTACGTTGAAAAATAAAATTATTTTTTTATCAAAAAATCTGTGTTTTATTCCAAAAGGCACGGACTTATTGACCCGCCCTCGTATGTACCTATCTTAGTTCGACATTCGATCGAAGTCTATCCTAACCTAGTTTTTAATATACTACAATGTATTTTGAAGCAATAACCCCAGCTGGATATTCTTTAGTTTTTTTTCTTTTTTTTTATATTTTACGTGCGCCTAAGGGGTTAGATACCCTTTTACTGTTGCTTTGGCGCGGGTGGAAAGTTAGAAGGAGGAGAAAGGAAAACATTTTTGTGATGTAGTGGTTTGAAACTCAGGTATATTTGGTTTCGATATTAGCTCTCCAGGGGTGGGAGTCCGAATAGGACGGAGAGTTTTTTCTTGACTCGGAATTATTCGAAGGTTATCAATTTTCACGCTTCTTTTGTGCTTGAAACTCTACAACAGCCAACAGCGTTTGGGTCGAAAACTCCTAGACTCCACTAGAAACTTATTTTTTGTTCGACTAGAAGCCTGAATACTAGGGGGGCATATATATTTTTGTATGTGTATGTATAATTTCTTCTATTCAGGTAAACATCCATGATTCTGCCCAATAAACCAAGACTAGGATGCTAAAATCCTAAACATCTCCTTGGTCGCTTTCAGTAGAGTCTTGCTACTTAATTGCAACCTTAGTCCAAAGAGACAGCGATTGACAAGGGAACTTCTGATTAATTGACAAAACTGTCAAGATTTTGGTTCTGATGTTTTTTTTTTTTTGTAGAGGATGAAATCATATAGTTCTCAATTGTGACATATTGTCCAAGCCGTCAATAGCTTTGTGCAGTGAGGAAAAACTAGAACAGAACAGCACAGATTTGTGAAAAATGTCGAATCAAATGAGAAGAGAAAAGTACAGGACAGCTGATTTTGACATTTTTCACAATTGTGTTCTACTTCGAAAGTAGGTGAAAGAATTTCTGCTCCGAACAGATTGGAACAGCCTCACTGAACACAGAGCAGAACAGATTCGGACAGATATTTTTCTCACTGAACAGGATGTTTGTACTTTTCTGTTCGGAACAGTCCGGAACAGCCTCACTGAACAAAGCTTAAATAAAGTTGAATTTCTCTATCACATTAGCCCTTTTCGTTCTCTGACTCATCTAATGAATATTGGAAACAATGAAAATCAATGTTCAACACACTGTAGTATTCTTCGAATCAAGAGATCAATCTTTTCTCATCAACTAAGAAGGACTTCTCAATCTTCTTGAATTAAACTAGTTTCTGTGACCACGAAAAATTTCTTAGTATGCATCTTTTTGAACAAGTAACAGTTATTAGATTTGTCCGCTGTTAGCTCCGATAGCAAGCAGCAAAAAGTCGAAACGGCAAGCAGCACAGGTCCAAACAGCCTTAAAAAGTGTCGGCAAAAACATCTCTATATTTTATAACTTTTTTCCAACGTCTTCCATCAATGTTATTTTCTGCTTGGTATCAGCTTCTAGAAGATATTTAGATAGTTATTCTTGGGTACAAGATTTAAATCTTGTTACATATGATGGAATTCATAATTGTAGCGCTAAATCATCCGAGAGCTACTTATTTGAAGTCAGTGCTTATAGCTCAGTATCATAAGCCGAGACCAGTAGGAAGAAAGACAACACTAATTTTTCTTGTTAAAAATTAAGTGCAAACATTAATTACACCATCCAACACCCGTTGTGCTATCTGTCTATCTTTAAGGAAGAGCACCCATCACCGAGTTCTTAGAGCATCTCATAGTAGATAGTCAAAGATTTTCTATTCAGCTCTTCTCTTAAAGCAAGTATTGATATCAACTTCGAGATGTGAACGACCTCGCAATATTATTTAGATCGGTGCTAGTTAAATTGACTTTTTGGAACTTAGGTTATCATAAAAAGCGATTCAAAGCTTACGGATGATGTTAGAGGAACGTCTTTACTGATTTGGAAAAAGCGTTCGAGAGAGTTCCCAGAGAATTTATAAAAACTGCGCTAAGATCTCAAAATATACCCGAGTATATGCAAATTGTACGTGGACAAAAACAAAAAACGAAAGCTAAAAGCGCGGCGAGAATAATCAGAAAATTAGAAGATGTTTGAATTAAGATTGGAGTACAGCACATTGACGTATCCCGATTGATTTCCCTTATTTTCGCCGATAATATCGTTCCATGCCAAATCCTAATAATTGGATAGAAGGGCTAGAAAATCGATTTACGAACCTGAAACCCAACTCCTGATATCTATTTAGAGAGGGTCAAAATACTTACTCGTGGGCTCTATAATAAACCATCAAATAAATTGCGATGCCGGTGTCGAACAAAGAGTTAGTGCCCCGAAAACTTCGCTGTATTTTGTGACAGAAAGATGCCTCTAGAATGCAGTCTGGATTAATGTCGAATGCAAACACTTTACGGACTGTAAACAATAGAGAGCAACCTTTCTACTTGGAGAATTTTCGAATCAGCCTCGGAAGGAAGACAAGTGTAAGCGAACACCTAAATCGAGCTGGCTGGAGATCATTAATTAAGGGCCGGCTCTACCCGGAACTATAACGAAATAAGAAAGAAACTATTTTGTCTCCCAGTTGGTATTTGAAATTATTCAAAATACCAAGTTAAGTACAATTCTTCACAGCCTTAAGCTTATATATATGTAGATACATAAGTGTTTATTGCGATAATTTGACGCAGATGATGGTGCTGAGCCCCATTATTCAAAAATAAATAAATAATTCGCTATAAGACCCAATTTTGATGATGCTGTCTTGCTGTCTGCACAATGGCTAAGTACCTTCGCGCTTACTTTTCTAGCTGACGTCGATTTCATATACATACGGGTTTACTATTTCCTTACATCTAGACGCTGGCTGGGGCGAGCTTCTCAGGTAAACCTTTGTTTAATACCTTGGTTGGATTAAAGCACGTTACTAATAGAAAATCGGATAAATCATACATATATCGTTTAAGCTTTTACTGTGGGTTGGATATCGGACTTCTGACATGATCCTTCTGGTAGAGGGATTTTACTTGAATGTTGAGACCTCATCTCTGCTCCTCTATCTGCTAAGATCTCCAAATTGAGTCGACGGCAGACGAAAGATGTCTTCATCTTCATTTGTTTATCAGTGTTATGTTAGACGGAAACAATTTGGTGGGCTGGTATAAGTATGTTCTCGATCATCGTTGGATTCGTTTACTCCTCATGAATACATTTGAAGAGCAGTACGAGTATAAAGAAGTTTTTGTCAAGTCAAGCTTAAGGTAAATTATTTGAAAGTTGTTTCATCTTGAACTTATTCGTCTTTACATTTTCTCACCTGAATGGCATTGTAGCAGAATGAGAAATATTCACCTCTTTCTGAATGCACAGTCTTAAGTCTTTGCAGTAGTGTCAGCCAAATCAATGGACTAGTCTATCTCAATTAGTTAAAGTTTACACTGATTCATTACATATATGCGTCTGGATGACCGTTGGACCTTGAATTTTGTCTGCAAATGCGTTAGTTTTCCGAATATGAAGGGTTTCTACAAACGCTATTACATATCCAAATTTCACATTTATGAAAATTAGCATTCCTGTTCTTAGCTTTCAATCAACATTATTCTCAGCAAAATTTATAGCAATTCTCGGTTAATTTATTACAAAGTATTTCCTAAAATCCGTTCTTCTGTCGTCGTCCATCCTATCTATAATATAAAATCTCAAAAGAAAAGACGAAAACATCTACGTCTACCCAGTCAAAAGAAATGAAATTCAAGCAAATTTCCGTTGATCCGCCTCCGTTTGGTGGCGCGTGGATTACAATCGTTTATTTACTTATTTCTCAAGAGTGATGAAGGCGTACAGCTGCCTACTTCGCCAAAACAAAGAAAATCTGTGATATTTATACCTCACCTCGGACGGAATATCGTCTGTCATCTCATACATCCATCCGATTCGAAGAATATTCGAAATGTTCGGTCCATTAACGTTTTCAAGGCGAATAAAAATAACCAATTAACATTATATCATCCATTGGCTTGGTTTGGTTTACCCTGGTCTGCACAGAAACCGCTAGAAGCTTTCTTTAGAGAAAAGAAAATGTCTTAAAACGAAAAACAAAATCTCGTGTGAGTTTTGTTGTACTAAATGGTAAAACGTAAAATTTATTTTTTGTTAATTTTGTGTATATAAAAACTATCTTCCTAAACATGAAATGTCATCTAATATTGACGCTATCAATTGTTTGTCCTTTAGAGCTGCATTTACTTCTTCTTCGTCCCATTGTAGCTGCACTTTGTTGAGGCGAGTCTCTTTGCGGCGAATGACTCGGATGATTCCTCTGGTTTCGACAAGTGCTGCACAGCCAACGAATTCAGCTTGATCTACGGCGTGGATATTTCGTTTCGAGCAGACCCGTTTGTAGACGTCATGTAGACGGCCAATGGTAATGTCCTTGTTCTTCTCCTTCCGTAGCATCAGCATGAGACAGCAAAGTAGGATTTTCTGTTGAAGAGGAAATGACTCCTCGTCAATGTCGTCATTAAGGTTTTGTGACGCACCATAGACTTTGTTTAGGACGCTGATTATTTGTGTCACCTGCACTGGCTTTTGCTCCGGTTCGGGTTCTGTCTTTGCTTCGTAATTGATACCGAATTCAGTAAGGTTCATCGTCCCACCGATGTTTTTCTGTTGCTCAGCAATTTCCACCACCCGACGACCAATGTCTAAAGCTCGTCGAACATCGCCACTAATTGCTGCCACTTTGGCTGCAAGTAGCTGGATAGTCACTGGTGGAAAGATGTCCAAGACTCCAGCCTCTTCCAATCGTGACTTAAAGATGTCTACTATCTGCTGTTTGGTATAGGGAGAAAAATGCATTAGTCGCGGTTTCAAATCACATTTTGAGTTCAGTCTGATAAGCATACGATCTGTCAGATCAAGACTGTTGGCGATGCCGATAATGATGATTTTTGAATTCTCTACCGATGGCCATTCGAAAATGGTGTACAGCACAGACTGTTTCTGCCCGCAGAGTTGATCGATTTCATCCAGGACCATGAGAATCATTTTGTGATTTCCACACAAGTGCTTTTGAATAGCGGTCAAATGATCTTTCTCTGTTTTTCCGCTCACTTTTAGATTTAGCTCAGCACAGATTTTCTTGTAGATGCTGCCAATTGTCGAGATCGATGTGCAATTGATGTAGACCTTTATGAATTTCTTTGAGAATTCCTCCGATTTTAATAGCTTCGAGAGGCAGGCTGTTTTGCCAGTACCAGGTTGACCAGACACATACAAACTCCCAGAGTTGGACTCGACCAAATGTTCAAGAAGGAAATTACGGAGCTCTTCCAATTCTTTTTCTCGTCCAGGAAGGAAATTCGTTTCAGCACTGTTGAGGACTCGTCGGGCATTCTGGAACTTATTTCGTTTGGACTCCAATACTTTCTTCTCCGCCTCGTCATCGGATCGCTCATCACCATCAATACTCAGACGATCCAAAAGCCTAGTTGGGCTAAAAAGATTACTTTTAGTGCATCTCTCCACTCTGCATTGCTTGGGCGGTGATATATCCACGGATTTTACATCATCTTGCGAGGATTCCGACTCTGATTCTACTAGCCTTCGTTTGGTTTGTCGTTTTTTTCTTGATTTCGGCGTCTTTTGTGTGGAGTTCATATCACGGTTTTCGATTTCTTCGTCGTCACTCCCTATCAAGCTAGTCTTCCTCCAATTGCTGGTGGATATGGATGGTGTTTTATTTATACTACTCAGTCTTGTTGATCTGCGAATTGCGGACATTTTTAATTAATATAAATTTTGGAAATGTTTTCTTAAAAATAGAGTCGATGGGAATTGTTTGTAAGTGAAAAATGGGCGCGAGACGTCTGGCAACTTGCCTTTCTATTGTCCTTTCGTGGCTCTGCATATGTTTTTGACAACTGACATTTTACTGTAGGCAAGGTAGTGTGAATTAAATCATTTTTGTAATCCCCATCTTAGGGATTGCTTACATTTCAATAAGTTTACGAAAAATTGGTTTTCCAAAAATTATTAGCAGTGAGTGTGTTTTGAAGTTATTTCTAATAGTCGATATGAGTATGGCAAGACATACTGAACATGACAAAAATGAATTACAATAATCATGACCGTGAAAAGGTGTACAATAGAACTTTTTACGACCAAACTCCATTCAAACAGAACTAAGGAACATAAAGGATGAGGAAATGAAGACTTATTATATTTGTAATAAAATGTGGCAAATTTTAATATGCTGAGGGTTATGGGTACTGAAGTAATTTGAATCACTGAAATGGGGCCTAGTTTGAATAAAAAAAATAAAAATAAAAAAAGTTATACTCACCGCAATTGATCTTAAACTTTATGTAGGATTTTGAAACAAATATTTTGAATACAAAACAACATGAAAGCGAAATTCTGATTCAAAAAGATCATTGTCAATTGACCTCAAAAATTGTGCCAAAGAAATATCTGCCAACACAAATACACTAGACCTTTCCATCCATTCTCGAAGCTCTAACTGAAAATATTCAAATTTCCTCTAAACATTTTCACAGATACTGATTACGTAAACATCCTAAAATCCTAAAATAGTTGCTAAAGCTTTGGTAAATATTTTCAAAATGTTTGGAATATTTTACGATTCTCCATTTAATTACTTTAAAAATGATTGTAGAAAAGAAACAAATTCAAACATTATATGGTAAAAAGAAGAGATAAAATTTTATTTTATTTCTTTTCGAATCTTTTAAACAATGTGTATTGAATCTGATATAAAATACTGAGGTTTTTTTTTATGACATAGAGGAGAGAACAAATCTATTTAAAGATCATGTAGAGGGAGGGGCAAATCGGAAAAAATAAAAATTTAATTTTAGAGAGCTTTGGCAAAAACTCGAATACAACATATACGTGTACACTGAAAAATATTGCTTGTCGTCTATCTATTCCAAGGTTATTTATAAAATTAAATGAAAAAACAAACAGGAAAGCTACAAATTACTATAACTATTTGTAACTATGACTACTATAACTATTTTTTTTTATTTTCAAAAAGGAAAGCACAAAAACGATCTTATTTTTTCTTTTGCAGCCATACCGAACAACTCCACTGGTCCTACCCGGTGCCAAAGTTAAGAAAGATGCTCCATCAACAGACTCTTACTTGAGACACTACCCAAATCCTGCTGTACGCGCTGCTCCTGGTCATGATTACAATGATGTACTGATGAAGCAACGCGTCGCTGACACAATGTTGCACAAAGTTGTTGGACACGAAGCCGATAGCGGAAGGGTGCGTAGGTAAATATCATCCCAAAGAGCGGTTTTTTACAAAAATAGTGTTGTATCATTGAAGGTCTATCATAAACAATTCAACTCGCCAATTGGCTTGTACTCAGATACCAACATTGAAAACACAATCAGACAAACCGTTCCGTAAGTGTCAAAATATTTTTCTTACATAAAAAATCAAAAAAAAAATTATTTTCTTTAAAAGCTTAAAAAGAAAGAATATATTTTTTTAATTTAAAAAAAAAGTAAATAAATAAAAAATTATATTCAATTCAACTAGATTAGTAATGTTTAAGCTTAAGCTTTATACATTAATTGTATGGCGATTACAAGCTTGAGCTTAGGTAGCCTTCATTTTTTTTTAGCCTAAAAATTAATATTCATGGTTTCGGTATTTAAACAAGCGCTAGAAAATTAATAATAAAAATTAAACAAAAATCTCAAAACATAAAAAAAAAACAATTCATTCAAGAAGATTTATTAATGATAATGTATATTTTTTGTTTCTTTTTTTGAATACATATATTCTTCTAATAAAACAAAATAAAAAATGAAAATATAAATAATTTAATGTATGACAGAAAAAGGAGTAGTCCTTTACATCGCCCCTTGCCAACAAAGCTTGACCGGTAAAAATAATCAAATAAAAACAATTTTTCTTTCGTTCGCTTTTAGTTTTTCTTTTTTAGTTTTTATTATCTAGTTTTATTTTACTTTTATTTAATTTTTCATGGAACAAAATTTGTTTCTTTTTTTTCTGAAAACACCACCTAGTAGAGCAGTTTTTTCAGTTTTGTTTTATTTTCTTTCAAATTTGAAAACAATTTTCATTTTTCTCGAGTAGTGTCTCTTAGAGAAACCTTAAGTAAATAATAAATTTCATAGAATAAAAAATCAATTACAGTAATTTGCTAACTACATACATATAGCTTTAGCTTTTTTTTTATGATTGGAATGCTTTACAATTTTACAAGAACTCATGCCCACACAAAGACAGGAAATTAAAATATGAAAAAAAAGAAACTACAAAAATTCCATTTTCAATACCCAAGCAAAATGAACACCCACCACACAAAAGGCATAATTTATTTAAGTGGCATGTTGCACTTGTTTATAAATGTTCAAAAACAAACTCCAAAATCCTTAAAAAAATCCTCGAACTGTTGTCCCTCTGTGTGTGTTACCTTTATCATGTTACCTTTGGATGTGCTTTAGTCGTCGTGGAAATTTATGTTTTATAAGTTGAAACAATTTTTTTTTAAGTTTTAGATTGATCAGAAAATGCTTTTCGGACTTTAAAAAACTAATAAATTATGGACAATTTTTTATTTTAAATAAATGTGTATATAGATAATGAATTGATCTGCCAACTCTATCGTAGAGTTTCTTCTACCTTATACTTTACTACTTAAGGTGGCGCCCCGAGTCCGGAATGAACCTTGGCCTCAATTAACATCTCCCTGAATGAGCGCAGCCAGCCTCACCTCTAGTTGCGCACACAAATTTGGCAGATGCTTCTTTCCACTTGAACGCGCAGCCACGAGGTTTTCTTTACCACGTTGTCACTCTGGTGCCCACTCGCTGAAAATTGGTGTTAATGATTGACTAAGTTGGCACATGTTCAACACCAAAAACATCACGCATTGTTGCGGCCTGAGATGTTCCCAAATAAATAGTAATTGGCCATTCCCTAGAACTATTAAATATGTACTCGTAATGACAACCGAAAAAAATCAGCATGAAACATAAAACGCACCCTGTGTGCATGTACTGATACATTTGAACGAGAGGGAAAAGTAAATTTCAAATTCAATTAGAACCAGGAATAGGTGAATTGTGATATACCACCTTGATCAAAAGAATTTATTCAGAAAATTAAAAATACAAGTTTATTCATCTAAATCTACGAGTATATTGTTCCATTACTTCCTCTCGGCTGCTGAATCGCGTTCCCCGTAGTGGTTTTTTTTTTAACTCGATTGAACAGAAAGACGTCACAGGGAGCGAAATCAGGTGAATTCGGTGGCTGTTGAATGGTATTTGTTGCACTTTTCGTCAAAACATTACGAATAATGATGGCTCTGTGCGACGGTGCGTTATCATGATGCAAAATCCACGAGTTTTCTGCCCACGATTCTGGTCTCTTTCGGCGAATTGCTTCACGCAAACGTCTCATAACGCCCAGATAATACTCTTTGTTTACTGTCTGGCCTTCTTGAGGTCTTTTGGCACCAACTTTGCTGCTACAAGACGGAAACAAAACTCATTAACCAAAATGTCTTGGACGGATCCTTAGGTAATGTTCAAGTCCTCTGCTATCTCTCTGATGGTTAATTTGCCGTTATTGACCAACATTTCTTTTGCTCCATCAATGTTTTCGTCGGTTTTCGATGTCGATGGTCTGCCACTGCGTTCATCATCTTCGATTGACTCACGACCACTTTTGAACCGCTCGTGCCACTGGTAAACGACCGCTTTAGAGAATCGTTGCCGAAACACTTTTCCAACATTTCCAACGTTCGCGCACCATTAAATCCATTTTTCACGGAAAATTTAATACAAGTTCGTTGTTGAAAATTTAAATCCATTTCTAAAATTGTAAAAAATCGCCAAGACACACAGTTTTAGATGTGCTCTTGACTACGTGGCAAATGTCAAACTATGACGCTAAGATTTAGAAGGAATGACCAACTTAACAAAAAAAAAAAAAAACAGAATTCAAATCGGAACAATGGGAGCGGCACACGGTGGTTATCCCGGGAACTTTTTGATCTTGATGGCAAAACCATGTTGTTAGAAGCTTTCTTCTTATCTGAAACGATGTTTTTACAAATAATCATAGCAACTGTAAACATATCATATCATATTTATCTATGATATGATTCTTTTTTTACTTGATATAATATAATATATAATATAAGAAGTGGGTAGAGAAATGTACTTTTGCCCCTTACTTTACCCGAAATGGGGCTGAACATTCTTCAGAACTGTTATATGAAAGAAATATCTTGAGCAATCTTTTCATATCATAAACACTTTTCAATAACTTCCGGCTGCTCTGAATAGTACTGCTATAAATATTAATTTCTGATGCATTACTGCTTTAGCAGGTCATAGGCCCACCCACGATTAATAACCGAGGGTCGCCAAATTTCACTACCTTGGAGGTAAAATCTTGTGAAAGCATATGTCATGTTTATAATAACATCCAAATATTCATTGATCAGGTTTCGGTAACGATCTTCATTGACTGTATAACGCAAGTTCCTGCAATAACCAAAATGGTTATTTACATTGTTGTAGCTACAATGGAGCCCGTGGTTTCTCTACTTTATTGCTCCAACTCAATTCTCCAGGTCAATTTGTTTAGGATCACCTTGTTAATGAGAGGAGAAATGAGCTATTTTGCATTTGGGTGATCCAAACAGTATTCCCTTGTCCTCTTCTTCAAACTACGAGATTTAAAAAGTCGAATTATTTAAGTGCGTTGATGTTTGTTTTACGAAACTCGATGATAACTTCCCGCAAACAGATTCTTCAGTGTCAATCACCTGTAGCAGTGCTTTGATCTCCTAAAACAACATTGCTAGCATGACTTTATTTGCTAAAACAAAATCGATAATTTGTTTGTTGAGATATCCGAATAGGCAATTCCCGCTTATATTCGTGATTGTGGAAGGTTTGCATGGATATATGTACATTGCACAATGCAATTTCATGTCACTGGATTATGCACAATTTAGTTTTTGATCATCGGCCAGATTGTTTCGAGTTCACCTAGCGAGTATAGGTGTGCGGAGTTGAAAAGGCTACAAGCTTATTATATGGGTGAGTGATTTCAGCAAAACCCATCCCTCGTCCAACGTTTTTTCCACTATTTCCTGTTTCCAAACATGAAGAAATGCCTCGGGGGTAAGAGACTTGGGTCGAATGAAAATGTCATCAATGAAATAAATGTCTATTTTAAGGGCCTCAATAAATCGTATTATTTTGAGGGCATCAAAAAATTGGAGAAACGTTGAAGGAAGTGTATCGAGCTAAAAGGATATTATGTTGAAAAATAAATCGTTGCCGAAAAGAATGTTCCTTATTTAACTAGTCACAGTTGGAGATATCTGATTGAAGTATACAATAAACAAAGTCTGAGCTAAGATAGGAACAACTTTGTCAATATTAATGGTTTTGGCAAAAAATAAACAATACTTATCAAACGAGTAGTTGGTATTGTGATTCTCAATTATCAAAGAATGATAGACTTGTCAATTTGTTCCAAATTTCCATTTCGAATGGGGCCAAAGTGAAACAACAAACAAATGGAATTGAACAAAATGAAATTGTCAACAAATGTCAACAAACAAAACATGTCTCATTCACAACAGTCCATTAATTCACAATAGCCACCAATTTTATCAAATGAGTTACACAATACCGAAAATTGTATTATTTGATAAATTTGTCATGTGATAGTCAAAGTTCGTAGGCTATTCCTTTCCCTTTTCCATATTATTTTTATTTTAGTTTAATAAACCCCTTGTTCTTCCGTCGATACTGTGACTCTTACATTTTGTTAATAGCCATACATTTTCATATTCAATTCAATTCTGTCAATGGCAATGGCAAATGACCAACAGTAAAAACTTCTGTCCATGAAAGGATTTCTAAGAAGGAGGTCCCTCTCTCTATGAGACTAAGTCTTTGGGCGCACCATCGATTTATTTTTTTGTAAACAGAAAATAGAATCTCATTACCTCAAAAACCTAGTGAAAAACTTACCTGGTTCTGCTGAAAAGGTTTAATTATCGATGGTTTTATAGTCGTTTGTCACGAAACTGTATTGAAGTTGAATCAAAAATCGTTCTTTATTATGAAGAATGGTTCATGTCATTGTATTTTGAATACAATTTCATTTGCTCATTTCAGAAATGGTAATTTTGCTTCTTCACAAACTCTCCGAATCAAAAATGAGACTCGGTATTAAACACGATTTATATATAAAAATAAGGATCGAATTCAGCTGCTCAAGAGCCAAATACACCAACTCCCGTCGCAAACCATGATTTCGTGGTTTTAATTTCTGCTTTAGCTGTGGTAGGCACATTTTTCACTTAGTGGACGGCATACGTTCAGTCACAACAGTCACAGTTACAGTTTCATCTGTATGCGTATTACGTTGAGGCGTTGTGTTCGCCATGTAGAGTGTATTTGGTGTGAATTCATAGCGAATCGATTAATGTTTAGATCGAACATAAATGTGCAATAACTGTCAAAAAAGTTATTACCATTGGAAGGTCCATCACTAGTGCATGTTTTATTTTTATACAAATTGGTAAAATTATTATGCGTAATTGTCAACAAATATATAACTTTCATTATTAGAGGCACAAAAAATAACATTATACCCATTGAAATATTTGTTTAATAAACAAAAAGAAATAGAATAATTACATAGTCTGATCAATCTAAAATAAATAATTGATGTTGTAAATGCTGCGTACTTGTTTAGGCTTTTGTTGCTCCTTGTGAGAAGGCAAGTTCTCAAAACGTTATACATATACGTATCTGTGCAAAAAGAAACAACCTCCAATGTGTAACTGATCCTACACATCATAAAGTTTTGCTTGGACGCATCTCCAATCTCACAGACAATATTCAATTCTATCAGAAAAAATATCAAATCGAATCTTGTAAAATTTTCCTCATATGCAAAGGAAAACTCGCACCGACCATAGTTGTCTTCTATATTTTATTGTTTTTTTTTTTTAAATAAAAGAATAACAAGAAATTGAAATAACACAAACTAATCTAGGAGAAGAATTCGATGTTTTTTAACCAAAAAAAAAAAAAAACATAAACATAATAAATAAATAGAAATAAAAATATTTATGAAAGTAGTTAAGTATAATTGAAAGAACATTGCTGCACAATTAATATTAGAATTTTCATCGATCTATCTTTCCTGGAACAAAAACATAAAATCCTGGAGCAACAAAAACAAAAACAACTACAAGAACAAGAACAACGACGTCAGCGTCAACAGCAACAACGCTTCCAACACTACTGATTGAAAAAACCAAAAAAAAAAAGGAAAATCATTTTTTTTTAAAAACAAAAACGACCAAACAAAAAACAGAGACAAGATTTTCTTTCATAATATACCCTTAAAAATTAACAAGCACTTGATAACAACAACAACCCCCTTAAGACCACCACAGATTAAAAACTACTAGCGTTTTGTTAATTTACTTATAACCTTAAAAAAAAAGTATCTAATTTCGAAAATCAGAAAAAAGTTAGACAATATCCTTAGACACGGACTATGAGCTTTTAGATGCAAAGCGCGTATTGCCTAAAGAAATAATTCACTGGCATTATTTTGCTTACTAAGGCGTGTAGTTTTAGTTTTAATTTTAATTGTTCTTTTTTTTGTTAATGTTTTTGTTTTAATTAAGCTAATACCTTATTGCCTAAACCAAATTGTGTTGCAGTTTCTTTTTTTATTTTTTATTTTTCTGTTAAATCTATATGTGATAAGAAGTTCCTATGTACATAGAAAAATTTTACAAGCACTCAACATTTTTCAAAAAACAAAAAACAAAAAATAAAGTCAAAATAAACACACACATTTTATTTCTTAGAGTAGAATAAAAGAAAAAATGCACTTTTTTGATTTAATTCTCTCACTCTCAGTCATTTTGTAACATTTTTTTGTAACATAATTTTTTTTTAAAAAAACCTAAAACAATTCTAACATATTGTGCACATTGTTTTTCTCTCTCTCTTTACTTTTTTTGTTGACCATTTATGAAAAAAATGAAACAAAATCAAAAAAAAAAAAAAAAACAATAATAATACATAAATCGAAAAATTTCAAATAAAAACTGATCCTTCTAATCACAACAACAACAACAACTGCAAACGCAAATTAAAAAAAAAAAAAAAACTATCAACCAACATGGATTTGGAATGTGACGAACTCCTCACGATATGCAACTTTCAAAAAACAATATATGATAATTTGTATTCGAACATCGAAACGAATACTTCGAATTCGAAAAAATGATTTTTGAAAAAAAAAAATTTCACTCTTAATGACAGTTACAAGAATACAGTTGTTTATGATCCATCGAAAAGTGAAACGTACAGAGCTATTCAAGAGGAAGGATACGGATATGGCGATAAAGTGGCGGAAATAGCGCATCCAGTTCAACCAAAGGTGTTCCATCCCAATAGAATGGTTCCGGGAAAGGTAAGATCGATGTGCCTAACTGTTGTTATAAGCGTTATTCAAAAATAAAATATCAAAAATATAAAAATCAATATTTAAGTATGTTACATATATCAATATCAACCTGATTCCAATGTCCTATTTTAGTTCGATGTATGCAATAGTTTCATTTGTTTCTGTTTGTATATATGTATGTAAAATCATGTGTAAATATGTCGCGCAATGCATTGTTGTGTCTTTAATTTTTTTTTTCTCCCTCTCTCTCTATTTTATTTTATTTTCATTGCCATATCTAAGTAGCGCCTAAACATTTAGAGCAATAACTAATACTTATCAATCCAGATCCTTATGTAATTTTTTTTTATAGCTCTTTTAATTGCTTCTTTTTGAATAATGAACTTTTGTTTGAATATCTCTAGAAACCACCTTCCTCACCACACCCAACGCCAATTTCAAGTGCCTCGCCGTACCATGTAAGTAGCAATTTTTTTTTTTGAAAATAAACACTGTTCTTTTTATTTACATAGTTTTTTTTTAACCATCATTGAAAATAGAGTTTTTAAGGGTTATTTATTTCTACTATTAATGTTTTATCGGCATCGCCCTTATGAAATATGCTGAATTTTTCAATTTGTAAATTACTCTGCGGTTATAGATTATTTCGCCAAACATGCTACAGTCTTTCGAGCGCCCTTAAAGATACATCTGGGTGATTTCGGTATGAACAGAGTTTTACTATTGTAGATGTTTCCGAAGGAAGGTCTCTTCAGTTTATGCAAACAGTCTGGGCTGCGCTCAATAGCACCAATCATCTAAATCATCTAAATCGAAATCTCTAAATGAATAACGAAAGTATTGTAAAATGTTTGTGTGGGTACAAATAATAGAACTTATTCTTTTCAATATAAATCCCTTTATTCAGTACAGTTACAATTCACTATTTAATTGTATCTCTCAGTACAATCCAATTTCTCAACCGCTTACACTTTTCTTATCTTTTACTTAAACCACTTAATCACTTCTCCTAATTAACACTTCAAATTACACTTTAGAACTGATACCTTGGGGATGCTGGTATTTATACTCGAATGACATACTTCGAGAACAATCCTCGCCATCCAGCGTCCCATACAATTTTCAATTTGCTAGAAAATTTGATTCCACTCTCAAGTCGCGACTTTGTTATTCAAGTATCGAAATCTTCTGGTCTTCGAGTATCGACATTTTCTGCTCTGTGAATCTAGATGTCGCTGCTCACATTTAAGTGGTTATCACAGTATGATAATTCATCTGCAACCGTTTGTTCTGACCAGTTTTCCTGGTAGAAATGGCGTCTTACTCTTAAATGCTTGAAGTAAGCTTATTTATTTCTTCAGCCCTCTCTGACAAAAAAGGCATAACCATTTTGGTGTCCCGCGATGAGATAAAATTGTAGACGCAAGCATTGAATGAGTATACATCATTTTTAAATGTTCAAGTTAAAGTTCCAATTATAAATTTACATAAATTTACATGCGCTGGAAACTTTGGAAATGAACAAATACGTTGAACTAGAGTTCTTGAGCCACAAGTTGATAGTCATGCCGCCATTCCTTTCCTCTTGGTTCCAATTTTTCATTCTGTGTGTATAGAAATCATTTTTAAACAATAGAGTAAGAAATTGAATTTAATTACAAAATCTTTATTCATTATGAAGAGCAATCTATGACATTTTATATTGAATATCACCTCGGGCATTTAGCTTCCTTTGATGTTTTTGACAAAGCACATCTTGTCGGTCTAATTTTGCGCCACACTTTTGAGCATTTAAGCTATATTTCGCCAATAGCGCTCTGGATATTGGGTTCCAATGCCAATAGTTTGCGGTTTATCAGTATACAACAATGACTCCACATGAAGTAATCGATTGGTCTCAAATCACTAGATATTTTTGATAAATTCATTAATCCATTTTGGGATATGATGCTGTCGTTGAATCGGGTTCTTAGTTAGTCAATGGTTTTTTGGCGGGTGGCCGTGGTGTAGTGGTAGTAGCAAACGCTTCTCACTCGGATGGTCCAGACAGAAAAATTCTGCGTGTGAAGGCATAACACTGACACGTAGATTTGGCTGTTGTAGAGTTTCAAGCACAGAAAAGAAAAATACTGTGATATACCTCGAATCACTCTGAGTGGAGAAAAAACTCTCCGTCCTATTCGGACTACCACCCCTGGAGAGCAAACATAGAAACCAAACACACCTGAGTTTCAAACCACTACAAAAACAATTTTCCTTTCTCCTCCTTCTATCTCTCCGCCCGCGCCCTGGCAACAGTAAAAGGGTATCTAACCCCTTAGGCGCGCGTAAATTATAAAAAAAAAAAAAAAAATAAATAAAATCATGGGTACTATGGCACGTTCCGCCACCCTTATGGAACCACATAACCACATATGTATGCCCTCTGTATTTTTCGGAAGAAATATGTTACCAGAACTCCGACCTGTTAAAAAAAAGCGATGTACGGGCAACACAAACTTGAACTTTTGTGGGTGTAAATAAGCCTCATGAGCTTCTTTGCCTCATTCTAAAAACTTAAATGTAGCCCAATCCGCGAACTCCCGTCGCAGGTCATGGCCACGTGGGTTCGGTTCCCATACTGGCAGGATCTCACAAGGGTGTAGGCCGAGATCTTTTCAAAAAATTCTCCACAAAGTATGCGGATAAGGGCTGAACTGTTGCCCTGAACAGGGGCTATGGCTTTGCGTCATGTAGAGTATGTATATACAGGTATATGTGGTATGAAATTTGTACATAACACGACGAACAAACAATTTTCAAAATAAGTTTGAATGATACGGAGGCGTTCTTCTGGTGTAAGACTTTTCATGGATATATTGGAATAGCTGAAAATGATAAAAAGACCTTTATTTTCCCCTCTAGCGTCGTCGGAGCACTGCGTCAAATCCATCAATTTTTCGTCTTTAGCTAAATAATGTAAGAAAAACTTCTGTAAAATCAGGTAAGTACTTTTAGACCGTGCTATGTCACCTACACTTTATAGTAAGTCCCAACGCAGGAGCAGGTTCTGAGAAGTCTTTTTTCTAAACATTGTCTAATTGCCTTATTATCTTAACCACAGAAAAAAGCCAGCGAATTCAAGCTTCCTACTGCCTTTAGAGAAATGTTAAATTCTTCAACTTGAAGACGTGAGATGCTTCATCAGAGTCCTAAGCCCGGCTTATACCTCGCCAGAGAGTTGATATCCATTCGTTCTTCATGGCCTATTCTGTAAGCAGATCAATATCACTGTACAGCTCTTAGAATTTGTGGTTGTATATCTTCTTCTAAAGCCAGTCAACGCCTAAAGGTGTTACCCGAATTAATAGCACAGGCGATATAGACGAAATCACTAACTGCGTCAAAGTTAAAGCTGCCTATTTTAAAAATTTCTTTTTAATTTCAATACTTGTAAATGTACCAGTGATAGCTGGCTACCAATTTTATCAATATCATCAGCGTATGCAAATAAAATATTTGCATGGCCTCTGGTGTTGGCATCGACAATGCATTATCTTGTCTAAACTCTTCCAACCTTTACCAAGCGGAGAGAGTTCTCTTTATAGAGTTCGGCTCTACAGATACTAACATACGAATGTGGCCACAAAATCGGTAAAGAGGTGGTTACTATCAACATATTGTAGATGCAACTGTTCTCTATTTGTACTATCTTCATTTAGAGGCTGATCACCGCACTGATTGTCGTTTAAACTATTGTGATTGTAAACCTTTTCGAATCGAAGCATTGAAGAGGAGTATGAGTATGCACCCCGATTATGCCGATTTTAGTGTTCACAGTGATTAATATACAGTAGCTGCATTTTCATATGATATCTCATCTTCGTTTACCGGAATTGCAAACTTTACTTTACTTCATATTGTCATTTAAATCGGACCTTTTGCACCGGAATTATTCTTTCTGCTAGCGGAATCCGTCGAATTGGATTGATTAACCACCATTGGTTGTCACAAGCCTTAAACTTATTGTCTATGTTGAATCAGTAGAAAACGATACTATCGTTTTCAGTTGAACTGATTTCAAAAATTTAATTTTACAGTGACTGTCAAACGCTTTTACATTTAGCTTTCCCTTTCCGGAGTACATCTGCTGCTGTACGCTTTTTTTCCTTTTTTAAACTACAGCGTTTCAAACCCTTCGCTTTCTAGACCCAGTTGTCTGTCTTTTTTTAATACAGTTTAAACGCACTGGCTTTCATTTTTCCAGAGGAGGATCAATCATCAAAATCAAATTCAGCACATAATTCGGCGAGATTTTAAAATTATTGTTGATAGTCAGTCGTTGTTTCAAGTAGCCTCTTCACTTTTGAGTATATAAATCCACCTACCGTCAAGTCAGGAAATCATGGGCGTTTAATTCTAAACTCAGATTCTAGAGTGTTTCCGAAATCCGTGAATTGTTTAATTTATAAAAGGCATTCTGCTATTTTCACCTACATGATATACAAAATTAAAATACATTTTTTAATAAAAGTTTTTATATATCTTTTAGGTGGTAAATACACACGATGATGCTATCCGCCAAAGTGGCTCATTCAATCGTTTGATGTATAGCGTTCTGGGAACAACTGATTACTAATTTAAATCTGAATTAAATTAAATCCAACTAACAAACAATAAAAACATATAACAATGAATTTCTATACAGTGGAGTAAATAATAAATGTTTTGTCATAATACCGATGTGTTGAAATCCTTAAGTTAAATCAATAAACAATTGTATTAAAATTAAATTCGAAAATTTACACCAAAAAAAAAACACAAACATTTTCTTTATAGGAATGAACGAATATTTTTATTTAGTTTTCTTTTTTTATTCAAATCGAAACGCAGAGATATATCATTTATCTATTTATTTTTATTTATTATAAAATGTATACTTTTCATAAAGTGTAATTGGAAAATGAGGAAAAGAAAAATTGAATTCATTTATAATTTAAAAATTTTGAGAAAATAAAGCTTTATTATATTTTATTGTTAAATTAGGTTTTATTTTTAATTTATTTTATGCAATATGTGACGCGAGAAAATGGGTGAAATCTAGTCAGAAATGCAAAAATGAAAAATGAAAAATGGAGAAACTTACATACATAATTGGCAATAGAGAATACTCGTGTATTTGTGTGTTTTTTTTTTCTCTCTCTTCTTTCTATCTTTTTGTTCAAGTCATGTATTTGCGCAAATTTTAACCATTCTGTTACATTGTTTTAAAATATAACTATTATACGAATATCTAAAAGTTTCAAATAAATTTTAACCAAAACAGATGATTGTCGTCTTATTTTCTCATAAATTTATAAACTTTCTAATGATTTTTGCTGTTCTTTTTTTTAACAAAACGAAATGTCATTTAGTCGATACTCTCATCTTTCGAAATGCAAGGTTTTCGAGTCTTTGTGTGGTTTGGTTTGGATCCCTCAAAAAACCTTAAACAACGGAGTATCCTTTCAGATCTTGAAAATTATTGTTCCTTGTTTTTTTACCATTCAATATGCCAATTAGGCAAGTAACTTTAAAAGATGGCGTATTTATAGTAGTCTGGATTCCAAAATGGTATGACACTTGCTAGACTAACGCTTAATTGAGGACAAAATATATATTTTGTTAAAGAAACCCGATTCATAGTTAATCCTTTTTAAAAAGTTGTTGCGTGCAAATCACGTCAGAAAAATCCTCCAATCCATTTTCCATCTGTTGTCTGTTAACCTTTTCTGGTCTCCTCCCCCTTCTCGTGCTGTCCCTTCTTTTCTTTCTCCCCGTCACGCTCTGGATGCCACGGTACAGGTGTGATTCTCTGGATTCCTTGAATTTAGTTCCCTCCCCCGGCCTGATAGAGCCAGGCGGACGGCCTGGAGACCCTAGCGGACGTACGGTCCGCCACTTGATGCACCGAGATGTCAACACCATCAACAATGGCCGCGAGCCCATCATATCTGATATTGTTTGCCCACGAAAGTTAAAAATTGTAAAGGAAAGACCACAATTCCCCGTGGTAGTTCTTCTGCTCCCCATGTCTGCAAGAAGGTTTACTGGTCCCCCATTGTACCCCTAATAAGTTAAGTTTTCCTCCCTATCCGGCGGTCTCAATGGAAGCTCTCAACCATAGCTTCGGTTTCGGGTCAGCCGGCCAGCAGGCTTCGAACCAAAGCAATCGTGGTCCAAGTGAAAACAAACAGAACGAACAAACATGACCCACAAACATAGAACATCGACGTGTGTGATTGGCTGGGGATTCGTGGGAAGCTGTTAGAGCTCTGGATGTGATTCCTTTTGCTCTGTGTGTGTGTGGATGAATGGCGACGATGGCCAAAAAAGCGCGGTAAACTCATTCGATAGCTTATCGTTTTGTTAGGCAGAGCCTCCAAAAAAAGAAAAAAAAAGAAACGAAGACCAAACAAAAAAAAAAACCAACGACAAAGGAAAAAAAAACGAAAAAGAAAACGATAAAAATAACAAGAACAAGAACAACAAAATTTAAACAAACCGATGACGAGAAGCACACCATAGGACAAGCTGAAAAGGAAATTACAACACACAACGGACACGACCGGACAAAAGACGGTTTAACCTCCTTCACTAGCAGAGAAAACCCCATAAAACATCTAAGTATACCCCCTCTTTTCAAATAAAACATATTTATTTTTTATTTATTTATTTATTTATCATTATAAACATCTATCACAGTAAGAATTCACTTATAATATTGTGAGAGATAACAACTTAGATAAAATTAACAATTTACAAAAATAAAGAAAAAAAAATGTGTATTTAAAATTCAAAATTTAAAATTAAAAATTCAGGTAAATAAAAGAAAATAAAATTAAGTTGAGATCGCTTGAGACAAGGTTAGGTTAGGTAAGAGTTTCTGTTGGAAATACCAACCCACTTAGGCCTATTGGCCCATTGTGATGCCACGTGGATCTATGATCTTCTTACTACTGGAACCAGTTTGAGCTTTTAATAAAGCGTAGGAGACTGTTAACGTCTATTTTTTCTAGATCGTTTAGGTCGTTGTAGAAGAAAGCTCCTAGGTGAAGCTTCCTTCTCTGAGAGAGAGCTGGGCATGTGCAGAGTAAGTAGGGGATTGTCTCCTCCTCTTCCTCGTCCATGCAGCTTCTACAGAAATCGTTAGTAAAAGCGCCAAGCCTTCTTGCGTGCTTGCCTATAAGGCAGTGTCCGGTAATGACACCTATTATGGCGCTGAGATGTTTCCTATCTAAAAGGATCAGACACTTAGATCGACTCAGATCTAGCCTTGGCCAGATCTGTTTGGTCGCTAGACATGTTTGTCCAGCAGTCCACCTAAGGTCCGTTCTTTAATTGGCATCTAGCTTTAGTGTTAGTTTGCACGTAGCGATTGGTATACCTATACTACCTTTGTCCGGTAGGATAGGTAGAGTGGTTCCAATTTTGGCGAGTTCATCGGCTCTGCAGTTCCCTGGAATGTCTCTGTGGCCCGGCACCCAACAAAGGTGAATGTTGAACTGCTCTGCCATCTCCATGAGAGATGATCGGCATTCAAGGGCAGTTTTAGAACACAATGAGACCGAGTCCAGGGACTTGATGGCGGCCTGACTATCCGAAAATATGCGGATATCCTTTGCAGATATCACGTTTTTCTTCAGCCAGGACAGAGCTCCTTTAATCGCTAAAATTTCCGCCTGGAATACGCTACAGTGATTTGGAAGGCGGAAAGAGAGGCTTAGATTTAGCTTATCTGAGAAAACACCGCCACCAACTCCGCTGTCGGTTTTAGATCCATCTGTGTAGAGATGGATTGACTTGTCCTCCATGAAAGCATCCTCCTCCCAGAATGATCTGGAGGGGAAGCTTACATGGAAGTTTTTGTCAAACCAAAGTTCAGGTATGGTGTAATCGGTGTTCTCTGTGCGGATTCCTAATGTATTAAGAATGTTGGCGTGGCCAAATGAATTATTTGTCCACTGTTTAGTCGCTTTAAGGCGAATAGCTGCAGTCGCAGCTACTTGCTTGCTAAAAATGTCGAGGGGTGTCAAGTGAAGCAGAATATCTAATGCCGCAGAGGGGGTAGACCGCAAGGCTCCGCTTGTGCATAGACATGCTGTTCTTTGGACTCTGCTTAATTTAATGCAGTTGACTGCATTTTCCAAGGCCGTCCACCAGACAACCACCCCGTAAGTGAGTATCGGTCTTATGACCGAGATGTATAGCCAGTGGGTTATGCGAGGTTGAAGGCCCCATTTGTTCCCAATGGCTTTCTTGCAGGAGAATAAAGCTATTGTAGCTTTATTGACTCTTTCTTGAATGTTAGGTTTCCAGTTTAGTTTCCTGTCAAAAATCAGACCCAGATATTTTGCTGTATCGGAGAAAGCTAAACTGGTACCGTTTATTGAAGGAGGGTCTATGATTGGAATTTTATATTTCCTAGAAAAGAGGACAAGATCAGTTTTATGGGGGTTTATTCCCAATCCACAGCGATCTGCCCAGCAGGTTAATCTGTTAAGATTTACTTGGAGGAGTTCTTTAATGGTATTTAAATGTTTTCCTGAGACGGCTATGGCAACGTCATCCGCATAGGCAATCACTCTGCTACCACCCGCTTCCAGGTATATCAGTAGTTCGTTAACCACTAAGTTCCAGAGAAGGGGGGAGAGGACACCGCCTTGCGGCGTACCCCTACTGACATATCTTTTAGCAGAAGTCTCACCCAGTTTGGAGTTGATTATCCTGCTTGTTAGCATTAGATTAATCAGCTCCCCAAGTGAGCCTACCTGCAGAGTTGACAGCGCAGTCGTGATTGCGGATGTGTTGACGTTGTTAAAGGCGCCCTCTATGTCTAGGAAAGCAACCATTGTGTACTCCTTATATTGTAGGGATCGTTCGATGTGGCTAGTCAGAGAGTGCAAAGCCGTTTCCACCGACTTTCCTTTACAGTAGGCATGTTGAGCCGTAGACAGAAGTCTTGGATCAACTTTAGCTCGAATATGGATATCAATCAGTCGTTCTAAAGTTTTCAGAAGGAATGACGATAGACTTATAGGTCTGAGGTCCTTTGGGACCACATGAGAACATTTTCCAGCTTTGGGAATGAATACTACATTGACTTCTCTCCATAACAGTGGAATGTGGATAAGTTCTACACAGCTCCTCATAATATTTTCCAACACTGGTAGAATAATATCTGAGGATCTCTGTAGCTCGGCAGGTATAATACCGTCCGGACCAGCAGACTTGTATGGTTTGAAGCTATGTAGCGCCCAGAGCAGTTTGTCTCTCGTAATCAGACTATGAATTTTGGTCACGGTTGCAGTAGGCTTGTTTGGGCTGCTACTGGCCGCGAATTGGGAGCTACCTGGAAAGTGGGTGTCCAGAAGCAGGTTGAGTGATTCATCACTTGAGGTTGTCCAAGAGCCATCGGTTTTTTTCAAACAGCTGGGCATCATAGGATTTGTGGAGAGGATTTTTCTTAGCCGCGAAGCCTCAGAGGTTTCTGTAATTTTGTCACAGAATGACCTCCAGGATTGTCGCTTTGCCTTCCTCAGTTCTTTTTTGTATAATTTGAGGGATTCTTTATATGAGTCCCAGTCGGTCACTTTTCTTGTGCTTTTTGCTGCGTTGAAAAGTTTTCTGCATGTGTTTCTGAGCAGTCCTAGTGCCGATGTCCACCAATGTGGCTTTTTCTTGCCTCTTGGTTGAATAAGAGGGCAGGAAGCGGCCATAGCCTTATTGAGAGTCAGAGTAAATTCCCTGACTTTCATGTCGAGCTCATTGGTGTCACGCGGGGGACTTGATAGTTTGGAGGATATCGTTTCCGACAGGATTCCTCTATATTTTGTCCAATCAGTTTTCCGGTAGTTCCGGAAAGTTGGTTGGCGAGGGGGAGCATCACTCAGACTGAATTGGATGTACCTATGGTCCGAAAAGGAGTGTTCAGACGATACCATCCAGTTTGTTAGCCTTTGGGTGATGCTGTCGGAGATAAGAGTAATATCGAAAACTTCTTGTCGGTTTTTTGTTATGAAAGTGGGCTCATTGCCAATATTGCAAATTAAGAGGTTAGTACTTAAAATATAGTCTAAAAGTGACTCACCTCTATCATTGATGTCGGTACTGCCCCATACCGTATGATGTGCGTTGGCGTCGCATCCGATTATGAGGCCAGTTTTTTGCCTTCCCGCTTCCAGTACCACCCTTTCTAGGTTATCACCAGGGAGAGGGCCCACTTGGTCGTGGCCAAGGTAAGCCGATGCCAGCCAGTATGAGCCTTTGGCAGTTTCTAATCTGGCAACGGTTAGGTCGGGGTCACTGAGGTTGGGAAGTAGAAATACATTAAGGCTACGTTTCACTAATATACAAGTTCTAATCTTACCTTTGTCTCTTGTATAGAGCGGAACGTATGAGGGTGTCCTAAGTCCACGAACCACGCCTTCTGCAATCCATGGTTCCTGGATTAGAATAATGTCTTCTGCGCTTTTGGAAAGACGCAGAATGAGTGTGGCCGAAGCCTTTTTTGAGTGGTGGAGATTAATCTGGAGAAACCGTATCATTGCTACAGTCTTCCAGAGTCGCCTCCACCACGGTGTTGTTGAGGTCCTCCGATTCTGAAGATGTGCCCAAGAGCTCATCTTCAATCTCTGATCGTGTAGAACCTCTATTTGCTTCGCCATCGGTTTCCATTTCCGACAATGTGTCAGAATAGGAGACCGACGGCTTTGTAGTCACCTCGGACAGATTGGAGTCGTCGCTATCCAATTCTGGAAAGGATATCGATGCTCCAAGATCCACGGTTGTGATGTCAGGTATTAAAGGAGGAGGAGGTTGCTTATCAGCATCCAACTCATCCTTTTTGTACACCCTTAAGTGAATGGACTCGAATCCAAACCGAATCATGCCTTTCGTCTGCGCCAGAGGATTAAGGGATTCCTTATTGATCACAATTAACGCGCATCTATAAGAACCCCTTAGTTCCTCCAGTTTCGCGACTTTCCAGTCATGAGTCGGAAGAGTCGGGTTGCTGAGCCGGATGATTTCCAGGATATTTTCTGGAGAGGAGGGTTCGGCTGGAATCCAGGTACGAGTTCGAGGTCTACTAGGAATGTCTTCCTTAGATACAACCTCGAGTTTTGCACCTGGCCAAACCTCTCCTAAACCATCGATGGCCTTGGTGAAGAGATCGAGAGATCTCTGGTCGGAGCAAGCGATGAGCTTGACATGGCCTTGGTGCCAGCCAGCGTCGCTTGTGATAGGAGGTGGTCCTGGGTTCTCCCGCATGATGGCCAAGAAGTTGCTGGAGAGCTTCAACTTGACCAATTGCCACCGTTCCGGTGTAATGGAACCGTCGGTATCGCTTCTATCGATCACCGCGATCACCAATGCGTCCTTTAGGACTTCATTATAAGACTTCAGAGATCTGCTGTTGGATGGCCCAGGGGTTGTGGAACTGTGTATTTTGGGCCTCTTGGAAACCGGTACGGTTTCCTCCAACGATCTCTGACGCTTAGAGGAGTCTTTTGACGTTTTGTGAGCAATGGAAGCAGTGGGAAATCCGTCTTTTAGGATGTTTTTAGCCCACTCAACCTTGCTCTTTATTTCCGCACTTCTCTCCACCTCCGGAATGGATCCGAAGGTTTTGATAATGCGTGAAGCATTTCGGCTGCCGATGCGGCTGAGCTCCAGATTCCTCTTTGGAGGGAGGAGTTTTGGTAGCAGCAACAAGTCCGTGGCCTGCCACAAACTTGCTGCTGCTGGGGGCGGGGGAAGTGATAGGACCATGGCTTGCCACAGTCTTAACACTCCCCGAAGGAGTTTTGGTAGCAGCGACAAGTCCGTGGCCTGCCACAAACTTGCTGCTGCTAGGGGCGGAGGAAGTGATAGGACCATGGCTTGCCACAGTCTTAACACTCCCTGAAGGAGTTTTGGTAGCCGCGACAAGTCCGTGGCCTGCCACAAACTTGCTGCTGCTAGGGGTGGAGGAGGTGATAGGACCATGGCCTGCCACAGTCTTAACACTTCCTGAATTCTTTTTATTTGGCTTGTTCCTTTTGCCTTTAGAGGATGGCGCACCATGGCCTGCCACAGTTTTGCCTCCTCTCGGCAATGCAGGAGCCTTGCCAGTAGTCGGTGTAGTCACCGTTCCACCGCCCGGTAATTGAGGAGTACCGGCCTCGGTTTTTGTTATCAGGTTATTGTCCATAATAGTCCCACGAGTAGCGGAGAAAGGGATGTCCATCTGTACAGAGATCCGCCATATACAGATAAGGCTAGCTAATCCGGAGGTCGCCAGGTATCCGGATACTCCGTTTGCGACTGAGCTATTTTTGGAGATACTGGGCCCTCAGCCAGGTTGATCTTCGGCACGGGTCGTATAACACCTTGATCCAGCCCAGGGGAATGATGGAGTGCTTTGGGAGTTGGGGAGGAGGGGGGGGGGAGCATCCTTTGGTTTCAGGACTCGTCTGGAGAATTTCTTCTCGAGAGTCATTGACCCTACTCAGCCTCTACAACTCGACAAGTTCGATGCTCACGGTAGAAGTCGCTTGAGACAAAAAAAGGAAGGAATTGGGAAGTTAAGTGCTTTGATTCGAGAAAAAGAGAATCTGCGTGTGTCATTCAGCTCTCTTAGGTTGCGCGGAAGTGAATTCCATAGACGAATGGTAGCAATGAAAAATTGTCTCTCAGATGTTAGGCAAGAGAATTGTGGTAGAATTAAACAAACAGATCTATTAGATGGCGAAAACTGGATTTTATTGTAGAGATATGAAGGTTGTCACGTTTTTATTATGTTAAAAAGAGAATTGAGGGTACGAAATTTAACATAGTTCTGAAAAGACATATCCAACACGTTTTTTGCCAAATGTGATATGTGATCATACCTTTTGAGACCGTAAATATAACGTATTGTGATAACCACTCAAATGTGAGCAGCGACATCTAGCAGAAAATGTCGAAACTCGAAGACTAGAAGGTTTCGATACTGGATTAGCAAAGTCTCGACTGGAGAGTAGAATCGAATTTTCTAGCAAATTGGAAATTGTATGGAACGCTGGGTGGCGAGGATTGTTCTCGAAGTATGTCATTCGAGTATAAATACCAGCATCCCAAAGGTATGCAAGTCAGTTCCAAAGTTGAATTTGAAGTGTTAATTAGAAGAAGTGATTAAGTGGTTTAAGTAAAAGATAAGAAAAGTATAAGTGGTTGAGGAATTGAATTGTACTGAGAGAAAGAATTAAAAAGTGAATTGTAACTGTACTGAATAAAGGGATTTGTATTGAAAAGAATAAGTTCTATTATTTGTACCCACACAAACATTTTACAGTATAGTGCTGTTAAAAGCTAACTGAAGCTTTCTATTACTTTCAGCATCACAATTACTGAAGATTTCACACCCATAAATTAATACAGGAATAACCAAAGCTTTGGCAAGCATAAGCCTTGTTCTCAGTGGTGTAAACTTTTGGGCTATCCACAATGTTCGGAGAACACCATACGCTTTATCCACTATAGCATTAATATGGTTATTCCACAGTCGTTCATTGATCTCCGTAGAGTACAGACGTGGTTCGGCTTATGAGTGCACAGTGATTAGTTTAATAAATAACAAAGAGATATTTGAGGGAATTTCCATACGCTCCAATTAGCAGAGTGTCAGTGTGTTCGGCCAGCATATCATAGGTCGTGGGTTCGAATCCCCGATTGCCATAGACATTTTTTTTTTCTTTTTCATTTTTATTTAAAATAAATAAAAAAAAAAACAATTAATTTGAAGTGTTAGTAAGTGTTGTTTACTACATCACGTGATGAAGTGTGGGGTGCGGTCCGCTATGCCAATAGCGGGACCAGCCGAAAAGTCAGGCGAGGCTTCGAGCGGTTCAAGCCAATCAGCCATGTTAGCAGAACCGAAGATGAAGAGAAAGAGGAGGCTGAGGCCCACTCTTAACTTGACACAACGTCCCTCTCTTACAAAATCCATTGCAAAGCTGCCTGGTGGATTAAGGGAGGAGACGACATCAACTACAAGGGCAGCAATAAACAACAAGTGTCATGGGTCGGAATATGACGAAGAAACACATTTGTCAGATGGGGGCAAAGGTCGTTTCAAGGGAAGCGATAATAGCTTCGCAGCTCTGGCAGTCTCAGAGTCGGAAGACGAAGAGGATGAAGTCCAAGCTATAATGAGCACCATCAGGCAGCTTGAAGAAAAAGCACTTGCCATTAAGGCAAAGTATACAGCCAGGCGTGAAAAGGAGCAACAAGTATGCTCCCAATCACAACAACAACAACAACAACAGCAAAAGGTTGCAAGCCAGCAACAGTTAAAATTACAAACGGACAAAATAAAACAAAAACATCAGCCAAAACAGAAGACACAAACACATCAACAAGAAAAGCATACGCAGCCGCCACAACAACAACAGAATCTGAAACAGAAGCAACAACAACAACAGAACCAACAACTACATCAGCAAAAGCAACAGCAGCAGAGACAACAACAGCAAGAGCAGAAAGCCACCAAGCAAAAAGTGCCACCAATCAACACTTTTAAACTGGAGTTAAAGGACACTATTGATCTGTGTAAGTCGGCCATAGGCAACAACTTTTTTATAAAACGATTGTCACTAGATAGGCATGCGATCCACTGTAACACAGTGGAGCGCTATTATACAATAAAAAAATTACTGAAGGATTCGACGACGGAGTTCTTCTCCTACACCCCGAAGGGGGACAAGCTGCAAACAATGCTGCTTAGGGGATTAGAACCGTCGACTGATCCGGGGGAGCTCCTTGCACTGCTGAAAGAGAAGAAGTGCGAAGGGCTCCAATTCGTGGGGGTCAAGCCTTTCACCACAGCCAGAGCCAAAAGGGAGAAGCGGCAACTGCCGATTTTTCTGGTCCAGCTAAGTCCCACCAGCAATCTGGAGGGTCTAAGGAGTATTAAAGTCCTAGACTACCAGGTTGTCCATTGGGAAAAATTAAAAAGGAGCGAAAACATTTTGCAATGTGTTCGCTGCCAAAGGTTCGGGCACGCCGCGTCGAACTGCGAAATGCAGCCTCGATGCGTGAAGTGCGGAAAGAACCACAAGTCCGAGGAATGCGCTCTGGGTAAGGACGGAACGTCTGAAAAAAGCCAACTCTCTTGTGCTTTATGTAGGAACACGGGACACACCGCAAATTATCGGGGTTGTCCCAAATTCCAGTACATCAAAAGAATAAATCTGGCCCGGCAGCAGAAAGTGGAAGTGAAACGTCCACCCGTGCATTTGCAAACTCCAGCCGTTACTCCCCATGTTACCTACGCCCAAATGGCGGCAGGTAGGGGAAATACGGTACAGCAAGTGAAGGTTGCTTCTCAGGCCCCAGCGCCCAGAGCACCGGAACCAGTACCTGACATGCTAGCTATCTTGCTCTCTATCCAGGGGCAGATGGCTCAGCTACAACGTCATTTAACTGAACAGACCGCGCGGGTGGATCAAGTATACGCTCTGCTGCCTGGCCTAACGCACCTTTTGCCGTAATGGGTACGTACGTGGCGGAGCAAACCCTGAAGGTCCTTGCTGTGAATGTGAATTCACTGATAAGGTTCGAACGACGAGCCGCACTATTTAAGTTGCTTAAAGACCAAGCCCCTGATGTTCTTTTGGTTAGCGAAACTAAGCTTACTAAGAGACACAAAATGAGGCACAGAAGATACAAAATAGTACGGAGAAACCGACCCAACTCCATTCAGGGAGGTGGCGTTGCAATTCTCGTACGAAAAGGTATACATTTTAAAAGAGTATACAGTCGTATAGTACGTAGGTTCCAGGTGCTGGAAGCATGCATCGTGTATATCCCACTCCGTAGTGGAAAGCGGTTGTACATGGTGTCTGTCTATGCACCTAAGGCTACTCAATCCACAATATTTATCTCAGAGCTCGAGACACTTTTTCGATTCCTGAGGCTGGAATTGGAAGACAACTATTTTATTATCGGCGGAGATTTCAACGCCAAACATAGTGATTGGGGAAATAATACACCAAATACTAGAGGGAACCTACTATTCAATTGGTGGGGTCAACACAGTATGATGTATCGACTCGGGCTTAAGGCGACGGATAGTCCGTCGTTTCCCAGACACGGGTCTTATTTGGATCTTCTGCTGTTCGACTCACGAATACAACTGACATGTACTAACCAACAAACTACAAACTGTCTACGCACTTTCGTGTATGACAGTGACCATTGCGGTCTCAGCACCGAAATAACTGTTCCCAACGAAATTGCGGAATTGGATGAGTTTGTCCAAAGGCATTCCTACAATTATAGTAGGGTGCGTTGGACACACTTCACCAGAACACTGACTAGAGCACTCTCCTCGAATTCGCTCTACCCACCGTCCAACAGAAATCTGTCAAACGAGGAGATTGACAGGTATCTAAGACTAATGGACGAGACAATCAAACGAACAATGGACATAACGATACCTCGGTACCGACACACTGACGAAGAAGACCTATTCCGCAACGCAACTATTGACGCACTGCACCGACATAAAAGTAGACTGCTGTCAAGACTAAAAACCTTGTACAGACAGTTTACTGACAGACATAACCCGGAGATCATGACACTGAAGTCGTCGATTAAAAACCTCCAAACATTAATAAAAGAAAATTACAGAGCATCCGTAAATTTGTATTGGAACAGTAAAATTCGGGCTGTAAACACCAGCAACCCGAATATGTTCCCGCAAATAAATAAAATATTTCGGAGAAATAATCAGAACGACCTTCAGTGTCTTAAAATCGCCCGAACGACGAACAACGAACAAATACTGGTAGCAGCGGGCATAGATCCAAATGAGGCTGTTGATGATGACAACTTCTTTGTGATCGAGGATCCGCAAGAGCAGGTAGAGGCTATAGGAGCGACTTTCCAGGAAGTGTACAAGGCGAATGTTATCATTGGCCCGAACCACGATCTGGAGAATCGAGTCCTTGTGCACAATTTCTACCTTCGAAATGAAATTGTGAATTGGCGATTCGAGAGCTCGGGTTTCACCCAGTTCAGTGACGAGAATATGGCAAATAATGTCATCACCAACGATAGGGCACTACCCCCGTTCATTTCGAAGGAAGAGCTCCAAACGATCTTCGAATCACTTAGAAGTAAGAAATCAGCGGGAACCGATGAAATACCGAACATTGTGCTTCGACATCTCCCTCTAGAAGCGGTAAACATTTATACCACCCTGTTTAATAATGCAATGAATAATGCACATTATTCAGCGCATTGGAAAACTGCGGTGGTACATCCTATCCCCAAAAGGGATAAAGACACTTCCAATCCGGCGAATCTCCGCTCGATCAGTCTTCTTCCAAACATCAGTAAAGTTTTCGAGAAGGTGATCAATAGAGTCCTGACTAAGTGGGTTGAGGACAAACATATAGTTCCGGATAATCAGTTCGGTTTCAAGGCGGGGCATGATATCATTCATGCTGCGTCTAAACTGGTTTCTGATATCCAATGGAACAAAGGCAAGAAACAGTGCACTGGTGCCTGCCTGATTGACTTGGAGAAAGCCTTCGATACCGTATGGTTAGAGGGACTCTTTTTCAAGCTGGACAGGTTGGGCATTAGTAAACCACTGCTGTATATTCTTTTTGATATGCTCTCCAGTAGACAGTTCATCGTGAAGAATGGCGATGTGACTTCTGCTGGAACTTATAACATTAAAAACGGTCTGCAACAAGGTGCGGTAAATTCGCCGATCCTGTTCAACATTTACACAAGTGATCTGATAGGTTCACTTCACCATGCCATAGCGTACGCAGACGACTTAATCGCGTACAGATCGGGTCCAAAGATTGAGGTCATTAATATGCTTTTGCAACGTGACTTCGACAAAATTAAGCGATATTGCGATGACTGGAAGTTGAAAATCAACTTTCAGAAGTCGGAAACCATTCTGTTTAGGACGCCTTTGTCTGGGGCCTCTAGGGATACCAGAAAGAATTGGCGAAAGTTTTCTATCGTCGGACAACACGGACAGCCACTTGCCTGTCGAAATGTAGTCAGATACCTTGGGATCTGGCTTGATCAATATCTGTATTTTAACAAACATATAGATGTTGCTCTGGCCAGAGCCAAAGGTGCTTTTGCTCTTACAAAGAGACTGTTTTATAACAGCCAACTCGATGCGGGGGTGAAGGTGATCTGCTACATGGCCCTTATCCGGCCTATGCTTGTATTTGGATGTCCCGTGTGGTTCAATGTGAGAGCAAGTTTATTGGAAAAGATTCGGGTGTTTGAGAGGGCTTGTCTTAGGACTTGTCTTCGCTTATACAGAACACCAGAGTCTCAGTACATAAAATTCCATCCCAATGAGGTCCTGTACAATAGGGCGAACCTAATAAGAGTGGACAATTTCGTCATTAAGTTGACTCGGAGGCACATTGCAAGAGCAATGACCTCATCGAACAATCTGATCTCCGGGGCTTTCTACCCCAATTATATGTATCACGAGAGAGTTCGCTTTGACGGCTTCATTCCTCCAGAAGCGTTCCTCTACCTAGATAGCAAAGGTCTGATCCAGGACAGATTGGCGGTGCCGCTAATCTTCCACGTCGCTCGAACAGCTGCGGACAGGCGACTCAACTACGACAGAGACGTCGCACATGGCAGTGCAGAGCGTCTCCGGTTCAGTAGGGCGGTAGGGAGTCGCGACATGAGGGATGTTGCTCGGCAGCACCAACAATTTTGGTGGCTTGTTGAAAGGGAGGATGCTTCGTCGTCGAACTCCTCCAATGATAATTAGCTTCACGTGAAGCAAGGTGGGCCAGCCAATTTTTTTTTTTTTTTTAGCCATGGCCGGCTTACATAGTTCTAGGTAGGTTTAAGTTAGGTGTTAAGAAAAAAAATATACAAAAACACAAAAAAAAAAAAAAATGTATGTATACATATGCTTATATATTACGTATATAGGTATTATGTATATATATATATATATATATATATATATATATGTGTATGTGTATGTATTAGACGTAAGTAGGTTAAGTAGTTTAAGATTTATTTTTAGATAGTCTATAAGGTTTTAGTTTTAAGTTTTTATAGATAAAAAAAAAAGTCCAGACACTAAGTTTTTCTTTCATTTTCTTAGTTGTAATAAATGTTAAAATAAAAATAAAATTAGACTGTAAGTTACGTCGAAAGACATAGATTAAGTATTATGTTTAATTTAGAGTGCCCGCATGGGGCCAGTAAGTTACAATAAGATTATTTTTTAAGTTAATTAAGCTAATTTTTAAGCGTTTTTTGTTTAGCATATAAGCGTAATTTAAGTTATAGAAATAAAATGCATTAATTAAAAAAAAAAAAAAAAATGGTTATTCCACGTCAGTACTCCGTTGAATACCATGCCTAGGTTTTTGGACGATTCGACGAAATCTATTGGTAAATTGTTCAGCATTATGGATGGGAAATAAGATAAGTCCAAACGTTTTTTTGAAATAACTAAACACTTACATTTATTTGCGTTCAGTGACAGGCTATTTTCCCATGCCCATTTCGAAATTCGTTGAAGATCTTCATTTATATCATTAGCGCAGTTTTCTATTAATCCAAGGGCACAACTTCTATAAATTTGAATATCGTCCGCATAAAGGTGTTTTGAGGAATTCATAATAATGGATCCTATGTCATTAACATTGAGAACAGGAGAGGTCCCAAAATCAACCCTTGGGGAACGCCTCGTTGCAAAGGAAGAAATTCTGATTTCTTTCTCTAAGGTATGACGAGAGTAAATTTCTAGCAGAAGAAGACATATTAAAAAAGTAATGTAATTTAGAGTGAGTGAGTGAGACTACCACTTGGAAGATATCAAACTTTCTTTTTTCATGTGAAAAAGATAGCCTTTACTCTGTCAAGGTTAAGTTTGATTTTCCATTTGTTGAAATAAGCATGAACTACTTCCATTGCTCCATCTAAATTTATCTCTATAGAGAGAGGAAGTGTCATCAGCGAACAATGCAATCTCGGCAGCAAAAAATATATACAATATAGATCCAAGTACTGAGCCTTGAGGCACACCACATTTGACATCAAAGGAACAGGAGACACAATTGTCGACGTGAACTTGAACAACACGGTTTTTCAGGAAACCGTTTTATTTGCACAAGTAAAAATCGCGAGGACTATAGCTTGATAGTTTGTGTAATGAACCATTATGCCATACTGTGTCGAAAGCTTTTTCGATATCTAAAAGTATCATCCCTGTTGATCTCCCTTGTTCACGAATTGTTCTTACAATTTTGGTTATTCTTGCAACTTGTTGAATCGTGTTACGATTTTGTCTAAAACCAAATTGCTCATCAGGCAAAATATTGTTTTCAAAAATTAAAGTCATTAGCTCGTCTTTTATAATTTTTTCGAACATCTTGCTTAGTGAGCTAAGTAAACTTATTGGCCTATAACTCTCTGCGTTGTCCGGAGGCTTACCGGATTTGAGGATTGGTATAACCTTAGCTTTTTTCCAAGTATCTGGAAAATATTGCATCTTTAGGCAAGAGTTGAAAATGAACATTATATATTTTATTCCTATCTTAGGAAGGTATTTTAGAAAAGTGTTTTTAATTTGATCGAGGCCTTGAGCTTTTCTGACCTTGAGATGCTTTATCAGGAGAGCAACCTTGTTTTCGGAAACATACGTATTTTTAGGAGTTAGAAAGCGTAAGGTGTTGAATTCTTCAATCCTTGAGTCTACTACAGTGGTTAAAAGAGTATCACAGATATTGGAAGAAATAGAATGATTTTTCTTGAAGACATCAGCTAGAACATTTGCTTTTTCCTCATCGGTAAAGTTAAAAGAAGAAGGTCTTTTAAGTCCTGGAATAATTCTGTGTTTGTTTTTTAAAATCCGCATTATATTCCAGAAGGGCTTCCCACATTTGTCCAAGGAACTTAGCTTGTGGTTCCATTGCGTTGATTAGCAATAAGTTTTGAAATTAATTTATTAAGTTCGAACATATTGGCAACAATTCGGATGTCGAAATCTTTTTCTTTTCTGAATGTTCCTTATTTTTATTAATGCAACAATAAATGGAGAAAAGGTGGACGTATAATAATTTTGGGGAATTTTTTTTGACAAATTCATTAGCACCACTAAGAACCGAATTAGTAAAAAGTTAAACAGAGCGATCAACATCATCTGTGCTGAGGACGTTATCAATGCGTGTGGAGACATCACTTAGGTCTCTTTTGATGATCCTTTGAAAATGGTGCCAATCAGTTCTCTTGATATCCTGGATAAACTGCATTTACTTGTGAATTTTCAAAAGCTGGCAGTCAATATGACTATCAAATGATATTTTTTGCACAGCCATTTGGATAAATTGTCAGAAATCCTGGATGATTGCAGTGAAGAACAGGGGTAATGGTTACACCAGGATACAAAGACCGTGGAAGAAAGAAATTCGTATCAACGTCGGTTGGGATCGCCATATGATGGCACACTACTGTCGGATCACACTAATAATACTGCAAAAGGTCACATACAAAACGTTTTTTCTAATTTACTTATATGAATTCAAGTTTATTCTAATCAATATTATAAGATGCATCATTCAAAACATGTAAACACATGAAAATAAAAGTTTTTGAATATTTTCATAATTTTTATTTAATTCTTTACCCATTTTCAATAGAGTCAGTAGCGTCAATTCAGCAAATCTGTTATTATTTTCGTAGTTGGTAAACCAGAATTACCCAAAATCGACTCCAAAACCCCATGCCACATAAACATTGTGTTTTTGAACCTTGGTTGTTAATTGACGTAACGACCATCAATATACAACCTCGCTCTCGCATCATCCTTGAATGGTAAAACTTTCACCAATGATGATGATCTGGAATCGCACGTTGCCCAGTTTGGTGCTAATAAGAGCACCAAAAAAAAAAAAAAAACATACAAATTTGATTATTCTTTGTAAACAAAAAAAAGAAAAGAAAAGTTTTACTCCACATTAAAGAACAGAAATTATTTACTTGCAATGCCAACCCAATACTTTCTATAATGCATATTTCTTAACCTATATATTTTCATGGTAAAGGACGCTACGAATTGGGAGTTTTAAAAATAAGTCATTTCATTTGACGGATAACACCTAAAGTGGAGTTAACGGTGACATCCGGGGCAGATCCAGCGATGATTAAGCTAAGACGTATTTGGAGTCCGGTTCATATGATGATCTTTTTGTATTTAACTAGGTTGTCGAAATATAGATGTGAACTAACAGCAGCACCCAAAACCCTTTAATGGGCTGCTGGCACTTTCTCTCAAGGAACTGGTTCGCCAGGGTGGTTGTTGTGCCGTCGGATTAACTGCAAGTAACAAACAGCCTCGGATATAAGTAGATGGACTTGCTGTACCGACTTTCGGGTTCTGTAGAAAGTTTTGCAGAATATAACAGTTCATCCGGATGGCGATAACTTAGATTTTCTCTCAATTCAATACATCCACATTTTGTTGTAAGTGTTGGTTGACTCACTATATAGCACTCTCAATGTCTATGCTCAAGCTGGTTGATGATGTAGATGTACTCACTATTGGATCATGCCTAGCGGTAGTCTGATTCGAATCGCAGGCATTCGCACGTATTCAACTATTGGAGCAGTATTGATGGGCTTTTAGTTAATCAATCCTTTCAAAACTGAGGTTGTTCTTTCACAAGAAGGATGATACTGACAGATCTATCATAGTATTTAAAGGTATCACCATCCGTATATTTTTTTTTTAATGAAACTAAATATACGCGTGCCATACTGGATAGTAAATTTCTTTCAACGATGTCCCGTTGGGAACCTCCAAATCGCTTTTGGCAGTGTAAAAGATCTCTCGGTGGCAAGTCCTGCAGGGCTATGAAAAAACAAAAGTATTCTATACGTCTATTGTCTGCTGGGAAAGGCTTTTACGAAAATGCATCACTTCTGTTTTAAACAGGGTACTTTCCCTTGTATACCTGACATTGTTCCAGACGAACCGATGAATCTGCTGCATTTTGAAAGTAATCTTTTGTTGAAACAGAAAAGCTCTTCGGTGCAACTTGCATTGAGGATTTGATGACCTTTCGCGCAGACTGTTTCTGGTTTTGTGGACGGCATGTCTGATGTACTTTATCTTTGAACTTTTTCTGATATTTCTACTAATAAATTCTGCAAAATGAAACATATTATAACATCTCTGAGTTCTCTGTTCCAGTAGCAAAAAAGATTTAATTTTTCATAAATCCTGAGTATTGGGTTCTACCAAATGAAATGTCCGATTTTCGCTCAGTCTGAAATAAGAAGCTCTCGAGTGAACATCTGTGCCAGAAGGTTAAATTTTCATTTTTCATAAAATAAAGTGGTACGTGTGCTTGTAGTATGAGAATGTTAGGGTTCGTTACAAGTACGGTTATTTTTTTTATAGGAATTATTTACCATGTTGTCGGCAGTTCAAATTTGAATCCTCTTCCTTTACGAATATAAAATGGGACATTATTATTATTATTATTATTATTATTTATTAATCTTGCATAAATACAAAGAGTAACATATTTAATTTCAGCTTTAGCACCTTAGGCTTTCTGCTGAGATTCTACAAAGATAGTATGTATTATACAAATAGTATACCTTTAGATTAAAGTTAAGTACATAAATGGTTTTGGTAATATGAGTCTTGCTTAAATAATTAATGTTAAAAATTAGTAAAGTATATATCGAAGATAAATAGTTATAAGTGTTGTAATAAATAGCAAGGAACAAGTATTTACAGTACATACATGGGAGGAGAATGGGGAATGGTTGTCAATGCAAGAGATGACTTTTCCAGTATAAAGTTTGTGAAGAAAGTGTTTTTACAACCAAAAAATTTGTTCAAATGTATTTACTTTTTGCTTATACAGACTAAACTACATTTTTTTTTTTCATTTTTTATTTACATTTCTTAAAACCAGTATTTAAGTAAACACATAACACAGAAATGTGTTCAATTTTATGGGAAAAAACATAACAAAAAACAACAAAAACGAAAGAATTCACAAAATTACAGTGTCAAAAAAGTGTTTTTACATATTTTTCTTTAGCATTTAAAAGTAAATTTTATCAACTTATTTTTATTCAATATTTTGTGTGGTGGCCTTAAGATTCGATAACAGCTGTAATCTGCTTTTCGTCGATCTAATTAATTTTTTTAAGTCGTATTCCTGAACAATGGTCAATTCTTCTTCAATTGATTTCGGGTCTTAGGACTTATTTTACTCATCTTTTTGTTCAAATGCGCCCATAAATTCTCTATAGGATTTAGGTCTGGGCTATGGGCAGGTGTATTGAGTACTTTGATACAGTTGTGAAGCAGCCACATCTTAACTGTGTGCTTCTTGTGCTTGGGATCATTGTCCTAGTAAAATTTGAATTTTGGTTTTGGGGTACAATCACCGCCGTCGATTCCAAATTTATGCAAGTGAGATCGCAAAATGCTTAAGTACTGCTTCGCATCCATGTGGTTATGAATAAAAACTAGGTCCCCAACCCCTCTGCTCGATATACAAGCCCAAACCATACTATTGGTATTATATTTCTTTTATCCAAGGCTTTTAAAGATTACCGCCACACTCTATTGACTCCCTCGTTATAATACAACATTACTCGTATCTTAGTTTTGTCACAGAAAATAACGCCATCTCAATGTTCTAATTGGGATCAGGCTGCTGAATATGCTCTGTAGCGAACAACCTCCGTTTTCTTATGTTGTCTTGTGAGAGCAACGGTTCCTTTCGCGCTACTTTTGATGAATATTTGTGCTTTAAAAGCACCTGCCGAATAGTGTCGTAAGATACATCGATTCCACATTCCAATTTCAGTTCATTTGCCAGCGCTCTAGTCGATATTCGGGGATTTTCATATATTTCCGTTCATTTATTTCTGATAATTTATAAGGCCTGCCCTCTGCCTTCATTAAATGCAATCGTCCATCACTATATTGTTTATTGTTTGCCCGGTCAAACCAAACATCAGAGATAACTCTGCTGCACTTTTATTTCTATATTGGTTATAATAAACCAACTAAATTAGGTCACTTAAAACTCTTTTACCAGGCATGTTTAATTACTTGTCACACTAAATATTTCTTCGGCGGATAAACAAGGACCGAAGAAATTAAGAAATTGTTCTCCACTCCTTTGGAATTGAGTAAACAGCAAAAACAAAAACAGAATGGACTGTTATTACTGAAAATTTCATTCATAAACGTAAAACCACAATGTGTAAAAAGACTTTCTTGACACAGAATTTCTTGGAATAAACTCCTTTTTGTTGTTTTTAAAATAAAATCGAGTAACTGTTTGCGTTATCTGGTTATTTAAATGCTAGTTTTAAGAAGTGTAAATCAAAAATTAAAAAAAATGTGAAGATGAGTCTTTATTAGCAAGAGAAATATAAATTGGAGCAATGTTTTTGCTTGAAAAAACACTTTCTTTACAAATTGTATATCTTTTATATTTACTTAATTAATCTTACCAGGCTGTCGGCAGTTCAAATTCGAACCCTCTTCCTTTACGAATATAAAATAGCACATAATGCGTGATTGGCAATGAAAAACATTAATGACGCATTTGAGGATGTACCGATAAACGAACGCACTATACGACGTTGGTTTGTAGAGTTCCGTTCGGGAGATTTGAGCCTCGAAAATGAACCACGTGGGAACCCGGAAACGTTAGTTGACGACGATGTTTTGAGAGCAACGGTAGCTGCGGACCCAGCGAAATCATTGCGAAAGATATCACAAAGCATGGGAGTGTCCCAAATGAAAATAAGCCGACACCATTCTCTCATAGGAAAGGTAAAGAAACTCGATAAGTGCGTACCCTATGAACTGAACGAAGTCCAAAAACTATGGCGAATGGAAATCTGCGCATCGCTTATATAGATAGTCACCTGTGATGAAAAGTGAATACTATATGATAATCGTAAAAGATCTGGGCAGTGGTTGGATGCAGATGAAAAACCAAAACACAACCCGAAGCCCCATCTTCACCCAAAAATTGTTATGGTGACAATTTGGTGGATATCGAAAGGACCAAACCACTTTTGATTTCTTCAATCAGGAGAAACGATAAACGCTATGAAATATTGTGTGGAAATAGACTATTGCATGCCAGTTTGGCTGAAAAGCAACCTGCGTTGGTCGATAGGCACGGTCCGATACTTTTGCATGAGAATGTTAGACCCCATATCTCACAAGTAACGGTGCAAAAACTGTTGCAGTTGGGATTTGAAATTCCACCGTATTCTCCTGATATTTCCCCAACGGATTACCATATTTTCCGCAATTTGGATTCATTTTGCCGGCAGAAGGTCTTCCGGAACCGTGCAGAGGTCATAAAAGCCTTTGAAGATGTCATTGCCTCAAAAAGTCAGCACTTCTACGAAAAAGGAATACTTGACCGTGTATCACGTTGGAAGAATGTCATAGATGCCAACGGATCCTATTTTGATTGACAAAGATTTACGGAAAAATAATATTTTCTTTTAAATTTTTTATTATAAAGTCGGACATTTCATGCGGTAGAACCCAATATAAAGGCACATATGTATTAGGTTGAATACGATTTAGATCGTTTTTGGAAATTTACAATTTTTCCTTCAAATTTGAGCATGGATTGATCCAATTCTTTTGAAAATCAAATGGCGAAGCACTTGTAAGTATTCAGATACTCATCATGTTTTGAAAATGTTTTCCCGCAAAGAGACATCACAATCTTATGGTGATTGTAGATAAAATATACGAGTACATAATATTCGGAAAATTTTACCCCGGCAACTAGTAACTGCGTCAAAATAATTTAGAAAAAGTTCATAAAATTTGTCTAATCAAATAAAGGAAATTATAAACCAAGTCGCCAAGCCTCTCTCACTAGTTTAGTCTAGCAAATTAAAAATAAATTGCCAGCTGTAATTTAGTGGAGACTGTAAGACTGCAGCTAACCGGTCTTTGTTTTCTTGGAAAGATCAGGACTCTGTAGCAGAGACCTGATAGTGGCGATGTAATTAAATTTATTAAATTGGAGTTCAAGATTATTGTTTCCTAATTTGTGACATTGTTAACATATTTATGTTACTTAGCTGCATAGTCAAGGTTTTAACGATCTTTCATGATAAGCAACAAAAGAACTCACTTCCAATTTGTTTAATTAATTTTATTTTTATTTCTACAGATAATTTCATAATTTATTTATTTAAACTAAATTTACACAAAATAAGAAAATTATTAAAAACAAAAATATTGGATCGCTTTATCCGAAATGTCAGACTAATTTTGTTTTGCATATTTGACGTAGGTCTCAACCGGCAAACTCATACGTGTAAATGCATCAAACCCAAGTGTATAAACTTTTACTGGGTTTATTGTTGATATTGGTGGAACTGCTGTGGTTGGTATTGTTGTGCCTTTGTGTATTCTTGTTGCTTTAATCCTCCTTGTCCTTGAGGTTGACGCAATAGCTGTTGCGGTGCTGGTGTTGGAACTTTAACAACAATATCTGTTGGTTCTCGAATAACTTCGGCCTTGAAGCCTTCTTTGGGATCGGCAGTATATTTGACTGTACGAATGAAGCCATCCGAATCTACAACTGAATAACTGCCTTTGATCACAGACCCATCACGGACTTCTTTGCGATTCTGATAATTAGTGAATTCGTCATCCTTAACATCGAATCCAAATTGATAAGAGGTATTGGGCTAAAAGTAAAAAAAGAGAAAAGATACAAAATAAAAAATTAAAAAGGCATGCAAACCAGTTAGTAACACACATTTTGACCAAACCGTAGAAAAAAAAAAACCTATCTACGAGGTTTATTTTCAATCCAAATTGTCCAATAAATTATCAAAGTCTATGTAGACTGGTCGAAGTCCTCTATAACTGTTGTGTGTAACCACAAATATCACGTACAACAAACAGTGCGGTCTAAAATGAACAAACTGCACGTCAAACTGGTTTCAAGTGAAAGTAAATCAGATCAAATTTTTCACTTCACCGGACCGTAGTGGTCTTCGGATTATTATGCAACCAACCATATACATATATTGTACGTACGCATGATGAATATAAATGTATCCTGTGATACACATAAACATAAATCTTTACTCGAGTTGCATGCCAACTTAAGGCGTTTCAGGTAATGTAAAATTGCCCAAGTTTGCACTTTCTACTCATTTATGGCAGCGGGTTTTCTACGCGAGTAAATTATAAAGAATCTCCGGGCAAGGGTAAACCTCCATTGTGCACCCACTATTTCAAAACCGGTGACTCTGAAGAAGGTCATACCTAATAAAAACTGCAACGAACAATATGGATAGACAATCTGCACTGAAAAGTTTTGTTTTTTTTTTTTTTGGTTTTTTTGCACCCACAAAAAGGGTGCGACGAGTCTCCAGGGCGGTCTCAGCAACTGTCTGCATCAAAAGTAGGTTAAGGCAGTTCTTTGGGCTTGGCTCAGCCAGATATAGAGAGAGGAAAAGTACCAATACTCGTTGCGATCGTGCGAGTGTTGTGCAATTTTTTCCTCTCGTCTAAGTAAAGTGTGCGACTTAACGTATATAGACCGCAACCACCGTCAGACGTTTGCAATTGAACTCCACTTTCATAATTAAGGCGATCGATCGTTTTAGCTGTATTTACGCATATTTCCTACGCACAAGATTCGTTGTGCAACGCAACGGCTTAGGATAAATGATTAAGTTCAACAAACTTGTTATAAGCTGGTTTTTGATGTCTCTTATGGCGTTAAGGAACGTGTACACGTATCTCTTAATTGGATATTGTTATGGTTTTGCTCTATAGTAACGATAGAATTTGATTGTATGTATACAATAGAAAAAAAAAACAGATTGTTACGAGTAGATACATTGCGTTCGTAAAGAGTTTGAATGGAATTCGGGTAAATGAATGACACATCACATTTCTATGGTGATCATGAGCGGGTTGTAGATATTCGAGCCAAACTGGGACATTCTTTTAATACCATTTATAGGTTGGATAGGTTAATTTGTTTTTACCAAAAAGTAGCAGATCACTGATGAAGTACAAGAGTATGCTTGGTTGCTTTTAAGTGAGGTGTCTTATCAATATTATCAATCGGTTCAGATAAAGTAAACCGAATACCTTCTCATAATATAACAAAGAAATGTTTTTCCAAAGAATTAAAATGACATATGTATCACTAAAAAGGTATCACGACCTTTGAAAAAAAAACATCCATTTTGCTCGAAAAGTGATAAGTTGCCTTTGTATCTGTCTTATGAATTCTGAAAGAAATAAAACAATTTCCAAGCTCGACCAATACTCTGATGATTGAGTGAGACTATGAAACCAGTAGGATACATCAGGGAGTTGGATAACCTTTAGCTTTTGCATGGTTTACACAAAATGTGTGCAGATCTTAGCTCCCACAAAAATTTCTCTAACTCCATGAGAAAACCAACCGGGAAATGTTTCTGTTGAAAGAAAAGATCAAAAGCCTTTATCGAGAGTTTCCTTATTATGCAAATGTGAGCAAATTCCATTTTTTATCACCACTGCTGCTACTACCATCAGGTTTATCAACCTTGCACTTTCTTTAATCGTCTTGTCTTCATGCAAAATGAATAAATTTAAATTTCCGGAAAGGAAGGAAATTTTTTATTTTTTTTTTAACTATCTCTTTTTCTTTTTTTTTGTAATTTCCCATTGGAAGACTTGCCGATTTGTCGTTGTGCTTGCAGAGTACGTACTCGTACCGAACGTGAGTAAAGTTAATGGCCTTTGATTGCCACATTGAAAGCTGTTAAATACCATGCACAGAGGTAAGGCTTTATTTTTTATGCGATTCCAATGTTCGGTTCGCAGGTTTCTATTCGATACTTATGGGGACTCGATGAAGATTGTTAGATTGTAAGATTGGACTTAAACTTCATGCCAATATGGCAATTTAAAATGTTACCCTGTTCAGTCTAGATTTGAAGATTGCTTTGTTCGCACAAATTTGGTTAATATGCCATCGATCGATGGTAAGTGAAGATAAAAAGCATCTGCTGTATTTGAAGACTGCTGATGTCTTGTTGAGACTGAGCAGTAGAACAATTGATAGATGTGATAAATATGTCAAATGTGGTAGGGGTTTTGCTGATCGTGAGCTGAATAGAGGTTGGACTTTAAATAGCCACGAAATTATCTATAATGGAGAGATCTCTTATTAGAGAGAAGTTCAAAAAGTAATTTTACAACTATCTGTAAATGGTATGCCCTTAGCACCTTTCTCAATAATAACAAATGTCAGTTATGTCTATGGCGTATAAAAAGTTGTACTTACGTCATCATATTCATCTTCCTCCTGCTGTTGCTTAAGTTTACTAGCTGGTGACTGGTATTGAATTTGCTGTGGACGTGGACGAGGTGCAGCAGCTTGTGGCTGTTGTCTATAGACAACTTGTTGGGGTTGTTGATACTGAACCTGATGGGTAAATTAAAGGTCATTAAAAAATACATGCATACGTACATATGTACGAGTAAAACATCCACTAATGCATTGATTAGGTTTTGGGAGATAACTTGCCTGTTGCTGTTGTGGTTGCTGCTGTGTGTGATATTCTCTAACTGATGGTGCTACATAAGCTTGTGAGTTACGTTGCTGCTGCTGTTGCTGTTGCTGTTGCTGTTGTGCTCGTATCTATTAGATTTCATTCACTTTTATATCAACCCTTAACTTTGATTTTTATTATATGTACTCGTATAACTGACATACCTGATCTTGTACATTATCCTTTACTCTGATTTGTTGCCCTCCAGGAGAGGCATACTGTTGCTGTTGTTCGGGATTTTGTTCATAGATAGGCGTGGCATCTGGATTACCACCAGATGATTGAGCGGATAGCTGTTGATAGTATTGCCGTAAATATGCAGGATCGATTGCTTGTTGAGCTGTTACACTTATCCCTAATAGGGCACTAAACACCACAATCACCGTTTGAAAGGAACGCATTTTCTTAAACACTTCTCTTTTATTTTTAATTCAGAAACGCACTCCAACACTGATTGCGAATAGGGCTACTATCACTTCTTGTTCGGAAGAAAGAAAAAAATTAAATAAAAAATCCACCAAAACTATCTATCCTTAGGTTGTCCGCTGCCTTAAAACCAACCACTTGCAAATATGTCTACCGACTAAAGCCACTCAGATGCGATCTGCAGCTTGACTATTGGCCTTATATATGGGGGTTTCGATCGATTTGGCAAAGTCCCCCAGTTAGTGTGTCTTGGACTGAAGTGGTGGTAAGTATACCCAATGGGTAGGGGGTAATAAACCTACAAGTTTCATTTTTATTTGTTGTTGTTGTTGTTGTACTTTCGTTTGTCTGCACAAGTTATTGCAGCTAGTTACTCCAACTGACATGACGTCAGTCTTGTAGGTACTGTCCGACTCTGGCCTTATGGCACTTTGTGGCGATGGTATTGGTGGTGTTCTCCTCATGGAATGCATTGTAACTTTCTTTGGATTGTGGTTTCTGTGTGTTCTTAAAGAAAAAAAACAATTGGATCTTCGTATGAAATGGAAACCTAGTTTTGTCAATGTGACTGTTCTTAAAAATGTGATCTGCAGCTTAAGGTGATAATTTAGAGGTAATAATAGATTGCATGTATCTATATTGCGGTTACGTCAATGAATAATTTTGAATTTTTTTTTGGTGTGATATAATTCGGGTGAGACGTGTGTTTGAGTACTTTTTCCTCTTACGTATTGCGTTAATGGTAACGTGACTTTTTTTTAAAAAATTCGGCTTTTGTTTGAACTCATTTGGTTATTATGAAAAGTTAAGCTGCCTTACCACCGTTGTACGGTGGAATACACAAGTATACGAGCACGAGTACATCAGGTGAAAGGCTACACAATTCTTCTTGATAAGGAAACCCTCCACGGAAGGATTAATTTACATTATGAGCGAGTTGAGATTATTGAAAGTCTGTCCAGCCACTTAAACAATTAAATTGTGAAAACAATTTTTTTACAATTATTTTTTTTTTATCATTTAAAAGCAGAGCCCATGTGGATGCATGTTTCAAGCTGGTCGAGTTAGATTTTAGGGGGATGTGGAAGTTTGTTTGAAATTAGATCGGCTGTTGAGATTTGCTTTGGTTATGGAAGAAATCAAATACGTATGTACATAGATACATATCATGGGGTTTTCTATACCGGTTGTAGATTTATTTTTTCATCAAGCGAAAAATGTCAGGCTTCGATGTTCATTGCTATGACGGATCGTTGGTGAGGAAACGAAAATTGTGCAAGCAGTTGTGAACTGCTGTTCTATTTACAAGGTGTTAGCAGATAGTTTAATAAGAAAAAGAGGTCAGTTCAGTAGGTCTTTTAGATATTTATTCATTTGTACATACATGAGGGCTGGTATGTACAAAAAGGGACCCCTGGCCTTGATGAACTGGAAAATGTTCTTCTCCTTAATATTCATGTCATGTTCTTCAAGGCGAGATCCGGTGAAAATAAGTTCGATTTGGTTAAAACTGTTTTAACACTAATCTTTGCAATAATGCCAGAACAATAGGATCTCAGTTTACTCCAAAACTCGTCGAAGATGTGCCGCTGATGCGTTTTCCGATTGCGGCTATGAAGGCATTGAACTTAAATAAAAAGGAGCAGTAGGAGCAGGGCTGGCTCCAGACTTAAACCACTTTCTAAGTATGGAGTTTGAAAAATTCTTTGAATATAGTGGGAAGCTGAATCTTTTATATGGATATCGAGTACCACGGCTCAAAGATTTTTTTTTTTGAAGACGTCAAACCTTCAAGAGGATTGCTGGTGTCTTTGCCTAGGCCATCAGTTGAGCGTTTGGTTTCTCGGAAGCAAAACTTTAGAAAGTATAACTTCAATAACTCTAAAATATTAGCGGTATTTTTCCCTGCTTTCTACCAGAAAATGCACTTGCCATCGTCGTGGTGGGTGTTATACTTTATGCATTTAATCACTGAAGCGGTTGCTTCGTCGCTTCATAGGTGAATTGTTTTTCTATTTAGTTATAAGACTGCCTTCACTCAATTGCGGTATTTCTGACGGCTTATTGGCGTCAGTGCCACTGATCTTGAGCACTTGCTGTAAGCTGTAAAAGTTGAGGGATTTGTTCGGAATGAATTCCGCCTGTTTTCACGGGAGTTAGCACTAACTATATACTTAACCGAGATTATTAGTTGCATCACAATAGCAAATACATATCTAATTGGTCGAGTAGTTAACTTCACGCACTTCAACCTTGAAGGCTGGGCCTTTTCTGGGATCCCCTAGGTAAAAGAGGCCGGATATTCCGGAGCTAGTAATGGCGATATGAGAGCTGCCGTTTAACTATTAAGAGTTCATTCGATATCATCTTTATATATGCATCCTGACTAGTCCTGAAAACTTCTTGATTGTTAACGCCGTTGATTCAGTCATGCAATTTCATCTGCCGTATATCCTTCTTCTGAAGTCCAATCATTTCTTAGTGTTGCTATTCCTCCTCAATACTCGTGCATATAAGTTTGACAATTAGAACCCTGTTGGACGAGACTAGTCCCCTGTGACTACGAAGAAGAGGTAAAGTAAGATTTTAACTCGCTTTGTTCTCAATTGATCAGATATTTACTCGACGTCAGCTCCTAGAAAAATCTCAAGAAGTCCAGATCGATACTCACCACCTATTTATTGATTTTAAGTCTGCACGTCACATCATTATACAGATGGGCTAGAAAGAGTATGTCTAATATTTTCACCCCTGCTAAAGTCTTCAGATTTTGCAGAATGACAACTCGCTGCTCCATAAAGATCGGAAGCATTTTCGCCGAGATGTCTGCTGTTAAAAAAGGATTTAAGCAACGTGATACACTTCTTTAACTACATACCACCTTGATCCTTGATCAAAAGTTCCCGGAATCCCGGAATTTATTCAGAAAATTAAAAATACATGTTTATTCAATTAAATCTATTTTGTCCCCTTCTAAGCGCTTGATCCAATCCTCGAAACATTTTTTATATTCGGTATGCCCATCAGTGCTTCCTGCGATTTTTCTATTACTTCCTCTCGGCTGCTGAAATGCTTTCCCCGTAGTGGTTTTTTTAACTCGATTGAACAGAAAAAAGGCACAGGGAGCCAAATCAGGTGAATTCGGTGGCTGTTGGATGGTATTTGTTGCATTTTTCGTCAAAAAATTACCAATGATAATGGCACTGTGCGGCGGTGCGTTATCATGGTGCAAAATCCACGACTTTTCTGCCCACAATTCTGGTCTCTTTCGGCGAATTGCGTCACGCAAACGTCTCATAACGCCCAAATAATACTCTTTGTTTACTTTCTGGCCTTCTGGAAAATATTCATGATGCACTACACCGTTGTAATCCATGAAAACCGTGAGTATTGCCTTCTTTTTTGACTGAAAACGACCTGTTTTTTTTTTGTCTCTGCTCATTTGGTGAGCAGTTCCTGCACCAGCTGGATCTCATACTGTTGTAGGCCGAGATATTTTCTCAAATTTTTGAACATTGTATAGATGAGCAAACTGTTGCGATCGGATCCACGTCGAATTGACAATTCCGGATCTTCTGCCAATCATATCCACTACAGGTTCTTCTCTGCGCGTTGACGTTACGTTGCAGCGTTGTTGTCTTTTCGTCATGTAGAGCGCATGTGGTAAGCAATTTATCCACGACACGATGAATAGCGAGCTAATCACGTAATTTTCTACAATATATGTTTATAGGCGAAGTTCTATCTACCTGTTGTACCGCTGTCCACTAGGCAGTCCTTTTTCGTAGACAGCATATTGTACATATTGTTCACAGATATCTCGTTTTGCTCCCTTTTACCATGCCACTCCCAATTCAATACTCGTTGGATTCTCATAATTATATCAATATCATCGCCAAAAACGGGTTGTACAGACATTTGAAGAATTGCACTCTTGATGCTAACGTTCTGCACGTTCTAAGGGTGATGTCTGATGCCTTTTTAGACATTGAAGTTCTAGGCATATTCTTAGCCGAACAAGTTTGGTATGGATGCTAAAAGTAGATATAGACATAAAATAGATGAAAACGTAGTGTGTATTGATGCGATGTTCCGGAATTTTTTCCCAGATATGCCGCAATTTATAAATCTGATCAGTGGAGGACTTTCCGGGGATGGATGTAAAGCTATCAATTTGCTGATGTGGAGTTTTAGACGTATATATTACATAATATGACAGAAGTGGTCTTTTATGCTATGTTCCTCTGTAGTTGGTGCAGTTTTAACTGTCTCTTCTGCTAAAGATCGGCCAAGTTATGCTGAATTTCTGTTCACCTTCCGGCCTGATATTGAAAATATGTTAAGTTATTAGATTTATGCTTGAATATCGCCAAGATAATGTGAATGCATGTTGAATAGTGTATAAGACGGGAAACTCTGCCTGACAGCTGTAGCCGTATCAATGTTGTCGTTTAACACTCTTTCCATTTCTGAGAAGATGATATTCTACCTATTTTTCAGCTCGTTGAGCTGACGAACAGCTCTTCTTTATGGCGGCACCCTCTATGATTCTTTTGTTTAGCTAAATGAGCCTTCCTACATTTATCATCAGACCAGGTCAGGTGAAACCTTGCACATCAAGCCGAAGCAGCCATTATTGCAAATGCAGAAGATTTTTGTAGATTTGTAAAGTGACTCTGTCATAGGTTGTTTTAGGCAGTCTTTTGACTGTAGCTTTTCGTTAATGACCAGGACATCGTTATTCTACAAGGCAGTGCGAGTCGATTTTGGGAGTTGATTGATTAGAAAATAGCCAAATGCCTTAATGTATGTTGAAATAGCATGGGGCAAATCACGGTTATTTGAGTGAATTTAGCAGTGATGTGAGGCTTGTTTACGTGCCAGAAACTGTTTAAGATTTCTTAGCCGAGTGCTCATCGAATAACAAACCCGCATCCAAATACGCGTTGCCGATTGTAGTCGATATATTACAGATGGGGCTTGTTCACTTTTTTTTTTTATTAGATACCAGCGTACGGTCTCCACTAATTGATGGGACACACATTTGGTTCCCTTAACACGTGGGGTCATTTAAGTCGTTCTACGTACAGAATCAATTGCCTTTGTCCCTTTGTAGTTTACGAAAGTCGAAGCAGTAGTTCCATCCTCATCCGAAGATTTTAATTGAATAGGTAACAATTGCTCAGTGCTCAGAGTCATCCAAGAAAAGATGTCGTGGCCAACTCGTACTTACGGTTTAACTAGTCTAGTCCAATTGGACGCGGCCAGAGTCATCCAAAAAAAAAAGATATCATGTTATTAAATATGGATCGACAATAACTCGCCCAACGTGTTGAAATAGCAAAAAATTCAGCAAGGTCAGCGGAAAATATCGCCGCCGTAGCTGGGAATGTGACTGAAAATCCAAGTGTGTCCATTTCGTGACGATCACATGCTTATAACGTCCAGTTGATAGAAGAATTGAAGCCAGCGGATCACGCACAACGCCGTACTTACGCTGAGTATGTGGTGGAAATGCATGAAAAAGGTCATAATTTTTTACACAAAATTAATAAGAGTGATGAGGCTCATTTCCATTAGTCTGGGTACGTAAACAAACAAAGCTGCCGCATCTGGGGGCCGAAAACCCAAGAGTAGTAGTGAAACAACCCCTCCATCCACAACGATTGACAATTTGGTGCGGTTTTTGGGCTTTTTCGAAGAATATGCTGGAGCGACCGTTTCAGTGAATGGATTGCGATACCGAACGATGTTGACTCACTTTTTCTTTGCTTGAAATTGTTGCTAGGGACGTGGACGATGTTTATTTTCCACAGGACGGGGCAAAGAAAAATGCACTGCGTTTCACTTGCTTGATGTCTGGATTGCGTGTCGTACTCATAAACCCACGTCTCGTCCCCAGTAATGATCTTTTTGATGAATGTGGTGTCTTTTGGCACCAACTTTGCTACACGACGGAAACCCATATCATTAACCACAATGTCTTGAACGGATCCATAGGCAATGTTCAAGTCCTCCGCTATTTCTCTGATGGTTAATTTGCGGTTATTGATCAACATTTCTTTTACTCCATCAATGTTTTCGTCGGTTTTCGATGTCGATGGTCTGCCACTGCGTTCATCATGTTCGATTGACTCACGACCACTTTTGAACCGCTCGTGCCACTGGCAAGCGACCGTTTTCTTTAGAGAATCGTTTCCGAAACACTTTTCCAACAGTTCGTTGTTGCATCCATTTCTAAAATTGTAAAAAATCGCCAACACACACAGAGATAGATGTACTCTTGGCTACGTAACTTTTGCAAATGTCAAGCTATGACGATAAGATTTGAGGGAATGTTAACAACAGATTTACCAACTTAACAAAAAAAAAAACAGAACTCACATCAGAGCAATGGGAGCGCCACACGGTGGTTATTCCGGGAACTTTTTGATTGATTGATTGATTGTGGTAATAGACAAAATCATTCGAAACTCACAAGGCAACAGCTGAAACGTAATTTTCAAAAGTCTGTGCAACTGCTTGCATACGCTGATGACTTTAAAATTATTGTCATAAGGCAGAGAGCTATAACTAGTGCATTTGCGCTAGTATAGATGCATCAAAAGTATATACTGTCAACGGGAACCACGAATCGGACAGAACTTCACCATAGACAGCTAAAATTTTAAGTAGTTGGAGATTTTTTCTACCTCGGCTCGTTAGCGTTACAATTGGTAATCGCTGTCTCTTTGACGTAATAAGGCAATGGAACATTAAGGCCTATCAGTTAAGTTCGATGATTTGGGCGGGGTGGCCGTGGTGCAGTGGTATTAGCAATCACTTCTCACTCAAAGGGTCAAGGTTCGAATCCTACTCATGACAAGTTTTTCATTTGTGTAATTGGAACTCAGTCAGAAAACTCTGCGTGTGAAGGCATAACACTGACATGTAGATTTGGCTGTTGTAGAGTTTCAAGCACAAAAGAAGCGTGAAAAATTGATAACCTTCGAATCACTCCGAGTCAAGAAAAAACTCTCCGTCCTATTCGGACTCCCACCCCCGGAGAGCTAATATCGAAACCAAATATACCTGTTTCAAGCCACTACATCACAAAAAATGTTTTCCTTTCTCCTCCTTCTATCTTTCCGCCCGCGCCATGGCAACAGTAAAAGAGTCAAGCATCAAGATCCTTCGAGTGATTTTTGATCTCGTTTTCGTTGACGGGTCTTGAAGTGCGAGATAGACTAATAGACACCAACGGGTTTGGTAAAGGAAGTTCTCATGTAAGTGGAAGTGGGCCTTATATAATTTTGAATGCGCAATTGAATTAAAGTTACGAATTAACGCTAACTAGAAAGTTTTAACCAGAAGAAAGGAAGTATTGTGTCTATGTAATATGTAGGTGTAAACGTAAGTTGGCCGGGGATATTCCTAGAACTAGCAGGAGTAACTTCACATTGCCATTTTATCTTACCAAAAGTATGAGCAGACTCTGAGGCCTTTCACCAACCTGATTACATTTGATCTCGTTACCAATTTGTTGCTGTTTCCTGTTTTTTTTCGAAAGCAAAAACTCTTTATTATTCTATAAAAAAAAGTAATAACAATAATAATAAGGCACGAACTTCTTCATTGTTCAAGAAACCCGAAGAATCATAGTATTTTTAGGACACGGCTTAGCTCTACAACTCAGGCACTTAGAACCGCAAAGTTTCCAATTTGCTGTCAACAAAATTGGCAAAAAATAACAAATTAATTTCACAATTTCAACGGTCATATTATGTATAAGAGGGTTTTTGGCACCACAAACATTCAGATTTGTTCCGGTTAAAAAGCACCTACCTATCTGAACATTCGTATGAATAATATGTACCTATGTACATAGACGAAAGCTTGCACACATCTCTGCTGATCACTTTTTATTCAACCAGTAGCGCACTTCATACTCGTAATATACTCGTAAACTTTGTCTCCGATCTTGTGCTTCTCTCATGTGTTTTCCTTGCCTTAACTTCTCCAAAATAGGCAATCCTTTCACATTTTCAACTATCTCACACTATGCGAATATCCGCAAGACAATGTACAGAGTAGAAAAGAAAATAAATTGAAAAAAAAATTTCTACCTTCTTCTTCGTGGTCAATACACCGGTCAAACCGGTTCCAAAAGCCGTATCTACACACAAAACACTAACCATCATGAAATATTGAATAAATTATACAAATCTAAAGTCCGAGCAATGGGAATAACACTTTATATTATCATGCCCAGCAAAGACACATCCGAAGCACCTTCGCCCTTTGTATAATACGAGTATCTTCCTCCTCGAGATTGCCACTGGGCTATGGGAAAAAGGGGTGAAAATCAGAGACACATCGCAATGAGGGTTTTATCTGGAATTTAGTTTGATCAGCAAAAGTATCTTCCTTCCAAAGTGACCCTATTCTTAGATGATTCAAAAGAAAACGAAAATACCTCAAACCGGTTCTGGACATTTCAAATAAATACGAATGACCCTGTAACTTAAACACACGTTACGTACGACTATGTAACTGCATGTAACCTACTGTTGCACAAATTGACAATCCCATGTTCACTTTTGTCCATGAAAACTATGTCATCCCTTCGTGTACAATTAAAGTGAAAGCAATTCCTACAAAGTCCGGTTTTGTGGACACTCACTGTCCCACTGAATTATGTAAATGATCTAAAACCCTTTATCGACGACGCCAGCAACCCCTTTATTCTTCTTGACATCTCATAAGATACCACACAGATACGACAGTACAGACGATCACAACTATTATAACTATGACGAGAACATAGGAATACTGGGCAAGGACATCTTGGGTCATCATTAAAACTGGTTTCATTAGTGATCTTCAAGAAAGACTTTGAAATGGGCTTCCTGGATGACCTTTAAGGGGTGGAAGGGTTTTTCTTCCTTCGATTTTCTGCAAAACCGGACTGGCCAGTTTTCGTGGGAAATTTTTCAAGTCAAAGGTTTGTAGAAAAATCGACTGTGTAATGTGTGTGTGTGTGACGTTTTCCTTCAAGTCCTAATTATTGCAAGAGAAGGGTTAAAGAATTGCATCAAACTGTAATTCGTTTGTTTGTTCGTGTCTCCTTTGAAGAGTTGTTTATTATCCATTTCCAATTTACAAATACACTATTTCTCTATTTTGCATACAAACCAAACCGTTGGTGGTGTGGTAATATTCAAAGATCCAACAAAGTCACGTTCGTCATAGGACACAATAATGGCGCCAGAGTGATTTATAGTGCCCCTTGTGCTAGATCCCAGTAATGCTCACCATATCCTCCTTTCGGATCGGCCCAGATTACCTAGAAATAGGAAAATATGATTAATTTTTAAGATTCGAAAATTCTCAGATACTCGTAGAGAAAACGCAAGTCACTCTGGTAATTGACTTAACATATTTGGAGTAAACAATCGAATCTGATCAGTCCTTGTTGCGAAGTGATTAGCATACCAACTTTACAATCAGTATCAGTGTGCCCTCGTGCAGTCAATTTTATTAATGATAACCACGAAAGTGAATGGATTCCATGGGAAAGAGTGTATCTACCGTCGATTGCTGGGCAGCTACAATGTGTTACATATCCATACGTTAATGTAACATATGGAGGCTTCAAAACACATATTTACATTTACATTTTCATGCTGAAATATTGATGTACGAATACCCGTATCTAAAGGTGGTGATTGAGTCATAATAAAAACTATATCAAGTATAATACTTAGGTAATTGCAACAATGAACTTATAATTGCATTCAACCAGTTCCCGGTTATTTGCAGACTAGAGAAATTCCATGGTAAATAAAAAGAAAGTGCTCTTTTTTTTGTTGCATGAAAGTGGTTACACCTACGAGTATAGGAAACTCTATTGTTTTTTTTCCAATTCGATTGGTTAGTACTACTCGCATTGGTTAGTTAATGATCATTTGATCGTCACAATTCGCTGGTTTATTGTGCAGAAAGCAACGATGTATAACTAATCATCTGTCAATCAAACATCCTTCATGACTTTTGTCTAGCTTATATGCAAAGACCTTTAAATTTATTGGCCATTGGCCATAGTAATTAGCTTTCTATCTTTAATTAGATAGACACAACGATTTGCAAACTCTTTCACCAAGCAGATGGTGCACATTTACAGAATATACGTACGTGCACCGTTTTAAGTCGTTTCAGGACTTTTAATTGATGGATAGCTCTAGTCGTCTACAAACAAGTAGTGTTTTTTTTTTTAAAGAGATACTCGTTAGTCATTTGGATGTCGATCGTCTTTTAACAGAAAGTCGCCCTTACAATTTTTTTTTATTATTATTATTATTTATTTATTTATTATTCTGTAAATTCCTTAAACAATATAATTCAAAATAAATTCATTTACATTAACCTATATAATAATAAAATTAGATATGAAATTTATGAACTTCATTTGACATTCTGTATTTTCTATAGTACGGTAATGAAAATAGTGTTGAATGGGGTGACACTCAAATAAAAAAACTGATACAAATATTACTCAAATATTATAAAGCAAGCTTAAGCAGACACATAATAGAACAAATTTGCTATAGAGCATCAAATAGATGATTAATATAAAAATTTGTTTCATTGGTTATACCAGATAGTCAAAGAGAACAGATTCTAAGCTAGTGAAGTTGAAATTGAGAAGCCAGGATTTTACGAGTTTGAGAAACAATCCAGGCAAGGTAATCGATCTGAGCGATATAGGAAATCTATTAAATAAACGAAAAGACAAAATATAATAAAAATTACGATAAGCAGTGGTATGGAAGGATGGAACAGATACAGATTATGAAAAGTTTCCACGCAGGTTAAAGTCGGAAGTTCCGATTACCAGACTTCATAAAAAAGGTTTTCAGCACCTTAAAGCAGTATAAATGTCGGACGGGAAGAATGTTTAAGTCACAGAACAAAGGATACGTAGAATGTCTCCTAGGTTTGCCGCATCATTTTCTTAGGATATATTTCTGTATTATCAAAAGAGGTTGTATTTTATTCCTATAAGCACCTCCCCAGCAAGTAATACCGTATTGTAATTTTGAATGAAAAATACCATAATAAATAATTTTTAGCAATTTAGTAGAACAGATATTTCGCAAATAGAAGAAGTGCCTAAGCGTGCATCGGAAATAGTTCCTCAAAGCTTCTACATGATTAGAAAAGCTCATTCTAGGGTCTATAGTAAGTCCCAGGTATTTGTACTCACTAACAATATCGATTGGGAAACATTTATCACTGCAATTAAGGTTGCCATCAAAAGAAGGAGAAGATAACCCAGATCCACAGTTACAATTCGCAAAACAGGAATTTTTTACACTCTGGTGAGTGAAAATAAACATTCAGATCCAGATCAAGGTTAAACGACAAATTAAAAATCATAATCTTAGTCTTACGACTTATAAGTAAGTTGTGTTTATAAAACCATGTTCTTACAAGACTAAGGTCCCAATTTAAGTCGTAAATCATGTCTAGGCGACTATTTGAACCATAGGAGAAACCTATATCATCCGCAAAAGCCGTTGGAGCACCTTTAAAATTAAGTGCAAAAAGTGAGTTTATGTAGATTAGAAAGAGAATTGGACCTAGGACAGAACCTTGGGGTAACCCTAAGTTGAGAATCATAAGATCACTCCTGATTTCATCAATTTTTACTCTTTGTGATCTATTTTTTAGGTAAGATCTAAACCACTCTAACATAAAGCCACGAAAACCAGCTTTTTCAAGTTCATCCAGTAGAATAAGATGATCAACCATATCAAACGCTTTGCTAATATCAATATATAGACCAGCAGTACACATTTTACCATCTAAGTTTGACATTATTTGTCCACAAAACTGTAGGAGTGCATCCTCGGTTGATTTTCCCTTTTGAAAGCCAAATTGTGTAGCATTAAAAAACTTTGTGCTTTTGTGAGATAACTCACTATCCTATTTTTCACAAGCTTTTCAAAGATCTTACTCATAACTGGGAGGAGTGAGATGGGCCTATAATTACACATTTCAACAGTAGAACCCTTTTTGAATAATGGGATAACATCAGCACACTTGAGGTCTTCAGGAAAAACTCCCTCAAATATGCAGCGATTAAAAATGTAAGCTAGGACATCCATTATATGACAAGCAACTTGTTTAAGGAGGATATTAGAGATACCGTCAGCACCACATGAATAATGGGTTCAAATGCAAAACTATTAGAACACATTGGTTCAGCAAAGCAATCAGTAGTCGAACAGAAACGACAAGTAGGTTGAACAGGACATGGTTGCATGCAGGTGGCTATGTTCGTTACCCTGTCAGGAGGTACAGAATTCAAATTGGACATTCTATCGGAAATATTAAACATGAATCAGTAATCATTAAATCAATAACATATTTCTCACAGTTACTGAACGAGCCATTCCTGAACCGTCCATAAATATGGTCTAAACATCTACCTGAGACAAGTCTAGTAGACAAGCATCATGCGATGCTAACAATTCCATATAGCTCGGAGACAAATTCACTTTTTTCCAAAATGTTAATATTGAAGTCACCAATTATAATGACATTATTTGATTTCTCATTTTCTAGTAGACAAGAAAATTCTTCTATAAATGTCGAAACATTAAACATACTCGTATGTAATTTAAACATTAGTTCCGAAGGAAACCTTTAGAATATCAGCACTCAAACAATCAACACAAAGGAATTCGTGAATTATATATTCCTCTTTCTCTCTTGTAAAATAACCGACACCACCCGCAGCGTAATTTTCATTAGTGTTAACAAAAAAATTATAGCCAGACAAAAAATAATCGTTTTTTTTTTTCAAAACTCATAAATCCAGATTTCTGACACAAAAATAATATCTGGGATGCACAGAAAGGAATCAACATGAGTGACAAGAGCTTCGAAATTTTCTCTTAGACTTCTGATATTTTGATGGACAATGAAGAACTTATTACAGCAGAAGGAACTATCTGTTAAAATATTATCAAAATTAAAGCTGCGAAGATCAACGGAAGAAAAATCATCGAATACATGATTTTCATCATTAATTTTTTCAGATGGAAAAAAAGGAAAACAAATGCACTAAATACGTGCGAGATCACTGAATGATCTAATTTATCTTAGTATGTTAAGATATCGGTTAAGTATCTTTCTAGCTTAATTCATACAACTTCAGTTTATAGCTTTAGCTTTGATATAGAAAATATTACCTGAATCTGTACAGCATATCTAAATTAAATTGATTTAACGTGCCCGAAATATACGAGTACCAAAAAGACGTCAATTCAAGAGCATGTTAACTGGCATTCTTTTAATTTTCCAGCTTATTGCCAGGGTATCGTAGATCTAGCTTGTTAAAATGTAAGTAAACGAACGTAAGTAGGGTAAAGCAATTTAGGGTAAATAGGTAATCCATTTACAGGCTTTCGGCGTATGCCCTTATATCACTTTTATAAAGCGACATAAGGCCGTTATGGCTTTATGTCACTTTTAAATGGATTTGTAGCCCTTACCTGTTCAAATTGGTGCAGTGACATAACGCCAAGCGACATAAGGCAAAATTCCAGCTTTGTGAAAGTGACATAAGGCCAATTTGGCTGATTTTGCTTACCTGATTAATATATGTATACCCTCCATTATTGTCTACAAAAAGGACGACAATTTTGCATTCAATGACTACTGCCCTACACACTGCGTAGCGGCACCCTGAGCACCTGCAAGAGGAACCGAAGGCCGTCGATTTCACCCTTTTCTTCGCAGGGTTTAGCCACTCACGCGACCTCGTCGCTCCGCTAAAGGTATGTCAACAATTGTCAAGCACTCGCCTATAAGCGAGTCTGTGGGGTGGGTGGCTCACTTCGCACATAAGAAACAGTGCTATTCTTATCTCAATTTTAGCGTTGGACGAAATATTTCTGGCCGGGGCCTATATTTTAATATTACATTGATAGGACTGATGGGCGTCTCTTTGGCTCATACACCGTATGGCCTTCGGCCTCACATGCAGGTGCTCAGGGTTCCGCTACGCAGTGTGTAATACACTAGTCATTGAATGCAATATTGAAAAATAAAAATAAAACATATGGTCTAATGTCTCAAATTTATATGGCCTTATGTCGCTTTAAGTGACACAAGGTCATACGCCGAAATATGACCTTATGTCACTTTGTGAAAGCGTCATAAGGCCATATTTTGAAATATGGTCTTAGGTCACGGCACAAATGCATGTTTAATAAGACTATCCTCTGGGCAAAATAAAAGTGGAATATTCATTCAAATAAAACAGCGCTAGACGGATGAAAAGAGAACTATATGAAAATACGGCATCATGTACGAGTAAATAAACGTATGTATATGCATACATGCCGGACATTTTCGAAGGAATGATCGGCCGAAGGCAAGCAATATAATGTTTTCAAGAAATAAATTACGTATTCCAAGTTAGAGGACTGGCACAATGATGAGTTAAAGATTCGAACTAGAAAACGTGTTACGGCAACGAAAGACCGATCAATTATGCATTCAAGAAACGTAGTGGCGAAATGTCGAATACAGTAGTCACTACTTGCAAGCGAAAACGTACAAAACGTATTACTACGGAAAGCCTACAAAATACTCGTACATATAAACGGAGTTACCATCATGTTGACACTCCTAGATAGGATTGTACGCGTATCAAAAACCAGCGAACACAAAACTGGCAATCCAAAATTAAACTGCAAGTGAGCAGTAACCAATCAGAAAAAAAAATATGCTGGTGCTCCTTCGACTATATGGTATATTAGTATATTGTGTATATTCAATAGAAGATCAAGGAAAAAATGTTTGTCATCAATTTAAATGGACATGCTGGGGAGTTGAGTTACGAATACGGCACTGCATGGAAGAAATGGTTTTGGAACGTGAAACTCACGGTCTTAATATTTTAAATTTGCTTTTGATTAAGCCAGAACAGTTAAAAACAATCCCAAAGAGATTCAAGATTCTAAAGTCATCTTAGGTAGGCCAGCACCTACTTTTACTGACAGAATTGTTCCCAAAAAAAAAACAGAATAAAACCAGAATCAGTAGTGAATATAAGCTGGCACAACTTAAATAAAGAAAGATGATAGCTGTGGGTCCAAATCATATCTGCCCCAAGAGGGAGAACTAAGCTCGCAAAATATGTGGAACGACTTCGAAGAAAAATGTAAAAATATCAGAGTAATGCAAGACTTCTGCTCGATGATTCAAAAGGGCTACTTCGTAGGGTGGGTTGCCGCCCTGAAAGACAACATCAAGTCAATTTACACAAATAATTTAGTCAATCCATTAAATGTTGGATGCCACCCATGGAGCGAAATAACCACTGAGCCCAAATATCTTTCTCTCTCTCTCTATCCAATTTTCCGAAAAACTTAACACGTGCTCCGGCATTTTAAGAGTAGCCATACCCTCTTGAGTGTTACGTTCTTTAAAAAAAATATATATATATATAAACAAAGAAACGTGGTGGTGGAATGATGAGACGAAAATTACGGTAATGAACAAATGTTAAGCGGTAGCTACAAAAAAAATGTATCAGGAATTAAAAGAGGTGCACTTATAACCTATAAGAACCAAAAGCAACAGAAGAAGTCCAACGTGGGGGCACAATCTAAATTTTTTAAGAGATTTAAAGAAATAACAAAATTTGCAATAGATGGAAAGAGTGCTATAACGTGCAGTGCGATTCCTTTAGCCGATGTGCACGTAAAGAAAACCGCATATTATACAAAGGGCAACGTTAGCGAAATAGTAAAAAGAAAGAAAAGGAAAGAAAGATCACATACCTACCGTCAGAAGTATGGATAGTAGGAAGTCATGTATTTAAATGGTTGGCTATTTTGTTCAAAAAAACGAGTAAAGACGATCGGATGGCTAACCAGTAGAGGTTTCCGCTCTATAAAGGCTAAGGCGACACGAGAAATTGCAACAACTATTGATCGCTGAAACTAACGTCCCATACTATACAAATATACGAGAGAGTTCTAAACAGACGAGAAAGCAACATTATCAATATCATTGTTAGTCAATGCAGCATTTTTAGAAGGCATGTCAAAATATGAACCAATTAAGAGTGTGCTGATAATGATTGAGAAACAGAGTGACGATTTGAAATATCTGCATGTCGTTTTCATCAATTTCGTGAAATTGTTTGATACAGGACACAGAGATTATTGTGAACAGCGCTAAGGTCTCAAAATGTACTCGAGACGTATTTAAGAATGATACGAGATATGACGATGAGGTGAAAACGAAAGTTAAGTGCACTAATCGATAATAAGCAGAAAATTCGAAGTGCTAGAAAAAACGTGTTACGAATCTGTCATACTAAGACTGAATATCTGCAGTGCAGTTTTTCATAATCCCCAAACCCAAATCCTGACATCTATTCAAAATGAGTCACCGTACCGAAGTGGGAACAATTTAAATACTCTCTCTGTCATTAACCACAAAGGAAATGTGAGAAAAATGCTATCTAAACTTAAAAAGATTTTTTTCGTTTGTCGGGCGTCGCAATTTTAGACGATATATGAGAAGTATAAATAGACACCGACAGCAACGGAAATAAAAATGTTACGAATACGCACATTACGCACAGAAGTATCCACATTAAGAAACCGATAGTCGACAAATTTAAGGCCAGATAAATCAGCTGGTTTTGCCTTGCTCAACGAAGGTTGTCGGAAAATCCAGTCGAAAAAGTAATAGAAAAATAATTGTATCATTCAAATGCGAAAACATGAGCATACTCTTGGCCTTACTAATGAGGTGGTCCAAAATACAGAGGCCTGTAGGCTAGTCGACATATTTAGTCAAATCCACAATCGTCGCAGTAGCAATGCAGATACGTGCAAGAACAATTTGTAGAATATTAGCTGTTTCATTTTTCAAGGCTATAAAGGAAAAAATATTGTTCTTTTCCAAATAAATAAAAAATTGTTTCCTTTCATCTTAATACGAGTATCCTCCTCAAAGTCTTTTAAAAATTGTAAATACGACAAACTTTCGGATCCCATCAGAGTCGCATTCTCTAAGTATTATATAATATAACAGATCAATTGTCAAGTTTATAGATTCATTGGTACTAAGTTTTAAACTTTACAATAATTTCACAAGATGTTGATTATGTCTTTATGGATCATAGTACTCTTGAGAATATACAAATTTTTTCAATTAAAGTTTTCTACTTAATAGAATGTATGAGGCATGAAGTTGAATACTATGTAAATCACTCAGCAGGATTTAAGGGAATTGCCAAGTGACCTAATTGCCTATGCCATTCGCCACTCGGCTACGCTGAGAGAATGAGTTCCACCACATGTCGTAATGCTACTTTTTTTTTATGAAAATTTGCAACGTAGTGAATGCGGCTAAAACATCTAAGTTAGTATGGCTCATGTGATCTCAAGGCATATAAACTTTTGAAGACGTTATAGCTTCATGATCTTTATTCCTTGATACAGTTTCGTTCACCACACTATTAAACATAGACGGTCATAGACCTGACCATCATGATATACAACCAAAACTTGATTTTTGCTGCTACAACATACATATATTATATGTACATGGCAACCAATAGCCTAATCCATTTTTTCTTTGGAGTTTGGAATGCCAATTCCAGTTTGGGTTTTGATCTAGAATAATTTCTTGATATTCGACTCTAATAAAGAAATCTATGTATAGTTGTTACAGTGGGAGTAACCGTGCTTACGTTTGGTTTCCTTCTCCCCGTCAACGACACCAAATTTGTCTTATTTTGGTTTATTGGAAAACCATTACTGACACATCAGTCAGAGACATAATGCAATGCGTTTTGCACAAAGTAACTATGACAACTCTATAATCGGTATATCTAACAATTTTTTTTTTTAGCTTCAGAGGACTCTTCTACTTATTTGACATACTTAGTAGCTGAGAGCAACGTCTATAGATTGGATTTTGTAGTAAGCATCCTAATTAAATGCAAAGGCAGCATAGAAATTGGGAAGCTACACAGTTTATGAATAAAAACCATTCAGCATACCTTCCGACAAGGTTGCAGTATGCATAATCTATTAAAGTTTATTATAAATAGGTCTACCGACATAGAGATTTTCAAAACGATACCATTTTGAATCAGGGTTGGTAGGAATCTTTGCTTTCCTGGAGCCCTGGAAAATGAGCCAATTGATTACAATAGTTAACTTAAATAATGTACCTGAACTGCGTACAGAGCTATAGGATCTGCTATTAGTCTGGCATGGTCATCGTGGCATAGGCAATACTACTCCAGGCTGAATTTCAATCTATCTATGTGCAGAAAACTACTTTAAGTCGAATTATCACCTACATGTGATTTCGGTCATCTTTCGAGCGAAAGGTAAAATATTGCCCTTAAATTATGCACCTTACAGGCCGGTCCTACCTCTCTACTGTGAAATGTGCAATATGCGTGTAGGAAAGGACATTTTTCATCTACTTGGCCGGTGTCCAATCTGAAATCAGGAGTACTGTAATGAGGCACAGAAGATATAAAATAGTATGGAGAAACTGACCCAACTCCATTAAGGGAGGAGGCGTTGCGATCTATGTAAGAAAAGGAATGCGTTTCAAAAGAGTATACAGTCGTGTAGGTTCCAGGTACTAGAAGAATGCATCGTGTATATCCCTCTCTGCAGTGGAAAGCGGCTATACATGGTGTCTGTGTATGCACCTAAGGCTACTCAATCCACCTTATTTATTTCAGAGCTCGAGACACTTTTTCGATTCCTAAGACTGGAATTGGAGGAGAATTCAACGATTTCAACGCCAAATATAGAGAGTGGGGAAATAATACTCCAAATACACCAAATACAATTGGTGGAGTCAGCACAGTATAATGTATCGACTCGGCCTTAAGGCGACGAATAGTCCGTCGTTTCCTAGGTCCTATTTGAATCTCCTGCTTTTCGACACACGAATATACCTGACATGCACTAGCCAACATACCATAAACTGTCTACGCACTTTTGTGTATGATAGTGACCATTGCGGTCTCTGTACCGAAATAACTGTTCCGAACGAAGCTGCGGAATTGGACGAGATTGTACAAAGGCATTCCTACAACTATAGTAGGGTGCGTTGGACACACTTCTCCAGAACACTGACAAGAGCACTCTACTCGAATTCGCTCTACCCAACGTCCAATAGAAATCTGTCAAACGAGGAGATTGGCAGGTATCTAAGACTAATGGGCGAGACAATCAAACGAACAATGGACAAAACGATACCTCGGTATCAACACACTGACGACGAAGACTTATTCCGTGACGCATTGCACCGACATAAAAGTAGACTGCTGTCAAGACTAAAAACCTTGTACAGACAGTTTACTGACAGACATAACCCGAAGATCATGACTCTAAAGTCGTCGATCAAAAACCTCCAAGTATAGGGTTTTCCAATAAGGACTTGACAACTGTTTTTTTTTAAATAAAACGCAAACCATTTGAGATATTTCAAAAACTTTATTATCGGCTTGAAGTACAATCAAAACATTTATGAATGGAACTCGACTTCGTTCATTGGCCACCGCGGGCACGTTTGCAACGGTCGATTTGTTGGACCCAATTTACAATGACTCTGTCACACATTTCGGCCGAAAAGGCCGCTAGTTCGCGTTCAATGTTGACTCTGAGCTCTTCCAACGTAGTCGGCGTGTTGGCATAAACCAATGACTTAACGTAGCCCCACAGAAAATATTCAAGCGGCGTTAAATCGCACGAACGAGGCGGCCAATCGACTGGCCCATTTCTTGAGATAACACGCTCACTATACTTACTCTTCAATAAATCGATTGTAGCGTGTCCTGTGTGGCTTCCAATTCGGGTCAAAAATAATCGGTGATCATGGCGCGATAACGCTGACCATTCACAGTAACGGGACGATTGTTATCGTCGACGAAAAAATATGGCCCAATTACGCTGCCGGCATGCAAACCGCACCAAACAGTTCTTTTTTGTGGATGAAGTGGTGATTCATGAAGCACATGTGGATTTTCACCGGACCAATAACGCGTATTTTGCTTATTGACGAACCCATTGAGCCAAAAATGAGCTTCGTCACTGAAATTCATCATCTTGGCGCATCTTCTCCAGAACCCAATCGGAGAACATACGTAGTTTCAAATGGTGCATCGGCTTCATTTTTTGAGTCAGCTTGATCTTGTATGGGTGTAAACCAAGATCCTTACGCAAAATACGCTATAATGTGGTCTGAGCGATGCCCAATTCTTGAGAACCCCGTGGAATTGACTGATTTGGATCGTTTGCTACGGACGCCTGAACGCCAGCGATATTTTCGACACTTCGACCAACCCGTTATTTCACTGACACGGCAACATCACACGACGAATATGTAGACTCAAATTTTTGCACTAAACTTGATATTGCCTGTCTACTGGGGCGAGAATTACGACCGAAAACTGGAGTTAACGCTCTTAAAGTTGCAGTCACCGATTCCGAAATTCGGTAGAAAATTTTTATAATTTGCAGACGTTGCTCGTTCGTGTACTTTACCAAGATGAAAATGTTGAGTTTACGGAATAAATTGGCAGTGACAGTTTGATGATTAGTGAAAGAGTGCGTTCACAAATTAAATTCAAAGTTGTCAAGTCCCTATTGGAAAAGCCTTTATTAATAAAAGAAAATTACTGAGCATCTGTAAGTTTGTATTGGAACAACAAAATTCGATCTGTAAACACCAGCAATCCGAATATGTTCCCGCAAATAAATAAAATATTTCGGAGAAAAGATCAAAATGACCTTTCGTGTCTTAAAATCGCCCGAACGACGGACAACGAGAACATACTCGTACTTATAGTAGCAGGCATCGATCCAAATGGGGCCGTTGATGATGACAACTTCTTTGTGATCGAGGATCCACAGGAGAAGGTAGAGGCTATAGGAGCGACTTTCCAGGAAGTATACGAGTATAAGGCGAATGCAATCATTGGCCTGAACCACGACCTGGAAAATCGAGTCCTTGTGCACAATTTCTACCTTCGAAATGAAATAGTGAATTGGCGATTCGAGAACTCGGGTTTCACCCAGTTCAGTGACGAAAATATGGCAAATAATGCCATCAAAAAGCCTTCGATATCGTATGGTTAGAGGGACTTTTTTACAAGCTGGACAGGTTGGGCATTAGTAAACCATTGCTGTATATTCTTTTTGATATGCTCTCCAGTAGACAGTTCATCGTGAATAATGGCGATGTGACTTCTGCTGGAATCTTTAACATTAAAAACGGTCTGCACCAAGGTATACACAAGTGATCTGATAGATTCACTTCACCATGCTATAGCGTACGCAGACGACATAATCGCGTACAGAACAGGTCCAAAGATTGAGGTCATTAATATACTCTTGCAACGTGACTTCGACAAAATTAAGCGATATTGCGATGACTGGAAGTTGAAAATCAACTTTCAGAAGTCGGAAACCATTCTGTTTAGGATGCCTTTGTCAGGGGCCTCTAGGGATACCAGAAAGAGTTGGCGAAAGTTTTCTATCGTCGGACAACACGGACAGCCACTTGCTTGTCGAAATGTAGTCAGATACCTTGGGATCTGGCCAGATCAATATCTGTATTTTAACAAACATATAGATGTTTCTCTGGCCATAGCCAAAGGTGCTTTTGCCCTTACAAAGAGACTGGTTTATAACAGCCAACTCGATGCGGGGGTAAAGATTTACTGCTACATGGCCCTTATCAGGCCTATGCTTGTATTTGGATATCACGTGTGGTTCTACGTAAGAGCAAGTTTATTGGAAAAGATTCGGGTGTTTGAGAGGGCTTGTCTTAGGACTTGTCTTCGCTTATACAGAACACCAGAATCGGAATACATAAAATCCTTTCCTAATGAGGTCTTATACAATAGGGCAAACCGAATAAGAGTGGACAATTTCATCATTATGTTGACTCGAAGGAATATTGCAAGAGCAATGACCTCATCGAACAACCTAATCTCCGGGGCTTACTACCCCAATTATATGTATCATGAGAGAGTTCGCTTTGACGGCTTTGCTCCTCCAGAAGCGTTCCTCTACATAGATATGAAAGGTCTGATCCAGGATTGGCGGTGTCGCTAATATTCCACGTTGCTCGAACAGCTGCGGAAAGGCGACTCAACTACGACAGAGACGTCGCACATGGCAGTGATGAGCGTCTCCGGTTCAGTAGGGCGGTAGGAAATCGCGACATGAGGGAGGTTGCTCGGCAGCACCAACAATTTTGGTGGCTTTTGGGACGAGAGGAAGTTTCTTCGTCGAATTCCTCTAGTACCATTGTTCCGATTTGAGTTCTGTGTTTTTTGTTAAGTTGGTACATCTGTTGTTGACGTTTCGTCTAAATTTTGACATTTGCAAAAGTTACGTATCTAACACTAACAATTTTAGAAATGGTTGCAACAACGAACTTCTATTAAATTTTGCGTAAAAAATGTATTTAATGGTGCGCGAACGTTGGAAATGTTGGAAAAGTGTTTCGGCAACGATTCTCTAAAGAAAACGGTCGTTTACCAGTAGCACGAGCGGTTCAAAAGTGGTCGTGAGTCAATCGAAGATGATAAACGCAGTGGCAGACCATCGATATCGAAAACCGACGAAAACATTGATTGAAACGAAATGTTGATCAATAACCGCAAATTAACCATCAGAGAGATAGCGGAGGTCTTGAACATTGCGAATGGAAACGTCCCGGACATTTTGGTTAATGATTTGGGTTTCTGTCGTGTAGCAGCGAAGCTGGTGCCAAAAGACCTCAATTTCATGCAAAAAAGAGACTGTGTTGACGTCGCAAGAGAGATGATTTGCGAGGCTGAATCCGATCACACAAGTGAATGGGGTTCACCAATTTAACTGAGACCAAAACAATCACATTGCCTCGAAGGCAATGCTCACGGTTTTTATGGATTACAAAGGTGTAGTGCATCATGAATTTTTGTCAGAAGGCCAGGCAGTAAACAAAGAGTATTATTTGGGCGTTATGAGACATTTGCGTGAAGCAGAGACCAGAATTGTGGGCAGAAAACGCGTTTCAGCAGCCGAGAGGAAGTAATGGAAAAATCGCACTGATGGACATACCGAAAACCGAATATAAAAAATCTTTCGAGGATTGGATCAAGCGCTGGCATAAGTGTGTTGCAATCGATGGGGATTACTTTGAAGGGGACAATATAGATTTAGATGAATGAACTTGTATTTTTAATTTTCTGAATAAATTACGGGAACGTTTTGATCAAGGTGGTATACTAAGTTTTGTGTATTAAATAAAATTGTTTTCATAGTTTTAGCTTAAATTAATATAGAAAAAAAAATTGGAATCATACGAAACGTCGAAAGACATAGATTAAGAATTATATTTAACTTAAAGAGCCCGGGGCCAGTAAGCTACAATAAGATTGGTTTTAAGTTATTTCAGCTAATTTAAGAGTTAATTAATAAGGTCAAATAAAAATGCATTTAAATTGAACTGAACTGGATTGACTCAGGAGTACTGTATTCGAACGAAGACTTTGGCAGAAGAAGAAATACTAAGTGTTTTAAATGGAGCCAGAAGTTGGGGCAGCCATGGGCTTATAGAAGAAAAATTTTAACAGAAAATTGTTAATTTTTTCTTCAATTTCTGCTTTGACTTATCAATAATAATAAGCGTTTAATAGTAAAAAATGTAATTCCATGTAATTTGGAATTGAAATTTAATTTATCTGCCATATCTTACAATTTTCCTAATATCTGAATTTGGTAAGTTATTGTACCTTCTTAACTCATGCCAATCTGAACGACGGTTTTTCAGACCAAGTACAAAAGACTCAAATAGATATATTTTTTTTTCATGTTTCATGTGCGTACTCAAGGTGTTAAGGTACCCTTAAAATGCTTGCACACATCGCGGGCAAATTAAAATTAGGTAGAGAAGAAAGATAGGTACCGATGTACGTTGGTTTTAAATGTCTGAATGACTAGGAAATAGAGAGCTCGGCAGGGAATTCCACCATCGAGTTGTTCGGCTCAGGAACGAATCACAATATTTCAGAATACGTCCGAAAGTGGGCTTGAGGGTATACTGATGAGCTTTCATAGCAAGACGTGTGTTACGGTTACAGGTTCGAACGGACGGAAAGCTACTGGCGATTTCAATGTAGCACTGCTGGTGGTAATAGCGATAAAACTAAGTGAGATACGAGACATTTCCTCTGTGTTCGAGGGTGTCCATTGACTGGGTGATGTTAGCATCACCTATGAGTTTTATCGCACTGTTTTGAATCTTATTTAGCTGGTGCAGAGATGTTTTAGGAGCACCTGACAAGATGTATGCATTGTACACCAATTTTGGGCGGATGAATGCCTTATATACTGAGGCCAGCTCAGAAGTTGAAAAGTATTTCTTACATAGTTTGAGGAAACCTAGACATTTCGCAGCAATTATGGCGACATCGAATATGTAGTCATTCCAACGTAAGTTGACATTGATACACATACCGAGAATGGAAAGTTTTTCAGTTTCGACGATGCAAGTGCCATTCATGGATAATGGCTAGGTGTTTAAATTTTGCTTTAATGACAGCAGACAACATTATGTTTTGGAATTGGTTATGCTGTTAACATCGGAATTTAATGAGCTTAGCATACGCTGCCGTCCTCGTTCTACAGCAGAAGAGTTGGGCCGTAAGTCCGGGAATATGAAAAGCAGAGAGTACTGTCATCAGCAAAGAAATATATATAAAGATTAGAAGTAGCAGACAAGAGCTCAAGAGAAAGAGATCAAGAGAAAAGAAGTGTCGGAGACAAAACAGAGCCCTGGGGCACACCAGCATTTATTTTGTGAATATCAGACTTAAAACCATCCATGGCAACTTGAGTTGAACGTCCCGAAAGGTAGTTTCTAATCCATTGAAGAAGAGAGTCGTCGATCCCAAATGCACGCGTTTTCGACAAAAGAGCCTAAAAGTTTTTTGTCGGCATCTAGCCGGAAGATAGCGATCGAAACTAAAAAAAACAGCACAGTTGCGTTATTTATAATTAGAAATTATGAAATTTGTTTATTCATTCCATTAAAAAATAGGTATTCTCTTGATAGCAGATGTGTATGTAGCTAATATCTAAAAAAAAAAAACGACAACTAGTAACAAGTCAAGACAGCTAGTTTTAAATGTTTTTAACTTGTCGAAGCTTTTCAACGATAGAAACGGGAACGATTGCATTAAGCAGATTATTTTCAATAACCAAATGACTGCTATTAACTGACATTCAGTGTAGTGTAGAAAATAATTAAGCACTAATACAGTGACGTTGGAATGTAATTTGAGTCTTAAACTTCAAGACAACATTCTCAAACCGCGACAACTGAGTGCAGAATAGACTCATCTTCGGCCGTGGTTCGTAAGTTCTTTGACCTATGTAAATGATGCGATGGACAAGAGCAACTTCAATCACCAAATTAACAAGATCTAATTAACAAGTTTATATTTATATTCTTTCTAGCAACAAAGATATGATACTTTTTATCAAAGCTTGGTCAGAATGAAGGAATATACAAACCAGTTCGAGGCTGCTTTCGCAAGAACTAGTCTTTCCAAAAGCTTGATTTGGATGCTGACCAAACATCATTAAAGTAATAGATCAAAATCTTCATGTCAAGTACTTTCATACGAAGAACAAAATAACTCCTGCAACTTAGTAAAAGTCAGATTCGTCTTGTCACTTACATCGAACCTCTCCACAATGGGATGCTCGCTCGATGCACTTAGAAAGCGTAAATAAGACGAAAATGCCACCAGAATAATAAGATATTAGCGCAAAGCACTGACCGATAGAAGATGCTAAAGCCATATACGCTAGACATTCACAACAAATATTCGCAGCTGGAAATTCGCAACTAGAGGGTTCTCCTAATCCAACTTGTATGCGCTTCATTGGCACTCGCTAGAGTCAAACAATGAGCACCAGGCAAATCATTCTTCAATTCATTTTGAATCTTAAGCACGAATATTTAACAAGTAATAAAATTAAATAAAACTCCGCAGTATTAAGAGGCTGCCCTCAAAAAACAACCATGTCACGTCAGCTGTGGATTATCAATGCTGATTAAGTTCTTACCCGCACCGTCGCTACCTCCCTTCCATTAGTAATGTGAGCAGAGCAATTGCTGTTTTTAATGTCAACCAAACCGGCATTGCTAAGATGGCTTAGATAATGGAAAGCTGGGTACTCACGTAGCCTTTCTGATGCTGGCTACTATTGGATCTTGGCACATTGAAGTGAAAGATTCAGAAGTTATTGTAGGAGCTTCTCAATAAGTATGGAATAGTGCTTGGTTAATAACATAAATTTTGTTATAATTCAGAGAGTGTTCTTCTTGTATCTTTTCTGGTCTTGCTTTGTCCGTATTATTTAGCCATTGTCCTTCTGCAGAAAAGACTCCTCTTTTATACATAAAAGTCCATTGAATCTTCTCTAACTCTCCTTTTGTCCTATAAGTTAAGCAGTGTTGACCAACCCGCTTTGGAATAAACTTAGATGGAGTAAGGTTTGTCATCTTCAGCGCACCGGCATGGGCAGGGTACTATATCCTCTTGGAAATCGCAATGAACTAGTATCCAGCAAAGATGATACTAAACTTACCCGATAGCCTATTACTGGCTGGGATCTTTCTTTTACTGGCTTGTACATTTTTATGCAGGATCTGAGCGATTTAATAGCTGCCTGACAGTTTATACGTGTGACGATATAAATTCGAGGTACAGTATTCTCCGACAACCAGTCAGCGAATTGTCGAGTATTGGTAACTTCGTATTGAAAGACGTTTCAGTGGTTTATGATGCCGAGTAAAATGTGTGAATGTTATCGTCTGCACAGGAATTACCCGCTCTGACTTCTTTGGTTTTAGACCCATTCGTAAATATTCACTACCCATTGTATAGAACATTACATTCCATGTATTGAAAGCCATAAATCAATTTATGTAAGCGACTTGACTAAACAACTTGGGAAGATGACAAATGTTTTGCATTCTCTATTAATAGAAGTCCCTCAGCTGAATAATACTGAACTGCTAATCTTATCGAGATCTTAGTTGTCCAAAACGTACATCCTGTTACCGCGAAAGCACACACAACATCAATGACTTCTATAAAATGTCACAATATACAGGAACGAGTATAATTTCGGTGCAGCCAAGGGCTTTATTCACTTAGGTTCCGCAGTTGATATACTCGTTACAATGATACCACTTTAGAGATTATTAAAAAAAAAATCCCTTGCCAGTCATTGTTTTTCTTCTTTCGGACAACCAAATATTGTAATTACTGTGTAACCATACCTGTGGAAAACGACATGGACTTAGCTAAAAGAGGGATATGTAGAACAGACGGATATAAGCGCTTCAGCCAGGAGAGTCTTTGAATCCATCACCGAGAAAAACCTAGAAGTGGAACACACCATGTTAGGTGGAAAGGGAGCTCAATCATCTTGGCGTCACACGCAGGGCAATTGCTGACAGAAGGAAAATTGGCTTTTGTGGAGGGCAATTGGGGCATGTAAAGCGAATGGGAACTAGCGCCCCAACTCAGAAGATCTTCTAATCTATCATCGAGAGAAACGCAAAAGTGGAAGACACCATCTTATGAAAGAGACCTCAATCAACTTGACATTCAAATTGGAAGCAACGAACAAACAACAGGGCTAACTGGAGAGGCATTTTGGTTGAAGCCCAGGTTCACCCTGGGATGTAGCGGCACCTAATTAGTAGCTAAGCCGTTTGTTTACTCATGATTTCGATTAAAAGAAAATTATATTTATTACCGCTGTTTGTGTGGTTCTTAATGAATATGTGATGCTGACCAATCTATTCGTTAGATAAGTTTTGAGCTAGAACCCCTCCCCATGGCACACACCCACATTCCTACTTTGTATAAGAGCACGGGTCTTAACAGATTGTTTTGGGTTGAAGGCCCCAAGTATAGGAGAATGGTGGCTTTTGTGATACGTCTTTGTTTAATGCAAAACAGCTACTATCCACTAAGAGTGTAAGAGTGCAAAGGATGTAATTCATTTTATAAGCTGCGTTAGTCAACTAATTCAGCGCAAATTACAAGCCGCAGTTGGTTGCGGTTAGGTGATTGATAGCGTGAGTTCGTTGAAATCAAAACCTCAGAAAGAGACCTTCTAACGAGCTCCTCGTTGCACCTTTCCTCCTGACAGAGCTCTCCCTAAATAAAGCATTGATTTGTCTGGATTTGGAAAGATGCACATAACAAATGTACTCGTATGATAGATTTGCATTTTACGAATTTAAATCTAAGTAAAATTACAGATATTGAGTTTCAACCCCAAGAGGGTGAACTGCACTGACTGAATTGTCGGTTGTTGAAATGACAAAACAGACTTAAAGGTTTAGTAGGTACTAGTCGGGAGAAAATGATTTAAATAACAGAGAGTGTAGTTCGTTTGATTTTCAGCCAACTCACCTGTCCTTTATAATTATTGCGATCACGTTTTTCAACTTTTTTCTCAGCTAACTCTGGCCAATTGATAATATGTCCGAACACTAAGTCTTGCGGTGTCCTCAGTTTAAGATATATGTCACTATTTAAAAAATTAAATATAAAACTTAATTGATTTTATCACATTGAGTAGAGTATTTCTTACTGATAATGTCTAGTAACACTCTCGGTCCTATTGGGCAACTTTTGCTGACTTTCCTCATGACCATTAGTTGGCTTTTCATTTTGATTTCTCTCAGGAAGCACTGGCTTTTCCTTATAGCTGCCACTTGAGCTAGTTACTTGCTGTAAAGGTTGCACTTTCGTTGCCACTTGATATTCATTACCTGTCGCATGTAATGGAACTCGATTTCCGCCATTATCATTGTGATAAACTTGATGATTTAATTGGACGGGATTGATATATCTAGGTATCCTGTGTTGTTGTTGTGTTAATGTCTCAATCAATTTTAAATCATTTCTTGAAGCAGGATAAAAATTCCCCTCATATCTGTATAGAGATAAATTTGGTGGAATTTTACTAACTCGCGGTATACGAGTATTATGAATGTTTGCAAAGATTTCTTTAAAACAAAAGACGAATATAATAATTTGCACTTTGAAAACGGACTTCATGGTTTAACTGTTGAAGGCCAGAATGACAAAAACGGACTGAAAAAATTGCCGATGGCAGCATCTTATATCCCATTAACGGAGAATCACTGGAGGATAAAATGAATTTAGAAACCACCGAAGCAATGGTCCATGGCTGGAGGTAGCGTCACAAGTTTTTTGTTTAATTTCCTCTTGGTCACGGTCTCACCAGTTTGATTGGCAATTTTTTTTTTCTCATTTTTAATTTTTCTTAAATCTGCATTTTAACGGACAAAATCCAATATCGTGCAACTAGGTATTGTGGGCATCCCCGTTTTGAATCAGTTCAGAATTATATAATTACATAATAGCAATACATAGGTGAGATGAGAAGAAGTAAGAAAGAAGTAATGTAAATCTTCAACCCTTTCTCGGTTCTCCTAGGGTTAAAGATCAAAGTAATTACTCGGTTGTGATTGGTGAAGAATCTGCCCTTTGCTTCAAGTTTACTTCTCACGATATTTCCACCCTTAACCATCCCTAAAAAGAAGAACATGCATTTACTTAATCAAGAGGCCAAGAAATACGTTATGAAGAAGAAATACGGATAAATACATTTTTTTTCGAAATTGTATCCTTACATAGAGGAATGGTCAAAATTTTGAGTTTGACAAAGTCGAAGACGTTTTGGTTTCCATTCAACTTTTGAAGTTGATACGAGAATTACGAGTACCTTGCATTCCTTGTGTTGGACCTCACTCTTAAAACTTGATTTATAAAATTTATTTGTGTTATATGTTTTTTTAAAAACAAATAATAAATATAATATTGTTACTTCTACTACAAGACTGTTAGCTGCCTTTTTTAGGTAAGTAGCCAGCTTTTAACTGATTTACTTTAGGAATAAGATGTGGAAAAAGTGTGATTGAGGTGTTAAGAGTTTAAATTTTTTTTTTTTATTTCTTGAGTGACATAAACTTAATTGTTTATGTTTAGTATTCCATTGATTGACAGAATTTAGTGTTTGAATGTAGTTTTTGTTAAGTTCGTCCTGTCAGTCCAATATTTAAGAATTTTTTGCGAGTAAATAGGCCGATCGATTCTTGACTGAACATTTGTGTACAAGTCATCAAGTCGCCCTTCAGGTGGCCTCAACGAAAATAGTAAGAAGGTGTCAACTCGTATAGTCTCCGTGGCCAATTGACAGGCTTATTTCGCTAAATCTCTACTACTTCTTTTAATAACCATTAACATATGGAGATCGCAAATATACGTCTTAAGTTCTACACCGATTCTACGAATCTGCATTGCTTTAGCGCTGCTTGTCGGCCTAGCTTCGTTTGCCGAACTTAAAACCATTCTACAAGCCAGTGCAAAGCGTTGGCGCAATAGACGGAATTTCACTGCAGATATTTTCCTATAGAGTCTGAATCGTTCAAGGATTGTTATTAAGCCTTTGACTAAAGGTATTAACACAAAAAAAAAGCATATGGTGTGTGGTACAGCAACCGAAGGGAAATGTCTTGATACTAGCAAATACTCATTCGGAAAAATTTCCCTTAACTTCGTCACCGAGACTCCAGTAGCGCGCTGAAATGTTTCTGTTATTGTTTACCCGTAGTTAAAAACGTCAAATTATTGATCGAGTAGAAACCACATAGCATACTGTATTTGCTAGAAGATGTAATTGTTTTTAATGGCACTCAATTTCGAAAATCTGGAAAACTCTGTTGTTTTCATTTTGAGCTTATTATTTATGAGTGGTGTTTTGACGCATCATTGTAAACAGACGTCCGATGTCTGAATGCGACTATCGTATCGCATCTCGCAGTATTGTAAATGGGGCTTTATTCTTGCGTAGGTTTCTTGCAAAAGGTAATCACTTCTATTAAGACCCTGCAAAATTTGCAATTTGTGTGGATGGAACTTCAATTTACTTTTCAAAATAACGTCTGTAGAGGGCGTTACCTTCCTTATTGATTTGCTTTGATTCTTGGGGTTTTTTCACTGTCGGTTTTCTTAATAAGGGAACTTCTGGAAATACCAGTACTTTTAATTAGGTCGCATTTTGATAAAAATGCGAAAATCCATAAAATTTTCAACTCATTTTCAACACTATGATCGGTTTGTTAAAGTCGGACATAGCTCTGTAATGTTAAGGAAGTCTTTGAGCTGTCGCAAAAAACTGCTATTTTACAGATAGATATAGAAATGGAAAACAACTTGTTCCGGGTTTTTGATAAAGAACTCTGTGGCTCTTATATTTTATATTTTACTGCATATGTTTCATCTACTCTGCAAAACTAAATGCCTTTATTGGAGTCAATATTTAAAGAAGTAAATAACATCATTTAAACGTGGTCAAGTTTGTAGACTACAATTGACTTTTGTAAGTTCTCCGTTTCAAATTCAACGATCGATGTTCTCTGAAAATTGTTGCCTCTGCCGATCAACACCAAGCTCGCGAATATATTGCCAAAATGTTTTTGTATAGATCTTTGCTTGTCTATAAAATTTGATTGATCATTTGAAAAGGATCATGGTAGTCGGTTTTTAAAGCGTCTTTTTTCATCATTGCAACAATTTCAAACGAAAGCCAGGATTGGTTTTCCTTCTGCAGTCTCTTTGATTTTAGTAGAACATTAAAGAGACAAACTATCCTTTTGTCACATGAGCTCTTAAAGTAAAGTATACTTACTGCCCATTTACAGTTACATATATACTCTCCTAATCGAGTAAATTTAATACTTCATTTTGTGAGAAATGTGAGGCTAAAGTGAGTCTAAAGTGTCAAATATTGACTCGCGGATTGAAAAAAAAACCTATTCTCGAGAGGTCTTGAGAGACTGGATCAACAAAGCTGCTCACCATCTCTTGTGGCAGTAACCGTTTGACCTCGAGTTTCATTTCAGTCCTTTTTGGTGTTTTAGCTTCTTTTTTTTTGCAACTTTATGAAAGTATGAAAAACCCATAATAGCTGTAAACATAATTAGCCCCACCACAAAGACGATTAACCCGAAGTCGTTTTCGAAGCTTGTGTCGCGTAGACTATGTTTTTTATTAATAAATTCAAGTTGAAATGACCAAGAGTGGTAAGGGCATTGCTCGCATATGTTGTAGAAGCAAACTTTGCAAAGTAGTAGTAGTAGTACAATAGTTAAACTAAATTAAACTACGAGTATAAACAATATAAAAACTGAACTAACTTATTTTTAATCACAAATATTGATTCAGATTTCATTTTGCTTAATTTTTACATTTTTACTAAATAAAACAAAAAAGATTTTGAGTGAGGGAAATCTTTATTTGAGCCTTTAAAATTTTTTCTGTTAAGTGGCTGCCGACAGGGTTGATACACTTTTGTGCCCGTTTTATCGCATTTTCCATGACTTTCCGCAAGATTTCCGGTGATAACTGTTCGCATTCCTGTCGAATGTTCTCCTTAAGGGCTGCGATTGTCTGAGGCTTGTTGGCATAAACCGGCGGCTTCAAGTAGCCCCAAACAAAGAAGTCTGGGTGGGTTAAATCGGACGATCTTGATAGCCATGACAATTCGCCAAAACGGGAAATTACGCGACCAGGAAACGCTATCTACACAATATCTATTGTGGCTCGTGCTATGTTCTTGTTGAAACCACATGTTCACCAAGCCCCGCTCATCCAATTCCGGCAGTAAGAAGTCGTTTATCATGGCCCTCGTAGTATTCGCCAGTAAAAGTGACCGTATTGCCGATGGCGTCCTCAAAAAAATACGCCCCAATCACTCCTCCTCCTCCCGTGTGAACGCCGCACCACACAGTGGCTTTGAGTGGATGTAATGGCTCTTCGTGCATCACACGCAGATTTTCAGTGCCCCAGAAAAGAAGATTTTGCTTATTGACGTAACCGCTTAAGTGGAAATGCGCCTCGTCACTCATGATAATTTTCGACACAAAATCGTCCTCTTCGTTATTGAGATTGAGGATGGCTTTACAGTAATTCACACGCGGTCAGGAGACATTAACTGATGCACTGTTTGCACTTTGTACGGGAACATGTGTTAGTCTTTCACTAAAGTTCGCTGTAGGGTCTGTCTGGTGATACCCAGTTGCGTGACCCGTCGTTTGGTTGATGTATCTTCGTTCTCAGCGACATCAACAGCCACAGCCGCGATATTCTCGACCGAACGACTAGTCCGGTGGCAGCCACACCCCGCATGGTCTCCTGTGGTTTCACTCTGTTCGAGTCGAGTAGCTAAGCGCCGGAATGTTTTCCCAGTTGGCGCGACACGATTAGAAAATCGACGTCCAAATTCACGCTGCGCTAACATCACCGACCGATTATTCGTCAAAAACATCGACGCAATTATTACACGCTTTTGCGGAGTATAGCGCTCCATTGCTTGTCTGTTTGTATACTCCAGCTGTCTGATTGACGTACGACGCCATTTGCGAAAATTATATCATCTTCCAATGGAGTGATTAATTTTGAGCCACCTTGTATTAGGTGTCATGTTATTGGCATTCATTAAATCGTGTGGTGGAATATTACGTACATTTGCAATATTTGTTTCTAAGTACTCGGGTACGTAGTCATTATTTAGTCGCTGTTCTATTGTTTGACTTTCTTTTACTCAGTTCATCCGCTCGCGCTTTTATATTATGGCAGTGATATCCGCTTGTAACGGACTCTCACTAACTATTCGATTACATCTAGACCATTAAGATCCGGAAATTCCATGTGCATATCTGAAATTCGTTGGCTGATTGTCGCTTCACAACGAATAATGTTTTATGTGGTCGCTACCATCTACGTCACCATCTCAATTTCAATATCCGACTTGATGGATCTGCTTCTAACATCGCCCTTGATCTCATTTTGGAAATTCCTCCACCGAAACATTTGCATTCGTATGCACTAAAGTGCAGTTGTGGTTGCAGGTTCGAGTCTTCGCTTATATTTGCATGGTTCGACTCGGCATACTGTAAAGTGGCTGGTGGTTATTTTGAGTGACTCCGCTCTTTTTTTGTCAATCTGGCTCTGCCACCGACTATGGCGGAGTTCTCTGAGTCAGATTACCGTGGCAAAACCTTTGTGTAGAACTCATCAATTCAAGTGTGCTGACTTGTTATTTCAAGAGCTTTGGTTTTTTTTTTGAATTCAAAACAAAATACTTGAATCGACATCACTTTACTGACACGCGCTCTGATTTGTTACTTCTTAAGAGTCTACACAGTTTAGAGCTATTTGCTAGATTAAGGTATTGAATATCGGAACACTAGGTCTCCATTTGTTTGCTTTATTTTTCGGGATCCGCAAGTAAGCTCTTCAAGAATAAGGAGAAGCATAATAGGCGGAGAAATAAGCTGCAAGGAAAACAGTGGGGTATTGAATAACACTCATATAACATTATCCATGAACGCGTATACATGGATACAGCTTAAGAATATTAAAGTTCACATGTTCTTGAGGTAATAAATTGATTTTTAATTAAGTTACAACATAGCTTGTGAAAATTATGTGCACATCTCATGGTCATTCTTGGTGCGCAAGTTCAAAACTTCACTTTTGTTCGCAAAAACAAAAATAGAAAAGACGACTCAACAATTCTCTACAGTTTTTATTTCTATAGTACCGTTTTATTTCACAAATTATGTATTGTACTTTCAATGCTTATCTCAGTCCAACTGGTGTATCCATATTACTTCTGTTCTGCCAGCCTTCTAGGAATTGTTATTACCGAATATCTTGATAAATATATTAAGTATACAAACGTACTCATACATACGTATGTTATAGTGAAAATTCCTTTATTGTGGCTCTCGGTGTGTCACTACTAGTCCGTCATGTCGACATTGTTCATGCGCATCTTGGCAAAGTCCTCAAACACAATATTATCATCATCATCCTGATAGTAACCCTTTTCATATCGATGCTGTTCAATGGACTTCATCTTTTTCATTGCATTTACACGTTTCTTATCGACTGAACCTAAACAAATACATAAACGGTAATGTCGGAAGGTTAAGCAAATATGCTTTGACACTTACCTGGAGCTGGTGTCAGAAGTTTAAATGGAACATCTGTCTGCATTTCACCCCCCAGAGTTCCCATATTTAGCTTAACTCGAACTGAGTAAGATATTACTACACCAATAGCGTCGCCAGTTGATTTACCCTCCTGCACCATGGTAGAGGAGGCCAAATTAACATCTTCATCCTTCAAATGTCCATCAAGTGCAATACCTTAAAAATACTATTTTACTGTGAATATTCATGGGTTAAAGATCTGAGGCTTACCGTGTCGATCTTTATTGCTGGACGCCAATGGAACCAAGTAGAAAGTTTTCGATAGATTCGTTCCTGGTGTGATCGGGCATCCTTCCTTTGTTTCAAGCGATGCAACATGCTTACTGAACTGAGCATTCACCATTGTGATCTCAGTGTGCTGAACAATCATAACCTTGATGTTCTTCACTTGTTTCTTTGAGTTATTATTAACTTGCATAGTTGCTGCGATCTTCTCTCCATGATAGTAAATTTCTCTGTCCAATGTTACCTCCAAGGTAATTTTTCCATTGGAAAAAGTAAATCCTTTGCTCACTAAAGAGCTTGGCAATCTTAAACCGCGATTTGATGGTGCGTATTGCAACTTTTTAATTACCAAGCTAACCATACTCCTCTTATGCTGGCGGTCATCAATTGAATCGCCTACAAAAGCTCGAATAGTATACTCAACTCCAAGGGGTTTTCCGGTATCATCACCACCTTCTTGTTGCAAGGTTACAGAGCTCGGCGAGGAAGGAGGAAATATGAATGTAAATGGAAATGCGTTAGCTCCAAGTTTACGCACTAACTTCTCTTGCATTGGGGTCATTTCCATGTTTTGATTAACAACAGGGACAATTTGATCCGAGCACAAAAGCATTTCTTTCGAAAATTTCACACCCATAACTTCATCTTCTTCGCGTCCATAACGATAGGTCGTTACGAGTTGACCGAATACTTTACGATTCTTTAAGTAATCTGGATCTACGACAATAACTCCATCTATGGGATCACAATAATCCAAATGATCGATGAAATCACGACGACCTAAATAGAAGATGACCTTTCCATTGGGGGTCGCTTTCTTAAAGACCTTCACTGATACTACCATCGTGTTGGTATTATTATTATTTTTTAATAGTTTAAGCACAACCGAACTAGAAATTCACTTAAACGCAGACGAAAAGTCCTGATGTCACACGGGGGGTATACTCGTAATTGGATTGTGAAAATGTATTTTAACGACTATGTATGCTGGAATTTTTCGAATGAACTATACCGCTCGCAAAATGGGTATGCAACCAATTAGCGGTTGAACACTACCTTATATACATTTGTCACTGAAAGGGTTTCTTTCCTTAATTTGGCGGGCAAAGCGGATCGCAATAAATTGCAGCTAAGTGGATTTGTCGTGGTATCGCAGAATGAAACACACAATTTCTACCCTAACAAGCAGCATACAAAGAAGTTAACATGCTAATACGTACGAGTATATGGTTTTTACTGACCAATAGGTTTTGTGTTCCTCAAACAAAAAAAAAAAAACAAAGAACAAAAACTGAAAACAATATCTAGATATACGGATACGTAAGGTGGCTAATAACGAAATCAATTTTTGTTTTGTTTTCGGTGGAAGCCAAAATAACTCAACAAGTCACATGCAAATTAAAATACATGTTCTACGCACCACTGTCCTGTGGCCTACTTGACCAGTACTTAATTTGAGGAAATCTTGCTAAGTTTTTGCAATTTTGAAAAATTAAGTGACATTTCTCCAAGTCTCTGAACAGTTGTTCCAATATTTTAGATAACTTACAGAGTGATTGGGCAATAAAGGCTATGGCTGACCGTCGAAATCACTTTGAAAGGCGTATTTGCATACAGTAAAGTGTACATCTACTGCCTACTTGGTCACCACCAATAAAGAATTATACGTGTGAATTTTGTGACCCATTAAGCCAGTATTGTTGTATTCCTCATCCCCATCTTCGCATATTAGATTTTTATGCATCTTTCATGTTACAGTTAAGCTTTAATTTTTTGCCATTGAAACCCTTCTTCATGCATCATTTGAGACAATGAGGTCAGATACAAAAGCATCATGGAGTTGGTGTTGAGTATATGTAATGTAAAATGACAGAGGCCAATATTCAGCTGTCATTTCAATAGGGAACATTCATTCACAATACGTATGTATGTTCAGGAGGCTGTCAGGTGTAAGCTGTCACATGAAAATGTTTTCGATCCATAAAATAGCAAATCACTTTAAATTCAGTAATTGCAAAGGCATACATTTCTTGTACATCACGTTGAGAACCTTATCTGTTGGAATGCTGAAGCGTCGACAGACTGATAAGGAGTTGCCAATAAACTGATCAATATACAGGTATATGGACGCATGCTTTAAGATTGTCTGCAGCCCGTTGATGCCTGCTTTAAATGGTTGTGTTTCCGTAAAATCCAGTCAATAGAAATCGTAATCACAGTCGTAAAAAGCTCCAAAACTTGGGTTGGGAAACCCTTGGAAACTTTTTCAGCAAGTTTATGAAAGATATTTTTTTGACCAATTATCTAATATACATAGAGTAGTTCCGGAAGAGCTGGGTTAAGCGCTTTTGCTGCTGAAGCATAAAGTTTAAAAAAATAAACAGCAATGTTTTTACGCGAGCTCTTATTGGAATAATCAAGTAAGCTGTGCATATGAGAGCAGTTGCCTTATAATTGCTGTATAAATCAATAGAATTGTAGAAATCTTTGGCAACAAGCCCTACTTTTGCCAAAACGGCGATAGCCTGTGTTTTAATAAGAATTGTTTTTTTGTTTTATCGTGGTAAGATACTGGCTCTTAACCCGGGTGACTCCTTGTTGAACAGAAATATATTTCTGTTTTGGGAGCGGCAATCATCGATCGAAACCAATCATCGAAATTGGCGTTTAGTTTTAGACGACAGAAAGCACGACGGTCTTGCCTGCATATGGCGTATATGGTATATCAAAAACTTTAAGAATAGTGAGCATATTCATAGGTAATACCATCGAACAGGTATTAATCTGAACCTTTCTAAGTGAGCTCTAAACATTAAACAAGGGGATCATTGGGCAGTTTAAGTTAATTTAATTTGGTTTATCTTTTTAAGGACAAATCTATGTAGTTGTTAGATTTAGTGACTCAATCTGTTCACAGAAATGTCTATAAGATTTGTTTTTAGATTTCCGAGTGCACCTATGCTATTAAGGTATCAATCTCGCGCAATCAAATGTAGCTCATTCCTACTACTCATTCTCAACTTATACGAGGTGTCTGTGACAAGTACATACGAGTATTTACATATTTATTTGTTGAGTCACTAGATTTCGTTCCATGGATAGTCGCGTATGCAGTATTATTTTTCCTTACGTATCCAACCCACTGCCACTTTGACTTTTGCATATCCGCATCCTCATATATGCTCTAGGCACGTTCCCTAAAACATTTGTTCATTGGAGGTAAGATTAGACCAGAGAATATTTCCAAGACAACAGCTTACAAAAGTTTGCTGCGTATTTGTAACAATGAAGGTTAGTTTTCAGGTACTTACGGAATAAACGTTTAAGTAGGTCAGCCAAAGCGCCATGCTTAAACGGATTGCATTCTTCTTCACATTTTTGGCACAGTTCAGCCTTAAGGTAGCCCTAAACGACGAGCATGCTCGCCGAACATGCTCGTTTGCATTATCCCCTACACGACGAACACATTTGGCGAGCATTCATTTCGTGTTGATTCTTCATACTGTGAGCATGTGCGATAAAGAAGAGCAAGTGGTTGCGCTTATGGTGATTTATTTATTTACTGCTGAACTTATGTTTAATCCACGATATTCACTCGGCGGCGTTCACATCAAAAATGAGGTTTGCTCGCGAACATGGCCCTACACGGCGAACATCGAAGCCAACGAGCACGAAAAAATCGAAATTTTTCGCCAACAGCGAGCGGCTCGCGAACCAGCCTACACGAACCTACACGAGAAAAATATAGCGAGCACGAGCATGTTCGGCGAGCATGCTCGTCGTTTAGGGCCACCTTTAGTGCCGTGTTAACGTTAATCGAAGCAAATCTTCCAAGGTAATGGATGTATCTAAGTTACCTACTCTCTTATGTTGTTGTCCTACACTGCTGATGTAACTTATACCAGTAGAGATAGAGAGAAAATTTTAGGATTGTTGTTTTGGTGAAGTAAATCCTCATCTTGATCATTTAGTGTATGTTCATGACCATAGACTAAGTATACCTAGATATCAAACTTTCCAGATATTGGAAAATCAAAACCGGTTTTCTACTGATCGTCACTATCCATGAGACTCTGTCTGTGAATACGTGTGAATTGTGATCAATGGCAATTTATCTCCTTTTCTCGTGCAAATTGCTCTCATTCTAGCAAATTTTGACAAAGTTATAGAGATGCAAAAGTGTTGGAATTCACTTACAGTGTGTCTGTGCGAAAGTTAAGGGTTTGCAAAAGTATTAGTAGAGTTTGACATCTAGTTTAGTTTATCTATGGTTTATCTATGTTCATGACTCTGTGCAGTAACAGGAAAAGATCGTAAGCATACTCGATATGTTTAAAATAAGTTTTAAGACTACATCAGATTCGTTTACTACATCGTTCTGACAAAGTGCTCTACAAAACATTATTCATCACCACTAAAAGAGCAGTGGTAATACTGAGTATGCAACGCTGCCACACAACACTTCGAATCTCAATACTTCCAATAACAGAGGTATGTACATACCTCTATGCTTCATGTGGCACTTCAAAATTTCGTGTCTCGCTTTGGTAATAGCCATATGAACACTCTATTTATAGGATACTGTCGGAAAGGGTTCTTCTGACGCAGTGAACAGCATGTGCAACTGAGATCTACTATACGAGTATACTCGTAGTCATCCATTGTTTGACGATGTTTCGAAAAACTGCTCGCTTTTTCGAGAAACATTGTTTGATATTGAAGGAATTTTTTAATTTTTGTGTAAGCTGATGTCTCCATTTATTAGGCTTAATACACGGCTAATTTAGCTTAAAAACTAACAAAAATGCTTAAGAACTAGGAAGCAAGGAAATGTGTACAACCTGAATCAAAAACGGAAAAGTTTGAGTTGACCTTTCGGAGCATACTGGAAATTGGTTCGCTGGAATCAAAAGATGGTATATAGATGAGACGACGATACTGTAAATTATGAGAGTAGTGCTGAAAGAAATGGAATTGTCTAGGGACGTGCAATTCACCGAACCAGAGAGCAGCATTTTCGAGGGTATTCAAGTTAATAAGTATGAGGTTGTCACGAAAGTGTGGTAAAATAAAAGAGTCATGCCAAATGGTGTTGAATGTTCTCAATTCGGAATATATGCACTCGCTTAAAGAGGGACCACACTAGAATATTCGAGAAGGAGTCGGACAAAGGTATTGTACAGGCACCGGGGTACATAGGGGTTGGAAAATTCTTCGGACTATCGTTTGATAAAACCAAGTGATGAGTTGGCTTTAAGGATTATCTCAATGCGAATGGAAATTTTACTCTTCATCGTACAATATTTCAAGGTCGCGAAGGGATCGAATCCGTGGTATAGGTTGGTCATGCAGAAGATAAAGTCGAGGAGGAGACTGATTGCACCATATGCCATAGATTGACATTTGGAGACATCAGGCTCTAAGTAATTTTTTAAGGACAAAGTGAAGAACCTATTAAAGCCTTCTTGATAGAAAATGCAAATTTTCTATTTTTTAGGAAAATTTTCCAAATCTTATCTACTAACGGGGGCATCTACTAAGAAGGTCTGTTGGAACGCCTCTTATTAATTTACTATCTAGATAGAGGAACGCTTCTGGAGGAATAAAGCCGTCAAAGCGAACTCTCTCGTGATACATACAATTGGAGTAGTAAACCCCGGGGATCAGGTTGTTCGATGAGGTCATTGCTCTTGCAACGTGCCTTCGAGTCAACTTAATGACGAAATTGTCCACTCTTATTAGGTTCGCCCTATTGTACAAAACCTCATTAGAATAGAATTTTATGTACTGGGACTCTGGTGTTCTGTATAAGCGAAGACAAGTCCTAAGACAAGCCCTCTCAAACACCCGAATCTTTTCCAATAAACTTGCTCTTACGTAGAACCACACGTGACATCCAAATACAAGCATAGGCCTGATAAGGGCCATGTAGCTGTAAACCTTTACCCCCGCATCGAGTTGGCTGTTATAAAACAGTCTCTTTGTAAGGGCAAAAGCACCTTTGGCTCTGGCCAGAGCAACATCTATATGTCTATCTGACTACATTTCGACAAGCAAGTGGCTGTCCGTGTTGTCCGACGATACAAAACTTTCGCCAATTCTTTCTGGTATTCCTAGAGGCCCCAGACAAAGGCGTCCTAACCAGAATGGTTTCCGACTTCTGAAAGTTGATTTTCAACTTCCAGTCATTGCAATATCGCTTAATTTTGTCGAAGTCACGCTGCAAAAGCATATTAATGACCTCAATCGTTGGACCCGATCTGTACGCGATTAAGTCGTCTGCGTACGCTATAGCATGGTGAAGTGAAATTATCAGATCACTTGTGTAAATGTTAAATAGGATCGGTGAATTTACCGCACCTTGTTGAAGACCGTTTTTAATGTTAAATGTTCCAGCAGAAGTTAAATCGCCACTTTTCACGATGAACTGTCTACTGGAGAGCATATCAAAAAGAATATACAGCAGTGGTTTACTAATGCCCAACCTGTCCAGCTTGAAAAAGAGTCCCTCTAACCATACGGTATCGAAGGCCTTCTCCAAGTCAATCAAGCAGGCAATAGTGCACTGTTCCTTGCCTTTGTTCCATTGGATATCGGAAACCAGTTTAGACGCAGCATGAATGATATCATGCCCCGCCTTAAAACCGAATTGATTATCCGGAACTATATGTTTGTCCTCAACCCACTTAATCAGGACTCTATTGATCACCTTCTCGAAAACCTTACTGATATTTGGAAGAAGACTGATCGAGCGGAGATTCGCCGGATTGGAAGTATCTTTATCTCTTTTGGGGATCGGATGTACCACCGCAGTTTTCCAATGCGCTGGATGTGCATTGTTCATTGCATTATTAAACAGGATGGTATAAATGTTGACCGGTTCTAGAGGGAGATGTCGAAGCAAAATGTTCGGTATTTCATCGGCTCCCACTGATTTCTTACTTCTAAGTGATTCGAAGATCGTTTGGAGCTCTGCCTTCGAAATAAACGGGGGTAGTACCCTATCGTTGGTGATGACATTATTTGCCATATTCTCGTCACTGAACTGGGTGAAACCCGAGCTCTCGAATCGCCAATTCACAATTTCATTTCGAAGGTAGAAATTGTGCACAAGGACTCGATTCTCCAGATCGTGGTTCGGGCCAATGATAACAATCGCCTTGTACACTTCCTGGAAAGTCGCTCCTATAGCCTCTACCTGCTCCTGCGGATCCTCGAACACAAAGAAGTTGTCATCATCAACAGCCTCATTTGGATCTATGCCCGCTGCTGCCAGTATTTGTTCGTTGTTCGTCGTTCGGTCGATTTTAAGACATGGAATGTCGTTCTGATTATTTCTCCGAAATATTTTATTTATTTGCGGGAACATATTCGGATTGCTGGTGTTTACAGCTCGAATTTTGTTGTTCCAATACAAACTTACAGATGTTCTGTAGTTTTCCTTTATTAATGTTTGGAGGTTTTTAATCGACGACATCTGTGTCATGATCTCCGGGTTATGTCTGTCAGTGAACTGTCTGTACAAGGTTTTTAGTCCTGACAGCAGTCTACTTTTATGTCGATGTAGTGTGCCAATTTTTAGTTGCGTTGCGGAATAATTCTTCTTCGTTAGTGCGTTGGTACCGAGGTATTGTTTAATCCATTGTTCGTTTGATTGTCTCGTCCATTAGTCTTAGATACCTATCAATCTCCTCATTTGACAGATTTCTGTTGGACGGTGGGTAGAGCGAATTCGAGGAGAGTGCTCTCTGGTGAAGTGTGTCCAACGCACCCTACTATAATTGTAGGAATGCCTTTGGACAAACTCATCTAATTCCGCGATTTCATTGGGAACAGTTATTTCGGTGCTGAGACCGCAATAGTCACTGTCATACACGAAAGTGCGTAGACAGTTTGTAGTTTGTTGGTTAGTGCATGTCAGTTGTATTCGTGAGTCGAACAGCAGAAGATCTATCCGTCGCCTTAAGTCCGAGTCGATACATCACACTGTGTTGACCTCACCAATTGAATAGTAGGTTCCCTCTAGTATTTGGTGTATTATTTCCCCAATCACTATGTATGGCGTTGAAATCTCCGCCGATAATAAAATAGTTGTCTTCCAATTCCAGCCTCAGAAATCGACAAAGTGTCTCGAGCTCTGAGATAAATAAGGTGGATTGAGTAGCCTTAGGTGCATAGACAGACACCATGTACAACCGCTTTCCACTACGGAGACGGATATACACGATGCATGCAAACAGCACCTGGAACCTACGTGCTACACGACTGTATACTCTTTTAAAACGTATACCTTTTCGTACGAATATCGCAAAGCCACCTCCCTGAATGGAGTTGGGTCGGTTACTTCGTACTATTTTGTATCTTCTGTGCCTCATTTTGTGTCTTTTGGTAAGCTTAGTTTCGCTAACCAAAAGCACATCAGGGGCTTGGTCTTTAAGCAACTTAAATAGTGCGGATCGTCGTTCGAGCCTAATCAGTGAATTCACATTCACAGGAAGGACCTTCAGGGTTTGCTCCGCCATGTACGTACCCATTACGGCAAAAGGTGCGTTAGGCCAGGCAGCAGCGCGTATACTTGATCCACCCGCGCGGTCTGTTCAGTTAGATGACGTTGGAGCTGAGCCATCTGCCCCTGGATAGAGAGCAAGACAACTAGCATGTCAGAAACTGGTTCCGGTGCTCTGGGCGCTGGGGCCTGTGAAGCAAACTTCGCTTGTTGTACCGTATTTCCCCTACCTGCCGCCATTTGGGCGTAGGTAACATGGGGAGTAACGGCTGGAGTTTGCAAATGCACGGGTGGACGTTTATAAAACTTCCCACATCAAACTCGTTGTGTTCAAAAAATATTTAAGCTTAAATAGTTTTCTAAGTTTCATACCTTGTCTGGTGAGTTACAAAGTCAGCAGTTTCTCTACTCGTGTTGGGACAAAATTCGAAACGGAGAATAATGCATGCAACCTGTGTTCTAAATAATGCAGCGGCTCATGGGTCACATGTTTTTATGTTTTTACATTTGCCTTTATTCCTCTTTTTACGGTGGCGGTGGCTCTCTCTGTGGATTCTTTAGTCGTGCTACAGTCGGAAAGGCAATTGCAATAACTGAGCTGTAAATTTGCTCAGGACTGTATTCCGTTGATTAGTACTAAGTTGATTTGGTGGAGGCTAGATATTCTAAGTTACTTGATGGATTCAAAATATTGGAAACCTTGCGTTACTGAGCTACATACCTTTATGAACTGCAGTCAAGGACTTTTTATTTACAATGATGGCATCGAATTTTTAATTAATCAATAAACATCTCAGTTTCAATTCAAAGCATGAATACTCCTGCATACACAATATGTGTAGGTATAGTGTATTAGAATCCCTCTCTCAAAGGTCACACACGAATATTGCCTACGATGCAAATATCGGTTTCAAACTTTTCTTGCCACAATAAATCGAAGGTTGTCTATCATTTAATTGACTACTACGTACGAATACGTGGCTTGGCGTGGCGATGTATCGATTTGTTTTTTGTTTTTTTTTTTAATGATTCTAAGAGAAAACAACAAACTTACAAGTATACTACTAACCACTTGGCATTAAAGAAGCCATTGAGGTGGCGATTGAATCATTAACTCAGGTGCAAGTCGTAGTCTTTGGAAACAGAAATTAATCCCATTGACACGACTAACAACTACATAAAAAGTTTGTTTGCTTTCACTTCAAAAACACACCCTCAGCGTTAGGACTAACAATCTTTAAAATAGCAAACAGGCCAAAAAAAAAACAGTTTTTTTTTTTCTTAACATAACCCACCGTGATGGGTGATGATCGAGTTTAATTGCGTACATTTTTTTTAAATTGTAAAGAAACAGTCAAAGGCAGGAAGATAATAAGATAGACTTTCCTCAATTATCTCTATATATTGATGGCCCTACCTAATCTAGTCATAGATACTGGAACAAGGAAAAATTGGTGTCAAAAGAGAATGAATTAATAATTTTCAATTAATTTTATTTCATTTATTGATTCTATAAGTCATGAGACATGAGACGCTCTGGATAATCATTCATCCCAAATGCATGGAACACTGTTCACTGCTTGGACACGTATTGACTCTAAGGACTCAATATTTTAGTGGCAAGTAGATAGTTTGTAGTCCATCGAGTTATATTGTTGCTCGGAGCTACTCTCCCCAGAATTATGCATTATATTTAAAAGTTCTTGCCTTGTAATAAATAATAGTGTATGAGAAGTTCCTGAAACGAAATAACTTATTTTAAATAATAATAACATATTCGAATACAAATAATTTCTTTAAGTCAAGCAATTAAAACTGATCATTATCGCAAAGTATTCAATAAAGATTTTTTCTATATAACAACCATAGCTTAATATTGTTTAGAACCTAAATAAAATGTCCTTTTTTTATTAATTTCATATTATTTGATTGCAAATATTCATTTATCCTGGCCATATTGAATTATGATGATAATGAAAAAAAAGCCCTTCTAAAATATAGTAACATACATGAGGATGAAGCCTCCATCGCTATATAACACCAACAAAAAATGTACTTTATAGTAACTCTACTCTAAAAATGCACCCGAATCATTACTGCTTAGGTCAAGCACAAAACGCAAACTACGCTTTCGAATTCGAATGCGAGGGCTCTCGCATTCAGACATCGGACGTCTGTTTGCAATGATGCGTCAAAACACCACTCACAAATAACAAGCTCAAAATGAAAACAACACCAATTTAGCTGTCACGCATTGCGAGATGCGAGAGTTTTCCAGATTTTCGAAATTGACTGCGATGCTCGCTGCGTAACTCGCACGAACACATTGAATTACATGTTACGGAAATATTTTTGACAGTTCATGCGCTCTCGTTTTCGAACAACGTATCGCATCTCGCAGTATTGTAAATGGGACTTCACTCTAATAACGAAACAGTTTTATAACGGGTCATTTAAGTATTGCAAAAAAGTGCAGTTACTAGTATCCTAATTAAGTCATGTAATAGGGTTTTCCCATAATCACTTTTATTTTTTTATTTTTCGGCAGTTTTTAAGGCTTTATGCCCCAGTGTGCGTCGTCTGTTCGATGTCGACGAAGCCTATACGACATCTTCAGCTATGATAGCGATATTCTCAGCCAAACGAGAGGTACAAGTCTTCCAGGGTCCCGTGTTGTTTCAATCTCTAACGACCAGTACGATCCGGGCAGCCAGGAAAACAAAAGCAGGAACCAAAATTTTGCTTCTGATTTTCATTTAAGAAGCAAAATTTCTCTTCTAGATCTTATGTCAGAATGTACTAACACATACATATAAATACAAACGTCATATGTACTCGTATAGTATTGTGTGCCAAACCAGATTTTTGCTTGCGAGCAATCGACTGTATTTGGTTTAAAAGTCAAAAGAACTTTTTAGTGTTCCATTGGAGTTCAAATTGCCTAACTTCCTAAGAGAAACCAATCGAAAACACCATTAAACTGGGTACAACTCCGACAGCTAAATTTGCGTTGAAGCAATCCGCATTGGTTCAATACGCTCGAATAAACACCACTTCAAACCGAATTGAAATATTCAACACGCATACGTTCATTCCTGTTTATAAAACGCATTGAAAATTCGTAACCGCTTTGAAATATCGTATAAACATTTTCAGATCGCATAGAAACATTTTACTCTTTCGCGCTCTCATCATTCTTTCATCATCGGGCAGGTATTAGTTGTGTATTTAAAATAAGGGGCTGCGAACGAAATATGTATTTGAATAGGCAAAGAAATAAGAACAATGTATCAGTGGCAGTGTCAAGTGTCAGTTCAACCAGCTGTTTGTTAAACTTCTCTTAATTTTCGCTCGCTCATTTTGGATAATTTCATATAAACACCAGCATTTCTACGGGTATTGAACCAATGTGGATTGTTTCAAAGCAAATTGAGATGTCGGATAAACTGGGTAATTGACAGGTATGATCTTTGAATTTCGAACACACGATATTCTTACGGGAAATCTACTATGCTGTGGCCGATTTTAGTTGTAGAATATTATAAAAGTCTTTTGAGCTAAGGAAACCGATTGTTTGTCATAATAACATTTCTAACCATTACGTAGTTGTTAAGTTTGAATCTATTTATAGAAATAATGTCAATTAAACCATGCTTTCGCATTGTGGGACCATTCTTACTCAACTTTACATTAAAGACCCCGACTACATTCCCACATCGCGCTTGCGGCAAAACACACCCATCTATTGATTCTTTTTTATTTAGGACTGAGTAAAATAAGAAAGTAAGGTCATTTGATGTGAGGGGGATGAAAAATATCAGTACTATCGATTATCGATTATCGACGCAGGTACCGCATACCGAAAGAACGCACAATTAAGAGTGAGAAGATAGACTTCTTCTGACAACTGAGAGTCATCTGATACATACATTTGTTTGTACCTATATTGGGAAAAATTATTTATAAAAACGTGAAAAACGTAGTGATTGTTTAGAGTGCTGGAAAACAAAATGTTGGAACTGGTATGGTTACGTTAATTTAAGCTTTGTTCAATGAGGCTGCCCAGCATGAAAATTTCAGGTTTTCATGTTCAATGAGTAAAATTTCTGCCCAGCTCATGTTCGCTTTTTGTTCAATGACTCTGCCTAGACTCTGTCCTGGGCAGAATTTCTGCACTTACTTTTGAGGTATAGCAGATTTTTGAGAAACGTCAAAATCAGCTATGATTGCAATTAAATTAATTAATTGCAGAAAGTGGAGGGAGGAATTTGCTGAATACAGAAAGTTTAAAAGGGAGTACAGTAAGGCCAAACTAGAGGCATATAAAGAGCGGACTCTCGAAATGAAAAAGCAAAGAGAGCAAAACCAGCAAATATTAAAAATGTAATGTAAACTCAAATAATTATCCAACAATCGAAAATGAAGTTGTCATTTTTGACAACTAACATATGGCCGTACTTTTCTTCTCTCGTTTGATCTGACGTTTTTCACAAATTTGCGCTGCTCTGCCTTGCCTTTTTTCTCATTGAACAAAGCTTTAATGTGTCGGTTGGCATAGACATTTAGACCAACTATTCTAGTAAAACTCTGGTGAATACTCGTTGAAGCAGTTGAGTATTTTTTGAAGTATACGGATAATATCTGTGTTAGTCAATTCCTTAAATTTTTTATGATATAGAGCACCTAGATGGAGAGGAAATACGATATGTACATACAGAAATATTTTGAATATGCCAAAATGAGTAATGAGACCTACAGTCGTCTGTGGAGCGAGTTCAAAGTCTTAGAAAATTTCAGATTTAGCTCTAGCGAAACCTAATAATCTCCTATGGGAATAGGTAGGGTGTTTCCATTTGTAGTCTATGTTTTCTCTAATCATGAAGTATGCGTCCTGGAAAGCACCGTAGAAAGTTGCTTTAATAGTTCATGGAAAATTTCCTATGAGGCGAATAGCTTTGTTGGTAACCAAATGCGTCCCATTTGTGATTAGTTAGGCTTCGGCAGAGGATGTAGACATTTAGAAACAGTTGACATAAAGCTCTATCTTCAATGTGTCACTCGATGAAAGAAATGGTTTGCCCACCGTTGTATTGAAAATAACTATATGTTCAGACTGTCAAATTTAGCACAATAATACACAATTTAGCCTCTTTTAGTCCCAAGAATATTATCTACTACTTTATTTTAACGCCTACATAATTTCTATTTACAACCGATGATATACGATTTGTAAGCACATTCTCCGATTTTAGATTTTAGTTTCTGATATTTAACGTCAACAATGCATCAATTTTACCTTTTTACCTACGACACTATTTAAACAGGAAAGTTAAGTATGATCACATGACCATTGAGATTAGAATGATACGAGTATATGAACATACCTAATCTATATTGGTACACGAATATTCGCATTCATTGTGGAAGAAATATTGAACGCATCTATTTCATGTTGACCGCTATTTGACATTAGACATTTATGCAACATTGCCACTTAAAAATACGTTGGCTTCAGTTGTGGGATGGGGTGAAATCGAAAGTCGTGTTGTTGTGGCTACTTACTTACTTACTTAACAAGTGTCTCCAGTTAGCACGGTCTTTAGATATCTGCCTTCAGTTGGGCACTCCAAGTCGGTTGAGGTCCCTTTCTATTTAAGCGCGCCGCCTAAAGTGAGGTCTTCCTCTACTGTCTTGTCTCTTAGGGTTAGATTCCAAGACTCTGCGGAACATTGATGTCCATTCGCTCTACATGTCCTAGCCATCTCAGGCGACTGATGCTCAGTTTTCTGACTAGGTTGATGTCATTATACAGTTCTTCGCTGAATCTTCTTCTCCAAAGCCCATGAACGCAAACGGGATCGATTATTTTTCGAAGGATTGCTCTGTCAAAACGGATGGGGATATCTTCATCCACTTTCTATAGAGTCCATGTGTCAGTGTCATAAAATAGGACTGGAATGATCAAGGTCTTATATAGAGTCTACTTAGTGAGATTGGGCCTTACTACTCAATTGTCCAAAGAAACAGCGATTGACGAGTGATTCTTCGTTTTATTTCTACTGAAGTGTTGTTGGTGAAATTGATAACAGAGTCAAGGTAAACAAAGCCCTTTATTCAAAGTTATAGCTGTCGACTGTGATGTGTTGCCCAATTCGCCGATATTTGTGTCCCTTCTTGTGTATCGCGCCCGCCAAATTCTGCCAATTAGACAATTGGTAGTTGCATCGACTTTTGGAAGATTGTGCTTCCGGTGTTCGCTTGTGTGTTAAAGAAGTCACATGATAGCGTGTCATCATATCTAAAACCGTAACCGCCGTTTTTCTATGAATACGCATCAGTCTACACTCAAGTCCATAAGCCAATCATCATTCTGCACAGATTGACCAGCTTGGTGGCAAAGCTAGACATGCCTCTATATATAAAAACATAGCTCGTCTCTATAAATGCCGTCATATACGTAAAATCGATGAAAAGATGGTGGATATCGATTTGGACTTCTTGAATTTTTTCCAGAATCTACCGGAGTGTGAAGATTTGGTCGATTGTGGTCTGAAATCCCACTGAAAGCGGGCGATCACGACGTTCACACAATATGGCAGATAAAATATTGTTGAGGAAACTTCTGGTTCTTTAATTGGTGCAGTTGAGGGTTTCCTATTTGTGGATCGGGCAAACGATACTGAGATTCCATTCATCAGTCATACAATCTTCTGATCAGATCTGAGAAATGAGCTGGTGTATGGTCTCCACAAAGTCATTCCCAGGAGCTTTGAAAACCTCGGTTGGTAAGCCGTCAGGTGTACCCGCTTTGTTAGTTTTCATCTTCAATATGTATTACTATACTTACTTCCTTGTGCTCAAGTGAACGAAAATTTTGGCTATTATCGTCTAAGTTGAATGGTCTACTCTGCCTGACGGTGAGATGTTGGTCTTCTTCGCCATTATAAAGTCTGCAGAAAAAGTTTTTTCCATAAACTGTGACTGTACTATAAGTTTACTGTATGGGTTTTCTTGTTTTGACACTTTCTCTTTACCTGTTGATAAAATTTCCGTATATTATTCCTGGAGTACAACATGTCCATATCTCCTATCTCAAGCTTCTCGTGCTGCCGATGTACCTCCCGTCTCTTCTGCTCCTAGAGCTCACGAGCGGCTCTTATCATACCTTGCAGCACCATCGCCTTGTACGCTTCTTGTTCAGCTACATATGTTTGCCGGTATTCTTCATCAAACCAGGGATTTCTTGGAGGAGGTCGGGTGAAACCCAGCACTTCAGTTGCGAAGTCTCTGATGGTACGTTGGCAGCGTTGCCACTGGTCTTCGGTACTTGATGCTGGCGGCATAGGAGTTGTCGAGAGATTTCGGAATACGCGTTTGTCGAAGATTCGGGCAGTCTCTTACGATTGCAGCTTTTCTACGTTATATCTTCTCACAGTAGTTCTTCTTTGTTGTGGCGCTTGAGAAATCCGCATTCGCACCTTGGCTGCAACAAGATGGTGATCCGAGTCAATGAGGCATGCCTTTCGCCTATCGCAATGTGATCAATTTGATCTAACGTTTCATGATCTAGAGACCTCCATATCCTCTTGTGTATATTGGGATGAGGAAACCGTGTAATATTTAGTCCAGCGGCAAAGTCAATAAGCCTAAGTCCCTTGTCAAATTTTGTGTCGTGTAGGTTATGTTCACCAACTGTCTTACCAAAGATGTCTTCCTTCGTCTTTTTCTTCCGTAGGGTGCATAGCGGCATGGTTCAATGGGGGCATGGGGGCATATTAAACTTATGTTAGATCACTTTTCGGAAGCTCAATACTTCTCTGCAAGACTACGTGCTTGTTGCAGTTACCAGAGACCGCCACTGGGAGGTAAGGTAAAAACCTGGTTTCGTCTCCTATTGAACATAACATCTTTGGAATTTATGCCTCTATTTGACAAATGTGGTATCGGTTAACTTGAAAAAGCAATGTTTTCTTGTTGTAGAGGCTTTTAAACCAGTTAACGGTGAGTATCGATTAGAAGGATGAGTATCTGAAGCGTAAACTGAGCGGGTTCCAGATGTTCACATAGTTACCGCTAGGATGTTGTACATGATGTCAAGTTCGGGAGCATTTCTCGTCGCTCGCTTTGTAAGCATCTTATTTTAATGTTTCGGCGTGTCGTCTTTATCGTCATGTTTTCATCAAACGTTAAGTATCATTTTTGTTGTGGGACAAAATCTTACATTAAACTAACTCGCACACATTTCTGATGCTCGCACCATAGAACTTCTTAAAAGGTTTTGGGAAACTCTGGCAGTTTTTTGCAATTGTAGCCACTCGACAGCAATTTTTCTAACATTACATCTTCTGTGCTTTGGCTTCTGTGATTCGAATCGATTGTGGCTTCTCTAAAAGTTAGGACATCCATCCAAAATACAGAAACTGTCCCTTGCGCCAATCGCAGTGTGAACAATCTGGTTGATGGTTTTTCAATCAGAGGACTATCAGGTTTCTAGTGGATGTTGAGAGATGGGAAACGTCTACGATGACATTTCAATACTTACAGTTGCAGTCACTCTTTTCCATCCTTCTTTGGTCAGCCCATATCTTCGCACCTTCTTTGCCACTACGTAGTCTATTCAGAGTTTGAACATAGCCCGAAGTCGTCAGCAGGAAGCTTATCCTTATCCAAGGCTATTTGTTACAATGTATTGTATTTAACGAAGGGCAGTTACCCCAACTGCACAACCTCTGGTCTGGACAGCCACATTCTTCAAAGTACATAAACACTAGCCCACCTTTGGCACCATTTCTATATGGCCTGAGCTCCGAAGTTGTCGATAGATCTGCCTCTGACACCGCCGTTGCCCTCATTTCGCGAACTTGTCCTCCAAAACATTCGTTTTCTGCTGTTCGGACTATACCCAAGTTCATCCAGCTTTGTTTCGCATATCCGGGTGCTCGGTTACATTCGCATGTTGAGATTTGCTTAAGTTGACTCGGTGCTCACTAGAAATTTTATATTGCTTCAGCTATTACTGGTCGTTACAGGCCGTCTCCACAGGGCTTTAACGATGCCCGGATTGTAATCATTCCATGAACATGTCCAGTTGAGACACAAAAATTCATGCCAAAACTAATATCAGGGCATGGATGTTCACTTTGTCACGTCATGACGCCTCATGGGGATGGATGGAAATCAGGTCGTGAATTTGACATTTCTTGTATTTTTGAATTCTTTTCTCTTGAATGTGATGCTGAGCGTATCTTTTTCAGAATGCCGAGTTCGCAAAATGAAATGTTTTGCCATAATTTGTGCAGTCAATACAGAAAAAATATGGCAGACTAGATGTCAAATTTTATGTCTGACATAATTCTGTCTTGTGGAGCTGTAGTTCAAAATTCTCAGAACTAAAAAGTCAACCTTATCCATCAATTGAAGTACACTTCTTAAGAACCGCGGTTTAAATTTTATACTCATGAGAAACTACCTCTTACTTCCTCTAAAGATAAGAAGATTAGACAAATTCTCGAAATTTTTTGAAACAGTCACTACCTTGTCAAGCAGATTTACATAGGACCAGGATACTTTGCACAAATCAAAGAAAGTGACTATAGTCGCTGGAAGCTGCTTTAACTTATTCATGTTCTCACGAATGTCTATTAGAACTACTAGTTCTAAAAGTATGCTACTACCTTGAACCAAAGACATTTTCCAAGACGAACGTTGCCTACTTTGAAGTAGCTTGTAATTCTCCAAATCAAAAGCACTGACTATGCCTCTTCATTTCCGGTTGGTGTATTCGAAAATACACCATAATCTGTTGCATACCTTTACTTGTTTAGTGTAGCTTTCTATCGAAGGCCACTTATACATCGATTGCATTTTTATCCGATTAATTTTGACACAAACCATAAAATTTGTAAGCAAAGCCACAAACCAAATGAATCGGTACAATGTTAAACCTCTGTTTTCTTTTCCAGATTTTTACAGAATGTCATCGACATTTATCACTCCTGACCGCCACGGCTATAATGTGAAATTTTCTCCATTCAACAGTAACCACATGCTGTTGGCCACTAGCCAACTGTATGGCCTAGCCGGTGGTGGAACTCTATTTCTTCTAGAACTTCGATCCGACACGGAGGTGGGCGAAATCCGTAAATTCGAATGGACCGATGGTCTATTTGATGTTGCCTGGTGTCCATACGTTGATAGTGTTGCCGCAACAGCTTCCGGCGACGGAAGTCTTCAAATTTGGAATCTCGAAGAATCAACAAAGTCCACAATTCCCATTGCCACATTGCAGGAGCATAAGAATGAAATCTACAGCATCGATTGGGGTGAACAGTGGAACTTTCATTACATTTTGAGCGCCAGCTGGGATGGATCGATCAAGCTATGGGATTCGAATCGGTTGAGCTCCGTGGCCACTTACGTGGGACATTCAGATTTGATTTATTGTGCTAAATTCTCTCCCCTTCTAGCGAACATCTTTTCAAGTGTAAGTACTGATGGTTACTTAAATTTATGGAATTCTTTGGATTTTTCAGGTAAACCGTTGATTAGTGTGGCAGCACATGCAGGAGAAGTGCTCACCTGTGATTGGAGTAAGTTTGACAGGAATGTTCTGGTGACTGGCGGTTCCGATGGTGTAGTACGTGGATGGGATTTAAGGAATCTTAGACAACACACTTTTGAGTTGTATAGTGGAGAATACGCTGTTAGAAGATTGGCATTTTCGCCATCATCCTCAACAGTGTTGGCCTCAGCTAATTATGATTTTACTACAAGGTTGGCTTTCTTCTTTGGTATGGTTGTCATTTTGTAACTTTGATTTTGTCCTATTGTAGGATTTGGGATCTAAGTCAGAAGCATGAGGCTATCGAAACGGTAGCTAAACATTCGGAATTTGTCTATGGACTCGATTGGAATGTGAACAATCCCCATCAAATCGCCGATTGCGGATGGGATTCTCTGGTTAATGTCTACACTCCCGAGACTTTAAAGAGCAAGATTAGTAGTTAGTTTGTGTTTGTGTGAATGTGATATAAATTTGTATTTGAAATGTGATTTCTTAAAAGATATTGAATGTTATGTGATATAAGGTGACCCGAATTGTTAACCAATAAATTGTAAATCTCTATATTTTAAAGGCCATTCAACGATTTTTACTAAAGGTTTATAGTTCCGAAACATGTGAAAAACTTATCTTCTTCGTAAGTGAAATCCTGGGTGTTATCCATATTTGTATGCCAATTGTCTTTGCCAATCCGCAGCTTGCAGTGGTAAGCACCCAACTTCATCAATCACAGGGATCAACATTTAATTCGAAATTTCTCACAATTCTGATAGAATTTGATCCAATGAGAAATTGGAATTGCAAAATCTATGACAGCACAAGATATAAGAATTATTTATGAACTACATTCGGCAAAAAGTCAAAAAGTGAAAAATTGAAAGTTCACACACATGCGCATCTGCCTCCTGGTAGTCAAAAACTGACCCAAAAAGCTATTTTTTACATTTGAAAGCTTTTAGAAAGCACAAAAACAAGAATTTTAGTTGCAAAAAACAGTAAAATGTTTTGTAAACAATAAAAATGTGTTCTAATCTAATTTAGACGTCCTTTCGAGGTCGACGGCGTGTACACAAGCGGACTTGGTGAAGATGACGGATTTGATAAAGATGCGGAAGCCGGTTTAATTGGCAGAAACGGATGTTTTGATATTTTTGGAGATTCGGCAGCTGAGTCGTAGGTCGGACAATCCTGAACACACACTTCTTCCTCGTAAATACTACTCATTATTTCAAAATATGTCCATGTCATGCGGCCTCTTCCAGTTCGTGTTTTTTTGTTGTTGTCAAGTATTATATGAAAGTGCGTTTTCATGTTTTGTAACTTTTTGTCCAGGGAAGTTTCGGAAAAGATATATCCCTTACTTTTCATTCGCTGTCGAATCTCCATAAATATCGTCCGCCGCTTGACCTTGGGGTTCCTCAAGTCCACCGGCACTCCTCTAAGAACAGAAGTACTGACTTGTGTTCCCACGCTGCCTCACGTTCTGAAAATGCAGAATTATTTTTGTGATATAAAAATTCGTACAAATCATAATACTCGTACATACCTTCAGAATATACACCAGACTGCATGGCTATTTTATTTATTTGTGTCAAGTACAACTGTGAGTTGAACAACAAATCGGTGCATCAGCTGATTTTTGACATTTCTTCAACTTACTGAAATTTCAGGGAGATTTGTTTTGACTAAAAATCCAGTCCACTACCTCACAAAAAGCTCCTGCATTTGCAGTTGCTCCCGACCAATCAGAGCCGTTTGACTATCTAGTGCCTAGAATTCTGAACTTTGAAAATCTGACAAAAATTAGGGTCGTTTGTTTAAAATTTGCGTGCATCACAGCCATCTCAGTATGAAATCAAATCAAATCATTTTGTGAATGCATTAGTTCATTCTGAGCTTTCAAAAAGTAAATTACTTGAAATTAAGGGGTACGCCAACTTTCAAGTAAATTACTTTTTGGAAAGTTGAGAGATAACTACAGATTTCTAATGGTGAAAAAAGGGACAAAACATTTTCGTGCACACACTTTACTTTTTGCCGAATGTAGTCCAGCCTTTATACAGATAAAACAAACACTTGTATCCTGTTGCCTATTCTGATAAGCAACTTTGTATAAAAAAGTCTCGATTTCTTCAATGTCTCTTCTAGAAGTTCCACAAATTTACATTACGACTATGATATTTATATATTCAGGAATCTGAATTTACTAGTGACCTGAAACACAAAGCTTAACTGATGATTTGTTCATTTTTTATAAATACTGATCAAATTTCAAATGGAATGCTTTTCCTTTGAACCCTTATCTTGTACACATGGTGTTGGCGCTAAAAACATCTGGATGCACCCATCAGACGTGATGACGTGCACATCAAATTGACAATTAATCTAGGCGCGCGATAAGAAAAAATAGCGAAAGAAGAACAACGTGGGCGAGCCATACTAAGAAGGACAGACTAAAAGAATTTTTTAATACACCAATATATATTTTGAATTAAAGTTCATTAAAAAACCTGATTTGTTTTAATTTGGCCGCCACAACTTAAAAAATTCTTTTATTGCAACGAGTACTATGGATCCTAACCCATTTGCTGCATTTTCAAAGGTAATAAGATCCCCAAGGAGTACTAGGTCGTCACGAAAGCCGGCTAAGCCAAGTTGCCAGTTGTGCACAGCAGCCGATAATAAACATATGGTTATGTGCGACGACTGCGACAAATAGTTTCATTTTTCTGCGTTGGAGTAACCAATGACGTCGAAAAATACGACTGGAGTTGCGAAAATTGTAAAGCTAAGCGCCCCAATCAAGTCGAAGACACTGCAACGAATGCGACCACTACAAGTGCGAGTGTAAGTACACTTGCCAACAAAGTGTTCGCCCCCAATGCAGTACCTTCGATAGCTTCTTCTCGTCCCAGGTCTTCATCGCCAAAAGTTTCGTCTACTCGCTGACTTCAAATCGAACTTCAACGACTGGAGGAAGAACGTGCTCTACAAGACAAACGCGACAGAGACGAACAGCAGCAGCAAGAGAAACGTCAAGAAAAGCGGAAGCAGTTTGACCAGCAGTACCTTGAGAGAAAGTATTCATTGCTACAACAACAAGCAAAAGAAGAAACCTCTTCTGTCAATGGCGACGAAGCAGAAGTCGAAGACGTTCAAGAAAACGCAGTTGTTCGTCGAATGCTGTTTTAACTCACGTTAACCTACAACCTTCTTTGCAGAGAAAACAGGACCAAACACAAAATGTTGACAAGTTGAAGCTCGTTGAAACTGTTTCGGGAACACTATCACAACAGATGCAACAAATGGCGCTGCATCAAAAGCTGTAAACACAGCATCGGCAACCGATAGAGTTACACAAGCGTCCAGAGGATCTTGCTGGGCAAAATTTACAATCGGAGTCTATGTGGATGCCGCCAACGCAATCTACACGGAGTACAATGCGAACCCTGCCAGCCCAACAGACAACAGTATAAATGCAGCCCAAAAACCTACGATTGTAAATGCATCCACAGCCGCCGCAAGCCCAATCCATACCGCCGAGATGCTCATACCCTTTTCAACAACACCTATTTGAGCAACAGGACCTGAACAAGCTTTCGACATCACACCACAGTTTCACACGTCTACTTTACTCAGCAGAAGCCAACTGGCTGCTCACCATAGTATTTCACGAGATCTTTATCCCTTCAGTGGTAACCCAGCAGAATGGCCGAGTTTCATATGCGACTAGGAGGGGACAAACGAACTATGTGGTTTCTCTGATGAAGAAAATGTCTCGCGGTTACAAAGAGCCTTGAAAGGGGAAGCTGTTGCTGTTGCTGCAACCCTCGTATATCAAGCGAATAATTTCTACGTTGAAGATGTTGTACGGCCGGCCGGAGCTTGTTATCCATTCTATGTTGCAGAAAATTCATTTTACGCCCTCGCCGAAGGAAGGAAGGTTGGAAAGCATTGTGAAGTTTTCTTTAGCCGTGCAAAATCTCTGTGCCACAATAGAGGCTTCGGGACTTATGTCACACATGTGCAATCCGACACTGCTCCAAGAACTCGTCGAGAAGCTGCCTCCGACCATTTGACTGAACTGGGGAATTCACCGCCATACACTCGATTACTGTACATTGTCAGACTTCAATAAGTGGTTATCTACACACGCACACTGAGGAATATCCAGAAGACCACAAACCTCAAAACCCCGCTACAAGCATTGACAATAGAATGCGCACACAAAAACCGAGTCACGGCACTTTACAAACCCAAGGCAATAAGTGCTGCGTATGATCCCGAGATTGTTGGACAGTTGCAGACTGCCGTGCATTTTCAGAGTTAAGTTACAGTTACAGCTCCAGATGGGCGACAGTAAAGGAATATCGTCTTTGTCACAAATGTCTCAAGTCACATTCCAATCTTGGTTGTCGATCGAAGACATATCGTGGGATTAATGGATGTAGCTTCAAGCATCATAAACTGCTGCACAATCTACCATAACCAGGTCAGTAATCCAACTGTTCTATATCGCTACGTTACAGTCGTACTTCATGGGAAGAACGCAGCAGTGCATACTTATGCGTTCCTCGATGACGGATCGTCGCTGACGCTGATCGACCAGCAAGTTGCCGATGAGCTTAATCTGGACAGTGTACCCCATCCTTTATGCTTGAAGTGGACAGCTAACACCCACCGTTTTGAAGATAACTCCAAACAGCTCGATGTTAACATATTTGGGATTGATAATCAGGCAAAAAAATACTGTTTAAACAATGTTCGAGCTGTGGAATCTCTTGAGCTACCGACGCAGTCATTGATGATGGACAAGATGATAAAATTGTATCCACATTTGAAGAATATTCCAGCGACGTCCTATGACGCAGTCCGACCCCGGATTATAATTGGACTTGACAACATGAGGCTCGGATTTGCCACGAAATCTATTGAGGGACCTAATAACCAGCCGTTTGCATCAAAGACTCGTTTAGGATGGGTCGTATATGGCTCCCATGGTTCAAGTTCGTCAGTTGCTGCTACCAATCCTGTAGCTCACCACAGCATTCACATGTGCGACTGTAATAACAAAGCTGATAATGATCTACAACAAATGATAAAAGATTTCTTTGCCTTATAAAGTCTTGGTACTGCTCAACCGCAAAACGTCCTCGTTTCCAGTGATGATCAACGTTCTCAGGATCTACTTCATCTTACAACTGAGCGTAAACAAAATCGCTTTGAGACAGGTCTTCCCTGGCGGTTCGATGACATCCAACTACCTAACAGCCGGGAGATGGCTATGCGATGATTAGTGTGCATCTATACTTGATGCAAAAATTGGCTACTACCTGTCCAGTGGCTACATCCGAAAATTGTCAGCTGATGAGGCAAGACGACGCAGCCCGCGTACCTGGTATCTCCCAGTATTTCCCGTCATAAACTCCAACAAACCAGGGAAGGTGAGAATAGTATGGGATGCTGCAGCGCAATCGCATGGAGTTACTCTAAACTCTTTCCTACTTAAAGGACCCGACCAACTGACATCACTTACGTCAGTGCTTGCTAGATTTTGGGAAAGAAATGTTGCCATTTGCGGGGACATTCGTGAGATGTTCCACCAGGTCTTGATGTGTGAAGCCGATCAGGACTCTCAGCGGTTTCTCTGGCGCAAAAAGCCATCACGAGAACCAGATGAATATGTGATGACTGTGATGACATTCGGTGCTACATGCTCTCCCAGTAGTGCTCAGTACGTTAAAAATCTGAACGCTGGAAAATTCCCTAGAGCAGCGGTCGCTATCACCCAAAGCCATTACGTCGATGATTTCCTGGACAGCGTTGAAACCGAAGATGAAGCAATCCGACTAGCAAAGGAGGTCAAAGAGATTCACTCAAGAGCTGGAAACTCGAAATACGAAACTAGATGTCCAACTCAAGGGCCGTTATCAGCGCTATGGAGGAGAACGCCAAGGACGAGGTTAATTTGAACATCGGTGCAGAATCTGAGGCTGAGAATGTACTGGGTATGTGGTGGTGCACATCCACTGACAAATTTACATACAAAATAAAGATGTAAATCAAAATAAGGATTTGCTGTTCGAAGGTAGACGTCCAACGAAGCGAGAACTACTTCGTACACTGATGACAATTTTTAACCCCCTGGGACTACTCGCGAACTTCTTCATCTACATGAAAATTATACTACAAGACGTGTGGCGATCAGTTGTAGTAAACTGGGACGACGATATTGGCGACGCGGAGTTCCAGAAATGGCTTACTTGGCTGAAGGTTCTTCCGAGTATAGAAACTGTCCAGATACCGAGGTGTTACCTAAGGATGACGTCCGTCGGAGATTCCAGTGAAGTTGAACTGCATACGTTTGTCGATGCGAGCGAGAGTAGCTATGCTGCAGTTGCGTACTTCCGAGTCGTGAATGGAAGCCAAATCGGCTGTGCCCTGGTAGCCGCTAAAATCCGTGTAGTGCCTCTGAAGCAGCTCTCTATACTGCGAATGGAGCCGTTCTTGGGACAAGGCTGGCTAACTGTATTCTAAAAGAACACTCGATTAAGGTCAACGAGCGCTTCTTCTGGACCGACTCAAAAAACGTACTTTGCTGGATTCGGTCTGATCACAATTCTTCGCATTTCGCATCAGCGAAATTCTGGAAACGACTGAAATTTTAGAATGGAAATGGATTCCATCAAAATCTAATGTAGCCGACAAGGGAACAAAGTGGCATCCGCGTCCTGATTTTTCCACCACCAGTCGATGGCTGAATTGAGTCGATGAGAATTGGCCAAAATTCGAAGATCCATATCTCGGAAAAAATACTTCAGAGGAGATCAAGGTAAACCATTCATGACACCACACCGAAATGCTCTCTGAAGTGGAAACGCGTCGAGGGCAAATACTACATCCAGAGCACTATTCAGATTGGATACGGCTAGTTCGGACTACAGCTTGGATTTTGAGGTATGTTAACAATCTTAAGGCTAAAGCGACAAGCGGGCCGTTTCAGACGGGACCCATAAATCAGCGCGATATTGACAGAGCTCAAAACTACTTATATCGTTAAGCACAACAGGACGCATACCCCGATGAGTTAGCCGCCATTGAAACGAATCACCAACACATAAAAAAGAGCAGCCCTCTTTACAAACTCTCACCGTATATTGATGAAAACCGAGTCCTACAAGTCAAAGCCAGAATTGACGCTTGCAAAGCACTTTGCCAATCGGATGTGAAACGACCAGTCATTCTGCCAAGAAACCATTATATCACGTCACTTGTAATCCGAGATGTACACACCAGGTATCATCACTGTCATCACGAGATAGTTGTCAACGAGCTGCGACAGAAGTATCACATTTCACGACTACGAGCAACGCTTAAAGAAGAGCTTAAGAAATGCCAGTAGTGCAAGAATCAACGGACTCAAACGCAACCTCCAATAATGGGAGAACTCCCGGTCGCTCGACTCGCTGCATATTCCCGACCCTTCTCGATTACTTTGGACCAATTATCGTTGCTGTTGGAAGACGCGCTGAAAAAAGATGGGGTGTTTTAATCACCTGTCTGACTGTTCGCGCAGTTCACATCGAAGTGGCCCACACGCTTACCGCCGACTCGTGTATAATGGCTATTCGCAACTTCATCGCCCGGCGAGGCATTCCGATTGAGATATTCAGCGATCAAGGAATGAACTTCAAGGGAGCAAGTAAAGAGCTCAGCGAAATGCTTCAGAGTATGGATCAAAATAAAATCGCGAAGGAGTTTACTAGTGCCGATACCAAATGGTCATTTATACCACCACTGTCTCCGCACATGGGCGGTAGGTGGGAGAGATTGGTTCAATCTGTGAAGAAGGTCCTCGCTCAAATCTCGTTACCCAGGAATCCTACGGATGAAGTTCTCCAAAATATGCTGACGGAGGTTGAATACGTGCTAAACTGTAGACCGTTAACCTACGTTCCAGTCAGTGATGACAACTGTGAAGCGATTACTCCGAATCATATACTCCTTGGACCTTCAAATGGGTCGAAGCCACCTACGCCATTTAACGACGATGTAGCAACGATTCGGCGAAATTGGCTTGTTTCGCAGATGTATGCTGATGTCTTCTGGAAGCGATGGGTGCAGGAGTACCTTCCAACTCTGACCAAACGTACTAAGTGGTTTGAACCAAGGAAGCCGATCAAAGTGGGAGATTTCGTAGTTATTGTGGACAGTGGTAATCCCCGTAACTGCTGGCCTAAAGGGAAGGTGATAGCAAAAAGTGTCGCGAAAGATGAACAGGTTCGATGGGTTACTGTGAGGACATCTCATGGTGTATATGAGCGACCTACGGTCAAACTGGCCGTGCTAGATGTTGGAGCGCCAGAAGAAGTAGGTAGAACCAAGACTGGATATAACGAGGGGGAGTGTTAGCGCTAAAAACATCTGAATGCACCCATCAGACGTGATGACGTTCACATCAAATTGACAATTAGTCTAGGCGCGCGATAAGAAAAAATAGCGAAAGAAGAACAACGTGGGCGAGCCATACTAAGAAGGACAGACTAAACGAATTTTTTAATACACCAATATATATTTTGAATTAAAGTTTATTAAAAAACCTGATTTGTTTTAATTTGGCCGCCACACATGGGTCAAAATTACCCAAGCCCACCTTTCATTGGGCTTATTTTTGAATATTTGTATTTGAAATTTCTGCACATTTATTTTGTTTAGGAAACAAGTACAACTTTTATAAACTTTTATCATATTTGTTCATTTATGAGAATTTATGCCAAGATTTTTGCAAATCACGTGGGCCAAAATTGCCGAATAAAAAAAAAACAACTAATGTTGTTGATAAGAATTGAGTTTATTATTTGTAAACACAACTTCTTTCGAAGGATGGGAATTACAAATGGCCTAGGTGGCCAGCAAAAGATTCTTCGATCGGCCAGCGTAGAACAGAAAATGTTATGAACACTTTTTCAGGACTGACTCATTATTCTGTCTCTCGTGTTACCGATACAAAATTGGCTTTTCATTTGTTTCTATCACCTGATATCATCGATATTATTGTTGACATGACAAACATTTAAGGTAAACAGTTTCATATAATTTTATTTAAGTATCAATTTGTGTTTTAAGAGAAAGCTTATTTAGGGATGGAATCCTATATCGGAATACTTTTGTTTGCTGGAGTTTTTCGGTCCCATGGAGAGGCGATGGAAAGTTTGTGGAATGACTGCAAGGGAAGGCCATCTTTCAAAGCTATAATGAGTCTGCGAAGATTCCAGAATATTTCCAGAGTTATACGTTTCGGTAAAAAGTGTGACAGGAATGAACGACGAGCTCGGGATAAACTCGCTCTAATAATGGATTTTTTTTTAAAATAGCTGGGATGAGATGAACAATTAGAAACATAATGTGAGAGATGTTCCTTCAGGCAATAGGTACATTTCATCTAAGCCAGGAAAGTATGGAATAATATATGGGCTCTATGCGATAGTACAACAAGATTTACCACGGTTTTTTCAAGTTTATACCAGTAAGAATATAAATTTTAGACTCGTACGAAATAAAGGCTATCGACCTCTTAAAAGACGTTAAAAGCAGAAATATTACATGTGAACTGATCACACGAATTAGGAAACGAATTGCTAAGAAGGAAACTTACCGTAGTTGGAACAGTGTGGAAAAATAAAAGATGCTTTCCGCCACAAATTTAGGATGTGAAAGGAAAGCCGGAAAAATTTTCCCATTTTTTTTTTGACATGACAACCATACAGCTTTTGTTCCATATGTTCTGAAAATGAAAACAGTGCAGTCATTCTCATAAGCACCTTGCATTACCATAAAGATGTAACTGATGATGCAAATAAACTGGAAATAATCTAAAAAATCAGGGGTTGTTACCCTAGACCAACTTATTCGCATTTATAATGCTTTAGTGATAAATATACACTTTAAATATACAGTTTCGTGCAAAGCGAAACCTTGCATATTGAAGTAAAAAGGTCCTATAAAATGAGGGGTCGCGTTTCTAAAAATAAGGAATATGAGAACCCGAAAGAAATTTAGAAGTCGTATCTAGTATTTATTGTAAAGGGTTTTCCAATAGGGACTTGACAACTTTGAATTTAATTTGTGAATGCACTCTTTCGCTAATCATCAAACTGTCACTGTCAATTTATTCAGTAAACTCAACATTTTCATCACGGTAAAGTACACGAACGAGCAAAGTCTGCAAATTATAAAAATTTTCTACCGAAATTCGGAGTCGGTGACTGCAACTTTAAGAGCGTTAACTCCAATTTTCGGTCGTAATTCTCGCCTAGTAGACAGGCAATAACAAGTTTAGTGCAAAAATTTGAGTCTACATATTCGTTGTGTGATGTTGCCGTGTCAGTGAGACAACGGTTTGGTCGAAGTGTCGAAAATATCGCTGCCGTTCAGGCGTCCGTAGCAAACGATCCAAATCAGTCAATTCCACGGCGTTCTCAAGAATTGGGCATCGCTCAGACCACATTATAGCGTATTTTGCGTAAGGATCTTGGTTTACACCCATACAAGATCAAGCTGACTCAAGACGTACGTTCTCCGATTGGGTTCTGGAGAAGATGCTCCAAGATGATGAATTTCATCGCAAAATCATCTTCAGTGACGCAGCTCATTTTTGGCTCAATGGGTTCGTCAATAAGCAAAATATGCGATATTGGTCCGGTGAAAATCCACATGTGCTTCATGAATCACCACTTCATCCACAAAAAATAACTCTTTGGTGCGGTTTGCATGCCGGCGGCGTAATTGGGCCATATTTTTTCGTCGACGATAACAATCGTCACGTTACTGTGAATGGTCAGGGTTTTCGCGCCATGATCACCGATTATTTTTGGCCCGAATTGGAAGATATGGACTTGGACGACATGTGGTTTCAACAGAATGATGCCACACAGCACACGCTACAATCGATTTATTGAAGAGTAAGTATGGTGAGCGTGTTATCTCAAGAAATGGGTCAGTCGATTGGTCGCCTCGTTCGTGCGATTTAACGCCGCTTGACTATTTTCTGTGGGGCTACGTTAAGTCATTGGTTTATGCCAACACGCCGACGACGTTGGAAGAGCTCAGAGCCAACATTGAACGCGAAATAGCTGCCGTTTCGGCTGAAATGTGTGGCCGAGTCGTTGAAAATTGGGTCTAACGAATCGACCGCTGCAAACGTGCCCGCGGTGGCCATATGAACGAAGTCGAATTCCATTCATAAATGTTTTGATTGTACTTCAAGCCGATATAAAGTTTTTGAAATATCTCAAATGGTTTGCGTTTTATTCAAAAAAAGTTGTCAAGTCCTTATTGGAAAACCATATAGTTACAAAAAAAAAACTTTTACAACGAACAATAAAGATAACAGAAAAAAGACCAACAACTTTAACCTCGCACTCAAACGAGGAAGAAAAAATAAACAGTAATAATCATGTAGCAATTTTTTGAATTTGTTTTGCTTTTACTTGGCTGTGCAAATTATTTGATCGTCCTTCATCAGGATTAATTCTAGAAACTTCTTCACTTTCTTGAAGAGGTTCAACATGTTTTAAAAAAATCAATCATATATTCAGCAGCCATATCAGGCTCATCAGAGTCTAAGATTTAATTTAATTGTCTTCTCCATTTAGCACTGTGAAATTTTCTCCAGTAATTTGCCCTCCAAGTTGAATTAATCCTTCCAAATCAACCTCGGTATCACTATAATTTTTTTCCAAAAGCTTCGAATGGTGTCAATGCCATTTTCTTCATCAGATGCTTTGATAAGCTTCGAAAATGTGTGCTTAAGGTAATTTAACTTAAGAATGGAAATTACCCCTTGGTTTATCGGTTGGATTAAAACGATTGTTTTCGGAGATAAGAAAACAACTTTGATGTTAGGGTGCAAATCTGCCAAATATGCTGTCCAGAACATGTAACGCTTTGAAGGAAATGTTGGACTTTTTGCAAAATTATTCGCTCGACCTCTAGAGAACAGACTAATGCGGCTTAGAAATGCTCGGATCAGATGTGTGATTAAGCAAAGGCTTACATCTGAAATCACCCTCAGAATTTGCGCAGAATAAAATCATCATTCATTCTTTTGTTTTGCTTAGCTGTTTCTCATTTCTCATTCTGAAGATTACTGTAGAGTTTGTCAAACCAGCCTCTACTTGTCGAAAACTGTTCTTCTGTAAACCAACATCCTGCTTCCATTTTTAAATGGCTCATACAATTGCAATGCCTTTTCCCGAATAACAGCTGTATTCAAAGGCATCCAGTTAGGATGTCTGCCATTGTATCCACCTAAGATACTTTGTAAATTTGTGCATATCTGTTGACAGGAAAACTATAGCGCGCCGTAATCCTTTGAAAAACAAAACCGATACTTTGCACAAAGCGAAGTAGCGCAAATCGAATCTGGGTGGGCATATAAAAATCGCGCAAAGGTGAAACCGTGCAAAAAGAAACCGCACAAAGCGAGGTATGAATTTATATATCTTTCCAGATTGGAATAAAGCAAAACACTTCAGACGAAGGATTTTTTTTAGGAAGAATTAGAGAAATTTCCCATCGATCTTCTCTTCTACACAGTGCTCCGGGAATATCAGTGGTTCAACGTCAATAAAAAACAATCGACAACAACAATGCCCTCATCTCTGCACCTGCTAGATAGGGTTCAAAACTGTGCGATAAAACTCATAGGTGATACTAATATCAATCAGTTAATTGACATCCGAAGTAATGTCTCCTGCTTCACTTTGTTTTATCGCTATTTCCACCACCGTGGAGCCGTGTGCTACGGTTGAAGGTCTAGCACACTTTCGGACGTACTCTGAAATATCGTGATTCGTTCCTAACCCGTACAAGTGGCTTATGGAATGTCCTGCCGAGCTCTTTATTTCCTAATCGTTATAACTTAATTTAAAAAAAAAATGTATGCATTTGAAAATGCAGTCAACTGTAGTAAGCCAAGCAAAGTCCAAAGAACAGCATGTCTATGTATGTGCGGAGCCTTACGGTCTACTCACTCCGCGGCATTAGACATTCTGTTTCATTTAACACCCCTCGATATTTTCAGCGACTGTAGCCAGCGGGGTTGGTGGCGGTGTTTTCTCAAATAAGCCAAATCTAAGCCTCTCTCTCCGTCTTCTAAATTACTGTAGCGTGTTCCAGGCGGAAATTTTGGCGATTAAAGAAGCTCTGTCCTGGCTGAAGAAAAACATGATATCTGCAAAGGATATCCGCATATTTACGGATAGTCAGGTCGCTATTAAGTCCCTGGACTCGGTCTCATTAAATTCTAAAACCACACTTGAATGCCGATCATCTCTTATGAAGATGGCAGAACAGTTCAACCTTCACCTTTGTTGGGTGCCAGGCCACAGAGACAATCCAGGGTACTGTAGGGCCGATGAACTCGCCAAAATTGGAACCAGTCTACCTATTCTACCGAAAAAGGGTAACATACTCGTAGGTATACCAATCGCTACGTGTAAATTAGTATTAATGCTGCATGCCAATAAAGAACAGACCTTAGGTGGACTGTTGGACAACATGTCTTGTGACCAAACAGATCTGGCCAAATCTAGGAAAACATATCAGCGCCATCATAGGTGTCATCACTGGACAGTGCCTCATAAGCAAGCACGCAAGAAGGCTTGGGGCTTTTACAAACGATTTCTGCAGAAGCTGCATGGACGACGAGAAAGGGGAGACAATCCCAGAGAAGAAAACTTCACCTAGGAGTTTTCTTCTACAACGTAAGCTTCATAGTAAGCTCAAACTTGTTCAATTAGTAAGAGGATCATAGATCCACGTGGCATCACAATGGGCCAATAGGCCTAAGTGGGTTGATATTTCCAACAGCCACTCATTTTTGTAGAAGTTAATTTTTATTTACCACCAACTTAATCCTAATCTTGTACAGTGATTTTGTGATAGTAATGTGGAGCACTTTGTATAACTGTTAGGTCCATCATAAAAAGGGTAGTTGTCTGCAGCAGTTCACAGAATATCACGTACTGTGGCTGTCGCAAAGTATAAAGTGTGGACAATGGATGTACAGAGAGTTCAGTATTTCCACGTACTGTCTTATAAACTCCAGAATGATGTAAATAAGCTGCATTTGGGAAATAGCCCGCTGTAATGCACTTGCGTATAAGTTTGACATTTCCATTGCATGAAAACATTGGAATATCAAGTTTCGTTTGAACTAAATGTTTGAATTGAGATCTTAACTCGTAGGCTCTTTTCAAGTTTCGATAAATTAAGTAGTACCGTCCACAAAATTCCTTTGTTCTACCATTTTCAACAAACGCTGTATAAACATTCAGCAGTGTTATAAGGTTTCTTTTGGCAGCCTTTTGTTTTATTTGACCTTGACCAGTAGCGGGCTTCGAAAATACCGCTTGAACTTGAAGCATAGCTATGATGGTTAATATTTCTTCGCTACATCCCATTTGTCCAGATACGTATAACATTTTGCCCATCATTGGTGGGAATGGCATCTCGGCAAGTAAATATCCAATAGGGGTCGTCGCCCTTTTCATCGAGTGCATCTAAGGCGTAAAGCGTTTCCAAAGCAGCGAGAAGATTCTTAGCAGGTGGTGGTGGGGGAAAATCGAAACGTAACACATTATCAATCTCAAGAGCCTTCCAATGCAAGACAGTTGGTGAGAGATCAGGTGGTGTTTGATCAGGTAGAGTTAGAAAATCTGATTCGGTATACAGTGTGTAAAATTTTCCCGGACGCATTCTTCCAGCACGACCAGCTCGTTGCTGAGCTGCAGCTTTACTCACTGGAACAATAACTAAACTGTCTGTTGAGCTCTCTGAATTGAACCATTTTAATTTCACGAATCCACAGTCGATTACATATACAATTCCCGGGATTGTTATCGAGGTCTCGGCGATATTGGTAGCAATTACTTCTTTACGCGTATTCTTGGGAGGTGTAAAGAACACTTTTAGTTGATCATTGTTTGACAGTGTTCCATACATTGGCAAAATCTGTATGTTATCTAAATTTTCAGCGATCCTAAACTCATTCAATAAGTCAATAGCTCGAAGGACTTCTTCTTGTCCAGTTAAAAATGCCAGCACATCACCAACAGGCTCCTTTTTGTGAATTTTCCAAATTGTGTTAACAGTTTCCTTGACGTAAACTGGACATGGTTCTCGTAAATAATGAATTTTAACAGGATGCATGCGCCCTTCAACCGTTAACATTACACTTGTGTCATTGGGTGATTTCTTGGATTTCATACTAAAGAAATCTCTAAAAAATTCTGCATCAATAGATGCTGACGCTATTATGACCTTCAGAGATTCTCGTTTTCGAATGATCTTTTGCAGTAAGCCCAGTGTGGTGTCTGTTAAAGTATTCCGTTCGTGTGCTTCGTCGAGCATTTCCCGTAGCAGGATACCTTCGGTCATATACTTAATAGCAGTTGTTTCTGAAATCTTGTCTATGAATCGAACTGCTATTCCTACTGAACCTCCAACAATTTCACCACGTTCTGCCGATACACGGTCGGCCAGTGTTACCGCGGAGACCTTGCGGGGCTCCGTTATACCAATTAAACCTTTTTTGTGCCATCCTTGCTCGTATAGATACTGTGGGACTTGTGTACTCTTCTCGCTTCCTGTTTTACTAACAAACATCAATGTTTGATAATTTTCCAAACCATAAAGAATATGATCTCGGAATTTTCTTATCGGAAGACGTTGGCGTTGTGCATCGATCGATAACGAATGGTATGTACTAAATACAAGCGTAGTCACCTGGTCATCAGTTGCCTGAGCGTCCTTCTCAGACGCAAAATAATCGTCATCCGGTTTCAAGAACTTTAGCTTCGGTTGCAGGGATACCATTACGTGTTGTCTTTTGGCCAAGAAATTCTTAATTTTCCATTGTGTTTGCGTGTGATCCGCGCAAACTAGACCCTAAACTCAGTTTGTTTCGGAAGTCTCTCGTTGTCGTTATCGTTGTGGGATTATAAACAGATTGTGTGTAGGTATCTGCCGAGACCAGCAAATAGCAGACTGGTTTTAGTTTTTTCAATTATTTCTAGGTTGCTGGTCAAGGACAGAATGCTTTTTGTCCGCTTTTTTCACAGGTTATTTCGCAATGATTTCTTTACCGTCTGGACTTTGTTTTAATTGATGTAATAGAGATAGTAATGTGACTAAACACTAGACGGTAGAATAACAAACGACACCTACCTACCCCTACCTACTAAGATGGATCGATATCTCTTAAGGAAATTACTTTCTTCAAGGCAAGGTAGCTTCGAAAGTATTTCTTCTTCAGCAATAGAAATTTAACCTAAGTCAGTTATTGAACTGATTTGCTGAACAGTTGTATCGCTAATAGTTTCAGCAAAATAATTTGATTGAAAAAAGTAAGCAAACATATCACATATAACATTAAGATCATTATAAAGGATGTCCCATTAAGACCACCTCATAGACTCAACCAGCTTTGGATGCACAACTGGAAAAGCCTTTCAGTCGGCTTACTGCCTTAGGTCCAGGTCCACTGTGAGCTGTATCGCTGTATAATACGTACAAAGTTAGATCGCAAAGACATTTTCACTCAGCTCAAAATACGAATTCTTCCTTGAACGGAAAACTACATCAATGCCTAGCACCGGCAACTTCATACGAAGAGAAGCCGGACCGACCATAACTGCGGTCGATCTCTGAAAATCTTAGTAGGAGGTTCCATCGACATAATTATTATACTTAACAAAAACTGCTTCATCCTTAATCACATCATCAACATCAAAAAAACCTTTAACTTTTTAGAAACGTCAAGGAGACACTCGTTTGACTTGTCTGCATCCTCGGTTATTATGACATCTATAATTGCTCTCATAGACAACCTAACAGCAAAGGAAATATCTGACCGAAGACACAGCCAGTCTTTAGGTTCAACGGGAGCCTTGCCATGTAAATTTATCGTCGATCTTATTTTCTTGAAATTGAAGCGAGAACCAGTCTTCGGATGTGTTTAAAACCTTGAAGAAGCCCTTGGCCTTCACCACATATATACATAATATCATACTTTGTCCCTTCCACTTATTCATGTGTTGTCACGTGATTTTTCTAACATCGTTCTTGAAAGAATTGTGCGAAACTCACAAGTCAATTCCAGAGGCATTATCCTTCAAAAGTCTGTTCAGTTGCTCGCATACGCAAGCATATTATGACATTGATATAATAAGAAGAACACAGCGAGCCATCAACGAAGCGTTTTCGTCTTTTAAAGCAGAGGCGGCGTTCTGATAAGCATATACAACTTTGAAATAGAAAGCGATTTTATCTATCCCGGCTCCGCTATCAACTCTAACAACGACACCTGCGCGGAAATCATACGAAGAATCACCCTTGCTAATTGCAGATTCTTTGGGCTTAGAAGGCAATTGCTTAGTACAGCCCTCTCTCAGGCAACCAAAAAGACATTATACAAGACCCTGATCATATCAGCCCTGCTTGACGGCGCATGCAGCATGGACACAGACGAAAGCGAATGAAAATGCTGTCGGGCGCTTTGATACAATTTTCGATTTTGTTAGCATCAGAGGACAATTAAAGAGACGTTTCAACAGGGAACTGTACAAGCGATCCCAACGTCAACAGAAAAGCTCGCATAGCCCGGCTTAGATAACTAGATAACATTGAGGGCTTAGACACCAGCGTCCTGATCTTGAAAGTTTTCGACTCCAACCTAGAGCTACAAGACAGTAGAGGACGATTTTATTTTTGGTGGCGTACACAAGTGGATTGGTACCTCCCCAACTTTGGTGCACTGCAATTCGGGATGGAACTCTGCTTCAACAAACAGCCCTATCCATTTGACGTGACCTTGCCTTAATCTCCTCCGTTTGCGCACCTCGGCGAGCTCTACTTTAACCACGTTTCTCCCCAGTTCTAACCATTCGACATCAAATTTCTTTATTCTGTATTTCTTCCTCGGTGTTCTAGCGTCTGAAATATTTCCAATTGCACCTTGGCTGCAACAAAAAAGTGGTTTGGGTCGAAACGTTCAGATATCCAGAATGATACGAGGGGCGTTCAATATATTCTCGGTATCGATATGAAGGAAAATGCGAATTTAATTTAAATTGTTTTTATTTTTAATATAATCTCCCCTAACATCAATGCATTTATTACATCTTGAAATAAGCTTTTTTAAACCCTCAAAAAAATAAATTTCCTCTTTCTCTGCAAAATACCCATTTATTGCCGACTTGAGTTCTTCATCATCCGAAAATCTTTTTCCACGAAGACATTTTTTCAAATACGGAAACAGGAAATAATCACTATTATTGGCCCGGGTCTACCCCAGACAACTTTATTAAGCTTATTAACAAGCCAAACTTAAAACTAGACTTAAAAACTAACAAAGATACTTAACCTAATGGGGCGAGGAGAAATGGTGGACGGGGGAGATGTTAAGGGAGTGGCATATTGAGCAGCGCTGTTTTTATTTCTTGTTTGCTGCTATTTAGGTCAACGACTTCGGCGTAGTTGTTCGTTATACGCAACATTCTGGATATGGGTTCAAAGTGACCGTAGTTGGTGCGGTGAGTTCGGATCAGGAAGAGTGGGACAGATCTTAGATTACGGGGATTGGGAGTGAATGCAATATTTTGCGTTATTGTCGAGTAGTCGATATTTCCAGTCAGTAACTGGTGGATAAAAAGTACATCAGCGACTTCACGACGTTTTTTTAGGGTATGCATGCTAATTAGTCTTAGCCTACTTTCATAGGGGGGTAATTCATATGGATCGGCCCAAGGTAGACCACGAAGTGCAAAACGGATAAACCTACGTTGGACTGCTTCTATTCTTTGAATGTGGGTTAGTTTATAGGGTGACCAAACTTGGCTGCAATATTCGAGAAGAGGCCTAACAAACGTAATGTACAGGGACTTTGTAACGTAAGGGTTGGAAAATTCTTTTGACCAGCGTTTGATAAAGCCGAGTGAAGAGTTAGCTTTATTTATAATGCTGTCAATATGTGAGTCGAAATTCAATTCTCTATCACAAATTATTGATAGATCCCGTACTTGGGTAGTGGAAGGAATAGGCTCATCACAGATGAAGTAGTTTCTTGGAGGGGGAGGCAGACGTTTACGGGAATAGGTTATCGCTTGGCATTTGCTGACATTAAGCTCCAAAAAGTTTTGCTTGCACCATACCGAAAACTTATTCAAGTCATCTTGCAGGCAATGGGAGTCAGAAGGCAATGAGATGACTTTGGAAATTCTCATGTCATCAGCGAAAATAGAAAGATTAGAGTTAGTTAAAATTAAATTTATATCATTAATTGTGAGGATAAAGATGATTGGACCAAGGTGACTCCCCTGAGGGACACCAGATGTTGCTTTAATGGGTTCGGATATTGAAGATCTGAAGATGACCCTGTATTCTCGGTCTTCTAAATAGGATTTGGTCCATGCCACAAAATGAGGGGAAAAGCCAAGTTTTTTTAGTTTAAAGATGATAAGTTGGTGAGAAATTTTATCGAATGCCTTGTTGAAATCTGTGGAAATTGAATCGACTTCATCACCGTCTTTTAAAGCATGAAGAGTCCTAGAGACGAACTCTGCTAGGTTAGTGGTCGTTGATTTATCTTTCATGAAGCCGTGCTGATTTGTGCAGATAGTTGGCCTACAGTACGGAAGCAGTTGTTGATAGACTATGCTTTCAAAAAGTTTGGGTATGCAAGAGAGTTTCGCTATGGGCCTATAATTATCGACTTCGGCTTTACTTCCTTTTTTATGAATAGGGATAATGTAAGATTCCTTCCATAGGAAAGGGAAAGTACCTTTTGAGACAGACAAGTTAAATAGAGCAGCAAGAGGAGGACCGAGATGGGTAACACACTCTTTTATTACAATAGCCGGAATTCCATCAAGGCCGGACGAGAAATCATCTTTAAGTTTGGTAATGTTTTCAGATACCAAAGTTGTTGTTATATTTAGTGAAATGGCTGACGTCTCAGGATAGTTTCTCATATAGCTAAAGTAGCTACGATCGGGTTCAGCTGTTTTCTGAGAAAAGGATTTGTTAAAATGAGAGCCAAAGAAATTTGCAATGGTTTTTGGGTCGGCAGAAGATTCACTAAGAAATTTAAGAGTTGATGGGTAGCCGTCTGACTTTCTTTTGGTATTAATAAACTGGTAGAAGCGTTTAGGGTCCGAGACTAAGCTAAATTGCATGCGGTAGAGGTACTCAAGGTAAAGAGACTCACAAAGTTCAGAAAAACGATTATATACCGATCGATAATTACTGTAGTCGGAATCAGATCGAGTTCTTAAGAATTTGTGCCACAACTTGTTTCTGTTATTACGGAGAGAGCGCAACTCATTGTTGTACCAGGGAGGAGCAGATATGCAGTCCTTTCGGAAGGCATACGGAACCGATTGGGCAAAGCAGGAGAAAATTAACGAATAGAACGTTGATAGGGCAAGATCGATGTTAGTTGTCTCACCAATAAAGTCAAAATTAATGTTGCTGATGAGGTTTTTAAGTTTGTTAAAGTCGGTTATACGGAAGTCAAATGAGAATGAATTTTCCGAATCGACACATGTGTTGCCATTTTCATATGAATATATAATTGACAAGGGGGGATGAAGGCGGTCTAGGTTAGAAAGAAGATGATCACTCCTATAAACGACACAGTTATCTGAATCGGATGTGAAGACAAGGTCGAGTTGTCTGTTCATTGTATTAGGTAATTCACTAATCTGAAGCAGACTTGAGTTGGTTAGGCAGTCCACCATCAATATTTCTATTTCAGATGTCGAATTACGAGAGACAAAATGAGACGAATCATCGGAAGGCTCCCATATAAGGTGAGGGAGGTTGAAATCTCCTACTAGAACAATGCAATCTTCAGGTTGTGCATCCTCAGTCAAAAAATCAACTGCGTGAACTACAGGTTGATAAGACTCAATGGGTTGAGATGAGTGAATGTAGCAACAAAGTACGTAAAGACATCGTTTAGGGAGCGTAATGTTGGCGCATACTAACTCAAAGTTTTCAGTGTGGGGAATATCGACAGGAGTTGCGTGAAAGCAGTTCCGGATTGCTAGTAAAACACCGCGGCCATAAGGATTATCAGCTCTTTTAAATCCATCTTTTCGAAAAACGTTGAAATTTGGAGGAAACAGCTCATGGTTTTTAATGTCTGGAATTAGATTTGTTTCAGTAAGAGCAATTAGGTCATAGGGAAACTTTTGAGAATTGAGATATACCGAGGAGATTTTAGAGCGCAAACCTCTTACATTTTGGTAGTAAATGGACAGGCATTGTGGACTGGAGGATACAGATTTCAGTATGTTAGGAACTGTAATAGTTTTTAAAATTTGAACGAGTTCTTTGCAAATGGGAAAGTCGCTTGGAGCTGACATGCGAAGACAACGTAGAAAGATCATTATGAACTTCGTCGGAAGAGATGTCGAAACTCTCGTGGTAGCGAACGAAAATTTGCATTAATTCCGCTGGCTTAATAGGAAGACCTTCTCGTTGAATCGAAACCATTATGTTGGTTTTGGTTATGCCATCAATGCAAACGGAGTTGGGTTTGTCGTGTAAGTAGGCAAGGTAGAGCCGAACATTTTCATAAATGCGGCAAGGGGCAAGGTCTGAACTATAGGGTGGGTGTTGGATTTCTTCGAAACCACAATCTCGCGCAGCAGCCTTGGAAACTCGCGCCGTCTGAACAGGAGCGTTGTCATGAAGAAGCAACACACCCGCTGCGAGTTTACCCCGTCTTTTCTTTTTAATTTCCTCCCGCAAATTATGCAAAGTGGAAGCGTAGGATGTGGCGTTGATGGTTTCACCTTTTTTTTGTACTCAATGAGCAAGATTCCCTTTGAGTCCCAAAAAACTGTGGCCATGAGCTTCCCGGCAGACGGAGTGACTTTGAACTTCTTCGGGGGGTCTGTTCCTTTTTTATGCTACTGCATGGACTCTTGTTTGCTTTCAGGGTCATAGTGGTGGACCCATGTTTCGTCCCCAGTAACAATTCGATCCATAACACCGTCCGCGTTCTCACTACACATCTCCAAAAGCTCTCTACAGCATGCGATTCTCACTTTTTTCTGAGGCGCTGTGAGCATTCGTGGCACCCACCTTGCACTGACCTTTGAAAGGTTAAGATGGTCATGAAGAATGGTGTGAATGGTACCAATTGAAAGCTTAGTGATCTCTGCCATCATTTTCACCTTTATTCGGGTATCCTCAAGAACAAGTTTTTCGACTTCTTTGATGCTTTTCACCATCATCGTCTCAGTTGCCATTATGATCTGTTTAACTAGAGATAAAACGCGAATTAATAATCACATTTATATGAAATTTTACATGAATGCACTAAAATAATAGTATTACTTGATAAATAAGTCAATTTATATATATAACCACAGCTTCACACCGATACCGAGAATATGTTGAACGCTCCTCGTAGAGCTGATCAATCTTTTCTATATCTACATCTCTTGGATGTTGTTGGAAACGAGTACTTTCTATGATGGTATCCTGCTTTGCCGCAAAGTCGATGCACTTGAACCCATTTTCAGAGCTGGTGTCGTATATGCTATATTTTCATCCTTGGGCCCCAAATAAAATAACGATAAAAGCACGATCACGAATGTCATATTTAGCACATTGCTTCTACATCTGGTCGAGGAGCTCATAAACCAAATTCTGACAAAATCGATATTTTCCTCTGTGAGGTGCTGAACGTATATCCTATATTGCCTATGTTGGCGAGTTTGGCCTTTTGATGTGAAACATAATCAGACCTTCCGCCCTTTCTTGGTGACAATTCAAAAATTAAACTAATCGCTACTTGTGCTAGACCATAGCAGATGGCACCTTTTTCTATCCTTTATTCGGTTGGCCCACTCCATTCCTTGGATGGTAGTGATATCGGCTTTATAGTAGTTTAGGGCCTTCGCTAATTGTTTGTTTCCACTTCCACTGTGGTCGTCAATAGCAAGCTCATCCATATCCGATCTAATTGTTGCAACTAATAGTGTTTTACGTGATCCGGCAGCTAAGCCGAAGGCAAAACCCCTAAGCAGGAGGATTTGAGAGCTGCAGTTGGTTCGCTGGAAACACCTCCGTCGTTATCTCTATTTTGACAACAAATCTAGATGCCGAAAAAAACTTACAAAATATTGTATGAATCGAGCTCCGAAATGATGAGGTTTTAATGATGTAAGGAATTGATTCTCCATCTTTGACCTAACGTTGTGTAAGAACACAAACGGAAGAAGTAACTAATTTAAGGCGCAAACATTTCAAAACAAGCCCTGCGTCCACTGGAACTTGACCGAAATAACAAGATGGCTGTTTCTTATCACCTGACTGTCAAGATTCTTAAGGACGAATGAAACTTGTTGCCAGACGTTGTAGGGAAATCAACATGAGAATATGAGCAGGCCGGCTTATACCAGATAATGGCGATATACATCATCCCCAATCCGCATCTATATAAAACTTACTCATTTACTGTTTGGAAAGCATTGTGTGTATTTTCATTTTGGAAATCTTTCGATAGTTTCAACATAGCTTGCTCCAAAGTATAATTATGAAACGTCAACGTGTAACCTTTTAAATTTTTAATTTCAAATTTAGGCCCGGGTCAACCCCGGACAGCTTTATTGTGCTTAATACAAGCATTGAACTTAAATACTATACTTATAAAACTAATAACAATTTAATTGTTAGAGCTGTGGAGTGGTGGTAGAGAGATGGGAATAAAGGGCAATCTTAAGGGAGTGTTTGTTCAGGTGATAGTCAAAGATTGACTGGAATTTGTTCGCTTCGCGAAGGATTCGAGATGACGGTTCATGGTATCCGTAATTAGTTCGGTGGGAATTAACTCAGAAGAGAGGTACAGTTCTTAGATTACGTGGATTAACATTTAAGGAGATGCGTTTGAGGAGAGCCTCAGAGTCAATGTTACCATTTAAGAGCTGATGGACAAAAACTATATCACAAACTTCTCGTCGTGTAATGAGGGGTTGTAAGTTAATAAGTTCCAGTCGATTATGATAGGGGGGTAAATTGAATGGGTCAGACCAAGGAAGTCCCCGTAATGCGAACCGAAGGAACCTACGCTGTACCGATTCAATACGTGCAATTTGCGCAGAATAATATGGTGACCAGACTGGACTTGCATACTCGAGGAGGGGCCGAACAAATGTGGTGTAGAGTGCTTTAGCCACATATGGGTCGTCAAATTCCTTAGACCAGCGCTTAATGAAGCCAAGAGTCGAATTGGCTTTACTAATAATGCTATCTATGTGAGAGCGAAAGTTCAGTTCTCTATCATAGATAATGCCTAAATCGCGCATTTCGGTCACATTAGGAACAAGCTCGTTATTGATGAAATATGCACGAGAAAGAGTTGTATGACGTTTTCTAGTGAAAGTTAAAGTTTGACATTTGTTAACATTTAACTCAAGAAAATTATGAAGACACCAAGTGGAAAATCGATTGAGATCATCTTGCAACAGAGAACAGTCAGAGGGAGACAATATGTGACGGAAGATCTTGATGTCGTCAGCATAGATGGAGATAAAAGAATTGTTAACGATGGTATCAACATCAATTGTTAATATAAATAAAAAGGGACCAAGATGACTTCCTTGGGGAACACCCGAGGTGGCTTTGAAAGGTTTAGATAATGTAGACCTAAACAGGACACTGTAGTGTCTATCATTTAAGTATGAGGAAATCCACGTAACGAAATCTGATCGAAATCCAAGGGCGCAAAGTTTTAAAAGAATTACTTTATGCGAGACTTTATCGAAAGCTTTGCTGAAGTCGGTGGTTATTACATCTACTTCTTTGCCATCTTCTAATGCACATAGAGTACTTGATACAAATTCAATGAGATTAGTGGTAGTGGACTGCCCTTAAAAAATCCATGTTGGTTTCTTGAAATCACTGGTTTACAATAAAAAGACATAGCATCATAAATAATGCTCTCAAAGAGCTTGGGTATTGTGGAGAGCTTCGCAATAGGTCTGTAATTTAAGATTTCATCTTTATAGCCTTTTTTATGCAGAGGGATTAAATATGAATTTTTCCAGGAATGGGGAAAGGCGCATTGAGATAAGGAAAGTCTGAACAAGGCAGTGAGAGGTTTTACCAAGTAGGCGGCGCACTTTTTTAGAACTATGGGGGGTACACCATCAGGTCCAGCGGAATATTCACTTTTTAGATTACCTATCTTTTCATCTACTAATGCCATTGAGATATCCACCGAAGAAAAGGATGTTTGTGGACAGCTGTTCAAGTATGAGAAATAAGATAGATCGGGGTTTTGGATGTGGCAAGCAAACGATTGGCTAAAGAATTCGGCAAAGAAGTTTGCTATTCTTTGCGGATCATCAGACGATGAATTGTTGAACTTCATGCTGGAGGCATTACTGTCCGACTTTTTTTTAGAGTTGATAAACTGAAAAAAGCGTTTGGGATCAGAAATAAGACTATTATGTATGCGGCTTAAATAATTGGAATATAGGGATTCATATAGATCTGAAAATTGGGTATAAGCAAGGTGGTATTTATTATAATCCGCTTTATTTCTCTTATTTCGTATTGACCGGAGTTCCTTGTTATACCAAGGTGGGGATAACGATGGATTTTTTTGCGGTACAAAAGGAACAGACTGGGAAAAACAATCGAAGATGATATTGTAAAAAGAGGTAAGTGCATCATCAACGGGAATACTAGAGTTGAAGAGAAAATTAAAATTAGCTTTAGAAAGAAGATTGTTTAATTTAGAAAAGTTGGCTCTTCGAAAATTAAAGTTGTACACGTGTTCAAAGCAAAAAGGTTTTGAAACGTTGGACGAAAACGTCATAGAAAGAGGCGGGTGGTGAGAATCTAGAGTGGTAAGGAGGTGCTTGCTGGCTGAGACTATGCTGTTATCTACGTCAGTGGAGAAGATAAGATCGAGTTGTCTACCAAGATAGTTGGTTATGCCACTTAACTGAAAAAGTCCGGAGTCCACGAGACAGTCAATAAAAAGAATTTCTTTCTCCGAACTTGCATTGCTGGCGGTGTAGTATGAATCATCAGTGCATATCCATTTGAGTCGTGGTAAGTTAAAGTCACCCATAATGACAACAGTGTCATTTGCGTCAGCTTTGGCAAACAGGGCATCGAATTCGTCAATAGCTAGTTGGTAGCTGCAGGTTGGTTGCGATGGGCGAATGTAGCAACAGCAAATAAAGAGATTGCGCTTAAAAATAGGAATTCTTACGCAGACAAATTCAAAGCAAACTGTAGATAGTTGCTTAAATAATTTAGAATTAAGGCGAGTAGGTACAGCTAAAAGTACTCCGCGGCCAGTTGATTCGTCGTTATTCATAAGGCCATCGTTTAGGTAGACATCATAATCATGGGTAAATAACTCGCTATTCTTAAAATTAGAGGAAAGGTTGGTCTCAGTAAGAGCGAAGATATCATACGGCAGTTTTTGCGAAGTAATATAGACTTCAGATGTTTTTGTGCGAAGTCCTAGGTTAACAAGCTCCAAAGTGGATCCCCGAAATGCCTGCTCGTACCTCTAGTTATTGTGTTGTTCGTTTAAGTGAAATTCTTATATTGGAACATTTACCTTCTAAGCTGCATCTTATCGCCATTGTTTCTCGAGCATCCTTTCATCTATTCACCTTAATTATGGGTCCACAGCATTGCACCGACATTAAGAAGTGATTTCGAACGAGTCAGTGTATTAAAAACGAGCTCACGATGGATAAGTTGCAACAAATCGGTGTGCAGTCAAAGTGGCCATTTATTTGTACAAGGACACCTAAACACCTTCCCAATTATCCCGCTTGTTTAGGCTGATCGTACCGAATACAACAGTTGGTTAGAAAAGATAACTAACAGATTCAAAGATCATTATCAAGCAAACGCCTTACGTTGAAACAAATTCTTCTTGCCTCTAAATTTAAGAGCAATCGAGAAACCTCTAGTTAACATCAAATACAGGATGTCCCAAGCCGCACATATGCATTATGTTAAACCATCAATTTGGTGAGAATCTTCACAGTTCTCAAAGTGATTTCTTGGAAATTCCTTTTTGCACCTGGAAGCTGCACCTTAGCTGTTGCAAGAAATCAAAATCCCACAGAGTCACTTAAGCCAAAAGAGCTATCCGTATGTGTGTTTGCTCCTTAACCATGGATAAAGTAGCATCCAAAATAAATATTTGTTTTCAGATTGGATAATGCCTGACAGGAAAGTGGGAGATTCAACACATCTAATTGGAGGTTTCATCAAAAATTGCTATAATCCACAGGATATATCCCAACTTGTTTCTACTTATACTTCAGCCGCATGTTACCTTGTAATTTGTTGATACTTTAGTCAGAAAAACACCAAAGTCTTTGAAATATATAAAAAAAAAACAAAATTCAAAAACGATGAGAAAACTTGTTTGTCAGGGCAACTTCCGAATGGGAGGACTTTTAAATCGTCTGCTCATTGGAAGATCACTCACAGTCATCTTTAGGCGACACATAGTGCAAAATTTATCATTTAATTATATACAAAGGCAATTGGTAATTTTACCAGTCGAACGTCATAATTAATTCTGTAAATTTTATTGCCATCCCGTAAAAGACGTGCAATGAGGTTTATCTGTATATCGCAGATCGCTGGAACTGCCCAGTTAGTGAGCAATGGACAGTTGCCAGTACTTCTGAAGAAATGCATGAAACAAATGCTCGCCACATGCGGTTTTAAGGTATAGGTAGCCTGCCATAATTCAGCCTCTGGTCTTTTTAAGCAAATTTACGAAACGAAAATGTTAGCTCCCGAAGACCTTGGTTAAGGAACTAAAAGTGCTAAAGCAGATCAACAACAACAACAACAAAAAGCAGAAGCCAACCAACATCTGTGGTTCCAATATTTTAACTCATGATTAAAATTCAAACTTTATGATGCTGACTGCGAGTAGTCTTTGCCAGCCCACTTGCTTCTTCACTTCTATGTGAAGTTCTCGAATCGGAGTTGTGGAGTTGTTGCGAAATCTGTGAAAGGTCGCCGGGCTATGTTCGGTTAGATGTGCATTTAATGTGGTGCGCGCATCCGCGTATCTGCGCATCCAAATGTGCGATTTTAATAACCGCTTAGAGCCACATTTTCCACATAGCTGGCGTTGCTAAGTGCCAAAAACTGTTAATGATTTTGAGCGGCCAGCCGACTTGCACCAGCACCACAGACAGAAAGATGAAATTCCACGCCACGTTTGGGTGTCTTGACTTTGATGATCGGTTTTGATGATCATCATGGTCGTTGGTTTTGCCATCGTCTTGGACGGTTTTGTGCGTCTCGTCTGTCGCCTCGTCGGCATCGTGTTATTGTGTTGCCTTCGCTCAAGGAGGCGTGCGACTGGTTATAATTCGTTTCGTTTAACAAAACAAAATCGGGGATTCATAATGGCAATGATCCGTCGCTTCTTCCGCGCACTGCTTCTATGGAACTCCTCGATGAGGTCTGAACTGTAAGGCGATTAAAATTAGAAGATATGTGAAGAAATATTGTGAAGTGATTTTGTGTTTTGCCTTTTGGTTTTCGGTTTTCGGTTTTTGGGTTTCGGCTTTGGTTTGGGTTTCATTTCAGTTTGTGGACTTCTTCGAAGTGGCGGTCATGTGGTTTCTTTGGGTGCTGCCGATGCCGCCGCTACATCCGCGTTTGGTTCTTAATTCACATGACTGGGGCTTCCTCTTTGTTTTCACTTTTTTATGTTCCCACTATAACCCCTTTCTATCGTTTCATCATGAAGATGGAACCAGGGATTGGCGCAAGTTATCGATACACACGTCGGTCGAGTGGCCAAACCTCTCATTAGGACTTGGCAAATTATGATTTGCTATTTTCGTGCATATTGTGCTACCATCTTATTTCTTTATTCCTACTGTAAAGGAATTTCTTTGATTTTGGGGACGATTCCACGGAATCCGAGAGGAATTAATGCGGCTGTTGGCAGTTTTACCATTCAATCTGCGATTGTTTTGAGAGATAGATTTCTCACAGTTTCGAACTTAATGTGAGATATTTACAAGTCTGTCTGTCATCAATTTGGAGTTCATAATGAATGTGTTTTATCACTTCTCCTTGGTTTTACATTTGCATTTGGATACAAAAGAGAGCGATGTAAACGTCATGAGATGACTGGGCCAATATTCTTGTCAATTTCATCGAGAGCTGGGAAAGTTTGTCAGCTCAAAAGGCTTACTCAGCGGTTTTTGCCATATATAAAATAAAGATATCTATCAGATGATGTCTTTCAGAAGATGAGACATGACATTGGTCTGACTTTTTAGCAAGAGGTTTATTGTAGGGTCATTTATGCTGTCGTTGACGCATTTAAAAGCAGGTTAAAGTGCTGTAACAGAGATTGGTATTATGCATTCTTTTTGGTGCTACATCTTTGGTAATTAAGTGAAACATAAACTATCTGAAGGAATTTCAGCATTGTGCAGATTATATCCCTGACATCTTGAAACCATCTTTTTCGTATATTCTTAAGTGGAACGATGGCTCAAGCTTGTGGATGGCAATGACCTACAAAGCACTCACAAAAACACCATATGTTGAAAAACGTTCAAATAAAAGGCTCCTTTGAGTTATATTTATTTATTTAACTTTATCATAAAAAAAATACAGTATACTTTATGCTTTAATTTTTGCGACCATCCGCTGCAGATTTAAAGGAAGAACTGAATTTGCGTTTGCCACAATAATGGCATGATTTTAAAGACAGAGACAAATAATCAAAAAATAATTCAGTTAGATGGCGTGATTAAGACGAAGAAAGAGAATTCATTTTTATCAAAATAAGAGACTATAAATATGTGTATGTTTGTACCATTACATTAAATTTTTAACATCTTCCGCCGGCCCGAAACTCGAAAGCTCCAATGGGTACAAGAGCTAAATGGGTCTCCTGAAGATCTTGCCATCACAACGGATTTCGCAGGAGCGGACTTTACCATCTCGTCCGATGAAGGCTTTCTTAACGAATATTTTTTCTTAGCCTTAAGTATACAATATAAATAATTCTAAATAAAATGTAAGTAAAGTCGAAAAACATAGATATAAGTATTTAGAGTAGCTTAGAGTGCCTGTGTGGGGCCAGTAAGTTAGTATAAGACTGTTAAGTAATTTTAAGCTAGCATTTAAGCATTTTTTTGTTAGTATGTAAGAGTTAATTAGTAAGAAAATAAAATGCATTGAAAACTAAGGCTTTCTCGATTATGGCTAGCTTCCAATGAATTCTAGGCCTTGCACTGTCAAAAACTATGACCACATCACCTTCTTTAAGGGGTGGTGAACAGCGTGAACGATTTGTATGAAAGAGTCGCAACGTCTGCAAGTATTCAGTTCGCTAGCGTCTCCACAGCATATTCGTATACTTGATTCTCTGTTTCCATAGCTCCTGGATATGGAGATCTGCATCAGATGCCACATCTACTCCTTTGTCAGATCGATAATATAGAATTAACAATTTCGATGGAGAAAGTGGTATTAAATCCTTAGGGTCGGATGAAACGTATGACAGTGGTCGGTCGTTGACGACGGCTTCAGCTTCCGCGAGGACTGTCCTTAATTGGTCGAAACTTAGTTTGGCCCTTCCAACCACTGCCTTTAAGGTGTTCTTGATAGTTCTAATCAGCCTCTCCCAAAAGCCGCCCCACCATGGGGCTCTCTCCACTATGAACTGCCATTTAATCCGTCTCTTCGTCAAGAACCCATGCAAAGCATCGTCATCTAATGTACCAGCACCGTTTAACTCTTGTGCAGCTCTACGAAAAGTTTTGGCGTTATCTGAGAATATTGTCGTGGGTACCCCTCGCCGTGCTATGAATCGTCGTATTGCCATTAGACATCCTTCTGTACTCAAGTTGTTGACCATCTCTAAGTGAACGGCCCGTACCGCTGCGCAGGTGAATATCATCATGTAAGCCTTATGCATAGCCCCACTAGAGTCGATCATGTAAAACAGTGGTCCAGCGAAGTCTACTCCAACGTTGTCAAAGGGCTTCGTCAGATTGATTCGTTCTTTTGGTAACGGAACAAAGGGTTGAATGGCTGGACTTCCAAATAGTTTCTTGGAAACGCTGCACTGCTATACTCGCTTCTTTATCAACTGTCGAGCTCTTATGACCCAAAATTTTTCGCGTAATTTAGTTAATATTACGCTTACACCTCCATGAAGTGGAAGTGAAGTGGATGTCATCAATGAGCAACATGGTAATTGGTGAGTCTGGTGGGAGAATTTTTGGGTGTTTAACATCATAACTGTCGTCTAGGTGTTGTAAGCGACCTCCTACTCTCAATACTCCTTCGTAATCCAAAAGGGGACATAATTCCATAATTCGTGAATTGCCACGTATAGGTTTCCCTTTCTGTAAATGCTGGATTTCGTTAGTAAATGTATTTATTTGTACGTACCTGACCCAGTAAAGCTCTGCAGCAATAAGTTCTTCAACTGTCAGTTGCCAGCAAGTCAATTTAGATTTCTTTTGACACGCTCCAACGAAACGCTCTGAAAAGACTTCAAAGACACGTGCAGTTCATCGCTAAACACAAACCAGGTAAGACCCAGAACCTTTTGTGTAATAGCTTGGCCACCATTATAAAATTGAGTACGAACCTTTTCGTTGTTCGAATGCCACTTTTGCAAAGACATTGAAGCTTTTTTCATTATCTCTGCAGATTCTTTATAAATTACCTGGCCTTCACTCTCTGTGATAAAGGTCAACACCAAATCGTCCATATAAAGTCCTTTCTGCAAAATCTTACATGTGTCCGGATACCTTTTCTCTTCCTGTTGTAGATGATACTGCAGCGTTGCTGACAAAAGAAATGGACTGCAATTGACGCAAAATGTAACGCGCGTCATTCTAAAATCTTGCTCTTGATGATCTCTTAAGGAGGAAAACCACACAAATCGATGAGAGTCGCGATCTTCTGGCGCCAGTGATATTTGTAAAAACGCTTTCTCAATATCGGCCACAAACGCATAAGGTCCCATCCTAAAGTTCAGCAAAATTTGTGGTATGTCGGCTAGCAAGTTCGTTCCCGTTATAAGAAAGCTGTTAAGAGACGGAATATCTTCCTTGTGAAATGAACCATCGAACACAATGCGTAATCGGGTTGTTTCACTTCCTTCTTTGTATATAGGATGGTGTGGTAAATAAAAGATCCGTTTAGATGATTGCGTGTTGACTGGTTCTGCTATTCCCTGATTTACTAAGTTCTGCATAGCCTCATCGTACTCTAGCAGTTTAGCTGGATCTTTTGAGAGTCGTTTGACAAGTGATTTGACACGAGTAACAGCCTGATTCCGATCGCCAATGAAGGTGGAACATTCGTCTTTCCATGGTAAGGATGCTTGATAGCGATTGCCCACATATTGAATACACTTCTGCTTTAGCTCTTCCGTCAATGAGATCTTTTCCTGCTCTTCGCCTCTGATGCTCACCGATTCTAATGACCACATTGTCGACACATCAGTAGCACACAGTTCATCCACAGACAGCACCCTTGAACCAGACAATGAAACCTTTCTGCTACCTTCTTTAATATTTGAACATTCGTGAAGCCACCCGAATAGCATTTCCACAGCTCTAAGACGTTTATCAATTCTTTCCTGCCTCCCGGTCACAACATCCCAATAAAAATCTGCACCAATTAGCATGCTGAGTCCGTTTGCCGTTTCTATGCTTGCTAAGTGTTTCTTGTCGGCCAATCTGAAATTTTTTTATCGAAAAACAATTTTCATTTGGAGTTTCAAGAACGTCAATACAGATCTGCGGTACCACTAAAGCTTCTACTTGCACAACTTGGAAATTATATTGGCTTCTTAATTTAACTGTTACCTTTCGTAAGGTTTTCTGTGGAGATTGCTCACTGCATCCAAAGGGAATTACGGCCAACTTTAATTTTCCAATTTCCGTAAGATTTAATTTGTTTACAACTTCTTCGCTGATGTAAGTGTTTTGACTGCCACCGTCAATGACAATTCGAAGCAGTAGGCCATCACTCGATCCCTCTCCCTCTGCAATACAATGAGCCGTTTTTAAAAATATATTTGTTTCACCTTTAGTGTTACACATGAGGTTGGACGAAACTGTTTCCTGTTCTGCTCTATCCTCTTCTTTTGCTATAGATGCAGGCACTGTTGGATTACGCTTAAACTTTGGGTCGCACATGGATGATATGTGTGCTCCCTTGCACTTACTGCATGTAATCCATTTCGCACTTCTGCATTTTCTTGAGCAATGACCCCTTTTCGCGCACCTAAAACATCTTCCTTCTTTTACCAGAATGTCTCTTTTTTACGCAAGCGTCTTAATGGTATCACAATCTTTTGTGTGGTGAGAAGAGGAATGACAGGAAACACATTTATTTTGTGCATTTACTGTAACTAAAGTGGCGGCTGTAGTATTGTCGTATACTTTGGAATGGCTTTGGGTGATGTTAGGAAATTTACTCCTTTCGAGTGCTTCAATTTCAGTCTGTAAGAAATCCATGAGTTTGTGCACTTGTGTGTTAACTGATGTGGTTTTGGATCCAGAGCAAGATGGTGCGTTGTCTTCTTCTTCCTTCTTGTCGTAAAGGACATTTGTAGGTTCTTCTCGCTCTTTCAACCGATGGAAACTAATTCGAAGTTCAGATGGCAAGCATCGCAGCAAAATAGATTTCAACATTACGTCGTACTGATGCGATGGAACGTTTAAAGCTGTTAACGACCGTCTGCAAGTGGTGATGTTGTTGTACAAATTTCGAAGACCTTGGACATCCGAGTGTGAGTGAACGGGACGGAGTGAAACGAGTTGTTGGATTTGGCTGTCAATCAGGCGCTCTAAATCACCGTATTGTTCTTGCAGTAGTGGGACGGCAGCATCATAGCATGTTTCTGATGCTGTAAATCCCGCTACAAGCTTTCTGGCAGGTCCAGTGAGGCATGACTCCAGATAATTAAATTTTTCGGAGCAGTTTAATAAGGTATTCTCGTGAACGGCTAGCCGGAACTGTTCCCAGAATGGAAGCCAGTCTTTTATGTTACCGTCAAATCTTTTTAAGGACAATTTAGGGAGACTTACTAGGCTTTTTGGTGGATTGGGTGGCATTACTGATCCAGTAGTGACAGGTAGAGATGGGGGATACACCTTTTCGTTAAGTCTTTTAAGACGAGAATATAAGCGTGCGAGAGTTGTAATGGCAGAATCCTCGTACTCGGCTACTTTTATTAACTCGCGTTCGATATCCGCATTGACAAGTTTCTTTTCAGCGATTTCACGATTCACTGTATTAAGACTGTCGTTTACAGCTCCTAATCTTTGGACGAACGTGCTGAGTTCCTCTTCTATCGCACCAAGATCCGCGTCTTCGTTTATTCGCGACTCATCGGAATTCAGGTAATCGGACACCGCCTTTACAATTTTCGTTAATTGGCCTCGGTAGGCCGCACGTGTTGCGAGTTCCATCACTTTAAATTGAGCTGTATTTTTAGTCTTTATTAAAATCGATTTGAACTACCGATGAGCCTTCCCTGGTTTCGGCACCAAATGTTGAAAAACGTTCAAATAAAAGGCTCCTTTGAGTTATATTTATTTATTTAACTTTATCATAAAAAAAATACAGTATACTTTATGCTTTAATTTTTGCGACCATCCGCTGCAGATTTAAAGGAAGAACTGAATTTGCGTTTGCCACAATAATGGCATGATTTTAAAGACAGAGACAAATAATCAAAAAATAATTCAGTTAGATGGCGTGATTAAGACGAAGAAAGAGAATTCATTTTTATCAAAATAAGAGACTATAAATATGTGTATGTTTGTACCATTACATTAAATTTTTAACACCATACTCTGATTTATGCTGGCACATCAAACAAAGGGTATTAAAACATCGAATCTCTTTAACAATTGATATGCTGCCAGAAACGCTGAAGGAACTACCTTCAAACTACGGCAACAATGTGAATTGAATGGTAAATGATTCATCTCTGATGAAGATTTTTTTTTTTTACTTTTTGCCTGAATAGAGCAATCGATAATACTCCTTCTACTCATATGTTTCTTTTACTAGATTTCGTAAAAGGATGAATAAACGCTTCAGTGGTAAAGTTTCTACATTACCAGCATCTACCATATCAGCGCCCAATGCGGGTAAAGGGCGGACAATCCTAGACATTATGTGTCCGTTGTCCTCATCAGTCTCACAGTAAGCGTCACAGGATGTTGTCTCAATTATGCCTAGCATCTGTTTGATCTGCCGGCATCCTGAAGAATCACGCCATCTTCAGTTATGCTCTCATGAATTACATTGTGACCTGGGACCCAAACAAGACTCAGTGAATTCAGCCTTCCAACTGCGTTTAGAGAAGCCTTGCGTTCTTTAACTATGGTAAAAGGATTCATCAAGGCCTTAAGAGTTGTTTGCTGTCACGAAAGATGCCCCATTTACTGGTACTTTACTACATAACTCATTTACATATGGATTGGAGGCAGACGCAAATTATCCTAATGGAAAGTGAAGTCTAACTTTGTTGTCCTCCAAAAAGACACCGGTACAGCATTCTAAATCAGATACATTCCTTCTCTGGCTTGGATTCTATAGCCGAAACGATTCCTGGATACAGGAAAGAAGAGTTCTACTGTCATTGCATAAAACTAGAGTCAAAACTCCAGTGTGTGTTGTCCAAAGACCACTTGTTTCTGAACTGAAAATGGTTTAGAAAGCGCTGCTCATGATATGAATATCAAGTGGGGAGAGATTCATCAAAGCGTCTAGTTCACATCATTTATTGCTATGAAAGCCTTCATGGAGCCGAGATAGAGCGTTTTTTGAATCTGGTTAAAGCAGTGGTGACAGCGGTTGCTTAAGACAACCCCTTAGTGACATGCCCCAAGTTTTAATAAAAAATCCATTACACTGTCAGAAAGCAGACAGCGCCTTGTATGTTTTCGACGTGGCTTGTCTAACACAAAGAAGTTAGTTATCCAGGATGATACCCAAATACCCCATTGGAGAAACAAATTATAATGCCTCTAAGCACTAGATGAGTCAGACCAGTAACCTCTCTCCTTCTAGTAAGGTGGCATCCTCATTTTCAAATGAATTGACTAAGATCTATTTGTATCGCACCAATCGTCGGTCACGTTTAGAGCTGTCTACACTTTTTTACAGACAGTCGCTAGGCATGATCCAACAGACAGTACAGCTACGTTGTCTGCATATGCCACAGCGTAGGCGTTAGATCTATTGAGAGCGTTAAGCAGTGAGTCGACCAACATGTTGGGACAGGACAGCTTGAGGGGAAAACCGATTAACTTCCGCCATCGAGTTACACACGCAATCAAAAATCGCGTTGCCGAAAGTAACCTGAATGTCGACGAAAATGTCCAACGCGCCCTCCTTCTCGTCGAGCACCTTCAATTGTGCCCACCAATTGGACAGAGGATGGATTTGCAAAACAGTTTTGCTCAAAAGAAACTCGACAGACTTTCCAATATGAAGAAAGTAAAACTGATTGATCTGAGCTACAGTCATCTTTTCCGATTTTTTGTGTAAAGACTACTCGTAATGTTCACCAGCGGTTCGGTGTATACACCAATACCTCGCTTTGCGTCGTTTCGTTTTGCGTTTTTTCGAAGTTGCGTCGCTGCTGAATTTTACTAATTTTACTAATTTTCACTGTGCGTCGATAGATTTTCGAAGTTGCGTTGTTTTGGTTTCGAGTCTTTATTTTTTTTTTTTTCAAATATAAACCATTTCTCATTTATCGATCAGAAAATCCAAGAGCTATGAAAGGTTGTTCAAGGAATCTGCTTCCTGTCCACTGGCGAGCAAACAAAAAAGCATGGATGACAGCATCATTATTTCAAAACTGGGTTTTAACTTGTGCTGTTCCAGAAATTAAAGCTTATTGCAACAAGGAAAACTTAAACTTCAAGGCTTTGGTCCTAGTAGACAATGCTCCTGGCCACCCAGTTTATGTGGATGAGTTGTCAGAAGACGTGAAATTTGTATTTCTGCCGCCTAATACGACATCAGTTATTCAGCCGATGGATCAGGGGGTAATATAGACTTTTAAGAGTTATTACCTTCGACGAACATTTAAACTTCTTTTAAGTGATACTGATGGCCAAGATAAGCCTACCATGCTAGAGTTTTGGAAAAAGTTTAACATTATGAAAGCCATAGAAATTATTTCCGATTCGTGGGAGGAGGTTAAACCATCTTGCATGAATGGTGTTTGGCGCAAAATATGGCCTGAATGTGTTCACAGAATTTGCGCTGCAGAAGTTGATGGTACACCAGCTGTTCATCATGAAATTTCTAATTTAGCTAGAGAGTCTAATTTTGAAGGTATGGAGGAGACTGACATAAATGAATTGCTAACCTCGCACAACCAAAAATTGTGTAATGAAGAACTATTGCAACTGGAATTGCAATTTGCTAATGAAGAAGATGACAGCGACCATTCAATAGAAACCTCCGCCAAAAATTTAACCTCCAAACAAATTTCCAAGGCGATGTGTTTGATTGACGAAGATATGGAGATTTTTTAAAAAAACGATCTTTACAGCAGAAGGAGTTTTAAAGTGTCCCAGGCGGCAGCTACGAATATCAATTGCTACAAAGAAATTTATTTTACGTTGAAAAAAAAAGCTGTTCAGCAAACATTGGACCAATTTTTTGTGAAAGTAAGCCGACTTACGACTACACCCACTATGGACTCATCGGATAGCAAACCTATAGATTTACAGAAACAGTAGGCCTGGATGCTGAGAAAGACTCATTGTTATTTTGAAGCCGATATACATTCTGTCAAAATATGGTTTCTTAAAAAATGTTTTGCTATGTTGGTACAACTGTCCTCTATTTTGACGCTGAGTTTGGGCGCCATCTGTCAACTTTGTTTGTTGTCAGTAGCCAAAGACATTAGTTAACCTCAAGTGCTGTCGGCTATTTTTACTATGGGAAAAAATATGGGAGAACTGAAGGCCTGAAGGAGAACCTTCTGTCTGTTATATAATAAACATGTAATATGTTACTTGTCGGAACATAAAATAATTCATGCTTAATGTTTAACATCACCGTTTACTTATTACCAAGCTTGCAAAGTAATTCTATTATACCAATCGCACATTATATTGAATTTACATTAGTTTTAAGCTACTTTTTATCTCTCTCTCTCTTGTCTTGACCTCCGAGCTGTAAGCATCTCAATAAAGAAAATTGAAGCAAGGTAACTTCTTTTATTAGTATATGACCCTAATAAAGAAATTGTTTTATTCACTGATGCAAGTCCTTATGGATTAGGAGCAATTTTATGCCATCTAGTAAACGGCAGAGAAATGCCAGTTAGTTTTGCTTCATGTACTCTATCAACAGCAGAAAGGAACTATTCACAATTGCACCGCGAGGCATTGGCTATCATTTTGCAATAAATAAGTTCCATAACTATTTATATGGTCATGAATTCACAATCTGCACTGATAACCAGGCTCTCAAGGAGATCTTTCATCCAAGTAAGGGAAATTCTGCTGTCGCTGTTGTCAGATTACATAGATGGGCTATTTTATTATCCCAGTATAGTTATAAAATTTTGTTTAGAAGTAGTTCGAAAATGGGCCATGTAGATTGCCTTTCCCACTTGCCTTTGGGAAATGACTCAAAGGTGGAGGAGACACCAATTAATTTATTTCACGTTGACGATCATTTAATGAATATGGAATCCGCAAAAAGATAAAGTACTGAAGAATGTTTTCGAGTATTTAAAATTAGGATGGCCAAATAAGATATCAACTGAAATAAAGCCGTATTTTAAAAATAAAACAAGTTTATCCATTGCAATTGGTTGCATATTGGCACAAAGTAGTTGTTCCAATATCACTTCAAAAGAGTGTTCTCGATGAAAATGTTAGCGCGATCATTCGAGTGGTGGCAATACCAATAAATCAATAACGTTATTCGCAAGAAACTGTGAAGTCTGTGAGAAAACACAAAACGTTCCACATGAAAAAGTTGAAACTAAATGGGCGCCAGCGCAGTTTCCTTTTGACCGTGTTCATTTAGACTTATTTTTCTTTGGTGGGAAAACATTTTTAATCGCTATTGATGCTTACTCAAAATATTGCGACATAAGATTTATGAACACAACAACTGTTCAGACATTAATAAATAAGTTATCGAAGTTGTTTTTAGTTTTTGGATATCCACGTTGTAGGGGAAAGTCATGTACCTTGGAACGATTGTACCTCGGAACGATTGCTGTTTTTTTAATTTTTATCTTATTCTAAGAAAAAGGTTCCACAACGTCTGAAGGGCATTCATGTTGCAGCTTGTTTCGTTCTGTCATCATACTCGGTTAGCGACGGACGTGCAAAAAAACAAGAAAATCCGGTTTTCGCACACTAAAAGTTTTTTTCCAACCATTTTTGGGAAACGTGTAGTACAGCTGAGAGCAGCTGGAATCGAATTATTGCGCTTTTAGTGAATAAGGCATAGTATTGTGTTGGTGAATAAGAAACGGTAAGCCCGATTTAGTGCGAATTTAAAAGATTAAAGTGATTAAAGAAGAAATATCGATGTTTTGTACCTTGGAACGTTCCAAGGTACAATCACATTACTAAAAACAAAATGAGATTTTATTTCGCCATGACTCATCTACGTTTTTTTTTTCATTGCCGCAGTCTGAATATGCCTCGCAGCAAGGAAGGTGTTAAAAGAACTCCTTTGGATGAAAATGCCTTACAGGAAGCTATCAACGATGTTCTCTACAATAAGGAAACAATCGGCAGAGCTGCAAAAGACCACGGTATTTCTAAAACAACTTTGTTTCGTCATCTTCAAATGCATCGGAAATCTGGCGATGCAACGTTCAAATACCATTCAGAAATTGCACACAAAAAAGTGCTTAATAATGAAGAAGAACTTGCCTTGGTTGAATACCTTACCACAGCAGCAAAGCTGCAGTATGGATTATCGAAAATTGATACAACCAAATTGGCCTTTAGTTTTGCAAAAGCAAATGGAAAAATTCTTCCGGAGTCGTGGATAAAGAACGAAGCAGCTGGCAAAGAGTGGATGATTGGCTTTCTTAAACGGCACCAAACTTTATCACTCAGAAACCCAGAGTAGACCAGTCTTTCCAGATCAACCAGTTTTAACCGCTGCAATGTGGGACAACTTTTTACCAATTTGGAAGATTGCTATTCCCGTTTTAAATTTTACCCAAGTAGAATTTACAATCTTGACGAAACTGGAAATTCAACGGTTCACGTACCACCGAAAGTTTTAGCTGCCAAAGGTGAAAAACAAATAGGAAGCATGACCTCGGGAGAAAGAGGAATAAATGTCACTATGGTCGCGGCTGTTAATGCAATAGGAAATCATGTTTCGCCGATGTTGATATTCCCCAGAGTTCATTTCAAGGAACATATGCTTAAGGGTGCTCCAGCAGGGTGTATTGGTGGTGCTAATCCTTCCGGCTGGTCAAACGAGCAACTGTTTATTGAGTTCTTCGTACATTTTATAGCACATTCAAAGCCAACACCAGATGAAAAAGTTTTGCTTATAATGGACAACCATGATAGCCACATATCTCTGCAGGCCATTGATCTCGCCAGAAAACATGGAGTTGTTCTTTTGACTCTGCCGCCGCATACTTCCCTCAAAATGCAGCCTCTGGATAGAACGGTATTTGGACCGTATAAAACTTACTACAACAAAGCCACAAGTGAATGGATGTTGAACAACCCAGGAAAACCAATGTCAATTTACAATGTAGCACAAATTGTCGGCCAGGCTTATCCGAAAGAATTCAATCAGCAAAACATCGTTAAAGGATTTGAAGTAACAGGAATATATCCCTTCAATCACGATATTTTCAACGAAGATGAATTCCTTAGTAGCTTCGTAACGGATCGACCATGTCCTGAAAAACCAGCTGCTATGCCCACCGAAAATGCAAATGACCTTATAATTGCAGATGAACAAAGACCAGGAACATCCACAGCGACCTCTGCAGTATTGGTTCCTTCGATAAATTTCGTATTACCAGAGCAAATAAGGCCATTTCCAAAAGCTGCACCAAGAAAGGATCCTATTGCACGTGGAAGAAAGAGGGGAAGAACTAGGATTCTTACGGACACTCCTGAGAAGGAAGAAATTGCTACAGGAAGCTCGAAAGTCAAGACCACTAAAAAGCCAAATTCAGGGAAGAAAAAAGTTTTGAACGAGTCCTCAGACGATGATGAAACTTTTGAGCTGCCGATGATTCCACGAATTCCTAAATTCAGACATGCGAAAGCAAACACCACGCCAATAGAAAATAGGAGCGACGAGGACTTCAGCGGTGATGATGAAATGACCATCGAAGAAATTTTCCAGTTAGCAAGAGGCAAGAAGGTTTAAGAACGAAATTTTCTTGTGTAAGTCAACCTGAATTTCTACAATTTATTTTTACTAATTTTTTATTTTTTGTTGTTTTGTTTTTAACTTAATTTTAAATAATAAAGCTGGAGTTATGTTTGTTTTCTAAAGATCTGAGACTTTTATCTCAACCGTACCAAGGTACACACCCCCTTGTTCCAAGGTACACTACCTAAGTGTACCTTGGAACGATGGCAAACTTAATTAATTTTAATGTTTTACTTAAAAACTATGCACTTCAACAATAAGTTCAAACCTTTTTTAGGGAAATAATATGTTTTTGTTGCTGCGTGAATTCTTTTTTTTAGCACAGGTTAAGAAGTAAAAGAGAAAAATGCTAGATTATTGAAATCGTTCCGAGGTACACGACCTTCCCCTATTGTGACGGATAACGGACCACCTTTTAATTCGAGAGTTTTTAGTCAATTTTGTAAATGTAAAGGTATTGATGTGATCAAATCCCCCCCCCATATCACCCACAATCGAATGGATTAGCAGAACGAGGAGTTCAGACAGTAAAATCCGTTTTAAAAAAGTTGTGCTTGGAAAAACTTAATACAACGTCGTTAGAAGAAAAAATAAATGAATTCCTTTTTAATTACCGCAACACTCCATCAACAGTTACCTCCAAATCTCCTTCTGAAATATTATTTAGCTTTAAGCCAAGAATTCTGTTAAGTTCCTTAAGGTATTATAGTAATACAAGTACAGAAAATAAATCTATTGATAATAACGTAAACTTGAAGGTAAACGATGAAAGGAATACAAATTGTAAGGCTTCATTTAGACCAAAATTTAAAGCGGGGGAAGAAGTATTGTATAGAAACCACTATATGAATATGATGGATTTCTAAAATTGTTAGTAAAGTAACTTATTTTATAAGAGTAAACGAAGTTGAACGATTTGTACACGAGAATCAAATTCGTAAAAAGAATTTGAATGATAAGTTTTTTGTATCAGATATCGATCCTAGAAAAATTAAAGATTGCAAGAGCAAACGACCTCTTAGAGTAAAGAAAAAAAGTCTAGTAGACTCAAAAATAAAGAATTAGCTAATACGCTTCGTATAGAAAAGAAATTAACAATTTCAGAATAACTAATGTATATGAATTTGTCAGTTGACTTTTTGAATTAATTGTTAAGCTATTTTATTGTAATTTCTTTTGAAATGCCAATACGTTATTTAGTGGCGGAAGATGTTATATAATAAACGTGTAGTATGTTAGTTGTCGGAGCATACAATAATTCATGCTTAATGTTTAACATCACCCTTTACTTATTACCAAGCTTGCAAAGTAATTCTATTATACCAATCGCACATTATATTGAATTTACATTAGTTTTAAGCTACTTTTTATCTCTCTCTCTTGTCTGGACCTGCGAGCTGTAAGCATCTCAATAAAGAAAATTGAAGCAAGGTAACTTCTTTTATTACGAGTAGTAATAAAAAACTGTAACACTGTCTAGAATAAGTCTCAACAAATTCTAGTAAATTTGTTAATCTCAGGGTTTTCAATGACATGAAAAAGAGTATTCGCACTTTGCCGCTTATCTTACCTTTTTTTGGTGGAAATTTCACCAAATGGTTCTTTTTCTTCAATAATCGTCAGCACATTTCATATGATATGGTGGAATTATATATTTTCCCACACAAATTTCGTTCACGAAACTCTGTCATTTCAATTCGTTACTCCGTAATTTATTATGAGATGGGTCTTCCAATAGCGAATAATTATTCCCACTTCCTGGTTCCCTACTGTGATGAGGAAAACCAAAATTAATAGGAAGCTATAGAATAAATCCCGAAAATATCGATTACTGACCTGTCCGTCAAACAAGTGGTCAAGTGCGGAAATAGATGAAAGTAGCATCGTCCGATACGGAATAGAATAACATACTTTCGATTAACAGTTGCACCTCATTTAGGAAGAGTTCAGGGATGTGAAGGATACTGCAGAAACACAATGTGTGGTGGTATATGTGCATCAAAATGTGGAGGCTGGATTTAAGGTATTATATACGAGTACGTCTGTAGACTAAATTATGATTTCACCTTGCTGCAGATAAGAGAGGCGTTCAACATATTCTCGGTATCGGGGTGAACCTATGGTTGTATATATAAATTGACTTATTTATCAAGTAATACTATTATTTCAGTGCATTCATGCAAAATTTCATATAACTGTGATTATTAATTCGCGTTTTATCTTTAGTTAAACAGAATCATAATGGCAACTGAGACGATGATGGTGAAAATTGAGCATCGCGCTGTAATTAAATTTCTCACTAAGCAAGGAAAAAGTCAAAAAACTATTCATGAAGAGATGGTGGCTGTTTACCAGGGTTCCGCACCTTCATTATCAACTGTGCAAAAGTGGTCAAGTGAGTTCAAGAGAGGCAGAGAGAGCATTGAAGACGACCCCCGCTCCGGCGCCCCGGCTACTGCTTGTACGGAAGAAAGCATCAAAGAAGTAGAAAAACTTGTTCTTGAGGATGCCCGAATAAAGGTGAAAATGATGGCAGAGATCACCAAGCTTTCAACTGGTATCATTCACACCATTCTTCATGACCATCTTAACCTTTCAAAGGTCAGTGCAAGGTGGGTGCCACGAATGCTCACAGCGCCTCAGAAAAAAGTGAGAATCGCATGCTGTAGAGAGCTTTTGGAGATGTGTAGTGAGAACGCGGACGGTGTTATGGATCGAATTGTTACTGGGGACGAAACATGGGTCCACCACTATGACCCTGAAAGCAAACAAGAGTCCATGCAGTGGCATAAAAAAGGAACAGACCCCCCGAAGAAGTTCAAAGTCACTCCGTCTGCCGGGAAGCTCATGTTCACAGTTTTTTGGGACTCACAGGGAATCTTGCTCATTAAGTACAAAAAAAAGGTGAAACCATCAACGCCACATCCTACGCGTCCACTTTGCATAATTTGCGGAAGAAAATTAAAAAGAAAAGACGGGGTAAACTCGCAGCGGGTGTGTTGCTTCTTCATGACAACGCTCCTGTTCACAAGGCGCGAGTTTCCAAGGCTGCTGCGCGAGATTGTGGTTTCGAAGAAATCCAACACCCACCCTATAGTCCAGACCTTGCTCCTAGTGATTATTTGCTCTGCTCGTTTAAATTAGATCAATATTCTCTCTTTTTTTATGTTGAAATTACTTTTTTTTTTATTCTGCTTTGCATTAGGTTTAATGTTGTTCTTGTTGTATTAATTTGTTTTAAGATTTATGATGAAGTTTCCTTCCATCCTTTGAATGCCTGTCACCTGACATTCGTTTTTGACTGCTTTTCTATCTGTGTTTTGTCATTCAGAGTTTTGGACTTTATCGAACGCGTGGTATTGTTCTTGGTGACTGTACTCTCCGTTTGGATGTATTTGGATGACTGTTGGTACCAGTGTTAGCAGTATGAGCCCCTGTTGTAGTTGTTCTGCTGTTTGGTGTGCGAGCACGTGGTGCTGGTACTGGTGTTGTTCCCGGTGATTGATGATGAGCTGTAGAGACCGCTGGAGTTGTCGTTGGCACGCTATACCTTTTTGGCGGTACGATGCGACTTGGTGAACGTAGACTCTTTGGGTCCTGTATCACTCTGAGGTTATAAGAAGGAGATTGAGGACTAGCATTTACCTTTTTCTTTCCAGCCGGATAACTAACAAGTCGTGGTATTCTTGATTTATGTGCCGCATTCACTGAGGTTGGTGTTGACCCACCGCTCTTGGTTTCCTGCTCACATGCCAAATCTTTTAACATCATACTAGAATCTTTGCTCAGCAGTTCCCATTGAATTTGCAATCGCTTGAATCGATTGCTCGAGATCTTGTTCAGTTCTTGTTCCTTTCTACTACTGGTGCGGTGCGAGCTCACGGCTCCTGCACTATTCATACGTAGCGACGCCATCGAAATATTCGGTGAATTTGGTGGAGTAGTAAATCGTTGATTTTGGGGTCCAACTAGACCAAGAGTGTTGCTTTCGTGTTTCTGATTGAATGAGACCTTCTTCTGACTTAAAGCACGACTGACTTCTTTTTTCAGTTCAGCTGCATCATATTGGTGCACAGGAGTTTGATTCTCCTCCACTGATTCTAAAATGTTCGCAATTTCAGTGTAATACTTAAGTTCTGATTTAGGGACGTTTGAGAGGAAATTTTCTGCTCGAGTTCGTGCATCCATATCTTTGCGGGACAAACGATGGTTACCTTGGGTAAGTTTAAGATTAGAGTGAAGCTCATCGTAATACTCTTCCATTTCGGCTTCTTCGGTGAGTGGATTTTGTAAATCATCGTTCGATGAGAAATGCGTAACAGGCTCCTGCAAACTTCGACGCTTCTCTAGATTCCTCACATTTGAATTAGTTTCATCTTCAATCAAACTCGATCGTTTGGTTCGGACGCCAGAGGTAAGACGGATTGAATACCACGAGGAGTGCGAGCAGTAGATCGTTCCTCAAGACCACCTTCCATTCGGTTATTCTCATATTGATATACGTACATATTTTTTAAGGGATCAGAGTCCTCTGTCTTTTTAGGATTTTCGAATTCTGAATCAGTTAAAAGAGTTGAAGAGGCACGGTAGCCTGAACTGGGAGGCTGACTAGATCCAGAGCTGGACGTATAGGCCCCCAAGCTCCAGTGGTTGCCGTGGCTTCCGTCATTTGGAAATACTGAGCACAATCACAGACATTTGCCCGATTGCTAGTCCGCCGTATTGACGGTGTCATACAGAAAAGCGGCTTCATCGAGCATTCCGCTTCGAGATCTGCAATGTCGACCTCTGGAATGTGTTTCAATCGTCTTCGGTATTCGGCAGGCAGCAAAGTAGCCAATGACTTCCAATCAACTACATGCTTATAGTCGACATTCTTTAAAAGCTCATCCTCACTAACCGAACTCGAGCTGGGACGTTTTTTAACTCCAACAGCGTTCTTATAGTTGAACGGTGTGAATATTAGTTCAGCTGTGTTTGTCTTAACAAAGCCCAAATCTGGCAGAGCATAGTTCGGATAAATCACATAGATTGGTGCCTGTTTCTCCTCTCCCACTTTGCTTTGTAGCTTAGCCAAAAACGACGGTGGCACAAATCTAAACCGATCACGGGCAGATGTCTGCATTGAGCGTGAAATCATCTCAGCTGAAAATTTCATGCGACTTCTCTTGTCATTGTAAACCTGAGTAAGGTTCTCTGACGTACGACTTCCTTCCGAAGAGGAGTTATTGTTGTTATTATTGTTATTACTCGTATAACCATTTAATTGATTGTTGTGCTGCTGATTATTTGTTAAATTGATGACTTGGGGATTTTTGAGCGGTTGAATTTTTCTGTGCGCCGGCGATGTTGGTGGTGATGATCCCATTTCAAATACTTCTCTATACAAATCATTTTTAACCTTTTTCACGGGTGTATTTGATGTCTCATTTCTCTCTTTATCACATATATCAAGACTGTCCAGTTGATAACTGGAATCAGCTGGATCTTCTTCCTCATCATGACGACTCAGTGCTGATCCTTTACCAGAGTCAGTTTAATTTGCCTATGTTTCAACTCTGACACTGTTTCATAATAGAAAAAAAAGTCCCATAATAGGGCGATCTTAAATCAATTTCATTTTCACTTGCGGAGACTGCAGACTTTGCCGAGGTAGAATGTCGGCAAAAAATTGTTAGATACTCACTACATACTACTTAGGGTTTACCGTAGCGAATTTTCACATTTCGCCCACTTGTAGGATTCTCATCTTTTCAGGGATTTAAGTGTTTGACACGTACTTACAGACATGCACTTGCTCAGGGACATACATAGGATGCGCATCTTGAGCCACTGAACACAGCAGGAATTCGATGCGGCATTTTGCCAAAAACTCTTCGAAATTGTGGACAATGTAAAGATGGCATGCCGCCTTGTGATGTTACAAACAGAAACCTCATGCTGAACGATTTCTACGCATGAGGCGTTACTTCTTAATTGCTTTTATGCTTCATATGTCCAAAGTAAATCCCAATCCCAACAAAACCAATTCTAACAAAGGACTATCTCTTCGTTGAAAGATAAATCTCCATTCAATTTGAACTCACAACCGGATAGGAAAGATGATACGGCACGTATTCGTGCGCTATTTTCGAGTGAAAAAAAAAGACACAAAAACTCTGGTAAAAAAAAAATCTTTAAAAAAAAAATGAAATTTTGCACAATTTCTTAAAGTAAATGTCAGCTTAGATAAAGCCTGCTAATTACATAAAAGATTTCCGTTATAATTCATCCCAAGAACGGTTCAAATATCACACCTCGCTCTGGCTCTTAACCAGCATCCACAGATTAATTCGAAAGGCGTAATAATTTAGCGATCTGCCAGCACTCGGATATCAGGTTTCTAAGCTCCAAAACTGGAATGAATGCTCCTACTGATCTAAAAAGCAAAAACATAAAAAAAAATTAAAATATCTGAAAACAGAAAACACATACCATGACTCGGGATTGGGACAAGTGTTTGCGTAAAATGCGTATCCCTATCCTGATCCCGAATGATTTCGAGCGGAGCAAGCAAAAATCGAGTGTGGGTTTGGATAGAATCCTTTTTTTTTTTTTGTTGAGATACAAACTCGAAGGTACCCGTACATCGTTATCATCATGTGAGCGGCATGTCTGATCGTATCATGATCATCATCATGGAAACGCACTTAATCGGCTTAATGTTGAGTTTTGATTTTTCTTTTTATTTATAACACTCGAACGAAAGGTATACGGAGTAGACTGACCGAAGATGGTGGGGCAATGCAATGGTTGTTTTAAGAAGGAGGGGGGAACCATCTCTATCATGCTGCCAAGGAGATTCGCTTTTGATTTTGCTAAGATAAATCGGGAGAACCCATTCACATTTCAGAAAGCGTGATAAAAATCTCTCTGCTACGAGTATGCAGGAAGAAGTATTATTTTTCAAAAAAACCTACAGCTTTGGTCGTGCGCTGCAGAAGGAGGATAAATCATTAGCCAAACCAGGGAGTGTGTTGGGGCACATTGTATAAAGAGTGTGCATTTTTGTACCATTTACAGGCCCAAATCCTGCAATTGCAATTATGACCTTCCGACAAGAAGATTTTGTTCCTTTTATAGATTGCAAGCAAATTCTTTTTACTGCTTCAATGCCTAGAGTAGCTTTTAAGGAGCTGGTCATTTCAGGTTCCTTCTGAGCGTATTTTAATAATGAAACATTCATTAGCTTCTTTACGAAATTGTACGCAAGGGACAATTTTTGTAATATTTTTCTATTTTGCAAGAATTAGTTTGTATAGTCGATATAATCTGATCGTAGAAGAAATCTGAAGAACTTTTATGCATAGATCAACTTGGGCTTTCAAATAACCAAATTGAGAAATCCTAGTATTTATCCTGAAGTATTAATGACTAGGTTTGTAATGGCGGCCTCAGCCTCAGAAATCCAAATAAGATTTTGTGAATAGGGTTCGTTGCCTGCGGTGCTATTCTGTTGCAGCGATTTAAAGTGTCGATTAAAACATCCATTGATTTTCAGAAGCACGGGCTAAAACAATGGCACATTGTGAGGCTACAGACCAGGACCGCTTTAGTTTTTATTCTAAAAAGGATCAAAGGCGAAACTTGTACAGATATCTACGAGTAATTGTAAGAAAAAAGTAGGAAATAGGAAATTTCCTGTGAACTTGCGGTACACCTTCATATTGAGAAACTAATTATGTCTTTTTCGCCTTGAAGGTCGCCGCCCGAATTAGCAGGTGTCTTTTTCTGCTAATCTGAACCTTGTAACATGTTTCCTTCTGTGTATTGAGGTCTTCGCTGAGGAAAACAACTTATCGCAGCTTGTAAATGAGCCCGCTCGAATACTAGACGTTGATAGTCATGCCGCCAACACCCCGGACTTGTTTCTAATTTTTCACCCTAATAAGTACACCGTTGATGTGCTCTCCCCTCTAGGCTCGTCGGACCATTTTGTCATATCAGCTAATTTTTCGTACACAGACGACGCAGTTACAGATAAAATTCCTAAGAGAACCGTATGGCAATACGAGATAGCCAATTGGAACGGTCTTAGCAGCTTCTCTAGGAATTTGAACTGGTCGTTATGTTTCCTCGAAACGACATGGATGCCGCTGCTGATATGATTACAGACACCATTCTCTTTAGAATGAGATCCTTAATCCCTCATCGGATGAAGAGTATCAAACCAAAAGAAAAGGCATGGTACGACTTGAGCTGTAAACAGGCCGTCAGGTTTAGAGAAATATTTTTTCGGTCCTACAAGACAAACCGAACAAAGGAAAACCGAAAAAAGTTCAAACGAGACAGAAATGACTGGAACGCCTTTCTTAAGCGTGTAAAATTCCAATACGACCAAAAACTGAGGCAAAATATTCTGCCTCATACTCCATCCCAACGCTCATTTACAATGACATTCCAGCTGTCAGCTCTTTGGACAAGGCCAATCTGCTTGCTGCACACTTTGCGGCCAGCTCAACACACCGAGATTGTGCTTTGTCCCTGCCTACACTTGAGTGCGTCGAATCTTCAATGGGATGAATATACTTTCGAACTCGTGTGGTAGCAAGTGTATTTAAAGATCTTAACAAACATAAAGCCGCTGGTCCAGATGGTACGTCTCCCTTTCTTCTGAAGAGGTGTTCTTCCACTCTGGCCACTGCGTAAGTTTTTTCATCAAACCTACTCTTTAGGACTCTTCCCGAGCAGATGGAAAACAGCATTTGTCCAGTTTGTCCCTAAAAAAGGCGAATCACCTTCTCTCTCCTCCTACAGACCCATTGCACTTACGCCCCTTCTTCCCAATGTCATGGAAACGCTGATAAATCGTCAGCTCATGAAACATCTCGAAACACGAAACCTTCTCAATGACCGGCAATATGGTTTTCGTAGCCACAGGTCCACTGGTGACTTGATGGCATGTCTCACCGAAAAGTGGAACCAAAGCGTACATGAATCTGGCGAAAGCAAGATAGTTGCACTTGATATTTCTAAGAGTTTGGCATCAGGCTCTTTTGTCGAAAATGCGTCCATTTCTCAAGTCCCTGCTCTTCGGCTATAGAACGTTAACGGCAGCGTATGTTAAGCTCATTAAATTCTGATATTAACAGCATAACCAATTTTGGAACTATCAACAGAATGCTGTGTGCTGTGGTTAAAGCAGAATCTAAACACCCAACCATTATCCATGAATGACAGTTGCATCGTCAAAACCGAAAAACTTTCCATTCTCGGTAGGTGTGTCAATGACAATTTACGTTGTAATGACCACTTATGCGATATCAAATGTCTAAGTTTCCTCAAACGATGTAAGAAATATTTCACCGCCTCTGATCTGGCCTCAATATATATGACATTAATCCGCCCAAAATTGGAGTACAATGTACACATCTGGTCAGGTGCTCCTAAAACATCTCTGCACCTACTAGATAGTATTCAAAACCGTGCGATAAAACTCATAGGTGATGCTAACATCACCCAGTCAATGGACACCCTCGAACACCGGCGAAATGGCTCGTGTCTCACTTTATTTTATCGCTATTCCCACCATCAGTGCTCCATTGAAATCGCCAGTAATATTCCGCCCATTCAAACTTTCAACCATAACCACCCGTCTCGCTATGAATGCTCATCAGTATACCCTCAAGCCCATTTTCGGACGTACTCTAAGATATCGTGATTCGTTCCTAAGCCGTACAATTCGCTTATGGAATGCCATGCCGATCTCTGTATTTCCTGGTCGTTATACTTGCAAACATTTAAAAACAATGTACGTCGATACCTCTCTTTTCTTTCTCTCTAAATTTCCTTTGCCCGTGCGAAAAAAAAAACATGCCTTCAAAGGATCCCCCCTGGAGTGAATGCCTCTGTTAGAATCGACCAGACTAAAGACACAATTCGAGAATGCTGAGAGTTTCTCTACATATTTTTTGATCATAAAATAACTTTAGATACCCTACGCATACCGATATTTGACCATCCTCAGCTTATCTTTAATCACGCTTAGGAGGTTTTCATGTGAACACTCTAAAATCCTTCTAGTTCAGCACCTCTTCTCGCTAGTTCACCCGTTGGCTCATTTCCCCAGCATTGACGGCGAATCGACAAGAAGAAGTTCGAGTTGGCATTTGCATCGACATTGAAGGGTCTTTCTAAAGTCGCGCTTAGATGTTTTTTGTTTTTTAACTTTCACAAAAATATGGCTCTTAACAATTATGTGTGAAGAATAACATCAATCAAATGTCAACCACAAGCACGTCCATAGGCTCTCATACGAACATCAACATTTTCAAGGACTCACTCAAACATTACAGCATTAAGTTCATCATTTTCGGTCCGAATGTTGTTTTTCAGCCAAAAAACCCAAAGAAAGTAATTTAATTGCATGATCTAGGTGGCTATGTTTTGTAAGAATGCTAATCCTTATTTAAAGTACGCTAAACAGTCAATGGATGAATGAATAATGCCTGAGAACGTCGTGATATCGATGTTGAAAGTTCTTCAGCGATATTTTGTGCTACAGCAGCAAAGTTTTCAGTAGAGCGACCACTTTTTGGTCTAACAGACCTTCTTCGATCCTCGACAGAATAAGTTTCTTAAATTTTTTTTACTAACCTTTGAATTGTTGACTAATTTGGACGATTATTTACATCAAAAAAAGATCACGTTGTTCTAGCATGTACAACTATCCGTCAAAGATGACATAAAAAAGGCATCGTTCGGAAATTATTCACTACTGACATCTAAATGCGACTTTTGAAAGACTCTTTACAACAAAATATTTGACGGCACATGTAATTCAATACCATTACACCATTGGTACGATTAGTTTTGTGGATTTATCTCCACTACTATGTTGCATGTTATCCACAACAGATGTACATACACTCAGTGATATCCATATACAGATTATGCCTTACAGCAGTTTGCTCTACAACACAAGCAGTCCCAGTTTTAATCGAAAATTTGTGGACAAGATATGGACATTCAGTCAATTCTTGCATTAGACCTCCAAGGAGCTGCCTGCTTTCTGGCAGTTTAAATGAATCTTTTCATAGGTTTGTCATCGAGAAAGCATCTTCTGGATCTATGAGATCGATTCTATCCTATACACTTAGCTCGTTTGGCTGTCACTTGGCTCTTCTATGGATACACTAAAGTTGTCTTTCGTACACTAGAATTTCATGGACCTTGCGTGTTAACTACTCGTATCATTGCACTCTTTAGGCTTGTTGGAGAATTTAGACCTAAGTCAGAAAAAGATCGAGAGAAATGAGATCAGATCGCCAATGAACTTGCCAGATAAGAGACAGATGAAGACTTCTGAACCCGCGTTAAGACTGCTTGAGTCCTGGGTTAGGGCTTCCATTGACAGCTAAGTCTTTTTTTGTGTATAACCACGGGCTTCACATGTAACTGAAAAACCAACCACTGTCACTCCATCTCCTGCGACACTTGCTGTGAGAGTTATGGTAACATTGTGGAGCACTTCCTCTGTGAAGGTACGGTCTTCGGTGTGATTTCTGCTGCTATAGGCGCCCTATCACTGAAGGCACTTAGTTTTTGCGCCTAAGAATTTTTTAAGACATGGGAGGTGTAAATTTGTTGGTGAACTGTTGTAATTAATCTGGCCGATGGTTTAATTTCTTGCAATGATCACCTTCAATTAACCAAGGGTTCTCCCCCAAGTAAACTCAATTTGTGTTCTCTATCTCTGTAATATTCGTAACAATTGACCATAATGTGTTGTCTACTTCATCGTAATCTAAATCCATTTCATTTGTCCAACTGGATCCCGTTTTTTCCATGGCCATCTACTTCTTTTTCTAACCATAACACAGTCTATCCAGTTAGGGTTTCAAAGTCTGGAAAGTTACTTAGCAATAAAAACAAAGTAAACAATTTTAAAAGCTTAAAAACTAGACCAACTTTGGGTACATCAACACACTCGTGTCTGGTTAGTAGTTAAAGGACGCATCAAATGGCTCTCTGGTTGATAAATGCTTGGACAGTGATTGCACTTTTGCACAGAATTCAAGGCAAAATATGACCTCTGTTGATATGTTACATGTTCTTTCGCTTTGTGCCCTCCAAATAAGAACTGTTGTTTTTTCCTGGTAATAATTAGTACTCACTAATTCCATGTTCGGCGAATGAATACATTTTCAAAAGTTTACCTGTATTAGAGATTTTTTTTCCTGTTTTGCAAATCTAGAACCTTTTTGCGGAGGGAGAATTATTATTGCATAATGGCTACGCAATAAAATCTTTGTGCACATTTACGTAATGCGTAGATCATCATTAGCTGGTCTTCCCTTGTGAAATGGTCATGCAAAAAAAAGAAACTATTCCTCTCAAGGATCTGCATGTTTTGGAAGTTTTTATGACGTTTCCCTAAAACGTGGACAGATTTTCCGAAACAAAAAATAAATTATGACTCATAAATGAGGACCTGAATATTTTTGAAACCGAAATTCCGCTTGCCTGATATTTTCCCAAGAACTGAATTTGAAAAAAAACACACACACACACCCACACACAATTGCCTAGTCCTAAAGCGATTGATCTGATTTTCTACCCGAGGGTAAATTTTTTGAATTTTATTAGAGCAAACAAGGTATCTAGTACTGATCCTCTGAAGTGCATTTAGAGCTGTTGATTTTTTTATTATTGTCCTGCGTTAGCAGGCACTGTGCCTTTTTATGGTCTGTTTGCTATGGTCTCGTGCGCACGTTATTGATGCTCGTCTATAAAAAAATCGATTACTAACTACAGTTGGGGGTGGAAAAAATTACCAAAAAGAACCGAAAAAATAAAAACAGATCACGCACATATAAACAAAAAAAAATTTCGAAATCCCACACACAAGATACAAGTGTGTGCCTACGTCATTACCTTTACCATCGGAATGCGGGACGCAAATAAACACTCTGCGAGCATATTACGCGAACACCCGAAAATAGCTGATGAAGAGCGCTTGCTTGTTTCTTTGCAGCACTAGCATTACCATTACACAGAACGGCGCTGCTAGTACACTACCGGCGTCCGTCCGCCGCGTCGCTGTCTCTGTTCGCTCACATGGCGAGACCAAAAATACACTAGCGCGTCTAAATATAACGCGCGCCTAAGAATTAGTCTAGATACATTTCATTCATGACACAAATTGCCCATGAGAATCCCAAAAATACATCAACATTATCCAAGAGGTACTCTAAGAATAGATTGGCGTAATAGTGCGACTCTTATTCAGGACGGGATGAGCTGAACGGATGACCAGCTGTAGCAGCAGGGACAACCGCGTCGGAGGCGGTAGCGGTAGCGAGACACTCTGATAGAAAGACGATAAGGTGGAGGTGCGTCAATAAGCCTCGTGCTCATCAAAACACGTAGGTGGTAGATGCCTTGCTAAAACATTTCAGCGTTGGTTGGAGGCGATTAAAATTGAACTGCGCAAATTCACATGTGAGCACCTATCCACTGAATAGCTCCCCTGCCGTTTTTGATGTTTCAAATGGGAAAGTAAAATATATGTGCACTGATATACAAAGCAATATCGGAAAATCGGGAATATCTACCTTGTTGGCTTGAATGAATGCCTTTGTAACTCTAACTTTAGATTTAAGTAGGTAGAGTTAAGAATGCTCCTACACATGAAGACGTCCGAGCGTTTTATTTGACTCAACCGCTGTGCGAACGAATGATCTGGTTTCCTTAAAAAAATTTTTATTTTTTATTATTGGAGATGGAATTGAGAAAAATTTAGCAGCTCAGGTGGATTTATGTTAAGAAAGCATGGCAGGTTTATTTATTAATGTTGTGGACTGAGAAGGAAATAATTCTTTGATTTTGAGCGAATTATAATTTTCCTTGGAGAGGGGAATAGTTGAGTACAGGCGTCAGATAAAGCGTGATAATAGCTTTTACGATTACTCAATCAGATGTGAACTTATAAAGATTGTGTATGGTCCCTACCAAGGACCACTAAAGACAGTACTTCGGTCCCTAGATTTTGTTATGAATTTTGTCTTCGGCCTTCTGGTGATATTCCAATTCGTCTACAATCTCTTATTACTCGTACTTCAGCCGATACATCTCGGTATTTGAAGATCTAAATTATGGTTTGCCAAGCTCACAATGAGCAGGCATTCCGTAATTTATGATAGTAAATGGGTTAGCCTGAGCAAAAGAGACATACACAACTGCGATAACTACTACGGCGACTGCCACTGAGAGAAGAAATTTATCATTAGAGGTAACTGGAACTTGCCCTTCATTTGCCCGATCCTGACGAAGAGAAATCTTCTGAGTGCCGCCAGTTATTGAGGCAATTATCTAATCAATACTCTCACGTATTCAACAACCTGACAGAAATGCCACACAATCACAGGTTTTGAAAAAAGAGTTCCAGGAATCTCAATTCTAATTCTGTTAAATTTTGTCAATTTTGGCATCACAATACATAAAATAGCTTCGGAGAATGCTCTCTACTCCACGAAAGTCAATCAAATGCCGAATTTAGGGTAAATTGCAATAAAATTGCAGGAATTCTACATAACATGTGTATACAAAATATGTCAACGATTAATTCAAATAGTTTTGGTGGGGGCGAACGCCCCCATTTATTCGGCTTAATACAAGCTATAAATTACAAATTAAAAATAAACTAAAACTTAAAACTAAGGTTGGTTGGAGTGGTGAAGGAGAACAGATTTGAGGTAGGAAGTGGTGCGGTGAAAGTCAAATACGGTAGGGTTTGAGTTGATTTGACGTAGCATACGGGAGATTGGTTCGTTCGCGCCATAGGAGGTGTGGTGGGTAGGTAGATAGAAGAGTCGAGGGGTACGTAGAATACGAGGGTTAGTGTTGAGGAAAATGGAGTTGTGAAGGGACGCGCATTCAACGTGACCTGAAAGGAGTCGATGAATGAAGAGAAAGTCTGCTGCATCTCTGCGATATTCGAGGGTGTTTAAGTCGATAAGGTTGAGACGATTTTGATAGGGGGGCAGATTAAAAAGATCGTCACAGGGCATACCGCGAAGAGCAAATCGAAGAAAACGACGCTGAATGCTTTCAATTCTCGAGATATGAACACGATGATATGGGGACCATACTTGACTGGCGTACTCTAGGAGGGGGCGAACAAAGGTAATATAGAGGGACCTGGCCACGTATGGGTTGGTGAATGCTTTGGACCACCGTTTTACAAAACCTCGTGCAGAGTTGGCTTTTAGGATTATCTCATCCATATGTAAACGGAAGTTGAGCTTGCTGTCACACAAAATGCCGTGGTCGCGAAGAGACTGTACGGAGGAGATAGGTTGGTTATGGAGAAGATAGAGTCGGGGAGGAGATTGGTTCCGCTTATGTGAGAAGGTGATGGATTGGCATTTGGCGATGTTAAGTTCCAAAGAATTTTTTGAGGCACCAGATCGAGAAACTATCAAGATCTTGTTGAAGGAGGAAAGAGTCATGGGGAGAGGAAATGGTTTTGAAAAATTTGGCATCGTCGGCGTAAAGGGAGACAGACGAGTGTTTGATGATCATATCGAGATCTTTTATGGTTAATATAAAAAGAAGGGGACCGAGATGGCTGCCTTGTGGAACTCCAGAGGTGGCCAAAAATGGACCGGACTGGGCTGACCTAAAACGAACACTGTAAAAACGGTTTTCGAGGTAAGAGGATATCCATTTTAACAATATGGGTTCAAAGCCGAGGGCAGACAATTTAAAGATAATTAACCGATGAGAGATTTTATCGAAGGCTTTGCTAAAATCGGTTGCAACTACATCGACTTCATTGCCATTCTCTAGGGCAGAGAGGGCAAAGGATACGAATTCAACGAGATTTGTGGTGGTTGACCTACCCTTTAAGAAGCCATGTTGTCTAGGGGAAATAAGTGATTTGCATTGGAAGCTTAGAGCTTCATACAAAATACTTTCGAAGAGTTTGGGTATATGGGGGAGTTTAGCGATGGGACGATAGTTGGTTATTTCATTCCTTGATCCTTTCTTGTGGATCGGGGTTATGAAGGAGGATTTCCAAGCCTGAGGAAGGATGGATCTGGTACAAAGGAGTCGTTGGTGAAGGATTGTTTAAAAAAGGTGGCAAATAGGTTGGCAATGGTGAGTGGATCGGTTGATGACCTGTTGTTGAAAGAGAGGGAAGGAGGGTAACCATCGGACTTTCTTTTGTAGTTAACAAATTGGAAAAAGGACTTAGGGTGGTTTATAAGGTTGAATTGCGCATTGTTAAGGTAACGCTGGTAAAGGGAATCGTAAAGTTCGGTGAAATGAAGACAAGCACCAAGATAGTTGGAATAATCGGTAAAGGATCTGGTACGCAGGAAAACAGCCCATAACTTATTTCTCTGATTTCGTAAGGAACGAAGCTTGCGATTATACCAGGGAGGACTAGTAGATGATGTTTTAAGGCAGGAAAACGGAACGTAAAGGGAAAAAGAATTAAATATTTCTTTATAAAAAATGGATAAGGCATCATTTATACTTAGGTTGTGAAAGTTGAAGAGGGATCTGCTGAGATATTCACTGATTTTGTGAAAGTTTGCTTTATGAAAGTCGTGTGGATGAGGGAGTTGTGGGTGGAGTGGACTGGAATGAAGAGTTATGAAAAAATGAAAGTAGAAGGGGGGGGGATGGTAGTTATCGATTGTTGAGAGAGATAGGGGACAAAGTGAGACTGAGGAGTTAATTGGATCTGTTGTGAAAATAAGGTCTAATTGCCTGTCCATATAATTGGATATACCACTGACTTGGCATAGACTTGAGTCTGTTAAGCGATCTAAGAAGAGACATTCCTTAGCTGAGTTGGCATTTGAAGCGATGAAAAACGATTGATCATCTGATGGAGTCCAGTGTAGCTGAGGAAGACTAAAGTCGCCGAAAATAAGGATATCATCAATAGGGTCTGACAGGTCAATTAAATGATCGATCGCATCAATAACAAATTGGTAAGATTCGATAGGTTGAGCTGGTAGGATGTAGCAACATATAACGTAAAGGGACTTGAGAGGCAGTGATATTTTTATTGCGACAAAGTCGGCTTTAGAGGATGAAGAAATTGTAATGGGAGAAGAGTTAAGGCTGTTGTCCATCGCCAGTAGGACGCCTCGACAGGGGGAATCTTTATTTGTGCGGGTAGGATCGTCGTCGCGGAAAACATTAAAAGTAGGAGGGAACAATTCCTGGTTCTTTATGTCGGGAATCAAATTGGTTTCGGTCAAGGCGTAAATATCAAAGGGAAGAGCATGCGATTGACGTAGGACAGCATTGGTTTTAGAGCGAAGACCTCTTACATTCTGGTAGTAAAATGTAAGAGGGATGTTGTGGGGTGGAGTTGTGACACAGGATGGTTTAAGCGCTGGCAAGGGAGGCACGTTATGGACGAAAAAATTTGTCGTGGTCGGCTCGGCTTCGCTGTAGGTGTGATACTCGTTTAGAGTGAACATAGTTGCCGAATGCAGCAAGGTCGTCTGCTACTTTCTGAGGGGACATGTTAAATATCTCGTGGTACCTGACATAAAGGTTCCTGAGACTGATAGGGTCGGTAGGGAGGCCTTCCTGCTGGATGGAAACCATGAAGCTGGTTTTGGTTTTCCCTTCGTAGCAGACCGAGTCAGATTTGTCACGTAAATAGGCAAGAAAGAGACGAATGTTTTCATATATCTTTCGTTCTCTGAGCCTAGAGAGCATATCGACTTTCTGTAATGTCAGTGGTTTGCTGTGTTAGTTTAACAGTGGGGGGGAAAAAGGGGATCAAGAATAGGAGCATTGGAGGAGGGAGATAGAGATACATGATTGGATATGGAGTTGGACGAGGGATCAGATGTGGGGTTTAAGGTATGGGAGTTAATGAAGTTAGGGTACTTAGGTCGAAGTTGGGAATTGGGTTGCTAGCTGGGTTTGGTGGCGTAGAAGGTTGAGAAGGAATAATATGGGTGGTTGGGGTTAAGTTGTAAGAGACGCGTTGGCGCGGGGACTTCGGTGGAACGGGGGGAATTGGGGGATTAGAAGATTGGTGTGTAAAGGCTTTGTGTCGGATAAGTGAGGAGGGAGGACTAAAATTGGGGAATAAGTTTGTTTTGAAGCTCCAGTTGGCGTCGAGATTAGAGCTTCGTTTTTTGGAAGCATATTTTTTATTTGGAAGGGAGTTGGACAGGGGTCTTTTTTTAATTTTATTGTTAACACTACGCTTATTTTTAACACTTTCATTACTCTCGAGATGTGCGTTTTCTCGTTCTTCAGAGCATTTTGCAATTCTTATCTTCCCAGGTTTAGTTGTCTTACCAGGAGGAGTAGCGAACAACCACGAATATTTGGTTGGGATGTTGACTTTGAAGCTGCAGGAACTGTAGGAGTCAGCGGGGGAAATCATCTGGCACTTGCTAATGGTGATAGCGTAACTTCGGTGAAAGAAATTCCGCACCCAAGAAACATCAGCGTGTTGAGGGGCCCCTTCAACGAAGAGTGCCGTATGGTTTCCCTGTTTCAGCTTTTCGAGTCTGTTTTTCCATTCGGAGGGGGTCCATGAAGTTTCAAATTGATTGAGCAGATTGCGTGGAGCGGCGACGGGCGGGATCTTAGTTGGTAAAGGCAAGACGGTTTCGGTTTCCGTTGTTAGGGTGGCGGGAGGATGGTCGTCACTAGAAAATGGTCGTCTAAAAATTAACAACTCAAAGGTGTTGGGGTTGTCCATCTCTAATAACCACGCTTCTGGCTTTTATCGACTCATTGTGCTTCATCTTAGGTTATTAATCAAAACTACGGATTGCTTGTCTAAGACACCTATTTCCTAAGCCACTTAATCGTCCATTTGGTATTATTGCTACATAGACTTGTACTAACTAATTCTGATTACTTTTAAGGAGTCGATAAAACTATGATTTTTGTAGTAAATTGTGCTCCTCTAGGTCTCGCCCTATATAATCTATTGGACCTCCATCCTAAAACAACTGTTCTTACCAACAACCAACAACCACCAACTCCTGATCCATTTTCACATTTTTTTTTTTCAGAACAGAAATGTCAGCACGTTACCACATCATCCCAGAATATCGTACCAATAATCTTGTAACAGCGTTTGCTTTTATCGTCACTCAAATCAAAGATAGAATTCGCAGATAAAGAGCGGCAGCACGTCTGTAATAAAAGGATTAATAGCTCAAATTTAGCAAAAGATTATCCAAAGTCTGCCTTGGCTGTATAAATTTAATGAATGTCCCTCCCTAAGGCACCTTCCATCAACAGCATCTGCAACACCGTAAACTTGCTCAGATTTGATGCAGTAAACAGCTCCTTGGTCCAACACAAAGTACGTACAATGTCTGCCCTACGGCTACATACTCGTAGGGTCCTGTTCTCAATTTGCTACCAAATTACAGGTAAATATGTCCGCAGTAATCGCATTCTAATTATGCCTTATGACTGTGATACGAATTAATCACACGACTCGGCCAATTACTGTCTTCTCATGGAATAGGTTTTTAAGCAGAGCTGCCCGATGTAATTAAGACCCAGTACCAGACTGAAGTGAACCGAACCGGATACGAATTGTTCAAGATGTGTGATTTTTCACATTCATAAAAGTTACGTGACTTGGGATTTTCCCCCCAGAACACCAATGCAATAGATGTAGACACTCGTGCTACTTGAGTTGGAAGTGCCTAGAGGCAATGACAATGCATCCAGGAGGAACCTTGCACTTTTCTCGTTATTTAGTGAATAAAGACACAACACGCGTACTAAACAAGTTCGTTTTGTTCGTTTTGCCGTTGTTGTGATTTTGTGATTGGAGTTAACGATACGTGTCCAAGAGGGCCGATGGAATTCACTCCAAACAAGGTGCCGAAATTCTACACGAAATTACGTTGGCCAATCAAAATTACGTATCATTAGGGCTAAATCAGCCACAGCAAGACTGTAATTTTCATCTTTGATTATAGCCACATATGGAGCAGGAGCAGAAGCAGGATCAGGTGTAGGAGCAGGAGTACCTCCTCTAACAATACAATACAAAAGATGATTGATACTACTCGTAAGATGAATGGTTGTCGGTGGTACAAGTGGAAGACTTGTAAGAGAAAGCTTGATGAACTCATCAGAACGTGTTTTCTGCCTGTTTCTTCTCCAAGTCAAACTTCATTGTTAATTGCCTTCGCTAAATAACTATGTGTGTGTATATGTATATATATATATATGTAAATATACTTATGTATATCCTGCGTACATGACCCACCCTCGATTTGAAGAGACCAGAGCTCCAGTAAAAATCCAAAAGTAAGTTAAAAAAAATAATCACATATCTTCACATATACATTACAAATTGATGACCTCCTTCGAGATGCAGGCAGGTGCATCTTGCCAATCGTAATCTCGACGTGAACTTAAGTGCGAAGAACATTAATTTCCTTTTCCAACCGAGAACAGAGAGCCATACCGTTCCCAGCATCCCAAAAGGAATACATTCGTACTTAACGGCTTTTGCCGGTCCCAATCATCCATGTTGCACGCAAAAGGGTCGATAATTGCGTATGCGTTCCATTTACTCGTACCATGGGCCACCGACCATTCCAACTGCCCAACTGCATATGGCTGCTCACCACCAAGCACCATACTTACCCAGAGTGCATCCAATTTAGCGGTGAAAACAACGAAACGACAAAGAACGTCGCCGTTCGGCTATCATTTATCGCGCATTTATTTTGAAGGTTAATCGCGAGCGACTCACGGTACTCGAGCTACTCGTATGGTACCGTATCTATGCTGTTTCGCATATATTCATACGGCTGTCTCCTTGTTGCGCCAGGTGAGTATTCGTACTTGTATTTGCGATAAAAACTGGAATCCGAATGGAATTTTGCTGCGCACCATTATACGTGCATTGTCCTTTGACGAGCCAACGATGAGCCGCGTGCTTTATGCGAAAATTTATTGTCCCATATGTGCGGATGGAAGCCGCAACTGGTTTCCTTCGTCGGTCATCCATTGCTGCTGTTAAACTGATGAGATGGTACTTTTACAGGTCGCGCTTATAGAGTATACTCGTACATACTCGTATGAGTATCTTAAAGTTGTTAAGATGATTTTGAAGTGCATACGTTATTGGCAAGGAGCTGCAGATTGGAGATCCAGGCGGAAATTTAGTTCACAAAAACTCGGTTGGTCGTAAAGTAACAACATAAAGTCAAACTGAGGGCATGTGGCACATAAATTGCCTGAGTGATCCCGTCGTAGGTAACCATGAAAAGTAGTGGCTCAAGCTAAAGTTGAAATTATATGAAGAACAAGTAGTGGGATCGGACCAAAAACGGCATCAGACAATGCGGATTTATTTGACAAGGCTGGTTATGATGTTACCCAAGAGCAATTGTTTAAAAAAACATTTTCAAATC